>BTSY01000005.1:25253201-26742154 GCA_036245785.1 Pristionchus fissidentatus | reverse complement strand
AATCGGGCGCACATCGCGCGTTCTGTTGAAAGGTCCCGAACGGAAAAGCCAGGTCCGGCAAAAAGTCCGGCGCGCGTCTTGTAGAATCCCGCGCGCAGCTTGTGGAATCGGAATCGCGCGCACAAGCTGCGCTGAAAAACCGGAGTGAACTGGAGCCACTTTTTATCTCCCCATCGGAATTCCTTGTCCGATTCTCACAAGGTTTGATCTCCACTGTGCATTTTTGTGCCTGTCTTTTGTAGTATTGCGAGATCGGTTCACAGTGTTCAGTTTGACCGTTTGCGTGTAGATATAACAAGTACTCAAGAGGGAATTTATGAACTTCAAAAGTTGACTTTCTGACTTTCGGACTTCGGAAGTTGTCGAAATTGTATAGAGATTAACCCAGTTTGGTGACCACTTCAACCGAAATACGTGAGAAACATAAGTAGAAGAAGTACCACGAAGAAGAAATTGTGAGTGAAAAAATCCGGGAATCTCATTTAAATCTGACCATTTATTCATTGGAATTGGATTTTTCGCCACTACTCTTCTTTATGAGATGAGCTTGGGAAATTTCTAGAGCCGGGCTAGAAAATGTCGATTGTTGTGTAACAAATGGCGGATATTCTAGAAAGTACAGTGGAATAAAAAGGAAGAGAAGAGGGGTCAGGGCAAAGTTATTTCTTTGTGAATATGGGGATTTTTGTCCGTTGATGATGATAGAAAAGGAGGAAATGGATGCGGGTTTGACAAATAGAGAGAGAGAGAATGAGAGAGGAGAGGGAGAGAGAGAGAGAGAGAGAGAGAGAGAGAGAGAGAGAGAGAGAATGAGAGAGGAGAGGGAGAGAGAGAGAGGGAGAGAGAGAGGAGAGACTGTTTATTGTGTGGATCTGATCAGCTTCCCTATTCATCCTAGTCGATCTGACACAATGACACATATGGAGAGAGAGGGAGAGAGAGAGAGAGAGAGAGAGAGAGAGAGAGAGATAGGGGGATCAGAATACCGACTCGGAGTCGCACTGTCTCCTATCACTGATAAGCTGTGCGGCCCCGAAATAGACTGATGACGTCACGAGATCGAGAAAGGACTTCATACATTTTCGTCCCACGTACAATATGGCTTTTTGCGAAATTTATAAACTTTCCAGATTTCGCATAAAACTTGTGGAGAACTATAGTCCAGATCTCATGAACAGGTCAACTTTCAAATTGATTATTACAAATCTCATCATTCCGCGCATTTCGAGATAGGTTTCGAGGATCTGCTAATAAAATATGCTCACGGACATTATCCGTGTTTAAATGTATGGAGGACTTACAGTATGCCGTCGTCGATGGATCGATCGATGATTGAATACCGTAGACTCGAGGATACGGAAGGTCTCCGTGATTGGCATCTGACTATCGAGAACTGATTGGAATAATGATAATAAGTACGAGGAATGATTACAATTTACACGGGAAGAGAGAGGGAGAGAGAGAGAAAAAAAATCAAAGATAAAAGACAGATATTGAGATTTTTTCAATGAGAGAAGCATGAATTAGCTGAGATAGTAGCAAAAGAATGACATCGTTGATCTATCTACGTGAATGGTCTGAGTTCTCTCTCTCCCTAATCTAGCGAGACTGATCCTCCCATTGATCTCTCTCTCTCTCGCTCTCTCTCTCTCTCCCCTCACTTCACAATAAACACTCCCCTAAGGGGACAAAGAGGAAAGTGACGAGGGACTCACACCGAAACGGAAATTGCCAACAATATCAAAGTACTATCTCTCTCTATTTGAACAGACCCCAAGCAGATCTCTCAGAACTAGCGATCACTTATTGAGAGACTAAAAATCGTACTTATTAAGGGGCATTAAAAAGATAAAGAAACACTTAGATAACTGTGCGGAAAAGAGTGCGAAATGATATACCATTGTCTCTTCATTTCACACTCCCTTCACCAGCGAGTGAGAGAGTGTGCGAAATTAAGAGACTGTGGTATCACATTTCGCACTCTAGTTCGGAACGATTGATTGAAAGGATTGATATAATGTTAAAAATAAGTATTCGTACGAGAGACAGTGCGACGCCTCTCTCCGTCCGTGTAATAGCACTGTTTGCCAGTGATCTACCCATGGTTATCAGTTTACGATCGACGAGAGGGAGAGAGAGAGAGAGAGAGAGAGAGAGAGAGAGAGGGAGAGAGAGAGAGAGAGAGAGAGAGAGAGAGAGAGAGGGAGAAAGGAAGCTTTAGCTGATAAGAAGCTGTGATTAGAACCGACCATACACCCAAACGATATTCAAAATTGAACGATACCCGCTAGTCATCAAATTCGATGTGTTCAGGCAGTGCCGTTATATAGAAATCTTCATCCGCAAAATAGAAAAGTCAACGATTATAATAACTTATTATTAATCTACAAACATGGAAATCCATGAATATCGCTCGTTAAATATGTTGACTACAGTCAATAACAGATCATGGGGATATCTCCCCGGAGATTCGACCTCGTATAAAGTACAGAAATATTCGATGCACAAACGTCGGACAAAGTGGGTGCACTCACTGCACCATCCTACACACCACTCATTCGTCTTCCTCCTCTTCTCCGAATGAGAGTAGATTGCGCTCGATTTTCTTCTCAGGTTGCTTCGCCTGCAAATCAATAATACATATCTACCGTATTCGATTGGATTGCATCTACCGTATCATGTTTACTATCGTCAACTGAGTGTATCATCCACGAGTGTTTCACATTCTGTTTGTCTCCTCTTTCTCACTATCAATTGGTCCGATTACAAGGGACATTTTTAGGCTGCTTAGGAAAGAAAATCGAAGGAACTGAGAGGGTTTTTGAGTGATAAGAGAGAGAGAGAGAGAGAGAGAGAGAGAGAGACGGCCAGAGTTCGATGCCATTGTCTCTATTGGGAAAAGGAGACAAACAAAATGAGACGAGGAGAGTCGATCTTTGGCCTGAAGGGAGGAGACTGATCGAGACGTGAGACAATGATTAGAATTGAAGCAGACGAGGTCAGAGGGAGATGAGGATTGAGAGAGAGAAAGAGAGAGAGAGAGAGAGAGAGAGAGAGAGAGATGGGGAGACCCAGAACAGACCAGTCTATCAGATGCGATCATTGTGAACCGTGTCGGTACACGAGACCACATCGTCAAGGGCGATCATTCATGGACGGAGTTTAGAGTGCGTCATTCCCAGTCCTAATCATCATTTTACTACGTTCAAAAAAGATAGCCGCTTTTTAAAAAAAAAGAGATACTAACGGTGGTCACATGATAGCAACATGTTACTAGCATATTCCAACCACATCTGTCATATTACTATCATTTCAATGCCCGGAGAAAAATCAATAATATCTGACTACCGTACCCTCTCAATCTTCCTCTTCTTCTCTTCAGCCAATGCTTCTTCTGATTCCTTCTCATCTGCTCCTCTCTTCACTGGTTTCTTGAATGTGATCCGACCCTCGTCGATCTTCTTCTCTGAAAAAATGGCTAAAAAGCCTTAACGAGAGATAATATGTATGCTAAGCGAGGCTCAGGGTCATTGTAGACAAGGTGGGTAGGAAACATTTTCAAAGTAAAAAAGTGCCAAAATGTTAGTTGCGTTTTAAATTTTTCTCTGAAAATCCAAAAAAATAGTAGGTTTTTTTAAAAGTTCGCCTTGAAAATGCCAACATGTGGGCAGACTCCGTCATTTTTTGCGTGCCTGTCAACCTATGATCGGGGTAATTAAAAAATTGTCAATCTAAATCATCCGAAAAGTTATACGCTTTTGAGTATGACGGTAACTCCATAGTGATTCTCCTTGGCCATGGTTCACGCCTCAGCAACACTTCTATCTCGATCAGCTCGAAAATCTACCCAGCACCAAGATATATTTATAAATCCCTTTCCATAGGTCAAAAGGTACGTCAAAACTATGAAATCTATCCACACTATTTTCGAATTTACATGACTAATTTTGAGGAAACAAAATTTAACAACATTATCCGCATTTTGGCATTGTCTTACCTACGACCTATGCCTATTTCTGTCTAGAGCAGAAATGGGCTTCAGCGGTAACGTCAAATAATGTAACAAATAAATATTCAAAAAAAGATACGATCTTCCTTCTTCTGCTCTGCTTCTAATGCCATCTTGAGCTCATCATCACACAAATCTGTCTCCGGATTGATAACTACCACCTGCAAGAGAGGAGATTTAGTGAGACACTCATCGCCTGCCTAACCATATTATGCATTTAACCTAGCCAGTATTAAGGAATGCAATTTTATTACCTAACAAGTTTTATCAATCTAATCTGATCTAAATTGTAACGTAGGTCGAAAGGCACGTAAATAATGACGAAACCAGCCTACATATTTCGTTAGTGGGTTGGCGCAATTCATTAGTGGTCGGTTGCTTTCACCCAGCGCTTGTTTTTTTCTTAAAGGGACCTGGAATTAGTTATGAATTTTCAAAGATCCGGTTTCAGGCCAGAATGACCCGGCGCTACTGTGTTTAGCGGCTAAACACAGTAGTGCCGGGTCATTTCAGCCAAAAATGAGAACTTTGAAAATTCATAACTAATTTCAAAAAAAAAATCGTAAAAATATGCGGTTGTTTGCATTCTAATCGGACGGAAATTCTCTTTAATCTGAAATTCACTTCATTTGCAGTACCAGGTCCCTTTAAGGAATCTGATCTGGGCATTCAAATGAGCAATTGTTTTAAATCGAACTTATTTTTCAAATTTGTCTGATATTTTAAAACCCAACCAAATGCCACTTGGTCATATTTGGATGTATGACCAAGTCAATACCATAAAAGCGAATTTCATATTCGATTCTAATTTTTTTAGTGTTTTAGAAGGATTTATTTAGTTTTTAGTACGGTTTTTCACAGGTCAAATAAGTTCTCGCTAGAAAGGAAAATTACTTCTGTACAAACCATTCGGGAAAACTGATTAAAAATTTTTTTCATGTATTTTTACCAGTTTCGAACAACTTTATCGAACATCGTGCAATACGCACTACCGTACTCGCTTTCAGACATTTCCGCGCCAACTACGTGCGAGAACACCATTTGACCCTGAATCCTTTCGGCCCATTTATAGTAATCATGAAGCATAAGGTACGTTCCAGGGAACATACGCCGGCACCATTTCGACTTTTTGAGATCAAATTTACCCAGAAAAACAACATTTCGGAATCCTACTGTAACTGTATGGACCCACGGAAATCGTGCGGAAATAAGATTGATTGCATCTAGCAATTTAGGAAAACAGGAATTGAATTCGTCGAAGTTGTAATAAGTGGTGATACCTGTGGTCTCTCCTCTTCTCTCGTCCTCAATAATTCTCCCTCTACCGTATCCGGAATGTCCTCGTCGAACTCCGGAGCGAACTGAAATGTGAACAGTTTTTTTCTTAAAAAGGAAATGAGTAAAGTTTCTTAAAAGAAAATGTCGCATACGGTTGAAATATCAGCGTATCAATTGAAATTCGGGCTCGTAAATCATGATTTCTAGTTTCAATTATATATTTTTGCGCATGAACTATCGTTGAATTTCGAAAACCGGTGAGAGTTCGATGACATGATCTCATTCATTGATCTAATCAAATACTTTAAGACTAGATCCAACAAGAGATGTGCTGGAAACCCGCAGCGGTCGGCGGCCCGCAACGGGGTTCCGGGATTTCGGGAAAATCAATCTAATCTAAAAAGTATAGAAAAAATCAGGCACGGATAAGCAAAAAAAAAAGGGTGAAGCAACGGAGTCAAGGATGGAACGCAGAGCCGGGTATTGAGATACCGTAATCCCCGAGAACTTTTTCGAGAACTGCTAATAGTAATAAATAAATTTTCTAATTACTCAATTATTTTAGTTTTTCGGCGACCCACCGATTTTTTTCTCCATATCGAAAACTATATGTTTGCGCGGTTCTCATAATTTTAACGTGTGCAATGACGCTAAAAAAAGGTTGCCCGCTAGGAACTGGTACTGCGCCAATATGGACAGTTAGCGGGAGATCTGTATCTTGCTTCAAACTTAATATTTTTTTTCTAATTTTTGTTACATTCGATTCACAATCGCGAATTAAATATATCCGGGAGGTCGCATTTTGACTTTTACGTAAGCCTTTCGGCGGTCCGCAATCTGAAATTTGGCGTAGTTTCAAACTCATCTCTGGATCCAACCCATGGAAATCGACAATACTGAACATAGGTCAAATAGGCTCTCGCTAGCGAGGATAGGCACTTCTGCATGGCGTCCAGACCATGTCGGCACACGACAGTTTTGAATGTTTCATGCATTTTTGGCCCCTTTTTTGACAACTTTATCGAAAATTGGGCAATATGCACTTCGGCACGCGATTTAAGGCATTTCTGCACGAAATGGCTGCGAAAACCCCATTTGACCTATGATACTGAAGAAGCGGATCAGTCTAGATCTCGATATCCTACCAACACCTTATCATCAACTCTCTCACCTTATCATCAACCGTAGCAGGTGCTCGATATCCCATCTTCGACTTCATTTGCTTGATGAAATCAGGTTCGTCCTGCTCCACGAATTTAATGGACGATTTCTCCTTGAACGTAAGTTTCTTGTCGCCTCCCTTCGAATTTCCGCCCCCGCGACCACCCATTTCACACTGCAATTCAATTAATATCACAGTGAAATAACTCTAAGAAACCATAAGTTCATCCTGGACAGGTACGACTTTCAAAGTCTCAACGACTCATTCCCCTGCGCCTTTAGACTTTGAAGTCGTCTCTGGCCAGCTTAGAATTATGGAGTCGTATACTTATTTTCCGGTGAGCACTGAGTACAATAACATAGACAATACCTATTGATAAATGAGCAGAATCATAATGTAATTCAATGAAGAAAGAAACGTATCTATTCGAAATAAACACATTTTTAGAGTACGCGAATGATCGAGCGTCGGCTACTACGCTATACGAGTGGAATGCGGCAAGCATTTTCACTCAAAATAAACATATTAATTGTCCGATTCAGAGCTATACGATTATTGAAAAAAGCGCAAATCCAAGAGGAACAAATTATTGTATTAACGCTCATTCGTTTTGCGATAAAATATCCTTTAATTATATTTCTGTTGATATTTTTGATAAGTTATCGTAGTCGTAAAAATATGGGGATCGGTGTTAGCTACAGAATGATATGTTGAACGTGTATATTAGGTACTGAGTTAGTTACTCGTCCCCGCCCAGGAACGAAGAAAAGAGAGGAGAGTGGTTCTCTTTTCTCTTCTTCCTTCACTCTCTTGATAATTCGAGTCGCGAACCAACATTCATACGGGAGTCCAAGGGAAGAAGAGAGGGAGAGACACAATCGATTACGAATAGAGAGGATGGAGTGAAGAGACTACGCGTAAGCTATCCCGCGACTAGTAAAACATCGTAAGGAAGAAGGAAGCATACCAACTGAGAATGGAGATTACGAATTAGGCGAACCAGTCACGCAAAATGAATCAGACGAATAGACCTACTCGCTTTACAGTTATCGATAAGAAAATCCTCGAGAACGATCTAGAATTGAAAAACTTAGATAAGATCTTCGGAAAGGCGTCAGAAGTGGGAGAGTGTGTGTGAGAGAGTCCCTGTTTTACAGATTTTAACTCATTTCTCACTCCTTTACCGGCCCTTTTCCGCCTTAATCGGGCTGTGGAATGATGCGACAAGATGTTCAAGAAATTAACTTTGCAACTGCTTTGTTTTTGGACAAAATAATGAAAGCAACGCAACCTACGCGAAGAAAACAGGAGAGCGTTATTTCGAAAGTACGAAAAAGCTTTCGCTTGCGTCGATATTTGCCGATCACAAACCGTAATCTGCGTAAATGCGCGAAATTTAAACGCTAAATATTCATACTGTAAGAAATTGCATCAACCTTTCGGCGTGTTCAGTTTTCGGAATGGTTTTCATTGTTTCCCTATTTCTTTATCTCTTATCAACTTTATTTTGCCATTCGTATCATCTCGGTAGTCTGGCGGAGTCGACGCGTTGCTTTGCTAAGGCTGACTGGTTTACGACGGTTGCTAGTTTACGATTTCTCATTGGCCGTTCCGTTCATCTTTGTTATCGTCATCCATATCTCGCTACTTCTTACTTCCCCTCCTTCTCCGTCTTCCTTTCCCCTGTCTTCCTTACTTCTGTTTTCTCTTTCTCCTCTTTCTCTGCTCTTTTCTCGCATTCAAACCTTCCTCTCAATTGTGGCTCTCTTCTTCTTCTCTCGTCCCGATATACAACTCATTCACTCCAGTCTCTTTCCCTTCTCACAACACCCCCCGTTTCATTGCACTTTTCGTCTCCTCACACAGTGAAACGACGTGCGTGCATAGCCCTTTCACAAGGGATTCTACCATTGACCGAAATGAATCCACGTTAGCTTCAAACCATAGGTCGAAAGAGTTGGGTAACTCCAAAACGTGGAGAGGCTTTTTAAAATTGGGTATGAAAAGCGAAAATGTGGGTATAATATGTAGTTTTTGGCTTGCCTTCGTCCTATGCTTCAACCCATGGTTGGCTTACCGTCAATCTAGGAACCCTCCCTTGCATAGATGTGCGAGAATTGTTGCTGGTAGGTCAAAAGCGTCAGCATCAGTCATAGGTCAAATGGGTTTTTCGCAGGCTTGTCGTGCAGAAATGACTAAAAACGCGCGCAGAAGTGCATATTGCCCAATTTTCAATAAATTTGTCAAAAAAGAGGTCAGAAATGCATGAAACATTCAAAATTTTCGTTTGCCGACATGGTCTCAATGCTTTGCAGAAGTGCCTATCTTCGCTAGCGAGTACCTATTTGACCTATGGCATCAGTGACACAATCTGGTGAATTGGAGCTAAAAGCGGTAGGGTTTGATATCCAAAACTGTGACGGCCTGCACCAAAATGGAGTGGGTCCGTGGCAAAAAAAGCGTGAGGGGACTCCCCCCCCCTCAGGGGAGTGTTGCTGGCTCCTCCCTAGCCCATGTATGACCCCCGATGGAAATAGTGTGGGGAGCGGCTGCTCTATCGTTCACTCACTGACCTTTCTCTACTCTCTCCCCATCAGACTCAATCTCTCTAATTTCACCACCTTGGACAGTTAGGGGAGGGTGGAGAGACGCGCGATAAACAGATTCAAAAAAGGGGGAGGGGGATTATGGCATGACCTCTCCCATCTCTGTCTGTCTGTCCCTCTTCGCGCTCGCTTGATTACTCATTCCCCTTCCTCCTTTCTCTAGTTTCGCGTCATATTTGCATCGATTCTTATTGAATCCTCGTGAGTCTAAATGGCAAATTTTCACTATCTATTTTCGGCACTCATTTTTCAAAACACTGGGGGGGGCAATTTCATAGGGACCGCTACCTACTTTTGTGATTCCCTTGTGACTTCATTCCAAACAATTCCCATGATTATACTTTGTCGTTGTGAATTCGGGAAATCTCCAATTAGGATATGTCAATAATCTCCGAGATACGGTATCTCCTAAGTTGGTTACGATATCTGGATATCCGTGCGGGACCCTCTGAGCGATGAGCGACGGTCGCGGTGATTCGAACGAGTACTCACAAGTGATAGTGTTAATGATAGAGTTGAGATGGGGGAGGGAGAGAGAGAGAGAGAGAGAGGATTGTCTCCCTTCCCCCTTGGCTCCTTCCATTGCACACAAGAACACATAGAGAGTGAGGGGAGAGAGAGAGCCTCCAATCGATTACCCCTCTTGTCTCTCTCCCCTTCCCTCTCTCACTCCATCCCCTCCCCCCTCTCCCAACTCATACCATATTAGAAACCATACGTGGAATAGGTGAAGTTATATTCACGACCACCCAAGTAGGGGATACGGTAGTCCGAATCGATTGAATGATCTACCACGACAAATTATTGTGACGTCATCATCAGTCCACCATTTTTCAATTGTTGATAGGTGGCAATAGTAGTAACTCGAGTAGTTCTAAAATCTTCTCTTTTAGATTCTCCCTTTTCATCACGGTCCAAATCTTTCATCCTACCGTAGTCTAATGATGATTTCAGTCTGTGATAGGCAAACAATCGTTTCCCCGCTCGATTTCTGGCAGGTGGTAGAGAGATGTCGTGAATAGACCATCGGTGTATCCCCCTCTCTCTCTCTTCTCTCCCTTATGTTGATTCCCCCCTCTCCCCCCTTGCTTTATAAAGTAGGGTCCTATCTGCCCCGTAAGTGACGCCTAGTCGTCATTGATTGTAACCCCCCCCCCTTCCCGTCTCTGTCTCACTATGTATGCATCTGGACCCAGTGAAAGTCCCCGCTCACACCCTCTCATCTCTCCCCCCCATCCTTTCATACTTGAACTTATGCTGCAAAAATTTCGCAGGGGGAAAGTTTAAATTTCAATTAGTAAAACTTTTCCTGGTGCGTACAACAGTTTTGCATCCCAGGGAAAAACATCAGGTCTCTATCTTCACTGGGAACCGAAATTTTCTAATGCGGGATTTCATATTTAGACTCCGCTCCTTGTGAAATTCGCGCAGCATTACTCGTATCGAGTCGCCCAAGATTTTGATACTTACCGTATACCATCTGTCATCTTCTCAGGACCACCTCGAAGCGACTTGGTAACTCTACTACGGTAGCAGATCAGACGATTGTAAGGTGAGCGATTATTGATTGATTTGTAGATCAGCGTAATTCTCGAAATGTGTTTGTCGAGTTGGTGTTTGGGTGATTGATCCATCAATGTTGTGTTTGTCATATATGGATGGATCGATATGATTCTCGATAGGTTTCAATTGGTAGTGTCTGGTCTCTCTCAATTCTCCCGCATCTCTCGTCTCTGTCTAACTGATCTTGACAACGATCTCTCTCTCTCTCTCTCTCTCTTTCGTTCC
Organism: Pristionchus fissidentatus; assembly: GCA_036245785.1. Lineage (NCBI taxonomy): Eukaryota > Metazoa > Nematoda > Chromadorea > Rhabditida > Neodiplogasteridae > Pristionchus > Pristionchus fissidentatus. The sequence continues at coordinate 26,731,311 of BTSY01000005.1, read as the reverse complement.
TTTGTTCACCTCTCTCTCTCTCCATCGTCCTCTAGTACTCTTCTACTCTTCTCTTGATTTATCGCGTTTCTCAACTCTTTTTTTTTCTAATTTTGTTCCCACTATTTCATCCCCTCTCAAATGTTCTTACAATGTTTACTCATGGGAGTATTGTAAAAGGTGGGCATGCATATCCAGGTGCGCCCTGTTTTGGGAAGTACTTTTGTGGGGGTTTCATAGGTCGAAAGGGTGCGTTGTGGCAAGTCGATATTGCGGGTTCGGTTTGTCAGAAATGGGCATGAAAACCCGAAAGTGAAGGTTGGGTTTTCAATGTTTTCACCAAAAATTCTCAAAATTCGGGTTGGCTTCGTCATTTTTTACGTACCTACCTTTCGACCTATGGAGGACATGCTGCGAACAGATGAAATAAACAAAATTGAGATGTATCGTAGCACCGTAATCCAAATACAACATCTGACTGGAGGCGTTTTTTCACAGCTAGTAATGTTGACTAAATGCGGGCATTTTGATTTCGCTTTGCGTAGATTGGAAGTATGTTGGATTCTCCCTCCCCCCCTCACTGCTTTATCCTCCTTCTTCTCCTCATAGTCTCGGCCAAGACAACACTACGCATTGGTGGATTGAAAGGGAGAGAGAGAGAGAGACCATCTCTCTCGTATCCCATCCGAATCCTACTCTTGACTGCCCTCTAATTCCACCCCCCCCCCCTTTGCGGGCTGTTTCAGTCTTGACAAATAGACTGCCATCTCTCGGCTCGCATTCATGTCTGCGATCTCAGTGCATTGATATTGTACGTATTCCATCTTTGATACCAAAAGGTTATGTACCAAGGAGCCCAAAATGTTGTCAGTTTTTTTCGATTTTTAGCTTTAAAAATGTGTTTTTTTTCAATTTACAGTCCTTATCGACCTTTAAATATTGTCTGATTTTTTTCTAAAGTTCACGTCAAAAAGGCAAAATGCTGCCAGTGTATGTTCCGTGGAATGTATATATTGGCCTATGAAGGAAATTCTAAAAAAATTGTGAACCCAATTCATGCGAATCGATAATAGGGTCTTGAGGGAGTTTGATTAGTTTTGTATACGCCTACGGAAAAATATGACGATTACGTTATGATCTGCTTCTAGGTTATGACCCAGAGTGGATATTCCCCCTTTGCCTACAATAACTGTTCTCTCTCCGTGTCAATTGATCGCTCGCCCGCCTCTCTCTCTCTCTCTCTCTCTCTTTCTCTCTCTCACCTCTCATTCGTTCTCTTTACTGTTTTACATGGAAATAGACCGGTTGAGTGTGGCTCCGTTCACTGTCTCTCACACACAAATCAAGCCAATTCCCTCATATTACAGTAGGTTTTACGAATGGGGCGATGAATTCCGTGCGAGAAACAGAAACCTTCGAAATGGTATGTCGACCCCATGTAATACAGGGTGTTCAAAAAGTTCGGGCTCGTGGATTCAAGTGTATAAGCTCTTTCAAATCATTACATTGGGACATACGGTCATAATAGTATGTTGTTTAGTATACCTGACCGGCATCGGTCTAGGTTACGTCAACGACTCGACCAAGGACTCAGAGGCTGAAGCGCCGTTTGTATTTTGTGTCGATCTAATCCCATATTTTTACGAGGCCCTTCTTGAGCGAGTCCTTATTTTGAGAGATGGTAGAGCATGCCTCCTCCTACAATACTGACCACACGGGCAAGTTGTATGTACCGAGGTTCGAAAATTTGGAGGGAAATTCCGAAGTTGGGTTGAACTCGCAAAATGGGGCGGAAACCCGTTGATGGGCGACTTTTAAGTGTTGAATCTTGCAGGGGCGTCCATGTTTGTCTTTTGAAATTAAAATATGATCAGAGAAGAAGTACCTTATCTACAATCACCTTCATTAGATACTCCTTACTGTTGCCCACAAGAGGCTTTGCAAAGAAGCGAGGGATATTGGTGGTTGCAGACCCAGGCACAAATAATGAGAGACAGCGAACGGGAAACGAGGGACATGGAAACTGCCATGGTTATAGTTTACTGATGTTAGTGAGTACCGATTCTCAAATTGTGGGGATGGGATACCTCCTGTACAGAGAATTAAGTATCATCGAAATTTGCAGTAGCCGTTTTTCAGTCACAAACGGCGCGCATAAAACCCAACATGCAGCTTTCGAGCCGTTTTTGCATATGAGCTGTCGTACGAACATGGTGTTCACACACCTTGTAGAGGTATGAAGTGAGTACAGAATGCACCATGAGACCCATCGATCCTATTGTGATACCGAGCTAGCAATCCATTTTTACCATAAATCCCTTTTTTATCTTTCTCACTACTTTCTGGTATTGTGCATGACAGCAGCTCGGAATCAAACAAACCTGGGGTAGCCTTTGGTATTACTCATCTTCTAGTAGGGAAAGACTGTACGGCGAATTGTTCGGCGGGAGATACGCAATTAAAATTCTGATGAAAGTTATGTCCTCTCCGAGAGCCAAAAGTTGAAATTTCGATAGGCGCGTACACTGTGTTCGCATCAGGACTGAAGGAACCTAGCCAACCAGCTACGTGTGAACATCAAAGGACCTCCTACAACGTAGTATACTAGAAATTGTTTGGATATGTTTTGGCGGATAGTATTTCAAATTCCAAAAAACGAGCCCGTACTTTTTGAACACCCTGTACAGTGATCGTAGAGAAGAATCACACTCGCGAAATGAGTGTTCTCCCCAGATTTATAAGCTTTATTTCTAAAATTATTTAGATTTTTAATTATTTATGATTTCTTTTATTTCAAAGAGTCGATGAGAGGGGCTTAACAATACCCAGAAGTTGAGGGAATTTTTCGAAGGTTCTCACGAATGGTTAGGAAATATGGAGGGAGGAGAGGGAAAATGAAGAAGAATAAGGGAGGAGAGAGGAAGGATTGAATTGAGAATGGGACTACTGTGACGGGAGGGGAGAGGGAGAGAGAGAGAGAACATAAATGAACGAGCCATGTAGTTATTACGAAAGTGGAAGGGAGCGGAGCATCAAACGGTGGGTAGGAAAATCTTGGATGGGTTATTACCGTTCAAAATTTATTCGAAAATAGCCAAATTCTCCTTACTGGTTTAAAGGGACCTGGCACTGCAAATGAAGTGAATTTCAGATTAAAGAGAATTTTATTTAGATTCGAACGCAAAAAATCGCATATTTTTACGATTTTTTTGAAATTAGTTATGAATTTTCAAAGATCCCATTTTTGGCTGGAATGCCCCAGCACTACTGTGTTTAGCGGCTAAACACAGTAGTGCTGGGGCATCCTAGCCGAAAATGAGATCTTTGAAAATTCATAACTAATTTCAAAAAAATCGTAAAAATATGCGATTTTTTGCGTTCGAATCGGAAGAAATTTTTCTTTAATTTGAAATTCACTTCATTTGCAGTGCCAGGTCCCTTTAAAGCTGCAAATTTCTATATTGGCGTGGACTTTCTAAATTGTTGTCTTAGAAACATGTCGAACCACCAAGGCATTAAAAAAAATAAAATATTTTTTTTGGTGAATTCAAAAAAATTAAAAATATTTCAATAGAAAACAAAAAAAAATAGGTAGAAAACTAGGCAAATAAAGGATACCAGACACTTTCTGACAGGATCGAGATAGGTCCGTACTAGCGAATAATACGCCCATGCTGAAAAGTTGCCCCAAGGGTAAACTTCATGCGTAGAGTCCGAAAATCGACCTTAAGAGCCGAGATACCCACACTGTTTTGTAGCTACCATTGCCCCAATCAATTAAAAACCTGAGGCGAATTGTGGAAATCTGCGGCACTTGGAAATAAACCTGCCCGACAGCAAAAAATGCATTTCCTAGTGCAAATTTATTGCGCGAAAAAAACGTGCCCTCCCGTGCAGCGACCCAGTAAGCGATATTTTTGTTAGAAAGAGGACCATCAGAGGAATCGAAAAAGCTAAAGACCGGCACGTTTTTTCTTCCTGGAAAAATTCTAGTAAAAATAATTTAAATCCGTCGATTTGACTTTTTGACCTATGTCTATCACACTCCCGCGATAGATATCAACAGTGTCCAGGAATGCAGGGTTGCTAATAAAACGTATAATTGATTTTAAAAAACGAACAAAAAATATAATGAAAAATATTTTTTCCCATCATTTTGCTGCATATTTTGGAAAGAAAAATGCTCGCATTCCATCTCAAAAAGCATTAAATGTGCAAGATATCAATAATTTTTTTTAAATGGATATAATTAGAATTCTGAGAAAATATTTTTGAAAATACAAAAATGAAAAAAAATTATAAAAAATTTCAACAAAAAAAATTAAAAAACTTTAAATGCAAAGTAATTTCTCTGAATTATGTTGACCAAATCGTTCTGGAAATACTTTTTTTATTTATCTTGTTATCGAAAAACACACGTTAGGCATCATTAACAATTACGTTCAACTTTTTTCATTCATAGTGAAACGTGCAACGTAAACCACATTATAAATTTCCCGTATACTGTTAATGATGACTAAAATGTGCTTTTCGATTTTTCAATACATAATAAATTATTTCCACGACGATTTGTTCAACACAATTCGGAGAAATAACTTTGTATTTAAAATACAAATTTCTAAAATTTTAAATTTTTTTTATTTTTATATTTTCATAAATACTTTCTCAGAATTCCAAGTAGCATCCATTACAAATATTATTGTATTGATATCTTGCAAATTTAATGCTTTTGAGATGGAATGTGAGCGTTTTTCTTTCCAAAATATGCAGCAAAATGATGGGAAAAAAATATTTTTCATTATATTTTTTGTTCGTTTTTTTAAAATCAATTATACCTTTTATTAGCAACCCTGCATACCTGGACACTGGTGATATCTATCGCGGGAGTGTGATAGAGTACTATAATAGAAAAGGAATTGGACGTAAAGATGAAATTATCATTAATTCATTTCAGGAAACAACAAGATCTGTCTTAACTTTTATCAAACAGTTTCCGGTCCGAGATATCCACCGCGAAAAATCTGCCTATGGTGGTTTTTTTACGCTGAATAAGAAAATGAAATAAAAAATATACCATGTTTGTGAAAAAAAAAATTTAAAAAGTTTGAATGTTTTTACTTACCGTAACTTTTTACTGCTACGAGCTATCCAAAACCTTACAACATGAAAAATGCTCCTCTCCGCGTCAGCTTTCAGAAAATATAGCTATGTAAGCGTTTCCGAAGATTCTGACAAAAATTGAAATATCGATTTTTCATACATTTTGAAACATATCTCAGCCGGCCGGCGCTCTTTTTAAGGTCGATTTTCGGACTCTACGCATGAAGTTTACCCTTGGGGCAACTTTTCAGCATCGGCTTTTTTTTCGCTAGTACGGACCCTTCAGCCAGAATCTCAATCCTGTCAGAAAGTGTCTGATACAAACGGATGACAGAATGTCAATATTCTTATAGGTCGCTGTTTGGACAAACTTGAATCCCATTCTGGGAATTTTGATTTTTTAAAATGCATAATCAATTTTGTTTGTTCTGATAAGCGCATTACATTTTTTTGAAAATAAAAAATATTGTTTCTGATTAAAAAATCGAATTTGGTTTTAAAAAATCCCACCCCAGGCTACCACTATTTCTGGCATATGAGAATGTATTAATGAAAGGGATATAGCCAGGGGGGCTCAAAAATTCAGATCCTCCAGAAGAGAAATGAACAGATAATGGTCACGAGCGCAATGCGTAAAATTTCCATTGCTTACTACGGTATTGCGTTGAAAATTGTGGACTACATCAAGCATTATACCGTAGTAAGTGCAGCTTATTCGCGGACCGCTTTTTTATCCGCCTTTGAGCCCCCGTGATAGCACACTTTAACCCACCCCCTCCCCATTTTTAATGCTAGAAATATGAAGATTCTGATTCTCTGTTTCATTGCGATCTGACTTGTCGAGAAAGAGAGTGAGAGAGAAGGAACAAGCAGGAATGGTTTCTGAGGGGGGGGGGTATACGGTAAGTGACGCAGAGGGATTCGCCGTAGTCTCTCACTAGTCGCGACTCGCGACGTCGCCATTCGCTCTCTCTTTCTCTCTTTCGTCCACTCTGGTCGTCTGCCACTCTCTCCCTCTCCCCCTCTCCTCCCTCCACACACTCTCTCATCGTCCCTCTAACCGTCGCTCCCCTCCCTTCAGCACCCACTCTCTCGCCCCCTCTCGTCGTCTGCTAACCTCTCGTCCGACTGCACTCTCTCACATCCGTCCGTTCCTCCCTCTCTTTCTCTGCCTCTCACTCCGTCTCTTCAGCACCCAACACTCTCTCGTCTCTCAAACGACGATTGAGCGTGCGAAGTAGAAAAGGAGCCTTGAACTGGCCGATATGAATAGATTGATGGGAGAGAGAGAGAAATGGTCTCCATGTAGGGACGGACAAAGAACTCCCGAGTTGGCAAAGTGCCAAGAGGTGCTCGACAGTTGTTAGTGTACTGTACGAATGGTGACGTCAGAGAGGGAGGAAGGTGTAAGAGTCGTAGTCGATTTCCTTTTTGAAAGTGAACAATTCGAAGAGTGCACCCAGTAATTATTGACAGAATAGGTTTCTCCCTTTCTCTCTCTCTCTCTCTATTCTGAATGCGTGTTTACGGTCGATGGAAAGACGAAGAGAGAAAAGGTGACGAGAGAGAGAGAGAAAGAATTCGGGCAATGAGATCGATTTGAGAGAGGAAGTTGGACAGAGCAGAATTCCCTCTCCCCCCGGAACCTACAGCCTCACTTACATAGTTTTGTATATTTTCCCGTAGATCTGCATTGAATAATTTGAAAAGTGCAAATAAGATAAATAGAATGAATATTACATTCGACTGGACCCACTCATACCTTCAGCATTCCCACTTCAACAGTCCTTCCTGTGTACTGTTGACGTGTGAAATATGTATATGTCAGTGGCGTATATGTCAAAAAGGTACATTACGCCCCGACGTAGCTTGTTTTGCTATTTCCCTACTTAGTTTAGGGAAACTCAAACCCAAGCATTTTATTACGCTAATTCGAAAACCCCCAACCAAGATTTTAAAATTTTCTTACCTCATCATTTCGATATTCCAGTCAAACATTTTGGAATTTTCATGCATGATTTCGATTACCCAATCTGGGTTTTAAAAATCCCACGTACCATTCCTACTTTCTGTATTAAGGGATACGATAGGTCCTTCTAATATTCCTCTCTTCTATCTCTTCATTGAGTGTTGAGCACTCTCGTTGATTAGACACTCATTCCTCACTTCTTTCCCATCGTTTTGACTGCCCTTTGCTGCTCCCCTCAGAATGAGAGAGAGAGATAGAGAGAGAAAGTCTCTCTCTCTCTCTCTCCACCCCTCTCATTTCATCAATAAACTTCTCCCCCCACACAGAGATTGACTCCCTCCCTCTCTTTATCTCTCTCTCTCTCTCTCTCTCTCTCTCTCTCTCTCTCTCTCCCTCTCTCTCTCACTCGTCATATGTCTTTTGCTTGTCCATCCACTACTACTCTTTCTCTCCCATCTAAGCATCCTATTTATGGGAGTCCCCTAACTCGAATCGATATGCGACAGCCGTCTACAGTATTTTGTACAGTACCTTTTCTAATCGTGGGACACTTTGCTCTAGTTCTTTCGGGCCTGGATCCCTGTAAAAAAATGGGAAGATTCCATTCTGGATCTCGGTATATTTCTAGGCTGGAAATATAGCAGGGTTCTGGAAATATAGCAGGTTGAAAAAAAAACGCGGCATTTCCGTACTGCTACAGTACTCTGCTGGATACGGTAGTGAGGGTAGTATGATGGATGCAGTCTCTGTCTTCTCTCTAACCGGGGATACAATCCCAGCTGGCTTCTACATCTCTCTCTCCTCCCCTCTTCTCTCTCTCTCCCTCTCTCTCTCTCTCTCTCTCTCTGTCTTCTCTGCCCTCTCCTCTCTCTCCACAGTCTCTCCTCACCTGCCCTTGCTATCTCTCATTGACTACTCACTCATTCATCGTTTCTCTTCCCTTTCCCCCCTCTCCTATCGTCCTTTTCCCTTCTCCCCTCTCTCCTTCACACAAACTAATACGTGGTTCTTCCTTCTTCTTGGCTATTCGTAACTCTCTCTCTCTCTATTTCTACTCTGGGTCTCTCTCCATTCCTTCTTCTTTCCTCCTTCAACATTATCCTCTCTCTCTCTCACTCTACAGTCAATATGTTCATTGATTCGTTGCTCTTTCCCCTCTCGTCTCTCTCTCTCTCCTCCCTATTACCTAGTGATGACGGCATTCCCTTCCCTTTCCCCCTTTTCTTTCTCCGTCTGTGCTCTCCTCGGCTCTGTCCACTCTCTCCTCCCTCAGTCGCGTTTCTCTGACTGTCTGGCTGTCTCTCTATTCGCCATACTCTTCTCTCCAATGGCTACTCTGGTCGGGTCGACAGGGTCGGGCAAGTCGGGGGGGGGGGGGGAATCAGAGGGGGGAGTAGGATGGAAGAGGGGCGCCTCGTGTGGCGAGTGATGCACAAAGGGACAAACACACGCACACATAGGGGGAGAGGGGGATGCACGAAGTGACACGTGTGTCGACACACACACCTACCCCCTTCCCGCCCCGCCGGCCATGCACCAGCTTGCCCATTATGAGATGTGTGTGTGTCCCTTTTGCCAGTCACCAACTCTCTCCATTCCACACACTCTCTCGTCGACTGTCTCTTTCTCTGTCCACTCTCTCTTCCCTCCCATTTACCCCATTCTCTGCCATCAGAGTGTCTCACACACGCACTCGACAAGTGTGTGAATCGAGAGTCGCCGGGGTCCCGCAACGACTAATTGAGTGTTCCCCTGATTACTGTAGTTAGAGGAATCCTGCGAAATGTGTTCCCGCATGATGCCCATGTCTGCTGCTTCCGAGTTTCGGCTAATTTTTCAGCAGACTGGATATTTCTGGCTGTAGATTACTGTAGGTATCTTTACAGCATCAATTATGGTGTGAATAGTGTAGAGGATGTAGTCAGGATCAGAAGGGTAGGTCACTCGGGGGGGATTGGAGCGAATTGGTGCAAGCTGTGTGTGTATGGAGAGAATGAGTGTCTTTTCGTTCCTTTGCCGCCCCTTCTTCTCGGGGGGAGGGAAGAGTAGTCTCTCTCTCTCTCTCTCTCTCTCTCTCTCTCTCTCCTCCCCCCTCATCCATACCACACTCTCACACACTTGAATCGATCACCCGACTCTCTCTCACTCCGTTCCTTCTCCCCTTCTGTTGCTCTCTCTCTATCTGTCCGGTCTACCGACATCTTAGTCCACCTGACTCACATCTTTCGTCTTTCGCACTTTGACTAGGTCAATACGCCGCGAATTACAGTATTCGTGATATCAGTTTGCGATAACTGATTGTATTATCGATTATTGATTGCCTTCTTTTGTTGCAGGCGCGAAAAGCCAGACAATCGATGAATCAGTGAAGTGGAGGAGGAAAGGAGAAAGTGAAGAATCGTGAGTATTCCATATTGCCATGTTCACCCATCACCCCTCCCCCCTCCCATAGGTCGACAGGTACGTAAAAAAACGATGAACACCGCATTAAAACCACATTTTGGCATTTCCAAGTTAATTTTCTGAGCATACCCTGGCCACATTTTTTTTTGTATATTTATGAAAGAATCAAAAATTCAACACGCACTTTCGATTTTTCCCTAGCCACCTTATCGGCCTATGCCCCCTTCTCGCCCCTCTACAGTTCTCTTCCCCCCCTAGATAGATGACCCATTCACACTTTCCTCCCTCCTCTCTCTCTGTCCAAACCACACAATCTCTATCAAGAAAGGGCTAAAATTTCGTCCGAGTGAGAGAGAGATGACGTCTAGAAAGATGAATCCATAATAATGGAAGAAGGAGGAGAAACGGGGAGAGAAGAGGAGAGGGCGAAATACGAGAGTGAGAGAGAGAAAGCAAGAGGCTGTAGTTAGTTATTCAATTCTTCCCTCCTTTTCTATCGGCCACCCTCCAGTTCCTCCTCTTTCAACCGTATCCATCGGTCAAAATTCATCACGTTTACAAATCTTTCGAAAATTTCAGAAATTTCGAAGTTCCATGTCCCAACTCAGTTCATTATTCTCCCTGTCCATATATATTTTTTATGCTCCCTGTGACAGGCTGTCCCTCCTTCCCGCACTGATGCACTCAATTTATGTGAGCTTGCCATCGCTGTAGTTGACTACTTACAGTAATCTCATTACCCGTTGCTCTCTACCGTATCACCCCATCCCACCCCATACCGCACTCCCTCAACGCTCTGCTCAGAGGGAAATAAGTCTACGACACTAGACTTCTGGGCTGCCGTGCGACGACTTCAAAGGTCTAAAAATGCCGTCCCCTTCCTCTGATCGAAGCGAGAAAACTTTTAAAGTCGTCGCTCGGTATGCAAGACTTCTCGAGTCGTAGACTTATTCCTCTGTGAGTCGCAACATTCCCTCCCCCCCCCTTCGTCCCCCGTCTAGCCTCGTCCTCCCTTGCAGAACTGATTTCTTCATCGTCGCAGCGACGATAGACAAAAGTCGTCTGCGTCCACCGCACTCGCCGCACGCACTGCTCTCGCTGTAGTTCGCACCACGACGACGGCCAGATTACGGTAGTCGACTCGAATCGATCGATCGATGGAGAACGGAACTGCAGTGGTGCCTCTGAATGGAGGAGGAGCGTCGTCGCTCATGATGGAGACCCCGATTGTGGATGAAGAGGTGAGAAATCAAAGATCAATTTAGCTTCTATATGTTGCTCTCTTGCTTGCCCCCTGCATCATTCCACAGTCCGGTTAACCCTACAGAAAGAGGTTTGGAGTTAGAGAGCGTGTCCAGTCGAGAGGGACTCTCCCACTTTTGCACGCTCTCTCGCTCTGGACTCTGTCTATAGGCTTGGGAACACGTGCCCCTGCTTGTTGTGATGTCCTGAGTAGGAAATGGTGGAGAGAGAGGAAGAAGGAGGGCAATCAATAGGAGGCCTTTGTTTGGAAGCGAAAAGTGGATGAGAGAGAGAGAGACCGGAGGGGGGGGCGCATCCATAATTTCCGGCCTCGTTGAGAGTATTCGTTGACCATTTGGAATCAGAGTCGGGGGGGGGAAGGGGAGAGGGAGGAGAGAAGGGAGACGAAGAGAAGAGAAGTAATATGTTCATCAAATTGACAGGGAGAGAGGCACATTCACGTTGCCATAGGAGACTGTGAGAGAATGGATGCAAATGGAGTAGGAGAAGTATAGAAGGAAGGGAGAGAGTGGATGTCGTCAAGTAGTGTCTGTGTGGTCCCGCCACGAATCCCTAGACTACGGTAGTCCCTTCCCATCTATCGATCGATTGATTGCAGATGAATGGTCTCGATCTGTCGACCAAGGGGACGACTGCTGCTGCAGCTGCAGTTGCTGCAGACACGCCCCTCACACTGTGCACGAATGGGTCGGGCGAGGGAACGCCCACTCCCGGCACTCCAATCAATGGAAGTCCCGAGAAGGGACTCGAAGCGGGACAGGTACTGTACTCACGAAAAAAATAAATAGAAAGTAGTGTTTCGCTATGCCAAAATCCAGGGTTTTAATCACTAATATTAGAGAGCGTGTGAAAACTAGAGGGTGGCTCTCTTGTTTTAACACACTCTCTAAGATTAGTGTTTATAACTACCGTGCTCTAGTGGGAACAAGATTACGGTAGTATGGTAGAGATATCGATCGATTTCAGATTTCGCCGTCGTCGTTGAGAAGATCGACGAGAGCGTCGGCCATTAAGGCACAGCAAAAGATCAAGGATGGAGATGTGCCCCAATCGATGGTCAGTTGGACTACAGTAATCAGTACCCGGATACAGTATGGCCGTGCTCCTACGTGTGCTATTATAATGCATAGATGAAAGCGGAAAGTTTTAATCAAATTTGAAATATCGGACTAGTTAATATTTGGATTAGACGTGGAGTATGGCGAGAATGGGCAACTCGGTTGTGTCGATTGTTGCCAGCCCTTACGTTCTTCCTAAGAGCGACAAGAGCGCCGCCATCAATTATTCAGAGAGAATGAGGGGAGTGAAGAGAGAGGAGAGGAGTTGAATGGGGGTACTATTCCTTATCAGTGCGTTCGCGTAAGACTCGCACACCCGACGGTACAGCAAAATTACACCCTCGTTTTTTCACAGTTTCCGTTAGCCCTATGGATGCTCTATCGATTTCTAATAGTATCATGTTCTGATTGAGCTCATTTGCATAATTACAGCCTATCAAAGTTTAGCTGTTTTTCAGTATTTTTAACGCCATTTATGTCAAACTAAAGATAATCACTCACATAGATAATGAAAAATAATCACGAAGATGCGACTGACAACGTGGTGTCGTTCAATTTTGCGTTTTCCAAAATTTGCATATTTCATGAAACTTTGATCTCATTTTTCTCGAAAACGAAGCAAAAAACATAGCTGGATTTTTGATATGTTATGGATACAGGTGACCTCTATGCGATTCGTCTATTATTTGGGCAGGTTTCGGGGGTCACCGGTAGGTTTATTCATGAAAAAGTGATAATTTCTAATAGAGAGGAATCACTCATTTCGTCTCATTCCACCCATCCAACCCCGCCCGTGCTGTCAGAAATGGGGGGATGAGAATGGAAGAGGGAATAATGAGACACTTGCACACTATAGGGTCTTACTCTTGCAGAAGAGAAAGACTGCCAAAACGATGTTGGAAAAATAGATGCAAATGCATGTTCTGGGCATTGTAATTGGCTTCAAAATTGTTTGGAGGGTGCCAATGAATATTGCTAGACCTAAAGTTCTGGAAAATAACTGTTCTTTGAAAGATCTACTACACCCAAATCCCGTCAATTCTTCTGGAAGAATTCGCCTGACCTTCCTTTTCTTCCTTCCTATCCAACATTATCATAATCACAACGGCGAGGGCGAGGAAGGCCTTCCCCTCACTCTTCCTTTCTAATCCCCAATTTTACTCCCAGGTGGTGATTTTCACGCACGTCGCGATTTGACTGCCGAACTTTGTATTCTAAGTGTAATATTACTTGCAAATATTTCTATTTACATTCGCTATCTCTTATTTACATCACCTACGCACGGTATAAATACCCGCCTCCAACGTCTCAGGCGTAAGGTTTTTAGACTAATGTCACGTGAGGAAGATGATTTATAGCTCTGGCAACAGCCGTTACACCAAGAACGAATCCTAAAATTAATGCGGAAATATCGGAAACTCGAAGGAATTGCATTAAGAGGAAGATCTCGGAAGTAATTAGTGAAGGAGAGAATGGAGGAGAACAGGGACATGGAGAAACGGATGATGAAGAAGAGGAGACGTTGTTGGATAGAGTTAACGAGTCCAATCTCATGTTTTATGTAGTGAAAGAGAGTTCTGATGAGATTTTCCTGCCACAATAAAGCATTCGTAATTTTCATTTCTCACCACAGGCGGGGTTGGATGGGTGGAATGAGACGAAATGAGTGATTCCTCTCTATTAGAAATTATCACTTTTTCATGAATAAACCTACCGGTGACCCCCGAAACCTGCCCAAATAATAGACGAATCGCATAGAGGTCACCTGTATCCATAACATATCAAAAATCCAGCTATGTTTTTTGCTTAGTTTTCGAGAAAAATGAGATCAAAGTTTCATGAAATATGCAAATTTTGGAAAACGCAAAATTGAACGACACCACGTTGTCAGTCGCATCTTCGTGATTATTTTTCATTATCTATGTGAGTGATTATCTTTAGTTTGACATAAATGGCGTTAAAAATACTGAAAAACAGCTAAACTTTGATAGGCTGTAATTATGCAAATGAGCTCAATCAGAACATGATACTATTAGAAATCGATAGAGCATCCATAGGGCTAACGGAAACTGTAAAAAAAACACAAAGTGCATTTTTACCCTGTACCGAAAAATTTGGGAATCGTGCGATCCTTACACGAACGCACTGTTATGAGAGACGTCAAGTATTGTAGGTAGTGAGGGGGGATTAGGAAATGAGTCACACTCATAACCACCGATTATTGACCATTTTTTAGAAGATCAAAAATTGTATCTGCCGTTTTTGTGAAAAACCTTCTGAGGTAGGCAGCCAAATACAGCACAGAATTTGTGATGCTACAAAAAAAAGATTTTTTTGAGGCGTAGAGAAAGATTTAATGTGGATGTTCAAACGTTGAAAATATTGCAGGAGCAAGAGAATACTGAGGAATCTGAGGACGAATCAAATGGAGAGGAGAAGAAGGTGAGCATACATTTTAATATTATTTTATGGAAAATTTTATCGATAGAAAACGAACGAAAATGAGAGAAAACGATTAATTAATGCCATGATTAATTAATTAGCAAAATTAGTAAAATAGTATTTTAATTAAATAATTTCAGGAGCCGATCGATGGTGAGAGTGCAGCGAAGAAGAGGAAATTGGAGAATGGAAAGGCACTCGACCAATTTAGTCACGAATTCTCGATTAAGGTATGAGAAATGGGAATTGATTGATTTGATGAGAGTCGGAGATATGTTTTGTTTTGTTTTTGAAAGCCCACTACTATTAGTGTCCCTATATTTTATTATTATTAGCATTCTATTATTAGTAGTATTCTAGTATAACACTTTTGTTATGATTATTATTGCTATTATTAGTATCCTTACTATTACTATATTACTCTCTTTTATCTCATCTCGTTCTCAGATGGAGGACGATGGGGTGTACATGTTGGATGAGGGCAGTGAACTCTCCTCGCTCAATGAGACTGAGATTGAGACACTCAAGAAGTGCTATGATAAGGTGAGCAATAGAACAAACCTGCTAAAATGTATTTTCAGAAGAAAAAAACGAGAATGTTGAATAATGAATTTCCATTTTATTTGTTGGAAGTAGTTTGATGATTACTGCGAAAGTGTGAGATTGAGTGGATTTCAAATATGACATTAGTGTGATTTCAGTTGCTGGCGCGCGAGTTGACGGATGAGCAGAAACAAGAGAGGACGAGGATGATCAAGTTTTTTTTTAAAATTATATCATTAAATATAAATTATTTTAATGGCACGTGTATTTTTAGCTTTTTAGTTGTTGTCATGGTAACCGAAAAACACATTTGGAGCTTGTTTATCTGTAGAAGTCTAGTCACTTTTCCATCGAACAACGTCTAAATATACCACGCTTCTCACGAAAGGCTCGGCTTGATTTTGGCACAGACTCTGTTTTTCGAAATCACGTTTTCGACGTTTTCGGTTGCCTATAGACCCAACTAAGATCCCAGTGAACTATTATGCCACAGAAGTCATTCCCCGAATTTATACAGATACTGTTCTGTGCAGATTGCGAACTTTGAGACACTTTTTCAATGGTTCATCGAAGTCGTTTCACCACCTTACCTCCCGAGTTATGAGAGCGTAAATATATCATTCGAATCCTTATCACCATCCGCGGCTTCCTATTGGAATACATTTTTGACTTTTCGAGCAGTTTTCTGTAAAATTAACAAAAATGAAAAATATGCAAATTTCGATGATAATCACAAAATAAATAAAATGGGTCGAAAGATCGTTGAAAATCAACATTAGCTCCAAGCAAAAAGTTTTCACAGAAACTTCGATGAACCATTGAAAAAGTGTCTCAAAGTTCGCAACCTGCACAGAACAGTATCTGTATAAATTCGGGGAATGACTTCTGTGGCATAATAGTTCACTGGGATCTTAGTTGGGTCTATTGGCAACCGAAAACGTCGAAAACGCGATTTCGAAAAACAGGGTCAGTGCCATAATTTGTTCACTAGTGAGTCGACCCTCTCGTGAGAGGCGTGATACATCCTCTACATAAATGGCCTTCACAATGTGTATCTAAATGGGGGGAAAGTGGGTAAATTGCAGACAAGCCGAGGCGGATTTGCGAAATGAAGAGGCTAAATTGACGATGTTGAAGAAAATGAGAGCCAGTCAGATACCAAAGCCTAATGCTGTGAGTGAGGGAGAGATTATTGATTTAGTGTTTGTATGCCCAAGAAGCAAGATGAGAGGGGAAGAGTCTAGTTATTAGAGAATGATTATGAGAAGGAGATGGAGGAAGGAAGAGAGAGGGGGGAGAGAGAGAATAGGGAGCGATTGATTCTATTGCTCTTCTCTTTTATCACATTATCGACATTTGATAGAAGTAGTACGAGCTTCTTGCTGAAGCTACTAAAACGGGGAAGACGTTGCGATTGTTGCAGGCTTCCGATCTGCAGCGCAAGTTGGCTGCATCAGTAGCTGCGAATGCAGCAGGTGCAGCATACAAACCGCCTGTCGCAGGGTCGACGGCTGCAGCCAAGAACAGTGCTGCACTGGCGGGAAATGCTGCAGCACTGGCGCAGCTGCTGGGAGGAGGAAAGGGTACGGTGCAATTATTGATTGGATTACGGTAACTAGAATTGTAGTAGAGTGCATTGCTATAGATTCGTAAAGTTTTTTTTTGGAATTAGAAGGGAATTAGCGAATTTATATCTTGTTATTGCAGGTCTCACCCCTCAGGCGCAAGCACAATTGCTGGCGCTCTTGCAGAGTCAGGCGGCGCCGCTCCTCGCCAATATGTCACCACAACACAAGGAGGTGAGCAGAGGTTTTCGTCATGCCTAGGCAATTATCTCTTCTCCCTTTGCAGATGATGCAGCGTATGGGTCAGTATGGGTCGACTCAGATGCTTGCTGCACTCGCCATGCAGCAGCAGCGAGCGAGTGGACAGCAAATGAGCAAGGAGCAGCAGCAAATACTTGCTGCAGCACTACTGCAGCAGTCCACCAAGGCTGCTGCAGCTGCTGCAACCACCAATTCGACGGCAGCTGCAGCCACTGCAAGCAGTGCTGCAGCCGCAGCTGCTGCAGCCAACAGTGGTCAGTACCGTATTTATTACTCGAATGGGGCTACAAAGAGTGGAAAGTCTCATACCTGACTCAGGAGATGCTGTCTCCTGCTAAGTGTATGTAAAATCGAAAATCTCCGGCTTTCTCGATTTACATGCTTTCTCAGCAGGAGACGACATCTCGAGAGCAAGTATTTAGTAGACTCTGCGTTCTGGGTATATGATATTTTGTCGAGAAAATAAGCCTCAAAAAAATAAATAAGAGATAGCCTCATCCCATCTCATGATATCTCATTCTTCTCCTTCTCCAGGTACCTCCACTCCCACTGTCTCTTCCTCTTCTGCTCCCATTCCAACTGCAACTGTCGCATCGACTCTTGCTTCCAATGGAGGAGCGGTCAGTTTTTTTAAATATTGATTTTGCACACCCGCGAAAGGTGCGACGACAATTAAAGAAACAACGAGGGATAAAAGATAATTTAAATGTGGGTAGGGAATGTGGTTGAGTGGAAGGAAGGGAGACGAATCGAGAAAATGAATGTAGTTTGTTGCTAGGGTTGTAGGTAGAAAATGACGATACTCATCTACCCTAATGAATAGTTCGATCCCTAGTTGTCTCTCCTTTTCAGTCTCTCGCTCAACGTCTCTCCACTGCTCGTCACGCATTCAGAAAGACGGCAGATACTCAGTTGGCCACAGTTAGTTATCGATCGAATTGAGAAGTGGGGAGAAAATATTAGATATATAGATTCTATATTTGGTTCTATGTTTGGTCCATTGGCACTTTCAAAAATCTTGTGGGTAGTAATAATATGTGATTGATGTGAACTATGTTTCCCTTACATATTCCCCTCATTCCAGCAGACTCAGCGATAGAAGACATAAAAAATCTGGTGGAAAAACTATCAAAATTTAGTGGGAAGTCATAATATGTGGATTGATATTAACCTGACCACGTCATTCCAGCAGACAGTAATGCCCAAGGCGTGTCCGAATGAACTCTTCTTCCTTCCCAATCCAAATGCACCCGATTTCCTGTCGATGCTCGGCCTCGACCAAGTGGTTGGAAGGATACTCAAGGACAAGAATGCTACCAGGTACGGTAGAATGAGCGAGATACGATAGTTAGATGACGGGGTGTACGGTATCATTGAATGTTTCTCACCTAATATCTATAGTTTCTTCTATGAGTACTGCAAGTAAAAGTGTTCAACAAATGTAATAGGATAACAGTTTTCTGAGAAATTAGTTAAAATGAATATAATGTGTAGGCCGCCCTCCGAGCTACCGTACGAATGTGAGGAGTGCGGATGCGACTTTGCCACTGGATGGAAGAGCATTGGTGAGTGGTGAACATTCCTTATTTTACATGAACGGTAAAGAGTGGATAGTGTACATTACCATTCTCCGCATCGGAATATTTGCTCATTCTCCCTTTAAGCGGGCGCAAAGGAGGAGGATCTGCATCTGTACTGCGAGGCGTGCCTTCGACAGGCGCAGAAGAAGAAGCTGAGGTACGGTAGACACACCATTCATGGCAATCGAGGACTAACTTTTCTTGTTTTGGCGTCTAATTATATCCCATTCTCTGCAGACACGACCGAACGTCTCAGCTGAAGAAGATCTACGCGAAGGTTAACCTGCAAGAGAAGGTGAGCAAGAGGATTTTATTGATTGAATTTCGATTATTATTGATTAGATTGAGCATTCGTGATTACAGTAACCTCAAGTTAATCGATATTCTTTGCAGGAGTTCGAGCGTCAGATCTCGGACGGAAAGTTGGACGGACTTTTGACTGCAGCCGTCTTTGGCAATGCAGCCATTGCAGCAAGGGTGAGGGTCGTATGAACGGAAGGGGGAAGACAGCTTATGAAGAAAACAACTCTAGGAGTTTGAGAGACCCTATGCCCAGAGCTATTTTTTTTTAGTTTGGAGCTGTAATGCACGAAAGAGTGCACGAAAACAACGAGATCAGCTGAAAGGAGTCTCATTTTCGCACGCTGTCTATCATTAGAGTTTCAAAATCGTGCTCTGGCCGCAACAAGATTAGAGCTGATCATGGAGAGTACTCTCAATTGCCTATGGATGATGTAACATCCTTCTCTCTCTCAGCCGACGGCGGCCGCTTCTCCTGCCGTACAGAATCTGTCGACGAAGCCATCGACGCCTTCCGTCCCATCGCCCATTGTGCAGAAACCTTCTGTGAGTAATGAAGAGATTGGATCAATATTGGTTCCCAAGGGGAAGATTACGGTAGCCATAAGACGGATTTGGTAGTAGTGTTGGTGGATCGGAAAACCCTATTTTAATAACAAAAGGTATTCGCGAATAGGCTAATTCGATCTAGCAACACTAGCGAGCAGGGAACAGATTGGCTAAAGACGTCCAAAGGGGAAGATTTCGGTATGAAGAGGCGATAGAAAATCATAGAATGGATTTGGTAGTATTGGGAAGGATATCGATTTAATTAGAATTGTAGAAAATGGGGAATGTTGAGATGGTTGTGAATGAGTGGTTGGTTCAGACTCCATCATCCTCCACTCCCTCTGGTAGTAAGACGACGTCGTCCATTGGGTCGACGAGTAGTGGAACGAAGAGACCAGCTACGAACACCAACAATTCACAACTACAGGTGAAAGAGTCCATCTCTCGTATCCCTTTCGAAGCCGTATTTTGACTGCCCTCTAATTCTCCCTCCCCCCAGAGAGAAGGGGATCGTTGTTTTTCTATTCCATTGGGTGACAAGTGTGAATTCAATACTGACGAGTGTTT
The DNA here is from genome assembly GCA_036245785.1 of Pristionchus fissidentatus. Classification (NCBI taxonomy): domain Eukaryota; kingdom Metazoa; phylum Nematoda; class Chromadorea; order Rhabditida; family Neodiplogasteridae; genus Pristionchus; species Pristionchus fissidentatus. The sequence continues at coordinate 26,711,732 of BTSY01000005.1, read as the reverse complement.
AAATTACTTTTTCGTCAAATTAGCTCACATACTTTTTATATGAAAGAAAAGAATGGTAAAATATCGTCATTTACTGTTCGATTAGTTTCTTTCTCTGCATCAATCGTTGATTGCAGGCACAATTGGCCCAACTGGCTCAGCTGACACGGGCGAATCCCATGATGGCTGCGATGATGGGAGCAGGAGGAGGAATGATGGGAGGACAGGCTGCAGCTGCTGCTGCTGCTGTGAGTGGAGAGAGGGCTGCAGGGGCTGTAAGGGTCGCAGATTGGTGAAGAGTGGGGACGGAACATAATGGGGAACCACTTATTCTGGATTAGACTTGAAAAGTAACGGTTCAACTAGTTGCATAATAAGGAAATCGGCCGGTTTTGCGAGAAATGAAGTGTGTGGAGAAAAGCAATCAGTTTCATCGTTACTTTTCAAAGTATTCTGGATGTCGTTGTGGGATCAGCGAGAACCAATGAGAGCCGATTGAATAGCCTGAATGAAAATCTAATCTGCATTTCAGATGGGCTGGAACAATCCGGCATTCATGCAGCAGATACAGCAAATGCAGCAGCTACAGGCTAGAGCGCTGCAGCAGCAGCAACAACAACAGCAGCAGCAGCAGGCAAACAATAATGCTGCCGCCGCGAAAGGTAAAACTGCTGCGTAGTTAACCTCAATCCGTGTCTTGTGTGTTTTCCTTTCCTTATGCCATTATATTTGCATATTTTGTCGACAGCCAAAGCGCAACGGAAAATTTGTGATTACATGAAATAATATACAATGCAATAAGACTCTATAGAGAAGTGTTGTTTGGGGTGTGGGTGGCGATAGGGGCAAATCAATGTGTAGATCAATCTTAATTGAATCACCGCGTTAATTTCAGCAGCAGCCGCAGCAGCGGCGGCCGCAGCTGCAGCAACAGCAGCATCGAATGCTGCTGCATCGTCGAGTGCTGCAAGCAGCAGCAACTCGGCTGCTGCACAGAATATGGCTGCAATGACCATGATGATGCAGGCTATTCAGAATGCGGTGAGCGAAAATGAATATTGATTGATTGTTTGCATAGATCGATTATTCTAAAAAAAAAGTTGTATGGTAAATAGTACAGTTAATGAAATTATCAATTTTTCAGCAGAATCGAGGCACTTCTTCCTCATCATCCAACAATGCTGCGGGCATGAATGTCATGGCACAGGTTAGACCATTATCGATTATCTCGTACACTTATTTGGATGGTATGCTGTAGTCATATCGATTGACATCTCATGGTATCCTCTGCAGTTGGCCGCAATAAACAATCCTGTAATGATGCGTGCGATGCAGAATATGGCAGCTCAGCTTCAGAAGCAAGCAGGAAAGAAGTGAACCGGCCCTCCTCATCTCTCTAGTCGACCACAGTAATAATCCCTGTTCAATTGGGTCAACCCCTGTCCGCCCGGTCATACATCCGAACCTCCCTCCCCCTTCTTCTCGCATACGTTTGATCCCTGATTTCTCTCACCTCATGCCCTTTCTCGTACTATCTCACTAGAGTTTAGTATAGTCAATGTATTGTAGACGGGTTTCAGTAGCATCTATTCACTCTTTTTACTCACAATGGTTGTTCTAAGCCCTCATAATTTTGTTCTCGCTCCCTCCACTAGCTATTATGACCTACTCTTGAGTGAATCGTGTGATCAATGATTGTCAAATACCGTAACCGCATGATTATATTGATCTCATTCTCTCCGTTCTTCCACCTACCGTATTCCTTGTTCGATCCTCTTATCCACCACATTCGATCGATCATAGACTGAGTTCCTTACTTCGCTTCGGGTTTTGGTTCTCCCCTCTCTCGTCTCTGCTGTTTCCCCTCTCCTCTCTCTTATCTTTGTTGCCGTCTATTTCTCTCTCCCCCCCTCCCCCTCTCTCTCTCATCTCTTCTCTCTATCTCCCCTCCCCTCCCCCTAGGTTCCCTTTCTCACAACTTTCCACACCTTCTTTCTCTTTCCTCTCTCTGTCCAAAAAGTTTCGTCACTTGTCCAAAATGTTTTATAGTTATTTTGTTAATATATTTCCTCTCTCATTTTTCGTATGCTTGAATTGATATTGTAAAGTTGTAATAGCACGTGGTTTTGCGTGGTCCAATCCACAAAAATGTATCCATCACAGTACGACTCTTTGGATTATTGATTGATCATGCATGCAAATTCTGAACATTTCTTACTGTAGTACAGTTCTGTTAACAGTATTCTTCATACCACACATTTGTTTTCCATGCTGAAATTGGACTCGATTGGCTGTATTTCATCGAGCTCTAATATTGACCAAAATCATTCGATGTGTGGTATGTCGACTACTGATTTTTACAATCCTGATGGCCATCAATCAATAATGTATTAATTTAAAGTAACATAAAGTTGTTGAAAATCATTTTTGCGACGAACGTGTAAGGCATTGAAAAATGAGATTACATACGTGTTTGAAAAATCACATTGAGATATCGAGAAATTTATATAATGTTCTCGTCATAGACATACATTCAACTTTCTGAGCAATAATAATAAAATGTAGAGGCATGCGATTTTGAAATTCGTTATTTTATTATATGTACATGTGAGCGACTGATCTCTATGAGAGAAGAAGAATGGAGTTTTGAAAGAATGATGTGCATTTCGAAATCGTAATATTTCTCACGAGATGATTTTCATTTCCGAAATGCCATTACCTCTTGCCATATTACAAAATTTGGACGTATAAATACATATAAAGCGATAAATTAATGTGAAAACATCAGTTTCATATAGCATTTGCCTGCATACTGTATATGTTTATTACGGTATTATTTTTCTAGTACGCAATCACTTTCCATGCACTTTTGCCACGCATCGAATTATGCTAAAATATTTCGCAATATTGAATATTTTCTCTAATTTCTTCATTTTTCGCTCATTTCATTCGTGTTTTCGATTACCGCGCGGTGCTGGATAATATTAGGAGCTGAATTACAGTGAAAATGGCATCCACCTCGACTGCTCCCGCCATAGCGAGTCTCCACGACTTCTTCAACGACCATCCCACTTCCTCATGCAATCTCATCATCGGAGACAAGGTCCTCAAGGTCTCCTCTGAGGTAAGAACGAGCATTCAATGGTCGCCAGCACCAGAGGCACTTTCAACTCTAGTTTGGTTCGGCAGTGACGTCACGCTCTCTTTATACGCGATTTCGCAATAATAAGGTGAAATGTTGTTTTAGCTGCTGGGAATGCATTCGCATTTCTTCCGATCGCTTTTCTTCAAGTCGAATCCGAAGAAGGAAGCCGACGAGAACAATGACGCAACTCCCAATCTCATTCGTACTGAGATCAAGGACGTCAGTCACTCTTACTCTGAGATCGTGGAGTATAGCTACTTCTGGCGGAAATAATAGTTATTTCAACGAAAGCGGCTCTACTTCAGATCTATACTGCTGAAGTAGCGCTGATTTCTGTCTTCCTGCTGACGTAGCTATACGCCAGGAGTAGTTCTCATTCGTACTGTGTATATGTGATGAAGAAGAAGACGTGTACATTTGGGAGTGGCTACGTCGTATCTTATCTATTCTTATAACAACGAATAGCGCCGTTGATTACGTGCAATCGATGAGTAATTGCTGTTGTTTAGGTGAGACTGGACAATGTGAACGTGGATGAGGTGATCGAACTCCTCAACATCATCTATCCCTCGGATTCGCCCATCACGGGTATGATGATCATAATGGAAACTCTAATCTGCTATGTAACGTCGTAATTGGCATAGAGAGGAAGTAGTACTTGACAATGTCATCACCATGTTCCTCCTTTTCTAGTATCCGCAACTCGATGCTAAACACTTCCAGAGGAAGGCATAGCTACTCCTTCGCAGCGCCCGTGGGATATAGCTACATCCGCTAGAGAGAGAGAGAGAGAGAGAGAGAGATAGTAGCTAGAAAGCAGCGCTACTTCAGCCGTATAGAGGCACTGATATTAGACATTATTTATCCTGCAGGAGGCACTGAGAAGGAGTATAAACTAAAAGCCGGCGTACTTTGTTTCGGTTGCTCACACAGTGTCGCGCAATATCAACTACTGCTTTGACCTGTTGCTATATATATTTGTGCATTGGTAAGGATATGCTAATGTTATGGTTTTAGATTCGAATGTGAGATACATCATCGAGTTGGCTGACAAGTATCTTTTCAACGTCGTTCTCCACGAGTGCGAACAGTTCCTCAGAGGAAACTCGAAGCTTTCCAAGGTCATCTATCTGACACTGGTTTACTTTGCCGGACCATGTAGCCCTTTCTAATAGAGTGACCGCTAGATTCACACAGTGAGATAATGAATGAGATACTATTCTATTAGAAACTGGAGTAAATTCAACCAGGCCATCTATCTCATCACTATTGCCACTTGACCACTTCTCGGTCAGGGGTGTGCACGAGAAATGTTTGCAGCTCTCTCACAACTCTGTATTTGAAAATATGTCAACATATCTATATACTTTTGATAGACTGGAGTACCTACTTCGCCATAACATTTTAAGTTCGGTTCCAAGTAGTTACGCGTTCGAGAAGCCAACCATTTCTCGACTTTTTCTCGAAAGTCGAGAAAAACCGAAATATCTAACCACCTGATATTTGTGGGAACTCGCATAATATGCCAAACAGACCGCATTCACAAGATATATGAATGATATAAATATGTCCCTAATTTGATTTAATATTGGCAGAGATAATTTACATTTCTCGAAATTTCTCGTGCACACCTCTGTTCTCGGTGGGGTATAGCTACTTCTGGCGGAGAGAGTTAGCTAGAAAGAGGCGCTACTTCAGCTTTACACGGCTGAAGTAGCGCTGATTTCTGTCTTCTAGCTGAAGTAGCGATACTCTACGAGAAAAAAAACACATTTAATGGTAATATGATTTCAGGACGAGCGTCTCAAACTGGCTGACAAGTACCATCTGTGTGACCTGGTGGTAAGTTTCTAATCAATTGTCTTGAATACCGTTCCCCATCATATTCTTTGCAGGACACGATCGTGAAGGAGCTGACCAAGCAGGAGATCAATTCGCTCATTCACTGCAGACTCTCGGAGCGTACCACCAAGGCCATGGTCAAGCATCTCGCCTCCTCCTAAATCGATAATCCCCCTTATCGATCGACTCGATTTGTTTCCATGCATTATTAGATCTCGAATGTGTGAGAACCAATTAGAGTCTGATCTCCTTCCACACCCCCCCCCCCCCGTCTCTCTCCCTAGATCAATGTAATAGTAAAAACTGTTATAGTATTGTTATTACCTGTTGATCCCCCTCACTTTTAATTTACTACGGATACTTTGTCCTTCTGCAGCTCCTCCAATATCACTGTATCTCCCTCAATCCCCCCTTTACGCGGTTTCATCATCACTTTAAGTGTAACCGATAAAATGGATATAAAAAAACAATACATTAGTACTTGTAATGGGATTGCGTTAGAAGAATCGCTAGAATATCGAGTAGCAATGCAAGCAGTGGAAATTAAAGTACAACTAATTTATATTTACTGATTTAACCGTTTAAATGCATCAATCTATAGTCTATTCGTAGATAAGAGAGGCGAGCGCGCTTTCACTTTTCCTTCCTCTCTTTCTCTGCCTTCGCTCTCTCTCCCTCTCTTCCTCTCTCCTCTCTCACTATCGATTACGTCATGTCTAGCAAAGAGTGTTTGTCCCCTCTTCTCTCTCTTGCTATCCTCATAAAGTGTAGTGAGCCGATGTTTTCCCCTCTAATTGCTTCTTTCCAGAATTGCATCATCAGTTGAAACTCTATTTTCCATACTCTCCCTCTCTTTCTCGCTATTACATCATCCTTACACACTCGTGACTCTCTGTCTTGCATCATTCAATGCAAATCAATTCCATCTTCCTTTGAAACCTCCCTCATTCATTTCCTCTCACCCATCGTTCTCTCTCGTCTCATATCTGTAATGGAAATATCATTATGAGACCCCATTAGTCGTGAGTTTGACCCACGGAACTCTGTTCGTCTAACAACTCCCCTGGCTGTCTCTGCCCATTACCGTATTTGTTTCCGCGCTCTGCCCACCATTTGAGTCAAGTATGCTTGCGTCATCGCTACTCCATTATAAATGTAGCATGCGCCCTTCTCTCGTTCATATATGTTTTTAAAATTAAATTTAAATTTCGAAAATATTTCAGATACCAATGGCTGAGAGTCGAGTGCACGAGTTTATGAACAGGTGAGAGTGGAATAAATATTATTTGTTTGTATTATAATGACTCATAATTAGTAACTCTTAAACTGCTCTCAAAAACAGTCGTAATGTTGTTATGCAAGATCTTGAAATATTAGCAATGCCGAAATTTTGAGTAGCACATGAAATGCACGCGGGCTCTCCACTGTGATGGTGCAATATTCAGCCAATGGCGTGTAATCGAGTTTTTATTCTATGAGAGAGATTGCAGTGGATGGACTCCCCAGGTGGAAGGAGGCAGTTCGTCTATGGTAGATCAACGACTCTCAACTATCCCATCGGGGTGAGTAGTGTTTATCGATGGATTGAGATAGTAAATGCATATGATGGTGCAAATCGTCTAAAATGGAGTCGAAAATAGGCCGAAATTTGAACTCGCGCAATTTCTTTTCTCTGTTACCCCATCGACCAATTGACTTATAACATAGACTCGAACTCGATAGAAAAATACGCTTGTGGTATTGTTATGGAGAGAGTGAGATTGGCCATTTCAGTATGCCTCAATTCGAGGATGAAAGAGTGAAAGAAGAGGAGATTGAAGATATTGAAGAGGAGGATCCAATTGATCCCGATTTCATCGCTCAATTTGGAACAGGAAGGAGTGAGTTTACTATTTCTTCTTAGAATAGTGTTACGTGGACTTCCCTTTTGACAAATTTCGCTTTTCAAAGAGACGGATGAAATAAATTTTTGTCAAAGAGGATAATCAGTTCTGCGCGGCGCTGTTGCTACGTTGGCATGCGAACATTCAAGAGGTCTCATCAATTTCCTCCTTTTTTTCTGGCCATTTGATCGAAATATTCGCATAGCGCGCATTTTGACACGAAGTGCTTGTGATATCTCCATTTGATACATGCAAAAAGGGCTTATTTATGAAAAGTTTTTTTCAGATGCGAATAATGGAGCGAATATGAATGGAATGCAGATGCTCAATGACATCCTCAATCAGGCACGATCGACACAAGGAGGAGGAGTGAGTTAATCGATAATTTTTTTAAACACTAGACGCTTAGCTATGCCAAAATCCATATAATTATTGTTTATAATTCTGGATTTTGGCATATGAGAAGTTATTTTTTTATTTGTGAATAGATAATTGTATAGTGGTTATGATAGGATGAGATATGGTTTAGAAAGAAATATTTTTATAAGAAAGAATATAAAAAGGAAAAGAATTAAATTTTTAAACAAAACAAAATATTGTGCAGCAGTATATTGTGCAGCAGTACAAACAAAGGTCGAATTTGAGTCAACACTTCCTTGTCGGTCAAAAATTTTAAAGTGGAAAGGAGAACGGCGTTTTTTTCGCTGTTTTTATGGTAACCGAGAGGGAGGGAAGAGGGTAAGAGGAAGAGAGAAAGAGAGCAACCATAGGAGATGGTCATTCTGCCACTCTCTATGCCTTCCCCTTTCTCTCTCCTCTTTCCCTCTCCCTTCCCTTCCATTCGTATCTTCCCCGCTCCTTATTTCTCATCCAGTTGAAATGACTCCTAATTGTGCTCAAGACCCCTCCGAACAGAGTCAGTTCTGCCCAAAATAGTGTGATGTTTCTGCTCATGTGAGATGGCTAACTGGCAAAACGTAATTTAAATTCTAAAGTTTCAATTTGGGCGAATGTTTGCGCTGACCTTTGCTTTTTACGAGGAAAAATCGAAATTAAAAAGTACCGGTAGTTGTATTTTCTCGTGATCTTTTGAAGAAAACAACTATAAAAAATCAAAGTGCCCCCCGCGCCAACTTTGCGAACCAATTGGTTCGGCGCTTTGGTATGGTCAAATATAACAGCAGTTATTGAATGCGGATGCTCATAGTTGTTATCCTCTTTATTTTGCCACCACACGATTCATACATCATGTCTTTGCCCCTTCCGGCGTCGATAAAAAACAAAATACACATCTATCTCGTAATTGAATAATTTGTTCAGATGAGTTCGATCATAACGTCGACGACTCCTCTCGATCTCAATTCTCTCATTCATTCATCGTCTCACGAAGAGAGTGGAGAAGTGACTCCCACCAGTCTGAGAAGCGCCAATATGAAGAGAGGAAGGAGTAGACAGGATATGAGTGAGGTACGAAAGGGACGAGATCACTTCAATACTATTGGGCTACTTTTTGGTTTAGGTTCTTGAAATGCCTGTCTTTTAAAAATTCTGGCTGCAGATAATGCATGATTCGGATAAGTGCATGCCGTGGCAGAACCTCCATGTTTGAAAAGGAAAATTCATTGGCTGGTGCAATCTTTTGATTATATTATTTCAGGACACCTCTGATGTTCATGAAAGCAAGCGGAAATTGAGCAATCGCGAGGCAGCCAATCGATATCGAGAGAAGAAGAAACAAGAAATGGAAGTGATGAAGATTGAAGAGGTGAGAGTAGGGTAGATGAGTAGAAGCAACACTGTACTCGGCGTAACATGCACATAGACACAGTGGGAATCGCACATCTACACAGTGGCAGCAGCGTGTCTACACAGGCGGGCGCACTGTGTATACACGCTGAAGCCACAGTGGCTATGCACAATCCCCACAGTGGCGATGTGCTGGGTCGTTGAAAAGTTGCAAAAGGGATGTAGGCAGGGGGTTTCGAACTCGCGCCTACTCCCTCCGTGCCTTTCTGGCCCGAACTTTTACCACCTGCGCTACCCTGAATGAACGCGTGGAAGAGCTTCGACGTACAAGACTTCGGAATTCGCTAACCTCTCTGTTGTTAGTTGGGGGTTAGAAATAATAGTATGCTGATGAAAGTTTCTCAGAATAGTAAATCGAGCACGGAGAATCCGTCAATATCAAAATCGAACTGAAACTACCCGGCTGAAATTTATAATCGAAATTTTTCATCGAATTTTGGCCAATTTTTTGAAAAGAGCTTCGACGTCCTAAAAAGCATCCTAAAAAGAGCCCCCATCAACGTTTTGGTGATATATTTTGACTTATCATATTCCGATCACATATCATCGCCACTGTGTATACACGCATGTCCACTTGATCGCCACTCAATCGCCACCCTCCAGTACATCGACACAGTGGCTACACAGTGGCGATGTGCTTCTTCGACTTGGAAGAGGATAGCCACTGTGTAGACACGCTGATGCCACTGTGGGGATGCACAAGGCCAAAATAGCCACTGTGTAGATGTTCATGTTACGCCGAGTAGATCAGTACGGTAGATGATTGGCAGGCGTACGGCAGGTGGTAATGAGAGTATTTATTGATGCATGTTTTAAGAAAAAGTGCAAAATAGACGAGAAAATGGCGTTAGCCCCCCTTCTCTCGATAAATCGATAATCTTCACATATCAGGAGGCTCTTCTCGCTCGAAACGCCGAACTTCACATGATCGAGATTGAGTTGGCAGAGCAAATCAGAGAGATGAGGGAGATGATGACGAACACTTTTGGATTCGCCCCACCATATGAGCATATCGAGGTACGGTATCCAACGAAGAGTGTAGGGATACGGTAGATGGCAAAACTTGCCTTCTCCTCTTTTTTGATATCAATTGTATTCAGTCGCCATTGGTCGACTTCACTGCTTCGCTCATATGTCCCACCAGTGAGAAAACGCCCAAGAGAATTCCCTTCCCCAAGGGATTGGTGAGTACGATTACATTACTATTGATTGACTAATGTGTCTAGAGAAAATCACCGCAATATGCTATTTCGACAAAGCACGAAACGGTTACTGTAATATAGGAGTACTGTAATTGAAATTGTAATGAACACAATTCAGTCGCCTGCGGAGCAGAATCGAGAAAGTGTAAGAAGGGATCGAGAGAAGAAAAAGGCGAGATTCAGTCAACTCAAGGCGGAAGAGGTCAGTCTTTATCGATTTACTCCTTCTATCTAGTAGGATACTATACAAAGTGTTTGATTCCCTCTAACTTACTTTCCTAAAATAGTATACATTTGAATATTTCAGGTAATACTGTCGATGGGAAAGGATCTTCTCATTGGTAAAGTGGCCGAATTGGAATCAGAAATCAGTGAGATGAAAGAGAAGATGAGAGCAGTTGGATTGGTTGTTCCTGATACGAATCTTATCTACTAATCGATTGATGAATCAACCATCTCACTCACGCAGCTTTATCAAATATAAGTCACAGTTTTCAGTTGAAACTATCCGCTCTTCTCTACATACTACAACTAATATATTTTCTTTTATTAATTTCCCTGTTTTGTTTATAATATCGATTAAGCATGATTTGGTAAAACATGCGCATCCAATTTGTGTTCAACATTTTTTTTAAAAAACATGCGCATCCAATTTGTGTTCAACATTTTTCCTTTGACAATGTCCATTTACGTTACTCGATAAAGTCTGTCGTTGCATCCTCGCTTCAAAAGAAGAACAGAATGAAAAACAATGCAATGAAAAATAGAAACATTTTTGGGAAATGCAATAAAGTGTTCTCGCTATTTTTCCATAAGAAAAAAAGTTGTTATTCAAAGTCTGTTCAAAATCAACTAATATGAAGGGTTTATCAAATAAACATAATGTACATCACATGTATTTACAAGTATTACATACTGTTCCAATCAATTAGCTCTAAAGTAGTAAGCTATCTTACAAATGGTGGGGTCATGTAATCTTAGCACGTCCATTCTCTTGATCTCTGCTAGATTCTTAATGTATTTCATTGGTGGATCCAACATTCCGTCGTAATACAGCCATGTCTTGTTCTTGTACATGACACACGCATAATGACCTGTAGTCTTCTTCCGATCCATGAACAGAGTGATCCCGCCCAGAATGAAAGATGTACCCGCGATCTGCAGAAACACTATCGTTTATCACCAAATTGCGGTAACATGTCGGATGAGAACTTTTTTTCGAAAAACATATTTGCGTGAGTCTGATTGAAAGAGACTTTTTTAAACAACAAATATTTTTTTCGAAAAAAATATTTCTCAGCCGACCTAGTACCGACATTTTCTCTCCCTCATATTCCCTGTTATATGCTACATATTTTAAGGGAAAAAAATAGCACCATAGTGATATAGGCAATGCTTACCGTAATCTTGGAGGGAATTCGTGGTATCTCGGTGGGATCGATGTTTGACTGTGATAGATCGAGAGGGAGGAGCCACGTGTCGTCAGGGACGGATAAGACCACGTCCTTCTTCGTCTTACTCAAACATTGTGGACACGATGAGTGGAATGGCTTCGCGATCGTGTCGAACATAGAGGAAGGAATCGAATCCCCTCGTTGCATCCTGTAAATGGTGGCAAAAAGATGATACCACATCCGATCATCGTCGTACATGATATTGCCGACGAAAGAAAAACAAAAATTTGGATGAAATACCACCTAGACTGCGCTGTTCGAAGGAGAGAGCTGTGTCTATAAATTATTACCCCTTTTTTCTGTTTTTTTCTCGTTTTCGTATTTTCGTTTTCGTATTCCGCATATTGAGAAATATGAAATAAAATTTTGATTGATAGTATACTCACCTCACAACAAATCGATATCTTGGTCGAGTTTCATTGAATCCACAGCTGAGACATCGATAGGTTACCGTGATTGTGGTCTGGCTTTTGCACTGATCAGTGATCACGTAAGCCTCGTCGCCCAGTAGATCAAATCCGCCCTCTTCCTGCAATTAATCAATTGACCCAATTACTAACAACTCTTGGTTCAGTTGTGGATATTTGAAAGTAAAATACCAGAAAAGAGTTACATTAGGCTTGTAGAGAGAGGCAATGAATTTGTCCTTGCGCACTTTCAGATCGTCTTCTCCTACGAGAAAAGTTCGGCAAGCAGAAGTGAAGGTATCGATGCCTCGCAATCGACTACAATACAGTAAACATTTTTAAATGGGGGGTGGCTAAATGTTGTAAAATATGGAATTGGTTGTCCCGTCTCCGATTTATTACGAATCCACTAGAGTCCAAAATTCGAAAGCTGAATTATTAATCGATTATGAAAAGACAACCTACGACCCTTATAATCCGTCAGAAGTTCGCGAACTTTTCACGCATCTTTTCTTGCTCGTTTTAGGCTATTTTCTTTATAATTTGCGTTAGGTCATTAGAGACGCATAAGAAACTACTAATGCCGAAGAAATTAACCAAAAATATAAACTAGGGAATTAGCCGCACCTCTTAGAAGGTCGCGGAATTCTGCGAGTTGTTTTCACGCAGCTAGACAGTGACGAGAGAGCACGTAAACAGAGAGAGCGCAGAAATACAACAACAACATTGCTTACTTTTCCCTCTCCTCGTTCCGCGTGCTCTCTCGTCACTGTCTAGCTGCGTGAAAACAACTCGCAGAATTCCGCGACCTTCTAAGAGGTGCGGCTAATTCCCTAGTTTATATTTTTGGTTAATTTCTTCGGCATTAGTGGTTTCTTATGCGTCTCTAATGACCTAACATAAATTATAAGGAAAATAGCCTAAAACGAGCAAGAAAAGATGCGTGAAAAGTTCGCGAACTTCTGACGGATTATAAGGGTCGCTAGTGACTTCTTCACCCACCCACCCCAATTCAAATTGCACTCACTAAGGGAAGTCTTCGTCTTTCCACTTGACACCCAACATAATCGTGAGGAATCCATCGATGGTGCAAGTATTCGTTGAATTGCTGCCTGCCCACAGCGGAACTTCGAATGGCGGCGGCTTCACAAGACGCGGACCACGCGATCCGCGACCACGCGCCGGCCTTTCTCCGCTATTCAACGCTTCTGGTGACGGGCCATGCGCGGCCGTCGCAGTCGAAGTGCCGCGCGCGCCCCGACCGCGTCCTCGCGTTCCACGTCCGCGTGTGCCGCGTCCCCGCAAAATTGGAGTGAGAGGCACAGAACCCGATGTTGGTTTGCCCGCGGATTGTATGGAAGCGAATCGAGTGGAAGTGGAAGCAACGTCGTGTGTTGAGATAGAAGAACCACGAGATGAGGAAGGAACACGACGTCCACGGAAACCATGGGGAATGGAAGACATCGATCAACACACTTAAACTAATAAAGATATAAAGAATACATATTTAAACGAATGAGGAAGAATCCGGAAGAATAGTATGCATTCGAATGAATGTGAGTGTGGTGTGGCACACTAAATTGCGGCTTTGGCTGATACCGTATATGTTTGCGTAAGAGTCAGACAAAACTCGGTACAGCAAAAAAGTGATGGTCTGAGATAATACCTGTTTTAGAAACACTTGGATGGGTAAGGAACACTGGTGGAATCTCATGATATGCAAATTTGATTGGAGATCAGTATGGAGCTCTGAAGATCCGACAAATTTACGGTTTATTGATAATAACTCGATACCCAGTGGACGAAACCGATATATCCAAGGAAGGACTCTAGTTGAATTTTTGAGAGGAACATCACTGTGTTTTTGTTCAATTTTCGAAAATATATTGTATTTCGGAAAATCGTTTTGCATACAAATCATAACCAAAGAGATGGCTGAAACTTTCCCAGTATCTCGAGCATACCTTAGATGATCCACGTTAATTTTCTGGTAGCACAAAACCTACCAGAAATTAAATTATGATTTTTTAAATGTCGAAAATCCAACTATGAAATGCCGAATTCGAGAGAACATTGCCCGATTTGCATCAAATTACACTTTCATTTCTAATCCCCGAGTCCGCGCGGTGTCTGAAATTGAGAAATGAGGCGACTCCTCAAATTGAGACACTCGCTTTCATATATCGACATTTAAAAAAAATCATAACTAATAATTAGTTACTAATTTCCGGTAGGTTTTGTGCTACCAGAAAAATAACATGGATAAGGTATGCTCAAGATACTGTGATAGTTTCAGCTATCTCGTTCTGATTTTTTATATAAAACAAATTTCCGAAATAGAATATATTTTCAAAAATTGAAAAACACGGTGATGTTCCTCTCAAAAATTCAACCAGAGTCCTTCTTTTTATATTTCGGTTTCATCCAGTGGGTATCGAGTTATTCTCAATAGACCTCAAATTTCTCGGATCTTCAAAGCTCCATACTGATCTCCAATCAAATTTGTATATCATGAGATTCGACCAGTGTTCCTTACCCATCCAAGTATGTCTAAACCAGGTATTATCCCAGACCATCACTTTTTTGCTGTTCCGACGACTGTTGACGCTTGTCCGACTCTTACCATAACGGGCTCATATCAACAACACGATCCGCCTTTAGGTACATAGGCCAAAAAGTAGGTAGAATTCGACATAACCTGCCCACCGAAGGCGGGCGCGAAAAATAAATATACATAATGTAAATAATTTGTTTCTTCTTCTAAAGGTGTTCGTTTCCATTGTTACTTTTTTCTGTAATAAAACAATTTGAAAGACATTGTTTACTATGAAATGTGCACAGTGGGGAAGAATTGTCGTTCACACAAATCGAATAGAGTCATTAGGCAGCCAACAATGAAACGAGAAATAATTGGGATGGGGTTATGAGGGCATGGGGGGATACAAGAGATTAAACAATATTCGAGATTGATCAATTAGCCGTTTCTATGAGCTCTGGGAAATCAAATGAGGGTAGATTTCTATGATAACGAGTTGATTCGATATGAAAGAACTGACACAAAAGGTATGTGATTTCAATCGAGGGGGTTTAGTGCGATAAAACTAGGGTTGTATAAAAATGACTAAAACAAGCTGAAATGACAATCATACTGGCTGTTTAAGATAATAAATTGGAAGATCTATACTAAAACCGAGTAGACGTGATAAATCTATAAATACAATACAGTAATTCAAGGAATGCGCTTGGCATTGATCAGAGAGTAGTCATGCAATTACTCGTACGTTCGAACTCTTCTTTGTCGCCCTCGCTGACTCACAGAAGTTGTCACTCTCTCCTCCTCCCCATCTGCAATTACCTCAGTTCACGATTGACCCACACTACCGTACCACTGTAGCTCAACAGATACGGTATCCATCTACCATACTCCTCAAATATCGATCTCTATCCATCTACCATACTCCTCCTAATATCGATTTCTCCATACCCGATTCCTCATCATAAGTCATCTGTGTGTGTCTGGTTGTCGCTCTCGTTGGTCTATTCGACTCTTGCCTCCGCCCTCTCGAATTATATCCCATTTCTTCATCTTCATCACTCGACAAACGACGACGTTTCCTCAAACAGATACAAATTAGAGTAATGGTCAGACTCTCCTCATTCTACATGTTATCTCATAGATCAGAAAGCGCGAGAGAGTATGAAAAAGTGAGAGGGTTGACCATTACTCAGAAATCACCCGATAAATACAGTACTACACTCTTCTATTCGGGTGTCCCATAAGTAATGTCGCCAAATCACAATAATGAAATTTTTCGTTATAATTTGAAGAGGTGTCAGCGGTCAGTGATTGAAGTAGTCGCTGTTTATACTAGTGACCTCCTCCTATCGGTCGCGCAGAACCATGATACTCTCACTTTAGAAAGACTGGTTCTGGAGTCAGTCCAAAATGGAGAGTCAGCGTCGAGATCGGTCCTATTAGAGAACTATTTCTCAGAGTAGATGGTCGCAAAGGTTTCGAAACAGCCATAGTTGCATAGGCTGGTATTGATATTATATAACGGCATAATTAGCCACTCTCACCTCAGATCGACCAACTTTTTAAAAATGAATTTCTAAAAATGGGGTATTTTCAAGCCAATCATAATTTGATTTTTTTCCTAGCTTAGGAGTCCAACAGGAACTCTGATGATGACCACTTGCATTTGGGTAGATAAGAGGTCATTGATGATGTTGGGGTCATAGTTAAGGATCTCCCAGTATATAGAGCCGAAAATGGAGGAGAAGAAAATGAACATTTAATGATTTCTGTGGATTGTTTTCTTTGGGACGGGTTATGAGTTCTCTCCTGCAAGCAATCGATCCCGTCTCATGTGGGTGTTGTCGTACATGAGCCACTTCTTATCGTTATTGAAAACCTCGTTGGCCCATCTCCTCTTTTCCAGACAGTTGAAAAACGCCCGACGCATACTAATCCGCTACTTTTCCGTTACAGCAAAAATGGCATGATTGGCTGCATTTTGTATCTTAGCGTTCTTCCAGTTCTGAAGTATGATTTAATCTAGGACGGGTATGAGAGTATGAATAACTGCTTACACCCCACGGTAATTGATTTCGAGTTTGCTTGCAAATGGAGTGAGAACGAACAGTTTGTTGGGGAGAGGGTACAGCAAGAGTGGGGTCTGTATAAACGCCTGTAGTGTCCGAAAGCGATTGCCAAATTCCAACTCTAACAGAGTCGCATATTAGGGGCATCCTGTAGTTTCGACTGCGCCAGTTATTTATTTCTTTTCATCGCTTACTTTCTATTGGGGAGTTACGGGAGAGAAAAAGAGCGAAATTGAGTTTATGTGTACTTAGGGAGAATTGATGTAGAAACTAGGAGACCAAAGCAATCCACTAGCACTATACGTTGTTTTTCTACTGAATGGTTTGTCTATCAAATGTATAATATCATCATGGCTGTCGATCGATAACTCGTTGAATACAATATTGAAAATAGGCTCGCGACATTACTTATGGGACACCCTGATAGTAATGTATTTTGCATACTGCACAGTTATCGTACAGTAATCTCACCTCGCTCTCTGGCTTCTTCTCGTTGATGTAGAAGTTGAAGTTGACGCTGCAATCAATTTATCGATCCTATACAAATTTCGTCTTACTAAGGAATCGCAAAAGCTGGAGGCGATCACGAGTCCGACTCCTGATGAAGTTCGTTCATAAATCTCGCCTTTCAACTAACCATAATTATCGCTCTCATCCTCCTCCTCCTCTTCACTCCATTTCTTCTTTCTCTTCCCTTGTCTCCCTCCATTTCTGGTTGATCTCTGAGTCGAGTTTCCTTCTTTCTCCTCATAATCTTCATCGTCATCTTCATGATCTTCTTCCTCTCCCTAAAACTCATTCATCATTATAGTACTCTTCTTCCTCCATTCTACCGTACCTCTTCCTCTTCCTCCTCTCCTTCTACATTCTCTTCCACACTCGCTTCTTCATGCATTCCAGCAGCTCCTTGTCCAACTTCCTTCAAATATATCCTCACCCCATCATATTATTGAACTCCTTTTCTATTCTCATTTATAAAATGATACGATCAAACAAAATGTAAGAAATCATAGATGGGCAGCTAACATCCAACTTTTGTGCAGTCGGTCGTCCGATCACAATTTTTCCCTGCAAGCGGTCGTCATATGACCCCATAGTACTTTTTTGAGGTGTTTACCAGTGAAAAAGTGATATTTTTTTCCGGATTTTGCTTGCAGGCGGTAGTCAAGGTACCCTGTGCCCACCTATGTAAGAAATGGTATTTCTTTGTTTACCAAGGTAAGAGAGCACACAGCAGTAAAAGGGTTGCCAAAGTTCCCCTGTTTGGTAAACAACGGAACTCTGTGTTTTTGCTTTTTGGTATGATTGTATCATTCTTTTAAAATACAACTTACTTCCTCTCCGTGTTCATCAGTTTCACTCTCCACTTTCACTCTTCTTCTTCCACTTTTCCTCGATGGAAGCACCACTTCATCGTCTTCGTGTTCCTGCAACCAACCACATCCATCTACGTGTCCCTTGAGGAGTCTCGATCGATAATCCATTCTACCGTACCTCCTCTACTCTGGCCATCGTTCCTCCCCTCATGCTTCTTCTTCCAGAAGATCTTCGTCCACCGGAGGAAGACGACGCCGTTTCCTCTGATGCAGCTGCAAATTGAAATCGCTTGATCATTCATGGGAGTTCGATTTGATCATACCCCCTCTCAAACAAATTGATTGACATTGTTAGTACGGAGACAAGTCTGTTTCAATATTTTCGCAAATAGAAAGAGTGACATGTAGATTATGAAGTAGGCTTTTGATAAACAAAATAAACGGCCCCTTTCCACCTACCGTATCCACTAGCTCCATTGGCCATTGCTCGATAGTATCCACTCTCGTGTCTCGCTCCACTCCTTGTCGACGTCATCGGCTGCTGTTCGTCGTATTCTGCAGCAGCTGCAGCAATAGCGACTGCTGTGAGAGCGGCCTGGTCGGATCTGACGAGAGGGGGAGGATGAGATTATTCACACAGTCAATAATTAAACAAGTTCGTTGAATATATTCACCGTATGTTATTATTCCAACAATAATTTTGCACATCATCTATAAGGGTGTCCCGAAAGTCTTTGCACTTTTTAACGTTTTTGCTTCTCTCTCGTTTCGCCTCACCCGTATGGGACATTGTTGTAGTATGTTAGTATGAGGGCCAGCTCTCACTACTTTTCGAGTGTTGACTAGGGAGATGTGAGACACACGGTGCCTTCTGTAGAACTGCAAACTTACCATACACAGACCTGAACTTCACTAGTTTTGAAATTTTATCTCGAGTAGGAGTCGAAAAAGTTAGTACAAAGTGCCAAATGAGTCAACGGGTGATTGCGGACAATTTCTGAATAATTTCGTCATCACTACGTAATAATGAAATTTCAACGTGTTTTTTGAACCGCTGAGATTTTCTACGCAAAATCGGTGGCTGTGAATTCCTATTAGCCTATAAGTGTGTATAAGCCATTTTTGGGGGGAATTGGGGCTGAAGAAGTAGGAAATTTGAAAATGTCGAAAAAAATATTTCTGACGATTTTCGAGTTTTCATTAATGACGAAGAAATTATCAAGAGTTAGACCTGGAGATGCAAGTTAAATTCACTCTCATTACAAACGTAAAGTCGTATTTAATTAGCTTCAATATTCATAAAGATTTAGAGTCTGAAAGGTATGTTTCGGAAATCATTTAATTGCATATTGCATCACTACTAGGTAACATTCCGACAAGCCAACAACAAAAATAATTTTGTTAATTTTTTGTATTGATAAGACATGTGACAATTCGTGGCCAGTAAGTGTAATTTTTCTAAAATTTTCGAAAAACTGAAAGTGCAAAAACTTTCGGGACACCCTTATATGTACAAAAACTAACCAACTAGGGACCCGCAAAAATAGGTCACGTTCCCAGTGAAATTCATTATCACAGGTCGAAAGATACCCCGCAAATGATCTCAGAAACGTTTTCAAATAAAATTTTAAAAACCTTCTTTCCTCACTAACCTTCTCGTATTGTAAGAATGTATGGGGACGTCTCTCGCTCTTCTTCTTCTACTTCGATCGAACGACATCCCCAATTGAGCTGATACTGACGCCTGCAATCAATACAATCACTACAGTACACCATCATATACCAATAGCGTGCTACCGTGATCCGTACCTGAATGCTCTCAAACTTGGTGATAATACTTTTGAACTTGTTGTTAAACTGCGACTGCAGAGTGAGAGAGTCTTTGTACACCTGGAAGATGAATAATCTACTTCATATTTGATCCTTCTTTAGGGTTCACTATTTGGAAGAGAGTTCCATTCGAAATCCATTGCCCTCTCATTCCCCATCATCTCTCCCTAGGAAGGAGTGCCTACCCTCGCGGCCCGAGTTTCGTTGTTCCCCACATCGGAATTCATGAATCAGTTCCAATAAGGGAAATAATTCTATTCTTGTTACTCACTTCATTCCTCCTGCTGTCCACTACATTTCTCGCAGTTTGCACAAGTGCGAGCACAGCCTCTTCGATCTCTTTGGGAGTACTCATCTCACCACCTCAATCGATACAACAATGAGTACATTAGTACAAGAATGAGACTACGGTAAGTGCATAGTTCAAACTCTCACCTCTCACTCTGTCACAAAGTGTCCTCAGATCCTCACACGTCTCCCAAATCGTAGTCAGTTCCTGTAATTAGTCAATCAATATATTACTGTACTCATTCTCTACAGTATTCATTACTTCGTTCGCCTCATCCTTCGTAGCAAAATGACGGCAACACGGCTGTAGCATCAACTGAAGATACACAAGGTATTAACTTCCCCTATCTCTCTTTCAAGGCAATCCACTCATATCCCATTTATAAATTGATACAATCATGCAATATGCCAAAATGTAACTTGCTGTGTTTACTAAAGGCTCACAAAAGTGAGAGGATCGACAACGTGCCTGCTTGGTAAACAACGCAAGTACGTATTTTGACTTTTTTGGTATGATCGTATATAAATGTAACACTAACTTCCTCTAGAACCTCAACAGCATCTCTAATCCATCCGGGTAATCGTGAATCTCCTTCTCTCTCCACTTCCATTCCTTCTTCCTCCTCTCGGAGCATCGCAAGCATCTCAGCATTCGGGGCTGAATAGTACTCATTATTCATCCTTTTCTTCCTATTTTTTCCATGTTCACCACTCAGTATTCGCTGTTACCCCCTCATCAAAGCCGGTAGTGTTGTAATTAATAAGTTTTAATAATCAATCTCACCGGGTCTGGATCTTCTCTTGTACTCAATCATCTCAGCATCGGGGATATCATAGCAAGAGTCGAAGAAAGACACAACATCTTCCACCGTAGGGTCACTGCATTTCATCCCATTCACTCTAATTCGACAACATTTTCCTTTTTTTGCATTCTCTTCACCGTTCGGTGGACAAGGTTGCATGTGAATTGAAGAGACCGTCGCATCACTTCTCGCACTCTAGCACTCCACTGCTTCTTTGTTTCTTCCCCTCTATCTTCACTTCTCCTTCCATTTTTTCTCCCACACTACTCACTTGGTAAATCTGACGAGTGCTTCCACCAGCACTTTGGCGTTCTTCACAATCGGGGCATCCTTGAGATTGTATGCTTCGGCTGAGAGAGCAATGATACGAATGTCCTGTAGGAGGGAGGAGAGACGACTGCAAAGGAGACATATTTAGTGGAGAACAGATAAACATCAGCGCTATCTCACATTTTACATGCTCAAATATGACTAAACTTGTCAGTTTTACATTCAACGAAGCCAAAAAGGCCCGTATTCAAGAATAGCATAGTATTCCCTCACCGATAGTACTGGTTGTCGATTCTATCACAAATCGTCTGTAGATTCATCGGATAAGGGACCTTGGAGGGGTAATCGGGGTATTCATCCAGAGGAACTGCCGATGAGAACACCTGTACATTCATCAACTCGTTAGCTAGCCAAACTTTTTTTAAATTTTGAAATTGGGAGAACAAAGGAATGCAGAATTCGACGCGTGCGAGATAGTGGGAGAAATAGAGATGGGAGTGATGAGTACAATTCCAATAATTTCGAATAAGAGAATCCTAGCAATGAATTGATGTGCTCACTTTAACAGTTTCGCATTCACTGAGTAGATTGATCGCTCTCTTTATTCTCCTCCTCGTCGTGTCTCCATTGTCGTCCCCTTCAGGCCAGTCTCCATCACAATATGGAACAGATCCGAGTGTCGTGATCTCATCCTCCGTCACTGGCTGACCTGAGACACAGAGGTACTATTGATCAGACTACCGTAGAAATTCTAACAATCATTAAATAGAATACGGAATCGATGTTTGATTGTTCAGCTGAGCAGACTACTGTAGTCATTCCAGTAAGAGCTATTTAATACACTACAGTCAATATCGGTGTTACGATTGATCAACTAACTGGATCTTCTCATATTCGCTTTCTTCCTCACATCCCATGGAGAGAGTCCTTCATCGTCTCCATTCTCCCATCGAACTCCGATTGATTGCCATCGAGCACTACAAACTACACTATTATTTATGCAAAAACACTTCTCAAAGGGCCACTGGCTAGTAGACCGACCATTGGCGATTCTAGAACATGTCTCGACTTACTTTGGATATGTCTCATTCTTGTTCATATTCTCTACAATGCCCGTCCACCATTGGTCCTCCATCGCTGCCTCGATCTCGTCCCCCACATCCAATCCTGCACACAAACACCCTCACACCTTCCATTAATTAGATCAAATGATAATGAACGCAATGCGACATTACAGTCAAAATCCAAAACAGTAAAGAGTAATGCATAAACACTTCCACGTTTTGATTTTCCACCCTCAAATGATAACTAACGCGTATAGAGGGCTAAAACAGCGAAAGCTCAAAAAAAGGTCTAGTTTTTTTTCGGTTTCGGATATTAATAAATTGACCGTTCCCTCACCCATTGCCAATCCCTCTTCATAGAAAGCACGAAGGATGATGAAATCGGCCACATTCTCCATATCGTGGTGTCTAAATGGAGGAATATGAATAAATTAAGGGAAGAAGATAGATAGAGGCTGCTTAACTACCAGAAACCATTAGTAACTGTTCTTACTTGACAGTCCAAGTGAATCCCGTCCTTCTCCCTTCCGCATCCGTCCGTGCCAATTTCAATTGAGTCAATCGATATCGACCAACCAAGTACTTGACATCTTCCACTATGGCAAACTCCTCCATCTCAACCTCCGATCTGCAATCCAATCCAAATCTCACGACGTCATAAGGAATATTCAAATGGGAAATAACAGTTTCTTATCATACACTCATTGAACAGATAATTGCAGCTCCAGTATCACTTCTTGTGAGCCCACTGTCACCTAGTGATGCGCTATGAATTTCGACGATTTTCGAGTTGCGTACCACCGACATAGTTTCACAAACTTTCAATATGCTCATGTGGTGTTAGTTTTTCCGGAAAAGCTCATTCGGAAAAGCTCGAAAAACGCAGAAAAAGACCCATAACTTAAATTCTAGAAAAGCAATCGTTCTGAAATTTGTATGGCATGTTCACCAAAGGTATGGGAACTCACAGTTAATTTTTGCTCACTCTCTCGCAAGTTTCCGCAGTTCTACATGAGCTTTTCCAAGAATTTTCGCCAATTTATTTGGAAAAGCTCATGTAGAACTGCGAAAACTTGCGAGAGAGTGACCAAAAATTAACTGTGAGTTCCCATACCTTTGGTGAACATGCCATAAAAATTTCAGAACGATTGCTTTTCTAGAATTTAAGTTATGGGTCTTTTTCTGCGTTTTTCGAGCTTTTCCGGAAAAACTAACACCACATCACTTCCGAATTGTATGCCTAATTGTTTGTTTTAATTGCGGACCATCGCAGTGGGACTTTTTTTGGCGCCGCTGCTGGTCCCATACGAAATCGAATATCATACCCCAGTGATTTTCACAGTTCATGAAATTTTCAGATACCGAAAAATTGACCCCCTCGCATCGACTAGGCGTGCGGTGGGATCCTTAGTATAGGGAAAGGGAACATCAGTCATCACATTATTTTAGATGCAATCCATCGAAAACAATGTTACTTTTACATCTGAACTTGCGCGACCCCCTCGCGCGCGAGGAGGTCCCCGTATTTCGGGAACGTGAAAAACACTGTCAAACCCAATTTTTCTGTAATCACCCCTCAATACAACAGCCTACATTCCCTTACTTTGGCATCATCTTAGCGTCGACATTGAACAAAGATTCGACAGCCTTAAGATAGACTTCGTGTCCCTGGCGGAAGTAGACAACATGGTCGCCCACCTGAATTACATTATTGATTGAATATATGATATTATGCCCAGTCATATAATGCCGATCAAGACAATTAGCTCTCTTAGCTCACAACACAGTAGCACATCCCATTATTTATTTGTATTCTCGTACGAATTTAAGTGTGTCAATGAGATAAATTAAATTAAATTGAAAAAATGGAAATAGTAGATCGATAAAACATAGATAGTCAATCACCTGAGCCGCATAAGGAAATCTCTTTCTCGCCACTTCTGTCATCCAATCGGGGAACGAAAACTTCCACATATCTGCACATCATTCATTCCTCATTATCGATCCATCTATCGTACCTTTGGGAGTGGTTGGTTGTCTTCTTACAGTACTCCTTTCTTCCCTCACCACACTCTCTCCTCCATTCGCCTCTTCCTCTTCCATCTCTTCATCATCGTCCCTTTCGGCGCTTCTACGCTGTCTCAATTATAGGTCTTGGTTGCGCACTCGTAATCCCCACAATATGTTAAATACACAAGCACTCGTCCAAAATAATAAAGCGTTCCGCTCCTAAAGAACAGATCTGGCTAGTGTGACGATGCAAGAGACAAGCCGAGGTATAGAACGAGAGTACACACATCAGTAGATCATTCCATCAACGTATCATATTAAAATTGTACTATCGATACTTTCTATTCCTTCCACTTGGTCTCTCTACTCTCTCGCTCGTTCCCTCTCTCCTCTCTCTCCTTTCCCTTCTTCTTCCTCCCGTCGACGTCGATGGCAGATCGTACATATCGATTGAGAGGTCGTTCCCGAAGTCATCGTCCGGCTGAGAGACCATTTCATTGTTACAAGAATCACGCTCATCATAAATTCTGTTCTAAGCAAACTTCTATACTTGTGGTATCTCATTATCCGCACTCTTCCCCTCATTCCATTCTATTTTTTTATTTATCGTACACCACAAGGGCACGACAACATGTACACAAATGTGCGAATAAAAAGAAATAAATGTTAAATATTAAGTATGGGTGAAATTGTTGTGATGCTCACCTGTTGTCTCCTCCTCCTTCTCCTCTCTCCTCTACTATGCTGACTACTCTCATCTTCTTCCTCTCCCTCAATCTCCATCTCCACTTCTCTTTCTCTCTCTCGTCGACGAGGTCGAGATAGTGTTCCTTGGGATGACAATGCCTGTACGTTTACGTTTAGAGTCGTCGCTCGGTATCCTATACTTCTGAATTCGTAGACTTCTCAATGCTTACCAGTGATTCCCTCTCCCTCTCCCTCTCTCTTTCTCTTCTCCCTCCATCACTCTCATAATCCGAGTCACTAGTATCAGTCTCTTCTTCCTCCTCTTCTTCTTCTTCTTCATCATTATCACCATCAGGGACTTCGAGATCGAAATCTGTAAAGTAATCCAAATTATATCATCACAAGGAACACAAATGATACTGAAAGCATTGGTGTGTGTATAACGCTCCGGGGTTTCAACTGGCGTGTGCGACATTTTGACTACTGGTTTTTAACGACGCGAAACTAGTAGTGAACATCGCGCGCGCATGGTGCGTTGAAAAAAACGGAGAGGTAATACTTACAGCACCATACATCTGCAATATGATATGTATAAAGGGTACCCTGGTTGTTTCCTCTCCCTGCTCCCACTCCGATATATCTCATTGAGCTCTCTCTTCTCGCATTTGCCATTACTTGAGTGTGGTAGGCACGATTGCGCTGATTCTCACGGGATCGAGCCTAAACCAAGAAAATATCACTTATCGATTGAATAGATGAAGTGAACTCATGGGATACGGTAGTCGACGAATGCAACTAATCGATATTCCCACCTGAGCAGCTGCGTATTCTGCTGCAATGGCTGCACGGAAGGAGGTCGGACGAGATGCCCGCACTGCAAGAATAATCGATCCATTTCACACATTCACAGTACCCAGTGGATACCGTACCATTTGCTCTCTTCGATAGGGGGACGATGGCTTCGACGGGAAGAGTGGAAGACGGTCGTTCTCTAGTCATCTCTTCAGCGAATTCTTTGATCTCTGATCGGCCCAAGAATAGACAACGATCCGTCCATTTCTGAAGAACGAAATCAGGTCTCTGACACCAACAAAAATCACAAGATAAGAATACTAATAAAACCAAATGCAACAAAACAATGGACATAGATAATAGTAAAAATAGTACCTTCAACTCATACACATTAAGCGGAGGCGCGATATCTCTCGTCAGCCAAGCACAAACCAGTTGATCCTCTTCAATCTTCTGCAATTACTCACTTCTTTTGATAAAATGATCCATCTCTTTCTACTTTTATTTATGAACACACGATCAGCATGGTCTGCAGTATCCATCCAATCCGTCCCTTTTCTCTACTTTCCTGCCACTCTCCAACTCACCACTCCCGTGTCTCTCCCAGGTACCAATACTTGAATCTCGGGTCCGTATTCATCCAAATCCATGTTTATCAACTTCGGAGGCGGCAGTAGATGGGGAGCGACTCCTGTGTATTCGTCAACCGCCCAGCCAGCATTGTCCATTAAGATAGGACTGCAATACAACACCCATTAAACTGAGTGTTCGATGCGCCGATCTATTCGAGCGGTTAGATTTTAAACACTCGACAAAAAGAACGAATAAATTGCTACATTGATTGATAAATGACTCTCAACTCACCGATAGTCCGTGGAGAAGAATTGTTCCCTTGGCACCTTCTTCGCTTTCATATTTGATCCCAATCCATAGAGAGACACGTGACCCTTGTTGTCCACCTAAATAGTCACAAATTATTGATTGTTCACAACACCCACCCACAGCGTTTTCATTTTACTTGCAATAATATGAAACGAATACCGAATGTTGTTAATGAATCGATACTCTCCTTCTACCGTAATCCACTCACAATAGCGAATCGATTGCCATCTTTGGTTATGTTGACGTCATAGATGGCCGCCTGCTCACTCCTTTCCACAGTATTCAACCACTTCTGCACAATCCTTCCTCGCTCGACGTCCCACATCTGAAGGATTGCATCATAACTATGCAATATAACGTAAAATCAGTGTAAAAGAGTGATTAACTCGATGCTTATAACAATCCCAAGTAACACTTGATGACGTCTCCAAGTAGAAAAATAAATTATATTTTTTAATATTGGGAAAAGTAAAAAAAACATACAGCAGCCATTCCATCGTGTGAAGTGGATAGTACAATATGAGAGTGGATGGGATGAGGATGGAGATGGAATGCCTCATCCGTGTGACCACTCAACTTGTGCAGTTGACTACCTGCATTAAACAAATATCGATTGAGCTATTTCAATTGATAACAAGGGTGATCAAATATACAATTAAAGGGAAGAAGACAGAGTACAAATCAGTCATACATATTGTAGTTTCGAACACTATTACTTGTAGTAATCATAGAAATGACTATATACAATAAGAAACTAATTTAATATGTGAGTGACCCACCGGTGGTAGTGTCCCATACTCTGAATGAGTGATCACTGCCCGTTGTCACAATGCGAGAATCGTCCAGATTCCAACAAGCCATCGACACCTGACAAAAGAGGCGATTGAATCAAAGAATTTTTATTCTGCCATCTTTGAAAAGTTAGAAGATCACGATATGCAACTACTACGTGTAATCAATACATAAAACAGCTATTACGCTTCTCACGAGAGGATCGAACGGTTTTTTGGCACATAAGAAACGGCTCATTCCTCTCGTTTTTTGGTACCGTTTTTGGCAATTTCGTGCGTATGTTTTATTTTTCTATAGATAACTAACCCTATATTTGTTCTTCGAATTGGGATTATTCTGTGCAATACTCGCTCCTCCAATCGATATGAGCTCAGCCTGAAATATATCAATATCAAACTCCAAAAAGCCTTATGACTCACCTGACTCAATGCCATCGTCATTGACTCCCACATTCCGTATCGGAATTGCCAGATCTGAACAACAAAACAATCGATGTCCTCTAAATTACAGTAGTCGTTATACCTTGACTGTTCCGTCCTTGCTTCCACTCAGGAACCGCATGCCTTTGTGAGCCCACATGAGCGAGTCTACTTTGTCCTAAATAAATTATGGTCAATCAATATTACACGCGGGCGGAAAATAATATAAACTTTTCTCAGAGTGCTCTCATCCCGATTTAACTCGATCGTGGAGTGCCCCAATTTTTTGTTTTTTAACAACTATATAATCAATTCCCAAAATTTTCAAATTTTCACGCCTCGAACATTTTCAGAGTCTCCCCGGGTGATCGTGCCCGATCAATATTATCGTTCCTAAGATCTTAAATTATAAAACTAATAAAAATAAAGGTGCAAAAGTGTGGAGACGTCACTCACTGCGTGCGCTGTGATATCCTTCAGCTTCTCAATGATTCCTGCTGGAGTGATTCGATAGACTCGAATGACTCCATGACTCTCTCCGATGACTATTATGTGGCCACCACCACTGCAATCGAGATCCGTACATATAGTGCATCCATATACCAAAAAGGTAGTTCCACGGAACAAACCCAGATTGCATTTTGACTTTTTGTGGTGAAATTTCGAGAAAAAAAAATGGTTTTCGGGTTCTCACCCTAAAACGATGAAATGAGACCGAATTTGGGACTATTGAGAACATGCGTTTTTGATTTATAATGATAAAGACAAGTTTGCATCAATAAATCCATTTTATAGCCGCACATATTCATTTCATGTATGCTACTTACACCAATAGTCAAACCATAGGCAATGCTGCAAAAGACACCTTTCCTATCAATAAACTACCGTACCTGTGGGCAATCGATAACATCTTGGCTCCCGGTTGATCTCTCTCGTATTTATGGAAGGCCAGACCATCGCGGCATCTGAAGGCAGATTAATGAACAACGCAAATAGATGGAATGCAATTTGTGATGCTTCCTTTCACACAATCAAATCGGTTTTCAATTATAGTTCAGAAATAGACCGAACACAATGTTAAAGGAGTCTTTTCGTAACTCATACTGTATACTTGAGGCTTAGCAATTGTCTTGACGTAGTATACAACTCCTGCTGTATCAGTACAAATAATCAGAGAGAACTCACGGGAATTCGAGTGTTTCCTGGTTGAACATGTAGAAGTTGACTATACAGTCATTTCCACACTGCAATTTCCTTTATTAGCATCCATATTAGGAAAAGTTTCGCAAGAAATGACTCTCTTCATTTCGCACGCTCTTTCACCGGTCTCACCGACGAGATAGAGTGCAGAATTATGAGCTTATTCCTTGCGAAGCGATCACTACTCTCTATGTTCTCTCCAATGAACTCACAGTCACCAAATATCTCATGGTGTCATAGACAGTGAAGGGGAGGAAGACGACTCGAGTGATGGATGCAGTGTGGTGCTTGAACACTTGCAGAGTCTCTCCATTCTGTAGTCTCCACACTCTGGCAAGGGAAACGATATTAGAACAAGGTGGACGAGTCCATACCACCATACATTTTAGCCCCACGGACAATAAGGCTTATTGCGACATTTAGAAATTAGTCAAATTTTGCATAAAACTGGTAACAGCTCAATTTATTTTTTCTAATCTCATCCTCCCGCGTATTCCTAAATAGGAATCGAATGTTGAAGCCGATAGCCTCCTTCAAAACGCCCTCACGAACATTCTTCGTTTTTTTTTTGAATTTGAATCAAAAAGCATGGTCTCCTCAACTCACCGCGTCGTCTTGTCATTGCTTCCACTCGCAACCAATTGATTACAATGGGAAACGGCCAGATCGGCAATCTCATTCGAGTGACCTCTGAGACAAATATTGATTGGTCTCGCCCGATTGATACACTATCGTACCTGTAGGTAAACTTGAGTATGGCCCGTTCAGCATGCCATACTTTCACGAGATTGTCGTCTGCGCCCTGAAAGCATCATAAAACTCACTCTCCACCATAGGTCAAATGGGTTTCTCGTAGGTATTTCGTGCAGAAAATATTGTGCTGAAGTGCATTGCTCTATTTTCGATTAATTTGTCAAAAAACTTGGTCAGCAGTGCATAAAACATTGAAATTTTTCGTTTGCCGACATGGTCTGGACGCCATGCAGAAGTGCATATCCTCGGTAGCGAGAACCTATTTGAACTATGTTTTCTACAGTCCCATCACAGACGTGTACACTGTCCTTGTACGTTTTGTACTTTTAGCAACCAGATACGCATTTTTTTCCAAGATTCGATTGGAGTACATTTCAAGATAAATTGGATTTAACCGAATAAAAAAATCAATAACTACTTACCGTAATGAGGTAATTCTCGGTTCGATCGAAAGCGACACAGAAAACATTGGCGAGATGGCCGAGTATTCGAAGATGTCTCTCAATGAGTTCGATCGATTTCTCCCCTGGTAAACGAGTCGACGGAACACGAGATCCCATCTCACGGGCACGGAGCAATCTGAGGAGAATCAATAACTAATAGAGTACCGACGATCTAATTTAGTTGCTTTCCACATATGTTGACAATTCCAGTCCAATTCAGCACATAACCTTTCATCTACCACATACTTTTGATCAAAAGAAGCGTTTCTTACTCAACAGGCGAATGGTTTGTCTTGATCATCGCCAGTTGGCCTCTCCTTCCGTGTATCAAATCGGGTCGACGAGAGGGATTGAGCACTTCTGTAATAGTCGACGTGCAATCTACAGTAGGGATGGCTTCGCAAGAAAAAAGACCGGTACAATTCTTGCGAAAGTGGAGAATGATCTTGCTTATTCTTGGATAGAAAGGGAATTGACTTGGGAGTATTATTGGGAAGAATGGGAAGCAAGATTCTTGAAACTGGCAAGAATCTTGCTTGAAAAATGACCACGTTTGGTGGCCAAAGAAAATTCTTTCAGGTGGAAATCCCATTATCCGTGTCTACAATAACTAATTGGCGTAATGTTAATATATTGGACCGCTCAGTTCAGCTGCCAGATTGAAAATGACTGGGAAGCAAGATTCTTGCTAGGATTGGGAATCTTGCTTCACCGACAAAGTTCTTGGGAAATGATGTAAATGAGCAATTTCCCAACAAGATCTTGCTATCTTGCTTGACTAGCCATCCCTAATCTACAGGTTACAATAATGGACTCTACTTTCAATAAAAACAAACAAAAGTACACTGCCACTCATCCACTCATTGATCAAATGGGGTTCTCGCAAGTTTGCAATTAGCATAGGATGTGACATGTAAATAGATATGTAAATCGGTCCTCGACTCTATCGAAATGTTAATCCTTTTTACATTCAAAGTGCAGCAGTGCCTATCATCGCTAGCCAGGACCTATTTCACCTTTGATTTCACGATACTCTTTCTTCATTAACAGTCCACCATATGGTTCACTCACCATTAGTCCTCTGCAATGCACTTCGTTTGTTAGTAATGAGTCGCAGCTTGAGTTTCTTCACTGGTGGCTTCACGACCGAATTAGAGAGTGAACTGAGACGAGAGACCTGCACGAGATATCGATTAATCTAAACTGCCATTTGGTCCTCCAAATGCAAAAAAAAGTCTGATAATGGCTCGTTGTTGCACAAATATCCCTCCTCCCCAAATATTCCTTTTTTTTCTTTTCAAATCTTGCTGCGCCTCGGGCGTAGAGAAATTATTATTACATTAGATACCCACCATATCCGGCAGAGTGTTTCCAGTGAGTTGAGATGTCGAAGGAAGATGGGAGAGTGACGAGAGCTGAAACAATCGAAACAATTGTATTCCACATTTCATAAATAATTTTCTGATAGCGCATGAAGTTAGCAAAAATGGTAGACCACTCACAAACTGTCGATAACTCTGGCCATGATTCGTTCCTTCGAAGTCGACTCGTGCTGGTACCAACTGAAGAATGTTTTTTTTTAAATTTCGTCAAGCACTAACTATCCTCGTCCTTGGTTATTTACTCCTTCATCAAAAGTATATCATTTCTGAGTGATCTGTTTGCACACACTTTTGCATGTACTCTCACCAGTTAGAACTGCAAACAACGTCTAAATACCCATAATTCAGTTATACAGTTAGAACTGCAAACAACGTCTAAATACCCATAATGCAGTTATACAGTTAGAACTGCAAACAACGTCTAAATACCCATAACGACATCGATCTAATCCCCTTCTCTCTGATTTCCACTAGTTTGAAATCGGGTAAATATTTGGGTTAGATTTCATAACTAGCAGGGTGTGTTGAGGTTAAACTACGTTATGGTAGGGTGCGCACTACGTTTTCAAAGTATGGTTCAGGGGGGCGTTCAGTTGCAGGGCACAGTTCGGTCCAGGGGGAGCTTTGCAGCCGACTCCAGGCTCGGTCCAGGGGGGAGCTCTGTAGCCGGCTCCAAATTCGGTCCAGGGGGAGCTCGGTAGCCGGCTCCAAGATCGGTCCAGGGGGAGCTTTGCAGCCGGCCGAAGGTTCGGTCCAGGGGAAGCTCGGTAGCAGGCTCCAAGTTCGGTCCAGGGGAAGCTCGATAGCCGGCTCCAAGTTCGGTCCAGCGGGAGCTCGATAGCCGGTCCCAGGTGACATTGAAGCTCGACTTATGTTGGGGAGTGTTAATCGCTACAAAGAGTACTGGCTTATTCCGTTGCAAAAGGCTCGTGAGGCTGAGAGCGATCGAAAAAAGTTGCCACTACGCCACTTCGTGGCTCCGTGGCAACTTTTTTCGATCGCTCTCAGCCTCACGAGCCTTTCACAACGGAAACGCAGGATACAGTGCGTTCAGAACTTTTAGAGCAATTTCGGAAACGTTTTCTATGATCCCCTACGCTCTCTGAATCATTTTAGAACTTTTTGAAATTTTCGATTTTTCACGTTAGAACGTGTTAGAACACGTTCAGACACGTTTCTGACATCGCAAAACACTTTTCCTGTGATCCCCTACGCTCTCTGAATCATTTTGGAACTTTTTGAAATTTTCGATTTTTCACGTTAGAACGTGTTAGAACACGTTCAGACACGTTTCTGACATCGCAAAACACTTTTCCTGTGATCCCCTACGCTCTCTGAATCATTTTGGAACTTTTCGAATTTTTCGATTTTTCATGTTAAAACGTGTTACTTTTCCACTCACACTCACACACTCACAGCCGGGCACCCATTCCCTGGAATGGGTACTGAAGTAACACGTTCTGACACGTTTCTGACATCGCAAAACACTTTTTCTGTGATCCCCTACGCTCTCTGAATCATTTTGGAACTTTTCGAAATTTTCGATTTTTCACGTTAGAACGTGTTAGAACACGTTCAGACACGTTTCTGACATCGCAAAACACTTTTCCTGTGATCCCCGACACTCCCTTCATCATTTGGGAAAATATCGAAAATTTCGATTTTTCACGTTAAAACTCGGCAAAACAGGTGAAAACGTGTTTCACGGTACTCAAAACCGTGTTAGAGCAGTTTCTGGCACTTGCGAAAAATGCGGCAAAAGGTTTGCCCGCGGCGGGGGTCGAACCTGCGTCGCTCGGATTGCTAGTCAAGCGCGTAACCCACTTGGCCATGGATTTTGTTTAAATTTTTTTTATTGAGCAAGTTACTGTCGTGGAGATGCATGTGATGGCGAAGGAACTGAGTCGATAGCTCTATCCGTTGGCGAGATATTTAGCGTGACGGACGGACACACACACACACACACACACACACACACACACACACACACACACACACACACACACACACACACACACAGACAGACGTTCTGAAATAATAGTCGTTAGGAATTTCGCACCGTCTCTAAGCCGATGCATTGGTGAGAGAGTGTGCGAATTGAATAGAAGTGATCCCATTATTTATCCGAATTTCAAACTCTCAATTCCACTCACCCTTCTCTCATTAATATCCCTCCTCAATGCAGCCGCTGCTCTTCCGAACTTTCCTCCCTCCAGAAATCGTTCGATCGCATGCAATAATTCTGCAGAGATACTTCATTTCAACACACATCTTCTAGTGGAAGAAAATATTCGATGTTATTTCATGTTTGCCCTTTGTGTACCAGGCTAACTATTATTTCTCCTCTCACATTTGCCTTAGTAAATAGCATGGTAAACAGATTATTATTACCGAAGTTCGTCTCTTCATCGAAGGTCGCCTCTTCATTGTTCTCTCTATTGGATGTAGATGGTAGACTATCCATGGACGAGGAAGCAATGACGTCATTCCCATTCGATGTCGACTCCATCCATTCACTCACTACAACCATACAATACTAGAGGGGAAATTTGGATATCTTCATGTTTTTGGAAACGTTTATTAAAAGTGCTAAATCAGAGCCATGAGAATGAAGGGTAGGAGCATAAGTTCATTCGGTCAATATTCAATACTACTTTGTATTCCCTTCTCCCTTCAGATATTCATTGGAGGTCAATCACCTCTTATTCTGCTGACTGCACCACACTACACTGTAATCTGTATAACTTTATTCGACAAGCAATGGTTTAATGCATAATCGTGTTCGGGGTACGACAGTCAATGTTGGACGCTCAATAACATTAGCTGCCATCTTTGCTCTAAAATCACGGGATCTGGAAATGAATAACAAACATGGAGAGAGAAAGAGTCGGTGATGACTTTCGAGTGTTTCCCCCATTCACAGTCGTAAAGTGAGGACACATTCAAATCAAAGCAAGGGAAACGCTATCCGAGAAAATGAACTACGATGAGCAGTCCCATACAAGCGATAGAATACCATCAAAGACAAGGGATTGGGGGGACAGACTACTGTAGTCTAGAACAAGTAAGGGGGGGAGGGGGAGGGAACTGATACCGATAGGAACAAGATGAGAAGATGGAAAGGAGACTACTTCATCGTGATGATGAAATAGCTCGAGTCGATGGCGTTGAGAGAGGCCTGGAAGGAGAAGAATTAGAGCAACCAATCATCATAACTACAGTGACGATGTGTGGCGTACCAACTGAAGAATTCACCGTTGGAACCGACAGTCTCAATTGAGCATAGTCAAGCAAAAATGGTCAATCTCAGTTATCAGTTCTTCCCATTTCTGGATCGATAAGATAAGTTACCGTACCTCTTAGAACATGGCTCCCTCGGGCGGCTGGGGCAGCTTCATGTTCTCCTTGGCAGTCATCATGTTCTTCCTGATGTCCTCCAGCACAGTCTTGATCAGATAGACGGCACTCCACGAACGGAGAGTAGGCAGAATACGCTTATCGATCTGATGAGAAAGTGACATTTTATAGGAAAATATTGCAGCTTGCAAGTTCGTGAAAGTAAACACCTACGACTAGTCGTCATTTCTAGCTAGAAAGCCCGACTAAACGGATTGGTCTAGTGGAGAGTCGATCTCCCTTCATTCAAGGAACAGACCGAGTCGGGTTCACTGACTACTAATCAGAGTCAGTGACTAACAATGACGGTTAGTCGTCGGCAATGTTCGCACCATAAAGAAGACCAATCAGATAACGAGAGAAAAGAGATATTTGAGAAAGTGGAGGAAGCGTACCACTCCATTGGCCTGATTGACTCCGTTCATGTGGATCTTCGTCGTGAAGCGAATGACCGGTGATTCCTGCGATTATTATGTGGGCCTCATGAAATTGTAAATATGTAAATACATCGTTGCAATACGACGAAAAGGTGATGTGCGAGAAAGTTTTAAACAAAAGTATTCTATTCCACTCACTCTGGGGTAGTTGGGTCCACACTCGATAGCGAGATTGTATATGCGAGAGTCGAAAGGAGTCTGCAACATAACCTCGTATAGTCATGCTTCTTTCGCGCTACTAAGCAAGCTCGTTGCTATGACAAACTATTGCAACTTGTCGAATACCTAGAAGAGGAATAATAAGCACTCAAACTTTTAGTCTGAGAGGATTGATAAGCTAAAAATAACTGCCCAATGATGATTTGACAATGATGACAATGATGATTTACCATCCATGATTGTAAGAACTCGACGAAGCTATACAAGAACGGAAAGGTTTCGAAACACTCAAGAAATTACGGCGATGATTCATACCCTGGGAGGGCCGATGATAGTTCCCGTCCATCTAGTGAGAGTCATGTCCGAATCGTCCTCGAGTCCCCATGAAATGTTTCCGTCGCCCTTTCCCTGAACGGAACAATAAGAGAGTGCAGAAAGTTAATGTATTTTCTCTTCGAAACGGTTATATTCTCGAACTGAATAGTCGCTCGCGACAGTCTGATACAGGAGTAGCGTCTCCGAGAAACCAACCTTCTGTCCATCTTCGAGTTCTTCAAGCAGGCGGAAGTTGCGAGGAACGTCAACTGCAACAGAGAAATCATTACTATGTGAAATTCAACGTTTTAGTTGTTCGAATGATTGCCCTTATGACATAGAGCAGCGCATACCCATGATTAGACGCTGTTTAGTTAGAGAAAGCTGCTGGTAACTTCTCCAAACTGCTCAAGATGGACCGATTGAGCGTACGCCTCTCGAACCCTTGAAATGGACTTAGAAGAATATTCTTAGCGATAACTCCAGCGTAACATGGTTGGTATATATAGCTACGGAAACGTAGAATACCAGTGAGCGCATACTACACGAATTTGTACAAAATCATGCGAACAGTAAGCACGAAATCAATAAATTTGAATGAGAAATGGAGAGAAGAGGCGCGAGGCCCCGCACCTCAAATGCGCCTTTTCACCGCTCACGCGCACGTGTACACAACTCAGTTAGTGATCGCACAACACCCTTTTCACATCGTTTACTGTAATTGGTTCTAGTTCACGAGAGTGGAAAGGGAACTAGGGAAATGCTCACTCGTTCTATCCTCTCATTCACTCATCGTTCAATGGCAACTATGAGAGGTGCTGCTGTCGCTGTTTTCGGAGGGCCCGAGAACATTCAAGTGAAAGATGATCTACCAGTACCGACCATCTCCCAACCCAATGAGGTATCTATTTCAATTCATTATATGTTGATCATCGTGTTTCAGGTTCTAATAGAAGTATATACAGCGGGTATAAACCCCGTGGACACATACATAAGATCAGGCAACTATGCCGTCCTCCCCTCTCTACCGTACATCCCTGGCAGAGATGGATGTGGAGTCGTCAAGGAGGTACGGTAGGAGTCCGTTAAATTATCGATCGACATTCTGCAGATCGGAACCGGAGTGAAACACGTGAATATTGGTGACCGTGTGTGGTTCTTAGCTACAAAATCCGGTGCGACAGCTGAGATTACTGTATCCTCGAAGGTGTTCCCTCTTCCTCAAGGTGAGTCGTGTATTTCACCATTTATACCGTAGCTCTGACTCAGCTCTGACCTGGCTCGAAGGAGCTTGTCTGGGTGTGCCGTATCTCACTGCCCATCGAGCGCTCTTCACGAAGGGACTGCTCAAGGTAATGTTTCTCGTCGGTATCGATTAGGTCTATCGCTTCAGGAGTCGGATCGAGTATTGATCCACGGTGCTTCGGGCGGAGTCGGCTTGGCAGCGTGCCAGCTAGCCCGACACTCTGGAGCAGCTCTCGTAGTGGGGACTGCCGGATCGATAGAAGGCAAAACTGCAGTCGACAGGTATACTGTAGACACAATGGATATACTTTTCTTCCCAAGAACAAGCTTGCCTATGAAACTTCATTAGCACGCACTACGAAGGGGTTGAATGCTCTTGAATTTATTTCTATGATCTGCAACAATAGATACTAGGGGGAAATATACGATGGAATATCGATTGATTGCAGAAATGGAGCTCACAAGAGTGTCTGTCATGCTGAGAGCGACTATATGAAACAATTGAAGGAAATTGCACCTAATGGTAAAGTCATCAGTAGATCAAAGATTAACCGAAAACGATATCATATGAGTCATTGCGAAGCTTCTGAGATAATCAGTTATTTGGTGTGGTTGACTACCGTAATCATATCTCGCAGGGTTCGATTTGATCATCGAAATGGCTGCTCATCTCAATCTCTCTTCTGATCTCAATCTCCTCTCTCCTGGCGGCCGAATCGGAATCGTCGGCAGCCGAGGAGACATCTCAATCAGCCCCCGTGCGCTCATGCAGAAGGAGTCGTCCATGTACGGTAGGTCATCACAATTGTCAATCGAAGACTGACTCTATTCTGGTTAAGGAGTGACTTTGGCTGGGGCGACTATGGATGAGATGTATGAGTGTTCGTCGATGATGCTCGATATGTTCACCTCGACTCCCTATCGTCCCCAGTGGAGACAGGTGTACGGTATCGAGGAGCTCCATAAGGGCCATTCTGATATTATCGACCCGAATATGACTGCACTCGGTAAGAGAATAGCAATACTCAGAGACTTTGACTACCAAAAACAATAATCTGCTGATTGATTAGAGAAAGTACTGTAACTATTCCTGTTACATTAGTGTGCATTACATTAATCTGTTTATTAGACTCGATCTCTTTCACTGTTCATTCCATACAAATCATCGACTGTTTCTCAGCTGACTAACCATAAATCGTGAGATCGTTCTTCTCGGAAGGATACTGTAATGAGGGTACGGTAGAGGCAAAAGGTGGACAGATCACTCACCCCTTGATTGCATACATGAAGTAAAGAGACTTTGGAATAATGACAATTCGTAATTCTCTCAGAATTGCGTCAATTGTGCAGTCTGCCACGAAATCAACAGACATCACACTCATACTCAATTTAGTCCTGAATATAAAGATCGATCGATTCCCAATAATCGATATTCTCACGTCAAATTATCCAGCAACGGAGTCTGGAAATACGCGGGGCAGACCGTAGTGAATCTGAGAAATCGATATCAAGCTGATGACATAGCTATTGCCTACCGTATCCCGTGCTTGCCCATACACGCAGTTTCATTCTCCAGTCCTTCCTGGATGGCCATGGCACCGAATTTCGAGGCGCAGTACGGTATCATATCTGAAATTCAGATTCTGAATAGATCTACCGTAATCAGACATTCGTTGTGAAACCAACCTTGTGCCGATACGAATAGTCCTCCCATCGAAGCAACAGTAACTATGTGGCCAGCGTCTCTAGCGAGCATCTCAGGCAAGAATTCCTTGGCCATCTACAAATCAATTGATAA
Organism: Pristionchus fissidentatus; assembly: GCA_036245785.1. Lineage (NCBI taxonomy): Eukaryota > Metazoa > Nematoda > Chromadorea > Rhabditida > Neodiplogasteridae > Pristionchus > Pristionchus fissidentatus. Next base: position 26,673,128 of record BTSY01000005.1, on the reverse strand, counting down.
TCTCTGGTTATGGTAGACAGGATTCACCCAAAAGTGGCAGAGCATATTGAGTTCGACCGTCTTCCGAATATCGTCTTCTGCGACTTCGACCACTTTTCCACCAATTCCAATTCCAGCATTATTGATTAGAATGTGAACTGGACCGACCTAAACAAGACTGTAAAGCATACCGATGCACTTCCCTTCAGATCGAGAAAGAGAGAGAGAGAGAGAGAGAGAGAGAGAAATCCATCATCGTCCAACCTCTCTTTTGACTGAATCAGCTGCCGCTGCGATTTCCTTTCGTTGCAGCATATCCACAGTGTAGATCTTGACCTGAATTTGAATTGTTATGTACCCTCTCCAATTTCATCCTGTTCAATCAAATCCAAACAGCAACCAGGGAGAGTTGACGCAGAAAATCTTCATCCCAATCTAATTTTGGTCACTTCATTGAAACCATAAAGAAAAGGGCATAAGCGAGAGAGAGAGAGTGTGTGAATGTAGGAGAGTCATTTCGATTTACACAATACCTCCTTACTCCTGACCCCGTTCTACAAGTTTGACGGGAGAGTGAGATGATGTGCGACGATAGATTAAGTTAGGCCAAATGAGTACGTATGACTATGATTTATCTCACAGAGACGACCGAAGGTAGACAAATTAGATAGTGGTTTGCATTCACGATATTCCAGATCACCAGAAAGGGTTCAAACGAGAGGACTCATTAACTTTAAAATAATCTTTCGATGTTGACCCCTATATGGAGGTATTCTCACCGTGCATCCATTGGCGACACATTCCTCCTGAACACTTTTCAATCCCTTCTCATCTCTATCCCATAAGACGAGAGGGCATTGACGAGTAGAGAGACGAAGAGAAAGAAGACGACCGAGACCATTCGCTGCCCCAGTGATGAGTACTGTCTGAGAAGGAACAATGATCACACTCTCCTCATTCTACATACTCTCTCATCGATTAGACAGCGCGAGAGAGCATTCAGAATTGAGAGGATCAGACTCCTGAGAAGAGAGAGGAGAGTAGGGGGGGGTCTCACAAAAAAAACTCCAGGAGTTTGAAACTACATTTGCCCAGAGCGAGAGTTTCATACTCTAATTTTCGAGAGAGTGCACGTGTGGTTTCGTAAATGCACGAACCGAGAGACGTGATCTCTCATTATCACACGCTCTCTATCATTACAGTTTCAAACCCTTGCTCTGAGCATATCTAGATTTGAGTTTTTCTTTGTGATTTCAAATATCTGAAGACCCCCACCCCTGCTCTAACTACATAGTCACAGTCTGTTGTCGATCTATTAGAGTTTATGAGAGAGAAGGCCAGAGGGCATCAATTGAGTGCGTCGTTATATTTAAATAATAATGCCTGTCCAGTGATGTCTTTGTACTTGAACATTCCGACGGGAGCAATGTTAGAGATGAAAGCACAGCAACAATCCTGGAAGGGAGACTCAATTCAATTCATCTCATTTACACTTTGTTTATTTATTACATGTGAGAGATCTGACAGACATCGGGGTCTATCAGATCTCTCTCATGTACAAATATATCTAATCCTACATGTCACGAGAATTCTGTCCCTATTTTTTATTTCCAAACCTCCAGAATTTTCCAAACCTTTTTTCCAAACCTCCAGAAAGGGGCAGCGGCGAAAGTGTGTCAGAAAGTGAGAGATTCTCTATCTCTCAGTTTTGAACCCTATCTCATTCCTAACCCCTTTCTGAAAGATTGACCGGGAACATGATACATTTCTCTGTGAATCTCAATCATGCGCAAAATTCAAGGACATGGAGCAGAAAATGAGCAAAAACACTGCGTGATTGCATTTCCCCGATTACCTTTTATCGGAAAATATTATTTAAAAAATTACAAAAAAACTCACATAAATCATAAGGAAGAATAGAGACACGAGTTTCCCGACTCTTCCCAGTATTGTCATGCTGGAATAGATGAAAATGAAACGAAAAAGAGGAAATGAGCAAACTAGAGTGGTCAGAGTAGGTGGAAAACTCGCCTGGCCGATTTGTTAGAGGAACGGCGAGGAGGGAGAGTGGAAGAGGAGGGAGGAGAAGAGGAGGAAGAAGAAGGTAATTGGGAAGTGGCTGATACGTGTACTCTTCGTTTAACCATTCTGAAATGGCTCTTGAACTCACAAAAGATTGCCTCGTTTCTTCCCCATTCGACGGGTTTCCCGCTGTGATGAGGAAAGGTGCGAAACACGTTCTGGTAAGTTGATTGTGATAGTACAGTTACAATGAATACACATGATGCAAACCTCCAGAAAGGGGTCGAGAACGGAGAGGGCAAGTTGCACACTCTTTCACCCCTGACCCCTTTCTGGAGATTTGACCGAAATGTGGATGTGATCGTGGAAGAAAGATATCGCTTGCAATAAAAATCGTTGGCAGTCTCTGTGAATTGAAAGGGTGAAAAGGAACCTTGAATGAACTGAACTATTGTATTCGCCCAGGTCAGAGAGACTTTCACTTTCGATGAGTAGAGAACGAACCCAGATAAGGGTGAATCTCATTTTCGAAATGAAAGAGCGGACAGTGTTCTATACTACATTGGGGAAATGCATTTGATAATATTTGTGAAAGTTTCGAGATGTTCCTCACTTCAGATGAGAGGGAGAAGAGGATTGTAGTCAAACAGATCTCCCCTCTCTTCACTTCATTATCTCACGTTATCACCAATCGATGGAGGGCATTCTCTTTATTTTCTTTATAATCTGCACTGTCTCAGGTGAGACAGATTAAATTATATATTTCAATCTTCACGCGAAAATGTCTATTGATTCCGTTAGGTGTTCCGTTATCGACGATCATTAGATCTGGGAATAATCATTAGAAGATAAAAATTGAACTTATTTTCTAATTGCAGGTAGCCCCCATGAGACGAGACTCTTCAATGATCTGCTCAATGGTATTTCATTGTTTTTTATATTCAGAAAATCCCTATAAAAAACCAGAACACAATAACACAACCCAGTCAAAGTGGGGTCAAGCTCGCCAAGTGTGAGAGGAACGTTCCCACTTTCTCACAATCTCTCGCTGCTGACCTTTTTATTTTCCAGCTGTTTCTGACGTTTCTGCAGGTTACAATCCGATGGAGCGTCCAGTGGAAAATGCTACAGAATCTCTCGTAGTCAACATAAAATTCTATCTTCAACAAATTCTCGATGTTGACGAGAAGAATCAGCTAGTGAGCATCAATGCATGGCTCAGTTATGTGAGTACTTTTGATCTACCGAAATTCGAAATCTTGCACCCCCCCCCCCCGAAGCACTGCGAAATGAGAGATTTCAGGGTTGGCGAGACTACAAATTGAGTTGGAATCCGGAAGAATATGGAGGCATTCAAGACATTCGATTCCCCGGAACGAGCGATCACATATGGAAACCTGATATTCTACTGTACAATAGGTAAATCTAAATCGTGAATTGAATATATTTTGAGTATTTCAACACAATAATTATACAATTACTACTTTCAGTGCTGCTGAAGACTTCGACTCCACATACAAGAGCAACGTGCTCGTTTATTCAACTGGTTTGTTATTGGATAATTTTCCGTTTGACAAATCTTAAAATTTAGGTGAAGTCACATGGATTCCACCGGGAGTTCTCAAATTCGTGTGTTCTACTATCGATGTCACTTGGTTTCCATTCGATGATCAAGTCTGTCAACTCAAAGTTTGTCAGTTTCAAATCGTGAGAAGTCATTAGAGTTCATTCCAGTTCGGATCGTGGACTTTCCATGGATTCGCTATTGATCTACAGATTGACACTGAAAAGGTCAATGGAGAGAAACGTGAGTGGTCAATTGTGATTTATTCAGTGTCGATGGTCCCTGGTATTTTCCCCAGTGGTATCCAAGTTCCCCACCCACTGGGGAACCTTCGGAACCTTTGAAGTTCCCCCAGTGGGATGGGAAACTGGGATAACACTGGGAAAAATATAGTAGTGGAAACTTGCTTTTTTCAGCATCTTACGTCGAGAATGCGATGGATTTGAGTACGTACGTTGAGAATGGAGAGTGGCTGCTTATGAGTTCCCCAGCGAGGAGAGATGTCAATATTTACAGCCATTACTTTAACTTTTGAAAAATTTCAAAAATGATCCGTAATTAGTTAATTTAAACTTTAGAAACTCATAAGTCCACAGTTATCCTGCTCGTTAAAATAATGCGTCAGAAGAGGGTCAATGAAGTCTGATTGGAGGTGACGTACTACTCATGCTGTCCCGAGCCATATCCTACCGTACTCTACTATCTACATGTCAGAAGACGCACTCTATTCTACGGTGGCATCTTTCTATTTATCGATCTCTCATCAACAACGATTTCGCAGGATTCAATCTCATCATTCCCTCTCTGCTCATATCACTGATGACTGTACTCGGATTCACTCTGCCACCTGATGCGGGAGAGAAAATCACACTGGGTCAGATTATTGACTGATCATAATGGCATAGTTTCACCGTCAAACATTCAGAAAGGGGTCAGAATACGGTTTACAAACTGGGAGAAACTGACCCCTTATGGAACAGAAATATGATAAGTCCAACTGCAGAAGTGACAATTCTGCTAGCCATTGTCTTCTTTCTCTCAATGGTTTCTGAGATGACTCCGCCCACTGGGGAAGCAGTCCCTCTCATTGGTGGGTGAGCAACCCCGATATTTCACAAATTCATATTAAACATCTTCAAAATGCGCTGAGCATTTGATTCCAAACCTGCAGAAAAGAGTGAGGAACGGAAGATTGTATGAAATTAGAAGTGCCCCTCTTGATTTCACACGCTCTCTCACTTATGACCCCTTTCTGTGGGTCTGACCGGCTCATGGTGTGCGAGTTGTCGATGAAATCTAGCTAGCTAGAGTTCCTGGTTTTGTGTCATTCCGCCTGTGTCCTTATTTTTGCTCCGACACTATCCGGTAATTCTTTCCAGGCTAGATCCCGGTATAATCTGCGTTTCCAGCCTGGAATCAGACAGGGATCCAGCCTGGAGACGTTTCCAGATAGGATCCCGGTATACTTCCAGCCTGGAATGGTGATAAGACATTTCGGAGAAATCATTTCGGAAAGGCACACTTGGGAAAAGACATTTCGGAAAAGACAATTGGGAAAAGGTAGTTTCGGAAAAAGACATTTCGGAAAAGGAAACTTCGGAAAAAGAAGTTTCGGAAAATTCATTTCGGAAAAAGACGTTTCAGAAAAGGATATTTCGGAAAAGGAAGTTCCGGAAAAAGATGTTTCGGAAAATGAAATCTCGGAAAAGGACACTTCGGAAATGTTCCTCGTGTTATACATCAAAACGTATTTTCGAATCATTTTCTTGCTATCTTCATATTGTTTGAGGCGAATGGAATCGGAATATCACGCGTGTCACGTAAGGATCGGGACAAGTTCCGTACATCCAAAAAGTCGAAATGCTGAATGAAACGTTTTTGGATAGCCCTCATGGTGCTCGAAAAGATAGCGTTTCGCTTTTTTTGCATTATGTCGATTTTGACGACGATAGACGATGATTACTGTCTGAAACGGGAAATGGATCCCCACTTTGAAGCTGAATATCTCGCTTCAGAGCAAAATTGAGAAGAACTTCACTTAGAGACAAGTTGTAGAGAATTTCCAGGAAATTACAATGAACGAAATTAGATTTCCTGAAATTAATTATGAGGCGAGTTAATTGGCGGAAAGCTGCCGTTTGCACCACATTTCGAGACCAGAAAATTTTATTTTCTCAAAAGCTGGAGCTTGAGATTACGAGTCGATTGATGTATAAAACATAGGGTCGAATCATTTTAGAAATCAGTGTTTTATCCAATAAACCGAAATAAATCCAATATTTTGCTATTTCACACCTCTGGAAGAGAAGAGTCGCTATGATCTACCACTCTCCTCTCTCAAAGGTCAACTGCCCTCCTCGTTTCACACACTCTCTCGTCTTGACGAGAGAGACTGATAGCACTGATCTCTCACTTTTTGAGCAGAAAAACGGCTAAGCATGGAATTTTCAAATCGTTTTTCATCTCAAACACTGATTTCTAAAATGATTCGACCCTACAAACTATATATCAGTCGACGTGTATTTTCCATATCTACAATCTTAGCGAATAAAATTTTCTGGTCTCGAAATGTGGTGCAAACGGCAGCTTTCCGCCAATTAACTCGCCTCATAATTAATTTCAGGAAATCTAATTGCGTTCATTGTAATCTCCTGGAAATTCTCTACAATTTGTCTCCAAGTGAAGTTCTTCTCAATTTTGCTCTGAAGCGAGATACTCAGCTTCAAAGTGGGGAATCATTTCCCGTTTCAGACAGTAATCATCGTCTATCGTCGTCAAAATCGACATAATGCAAAAAAGCGAAACGCTATCTTTTAGAGCACCATGAGGGCTATCCAAAAATGTATACAAATGTGGGTGTCAGAAATTGTACGTCCACACCCTCATTTTGTTCCGATCCTTACGTGACACGCGTGATATGTAAAAGGCAAAATAAAATAGTTGATATTTATAACGAAAAAAGCTTTTAAAGTGATGTGCGCGCTCACACGTTGCGGTTCACAATTTCCGGAACGTCTTTTTCCGAAACGTCCTTTTCCGAAATATTCTCTCCGAAGTGTCCTTTTCCGAAATGTCTTATCACCCCTGGAATCAGACAGTGAGGAAAACATATCAGAGTGCAGGCAGACAGACGTCTGGACTCGGTGTGGGGAAAAAAGATAGGCGGGATTTGAGGTTGAATATGGACCTCCTCAAACCCTAATCTTCTCTTTCCTCTCTCTCAGGAGTCTTCTTCTCGTGTTGCATGCTCGTCGTCTCTGCCTCTGTTGTATTCACTGTCGTCATTCTCAATCTTCACTTTAGAACACCCGAAACACACGAAATGAGCCCATTGGTAAATACAGTGAAATCTGATTTGTAGAGGGAAATTTAATTGAATGTAATTCCGTTAATTTCTTTAAAATGTGAACCGAATTTGATGGATTTGGGTGTCCATAAATGGGATGTTTGTATGTTAAAAAGTTTTATAGGAAACAGATGATCTTGAAGATGAATTGAGATGTTAGGCACATTTAATTGCAGCTCCGTAAAGTTCTTCTGGAATTTTTGCCTTGGATATTGATGATGTCACGGCCAGGTCATCGATTTTCCGGAGGAAGTTGCTATAAGGAACACAAGGTTGCGTAATTTGCCTCTACAATTTCTACAAATCATTTTTGCAGTCATCTTATCGACTTAAGCGACTTGCGCTGAGGGAGGAATTACCTACTCAGACACCCGTACACGAAGCACATATATTGCTCCTATATGCAATCAATGACCAGCTGGAGGAGGTATTGTATACCTAAAGTTTTGACTTATGACTCATACACAAAACGTGTTATTTTTAGAGCAATTTATAGAGTTATTCCAATCATATCTACAGAAATATAGGAATATTTAGAGCGTGTATTAATTCACTCAGTGTTTGTGCACATCATTCCACAGACCGATCAACCTTCCAGAAAGGCCATTGGAGTGAGAGAGCGTGTGAAATCGAGAGGGACTCTCTCACTTTTGCACACTCTTTCGTCCCAACCCTGGTCTGTAGGTTTGGAATCATGTGTGTGGGGTATAGCTACAGTAGGCAGCTTCTTCTGCTAGTAGAGAGAAATCAGCTAGGAAGTAGCTAGAAAGCAGCGCTTCTTCGGCTATTTAGAGAGGAAATAGCGCTGCCTTCTAGCTACCTGATTTCTGTCTTTAGCTGAAGTAGCTATTGCCCAGAAGCACTGAGCAGTAATGTACCTTCATAAATGACTAAAACAAATTAAGTTGTCATCAACTATATATTATTTCAGCTTGCAAAGCGTGCTCAACGAGAAGAGCAAGATGCGCGAACTCAGGCTGATTGGCGATTCGCAGCCCTAGCCGTAGACAGAGCTTGTCTTATCATGTTCACTCTTTTTATTGTTACTTCTTCTCTTGCTATTATGTGCTCCGCACCACATTTGTATGCATGACAACATTTAATTAATTAACAAAAATTTAATATGCGAATACGAGAAACAAAGAACACGAACGAACGAGAAGGAAAAAAACGAGAAAAAGAAAGTAAAAATGTAAAAATTTATCAGCGTGTAGGACCACCATCCATTGTTCCAAAAAATATTTGAAGGTTGGAATGAATCGTTATCGATAGTCATGGTGTGCTGAATTACGATCGAAAAAAAATAATCAAATAAAGTAAATAAAATCTCGGAGCCGCGAGGTGGACTTACCGGAGGAGTTAGCGAAGGAGTATCCGAATGCTAACCTGGGAACACATTCGCAAACTCATTCGGTAACTCCCCCAGGCAATATCAATCGAAAAAGGAAAAATAGCACACGACAGGATTCGAGCCACCGGCCTATGATCTGTGAGCCTAAGCTCTTATCCAATAGGCCACGAAGACATTGATACTCAGCTAAATAAAGCAGTATATAAACCCTGGAGTCGGAGAGTTACCGGAGGAGTTTGAGAATGAGTTTCCGGGGAACTCCCCCGAAACACATTCGGTAACTCCGCCGCCGTTTTCGGAGATAATTAACAAAAACGAAACACACTCTCTTCAAAACGATTCAGCGTGTCGTGTGAGCATTCTGCATGCACTCCGGTTTTTCAGCGCAGCTTGTTCGCGCGATTCCAATTCTACAAGCTGCGCGCGGGATTCTACAAGACGCGCGCGGGACTTTTTGCCGGACCTGGCGCGCATGCCGCGTCTTACCCTACACAAATCGCGCGCACAAGCTGCGCTGAAAAACCGGAGAATGTGCATCTCCGGAGTTTCAACGCACGATGTGCGCGCGATTTCCACTACTAGTTAGGGACCACCAAACCAGGTTTTTGACCGGCATTTAGACAAGGATGGTGTGTTCCTTTCCTACATTTATTTTTTGCGGCAATTCAAATAGTGAAAATCATGTTTTTCGCGAATAACTTTTTTTCCCGCATATGGGACAACCCATATTTTTGTGATTTCATGATCACCTAGAACACGCGCATCGCTCTATAGGTATTTTGAGAATGCCATCAAGTTCAATTTTTTGCTATGCGCTTCCAAAGTTCGGATATTGTTACTATTCAATCGGTAATTTGCGTATAACTTTTTAACTAGCATATGGGACAACCCTTATTTTTGTGGTTTCATGATCACCTACAGCTACCGCATTGCCCTATAGGTAGTTTGAGAATGCCGTCAAGTTCAAATTTTTACTATTCGCTTCGAAAGGTTGGGCATTCTTACAGTGAACTTGAATTTTTTGCGTGAAAGCTCGATCAAGTGCTTTCTGTGCCCTTTTCTTGCTGTGACGATCATCTGCAAAGCATGCTCTACAACATATCGTAAAAATAGCGTTATGCGCTCCGCCTTGGACATGCTGCAACGAAAACAAGACAGGACATTCAGTAATTCCTCGCTTACCCTTACTGATCGTGGTTCAAACTGAAAATATAGAAATATCTGTGGCTGATGCAGTGTAGAAGGCTACTAGGTATCAAAAACAAATCTAGTGATTATACTAAATGAAAAATGAGCTAAAAACGACGGATCTGACTCAGCGAAGTCTAGTTGACCCAGCGTACAGCACGTTGCGGTCGCGCTAAAAGAGCTTCGCGTACGTCATAAAAGGAGTCTAATTGCAACGCAATTTGTTAAGTGATAATAGAAATTGCGTGAATTTAACTATGAAAACAATGATTCTCTATACCGTCAGCAGCCAACAATGCTAAAACTGGAATTTTAGAGTCAGTTTCATTGCGCCTTTGGGGGTCCCTAACTAGTTTCGCGTCATGCAAAACGAGTAGCAGATTACGGTAAATTTCGAAATGAGGGCTCTGTCTCACAGGGAAAGTTTATGATCGACCAGCATAATTTCTTCGTAATTATATTTCGACATATTTTGTGCTGTATTTTCCCTATTTGCAGGTTTTGCTTATTGTTCACACTTTCATAATATGAAAGAAGAAGATGATATTATCATCGAATTGAAAAACGGAAGAAGATATTCCCAAAAGGAGCTAGAGAAACTCAGAGAGGTGAACCCCATTTAGTTTCTCATTCTTAAGTCAAACTCTTTTTAAAGCCACTGTTTAATAAGCGTTCGTAATTAATACATGATTCAGTGGGAAAATTTTCCCTCATTAGAAATAGCCTTGTAATTCATATTGATGATCAGGCCTCTCACGAGAGGATCGAAACAGCCAACACAAATTCTGTCACAGACTGTGTTTTTCGATAGCCAATTTTTGACTTTTTCGGATGCCTATGGGTCCAACTAAGATACTTGAGAGTAGTGTTGGCTATTCGGCTTTTGCGTAATGCAATTCCTCCCCCTCTCCTTTGCGGAATGCAATAGACTCCGCCCACAATTGCATTACGCAATTCTGAGGGAAAACTATTCGAATAGTATTTAGCTATTCGGCGCCGCAATTAATTGCATTACGCAATTCGGGAGGGGGGATCTATTCGACGCCAAATAGATTTTCCGATCACAGACCAGCACTCAAATGCGATTTTTCGTGAATTTCTTTTGTTTACTTCAAACTCCTCATTGATAGGTGTGAATGAGAAAACCTTCCCCGGGGCAGGGTCTTATGATTAACCTCGCAGAAGAGCTGTTTGATTTTCCATCTTTACTGCGCTGTGATGAAAAGAACAAAGTGACAAATTATTCATCCATTGAGGTGTGAATAACATAATTCCAGCCTCTATAATCTCTATTGAATCGACAATCGCCAATCGAGACAATCGAGAGGGACTATTCCACTTTACCAAGATTATTTCACTTTCAATCAGGAATTTGAAGTGAACGAAAGAAATTCACACAAAAATCGCGTTTGATTGCTGGTCTTTGATCGGAAACTCTATTCGGCACGGAAGAATTCCACCCCCCCCCCCTCCACCCCCGAATTGCGTAATGCAATTAATTGCGGCGCCGAATAGATTTCCCTTAGAATTGCGTAATGCAATTGTGGGCGGAGCCTATTGCATTCCGCAAAGCCGCAATCGTTTAGCCAACCCTACCTGAGAGTCATTATGCCATAAAACTCATACTCCGAATTCATGTTGCTACTGTTAGATGCTGCCCGCGGACTTTGAGGATCTTTTTCGGTTGTTCCAGGTAATTTCTAGAAGCTGTGAAAACTCTTTGCTTAGAGGTACGTTTTACTTTCAATATATTTTCGATTTATGTAGTTTGTTTTCATATATATGTCTACGATCCCATATCTCGGTGGCCGTTGACATATCATTCGAATACTTGTCACCAACCCAGACTTTCATGAAAAGAAACAACTGCTTTTCGAACGGTTTTCTTGAAATTAGTGAAGTTTGATAGCATGCAATTCAAGCGACAAAATTGAAAACAAACTACATACATCGATAATATATTGAAAATAAACCATACCTCTAAGAAGAAAGTTTGCACCGACATTGCATTGAACCACCAAACGGAGCCCAAAGTCTGCGGACATTATAACACGCTTGTCTCGTAAGGATCGAGTCAAGGTGGCCTGGTACATTTTGTGATCCCCCAATATTATTTCAGTTTTCGATAGCCATTAGAATCCCTCACAAGATAGTGTCGAGCTTTTTCCACAGGGATCGATTTTCTCGATGATAGACGACGTCAATGTTGCCGTGATCGAAAAGGGGTGCTACTTTGGAGCTCTCTATCTTTCTTCAAAATGAGTATACCGGAAAACTTCTAACAGATGATCTGTTCAGAATCATCTGGGGTACAATTCTATGTAATTGGGCCGCAGGTATCACTTAAACTATTTAGTCCAACTAATTAAAACTTGTAGTTTAAAATGTTTTTTTCGGGCTCAGGATAATCTCGACGTCATGAGGTAAAGCTCGTCAAGACGAATCGAATGATATGCTGAACTATTCATCTTGAATCTCTACCTTTCATGGCAGAAAACTATTTCTAACCACGCCACGCCTGACCTCTCGTTGTGTGAGAGAGAGCGAGAGACGCGCCGTCCTATAATTCATGTGTCAACGGGCTGTACCCTGAGGGAAAGTTACGGACGCCGATTTTTCGATTTCGATCTAACAATTTAGTTATGAATTTATTCATGCCTAAAATGACCTCATTTGACCGCTCCAGCGCACCCTCTTCCCCCGAATGACATGGTGTGAGCTAGTTGTGTGTTCTTTCTCATTCTTCACTCTCTCTCCCGTTCTCTCTCTTCAACAAATATACGACGATCGGGACTTAGCAAAAGTGTGCTAAACTTCTGGACGAAAAGTGGAATTGAACCACTACTTGCAAAACAGAGGCCAAGCATGTTACCAATTGAGCTGTGCTATTGGGGTTATATTCAGATAGCGTTTCGAAGACATGATCGTATCGCAGGCATTATCGTCCGGGAGGAAACGACTGTGCCTCAGCGTAAACATACTCTAAGCAGACTATTTAAGAGAGCATCCACGAGAGGCAGGGGCGAAGAAGGAGGGTCCACGGATGGCGTTTTTGCAACCTATTCCAATAACTTGGGGGTGAAGTAAGTATCACGAGTGCTTATATTTGACCAAGTAACTAATGTTCTGGGTCCCGCACCGAAAAGTTACAGTAACCCCACCTTCCGAGATCGATTTTTTCACCATTCGAAAAGTGCGTTTTTATAGTCGTTCTAGGTGTATTTTGCGAAAACAATACGAATGAAACCACTTTGAAAGCGATCAAACATCTGCAAAAGGTCGAAAAACTCATTTTTCATCGTTTTTTTCGCTCTCCTGAAAATTTTTTTCACACGTTCCCAAAATATATTAACATTTTCGAAATCTACAGCAAAAACTACGTCTAGTATTTTTCACCGCAGGAAATTCAATGCACATTGCTGAATAGGGTAAACCGGCGAATTTCACACATTTCGCGTTTTCAGGTTGCTTCAAAAGAGATTTTTTTATCGATTATTAAATAGTTGGTCCCAATTTTCATCCTCATTTTATTTTTATTAATTTGCCGTCATTTATAACCTATTTCGACACCATTTCAGCGAAATTTTTAAAATATTTTTTTCGACCATGACCCCGGGTTCATGGATTTTTCGCAAAAATGTTTTACTTCAAAAATCGATTTACCTGTGTGAAATGTGTTCAATACATGTAATACAATAAGTGTACTCAATATTTCACGACAAAACTATAAGATAGTACCAGAATTTATTTTTTTGTATTGAATTTTTATTGCGAGCTTATTTCGTAGTGTGAGCTGAATATTGTAATACTATTAAGGCCATAGTCAAATATTGAGCACACTTATTGTATTACATGTATTGAACACATTTCACACAGGTAAATCGACTTTTGAAGAAAAAAATTCGCGAAAAATCGATGAACCAATCCATGGTCATGGTCGAAATTTTTTTAAAAATTTCACTGAAATGGTGTCGAAATAGATGTCATATCGACTCCAAAGTATTTTCGTTGCCATTTTTATCGAAAAATACACATAGAAAACCTATAAAAACCCACTTTTTAAAATGGTAAAAAATCGATATCGGAAGGTGGGGTTACTGTAACTTTTCCGCGTGAGACCCACGCGAACCTTAGTTACTTGGCCAAATATCAGCATTCGTGATACCAACCTCACCCCCAAGTTATTGGGATAGGTTGCAAAAAAATGTCCGGCCTCTCGTGGATGCTCTCTTAAGCCTAAGCAGCCTAAGCCTAACAATAAGCAGACCAAGCCTAAGCAGCGTGAACCTAAACAATATCATAATGAACCTGAGCAGACGAAGCCTAAGCAGACTAAGCCTAACCAGATTAAGCCTAAGCAGCGTGAACCTAAGTAAAATCATAATCAAAGACAATATAATAACAAGAAAGCTCCTACGATAATGTCTGAGGCACACATCGGTCAGTCTCCCCTCAAATTACCACAGCAGGTTAATCTCTTTCCTTACAGTACTCATGACGATAATGTCTGCGAGACGATAATGTCCGGAAAATGATAACTGAATATGTCTCCTGTTGGTGTGGAGAGCAAATGCGCCGGGTCGCAAAAACTCCAGAACCAACGGATAAAAAGTTATTAAGACTTTAGATACGAATTACATACATTCCATCAGTTTGCGGTTCTCTTTCTCTGCCAGCCTCCTTCAACTCTATGACATACTGTAATGCAGTAATGTCCAGCTGCAGCGTGTTCTTCTCAATTTAACAGTTTTTTTACCTTTGCAGCCCGGCCATTATAAAATATTGCGATCCGCCGTTCTATATCGAGTTTCTGGCCCATCACTGTCCACAACTGTGTTAAAGGGACCCGGCACCGGAAATTGATTAATGCTCAGAAAACGCAGTTGTGTTGTGCGATCACAAAAATGTAAAAAAAATAATTTAAAAAAATTTTCCTGAATTTTCCACAATTTTCAAAGTTCAGGACCGGAGCCGGCTTATATACACCGGTACGTGGGAAAACACACCACCGGGGCACACCACATGTACCGGTCGCTTTTTTCAGCCATATTTATTGATTTCCTACGGTATTTTATATACGTTTTGTACATATTTCGTATCAAAACATTGATTTGCGATTGTTCCCGACACGCATGCTTGGAATTCACACTAGATTAACCTGGAGAATGAATGTAAACACATGACGAGAGAAATGCTTCATTTCCGGAGAGTTTGCGATCAGACGAAGACTTTTCCGACACATAGACGACACTCCGCACAACTGGAGCGGCTGCTCTGAGAGAATCGCGGCATCATTAGGACTTGCCGTGAGCTGCAGCGCCATCAAATACCGAAGATGGCGCGTGCGGTTTTCCCAACTACGCTCTTCCGATGTGTGCCAGTAACCTTCCTAATTCAATGCAAATCAATGTTTTGATACGAAATATGTACAAAACGTATATAAAATACCGTAGGAAATCAATAAATATGGCTGAAAAAAGCGACCGGTACATGTGGTGTGCCCCGGTGGTGTGTTTTCCCACGTACCGGTGTATATAAGCCGGCTCCGGTCCTGAACTTTGAAAATTGCGGAAAATTCAGGAAAATTTTTTAAAATTATTTTTTTTACATTTTTGTGATCGCACAACACAACTGCGTTTTCTGAGCCTTAATCAATTTCCGGTGCCGGGTCCCTTTAAACTCATTTTCGACTTTTTGAATGTTCAGCGTTTATTTGATCTTTACGTGACAGACGTGATAAAATCGGGGAATTATGTTTAGGGCATAGTAACTCTCAGGGATCTTAGTTGGACCTTTAGGCATTCAAAACATCGATAAAACACGCATACAATATTTTACTCTGTACCAAAAAAAAACAATACGATCTCATGAGAGGCGTTTTTATGTCGAATGTAATGTTCACAGCACTCAGCTAATGGAGAAATACTCGTTCCTACTCAAATCGGTCGACCCCGATAGGAATAAAGAAGGATTCGAGCGAATCAACGAAGACGGGAGAGAATGCAGCTGGCATGTGAATGGTCAGCTTCTCATCTATGTTTTTTTAAAATCTCATAGCGTTGTTTAGCATTTTGATTATGTTGTGCCACAATTGTGTTGAAGAGAGTCCGTACTTGACTTCAAGTAACTTGAAGTCGACGGTTGAACACTCATTCTTTGACGAGTGTGCGGTATAGATAGCTACTAAGACAGTTTTTAATGAAAGAAATACTGCGAAAATAATACATTCACCCCCCTCCCCCATACGATATGTTATATCATCTTATTTAGACGAGTCTTCGCAAATTGTGGATGAGATTGCTGCAGTTTGGAATGGAATGACCGAATTCGCAAGGGTTAGATTTTTTTCTTCACCGTATTTGCAAATATTATTCTGTAAGATTCTTACAACCATTTCGAAAACAATAATAATATTGTATTTTTATATTTTAAAAAAGTGCATTTAAATTATCGATATCCGCAGTGTGCAAATGTTGGGTCGTACGCCGACGAAGAGGACGATGATGGAGGAATGGATCACAAATTATACGATCAACTTGTGGAATATTTCAAATCCGGAGAAATTCCTTATGAAAATTATTCGTCTCGTGGTTATGCAGAGAGATGTTGGCTGTGAGTTATTTTTATACTATTTGATTTTTCTACATATTCATACATATTTTCGATGGTTATTTATTTTCGATCGTCATTTATTTTCTTGTCATTTATTGTCTTTTCTAGCGCGAGATGCAAAGAGTATTCTCTATCCGACGATCGAAAAACACTGAAGAAAGGCACGGCTATCGTTCTGAAGAATGGTGAAGTGAAGAATGTGCTTACTGATTTTCATAGAAAATCTGGACACGCCAGTATAGAAAAAATGTTAGTATTTTATTAACTAAAAAATTCTTCTATTTCCATAGTGTTTAATTGCTTGTGAAACTTATATTTAGACGAGCTATGATACCCATGAAGCTCTGCTGTGTATCTATTCATGTGAAGTATATGGATATTCTCGCTCAATGTGGTTGCAAAGGGTCGATGAACTCGGATCACAGAGGTATTTCGTGCTTTGGAGATGCTGCAAGTGATAAATAATCGGTCATGAACTAACCGAATCAAGTTTCTCTAGCAAAGAACAAGTCTGAATTATCCACGCAACATTTTAAAAAACCCTCAAAGTTGGAAAGAAGTGAACTCGCTATCGGAGACTAAATATGTAAAAACAACAATGAGTAAAATTAATATTCCTAAAGTAAATTGCATGCATGTGGTACCTGTTTTATTAAATGGCGTGGAATATTTCTTTAAGTGTTGAACACTGAAATTGTGCCTAGTTTTTTTGGACTTTTATTCGAGCGCGCTCGAGAGTATCTTATATATTTTTTTCTCACGTGATAACATGGGTCAAATTGGTTCTCGCTAGCGAGGATAGGCACTTCTGCATAGCGTCCAGGCCATGACAGCAAACGAAATTTTTGAATATTTCATGCACCCCTGGCCACTTTTTTGACGACATTAATTAGGCAATATGCACTTCGGCACGCGATTTTACGCATTTGTGCACGAAATACTTGCGAGAACCCCATTTCACTTATGTGTGATAACCAAAGCGAGAAAAATATACTTTCTTCCCTGAACTCGAATTTCTGGTTATTCCCCTCATTTTGCTATTTCGAATTTTCACGAGAAAATTAAGAAAGAAAAATTAGTGACTCATCACTCATTTTTTTACATCTAATATGAAGCCGTTCGCGTAAGAATCGAGCAGATGCGGTAGGGGCAGGCACAGTAAAGAAAATGTCAATTTTCTGAAACTCTACAATTTGGGGTTATTAAGGGTGCTGATGACGATGGGCATACTCATTTTGCTCGTGGAGCACCCATTGGCGCAATATGACGTCGCGTTGAAATCACATTATTTTTCAAATATTTCCATCATAGTTAATGCTAATTTTTTGCTCTCGTGCCCCCTTGGGCAGAATTTGACGGCGGTCAAGCATGTGCATTTCATTTTATTTTAATCATTTAAAAAAAAATGCGTAGAGCAATTTGCGACCTTGTTCATGTACACAGATCGAACCGGCGTGAGAAGAGGATTCCATATGAGAGGAATTGGGAGAAACTCGAGGATGCCCGACGCATAGGAAAATTTATGATTTATAAATTTTCTCATTTTAGTATGGGAGGTTGCTCGAACCCTCCTCTATCGAATAGCGTTTCCAGAATATTTTTATAAATTTTCGTTTTTACGTGAAACACAAACAAACCTGGTTAGTTTGAATTTTTTTCTCCAAAAAATGCAAAGTTTGAAAAATCATAACTCGCTTCAAAATGAAGCTACAGACAAGCGGTTTGGTTTGTTAGATAGAGAAATCACTCAAGTGCAATACACATAGGATTTCGTCATTCTTGGCTCATGCGACGGTGCGAGGCGGTCCCTTTTGCTAATTATGTTGCCATTTTCGTTAAAGTTAAAAGTAGTGGCTGCCTTTATGTGCGTTCTAGAGAGAATACTCAGTACTATTTATAACCACTGAAGTGAGGTAAGACAGAGGGTACGTTGTAAAGACGCGCTTTTTTAGTGCAATCGTGTGGTAAGTGTTAATTGAAAATTTTGTTTCTCAGCCCCATTTGTGCTTGAAAATATTGGAAATAATTTAAAAACAATATTAAAGTTGATTTTGAGACATTTTAGGAGTAACTTTTTTGATATAATAAAAATTAAAAATTTTGAGACTTGGATTTTGTTTTTCGAGGATTTCTTTAATTCAAGCGATCCAATGATCCAAAATTATAATTTATCATGAATTATTGTAAAATTAATATCTCTTAATATTTCACACTGTAAACATGTTTTTATTATGTTAGACAATTCCAAAAGTAATACATTTTCTCGCCTTTTCCTCCACTTCTGGTGGAGTCCACACGTCTTGAGCTGTTCCCGCTGCATGCATAGAACATATCTCTTTTTGAAAATGAGTGGCTATCTATACGTAGAAAAAAAGTTACAAGGCCAAGAAAACTGATAAATTGACTATCTGTTATGTGTTATAGTCATTATTCCCTTAATTGCACTGGCGTAGAAATTTTTGCAAAATATTACTGCTCGGACTGGGGCTGGAACCAGGCGAGAGACAGCGTGAAAGTGAGAGAGTGCTAGAGAAGTCAGAGCGTGCGCCGTTCGTCAGACACAAGGTTTTCTTGACCTTATAACTTTTTTCTACGTATAGATAGCCACTCACTTTCAAAAAGAGATATGTTCTATGTATGTAGCGGGAACAGCTCAAGACGTGTGGACTCCACCAGAAGTGGAGGAAAAGGCGAGAAAATGTATTACATTTGGAATTGTCTAACATAATAAAAACATGTTTACAGTGTGAAATATTAAGAGATTTTAATTTTACAATAATTAATGATATATTAAAATCAACTTTGGTACATTGGATCGCTTGAATTAAAAAATAATTTCGAAGAACAAAATTCATGTCTCAAAATTTGTAATTTTTATTATATCAAAAAAAGTTACTCCTAAAATGTCTCAAAATCAACTTTAATATTGTTTTTAAATTATGTCCAATATTTTCAAGCACAAATGGGGGCTGAGAAACAAAATTTTCAATTAACACTTACCACACGATTGCACTTAAAAAAGCGCGTCTTTACAACGCACCCTCTGTCTTACCTCACTTCAGTGGTTATAAATAGTACTGAGTATTCTCTCTAGAACGCACATAAAGGCAGCCACTACTTTTAACTTTAACGAAAATGGCAACATAATTAGCAAAAGCGACCGCCCCGCACCGTCGCATGAGCCAAGAATGACGAAATCCTATGTGTATTGTACTTGAGTGATTTCTCTATCTAACAAATCAAACCGCTTGTCTGTAGGTTTGATATATTTTTATATATTTTTTTCCAGAAAATTTAAACAAGACTTTCAAATGAGCTAACATATAGTGAATTAAGATTGTACGTAACAGAGGGGATCTCCCCCGTGTTCTCTTTATTTATTTCCATGACCCCTTCTCTCCGCGCTCTCTCAAATCTGCGCACTCTCTCTCTCATTCCCGGCTCTTGGGATGGCGAGGTTGTGTGCGACCTGAGAGAGCGCTGAGAGAGGATGCCACGGGAATCGGGGGGGGGGGGGTGCTCCCTTCTTTTACTTACAATCTTAATTCACTATATGTTAGCTCATTTTAGCGTCTCTTGTTAAAATTTTCTGAAAAAAATATATTCGAAATCCTCTTTTTTTTCGATCTGTGTACACGCAGGTTCGATCTGTGTACACGAAAAAAGTTACAAATTGTTCTACGAAAATTTGCATTTTAAAAATTTATTTTTAAAAATGGTATAAAATGAAGTACACAGGCGTGACCGCCGTTAAATTCTGCCCAAGAGAGCACGAGAGCAAAACAATTAGCATTATCTGTGATTTGAATATTAGATAAAATGTGATTTCGACGCGACGTCATCTGGCGCCAACGGAAACTTCTCGAGCAAAATGAATATGCCTATCATCATCAGCATCCTCGATAAATTGCAGATTTACAGAAAATGTACATCTTTAAACTGTGCCTTGCTTGGTTTTTAGACGAACGGCCTCATATAGGTCACAATCAATCGTCGTATTTCTTTTTAATCCCTCTTCAGGTAGATGTGTTGTTTCTTTGATTTACTTCGATGGATTGGCCAGACAGATTTCCACGAAGTTCGAAGGAATACAACAGTCTCACATAGAGGAATACGAACAATCACTTGATGTTTGTTTTTTTTAAAAAGTTACCCGCAGGGGAAAATCGATAATAATTTTATACTTGTGTTGGACGCTGATGTCATCTATGAGATCGGGGGTTTGAAGTTAAAAAAAAACACTAGAAATTAGTCCTCAATTTTCTAATAGGTGTTATATTATAGTATTATTAATATATTATGTAAAATATTTACTCGCTAGCATATAAACCCACGGCACTTTGCGTGCAAACTGGAGTAACATGTCGAGAAAGTATAGCCGCCGTATCTATTGAGGTATCCAGAACGTAGAAGTAAAATATTTCATAATTGAGAAAACACTTACTTTCACTAAGCACTGTAGAACAACCGCAATGAAAGGCAAAACATCTTGTCACGTTATACTCAGAGCACTTAGAACGAAAAATGTTGAAATCCTCGTGAAAGCCTACTCGATATACATAAGACCCATCACAGAAATTGCGCCCACTGTTTTAACCCCTACATGATCCAGAACAAAAAGATACTCGAAAAAGTCCAGAATTATTTCACTCGTCGACTTTTCATGCGTTGCTTCAATATGACACTGGAAACCACCCCGAAAGTAGCGGATAGGAATAGGAAATTAGGTTTAGACAAACTAGAAAAGCGTAGAGAAGCGATAGACTTGAAGACAGCCATGAATCTTCTGAGAGGCAAATACAAAATCTCTAAACTCAAACCACATCGTTTCAGCACACGAAATGGAATGAATTTCGCAAATGCTGGCTCTAATGCGAAGTATAGACACAATAATTTCTTTCCCAGAGAGGCTCGGCTTTTTTCAATACCCCGTAATCAAAACAGTTTCTCTGTATGAGCGAACTTCATACGTGACCCCCGACCTCTCATGATCTCAATTCGTTATCGTACATTCTTCTCTCATTTTTTATCGTTTTCCTAAAAAAAGGAATTCACATAGAAATAGACGTCGGAGGTCCTTTGTGGGAGTCCGGTGAGCTCCATATTCGCACTTTCCCCTTTCCCTGTTCTCTGTGATATAGCAGTTGTCTCTCGCCTTCTCTCTCGACCGGGACAAATTTATGATTTTTGATTTGGCTGAAAACATAGCACAAGGTACTACAAACCTCCCTCTATCGAATAGCGTTTTCAGAATTTTAAAAAAAAATTCGTTTTCGCGTGAAACACAAATCAACCTGGTGAGTCGGGAACTTTTTCGAGAAATAGTAAAGTTTGAAAAATCATAAATACCTTCAACGTGTAGATAGATATCCGCGGTTTGGTGCGTTAGATAGACAAATGACTCGGCTTGTTTACCAACCGCCCGAAGTCATTCCTGGATGATGCGCA
Organism: Pristionchus fissidentatus; assembly: GCA_036245785.1. Lineage (NCBI taxonomy): Eukaryota > Metazoa > Nematoda > Chromadorea > Rhabditida > Neodiplogasteridae > Pristionchus > Pristionchus fissidentatus. The sequence continues at coordinate 26,651,618 of BTSY01000005.1, read as the reverse complement.
GATGCGGGGTGGTCGCTTTTGCAAAATTTGAGCTAATTTTCTTAAAAGTCAAAACTACTGGTTCCCTTTATGCGCGCTCTGGTGAGCATGGTTGACGCTCACTGCAACATTAAAATGGGCCGAATCGGGCCATGCATTCTAAAGATGCACGCGATTTTGTCAGGTCGGTCAAATATAGTTAATGGCCGCGAACATCAATTCTGGCCCATTTGTCGTGAAAACTATCGCAAACTATTAAAAAACAATAATCATGTTCTTTGTGCCATTTTTTATTGATTGATTTTTCGAGTAAAAAAAATTCGAAAAAAATCAGAGTCGATTTTTGGATTTGCGGTATTTCGATTGTTTTGTAGTCGATATGTTTCTTATAAGGTTTCATATTATTAGTTATGTACGCTGGTGCAAGATTTTTCTGTAATTCCTTCAGCAAATATATTTTAACCATCGAATCTAAACATAAAATACGAAATTTGTCTTCCACTATTAGAACAGGTTCAATTCCTTCCATACTTCATCATGGAATTCCTCATTATAGGTAGACCAATTTCCTTCTTGGAAGTCAATGTCTATCTGTTCGTAGAAAAGAGTTACAGAGCCTAGAAAATCGATTATCATGCGAAAAGCGCGTGCTCTAGCTTCTCTAGCACTCTCGATTCCCCACGCTCTCTCGCCTGAGTTCGGACCTCGAGCTGGGCAGAAATCTTTTGCACAGCTTCTGTGTATCGAAATCACGTGAATTCAGCCCACAAATCCTGGAGATGAATCAGAGGAGTCTTTGCAAAAGATTTCTGCTCAGCTCGGGGTCCGAACCCAGGCGAGAGAGCGTGGGGAATTGAGAGAGTACTAGAGAAGCTAGAGCACGCGCTTTTATCATAATATTCGATTTTCTAGGTTCTGTAACTCTTTTCTACGAATAGATAGACTCTCACTTCCAAAAAGGAAATTGGTCTACCTATAATGAGGAATTTCATGATGAAGTATGGAAGGAATTGAACCTGTTCTAATAGTGGAAGACCAATTTCGCATTTTAGGTGTAGATTCAGTGGTTAAAATATATTTGCTGAAGGAATTACAGAAACATCTTGCACCAGCGTACATAACTAATAATATGAAACCTTATATGAAACATATCGACTTCAAAATAATGGAAAAGCCGCAAATCCAAAAATCGACTCTGATTTTTTTTCAATTTTTTTACTCGAAAAATCAATCAATAAAAAATGCCACAAAGAACATGATTATTGTTTTTTAATAGTTTGCGATAGTTTTCACGACAAATGGGCCAGAATTGATGTTCGCGGCCATTAATTATATTTGACCGACCTGACAAAATCGCGTGCATCTTTAGAATGCATGGCCCGATTCGGCCCATTTTAATGTTGCAGTGAGCGTCAACCATGCTCACCAGAGCGCGCATAAAGGGAACCAGTAGTTTTGACTTTTAAGAAAATTAGCTCAAATTTTGCAAAAGCGACCACCCCGCATCTGCGCATCATCCAGGAATGACTTCGGGCGGTTGGTAAACAAGCCGAATCATTTGTCTATCTAACGCACCAAACCGCGGATATCTATCTACACGTTGAAGGTATTTATGATTTTTCAAACTTTACTATTTCTCGAAAAAGTTCCCGACTCACCAGGTTGATTTGTGTTTCACGCAAAAACGAATTTTTTAAAAAAATTTTGAAAACTCTATTCGATAGAGGGAGGTTTGTAGTACCTTGTGCTATGTTTTCAGCCGAATCATAAATTTCTATGTCCCGGCCATGCTCGAGTCTATCGCGATTCCTGTCATAATAGAAATTTATAATATGACGCTGTTCGCGTAAGAACCGAGCAGATCCGGCAATGGCCGGCACAGTAAAAATAGGTCGATTCTCTGTAAATTTTTTACTTGAGGTAATCGAGGGTGCTGATCAAGATAGGCATAATCATTTTGTACAAAAGGCGCCCGTTGGCGCCAGATGGCGCCACGTCAAATTCACATTTTCTCAAAAATTTCAGTTTTTGATAATGTTTTTTTTTGTTCTTATTACCTCTTGTGCAGAATTGCACGGCGGTCACGCCTGTGTACTTCATTTTGCATGATTATTATTAAAAATTTTTAAAAATGCAATTTTTCGCTGAGTCATTTCTGACTTTGTTAATGTACAAAGATCGGACCGGCGTAATAAGACGAATTCTAAATCTGTGTTTTGAGCCAATTTCGTCATAGGAATTTTAATTGAGCTAACATAAAGTGGATCGTGAATGTAAGTGAAAGAAGCGATTCTCTTACCCTCGACTCCCTTCTCAGCGCCCTCTCACATCCCCACACTCTCTCGCCTTCCCCGCGAGTCTCGTCCTCTCGGGAAGGCGAGAGAGCGTGGAGATTTGAGAGAGCACTGGACGGGAGGTCATAGGAGGGGAGGGGAGGAAGGAGAAAACAACTGTTTTACTTACATTCACGATCCACTTTATGTTAGCTCAATTAAAATTCCTATGACGAAATTGGCTCAAAATAAAGACTTGGAATCGTCTTATTATGCCGGTCTGATCTGTGTACAATAACAAGGTCAGAAATGACAACGAAAAGTTGCATTTTTAAAAAAATAATTAATAATAATCGTGCAAAATGAAGTACACAGGCGTGACCGCCGTGAAATTCTGCACAAGAGGTAATGAGAACAAAAAATAGCATTATCAGCGACTGAAATATTTGAGAAAATGTGATTTTCACGTGGCGCCAACGGGCGCCTTTTGTGCAAAATGATTATGTCTATCTTGATTAACACCCTCGATAACCTCAAATAACAGATTTATAGAATCGACATTTTTTTACTGTGCCGGCCCTTGCTCGATTTTTTCGCAAACAGCTTCCTATGCGTATCACATTCTACTATTTCTTAGTGAAATTGGTCTGTAACATTGTCAATATGCAAAAATTAGTATGGAAAAAATACTCAGAAATAGGAAAAATACCAATCATAAAATAATTTAAAAACAATTTTCGTACGCATTGAAGAATTTTAAAATACTTTCACCTAACCAATTCAATACGATCATTATTGTACAGCAGCCTGTCGCAGCCGGGGAACCAGCTAGATAGAACGATATAAGCAGTACTAGAAACTGTAGAAAACTGACATGCGTTTTTTTTTCAATATAGCACAAGCAATAGAGATTGTCCCACACCTTTGAGAGGCGTGGAATGAAAACCTCAATTTGCGCTGCGTAAATGAGAAAGTGTCGAAATCCCCATTTGGCATTTATTTCATCACCACTTACAGAGACATCAGTTTAAAGCAACTATGTTCAGCCTAGGAGAAGAAGAATATGCAGCTGAGTTGCGGAAGTCTAGATCCGGTGGGTAAGTTGAAGCGGTGCATTCGTTAACCCACTATTTATATAATCAGCTCTAAATATCGCATAGCGAGTGACGGGAGAACCCTACTGACTTTCTCTGGAGCCATTGTTCTGAAGGAGAAGGAAGCGATGGATGTGTGCATGAGGATTCACGAGTTGTGTGGACATCCGAACGGGGTGCAAATGTGAGTGATCCATTTACTTCCCTTGAAGTAATTCAATTGCTTGGAGGAGGAAGTTGCTGCAGCGATTCGTGTTCGTGAGGAGAGTGCAATCACTATGTGAAACGATCACGAAGAAGTGCAACTTTTGTCGGTGTAAGAACAAGACGGGCAACGTGTTATCAACATCTCCAATTGATTGTCAACGTAAGTGTTTTGTTAGGCAAAATAATAGCCGATTTCTCAGATGTCAAGCTGGAGATCAAAGTTAACTACGACAGTGATGCTGCCGAAAGACGGTTTGAGGTAAATTAAATTATTATTGTTGGAAGTATTTTTTTTTAAATTTGAGATCATCCCGCATGGAGTAGATAGCAAGATCGTTGATGACTACGTCAAGAACAGTATTTGCACTTTGAAGAAGCATGGAAAGTGGAAAGAGCCCATGGTAAACGAGTTGTGTGGACAGCCTCTGAGCTCTCTCTCTCTCTCTCTCTCTCTCTCTCTCTCTCTCTCTCTCTCTCTCTCAGATCTCTCGAGAGGCAATCTTCGCTCGCTCGATTCTGCGTGTGGTCGATCTTCTCAGGACCAATCGAAACGAGAAGATTGAGAATGTACAAGAGTACGATCCCATCCAAGAGCAGGTCCTATTCATAGTTTGTATAATATACTGTCTCAACGCTAATGGCGACTATTAACACAGGTATTCTGAGAGATTGCATGAAAACGGGCTTCATCTTTACAAAAAAATAACAACGGTTCAATTCCTCCGTAACTATGGTAGTATGATCACCTCACGACAACAACTATTTCGCAATATTTGTTGGAGCCGTAAACTCGACGATGCCTAAAAGCTCTCCGAAGATGGGAATTTTTTAAAAAAAATGTATCTTTTTTCAACGTTAACGAAAAAACTCGTTCAAAAAAAGAAAAGAACCGTAAGGAGATGTAGAATAATTACCTGTTGGGACTATATGCTCTAAGCCAGCGCAACTTTATGAAAATCTCAAAAAATTGATTTTTCGGCTAAAAAACGAAGAATTCGGAGAAAACTTTCTATATGTTCAAGTTATTTTACAACGGAATCTGACTCTAAATCGTATTTTACCCCTCGTGCCTTAAAATTGGGCAAATAGAAAAGTGCTAATTTTCAGGAGGCCCGATCAATGTCGAAAATCCCCTATGAAATGGTCAAAAGTCGAAAAATCGAATAAAAAATTTTCTTCCAGAAAGCCACAAAACACAGGATATAATCATTATTGAACCTTAAGTTTAATTTGGAGTGGTTTTCAAACGACGTTAACATCCTGAATGTCCATTACTGAACACTCATTTTAGCCGTATCAACGGCTAAAATGGGTGCTCCATATTCAGCTCCAAACGACGTGTACTCCACATATGACCTTTGATTTCATAACCACTGTACATCTAGAGATATTTAAAACTTGTTTAAATCGTTTTGGAAGAAACAAAAAAATTCCGTTGTAAAATAACTTGAACGTATAGAATTTTCCAACAAATATTGCGAAATAGTTGTTGTCGTGAGGTGATCATACTACCGTAGTTACGGAGGAATTGGACGATTTTGAATTTTTTGTAAAGCAGCAGGTGCCATCTCCAAGAATACATGTGTTAAAGAGAGGTCTGAAATGTGTTCATTAGCATTCAATTCTCAGACGTCCATCGATGAGACAATAGCAGAATGTGATGGAGAGAGGTCAGTGTGTAAATTATATTTTTATCTACTAAATAATATTAAATAAATATTTGTTAACAATAAGTAAATAATAATTTTTTATTGACTAAATATCTTAGTGAGTTGGCAATCATAATTTATTAATGCAGACGATATATTTGAGTGAGACGTCGAGTGTAGTCGAATCTTGTGATGATGGAGAATTGAGTGGAGAAGAAGAAGAAGAGAAGATTGAGGATGAGGAGGGAGAGAGTGATGAAGAGGATGAGTAAGTGCAAGTTGTATTTGAAGAGTGAATACAACATTTTAAAGAAGATGCGAACTATTCAGTTATCCTTTGCGAGATAATGGCTGAAATAGTATCAAATAGGAAGTTGCAATATTCTCAGAGAAGTTGCTGAGATGCGACGGGAGTTGGCAGAGAAGGAGATGCAAGCAGAGGCTATGGAGGTATATATGATTTCAATATTTAATTATATTTTACCGAAGGTAATAGAGTTAAGATGGGGGGGGTTGGACGAATAAGATATTGTGTTACACTCTATTGTAGAAAGAGGCGAGTCGACTGGCGGATGCATCGGGAAGAATGAGATCATTCATTAGGCAGGTTCGATCAAAGGGGAAATAAGTCTACTAATGTTGACCATTCGAAACTTCCTTTGTTCGTAGAAAAAAAAGGGAAGATTAATAACGAAAGAGTGAACTGTTCCGAAACGGCGTCGAAATGCTATGTTATTTTCTTTTTCGACTTTTCGAGCGACCTTCACTAAAGCCTACGCATTGGGGTAGAACATGCTCTCAGTTTTACTCAACTTATTCTCATTGTAGTGGGAGCTCTCGAACTATCTCCGTGAGCAGATTCGACTTGAAGAGAAGTGAGTGATTAGTAGTGGATCCATGAGTATTTGGATATTGGAAATATTGATTATTGTTTTGTAGTCCTGGAATTAAAGCAGAGGAAAATCAAGATTGTGAAGATGATGAGAGAATTGAAGACGAAGAGGAAGAACAGACGGGAGTAGAGGAAACCCATGAATCGGATAAGGAGGTACGGTATTGTCACTCTTCGTCGATCGATAAATATGTGCTAGCAAGCTACAATATATCAATCTCATTACAGAACACAGCTGCTAATGAGGCTGTGCAGGGAACATTCAATGAGGAGTGAGTTTAGAAATAACATGAATGATATTTTTGTCGATCTCTTAAGTCGAATAAATTTATTTTGCAGACAATCAAAGTGCGATAAGAAGAAACGAGCAAAGAAGAGGAACAAGAAGAAGAAGAGAGGAGATAGACCTCCCTTTGATCTACCTCCATATCGACCTAATTATGAGGTGAGATGACAAGTCACGAAGGAATGGAATGGGGCATGGGCATTCTATCAAGTTTACAGAGATTAATTAAGATTGTTATGTGATGTATTCAGGAGAATGAGCAGGCGCAGCCGAATACTGTGAACACGGTGCAGATGGAAAGAGTGGAAGAGGAGAGGAAGGAGACAAGGGTGAGGAGAGAGAGAGAGAGATCTTTTTGGACAACATTGATTTATGCTGTTCATGATCTATTTCTTGTTTACATGTCTACCGTAATCTCTTGCATTGTCAGGCCGTTCCTCCCTTTGTTTCTCTCCTTCGAGAGTCTCAACCAGCAAGGAAGAGAGGAAGATTGGCACAACTGAGAAGAGAGAAGGAGGAATTGGAGAGAAATACGAAGAAGGAAGATGAGAAGAGAGAGGTTAGTGGAGAGAGAGAGAGATCTTTTTGGACAACATTGATTTATGCTGTTCATGATCTATTTCTTGTTTACATGTCTACCGTAATCTCTTGCATTGTCAGGCCGTTCCTCCCTTTGTTTCTCTCCTTCGAGAGTCTCAACCAGCAAGGAAGAGAGGAAGATTGGCACAACTGAGAAGAGAGAAGGAGGAATTGGAGATAAATACGAAGAAGGAAGATGAGAAGAGAGAGGTTAGTGGAGAGAGAGAGAGAGAGAGAGAGAGAGGAGAGGAGAGGAGAGGAGAGGAGAGGAGAGAGAGAGACTAGGGGGCAATACATCGAGAAACGGTCGCTAATCTTTCTCGATGTTTGTATTTGCCTGATTTCTTTTTTTCAAATTCTAATCTTACATTTTTTGGGCATTAAGCCAATATTTTTGTTTAAATTTTGAATAGTGGCTCACTATGCCTACCCAATTCCCCACGTATCTGGGGTTCCCTATTTCGAGGAACGAGAGTCGCATTGGCAGAGAAGCTAATACATACTGTATTTTTCAGATTTCCGTCTACAATCCATATGCTGCCGCATTCAATGGAAATATGTGGCCAGAGGAAGAAATGGAGAAGATAAGAAAGAGGAGAGAAGAGAGGGAGAAGAGGTACGGTAGGGAAGATAGAGGGGGAGGAGTACTGTAGGAGACGAATATGTATTGACAAGCTGTGATAATAACGGACACTTTCATTGTTCCATATTACAGGAAGGAAGCGGGTCTGACTGAGTCGGAGGAAGAGGGCGACGAATGAAGATTATCGATTGGTTAAGAGCAATTGAATATGAGATTGTGTTGAAGAGACCAATACATGCTGTACCATCCTTTGTTAGTTTATTGTTTTCAAGTAATTTAGAGTTACTTCTTTGTTTCGTTGTTGTTGTTTAACGTTTTCTTTCTTTCGCTTCATAAAAGCGGTTTCACTATTTCTCATGATTCGTCCGGTGCTATCTGTACCAGGTAGTATCCGATTTTCGTTGTTGTTTTATTTGTTTTTGTTTGAAATCGTTACTAGTAGTGCACAGAGTTGCCACTGTGGCCCCCATAAAGTACTCGGGACTGATTTCATTGTGTTATTCGACATTAACAATGGTTACACAAGACCATAAAGATACTTGCAAATGTTCCCTCGTGAATAGTACGGTGGGAGCAGGCCGAGTGCAGTGGATCGACAACTGAAATGATTGTGTGTGGAGGAGGAGAAAGGGCAGAAGATGGAGTGATCGTTGTGCAATTTCCTTCAATTCCACTTGCAGTTTCAATGAAATGACTCGATTATTGTCGTCACGAAGTCTTCTCATTCTGAAGGGAGAACAGACACTCCAATTACTGCAAGGAATAGTCACAAGAGATGTCAGGTACGTATTTCTATTGAATCACTGTGCACACTTTCTTGTTCGATACTGCTAAAGAAAGGGAAGAGCCCTGAAAGAATGCTATTTGAGTGCTTCTTCATTACTTCGGCAAAACATGTATTATGTAATAAAAACGGAGGGGGGCAGTCTCTTCACTTTGTACTCTCTTTCGCTAAATCTTCCCATCGAAAGAGTGTGTCAAATTGAGTTTTGACTCCTCATAATGATAGGGTATCAACAACGAATACATCATGAGATATAAGTGTCTCATATAAATTTAAGCATAAATACTAGGCGCGTCAAACAATCACTTGTCATTGTATAGTGTCAGAATGTCTATTCCATTTCAGGATCCTCCAAGAGAAATCAGTGGCAGCCTCGTTGATTCTGGACAAGAATGGACGAATTGCAGATGAGATTGTGATGAGGAAAAGAGAGGTGAGAAGAGAGTGGGGAGAGACTCCAGAAAGGGGTCAGAGGACGAGAGAGTGTGTAATTGGGGGATGCACCTTGTCATTATATCACACATACTTTCTTCTAACTTTTTCTGAGGACTGACTTTTGCAGTGGAGAGAATTGGAGTTGTCACTTTAAGACTGGGAGGGGGACTCGATCAGAGATTGTATTTTGTGAGTTACTGATAGTAATTAAGACAATTGCAGAATGAAGTGTTGATGGAGTGCGCGTCGCAGAGGAGAATACTACTCAAGAATATGCTGGAGAGGTGAGGAAATTGAAATTGGTTGTAATTATATTGGAATGTTATTTGACGCATATGATGTGAAGTAGAATCAAAGACGGACATTTGCCGACTCTTATATCGAAAATCTACAAAAAAATCACAAAAACCCCTAACACTGGAGGAATAAATAATTGTAATTTTAATACTATAGTTTGCATTCACAGATATCGTCTCCGTAAGAAAGTGACCATCGAAGAGAGCGACGAGAGTGTACTGTGGAGTGAAGAGAGGGAAGAGGAAGGTGAGATAGCACTAGGCTGTAGTTCATTTGATACAGTGTTTATGAATCAGTTCAAATGGTATGCTGAAACATATCAAGACCTACGTAGGGTTAGAACACCGTTAGTAGGGTTCCTTAATGATGCAAGAAATGCCAATTATAAAAAAGTGAAACAATATAAATTCTATTGTTCCACTTTTTATGATTGGGTTTTCGTGTATCTTTAAGGAACCCTAGTAAACAGTGTTGTTGAAATGTTAGTTCCTAATATTGTGATTTGAGATGCGGTGATTGATCCCCGAGTGGAGGCACTTGGATGGAGAGTGTATAGACGAGCGAATGGAGAGAAGGAAGGAGATGAGGAATACAGAGAGAAGAGGTGAGAGGAACGAGAGAGAACTACTGTACTTCATCCATACGATCGATTAATGAAATGGTCGCATTGCAGATATAGACTAAAAAGGATCTGTACAAAAAAGTCGAATTTTTCGGTGTCTGATTTTTCGTTGAAAATCGAAAATGTAGGTTCATTTTTCAATTGTAAGACCATGAGAACCTTAAAAAATGTCTGATTTTTCGAAAATTTAACCTAAAAAATGTTTTTGGTCTGTAGACGATTGGTTTCTCTTGAGATATTCACTGGGAGTGGGAGAGGGAGAAGAGTTGATCGGCCTCCTTCCATGGCACTCCAACGGTGATCTACTGGGACAAGTCTCCGCCAATAAAGGATGTTACGTCGGACAGGAACTCACTGCCAGAACGGCCACTCAGGGTACGGTAGGAGAATTTTATCTAGGGCGATACGGTGGTTGGATGAATATCGATTGATTGATTATTCTCACGGAATTGAGATTGCTTTAGGCCTTCTTCGTCGTCGGATAGTTCCCTTCACAACAGACAGCACCGCAACAGGCGATGTTCTGCATCCTGACGGGAAGAAGGTACGGTAGTTATTGACTCCTTGACAGCTAAATGTTGTCTCACTACCGTAATCTTCGCTTACAGTATCTCTTTAGGTTGGCAAGATAGTCGCCTCCTCTTCTTCTCGTGGACTCGTGATGCTTTCTCTCTCATCAATCGATAAAGATCTTCGATCTTCCAATGGAATTTCCATCCTTCCCTCACTTCCAAATTGGATGAAAGGAGTCGATTTGTCCAAAGTCCACGTTTAGTATCGTTTCCTGTAGGAACTACTTCAGAGTTGTACTAGTTATAGATCTTGTGGTTGGAGTGTTCATAGATTGATTGTATCTCAAATTGTGTGCATGACCTCAGTTATCGATAATCGGAATAGTATGAACCGGTAATTAATCATAACAATCTTTCAGAGATGATAAAGAGTTTGCCTTCGTTACTTGTGGTTACCCGAATTATTGACGGGTACGGTAACCCTCAGATATTTATTGATTTTTACTTGAAGTAAAAATCAAAGAAGTAAATTACTTCTTTTTGCGAATTACTTTAGATTATAAAGATTTGAGATGTCGACGAAACATCTGAAGAAGTTGATGGAAGAGAAGAAAGTGGAGGTGGAAGAGGAAGTGGAAGAAAGTGAGAGTGAAGAGGAGAAAGGAGGTACGGTAGTTGGAAGGCACGGTTGATCGATAACTGAGTAGTGTGGTGCATTAATAACGTCTGTGCAGGACCCGTTAATCGATTCGCAATGCTCAATCTCGGAGATGAGGAAGAGGAGAAAAGTGAACAAGAGGAAGAAGAAGAAGTGAAGAAGGAAGAGAATAATGGTGAGTCAAAGGAGAGCATTCTTGGTACCGAAACGTTACATTTGCGAATGCACCTATTTATTAAACACTACATTCTACCATGAGAGGAGGAGTCAACATTGAAGTAGTGACGACTAATTCCATGGTCTTCAATTTGTTCCGCAGAAATAAACACGAAGTTTGCGTGTTTAAAAAAAATCATTTGTAGTCAAGAAAAAGAAGAAAAACAACAAGAAGAACAAGAAGAAAGCGAATTTGAAGAAGAAAGCAGAAGAGGAAAATGGAGATGAATTGAAGAAGGAAGAAGACGAATTTGATGATGAAGTTAGTCGGATAGATTGAACTGACACTTCTTCACTTTACCGGACCTCATTCATATCTCACTGTGTGAATCTAGCGGACACCTCTCATTCACCGCTCATATATCACGCGACTCACGAGAGGCTCGGCCTGTCCGGCACAGACCGAAATTTCAACATGCGTTTTTTTTTGCAGTTTTGGATGCCACTAGGTCTAACTAAGATCCCCGAGAACTATTATGCCACACATGCTATTCTTTGCCGAGATGCTGCTACTGTTAGGTGCAGCCCTCGAATTTTGAGGCTGTTTTTCGATGCTTCAACGCAATTTCTATGAAAACTTGTTTCTTGGAGCTAGGGTCCAATTTCAATGCTCTTTCAACAAATGTTGTTCGTTTTACGATATACATCTGTATTTACATGATAGTAAATGTTGTTGATTTGTCAAAGATCCGCTTGAAAAGCAGAAATCCTTTCTTTCTAGACAGCTCTGCTGCATTATAAGGATTCGAATGATATACTGGAGCTCACATAACTCGGTGGCTCGGATGATTTTCGTCGAAAAAAACGTTTCATTTCCTCATTTAAACATCATTCTCAGAATACAAAATGAGAGAATTGAATGAGAACAATGAGAGAGGCCGAGTCATTCCTCGCGAACCCTTAAAATGACCGGTGTCAAATGCTCACATGGGAATGACCTGAACTCACATTTCCCGATCTTTTCAAAAATTTTATGGTAGATTCAGCATAAAATTCTAACCATAAAACTATTTTCAAAAGTTGCGAAATGTTTTTTTGAAATTTCGTCATCCATAACAAAATTAATAAATAATTAATAAATAAGCAAAATTTGAAACCCAAAATGAATATCTCGATTGAGATATACAGTCTACGACTTTTGAAGTCGAATGCTGCAGTAAAATGTTTAAATAATTTATTTTTTATTTTTTTCGAAAATTATGAAAATTAATAACTATTATTTTTAAAAAAACATTCCGCAACTTTTGAAAATAGTTTCATGGTTAGAATTGTATGCTGAATCTACCATAAAAAATTTTTTTATAAAGATTGGGAAATGTGAGTTCAGGTCATTCCCATGTCAGAATGATGTTTAAATGAGGAAATGAAACGTTTTTTCGACAAAAATCATCCGAGCCACCGAGTTATGTGAGCTCCAAAATATCATTCGAATCCTTATAATGTAGCAGAGCTGTCTAGAAAGAAAGGATGTCTGCTTTTCAAGCGGATCTTTGACAAATCAACTACATTTAATATCATGTAAATACAGATGTATATCGTAAAAAGAACAACATTTGTTGAAAGAGCATTGAAATTGGACCCTAGCTCCAAGAAACAAGTTTTCATAGAAATTGCGTGGAAGCATCGAAAAACAGCCTCAAAGCACATAGTCAATACCTATCCCGATCAATTGCTAAAAGACATGGTAGAACTCTAAATGCGATTGAAAAACATGTGGTAGGCTACTTTTGTTACTAATTTGGGCCAAAAAAAGATGGTAGACCAATTTTTCGATCTATAAAACACAAGGTAGGAGATATTGGACCGTAATTTTACAGTACTATTTAATCTGTGCCTCAAAGTTCGAGGGTTGCACCTAACAGTAGCAGCATCTCGGCGAAGAATGGCATGTGTGGCATAATAGTTCTCGGGGATCTTAGTTAGACCCAGTGGCATCCAAAACTGCAAAAAAAACGCATGTCTAAATTTTGGTCTGTGCCGCATTCTGATCATTCTGAGTCGAACCTCTCGTAAGAGGCGCGATATGTTACTTGATCCGGTAAAGTGAAGATCTGCCGATTGGACTAATAGTTACCGTAACCTTTATTTCAATGATGATACCGTAACAAACCTTATCACAGGAAATCGATTCGCCCATAAGTCTTTCTCAATTGACGGAAGCCTGCGAATCGGCGGAGAATCTCTTCAAATTCGATCCCAAGATGATCGATCCGATGGTTGAACTGAGAAAATCGATTGGAAAGGCATTCAGGGTACGGTAATAAGGGATTATTGATTAGATGGTCATTATTAATTGTGTAGATGGAAGGACGAACACAAGAGGTTACACGGGGACAAGTGAGAAAGTCGCGATACGTCGTCACGAAGCACTGGCCTCTGTTCAAGAAGTCTGGTGAGTACGGTAGACAGGGATTGAGAGATCGATCGCATCTTGAGATACCGTAATCTTCGTTCTTCTCAGGACTCTCTATGGAGATTGCATCCAAGCGAGACGTCGTTACCTATTTCAAATTTGTGCACGGAGTCGAGTACAGAAACACTGAGAAAGTGATGAGAATGGGTGAATTGTCACACAGTCCTGAGATGGTGAGTACGGTAAATAGCTGCAATTGAGTAGGTTGTACTCCGTAATTCTTGTCATTGTTTGAATTAACTTGATTCTTCTATGTAAAACCAAGAGTGGGACGAGAAGTAGAGAACATCAACTTTTTATTTGTTGAGACGTTTCGGGCAAACAGCCCATCTTCAGTCGGTTTTTCAACAGTTTATTCATTACAGGTTAATGAAGCCCTGATGCTCAATCCGTATCATCTCAATTCCCTTCTTATCAGAGCAAATTCGGCATTTATGCAGGAAGATGTATCTGTAGCCATGGAATTATTGTGTAAGTGGTAAAAAAAGGAGATTGGAGGATGGCCTACCATTAACCGATCGATAATCATTCTATCCTTGCAGGTATGGGCATCTACAGCACCGAATGTGCCTCTCACGCACTCTTCAACCTGTCGTCATGGAATAATCGATTGGACTACAATCAGTTTGAGAATCGAGCCATCTTCCTTATTCTCCATCGGTTAATTCAACTTTATTTGATACTCGATTTATTCACCTCATTCCTCTCGGAATACCCGTGTTATAAAATGATGTCACTACTGAGCCATAGCCTCAGAGAGTAGGGATTTACTCATACTCCATATTTATCCATAGTATGGATATGCTATTGTAATTTCGTCTCCTTCCAGCTACATTTTCTTCCTGGAACGTCGTCGATCTTTCAACACTGCACTCAACTATTGCAAACTTCTCTTCTCACTCGATCCCGTTGTGAGTCAGACAGAGATTCGAATGTTGCATGTGATCTAGAAGAGGTTCAAATCATGAACACTGAATTTTTTATCTGATACACGATCAATTGAGATATTTGGAATGTTCAATTTTGTGTTTCAGAAAGATCCCGTGGGTACGATGCTCTTTATGGATTCACTCGCTCTCAAGGGAAAACAATACGAGTGGCTCAATAAGGTGTACGAACAGGGAAAGGTTAGCCAACTTGATAAATCAATGTCGTAATCATCGAACACGTGTGGTTTGTCTATTGATACTCTGTTTATCCACCGTATCCCTACCATATCTTTCCAATCTCAGACATGGAAGAATCTTCATCTCCTCCCCAATTGGCAGTATTCCATCGCCCTCGCTGCATTCTACACACAGGACGAGAGTGCTGATGAAAAAGTCCGTGAACATCTCAATCAGTTGTCGATGATAACGACTCCTACAGTATCCTCTACTCACCTAATTGCAGCTCGAACATGCTCTCACTGCCTTCCCCTCGGTATTCGTCGCCATTGCAAATGCAATTCAGGTAATTATCGATTGGATAATGTTGATTGAGTGTATCGATTCACAGCTTGACTTTGACCCGGCCACGGCATCTCGACGAGCTCTCACTCCTGCTTATACTGCATTGTGAGTTGTGGAATTGGAGTTATTGTAAAATATAGGAAAATATCCAATTATGTTTCAGTCTGTCCACTTTCCATCTTCGTTTCAACAAAAATAGAGAATTTAATTCTAGCTTTATTTCGTCATCTCCACCCAATCTATCTCTATTTCAGAGAGCCCTCAGGAGTTCAACTCCTTTCTACTCTCTACGCCCGTCAGACAGAATCTCTGTGGAAGAATCCGTCAGTTCTCGCTTGGACTGAGAAGGTTGTCTCTGCCATTGGACCTGATTACGGTACCAGGAAGATCGACTGCGAGATGAAGGAGAAGTAAGTTATCGATTGATATCTCCTCTCTTCTCATAATGTTCATCTAATCAATATCTCTTACAGACGTCTCTCTCGCTTCGCTGCAATTCCTCCTCAGATCAAACGTTGTCTCTTCCTCTTCGACGTTCCTCTACAGGAATCGACCACTCTCACCGATCCATTTCCACCCAAACAGAGCAAGTGCGATTACGATAGGGATATGGTAAGTGAAAGCACTGTAGGGAAATTACGACGATGGTTACGGTAGGATGGATCATGGATGAATACTGTAATTACAGGAATCCTCGGGATCGGCGGTGCATCAGGAAAACGCGCTTGCTCGATTCCTTCACTCTCTCCATCCCGATTTCAATGAGGGAGAGGGATTAACTGAAGGAATGGCGAGATTGTTGGGAGAGGCAAGAGATGCATTGGGAGCACTGTGGACAAGAGGAGAGACAAGAGAAGAGGAAGAAGTTGAGATTGAAATTGATGAAGATCAGGGAGAGGCAAGGTGAGGAATACGGTAGACGATAATTGATTGTTTGTTCTGGGGGCTGTATAATCTGTTTAGAAGTTGGCCATCTTTTCGTTTTTCTTTTTCGTCAGTATTTGACTTAATCTTAATTTATTTGCATTAGTTCAATGAGGCACGATGTAAAAGTAAGAATGCCAAAGAAATAAACACAAAATATTACGTTAGCGACTAGCAAATCCGTGTTAAAGATGGCTGAAAACTAGAAGTTGGCCATCTTCTGTTTGCGCTGGCTAGACAGTGACGAGAGAGCACGGGGATCGAGGAGAGGGAAAAGTATGCATGTGTTGTTTACTTTTATTGCGAAACTCTGCGCTCTCTCTTGTTTACGTGCTCTCTCGTCACTGTCTAGCCCGCGCAAACAAAAGATGGCCAACTTCTAATTAAAAGATGGCCAACTTCTATTTTAAGGCAATCTTTAACACGGATTTGCTAGTCGCTAACATTATATTTTATGTTGATTTCTTTCGCATTCTTACTTTTTCATCGTGCTTTATCGAACTAATGCAAAGAAATAAAGATTAAGTCAAAAACTGACGAAAAAGAAAAAAAAAGAAAAGATGGCCAACTTCTAACAGATTATACAGCCCCCTGTTCACTCGTTACTGTAAGGGTTACCTTCTTCTATTGTCAAAATGTGATAAGATTGTATTAAGAATATATGATATCGAATATAAATTATGTTTTATCAATGTCTACACTCAAACTTAACAAGCAACAAGGGAGAAACCCGTGGGAAAACAGTAACAAAGGGTGACAGTATAAAAAAAAGAAACGAGAGAGTGATTGAATGGGAGTGAAAGCGAGACTAAACCCATGAGAGTCAAATAGAGACGAGAGATGCACTGTTCACTTGCAGGAAAGCCAATCACTGAGATACTTGCAGTCGCAGGGATTGACCTCCTTTCCTGCAATCGAATACTCATGATTGCTGTTCTTGTCCCGATCCGCATCCCCCTACCGTACCCTCTTTTGCCTATCTCGAAAAATGATTAAAAAATATGCCCTCACAAGAGAATACTTTTTAATTATTTGAGAAAAAACTCGTCTACTACAGTACCTGCTGAGCAATCGATAGCAACAGGGCAGAGGGCGCAAGGGACGGAGACGAGAGGAGAGGAACAAATAAGAGATTGATCGATAACTCGAACTGCCCCATCGGCACGACGTTCTATGAGACCATCCAGAACTGCCACCTGCAGAGAAAGAGAATGAGATGAGGGATGACAAACCATTATTATACACTCCCGAAATTTCGATTATTGTGCCAATATTTCCAATATATCCATATCAATATTTCCGTAATTTAATTATGCGCTTTCAATAGCAGTAGAATACACATTTTATGAAATAGCAATGAAATAATTTTAGAGAAGATGTATGCCTTACATGGGAGTGACCTGAACTCACATATCCCGATCTTTTTGATTTTACCATGGTACCATACATGTCTATAGAGTATCTCAAAAGCTGCGAAACTCGCCTGGGAAGCGAGATAGCAGTTTTCACGCCTCATAAGAACGAGATAATGCACTGTTCCCAACTAAAGCGGTGGCCGAGTGGTCTAAGGCGGTGGGATGGGGAAGGGAGTGAGGGCGTGGGTTCGGTTTTTGATAATAAATAATAAATAATGAATTCCTATGCTTACCTTTCTCGCGTTGTCCGTCTACTACCTGATGCGTCATCCCATCAGCCGGTCAAATTTCTAGAAAGGGGTCAAAAGTGAAAGAATTTACACAACAAGGAAGACTCTTCACTTTCGCGCATTCTTTCGCTCCAGATTCCATTCTGGAGTTGTGCATTATGTTCGGCCCAACTCGAAATTCAATCGAATGTAAATGGTCTGCATTATCTTGTCTATGGTGAGAATGATGATCTGGTATTTTATCCTAGCTGGACCCCCGTCTGATTCCAACCTGTAAATATACCGTCCCAACGACGATGAAAACATCGACTGACTATTCCCTCCCCACCAGTTCAAGACCGATTCACTTCCTCCGATGGAAAATCCAGTGAGAACTAATTATTGATTCCTCGCTAATTACAACAAACTTTTCGATTTCCTGAAGATCGGTAAGTTTACAAAATAAAACGAACTTCATTCTTCGGAACACATTTCCTTTCCGGAGTTTTGAGTGTCTCGTATCAATTGCACACATAAAAAAAATCTGTTATTTCTTATTCTGTCACTGTTTTGACAGAATCATTGTATCGATTGATTCTGTCATATATGATAGATGTATCTTTCTGTCTGATATATGCATCTGTCGATGCAAAGGTTTCGGCCACCGCTTTAGTTGGAAACAGTGCATTATCTCGTTCTTATGAGGCGTGAAAACTGCTATCTCGCTTCCCAGGCGAGTTTCGCAGCTTTTGAGAACGGTTTTGAGATACTCTATAGAAAATACCAATACCAGATCATCATTCTCACCATAGACAAGATAATGCAGACCATTTACATTCGATTGAATTTCGAGTTGGGCCGAACATAATGCACAACTCCAGAATGGAATCTGGAGCGAAAGAATGCGCGAAAGTGAAGAGTCTTCCTTGTTGTGTAAATTCTTTCACTTTTGACCCCTTTCTAGAAATTTGACCGGCTGATGGGATGACGCATCAGGTAGTAGACGGACAACGCGAGAAAGGTAAGCATAGGAATTCATTATTTATTATTTATTATCAAAAACCGAACCCACGCCCTCACTCCCTTCCCCATCCCACCGCCTTAGACCACTCGGCCACCGCTTTAGTTGGGAACAGTGCATTATCTCGTTCTTATGAGGCGTGAAAACTGCTATCTCGCTTCCCAGGCGAGTTTCGCAGCTTTTGAGATACTCTATAGACATGTATGGTACCATGGTAAAATCAAAAAGATCGGGATATGTGAGTTCAGGTCACTCCTATGTTAGTAGGGAATAAAATGTTCCGAAACATGGACTGATTCGCGCTAATTACCGTATCGCCATAGTGGGCGGAGACTGCTAAGTTTTTGAACTGCACAATAAATAGAGTTTAAGATGGTAACCTCAAGGATTCTCTCAATGTCTTCATCCGAAATGGGCACATGGAGGATCTTCTTGTCGCGAATGAAATTGGCCACCTGAGATGTGGATTTTTACGAATGATTCCAAACCTCCAGGAGAAATATCAAAAGTAATAGAATGTGAGGCTTTATCGAGCTTTGAACGAATGTGATCCATAACTGGTTACTCCTAGACACGCCGTTAACACCAAAGAAATACACAACTCCCCCCAAAATACTGCCTTCCCTACAGTACCTCTGATGCCATGGCGAAGGACGCTTGTTTCTGCATGAGTAGATCTGTGCTGTTTCTTTCGATTGCTTGCTTGCGACGATTGGTCAGCATGGCGACACATACAGAGAGAAGAGTCTCAAGAAGAAAGGAGATGAGAGGAGAGAGCAAGGGGAGGGATATCAAGATGACACAGAAAATGGTATCTAATGCTATTAATAGATCAACCGATATCTAATGCTATTAATAGATATCTAATGCTATTAAACCGGTATCTAATGCTATTAATAGATCAATGTGAACATTATGCAAATACCGGTAAATGCCCAGATCTCTCTTGCTGTACCAAATAAATCTGCGGTCTCCAGTATACCTAGTGGACACACATTTCGCTCACTTCCACGTGAAAAAATTTCGAACACAATTGAAATGGGGGTACTACCCGCACAGCAATAAACCGTATGGCAAGACTTATCGTGTATCTCTTTTTGAGTTCTACTGAATACGCCCTAGACGAACATTGGCCGTTAACAATTAGCGTAATTTTTAAAAGTTGGTTTGAGCGCTTCAGGCGATAGTATGATCTTTTTTCATTGCCGGACTTAAATTCTCATGGCTTTACAAGTGACGTATTAATGAATATATAAATATGATTACCTGTACGAGTTCGGAGTCGAGTTGTCGATCGGAATAGAATGTTCCGCCAGTGATAGACACATCCTCCTCCGCGTCGTACGGCATGTAGCACTTCTTCGTCGTTCCCACACCCTGCAGAGTATATTGATCTGCTGGTTGGTGACGACAAATTATGTGAAACTGGAAAACCATTGGCGCAGTTTTACAAATTCACCAACATTCGTCTAAAACTAGCCGGGATGTGTTGAGGTTAAATACACTACGCTCTATGCGTACACTACGCTCTATGCACAGTTCTGGGTGCAGGTTGGATCCATGGGAGATCGGTAGCTGGCTCCAGGTTCGGTCCAGGGGGAGATCGGCAGCAGGCTCCAGGTTCGGTCCAGGGGGAGATCGGTAGCTGGCTCCAGGTTCGGTCCATGGGGGCCTCAGTAGCCTTCTTCAGGTACGGTTCAGGGGGAACTCGGTAGCTTGCTTGAGGCTCAGTCCAGGGAGGAGGACTCGGTAGCCGGCTCCAAGTACGGTCCAGGGGGAGTTCAGTATCTTGGGAAATGTTAATCTCTAGAAAGAGTACTGGCTTATTCCGTTGCAAAAGGCTCGCGAGGCTGAGAGCGATCGAAAAAAGTTGCCACTACGCCACTTCGTGGCTCCGTGGCAACTTTTTTCGATCGCTCTCAGCCTCACGAGCCTTTCTCAACGGAAACGCAGGATACCGTGTGTTGATTTCCATGGCGTGTTCGAACACGTTTGTGGCATCGCAAAACACTTTTCCAAACATTCCCTACGCTCGCCGGATCATTTGGAAACTACGAAATTTTCAATTTTTCACGTTAAAACGTGTTAGAACACGTCCAGGCACGTTTCCGACATCGCAAAACACTTTTCCAGTGATCCCCCACGCCCTGCGAACAAATTGGGAACTTTTCGAAATTTTCGATTTTCCATGTTAAAACTCTGCAAAACAGGTGAAAACGTGTTTCACCTTACTGAAGAACGTGCTAGAAGGGCATTTGACACACAAAATGCGGCAAACGTTTTGCCCGCGGCGGGGTTCGAACCTGGGGGTCTCGGATTGTAAGTCAAGCGCGTAACCCACTTTGCTATGGATTTGGTCAATTAAATATTGCAAAATTTTAAAGGGATTTTGGTCTGTTGTCGTATGCAAAAGGATCTGAGAAGATAGCGCGATTTTGAGGCGATTTATTAGGAAGCTTCCGGATGCATGATTCCGGCCTCCAGAAAGGGGTCAGGGGCGAGAGAGTGTGCCAAAGTGAGAGAGTCACTCTCTATTTCCCTTACACTCTCGTTCTAACTCCATTCCTGCCGGCATGAGGAATGATTTGGAACGATATGTGCGAAAATTTCATGAAATCGCGTGAAATTAATCGATAATTCACTTTGAAACTCGGCAAAAGATGCTCAAATATGTTTCTCGTTACTCAAAAATGGGTTTAGACCACTTGTTACACTTGCAAAAAATGCGGCAAAAGACTATGCACCGGCGGGGATCGAACCTGAGACCCTCGGATTTGAATTCGAGCTCGCTACCGACTTGGCCATGAAATTATCGATTTTTCAAATATAAAGTTCGATGTGTTTCGTGATGGGCTATAATATGCAAAAGGATCTGGGAAGATAGCGCGATTTTGAAGCGATTTATAAGGAAAATGCGGAAAAAAATGTCCGTCACGCGACGGAAAAAAAACCAACAC
This sequence comes from Pristionchus fissidentatus, assembly GCA_036245785.1. Classification (NCBI taxonomy): domain Eukaryota; kingdom Metazoa; phylum Nematoda; class Chromadorea; order Rhabditida; family Neodiplogasteridae; genus Pristionchus; species Pristionchus fissidentatus. The sequence goes on along the minus strand of BTSY01000005.1, from coordinate 26,630,162 downwards.
ACAGACATTTTGATTTCCTATAAGTGGAGGAATAATAAAACTTTCCGTTGCTGAACAGAAGTGCCGTAGGCTAGAGACAAGCTTAGGCATAGAAAGATAATTCATTTCATGTACGTATCATTTTCAAGTTGTAATATAAGGAGCTCGAAAGAGCAATCACACTGTATTTTTACCATAAAATATTTGATGCGGTATTGCAGCTTACCTTGACAGCTTTAATCAACTTCTTCGTCTCCAGAGTCTTCAGGGCTTTGCGTATCTACAATTTAATAATTTATTTTGAATTCCTCCACAAGTTTCCAAGGGCACTCAGTTTAAAGAAGTTTTAAAAAGTATCTCTTAGGACTCTCATTCGGCCTGCACCAAATCCGGACTTCACCAACCATTTATTCATCTTCAGACGACTGATCTTTGCAAACTATAGTATCTACCATCATAAAACAGCTGATACGTACGAGCTCGGGCGGAATAAATAAAGTAATTGGAAGGTTGAAATAGTGACGAACCTGTATCTGACTGAGTCCACTGTTGTCTCTCAGATTCTTGATCCATATTCCCTTGTTTCCTCCCTCGTCGACCAGAGAGAGAAGAACTCGTTCCTCGTTCGATAGACCAACGTGCTCTTCTTTCTTCAGTTTCACTCGCAGAGAACCCGCAACCTATCAAATGTAATAAGCATGTTTGAAACAAAATCCCGTTTTCATGCGAATATGAGTACTAAATCCAACCTTTGCCCTAGCACAACAATGAGGAGGAGAGACTTCCACTAAGCCACAAAATCATGGGCCAAAATGAGAGATTGTACCTGTATGAGTTCGACTTTGTGTGCAGCGAGTAGTCGATTGAGGCAGTCTTGTCCTTCCTGGGGCGAGCAATCCAACTTCGATCCCAGTTCATTCACTTCCAATCCCTCTGTCTCCACTTGCAGTAATGCCACCATCGCGTCCTCTTTGTCAGCCATTTCTGAAGAGAATAATTGAAAGTTTAACATCAATTACGCTAGGAAACAGAGATTAGTCATGCCGAACAAACTTCACACGCATGAACCAACCCTAAAATCGAATGAAGGCTATCAAAGTAGTGGTAATGGAACAATAATAAGCGCGAAAAGGATAGAAACCGAAAAAATATAGCAAGAAAACGAATGGAAACATAGAAGTGACTACCGTAGTGTATAACTTTCGAAAAACTGCCGTCCGTCGCAGGTGCCGGTTGGAGTACGGTTTTGGTGCGGATCGAGTAGTGATGGTTTTCACACAGTTTTTCGATATTATTTTTACTTCTTTATTATTTTTATTAATTTATTTTAATATTTTTGTAATATTTTTATTCAATAATGACTTATAAGTGATGTCCAAAAACGTTCTTTCACTGATTTTGTCACATCGCCAAGCATCTCTGCCAGTGATATACTGATATCGATTGATAAGGCCGATTGTCGACATTGATAGACATGCATATTGCCTGAGAGTATGACAGTGTGATAGTCCCTGGGATGGTATGAACACGACACACAATCACACATTACCATTGGATCTCGAGTGTGAGAGGAGAAAAGGGTTTTGAAATGTGAATTCCCATTGTCACCACATATAATTTCAGCGACAACAAATGGGCATGACTGCTACAAGAACAGGAACAACAAAATAAAAACATCAACAACAATAAGTGTCTACGAAACGAAATTCAACAATTTGCAACTCCATTCTCCTCTAATTCTCATCAGTGTATCTAGCAGTGTGTTCCAACACCACACCCTAATTTGCTCTTTCCCCTAGAGAGAGTCGGTACATGGTGCATCTGACCACTACGTTTCCCAGATTACAGTTCATTTTCCAAGTCCCGCGTGGCAGAAAGCATTCTCCATTCGGCTACGTCATCAATAATGGCAGCCATGACTTCCCAGCTCTCAGACTACAGTAACCTCCCCGGTCTATTAACAGATCTCAAGCAATCCCTCACAGTCATTGAGTCTAGCACCAATGAACTATTCAGTGTCGATACTATCTATGAGTACTCTTCTCCCTCGTCTTCCCTTGTCCGTGTCCTCATCGATGTCGACACAATTCTCCAAATCTCGATGAGTACAAGGATCTAATCTCAGATCTGATCCATTGACTCTTTCCAGGATCCGACTGTCCAATCTGAAGAGAAGGACTATTTCGATCGAGTTATTGCTGGCGTCGACGTAGCAACTCAACTACAGCACCTATGACCAGTCCAAATTATCCAAATTTGTACAAGACCCGCGCCAATCGAACAAAGGCAGCGGTAATGGCGCCAATTCGATCGATGGAAGTGGCCCAGTTACCCATTGTATTGTCTGTCGGAAATTGTGTGTCGTGTTCATGCCATCCCAGGGACTATCGCACTGTCATACTCTCAGGCAATATGCATGTCTATCAATGTCGACAATCGGCCTTATGAATCGATATCAGTATATCACTGGCAGAGAAGCTTGGCGATGTGACAAAATCAGTGAAAGAACGGTGCGAGTAGCTCATTTTGGACATCACTTATAAGTCATTATTGAATAAAAATATTACAAAAATATTAAAATAAATTAATAAAAATAATAAAGAACTAAAAATAATATCGAAAAACTGTGTGAAAACCATCACTACTCGATCCGAACCAAAACCGTACTCCAACCGGCACCTGCGACGGACGGCAGTTTTTCGAAAGTTAATGTATATTGAGTTGGGTCAGATGTTTAGCACTGTGTCAAATTCATGCTACAAGTTGAATGAGTTGCAGAAAACTTGAACATCGTCAATAATTTGTTTTAAAATTGGCACCATTGTTTTGAATGTCAATACCAACTTGTATCGAACATTTTCCAGCAGCACAATTTCAAAGCAATAATTACATAATATATTCGTCGAATTGAAGGTAGATACGGATGTTCCAAACATCTCGAGATATCCTGGTAGCAAGTCTTTCAACGTTTTCAATCACATTTATCTTCAACAAAAATAATATGAAGTGCCTCTACGTAAATCTAATATTAAGGAAACACAACTCAGTTGATTGATCTACGCACTGATAAACTCTACTCTAGTCCACTTCTCCCTCTTCGTCTTCAATTCCTCCCAATTCTTCACTTGATCGATAGTGACCAAACCGTAGTTATTCTTCTCCTCTGATCGATATCCACGCAATCCAATGTGGAGACAATCGGTAATAAAGTGAATATGGTCACGGTGGGAGAACATCTGCAATGAACGTACTGAAAGAAACGACAGAAATGAGTCGACTTGTCAATCCGACTAGTCGGATGGACAATTGGAGAGACACGAAATGTCATCAAGGAGATGATTTTAGCATGGTTTTTGTTATTACTATTATTATTTTAAATAACTAATTTTATGATCGAACTTGAGAAACTGAGCTGATACAAGCAGTTGAATAGCTTTAATATTTACTATATAATATATAGGGATATTATATATATTTGTTTCGGAAACTGACAACATCGCACTTGGATGTTCTGCTGTCGCCTCTTCTCTCCCTCCTCATCTTCACTAATTCCGATTGATTTGGAGATCGATTGAAAGTGGGAGATTTTGATGAACAGAGAGAGGGACTTGAGGGAGCACGAAGGGTCTCTCATTGCCTTAAATGAATTCATAATTGCTAAAGAACCCGAAGCAACCTAATTGTAAGTTCAGTCATAGGTCGACAGGCACCTAAAACAACGAAGCTCACCCGCATTTTGGTCCTTTCAAGGCCACCTTTTGAATACCCCTACGTACTTTCTCAACTCTTTCCTACCCACTGTGGGTTCAGTCATCATCTATCAATTCCAATGTCAGATTACCCCAAAGAAATATTTCAACACAAAATGATACCTGATAGATTTTATAGATTCCAAATGCAGTTATTTGCGCGTGCAGTAACGAAGAATGGAAATGAGTTTTGTTCTTGATGAAATCGATTAAGAATTCGTCAGTGAATACTCGACTCTCGTGACTTTTACTCGCCATTTTGAAGCCCACAGCGAAATGAGGATCGACCACGAGAAGGTCGAAGAGACCCGGAATCTGCAATGGAACGAAGTACTGTAGGTCGGTAGGTATTACTGTAGGTGGATTTTGATGATGTTTTTATTGAGAGATAGACAGAGGCTGTATCATAAAGCTAGAGATACTAAACAATAAAATCAAATAATACCTCGGATGTTGACTGAATGTTGACTTTCTGGATATTTATTCCTTTCACAATTTCGAAGAAATCATCGAAGAGAGAAGGAATTAGAGGAACCTCAAAGGATAGTGCATGAAGGTTTTGATATTCTATGTCTCACATAGCTACAATGGTGTTTTCAATGAGTTTCACCCACATCCAGATCGAAGTAGAATACGGTAGTGTTCTTTGCAAGACGCTTGAGAAGACGGAGAAGGGATTCGATTCGATCCTTCGAATAGAAATAGAATCCATACGAGAAGTCTGCACTATCGACCACCTGAATACAGTAGAAACGAAACAAATTAAACACATAAAATCAGATGTGGAGATCATAAATAATAAGAGAAACACGTCTCAAGTGAAATTCGGAGTGTCCCCGATATCTTCCCCTTATTTTTTGTCAAATTTAAAATCCTCTTGCACTTCGGGCGTAGGTAAATGATTAGAATAAGTATCATTAGATATAATTAGAACATAAAAAAGCTGACTCTTTGAGAAGCGTTGAGAATAGAGAGTGAGAGTCCATCTTCGACAGCTGTTATCTCCTCTTTCGTCTCCAATATTCTCTTCTCGTCACTCTCAAATTCGTTCATGAGAAGAACAACGACGTCGTCACACTGAAATATCGGAGAAAGATAATAATTGATTGAATATTTTTCCTACTCAAAATCATACTCTGTTGTAAATAGGGACCGCTAAACGAGCGTCTGCCGAGACTCGAGACCCTGACATTCTTCGCCGACACCTCTCGGTGAGATCTTGCATCTCGGAATGACATTCTCACCCAATAAGCAAAGGTCTCGGCAAGAGTCTCGCCGAGACCCTCATTGTTCCACAGACCGGTCAAATTGAGGGGTAAGACGAGTGAATCCGACCACCCGTAGTGTAGAATAGGGATGAAATAGGCAGAAAGAGGGTCTCACGAGATCCTCTCATAGAGACCTGGGTTTTTACAATCGAGACCGCCAATTTACCTCTTAACCTCTCGATGAGATGTCTGTAGCGAGAGAATGATAGGGATCTCGCGAGAGAGCATCTCGTATAAGGGAGCCTAGTTGTAAATAAAGTGAGATGCATGTGCTCCGGACAAAGGTCGACAAGGTGGGCAGGAAAAAGTCGAAAATATGAAAAAATATACGAAAATATATGGTTCTTCAACAATTGGCCTTGAAATGCCAAATTGTGGACAGACTTCGTCATCTTTAATGTACCTGTCGACCTATGGAGGAACTTAAAGGAAAAAAGTACTGACGTAGAAGATGCGAATAGCGTGGATGTACACGTTTCCCGTTGCCTCGATGTCTCGTAGTCTCTTGCTCAGTCTACATTTTGACCGGAGCGGCAGACTCAGATATGAGAGTACTCGATCGATCAACTCATTAGGCAGATTCAGCAGTGGGAACTGAAAATATAAATAAACTATGAACGAATGCCTCCAGAAACTTAACGTGATCTAACCCTCGGTCAGTGTTGTAGGAAGTGAAATCCATAGGTGTGACCTTCATCCGGAATCCTGATTTGATACAGATGTGAACAAAGAGATGAGAAACCGTGAAAAGAGAGGTGACAAAATAGAGAATTTTAGACAACATGAATACAGTACTTCAAGAAAATACAAAACTGTGAAAATTAAATTTATTTTCTTCGCAAGAGCCAGCATTTCGCCTGTGTTTTGCAGACTTTTGCAGTGCTTCGTGAACCACTTTTGAGCACGTTCGTTTTGTCTTTTAAAAATCGATTTTAGTATTTTAAATGTATATTCCATGTTCCTCAACTCTCTCCCCCTTGTCGATTTTCCGCCGTTATCGTTTCTGATAAACTGGAACCAGAAAAGAGCTTTAGAAAAAAGGCTTGATTTTCACATAGTCGCTCTTATTGGCGCCATAAATTTCGAGCGTCTTTCTCCATTTCCGTGCTCGACCCTGCTACATGCGGCAGAGTGCTATGCAAACTCTCTCGTTCCTTGACTAGCTCTAACGATTAAGTCAGATTATAGTCTAAAATTTATAGAATGTTTTGTTTTTGCATGTCTATGACATACCACATGATTCCAAACATACAGACCAGGGTCAGAGCGAGATAGCGAGCAAAAGTGAGAGGGTCTCTCTCGATTTCGCACGCTCTCTCACTCCAAAGGCCTTTCTGTAAGGTTGACCGGGCGGTGGAATTATGTGATACCTCTTTTCCTTTCCACTCCCCGTGCAGAATATCTGGCGGCCTTTAGTGAATTCCTGCTACTATATAAACGCAAATCTCCATGTAAATATCGGTTTAACATGTTACGTGTTATGCACGTAAGCCGGTTTCCATCATCCCGGGATATCCCAATGGTTGAGTAGCAACTGGAGTCTGTCCCGAGATGATCAGCGGCTGTTGCGAGGCTATCCACATATGTACATTGTATTGCTTATATGAATTCGGAACCCCTTTGAGGTTTTTTTTGGATTGTGACTACTAATACTTGCCAACATGTTGCCAAACTGTTAGCATCTCTTAACCCAATTTGTTGTGGGTGGATGTGCAGACATGCATGGTCGAAGTCGTGACCATTTGACGCATCCTAGTACATAACCACTGCGCTACCCGGTAAGCAGTGCAAATTACGGTATTTAAATGAAAGTCGGCGCCCCAAAATCAATTAATATTTGAATACGCGGTACAACAGGGCTGACGCGCAGCCTCTTGCTTTACAAAAAAATTAAACAAACAATTTTGGGTCACATCCGCCTTGTTTTGTTTAGTGGGAGAAGTTGTGGTTTTATGGACAGCTTAAATTCCGTCAAAAATATCTATTATAGTATGCGGCTCAATTCCCACTGCACATTTTTTTTGTATATTCCTAATCCTGAGCCTCAATACATAGGAGCTACTCAGCGCTCGTGGGGTATATCTATTTCAGCTACTCAGTGATCGTGGGGTACTTCATGAGGCCCACCTGAAGTAGCAAAACCTGAACCTGAAGTAGAAGTAGCTGAAGTACCTGAAGTACCCCACGAGCGCTGAGTATTTCTAGTCAACTAAACCTCTCAACGTATCATTTGGGATTACATTTCTTGTATTGTTTTGTTGTCTACGGCGCTGCTAAATACCATCACTTCTCTAAATATGTCGATCAATCTGAAAATCTGACTTTTTTCCTTCACTCTTCCTTTTGTTCAGTTTGTGGTTGCGTGGTAGCAGAGCGATAATTGAAGATGCCTCCCAAAGCGAAGAAAGCTCGCGGTGGTAAGTGAACGTATTTGTACTGTCAGGGGCATTTTCCTTTTTTTTAGCACCGTGAATGGGCGATGGTTTACGCCGGTTGGCCGGAGCGGGGGGCACGGGGGCTGATTCAGGGCTGGGATTTTCCGTTTTCCAAACTTTTTTCGGGAATTTTCGTTTTTTCCTAAAAATATCTCGGAAATTTTTCGAATTTTTCATGACTTTTTAATCGTCAAAACAGCTCAAAAATAATAAATATAACTTAATATTTTTTTAAAAAATTTTCCGTCACGATATGGCCAATTTTGAACGAAATGAGCATAAAATAGTTTGTTCCTATGAGTTAGAAAGAATTTTTTTCTCTGCTGCAAAAAAATATTCTCTCTCAAGAGTTCTTCTCTAGGCCATGAGACCTTTGAGCGGCTGCTTATTCTCAAGACTAACATAAAAAAATTTGCAATCCAAGTGTTCTTACTATCATCTATCGTTGTTATTCCGCCTTATTTGTTTATTGTTGGAAGAGAAGAATTGTTATTTCGAAACCGGAAATTTCCGTTTTTTCCGGAAATTTTTTTTTTCCCGAACAGCCCTGGTTTGATTCTCGATCACTTTTTAGGGGTTATTTACAAAACATGGCTAATTTGTGCAAAAAAGGTAGGCAAAATGACACGGAGGCTCATGTGGAGTATAAAAACTAGTGTTGGCTATTCGGCTTTTGCGTAATGCAATTCCTCCCGCTCTCCTTTGCGGAATGCAATAGGCTCCGCCCACAATTCGGCGCCGCAATTAATTGCATTACGCAATTCGGGAAATGGATCTATTCGGAGCCGAATAGATTTTCCGATCACAGACCAGCACTCAAATGCTATTTATTCGTGTGTTTCTTTCGTTCATTTCAAATTCCTCATTGATAGGTGTGAATGAGAAAACCTTCCCAGGGGCAGTATCTCGTCTTACGAGGAACCTCGCAGAAGAGATGTTTGATTTTCCACCTTTACTGCGCTGTGATGAAAATAACTGAGTGACAACTTATTATTCATCCCTTTGATGTGTGAAGATCATAATTCAAGCTTCTATAGAATAGACCAGTGACATAGGGCTTTGACAATCGAGAGGTACTATTCCACTTTAACAAGATCATTTCACTTCTAACCCCTCTCTGGAGAACTATAATCATTGTGGTATATGAGTTTCTAGGAACGAAAGAAATTCACAAAAAAATCGCGTTTGAGCGCTGGTCTTTGATCGGAAAATCTAGTCGGCGCCGAACAGATCCACCCCACGAATTGCGTAATGCAATTAATTGCGGCGCCGAATAGATTTCCCTCAAAATTGCGTAATGCAATTGTGGGCGGAGCCTATTGCATTCCGCAAAGCCGCAATCGTTTAGCCAACCCTAATAAAAACGGCCATGGAAACTCGTTGCGCAACGTTGCGTATTGCGTACGCAACGTTTGCTATGTGTCTGACGCAATGGAGCAACCTCACTGACAAGGGCAGGTCGCGAAGTGACCGTGGGATTTCTGAAAACGCTGAAAACGCCAAACTTGGAACTGATTTGGATACCTCATTTCAGTTGTGAAAAGTTGCTAATTGTAAGGAGCCCTGGCGACCCCAAAAAATCGATAAATAGATTGTGCAAAATCTAGCGGCTGCCTCTTGATCTCCTCTACACCTCTCCCTCTCAACTGCCTTGGTAGTGGAGTGGATAAGAGCATCGACTATCAAACCGACCCTTTTGAGTTCGATTCCGCAGTTCAGAAAATTATTTTGCCGTATTTTTCGAAACTATTTTATGTCAACATGAAACATGTACAAGAATGATGAGCAGTACTACTATCGAAAAAGCAATCAAAGCAGTACTCCGTCTCACAATTGGGGCACAGAATGAACGAGAGCGAAGTGCAATCTTTTTCGTGCGCTACCATCGCTGCTAGATGGCTAGTGGTACTGCTCATCATTCTTGTACATGTTTCATGTTGACATAAAATAGTTTCGAAAAATACGGCAAAATAATTTTCTGAACTGCGGAATCGAACTCAAAAGGGTCGGTTTGTTAGTCGATGCTCTTTTTTGGGGTCGCCAGGGCTCCTTAGCAACTTTTGACAACTGAAATGAGGTATCCAAATCAGTTCCAAGTTTGGCGTTTTCAGCGTTTTCAGAAATCCCACTGTCACTTTGCGACCTGCCCTTGTGAGTATCACGCTCACAGTGTATCATATTTTTCAGTGCGCGATTCTTTTTTTAGGTCCTAGCGCGAAAACCCCTTTTCCTCAATGTTTCATTTGGTACTTTTTAATTGAGGGTTCTGTTGATAGATACACCCTAGCCCACGTACGACTAACATACCATGGGGATAATTAAATACATGATATGGCTTTTATCTAGGCGCGAATTATTGATTTTCATTTATATTTTTCCCGCATATCTTTCACAACATGCGAGATCTCAGAACCTGAAGTTGATCCGAACGGCATTCGATTGCGTGTGGAAAACCTCTCCAAGTTGAAGGATGGAGTGATCTCTCCCAACAAAGTCATCGGGAGATATCCATGGTATGTCGAATACTCAGTGCTCATGGGGTGTAGCTACTTCTTTCGGAAGGTCTACGTCAGCTAGAAGATATAAATCAGCTAGGAAGTAGCTACAAAGGAGCGCTACTTCAGATCTATATTTTTTTTGTTTTCGGATGTTAGAGCCGTAATAGCTAATTGTCTAATTTGTACAGGGCGATCAAAATCGTGGGAGACAACTCTGAATTGGAAGTGAAGTTGATCTGTCAGAGAGAATCAAGAATTTGGAAGTGTGATGCATCATTCAAATGGACTATCCTCAATCAGGAAGATGGACCGAATTTCGAATTTGACGACGATCAAAGGGTTTCATAGGGTTTCACTTGTTTCATAGATGGGCAAAGATTGTTGCTGGAAGGTCAAAAGCGGGAGGGTCGCTGACCAGACCTTATGAATTTGAGCAAAAAGCGGGGGGGGTCTGATCCAAAACCGTGAAGACTTGAACCGAAATCGGGAAGGGTTTTCGGCAAAAAGCGGGAGGGTACTGTTGCTGGCTACACTCTAGCCCACCTATGACTTGTTTACTTTAGGGGGGGGGCAAGCCCCGCCCCTTTTCATCCCTATCATCTCTCCCTTCCCCTCTTGTTCTCATCCTCGAGAGGGGAATGGGGCGGGGCTTGTCCCATACAGTAAAGAAGTGCGAGGGTTCGGATTAATGACCAACAAGGCATCCGAAACGTCTTTCTATGTGTGTGTGCAACATTGTCATATTTTGGGCAGACTAACTAAATTGCTGTCCAGAATGTGAAGCAACTCTCATCTCAGGTCGTGCAGTATTCTCCACAGTGCAAGTCCTCACAGGGAACGTTCGTCTCATTTCGCGATACGAGTATCCCCAAGGTGAGCTGTCATTATTCATGTGTAGTTATGTTTTACGAGAGGAATCGCGAGAAAACTCGAGCTTGGCCGGAACCTAACCCCCCTCTATCGACTAGCGTCGGTAGAATTTCGATAGAATGTCCCACAATTGTGTAAAACACGAACTAACATGGGATGTCGAGAGGAAAAATTCAAAATCTTCTAGCTGATAACCCTGTTCACTCTTCTTTCAGGGATGTTTCAAGAACGATTCGGCCACCATCGAAGTGTGTCTGACATCGATCGAGGATTGCCGAAACGGACGGTAATAAACCCCACAAATCGATTATCAGTTTTGAATAGATGACTAGATGAAATCTGAACCAGCATGAACCAGCAAGATAGTTCACTTTATTGTGATTCTTGATAGTTCACTAAATTGAATGAGGATTCGAAATTAATTAGATTGAGATCGGTCAAGAATCTGGAGGTCGATATGTTCTCTCCTTCCGATTTCTTCGATTGTGCACTCATTTTCGGATCGAAGAAAATTTATGTGAGCAGACAGGTAAGATGTTCCGTCGTTTTGAAGAATATGTTTCCGTAGGGACAGTACTTGCCGTTTAAATCGAAAGTGTGCCATTATCTCTTACTGACATTTCCCAATCTAATATTGTACGGCCTTTGTTTCTCAAAATATATTTGGAAAAGAAAGACTGTTGTTCATACGATGAATTTCAGTTTCTCGCTCTCCATTCTTCTTTCTTCAACACTCTTTTCTTCGGAAATTTCAAAGAAGCGAGAAAGCCCGAAGTAGAGATTAAAGAGACGGATCTTGACGTGAGTTCCATTTGATATGCTTGAAATTTTATCGGACCGGAGATGCCTCCGGGTAGTGAATATGTAGGTATAGTTTTTGCTTACATTTCGGCATGTTAGGAAATTGCTTTGGTATTAGGGCTTACGTTATTTCTCTAGGTGTTGTTCTGAAACAGTTATTATCAACTACAATCCGCCTTCGGTGATCCAGTAAAATTTGAAAGATATTTTACATTTATTTTGCAACTAGCTGGGTTGTATTGAGGTTAAATGCACTACGCTCTATGCGTACACTACGCTCTATGTAGTTCTAGATGCGGGCTCGGTCCAGGGGGAGCTCGGTAGGTGGCTCCAGGTTCGGTTCAGGGGGAGCTCGGTAGTCGGCTTGCGGTTCGGTTCAGGGGGAATTCGGGAGCTGGCTTGAAGTTCGGTCCAGAGGGAGCTCGGCCCGGCTCCAGGTTCGGTCCAGGGGGAGCTTAGGATGTTCGGGAATGTTAATCGCTATAAAGAGTACTGGCTTATTCCATTGCAAAAGGCTGGTGAGGCTGAGAGCGATCGAAAAAAGTTGCCACTACGCCACTTCGTGGCTCCATACTGTGTTGATTTCCCTGGCGTGTTCGAACATGTTTGTGACATCGAAAAATGCCTTTTTCCGTGATTCCCCACGCTCTGCGCATCAATTGGAAACTTTTCGAAATTTCCGATTTTTAACGATAAAACGTTTTAGAACACGTTCAGACACTTTTCCGACATCGAAAAACACTTTTCCTGTGATCCCCCACGCTCTGCGGGTAAATTGGAAACTTTTAGATTTTTCACGTTAAAACTCGGCAAAACAGGTGAAAACGTGTTTCACGTTATTTAAAAACGTGTTAGGACACCTTCTGACACTTGCGAAAAATGCGGCAAAAGTTTGCCCGCGGCGGGGGTCGAACCTGCGTCGGTCGGATTTGAATGTCGCGCGCTTTAACCACTTGGCCATGGATTTGGTGATTTAAATTTTGTAAAAATTTATTCTGGTCAGTTAGGTTCTGAGAAGATTGTGTGATTTTGAAGCGATATATAGCGAAAAAACGAAAAAAAATTACAACGGAAGGAATAACAACAAAAAAACAAACAAACAGACAGAAAGACAGACAAACAGACAGACGTTAGCATTTTCTAAGATATAGTAACAGAATGAAGTTGAAACATAGGTCAAATGGGTTTCTCGCTGGTATTTGTGCAGAAACGCCTATAATCACGTGCGATGATTAGCATATTGCCCAATTTTCGATAATTTTGCCAAAAGAGAGGACAGAAACGCATGAAACATTCAAAATTTTCGTTTACCAACATGGCCTGGACAACATGCAGAAGTGGCTATTCTCGCTAGCGAGAACCTATTTGACCTATGAGTTGAAATACGAAAATTTAGGATAAAGCGAGCCATGGGTCAAATAGGTCTTCGCGTGCGAAGATAGGCACTTCTGCACTTACATGTAAACCGGATTAACGTAGCGAGAGAGTGCAGGACAGACACACGAAGGCCTCTGTCTACATCCCCCGCCCTATGCTAATTGCGAACTTGCGAAAACCCCATTTGACCTATGAAGAGAGCTCACAGCATCCCCGAAATGGTTTTTTTTCTGTTGAGGCTTTCTACGAGATGCTAACTATTCTCTACAAAATGGGAGGATCCATCACAGGTATCTATCTACTCCTAGGTTGAATCTTCAAAAAATGTGTTATATTCAGAAAGTAATGTAGAGGAAATGCTGATGATGGCGGATCAATTCGGGATTCAGGTAAATAAATCTCATATTTGACCAAGTAACAAAAATAGCGTAGTATAAGACGCATCACTCGTCCAATAACCATATGTAAAATATGTAACGACCCCCCCCCCTTGAAAATATTTCCATCTTCAGCGCTTTTCATTTAGAATCCATGAGTGAGGTCTTATAGGCATTTCGACATCGCTCAATAGTGAGAATCCCATATGAGAGACTATCTGAGTGGATCAACATATTTGTTCAGATGCTTGGCACAGTACGAAAAGTGAGAGATTGAGTGAAACATGGCATTATGCACAGTAGCCCAGGAGGAGTTGCCCCGTGATGTAAAAAGTTGCGAAATCGCTTCTACGCCTCAGGGCATTTACGTCATAGGAATTTCCGGTTTTTGAAAAACTTCGTCAAATGAGCTAATGAGTGGTACCAATCGATTCCTCATAAAATTCTAAGACTTTTTCGACTCTGGACATTTTTTCGATATTTACCGATCTAACGCCAGAAAACTCGGAAATGTGAATATCATTTTCAATTTTAATTTATTCTACCTATTTCCCACCACCAACTACAAAATTTTATTTTCGTAAAACATTTCAATAACAATGACTTGCATTTCGTATAAATATGGTACATTTTAATTTCGGCGGAAAATGTAAACTTTGCGAAAAACGGAGTGCCTTACCATTTATGGTGTGCCTACAGTATGCCGGCCGAGATTTGTATTTCTGTTTAACGGCGTCAGGGCAGAATTTACCGTGAGTAACATGACTCGCCTGTGGCAATAAGACTCGGTCGTATGCGGTAATTTGATTACCGTAACCGTTAAGTGACAAGTCGAACCTCGGCCGGCATACTGTAGGCACACCATAAATGGTAAGGCACTCCGTTTTTCGCAAAGTTTACATTTTCCGCTGAAATTAAAATGTACCATATTTATAAGAAATCCAAGTCATTGTTATTGAAATGTTTTACGAAAATAAAATTGTGTAGTTGGTGGTGGGAAATAGGTAGAATAAATTAAAATTGAAAATGATATTCACATTTCCGAGTTTTCTGGCGTTAGATCGATAAATATCGAAAAATGTCCAGAGTCGAAAAAGTATTAGAATTTTATGAGGAATCGATTGGTACAACTCATTAGGTCATTTGACGAAGCTTTTCAAAAACCGGAAATTCCTATGACGTAAATGCCCTGAGGCGTAGAAGCGATTTCGCAACTTTTTACATCACGGGGCAACTCCTCTTGGGCTACTGTGCATAATGTCATGTTTCACTCAATCTCTCACTTTTCGTACTGTGCCAAGAGTAATTCGATTGAGTCCGATAGTCTCTCATATGCTCTATGCCGATTACTTGCAGTGCATGCTGAACGATTGCGAGTCGTTTCTTCTGGGAGACAACACCGTTCCTCTCAATATAAGTCTCGCTTTTGCAGATCAATACAAGCTCACTGCACTCAAGGTTTGGCTTTACTCTCGGCTGGTATATTATAGATGACTTAAAAATATGTGAATCATTTTGCTGCATACTCCCCCCCCCCACCTGTTTCAGTAAGGCATACAGTAATCCATTACTGGCACCATTTCCTTTACAACCATTTCGATGTGAGGCCACTATGATTATAATAATATTCATGTACTTTTGTGTCCACCTATAGACAAAAAACCTCGGTTACAGTGACTCGAAAGCCTTACTATAGATTTCGATTCAGTGTAACCGAGGTTTTTTGTAATTGCAGGACGATTGTCTCTCCAAGATTGATTCGATCGCCATTATTCGTGCAATGAAAGATTCCGCTGACTTCGATCTCCTCTCTCCTCAAACCATTCGATTCCTTCTGGATAGAGCTCTCTTTCTCGATGAGAAGAATTCAAGAGCATCCAGACTTATCTGCTCCCCTCACTGCAAGAGATTCATGCGAACTTAGAAGCGAAACACGAATCATTCCCCTCCCCATTCCCTAATTGTTACTCCAGAAGCTGTGCCCTATTGCTCATTTTTTTGTCCATTTCATAGTACATCTTTCCTCATGTTATTGTTGGTGTTCTTGTTGTGTTTGATAAAAAAGTGTTTTGAAACAATTTTTTCCCGAAATGCGGTTTCCCCGCATTGAATACATGTTGATACCACGCTCCTCATCTGATAGCTGCAGACAGACAATCTATAACCGATCGAACGTTCTCATGGATTTTACAGCAAAATATATTATCGTTTTGGAACAGGGCTGTGCGGAAATTTTTTTCGGAAAACTTTTTGGAGCTCTCGGAAATATCGAAACCAGAAGTTGCTAGTAATTATATTGTAGCTGAATGAATGTACTTCCTGAATGGTTATTTGGGATTATCATTTTATATCGCCTGCAGAATTGTAGCCTATTTTCCACAAAAAAATCCGATTTTTTCCGAGTCGGAACATTTTTTTATAACTAACAATTGTGTGTAAAATTTTCCGCACAGCCCTGTTTTGGAACGACTTGGAGGAATGCTCGAGACGACTTCGTCCCGGCCAAAAAATGGCGAGAAGGTGAGAAGTCAGTTTCCCAGTCTCAGCTGTGTACTAGTCCAAGTAAATGCTAGTGATATAGATTGCGTACGATTTAGAGCACTCATTCACTAAAGAACTTTTACACGTTGACTTTTTTCAAATATTGAATCACAGTTTAAGAATCCGACAGTGATCTCTTCTTCTGTTTTGTATCTATGAAAACACTATCATTATTAGGAGATTCTTTATTATTTTTCTTCTCCAATACATAGAGAATGGGACGAAGTTAGTTCTCGACTTCCTTAGCATTGAATACATTGTACAACTCTCTCACTACTCCACTCGCTACTATCTCGCCGGCGTTCGCAGCGATCAATCGGATTACGGTAGCCTGCAATATTGATTTTCTAAAGTTCAAACTACCGTAGTATCGTACCTGATCGGGGGTTAGCTCTACAAAGTGCTCGAATGCGTTTGATTCGTGTTCAATAAGCGCCATCTGATCTCCCTTCTTCAGAGAATCTTCAGCATTTGGGACACGTTCGAGTCTCATAGAGTGTTGATCGATTCCCTTCAATGATCTACCGTAATATGGTGACTCGATTTTAGACATCAATTTCATTTCTCTTTCTAAACTGCATGGAAGTATCAGTTTCGCATCATCTCAACCCCTCACGGCGATTCGCTGAAACGTTGCTTTCTAGCCTTTATCTCCACTAATACGATAATAATGTGTGCCAGCCGAGTCTGATTGTGGGTTGTAAATGCTCGCCTGGGACTAATGTGTATGGAGTGATAGGAGATAAGAACATGGGAGTGTATGTACATCTACAGGTAATAACGATACTATGGATAGGAAGAGAGGGAACCCTCCCCCTCCCCCCAACAGAACACTATGTCGGCAGACTGATAAAGGTATCAAACGATGTGGTTAGTGTTGATCTCAATTTCCATAATAAATAAGTAATGATCATGTGGATTATGGTTCACTCTTTGCCATAATTGCAACAATCGTAGTTGCAAGCATGAATCGTCCGATAAGACGGAGAAATCTACGAGCCTTTTCACTCATTCCAACAATCTCGACAGATTCACACAAAATGGGTACGAGCATAATCTGACAGATAAAGAATAGTGACAGACTACAAACCAATCTGATATTGACAGTGTTCACATTGCTATATGAGCCCGTTTGCGTAAGAGTCAGACAATCCTCATGAAGCCTCCGTACAGTGATTTTTAAAAATCTAAAATAACAACTGTTTTTAAGAATCTTTGATAGATGAGAGGCAATGGCCAAATTTGGTGGTATGCAAATTTGATGGTAGGTCACTACGACCCCTTGAAGTTCGGGTGTTTTCGTGGTTTTTGGACCATAACTCGAGAACCAGTTCTCCAAACGACAAAGTTCCAAAAGAGACTTTATCTTAATTTGCACGATAAAAATTAATCACTCACTAGTCTACTATAAATGAGAATTTCAAGCAAGAGAAAATTATTATCTCAATTCTAAAGAAAGTGTACTGCACAAATCAAAGTCACGATGGAGGGAGAATTCTCATTAACCCCCAAAAAATTTTTGGTGAAATTTAAAGTCTGCCAAACCAAGTTATGATTTTTCAACTGAGCCGTAGTTCTCGTCAATGATGACTTAGCAGCGTCCTGTACACTTTCTTTAGAAGAAAATAGATAATTTTCTCTAAGAACTCAATATTTTTGTTCCTTATTTCGTTACTTGTTTTGGGGAACGTTCTGCAGAGTGTTCGAATATGTGAAAAAAAATTAAAATACTTCCTCGGTGCGCTTTCAGAATCGTCGTATAAAAATCGAGGAAGTATTTTAATGTTTTCAACATAGTACCAGCAAAACGTGAACACTCTGAGGAACAAAAATCTTGAGTTCTTAGAGAAAATTATCTATTTTTCTTCTAAAGAAAGTGTACAGGACGCTGCTAAGTCATCATGGCGGGGACATCATCTCTGACCTACAAAAAAAGTTACAATTCCTTTTAAGTCTGCCGAATTTAGTTATGATTTTTCAACTGAGCCGTATTTGTCGCCAAATGCACATTTGGGAGAGAGAAAACCGGCAAAACGAGAACAAGAATGAGAAATGAGAGAGATGTTGCATGAAAATTACCCTCTTTCTTGGAATGATTGGCGTTTTGACGAGAACTACGGCTCAGTTGAAAAATCATAACTTGGTTTGGCAGACTTTAAATTTCACCAATTTTTTTTGGGGGTTAACGAGAATTCTCCCTCCATCGTGACTTTGATTTGTGCAGTACACTTTCTTTCGAATTGAGATAATAATTTTCTCTTGCTTGCAATTCTCATTTATAGTAGACTAGTGAGTGATTAATTTTTATCGTGCAAATTAAGATAGAGTCCCTTTTGGAACTTTGTCGTTTGGAGAACTGGTTCTCGAGTTATGGTCCAAAAACCACGAAAACACCCGAACTTCAAGGGGTCGTAGTGACCTACCATCAAATTTGCATACCACCAAATTTGGCCATTGTCTCTCATCTATCAAAGACTCTTAAAAACAGTTGTTATTTTAGATTTTTAAAAATCACTGTACGGAGGCTTCATGAGGATTGTCTGACTCTTACGCAAACGGGCTCATATTCCCCGTCCACTCTACCATACCTGAGTCCCCCGTACCTTTATCCCCCGTGTGATTGATCTACCGTATCTAAGAACCGAATACCGTAATCCAGCATCTAATATACCGTATCTGACAATCGAGTATCGTAATCTCCGTCTGCTGTACCTTACCTGACTCTTGAGCATGCGAATAGCGAGATTTCGTCTGTTCGAGGAGCTGTAGATGATTGTGAGCCAATGAAGAGTATTCGCGATAGTGATGCAGAGGAGAATGCAGAGCCTGGAGGATACTGTAATCGGCCGATCGATCGTTTACTGTAGTCTTACCAGATGAAGAGGACAGCGAAGATCTTCTCGTTGAACATATTGAGAGAGAGAACGCACTGCACCGAATATCGATTGATGTTTCCCTTGGTGCGAACCTGCAGAGATAAGGGATTGAATGGAGGAGGAAAGATCAAAGATCACCTCGAAATCACACATAGTCGATCGAGGGAAGAGACCCGTGTTCTTCCAGTCACTGTTCACTCCCTCACCTCAACGGAAAAGTCAACAAACCACCGAAAAAGGCAAAGTCGCAAACACTGTCAGTGCGTGCTAGGATAATTGAAAACGCTCCTGCCGATCTAATCATTTTCGCCGTTCTACTCGCAACGACTTTTTCTGACATGAAGCCACATTTTTCGGGGGGGGGGGGGGGGTGACAAAACGGCAACGGCGAAAACGGCGATGGCCAAAACGGCAACAGGCTATAATTCGGTTATTTGTGATCCGATGGGTATGGGAGTAGTACCATGGTACCATTGTATTCCTACCGTACCCCACTACAGTATCCGCGTATGGGTTCGGTGTGTCAGATCGCGGGTCAGATTCATGATTTGTGCCGTAAACTTTTTAATCATTACTCTGACCTAAAGCCTGACACACCGAACTCGTCTGTGGATAAGGTAGTTTGCTACGGTAGCCTTACTGTGGCGCCCACGGATGTTTACGGCACAAATCATGAATATGACCCGCGATCTGACACACCGAACCCATATGCGGATGCTGTGGTGGGGTACGGTAGGAATACAATGGTACTACTCCCATATCGATCGGATCACAAATAACCGAGTTATAGCCCGTTGCCGTTTTGTCACCCCCCATTTTTCGCTTGAATGATTCTCCCCATAAATTACTCTAATTGCACTCACGGAATACGGCAAGTGGACTGTGGCCGAGGAAGACGTGAATGATGGCGAGTTGGAAGAGGAGATTGATGATGTAGAGAACCTGACAACGAGATACAATTGTACATATCTATCGTGTTCGCATAAATACCATTGCTCGTATATTGTATAATGAAATCAATGCCTTTTCATGATAAAGTTGATTGATTGATTGGATCACATCCAACCTTATGTATTCTAATTCCAACGCGAAACTTTTTAAAAATCACCTTCATGGCAACGTAGTACAGAGTAATGGTCTGTCCGTGGGAAAGACGCCTGAAATAATTTTTTTTCATATTGCATATGTATGACGCAATCCATGATTGGTCCCTTGTCTAGCCATTGTCTCGTTAGATGTCTCCTTCTTTGATCTAATTGCGTAGTGATGAATCAACCAATCTGACTCATTGAGTCTTACTCTCACACAAAGGACAACGATTAGATAAGATCACATCCGGATTGTGTTGATCACACGCATACACAGAGACCGTTCACTACCTTCTCTTGGGGCCGCTCGAGGCATGACGTCATATCGGTTCAAATACCCATTCACATATTCTCCCTATCACACCCAACTCATCTAGTAGCCCTCCACTTAAATTCGGGCTATACTGTTTCACCTTACGTTACTCGCATTACCCCCTGCGCCCTCGGTTTCAATAGAAAAAAATGTAATATATAATAAAAAATACTGACTGCACAAGCGTGAATTTGTGTCTTTGCTCAAGACTTCTCATGGCAGCGAAGGAGTGGTAGATGTGATTCGCGATCTTCTTCGTCACCTAAAAATGGATTCTTTTTTTTGTATTTTTATCTAGATTAAATAGTGACCTGGTCCCTCTGAGCTGGTTTTCCCATCGTCTTCACACAAGTGTCAACGATCGATCGAACTTGCACTCCTAAACAGAGAGATAAAAGATCATTATGGATAATTATCATTGTGCATATTTAGAGTGATCAAAGTCCACTCTAACCAGAAGTCCAATTGACGGATCTCCAGATGAAATGAGGAATCATGAAGCAGAAGGCGAGAAGAACCAGCACAAATTGAACCCACTGGAAAGAGGGACAAATTATTTCTCATAACCTACACTCTCAATCAATTGCACAAGTATGACTTGTGCAATTGATTGATCTTAGCTTAATTTCTTTGTGAATTACGTAGTGATGATGCAATATTGACCTGGTAGTACGGCAGTTCCTTCTTCTCTCTCATCGCGGCCTCAGGCAAGTTTGGGTCGTCGATGGAGACCCAATAAGTATTCTCGATCAGGCAGTAGTCGTGAGTGTACTGTATCCAGCCTCCCTTGAACTCAGCAGGAGTCCAGCACATCAGAGGATGTCCCATGTATTGCTGAACAGATCAAAGATCAGATATGAATTGTCGAAGAGCTGGGTAGTGTAGAACAGAAACTTACATTTTGACAAAATCTTTCTAATTGAGAAAAAAGATTTAAAAAATGTTCTACTTTCCTAATATTTCTCCCGTACCTTTCCCATAATGAGTACAGCTGCGAATACATAGGCGTACGAAGTGTACTGGAAGTTGAGACGGTCCACTTTGTCTTCCTCATTTCGCCTGAAAATCAATAATTTACGAAATGAAATATTTAAATTATCGATTACCTTTCGGTGACAGCCGAAGCTATCTTGATGATCAAATCCATGGTCCTTCGACAGTGGAAGGAATGAGAGAGGGTGTCTCCCTCCTTTCCCTTATCACTACCACTATCACCTCCCTTTCTTCCCTCTCCTCCTTCTTCTTCTTCTCTCCTATCAGTATCTTCTTCACTTTCCTCCATCGACGAGGAATCGAAGATGCTCAGTAACATCAATGGGTACATCAAATACGTCAAATCGACCCACGATGATGACACCGTCGATCGACTCAACTATGTACGTTTTCTACTTCCTAGGCCATTTTGGATTACGAGTCTGTTAGCATATAAGACGATTGAAACTATTTTGTCCAAGAGGAAACGGCAGTTTGCATTAAACTGTGATATCCATGTCAAAAAATTATCGCGTTTTCATTCTCGAAAGAAGGTATTCTGAAAATTGAGCTATTTCTAAAATTGAGCGAAAATTGAGCTATAGAAAATTATTGCAAATTTCAGTATGTTGATCACAGGAGGAATTTTGAGCCTTTGAGCGTTTAGCAAACGATCCGTTTCACCTTCAAAATCTTTAAAAAATTGACCATTATCTTACTTAATTCCGGGGTGACTGAGTCATTAGCATACCATCCTCCCACACAAAAGTGAATCATTGAGCGAAAAGCAAGTTCTATTCCAGGTCTACACAATCTACATTCTTCTCGGATTCGCAGTGACTCTTTTCATGAAGAATTATGTGGGAGAGCCCATTCAGTGCTGGACTCCGGCACAGTGGAATGTTAGTGAATGCATATTGTTGTAGGAAACAGAACGAGGGAATGTCACGAAATGGCTGAAAAATTATGAAATCCGACAATGCCATTCAATTACCCAAACTAGTCAAATTGAGATTCTACTCAAATATACTTGATCACATCAGATTTGCAGGGCATCTGGGAGAAGTTCTCAGAGTCATATTGCTTTGTGGAGAATACATACTTCGTCCCGATGAACACATCTCTGCCCTCTTCCCCTGTTGTGCGACAGAACAAGGAGATGATCTACTACCAGGCAAGCGACTTTCGTTTATCCATTAAAGCCAATCAATGTATATGAAGAAGTGGAGATATCGGAATCGATGGACATAGATCAAATACCCATTTCAGTGGGTTCCTTTCGCACTCTCGGCCATGGCTCTGGCATTTTACATTCCTCGCGGAGTCTGGAAAATTCTCTCCATCAACAGTGGTACGTATTATATCCAACCGTTGGAAGAAATTATCGAGAAACTTCCAAGTAATAATCGATAAATCAGGCCTGACTCTGGGAGAGATCATGTCGTCTGCTCGCAAGGACGCCAAGAAGAAGAAGGCGGAAGAGACCAGTGACGCCCTCAGAGTCGCCTTCGAGCATTGCGTGTACGGTAAGTATCGATCGATCGAAAACTGATTTTGATTACTGTCACTTACTGGTTCCCTTTGAGAGCCGACGAGTGCAACGGCCGATCACCGTACTTATCTCTCCAATGTCTATCTGACGATGAAGATTCTCGAGGTGGGTAGAGTTACTCAATTTGAAATGAGGTTCTGAAACATATTCAAAGTAAGTTTGATGTGCAGGTAGTGAACGTCCTCGGTCAATTGCTCCTCATCAATCTCTGGCTGGGAACTGACTACACCTTCTGGGGATTCGGCATTCTCAGGTTAGAAGGATAGCATGTAAGACACAACGTTAAGAGACAGAGGAGATTAACCACAAGATATGTCATATGTGTGACGTAATCGTATTGCCTCTTCAGAGACATGCTTTCTGGTCGTCAATGGCAGCATAGTGGACACTTCCCCAGAGTGAGCTTTGATATTTCATTCCCGATTCTCCTATAGGCATTCCCAATTCTTTCATTTGTGAAGCATACGTTAATTCTCTGTAGGTAGCGTACTGCGATCTGAGTGTTCGCGAGATGGGCAACATCAACAACTGGACTGTGCAGTGCGTGCTCATGGTAACCGAGTATTTCCAATTATGACTGAAAATTGATGAAGATGGATGTATGATGTTAATAAGACAGAAAATGATGCCTGTTGAGGTGAATATGTTCAACGAGAAGATCTTCATCTTCCTCTGGTTCTGGTTCGCCATCGTCTCTGTTCTCTCCATCTATTCTCTCTTCAAATGGATCTATCGACTGCTCAACGACAACAACCATCAGTCGTATCTCGAAGATCTGCTGGTAAAGACAACTTGTTATACTTTGAAATTATTAACAAACTAACTTTTCCCGTGATCATTCTCCATTAAATTCTGTATTATGAAGTGAAAACTCAGGCCGAAATGCCTTCCAACGCTCAAGATCGTGAAATCTTCTATCGCAAGCACCTGAACAGAGACGGAATCCTCCTGCTCAGGTATGTCCACCACTAGTATTCAGAGATTAAAGATCATCTTCAGATTGGTGGATGAGAATTGTGGTCGAATCGTTGCTTCTGATATTGCTCAGAAGATGTTCAAACCCTCGCCGAGTGAGTATCACTCATGTGTTTCTCACTTCTCAAGTCAGCTATTGACATTTTGAAGTTGAAATGAGATTGCTGACAGATGAAATGTGGAGAGCATTAGAGAATAATTGAGTGCAACCCATTTGAGCAATGACTTTCTAAGGAATTGCGAATAAACTTAGAAGAGATGCTAGAAATGTAGAGATTTTCTATAATTGTAAATTGGCTTCGAAAAAATACTTTTCAGGCGATGCTGGATCTCCGACTTCCGAATAATTTGCATTCTTGTTTTGATTGCACGCTCACCTAATCGATAAAGAACCTGAAAAATATTTCGCTTGATGTGTTGAATAACTGATAATCGTGTTAACGATTGCCCCATATCTCATATCTTGTCTCAATTAATCAATCGATAATCTCATCTTCAGATGGATCACATTGTGCAATGGCTGCAGACACGAGGTCACACACTCGACGTCGACACTATCGATCGGTTAGTATTCATACACCAATCTGGGATAGGTTATTTTTCGAAGGGTATTGTTTTGTGACATCTTTGACTAACGTGTAGTTGAAACAAAAAATCTCAAGGTCGAAGATGTGCGAATAAAATAAAAAAAATGATTTGTTATTTTCAACAAAAAAAAACTATTTCAGAATTCGATATCTGCATCTTCCCCGTGCATTAAGTGCGATTGCCATCTTTCTCTTCACTAATTCCTATGTCGGAGAGCCCGTTCAATGCTGGCTTCCCAAGCAATTCACAGTACGGAAGCAGAGTCCAGCCTTGATAAATAGATGTCGATTGAATGATGTCAGGGTCCGTGGGAGCAATATGTGGAGACGTACTGCCTCATAGAGGGATCGTACTACGTCAATATCAATTCCACTAATCTCCCTGAAGCAGGTTTGCATTTTCTGATTTCTTCCCACATGATTCCAAACATACAGAAAGAGGTCAGGGTGAAAGAGCGTACAAAAGTTTTCTCATTCGAAATCCTGCAGCCTGCGGAATGTTCCGACATGTTTTACGCCAATGTGTGTAACAAAGTAAATAAAGATGAATGATTGAAGCCGCTCGTAAGAAGATAATCTACTACCAGTGGATTCCCTTCATCGTCGTCGCCATCGCTGCTGCTCTCTACGTTCCACGAGTACTGTGGAGAATATACCAGAAGAGATCTGGTAGAGACAATATCGATTGAATTGAATGACCTACCCTATTCAGGTCTCGATGTCTCCTCCATTGCAATTGATCTGAGGAAGAGAGCAAAACTACTTGAACCGACCAAGATTCACATCGATTCTTGTGAGTTTCACATTTTTCCAAATCTGCACAATTAAAGAAGGAGTCTCACGAATCTCCTGCTCCATCATTCCTCATCTCATATGTTTCCATAACCCGACAGTGAGAACTCAGTTGACCAAAAGTTCGTGGGACACCACCTTTAATGGATGAGAGAGAGAGCGAAAAATAAGAGAGTCACACTCTCTCACGCTAAAGTCATTTCTTGACGGTTGACCGACTTGTTACTTTGATTCATTAGAGATGATTAATCGACTTGAATGTAGAAATATAGCGACAGAATATGGCAATTTTCAAAGATATTTTTTCTCAATAATTGATGGAAGCTATCAGAAGGAATCTCTCTCTAATTGCTTTCTTTAGCCAGGTTCTTCTCTAATCTCTGGGGTTCGATTCTCTTCCACAAGATTCTTTCTCTCATTCTCATCGTTATTCTTCTCTTCATGCTCGAACATTTCTTCGGTGTTGGATGGGCGATCGAACAGACTTCGAATCTATTCAGAGGAAGGGAATGGCATGAGAGTGCACAATTCCCCAGGGTAAGCTGTCAGTGTTATCATTAAACTGACTGATGCGGAAAGTTCACATTTGAATTTCCGCAATTTGGTATCACAGCTCCTAGAAAAGCAACTTTTAAAAAAAAACTAGTGAAATCGCAAGCTCCACTGGAAGCAATACTAATTTGGAGGGGATAATCAAATTTGAACTTTCTATCAGTGAAATTTTCGCAGAAAATATATTTGTTTTGCAGGTAACCTATTGTGATGCTGAAGTGAGAGAAATGGGAGGACAAGTACACACTTGGACTGTGCAATGCGTACTCATGGTGAGATGGGAATCTTAGACGTGGACAAAGATCAAAGATCGAGTTGTGTTTTACAACAAAAAAAGTATTGCATTTGCAGGTGAACATGTTCAACGAGAAGATCTTCTTCGTTATTTGGTGGTCTCTCATCATTGTTTTCGTGCTCTCAGGTTTGATCTTTGATCTATTTGAAATAGTTGTTTATAGCCATTTCTACGCGGAAAGCACGCAATAGATAGTGATTAAAACTGCTATAGGTACACATTTTTCGCTTCCTTTCCGAAATATAATCCGTATTCTTTGCTCCAAGATTTCAATGATGTTTGGAGTACAATCACTTTATCATCAATTAGTGTCTTCTTCCTCCTCTTATCTAATCTAATTGAGTGCGCGTAGTGAGAAACGAATTGAAACCGTTGTCATTTGCTTGCTTCCAAAGATTAGAGAGACAAAGAGAAAAGAGAGGGGGAAATTGCAGCTCTCAACATTATCGATTGGATCGTCTTCCTCATGAGTGCTTCCGAGCAGAAGAGAATTATTATGGCACTTGTGGTGGGTTCAGAAGAACAATTTTGTTTGAGACACATGTAATTGATGCGGAACTAATGGCACAAAATTGAAAATAGTTCAGGATCACGACAGGAAAACATCAAAATCGATGGAAGATGCGTTCGTGAATCACGTAATGCGAAAGTCCGGCGCTAGTTTCGTCCGCCTTCTCTCCTTTTCCGTCTCCCATTTCGAGGTGAGTTCGCATACCGGATATCCGGATTCGAGGGGCGTCTGAGAGAACGCTTTGACATGAGTCTAAACCCACATACTAAGGTTATAGCGAGAGAGTATGCAAAAGTGAGAGAGTCTCTCTCAATTTCACATGCTCTCTCACTCCAAAGCCCTTTCTGGTTGACTGACCTGTTTAATGATTTGCTTTGACAGATGGAAGACGTCGTCCGTCCGCTATGGGAAGATTACGTCACTGCTCGAATGAAGAAAAGCGACGGAGAAGAAACGCCGTTTATCGACGATGAACATCTATGAAATGCCCCTGTGACCTACCCGATAAACGATATCGAATACACGATCAAAGCAACTCGATTGAGCTTATGGAAATGCCGCCTATTCACATGCACAAACAAGGAGAGGAGCGTTCCCTCCATTCCCCCCTCTCTCCTCCTTTTCTCCCCCCCTACACACAATCAATTTGAATCAACTGAATCAGCATCGGAAAATGCTCTCCTTACTCCCTATTCCTCCTTTTCTCAATTCATTCACTCCAATTTGACAGACTGTTGAAGTGTTCCCTCAATCCTTTCCATCTTTTCAGGCGGAATTTCTCTATAGCTGCTTCATCTCCCTCTCTCTCTTCTCTCTTCTCCCTTCTCCCCCTTCTCTATCCCAATATGCTTCGTTCATTCTCTCGATCCGAGAGTGGTTGCATCACTCGTCATCATTCCTCGATGTCTTCATCTTCTCTTCCTTCTCCCACAGAAATCTCCGATCCGAGTGCCCCTTTTGTTGCCGTTCTTGTCAATTTGTGTGTGGATCGACTCGAGAATCTCCCAGTTGGTAGGTCAAAGTTTGAATTGGCGAGATGCCAAGTTTTCAATTCCATCTTTTTTTATAGAAACGAACAACGTAGATTTGCTTCTTCGGTATTTGTAACTGTCTAGAATGCATTGTACTGTTTTGATTACGAAGCCATGAATGCT
This sequence comes from Pristionchus fissidentatus, assembly GCA_036245785.1. Classification (NCBI taxonomy): domain Eukaryota; kingdom Metazoa; phylum Nematoda; class Chromadorea; order Rhabditida; family Neodiplogasteridae; genus Pristionchus; species Pristionchus fissidentatus. The sequence goes on along the minus strand of BTSY01000005.1, from coordinate 26,602,600 downwards.
GTCTTAAACATGAACACATGAATGAATAGTTTAATTCCAGAAGTGGCGGATCTCCATTTGATCTCTCGTGTTACTGGAGACAATCGAATTCTGTACACTTCCCAGAAATTAGAAGGAGAGGAGGACGAGATTAACGATAAAATTGGATTGATCGTTGACGATATTGGAAGATCACTTGCCTTTGAGGTTTGAACCATTTCGAAATTCACAAAATTCCACCTCTTCTCCGCAGAAATGCGTGAATGTTGTTGTTGCACAAAATATTTTTGTCATGCATTCTGCGAGAAAAATTCGAGATATAAAGCTATTCTTCCTTTTTCAACAAAAGAAAAAGTGTCTATTCACATTCGACTTTCGACATCATGCATGAAATTCCTCGCAACAAGTCAGCTGATCAAATCCCTGTTCAATTCAATTCTTTCCACTCTCTGCTTTTCGCCTGCTCTCTCTCCCTAGTTCCCTCCTCTTGTAGCTTCCCAATGCCAAACACGTCACCAACACGTCACACAAGTGGAAGAATATATGCAATTAGGGTATTGATCGCTTTCATCTAGGGGAATTTATTCCGATTCAATGCAGAGAATCTATCGGTAGATAGATATATCTCAAAATATGCAGGCAAACTCTTATTTCTCCTTTTTTGCAACGATGGTCTAGAATAGCATAGATACAAGGAGTAGCTTTCCCCCTCTGCGTCTCCTTCTCTCTCCATGAAAATGCCACTTTTTCTAAACGCCGAAAGGGAGAAAAGACAAAGCAGAAAGATTGTTTGCATTTCGCTCACGGATCATCAATTTCACGCTATTTCGCAGGTTATTGGCAAGAATAAATGGAGAAAAGACAACGTAATCGATAGAGGAACCATCGAATTGGCACAGTGTCGACTATTCAAGTGGGTAGAGAGGCACCACATCATTCGGGTAGAATCTCCAGAATGGGATCAGGAGCGAGAGAGTGTGTGAAAGTGAGAGAATTTCGCATACACACTCGGCTCCGATAACATTCTGAAGATTGTGAATGATGTGACAGCCATCCTTCACACTCGAAATTACGACGAAACATTTTTTTTAAATTTGAATTTCAATAAAATGAAAGATAAAGTTGATTTGAGATGGCAGGAGCTTTCGCTTGTGATGGAAAGTGTGACTCTCTCTTGTTCCATACAAGTACATCCAATCACAGGATCACAGAAGGAAGAGGTGCGATTATAGGTATTCAAAGGGGATCAAAAGTTACATAGCAGACGACTCTTTCCAATCCTCCGGAAAAAAATGAGGAGTGAGAGAGTCTCTCTTTTTTGACAAATTTTTAGTCCGTGCGCCGATTCTAGTTTTTTTTTCAGAATTATGTGAAATGTTTTCAGTTCTGCAAGCGATGGGGATCGGCAGGAGTGAGAGTTGAACATGGGAGATCCGTTGGAAGAGGTATCTAATTCAAAGCAGTTTTGTATTTGGGAACATGGAAAAGCTTGATAGAGAAATCGGAGATTACGAATATCTTGGCGTTAGTTTAAAATATAAATCGTGCTCGATAATTTCGGAAAATATTGGCAGCGAACACGGCCGAATGTTCGATCATCAACATCGTTCTCATCAAGGGATTCAATATTGGTGAGATCGGGAAAGAAATGAGGGGTGATTAGTGAAAATGAATTAATTGTGATATTTCAGGCGATCCGTTCGATCCACCTGATTCTGCGGTGAAATTCAAGTTGGGCACTGAGAAATACAAAAGTAGGGTGAGATAAATTCTATGTCTTCCGATCTTCCGATGCTTACGCTGTTTATGTTCTGAAAATGCATGCATTTGCTTCGAAATCGCTTGAATTATTTATCATGACAAGGATTATAAAGATAAAAAAATAATGTCGTTGTATTCCATTATTCCCAGGTGATAATGAAGTCAATCGAGCCAGAATGGGGCGAATCATTCGAGATGAAACTACCAAAAGGAGTGGAAATATTGGAGATTCAAGTGGTCTGCAGAAGGAAAAAGAATCTCATCTCGACTGGAGAAGTCAGTTTCTTTCACTTTTGGAAAATCATAACATTTTTAAGACAACGAATTAGAGTATACAGCTGTAGTGTTTTTTTTCTAAATATCCCTATCACTTTTTCCAGTTGCATCTCTCTGGTATTCCTCGTGACAAAGCCATCCGGCAAGAAGTTATTCTCGGTCCAAAATCTTCTCTGGACATCATTGTTTCTGTTCCCGCAGGTGAAAAAAATTCAAAAAAAAATTCAAAAAATACTTATAAAAATTACCCCGTCGCATTTTAAACAGCCTTTATTTTTTTATGTGAACGAAAATAGATAAATAACTGAAAACACATGCGCAATCTGTCAGGTCACACCCACAGCAGTGTCCTGGCTAACGTCGCCCCTGCATACGATACACGATTCGTCAGTTTTTTTCAACAATTTTGATGTGCCCAAAAAGGGACTACCGGTATCTCAGATTTGATTGCAGAATCTATCTCGCACCTTCGGGGCAATTGGAGATGTGGGAGAAGTAGTGATAAAGAGTCAGTTTCGCATCTAAATTCTTTATCAACCTATCCGACTCACTTTTCAACTTTGACGTACTCTCCACTCAAATCTCCTATCCGATCTCCATTTCATCTCTCAATTTCAGTAATCCGTGCAGAGAACGTCCAAGCAATGGATCTGGGAGGGAAAAGTGATCCATTTGCAATACTTCGAATGGGAAATCTTCGAGTTCGCACTCACACTCACTACTCGACTCTCTTCCCTGAATGGAATCGATTATTCGTACTGTAAGTAGATAATATTTACCCTGTATGACAGCGAAAAAAATAAGATGAAGGAATAGATAATTGACTCTATCGAATTTAGTCCCGTGGAAGATTTGCACGCAGTAATCGATGTCTCACTGTTTGATGAAGATTCAACAGGAAAGGCCGACTTCCTGGGAAGAATTTCGGTTCCTCTTCTGGAGGTATTATATCTAGTTGGTTATATTTAGATATTTAATTGCAAATATAGCTCAAGAATGCATTAAATCATTGACAATAGTAGATCGTTGGATGGGAACGTCGTTGGTTTGTTCTCAAGGATCGAAAACTACTCAAGCCAACGAAAGGAAGAGTGTTACTCGAGATGAGACTGCAGTACAATATGGTACAGTTTTTCTCATCTAAATGACTTATTTTGTATTTCCTAAGCCCAGCAATTTACTCCTTTCGTTTGACATTGCAATGTGAAGATGCCTCTACGCCGCATAGCTTATCCTATCGAATTCTCATATTATCTGTTTTCTGAATAGATATCTCTTACAATTAGATATAAGTCGTATGTTTATTTATATCGCATTCTATTCTTAGATTCGAGCTGTCGCACGCACGTTCACTCCCCGTGAGAAAGAATATCTCGTGGTCACTCCCAAATTCAAACCATCCGTTCTCAAAGCATCTGTCAATGAGATACGGTAACTTTCATCATCTCATTCAATCTCGAACTGACTTCTTTCCAGTCGATTCGGATCATCATTCACTCCCATCTTCCAGAGTATCGATGATGTAATGAGATGGAAGAGGCCTGGAGTATCATTTCTATCAATGATGGTCAGTTCGGTCATTCAGTCTCTCATTAATATCAGGGGATGAACTAGATTTATAAATGAAAAATATAACTTCAAGAAAGGTCTATTTTACGTTTACTGTCAGATTCTCTCTCTTCGTGTGATCTCTAGCCCTTTTAGTTGTTTATTGGCAGAACGTTTTAATATTTCGGACGAGTGCTTATTAATACAAATTCGGTCATCAGATCTACATCTTTGTAATTCTGTACATCGAAGTGTTCCATCTGCCGATCTTTCTCATTGCTCTCATTCTCAATGCAAGTTGGAACTCATTCATTTCTTCTTCGGAAGTCCCTCCAACTCCTCCACCGACACCAAAGGAAGTCAGTCCACTTCTTTTTGCATAGCACACTTATTTACCAGAGAGGTTGTCCCGGATGGCCCATTACAGTCTCAATGTATAAAACTAACAGTCGCATCTCTTTGTCTGAATTCACAGGCCTGATTATCTATATAAATGTCTTTAGTTTTGTACAATAAGTAAAATTGGCTCAAAGAGCGAACGACAGGTGCAGTAACTGCTATCGATTGCAGAATGACTCAAACACTTCAATTCTTTCAATATCGGACACTTTACTCGAATTGCAAGAAACTCTTGCCTTCATTACCCTACTCATTCAAAGATTCCGAAAGTGAGATCTCCCCCCATCTTCTCTAATCAATAATTGAAGTGCGAGTGACATGACCTCTCCATGGCTCACTTGTCTTGCCATCTTCGTACTCTCAGCAGCTACAGTACTCATCTATCTCTTGCCGCTACGGTATTTGGTGCTCGCCTGGGGTACGGTAGTTTTCAATTTGGGGGAGAGCTCACAATCAATATCCAGGCATTAATAAATTCACGAAACGTCTGAGGAAACCGCCGAATTTCGTTGACAACAACGAACTGCTTGATTTCCTCTCGAGAGTTCCATCGGATCGACAATTGAAGGTAGGTCAAGGGGTATTTGGTCGGATGAGAAACGACTGGATGACAATTTTTCTTCTTCGAAAAATGGTATTTGCCATCTCAAAAGCTGATTCTGATTGAAAGAGACCATTTTAGATAAAAAATATTTTTTTTCTTTAAAAAGTTCTCAATAGTCGGATCTCATCCGACGGTGATAAATGAGGACGTGTAAGATCAAAGATCAAACTCGATATTCGATTATCTACTTTACAGGAATGGGCTGAACCGACTCCTGCGGACCCTTTCACCATTCTTCCCAAGAAATCTGTAGATACAAAACAGTAGAACAGAGTAGTTATTCATGGAGAAAGTTATGTCTTGCCTTACTTTGTTTCTTTACTTTGTATATTTTAGCAAGTGTCCATCAGTAATTCCATAATCAATATTTAATATCACTATGCCGCTATAGAAACGAGTATGAACTTTGGTACCAAACTTTAGAATCGATGTGATTAAACGCTTTCGTTAACCAAATATTCTTTGCAATGACATCATCCCTCACTCATAAATTATCTGTATGTTTTTTTGCAAATTGGAATTTATCAGTGTCCTGTAGATAAAAATGACGAGTTCACTATGGTATTTCTTTTCTCCTAAGGAGTCTTCTTCATCTCACTTATTGCTAATTTGAATGAGTAAATTTAATTATCTTTCATATAAAACCCATTTCGCCTTCCCTCCATTTCATTTTCTACTCGTTCCCCCAATCAGGGGGGTTGCTTGTCGATCGGTATGGTCGTCAAACTAGGCACCACAATCAAGCCAGAGACTGTAAGTATCGACGCTACCGTATCCTACTATAGTTCTACCGAAGCATCGCTCTGTTTCAGATCAACTTCAATGATAGAAAGGCGAAACAATCTGCCTTCGTGGATATTTGGAATCGGGGAGAGAAAACGCAAGTATACAAAGTAGAGGGAACTTTAATATTTTAACAAATCGATTCCTTGTCTTTGAGATCAAAACAACGAATCAGCAAGACTTCAAAATCGATCCTGTTTACTTCTCTCTCGTAAAGAATGCAAAGAAACGAGTAAATGTGACCTTTCGAGGAAACAGCACCAAACCACCGAAGGTGAGTACTGTAATCTGCCGCTTATTCCGGTCTCTTTCTTTGCTACAGTAATCTGATTGCAGCAAGAACGAATCAGTATTGTGTATGCTCATCATCTCGACTTGAAGAAATCAGTGGAAGAGACATGGGTAGCACAGAAGCCATTGGCTGTGAGTTTAATCGATAATGGAGGAGATAAAGTAATCAGGAAAGAGAAGCTATCGTATGTCAGGATCTGTCGGCTTTTGAGAAGAAGAAACACGTCAAGATCATCTTCAAAGACGATGAGAAGGTACTGTAGCTAACTACCGTACTCTTTGAATGACAAGATTACCGTAATCCCCTTGAATGATAAGACTACCGTACTCCTCTAGAATGACAATACTACCGTAATCCCCTTCAACTCCAAGACTACTGTATTCCCTTCTAACACGTGCATTCAGAGTACTCTCAGTGCAGTGAACGACAGTGCAATGAAGAGTGCGATGGTGAGTGTCGTGAAAGAAACCGTGAAGAACTCGGACACACAACGAAATGCCCCAACCAAGTCACAAATGGGTGAGTACATAATGGGTGGTAATCATATGAATCAACAACTGACGATCGAACGGAATACGGTATACTCCATTACAGCATCGATAACTCGTGACAATGACTCGTATTTCGCCCTGCCTGACTCTGGAGCTCCGCCCATCGTCCCCACTGCCAGAAAGACCGACAGTTCAATGATGGCTGTCACTGATGATGAGAAGCAGAAGAAGTGACTGATTGCATAGTGATGACGTCATCTAGATATACTTCAGAGATGGAAAATCTGGATCGAAGGGAAAGAAGAAAGCAGGGAAGCAAGCGATCGATGCAACAGAGGAAGCTGAAGCTACGGTAGAAGAGGGACAATCGAGGTACTGTGACTGCACCATTGGTGATGACGTCTTTGTGTGCATTCAGAAATCGTCGCACTATCACGAAGATCAAGATAAAGAGTGTGAAACGTCCAGCAGAGACAGAAGAAGTCGAATGATGATGGACAGTACAGGTACTGTAGAGTGTACTGTATCTGAGAGTACTGTAAGATCTTCAGGGATCGCCGTTCCAATTCGAAGAAGAAGCAATCTGTGGTGGAGGAAGATGAGGAGGAATCCGCGCCCGCACCCAAACCGCGCACGAAGGGCAAGGTGCCCGCGCAACCTGTTGAGGAAGACGAAGGAACTGACGCACCAGTCGCGCCACCAAAGCCGCGTACGAAGCGTAAGGTGGCCGCATCTAAACCAGCAGCGCAACCCGCGTCAGAAGAAATTACTGACGCACCTGTGGCGCCATCCAAGACCTCCAGGACGCGTAAGCCTGTCCCTCCTGCTGAAGAAGAGGATGAGGCTCCACCCCCACCTCCCAAATCTGTCGCAGCGCCTCCCACGCGTCGGAAGAGCGCGGCGCCACCTCCACGCCCTGTCGCGCCAGAAGGCACCAACGATGAAGACACTCCGAGCCAGATCAGAACAGAACAACCGACACAGAAGGAAACAAAGACCACCACGAAAGGTGACTACTGTAGATCTACATTGGATCGATACCTCTTCCATTACAGTAGCCAATCGAAAAGCATCGCCCGCCCCGAAGCAGAGAAGACGCAGTGAGTTACTGTAAATTTCTGAAATACGGTAGATGGGTGAGAATGGATTGAATATTGAGAGAAGAGCGACAGCTTCGACCCCCTACAGTCGATATTGAATGGCACCGTTGATGATGGAACTACCAAGGTCATCTACATTGTGCAGACGGTGAGAAAAGGCAGATAATGACCTACCGAAGACCCATTTCTAATTTTCTCATACAGTAATCTGTTCTCGAACTTACGGTATTGAGGAGGATGATGATGAAGATTCGAATAGAAAGAAGAGAAAGAAGAAGGTGTCCAAGAAGAAGAGCAAAAAGAAGAGAGAGGAAGAAGAGGAGGAGGTATATCACGCGACTCACGAGAGGCTCGGCCTAAGTTCGGCACAGACCGAAATTTCGACATGCGTTTTTTCGCAGTTTTGGATGCCACTGGGTCTAACTAAGATCCCCAAGGACTATTATGCCACACATATCATTCTTCGCCGAGATGCTGCTACTGTTAGGTGCAACCTTCGAACTTTGAGGCTGTTTTTCGATGCTTCAACGCCACTTCTATGAAAATTTGTTTCTTGGAGGTAGGGTCCGTTTTCAATGCTCTTTCAACCTATGTTATTCGTTTTACGATACACATCTGTATTTCCATGATATTAAATTTTGTTGATTTTTCGAAAATCCGCTCGAAAAGCAGAAAACCTTTCTTTCTAGACAGCTCCGCTACATTATAAGGATTCGAATGATATACTGGAGCTCGCATAACTCGGTGGCTCGGATGATTTTCGTCGAAAAAACGTTTAATTTCCTCATTTAAACATCATTCTCAGAATACAAAATGAGAGAATTGAATGAGAACAATGAGAGAGGCCGAGTCATTCCTCGCGAAACCTTAAAATGACCGGTGTCAAATGCTAGAATGATGTTTAAATGAGGAAATTAAACGTTTTTTCGACGAAAATCATCCGAGCCACCGAGTTATGTGAGCTCCAGTATATCATTCGAATCCTTATAACATTGTGGAGCTTTTTAGAAAGAAAGGTTTTCTGCTTTTCGAGCGGATTTTCGAAAAATCAACAAAGTTTAATATCATGCAAATACAGATGTGTATCGTAAAACGAATAACATAGGTTGAAAGAGCATTGAAAACGGACCCTAGCTCCAAGAAACAAGTTTTCATAAAAATTGCGTTGAAGCATCGAAAAACAGCCTCAAAGTTCGAGGGTTGCACCTAACAGTAGCAGCATCTCGGCGAGGAATGATATGTGTGGCATAATAGTCCTCGGGGATCTTAGTTAGACCCAGTGGCATCCAAAACTGCAAAAAAAAATTTTGGTCTGTGCCGCATTCTGATCAATCTGAGTCGAACATCTCGTGAGAGGCGTGATATACTAGAATATTTCGAAATCAATACATTACTTGAAGGGCGACGACGAATAGTGAAGAAGCCAATTTGAAGATTGATTCCACCTTGTCCGCTATTTGATAAACACATCTTCGTCGAATATAATTGTTGTTAAAACTATTTTAACATGAATATGATTTTAAAAATGGACAATAAATATATATTAAATATTAATAAATTATGAAAATTGGAAATATAAGGGTGTCCCAAAAGTTTTGCGACTTTTTTCAATAAAAACTTTTATCATCACATCTTCAACAGTTGACAAAGGTGATCAATCAATGTAGGCTCCCTTCTTAGTCACAACCTTCTGCCATCGATCGGGCAGGCTCATTATTCCATTTCTCCAGAATGACTTGGTCTTCGAATCGATCCAAGCCTGGAAGGCCGAGTCGAGATCGGTCCGATTAGCGAACTTCTTTCCGCGACAGAAGTTAGCAAGAGATTGGAAACAGTGATAGTCACAGGGGCTGATATCGGGTGAAAACGGTGGATGAGGCAGCCATTCCATATTCAGTTCGTCCAACTTTTTCTGGGTCAATTTCGCATGATGGGGTCTCGCGTTATCCATAAGGATCAGGATTTTTCCATCGCTTAGAAGACCAGAAGGGACCCTGATGGTTACCTCTTCCAGTTGAGTAGTGAAGACGTCAGCGTTGATGGTGGTTCCATTGGGGAGGATCTCCCAGTAGACGGGTCCCAACACGGAGAAGAAGAAACTCAGTAGTTCCTTCTTTTCGTGCAATTCCTTCTTCGGGACTGGCTGGGGATTCTCTCCGATGCCCAACCATTCCAATTTCCGCTCAGGGTTATCGTATGTGATCCACTTCTATTCCATAGCGATGATCTTGCTGACCCATCGAAAGTTGGGTCTACGGTGGAGCAATTCTCGGCACACATCGACACGCTTTTTGATCTGAACAGGGGTGAGGGAGTGGGGAATGACATGGGGGGAGCTTCGGCTTCCTCTCATCCCGGTGGAGGATTCGTTGTACCGTGGATTTGGGAGTATGAGTCTCTATCTCCAACTCACGCACACTCACTTTGGGTTTGGCTGCCACTGCACTGAGTACCAGGGGTTGATTCTTGCTGTGAGGGCGTCCAGAACGGGGTTCGTCTTCGATACTATGGTCGCCAGAATTGAAACGCTGGTACCATCTATAGCAGGTCGATAGGTAGAGTCGGGGCAGAATCTCCTTTCGAAAGCACCAGTTCTTGATGGGCTGCCTTCGCCGTCTTTCCCGCAAGAAAATTGTGAAGCAAAACTGTGCGATGATCGAAAGAAGTGTCCATCGGGAGAAACGTTGTAGAAACTAGGAGACTACAGCACTCGACTTGTGCTAAGGCTTGAATGATTACGAAATGGATTGTTTACCAAATGTATTTCGCAATCATCGATATCGGTCGATTGCGCAATCGTCGCAAACTAAAATAGGCCCGAGTCGCAAAACTTTTGGGACACCCTTATATATTTAAAAGTCAATAATCGTGAAATTACTGTATGAATTTCGTAGTCCGAGCATTTTTCGAGGATACGAATATAATTTCGTTTCCCTAGATTTCTCGAACACTTTTCTTTCTTTGATGTTTCTTGCCTGTTCTTGTTTCTGTTTTGCTATTTTCTCCTTCTTACGAGCTAATACGACTGCGCGACAGTTACATCATCTGCTTCCATTTCGGTAAACCGTTGCAAAGAGTGAGAAATGCGAGGATTTGGAGTCTTGTTGTTTTTAGTTTTCGCACTTTTTCAATTATTATGTGTACTTCATATAACAGGACCCGACCGGGCGTCGTTCAATGGCCAACGTCATGGTAGAAGGGACGACTGCTCCCGATCCCATGATCAAGTGAGTCAAGTTTCGAATGGGCAACTGATTTGTAGCTGAAGTGATTTCATATTTCATTTAAGGAATTCCTCCCAGATCGGATCCGTTTTGTGTGCCTTGGGGAAAAGAAATGCTTCCGAAGCAATCGATTGTGACGCCTCAAAGGTAATTCCCTGCTGCTATCCCTCAATTTTGGGTGAACTTGCAGAGACGAAATGTCGAAAACGATTCGAATGAACCATTGAATACAAGAAACCCCGAGGTGAGCCGCAACTGAAACGGCGTCTTTCAGTCCTGCTCTACGTTATCGTGCAACGTGATTCTCAATAAAAAATTGAGCCGATCGAGGAAACCTCTCAAGAAGTCGCTAATTTGCAGCAGAAAGTGAGCAAACTGGAGAAGATGTTCCAGGTTAGTTTCTTATTATTGATAAATTTAAAATTAAAGTTACCGGGAATCCACGGAATAATTTTGAATTCGCGGTATTCCCTGATGATCAATGGCGAGCGTCGCGTGACGCGTCGCGGTCTTTTTTGAAAGCTCTTTTTCTCATTCGATGTTTTCGTTATATAAATTCTAATACGACAATAAATTTCAATAAATAATAAGGAATTGAAGTATGCAAAAAAAAGAAGCGAAAAAAGGCTGGAGCACAATAAGACAAAATGATGAAATATTCACATTTGAATTTGCGCGAACTTTCCTGATGTTCAGTGCTCTATTTTCGGACATTTGGAGCTGTGTCACGGCCTAATTATCGATTTTTGACATTTTTTGCTTCGACAGCCTTTCTTTTACGGCAATTGTCTATTCGATTCCGTCGCAAGATCAGACACCAAAAATGTGGATTCCCGGTAACTTTAATCTTATATTTCATTGTAGCGTGCGTGTCGAGCAGCGAGAGAGGCTGAATTGAGGGCAGAATTCGCTGAGAATATCATTGGTACGATCAATTGAGATCATATAAGGGTGTCCGGAAAGTTTTCGCACTATTTCGAAGAAACATCTTTTCATTGAATATCTCCAACACCTCACAGCGACATGTAATTATTGTATGCTCTCTTCCTACTCACGACCTCCTCCCATAGAGTGGACATAGTGACGATTCCTCTTCTTTAGAAATACAGGGGGCTGCAAGTCAATTCATACCTCGAAGTCGGGTTCGAGATAGGTCCCACTGGGGAATTCTTTTTCGACACTGGAAGAAGTGAGGAATTTGAAACAGTGATATTCTCAAGGGCTGATATTGTGTGAAGGTTGGGCATGAAGCAGTCCCAACACCGTCCTTTCTCCATAGGTCAAATAGGTTCTCGCTAGCGAGGATAGGCACTTCTGCATGGCGCCCAGACCATGTCGGCAGACAAAAATTTTGAGTGTTGCATGTAATTCTGACCACTGTTTTGGCACATTTATCGACAATTGGTCGATATGCACTTCGGCACGCGATTTTATGCATTTCTGCAAGAAATATCTGCGAAAACCCTATTTGACCTATGCCTTTCTCCAACTTTTTTTTGAGCCAATTTCGAAAAATATGGTCATACATTGCACACCACAGTTTGGAGTTTTCCTTCTATTATGATACCAGACAGAACTCTGATGGAAACCTCTTACAGTTCGGATGTACAGAGGTCAGCGTTAATGATGGCTCAATTGGATAACCCCTTTCTCTAGATGGAACCGAGTCCGATCAAGAATAACTTTCACATTTCTCTATTTTCATGCTTTCTATTCTTTGCGACAGTCTATGAATTCTCTCCGACGTTCTGCCATTCCAATCTTCTGACAGGTTAATCGTACGTAGTCAACTGTTCACCCAATTTGATTATTGGGCTGAGCAATCTTCTATTTTTCTTAGAGTAAACAAATTTTCCGCACTCCTTAGCACGACTTTTGAGCTTAGGCCGGAAAAGTAGTGAAAAAGGATTTGAGCGAATTTCGTCAGCCAACCACGCTGATTCAGGATTTTGTTCACGGTGGGAATTATAGTGTAAGTGTCCACCTAAAGCGAAAGCAGACTCATTTTGGGAGTAGTCTTATCAGTTCTTTGAACGAGGGGCTAATTTAGGGTATACTACAACAAAAGAGGGTGTATTCTTCGAAGGTGTAGTCTGCTAAACAGAAAAGCTATTGTGCCATTCAAAAACTCAGCAGTCTCCGCCCACTTCTGGCGATCCTCTGGTTATTAGAGAATTAGACCAAGATTAGCTTCGGACTATGTATTTCCCGCTGTGGTTCCTCGGCTTATATTATGTGGTCAGAGAGCGCGCGCTACGCGAGCCGGGTTGCCCCGCCGGGAGAGGGAGCGGGCGACGTTGAAGTCAACAACGTCGTAGGGCGCCAACCCGTCTCGAGTAAAGTGCGCCGGGCGCCGCAGCTGCACACCTTTTGGCGACACGGAATTTTTAGGTCGGAACTGAAAATTTTCGCACAATAGCAAAATTTAAATTATGCTCAGAATGAGGGGGCATCCTACTCTATATAATCAACTAGTTTAACACTAATTTCATTCGCCCAATATTTGTAGAGAAAATTGAAAAGCCAAACTGGGCTGTGATCGATCAGAGTATACATCACGAGAATTGATGCATAAAGATGAAATCTATAGCAAATAATGAGTACTAGAGCTTAAAAGAATGATGAATTTATTGCCCACTTAATATATTATGTCATTATGTTAATTGTCTGCTAAAGCGATTTTTATGACGTCTCGAGTGTCAGAGTGCGAAAACTTTCCGGACACCCTTATACATTTTCGCCCGGCCCAGATCTCTCATTTTCACACACTCTCGCCTAGCATAAACACGTCAGATATTTCATGAACACGTCAGATTTCTATCGGAAGTTCGATAAAACAGGTCAGATAGGGGACAATTCTTACTAAACTCAACATTCTGCGCATTCCTAGATGGGTCTCGAGTCTGTAAACTGCCTGGTTCAAAAAAGTGTAAACCCAGATTCTGGGCCAACGAAAATGTATGATTGAGATGTAATGAAAGGAGAGTTAATATTCAATCGTTCAGACACTAAAGCAGGGGTGAAAGACGACGCAGGAGTGGAGAAAGAAAGAGCAGAGAAATTGCAGCAAAGGTGTGGCACGTTTCGAATATGAAAGTGTTTCAGGATTATTACTGCTACAGTTCTAATTTGTTATTGTTACTGATATCCATCTCTTCACTAGTAAACCATTTATTTCAGATTGGCTGAAGTCTCGTCTGAATTGGAACAGCAAAAAATAAAAGAGGAGTCGAGATTAGCTTTCGAGAAGAGCAAGTGAGTCTAATTGTCTACTCTTTCAATTCAGAGATCATGGTGAAACGGAAGAACGTAAAGTATCCGATAAGAGTAACAGGAATGGTTGTTTCTCGTAGATATGTATTCCCGGTGGGCTGTTGCATCTTTTCAGACTCGATAAGCTCTCTCAGAAATTGATTGAGATGGAGTATCGCTGCTCTCTTTCGGCAGGCAACAGTGTTCTAGACAGGTCCAGTATTGATTATTACTTTCTGTGATGAAACAATATCATCATTATAGAGAAGTAGAATTGTACCGTGAGAATGAAGGACTGAAGCGAGAGATGGAGCACATGAGGAGGTGAGAAGACGTGAAGTTATAGCAGCATTTGACACTATTTCAAAATCAAATTGACAACTTAAAAGAGATGTCACGAGAGATTGCAGGAAAAAGGTGTAATTTTGGAACAATTTTCAAAAAAAAATTTTCTATTTCGCTCAAACTTAAAGTGCTGTGCAAGTGCTCAGGACAAAAGCAATTTTTGAATCCTAATGTCAGGTCGCAAAACCGGCTTTTAGGAAATTCCCGGTTCTAAAGCCGGACCTATCATAACTCAGTTCAAAATGGTGCTAGGAGGTCCCCATTTTGATTCTCTTTCTCGATTTTGTCAGTCGTCACGAGCGGTCGCCTCTCCATTTCGTCCGATGGAGAGGTGGACTTTCCCCTAGTTCAGCCCCAGGCTCCCTAGTACCCCTCGTCTCTACTATCGACTACAGAAGACTTGAATCCCCATACAAGCCGGAGTGGTCGCCGTGTAATGGGAATGACCTACAAGTTGAATTGATCCTCAGTATTAGTATACTCGTTGATTCTCTCTAAGATCGATTACTCGAGTTTGGAGGACTCTGGCTCAAGCTCCAATCCAAGATCCCTGTTTCGCACGAGATTCTAACGGATGGACCCTTCGCCATTGCCTATTCGACTATCGAGATCGTCTCTCATTTCCACTCATTCACCGACAAGAGACCGATCCTCACTTCGAAAACCATTCAAGATGACTCGTTCTTCAGATGAAAATCAACCGAAGATATTGAGCCTTTTCAACGTCGTCAGAGCTCCCATTCGATTCCCCGTGAACCCGAATAGCCTCTTGATAAACGACTTCTAAACTCAAACTTCAGCCCCAATTCCCACCAAACATGGCTTATAAACAATTATAAATGAATAGGAATTCATCGCCACCGATTTTACGTAGAAAATCTCAGCGGTTCAAAAAAACACGTTGAAATTTTGAAATTGCGTAGTGATGACGAAATTATTCAGAAATTGTCCGCAATCACCCGATCACTTATTTGGCACTTTGGGCGAACTTTTCCGACACCTGCTCGAGATAAAATTTCAAAAGTAGTGAAGTTCAGGTCCATGTATGGTAAGTTTGGAGTTCAACAGAAGGTACCGTGTGTGCCATATCTCCCTAGTCAAGACTCGAAAAGTAGTGAGAGCTGGCCCTCATACTAACACACTAGAACAATATCCCATACCGGTGAGGCGAAAATAGAGAGAAGCAAAAACGTTAAAAAGTGCAAAGACTTTCGGGACACCCTTATATGTTGACCGGGAATGACACAAACGGGGGGCGAAAAAGTTGTGGTAAGAAAAGTAATTTTCAGATGAAATACTCTCGTATCTAAAATTCAAGAAGCAGCAGATTTTTGATGCATAATATGAAAGAGAAGCTATAGTAGTGTTGGACAATTTTTTTAAAAAAAAATGAATAAAAAGGGGGGATTTTAGGTCGAAAAATGTCTTTGAATGTGAAAAATCTGAAAATGTCGAAGAACTCATTCTTCTAAAATCACCTTGTATTCGTTTTTTTCCTGAGTAATAATCAACAGCGAGTACGGGGAAAATAATATAGGCACATAAGATGAATGCGCTGCTTCACAATAAAATTAAAAATGTCAAAAATAACCGAAAATCTAAAATTACTTCTAAAATAATTTCAAAGGTTGAATATTTGAAATTAGATGTTCAAAAGTAATTGCGAGGTAGGTAATTATTACTCCAAAAAATTATTAATGACTGCCTTCACTAATAATAAAATAATGAGCATTATTAGAATTTTTTAAATATTATTTTAAAGGTTTTTCGTTAATTTTTGGCATTTTTCATTTTATTGTGATGCAGCGCGTACATCTTTTGAGCCAATATTATTTTTTCCCGTACTCGCCGTTGATCGTTACTCAAGAAAAAAACGTATACGAAATGATTATAGAAGAATTAGTTTTTCGACATTTTCAGTTTTTTGACGCTCAAAGATTTTTCGACCTAAATCCCCCCCTTTTATTTTTTTAAAATTTTTTGTCTAACACTACTCTAGCTCCTCTTTCATATTATGCATAAAAAATCTGCTGCTTCTCGAATTTTAGATTATTGCATCGAAGCGAGAGTATTGCATCTGAAAATCGCTTTTCTTACCACAACTTTTTCGGCCCCCGTTTGTGCCATTCCCGGTCAACATAAGATAAATTACTGATATTTTTCTGTATTTTTTTAGCTCTACCACGAACTCCTAGCACCATTTTTAACTGAGTTATGATAGGTCCGGCTTTAGAACCGGGAATTTCCTAAAAAGCAGGTTTTGCGACCTGATACTAGGATATATGAGGCCGATTGCCTAAAAGTCGGACAAACTTCGGTACAGCCAAAAAGTCAATGTCTGAGGAAACAATGGTTCCCGGTACAGTTTGATATGCTGATCAAAGTGGTGTAGTCTCATGATATGCAAATTGAACTGGAGCTCGATTTTAAGCTCCGAAGATCCGGCCAAATCACAGTTTTTAGGCTATATCTGGATACCCGATCGAGCAGTCGAAAAAGTTTCAACAGAGACTCTAGCTCAATTTGTATAAGGAATCTTGTGGATAAGTTGGCAATGCGCAATTTCTCTTGGTTCGTCAAATTTATAAAATTGCCAGTATCTAAGGAAAAAGTGCGAGCGCATACATTTACAGGAGGTGTACCAACCCTGTGCTGGCTTGTGTTTTAAATTAGGGGAAACTCCGATGTCTGCGAACGGAGTTATGATTTTTCTACCGAGGCAATTTGAGGCAAAAACAGCCCTCAGAGAGGAGAATTGCGCTATTTGCATATGATTCCCCTCTCATTTCGCACTTCCAGACGCCGAGCAGATCCGGGCGGTCGAGAATAAGAGGGGAATTACATGCAAATCGCGCAATTCTCCCTTCTGACAGCTGTTTTTGCCTCAAACTGCCTCGGTAGAAAAATCATAACTCCGTTCGCAGACATCGATGTTTCCCCTGATTTAAAACACAAGCCGGTATGGGTTTGGCACATCTCCTGTAAAGGTATGCGCTCGCACTTTTTCCATAGACGCTGGCAATTTTCCAGATTTGACGTACCAACAGCGACAGAGCATTGAAAAGTTATCGATTGGATTCTTTGTGCAAATTTAGCTATAGTATGTGTTCAAACTTTTTCGACTGCTCGATAGGGTATCCAGATATTGCCTAAAAACAGTGAATTGGCCGGATCTTAGGAGCTTAAGATCGAGCTCCAGATGAATTTGCATATCATGAAACTTCACCACTTTGTTCAGCATATCAAATAGTACCGAAAACCATTTTTTCCTCAGACATTGACTTTTCGGCTGTACCGAGCTGTGTTGACTTTTGATCGACAATTACGCAATCGGCCTCATATAAATTAATTTCTTTTGTCCTAAGCACTTCCACATTTAAGTTTAAGCGAAATAGAATTTTTTTTTGAAAATTGTTCCTGTTCCGAAATGCAATCTCTCGTGAGTAGAGTGTCGATAATGACATTTTGAGCAAAATCAAAAAGTCAATTGAAATTCATTTCAAAAAGTCATTTTTTAACAAGCGGTCGTGCAGGCCGTTCTCAAAAAGTCATATTTTGTTAAAAACTCAAGATAGTCAGCCTGAGATTCATGCAATAAATTCACAAACTCAAAAACGACTGATTTATAGGAATGAGATACAATTTGAATACATTTAATTAATACTACAACGATGACTATTAACTGTCGACCATTTCTTCCTAATCTTGTTGGCACCACTCTCCATGGCCGACGCGGGTCGAAATGAATCAACTTTTTGATTAAAAAAGGAATGTCTGATGCTAATTAAACAGTTGAAACACCCATTGTTAAAAAGTCATCAATCAATTGATTGGTGGAAAGCGACTTTTTAATAAGACACTTTGTCAAAAAGTCATTTACTTTCAACACTCTACTCGTGAGATCTGAAAATCACTCTCAAATTTCAGTTTCCGGTAATAAACTAGTTTCTTAAGGCAAAATTATTGATTTAACTGTAGAATTAGTGAACACGATAGCTTCGATTTAACCCTACGATCATTTTGAGGATCATGGAATCTATGGACTGCCACCATGCGGAAAATGGCAATTTGCAATCTAGGTAAGTCGCGTTTGTTGTGCTGGAGCGCCAATATTTTACTGGTTTACGAATTTTGTAAAAGAATATACCGTATTCTTCAGATTTAATTGGGCTATGAACGAACTGGAGAACGAACGAACTCGGTCGAAGAATGCACTCTACGTAGCCAGTGGTGATTCTGTGAGAGACAAGGGGAGGTGAGAGGGAATACGGTAGAGATCGATCGAGATTCGAGACAGGGGTGTGCGGCAACGGCTTTTTTCGGCAATCGGCAACTGCCGAAATCAAAATTCGGCAATTTCGGCATGTTTCGGTAAAGCTCAAAATGGTACAAAAATGAATATTTGACGCTGTTTTTAATATTGTTTGTCTCAAATTTAAACTGCGATTAACAATATCATCGAAAGAAGTTTGATTATGAGAGACTATCTGAGTGGATCGACATGTTTCTTCAGAGGCTTGGCACAGCAGGAAAAATGAGTTGATGAGATAAACATGCCACATTGTAGTATGGCCGAGGTGGAGTTGAGTCATGCTGAAAATGTATGAGTTCTTGGAATTATGGTGTACTTACAGTGACAAGGTAAAAAGTCCCAATGCTATCAAAACGGCTCTGGAAGCCGCAACATCCATTGTAGGGTAACTACACAATAGTAGGTTACTAGGACTATCGTCGGCCTGATTCCCGAACCTGCCGGATAATATTTGTAAATTACTCCGGGTTACTGTAAGTACGCCATAATTCCAAGAACATGCTTGATGGAACTCGAATGAACAACCCTTCACACAGTTGAACCATCAGTGTTGTAGCATTGAATATCACAAATAAAATCTTCTTACTTGCACAGGCAAACAACAGAAAAATAATTACAAAAATTTTTAAAAAAATGTTCGAAACCAATTTTTCAGGCTTAGATCAAAAATTAGCGAAATCTTCATGGAGTCGAAAATGTCTTAGAATTTTATGAGGAATCGACCACTCATTAGGCCATTCGATGAAGTTTTCGAAAATCAGAAATTTTGATGACGTAATGCCCTGAGGCGTAGAAACGTTTTTTTTGCACTTTCCCCATATCATGACTCAACTCCACCTCGGCCATACTACAATGTGGCATGTTTATCTCATCAACTCATTTTTCCTGCTGTGCCAAGATTAATTCGACTTAGTCAGATAGTCTTTCTTATTTCCTCGAACCTCTTCAAACGATAAGTTCAGATAACGAATAATTTACTTTTACTCGCTAATTTTGATTTTTTTTTCATTTTTCTTTATTGTATTCCCAAATAGTTGATTGCCGTTGACGTCCAAAATTAGTTGCCGTTGCCGGCAAGGATTTTCGGCAATGAAAGTCCGGCAATTTCGGCAACCAGTAAGGGCCTTTCCTCACAGCCCTGATTCGAGAGATGACGGTAGCTAGAGTATAGCTTATTTTCTGTACGTGTATCAATGAAGTAATTCTACTCTTTCTTCCAGGATCAGCGAGTTGAATCGCAAATTGTGTGACTTCGAAAGACGTGAAAGAGTGTGGAAAGAAGAAAAGGAGAAACTGACTATGAAGATAACAATTGCACAGGGAATGGTTAGTGAGAATGATGAATACGTTACTCTCTGCCCGCAAATCTGCAGTTGACATTATCATCGTTCATGTGACTGAATCATCATTTGTGATTATTAAAGGCTGATTTTCGAGCTACTTTATAGCTTGCAGACAACCAACACAACAAATTGTCATTCCAATTCCATTGAACCTGAAGTTACCGTGATCGATGGACCAGGTAATAAAAAATCAATATGTTGAAGTATTATCAAATTTACAGAAGAGGCGAGAGTTCTACATCCGCTTGACATCTTCCAGCCATGCAAAAATTCAAAAGACTGTCAGTTTTCAAATTTCTACGCGAATTCTTATTTTATGTATAACTTAATATATCCATGTTCTTATTAATATAATTAATAAGTAATATCGCAGCTATGCCTGCGGATGTGGCATTCTCTCGACTTCGAACTAAGCACGAACTTGAATGTAATCGAGTGAAATTCCATCGTATGATGCTTCCATTCATCAATGTAATGCGGCCATGATTCTTATTTTAGCATTAACACTTTCTATTTTACAGAAAAAGCTGTGTCCCGTGTGCGGAATCTCTCTTGGCGATGTCGGCCATCTACTGGGGAAGAAACACTTAAATAAGGTGCTATATTCAATCCAAATTACAATTAGCCCTGTTGTGAATGTTTTTTTGAATTTGTATTTATTTAGAAAAAAATTTTGCAGATCAAAGCTTATGGTGGGCGAGTGTCGAAGTCGGCATTTGAGTATTGGATGAAGAAAATGGACGAATCCCTTATGAAGAAGAAAGTGAGTGATTAAGAGGGAAGAGAGGGACAACGAGCCAGGGGGGGGGCTTTATAACGTACAGATTGCCAGGGGAACGAATTTATGCAATAAGTAATATTATAGTACGCTTACAGTTGAAATATTCAGTGGAACTTTGCGCTTTCTCAAATTATCCTAGACGCTGTTGACGAGATGAGTTTCAATCATGATGGATGAATGATTTCTTTACATCTTCAATGTCAATTGTCTTAGATTGGTGCGACTGCAAGCGTGCAAGCAGTGGTGAGTGCTGCAAAGGAGGTGTCGACGACCAATGACAAGAGAGAGAAGACACTAACGACTGTAGTGAAGAAGGTATACGCACTGCAACTGCTCATCGTCGTATTTCCGATGATATTCAGTTTCCCCCGAGTAAAATTGCAAATATGCATTCAGGCCAGCACTCCTTCTGCTGCAGCTGTTGCTAATAAGGCAATCGTGCAGCAAGTAATCACTCCATCCGTCACTCAATTGAAGCAAAAAGTGCGAACAACTTATTTTTATATGTAATTTCACTGAAAGAGATATTCTTAATGGAAACAATATTTATTTGAGCTATGCAACTCTAAATTTAAAAAAAAATAAGTTGAAAGAACGAAATATTGAAGTGGAATCAGTGGTAAATTGCAGACTCTCTCAAAATCTCTCTCGCACATTCTCAACTGTGGCAGTGAGAATCACGTGAATGGTAAGTGGTGTGAATAGATTATTGATTTGCGATTTGTGGTACATGGACCGCACACTTTTTATATTCATTGTGCCCGAGAGATTCGATTAATTTTCTCTTTTGCAGAAGTCAATATTCGAGTGGCTCTCTCGTCTCTCTGTGATAAATGGGATAGCAGTGTTCGCAAGTCGGAGATACGAAGGGAGACAAAGGGGTTGATGGTGGGTGTATATGGTGCAGTATTGTGGGACAAAACTGTTGGAGACACACTTTAAAAACCTTTGCTCTTCTCATTTTGCAGTAGGGTGGCGAAAACGACTCATCGAGTCAGCCCTTTACAATCTCTTTCTTTCGAGTACTCGAGAGGGGCCATAAACTCCCTCCCTCTCCCCTCGAGTGCTCGAAAAGACGCTATCAGGGTTCGAATGAGTTGCTTTTTTTCGAGTCGAAAACGAGTCGAGCTGTTTATCTCAGCCGTGGGTGGACAAAATGAGATGAGAGTAACATATTTGAAATCAGTGAATTTAACTCTATCGAAAACTTGCTCATTTGGAACATTAATTTCAAAAAATATAAATTTTTAAAGTGACCATTATCAGTGATTTATCGTACTCTACATCAAAATCGTTCGTCAGAAAACTAAATATAGCTAATGCAAATTATTGAGCAACCATTATAACGCTCTATAGCGAAGATCGAAGTGGCTGGAATCATAGGTCAAATGGGTTTCTCGCAAGTTCGCAATTAGTATAGGGCGGGACATGTAAATAGAGGCCTTCATGTGTCTACCCTACACTCTCTCGCAATGTTAATCGGGTTTACATGCAAAGTGCAGAAGTGCCTATCTTCGCTAGCGAAGACCTATTTGACGCATGGCTGGAATGCAACTCGAAAAAATGAAAACATTTGAATTTCCCTAAATGAGATGTCCGGAAAGTGGGGCGTCCGGAAAGTTCGTACACTTTTCGTTTTTCGGAAATTTCAGACGAACGGCTTTCAATAGGAACAAATATTTTTCAGTACCACGACCACAAAATCATAGCCTATCAAATATCATATGATAGGCATTCGCATATTTCATAGGAATGATGCAATAAAGGCAAATGTTAGGTATTGCGTTTTTGATATACTCATATTCGATTAAATGAATCTTGATGAATGTTAAAACGATAGATGCCCAAATTTAAGTGAACATAGAGATGATGCTCAATAATCAATTCAGGTACAAAAACATGAGATTCATTTCACCATTAACGAAATAAAAATTTCTGAAAAAAACTCGGGACTTCACAGTTTTGCATTTTTCAACATTTTTATTTATTTAAAGTTCTGTTGGAAATATTTATATACAATGTGGCTTACCATTCATTATAAATTAATAGAAAATTTTTATGGTAGATTTTGAGGGGGTTTTCTAAAATTTTATCTGATTTACGTGGGAAATTCAAAATTGCGTAGGGATGACGAAATTCGCTGGTGAGATTCACTGAGCACTAACGCGCTTCCTTGACAGAATCTGAGGCATAAATGGGGATTTTCAGACCATTCCTGGCTGAAAATATCGAAAATTCTTGTTTTTTGAGGTCCGAGGTCACTATGTTTACAGTAATAGGTATTTCGAAAGATGTGAGCTCGACTTGTGATCCAAGTCGAATAATGTCGAGCAGGTGTTACTGTCACGATTTAAATATAATGAAGTCCCATCGGGATTGAAGCCGAAGAGAAATATTCGAAAAACCAGAAAAAAGTGCACGAACTTTCCGGATACCCATATATTTATACAGAGCTCGATGAGCTGAATCCGAATATGTATCTACTATCTCATTTGGACCACTGAGAGCTGAGAAAACCCTTGACTCGTTTTCGACTCGAAAAAAACTACTCACTCGAGCCTTGCGTGCTACACTGCCACGGGGGTCAGACTCAATCGAAAGAGAGCGAGTGACTCGAGAGAGGGGCCATAAAAGGCCGACTCGATGAGTCGTTTTCGCCACCCTGACATGCATCAAATTGATACTGTCTGTTTAGATGTTGTGTGACTCGTGTGATACGAATGCACTCAATGTTGACGCACTCATGGAACATTTGAAGGAGGAGAATCACATTAATAAGGTGAGGCGGAGTGATAAATGCAAGTTTTTGTTGTTGTTTTTTTTTCTTTTTTGTTGGAAACATGCATTTTCGTCCAACCAAGAATAACGCCATTTCCGACCAGTTAACTGGTCAGATTTATACCGCAAGTTGGTGAAAACTGCTCCTATTGGAGGTGATTGTTACTAATACTGATCTCCCAAACATTTCTAGATCTTTTTACGAGTCAAAAAAATCAAGTTTTTGAAATTAATAATTGGCCAGACACCCAGAGTCTCTGTCTACGAAAATGTATAGTTGAACAAAATGTCGTTTAAGAACCTCTTTCAATCAGAAACTTACTTTTACAATGTAATTGTAAAAAGAAAAAAATGGTTTTCATCTCAGCTGTGCGGAATACAAGTTGGAAAGTTGTCTTGACATTCAACACTAACGTCTTCTGGTTATATTGTAGTGACAAAGAAATAATCTTCTTTTCAATATTCTTTTAAAAAATCATATTACAGATGATTCAAACAAAGACGAAAGTGTGCACAGAAGCAGTGAGTGAGTGGATGGAGATGATGAAGGAATGAATATCGATCCATCGATATGCCTTTCTCCCATCCCTCTCTCTTTTCCCCTTACCTTGTTTAGTAGAGTACAGTATATACTTTCATGTGCAAAATATGTAATTGTATTGTTTGTTCTTTCTACTGAACTCAAACCAGTTTCATGGAGTATATATTTTCATACATTCCCAGTTGCGTCGTTTTCTGTATCAAAGATGTGTCGTGTTGAGGGAAATCTCTCAAAGATTGATTTGTGGATCTTTTTTTGTTTTATTTGTTCAATAAATAATTTGATATTTTTTTCAAATATTCCGTCGGTGTATTCTGGCCACGATGAAGCACTTCGTAACTGCCGCAATACTTTTATCTTTTATTTATTAATGACAGATGTTAAATGATAATTCGAAATAGAAGAGGCACAGTGAGAATGAGAAGCAAATATTCTTTATGACTATACGAGCTAAAAAAAAGTAAAATGAGCAGAAAAAAATGAGGAATTCACCACTACCGTAGCAGCAAGTTTATGTACTACATTAGCATGAACGACTCCAATTTTAGTTTTCACCTTTCTGTCAAGTTTGGCCCCTTTCTCACTCACTCTCTCTCCCGTCTCCCTTATCGCTCTTTTCTGCTTTGTCATGCACTCCATTATTTCCAACCCTCCATCCATTGTATAACTATAGCCTATAGGTATAGTCTGCAATCAGAATGGCCGCCCACCAAACCCAATGGCCGCCCTTAAAGGGACAGTAAACACACAAATTCTTGTTCATTTGATCCAATTTCCACGAGCGACGTAGGGATAGAGATAGTGTGCGCCCTATTGGATATCAGCCCAGGTGGAGCAGCGGTAAAACGTTAGCCTAGCAATCGTGAGGTCGCGGGTTCGATACCCACCCTATGCTTTTGTTTCTTCCAGCGGGCCGAAAGTCGTGGCGAGACCTTGAAATTTGCGGGAATTCAACGGTGCCTTTACTGTCCCTTTAATCGCTAGGGGATTCCAGGGAACACACCCTTGCAGAATTTTGATTTTTTGAGGTGACATTTCGAGAAAAAATCAGACAGAATTTTAGGATCTCAAGGTCAGACAATTGAAAAAGTAACCCACATTTTCGACTTTTTGGTACATACGATTTTGGTCTATGGCAAGCGAGAAGAATCCTCTCGGATTCATGCATAGCTGGGCTGTCTACAAATTTCCCGCACTCCTGATTTCCCAAGCTCTCTCGCCGGTTAGAGAGCACAAGAGTACGGGAAAATTTTTGCCCGTCCGTGATACATAGACTTCCGTAAATATCGAATGTATCTTTATGTAAATATCGATGTTTCATGATATCTGATCGAATACTTACCCTTCTCCCTATCATATAGATTTTCCTTTTCTGTCACACCATGTCATTCGGGGGAAGAGGGGGCGCCGGAGCGGTCAAAATGAGGCATAAATAAATTCATAACTAAAGTATTAGATCGAAATCGAAAAATCGGCTTCCGTAACTTTGTTTGGAACTGCCTTACCCAAAATCTATGAAATTTGCATGTTTATAGCTTTACTCCCCGATGAGGAGATATCAAATGAAAATTTCAAATTGTATCTCCTCTTACAATTAGGGAAATGCTGATAATTATATGATTTTTTCCACAATATAAAACGAAACAAAGTTACGGAAGCCGATTTTTCGATTTCGATCTAACAATTTAGTTATGAATTTATTTATGCCTAAAATGACCTCATTTTGACCGCTCCAGCG
Source organism: Pristionchus fissidentatus (assembly GCA_036245785.1). Taxonomy (NCBI): domain Eukaryota; kingdom Metazoa; phylum Nematoda; class Chromadorea; order Rhabditida; family Neodiplogasteridae; genus Pristionchus; species Pristionchus fissidentatus. The sequence continues at coordinate 26,577,053 of BTSY01000005.1, read as the reverse complement.
CACCCTCTTCCACCGAATCAGGGGTGTGCGGCAAGGGCTTTTTTTCGGCAATCGGCAACTGCCGAAATGAAAATTCGGCAATTGCCGGCAATTTCGGCAAGTTTCGGCAATGCTCAAAAACGTGAAAAAACTACTATTTCAAGCAGTTTTTAATAAATAAAAATTTTTTTCTCGTGTATTTTTATCTTTTCTTCTTTTTTCATACATTTTATTTCGAAATAATATATTGCCGCAATATATTGCGGTTGCCTCCAAAATCACTTGCCGTTGCCGGCAATGAAAGTACGGCAATTTCGGCAACCGGCAAGTGCCTTGCCGCACAGCCCTGCACCGAATGACATTGTGTGTCTGTGTCTTCCCTTTTATGATTAGTGCTGTACTAGTACCAGTACTGGGGGATAGACGATCGCGCACCATTTTTCTCCTTTTCTTTGTGTATTTCGACAAATCGTGTTTGGCTCTCGTCTTCCCATTCACTGTGTGATATCTCTGGAGTCTGCCTCGGTGTTTACATTTTTATTGGCACCCCTGTGCAAAAATTTTCCCACACTCCTGATTTCGCGCGCTCTCTCGCCGGTTAGAGAGCACAAGAGAGCTTGCGAAATCCAAAGTGCGGGAAAATGTTTCGCCCTCTCCTGATTGGCACATTCCTTTAACCCTGAGCAGTGAATTAATGTGACTATTCATTCATTCATTCATTCATTCATTATTTATTCCGTCAGAGTATCGCATACAAGAAAAATAACTGTGAATAGGGGCAAGAAACGGATGTCCGTCGACGTAGTCGAATCGGTTTTGTGCATGGCAGCAAGGGTATGGGGAAGAAGGGTTAGGGCCAATTCTTAACAATTGATTCAGGGAAAAAGGAGTTGGGCTGGGAGCGGATGAATTTTCGGAAGGAATCTCGGGATAAATCAACCGAGGGGGAAGGGAGGGAATTCCAAATTGATATGGTTCTGGAGGCAAGGGTGGTGTGGGAATTGGGAGGGAAGAAAGGCAGAGAGATACGGAAGTGATGTGAATTACGGACAAATCTAGTAAGAGGAGAACGAGTGAGGAGGGAAGAGTGATCAAGTTCATAATTCCTATGAAGAATGGAATGGAGAAAGACAATATCGGTGACAAATCTACGGCGTTCTAAAGTTGTTAGATTTAGGGAGCGTAAACGATTACAGTAGCTTACTGAAGGCAGAGAACAACGGAAATAGAGCTTCCTAGTGAAGTCGCGTTGGACACGTTCAATATTTTTGGTAGTTTCAACGGAATTAATGGGGTTCCAGATAATGGAACAGGTCTCTAGACTAGGAAGAATAAATGTTGTGAACGATTTCACATAAATATCGATACAATTACTACGGAAAGCTTTGAAAAGGAAGTGCATTTTAGAATTTGATTTCTTAATAATTTCTTTGATATGTTCAGAGAAACAAAGAGAAGGGGTGAAAACGACTCCTAAGTCCTTAACAGTCTTTTTGGGTGTAAGGGCGACATTATTGATATGGAACTGTCTACAAGGGTTGTGAAGGCCATAGTGCATAATAGAGCATTTGGTCTCGGATAAGCCGAGATTCCATTGTACTGACCAGGTAGAGATAACATCGAGGGCACATTGTAAGTCATCAGAATAGAGTGGAGCTTCCGCATAAAGCTTTAAATCGTCAGCATAAACGGAATAGCGAATAGATGGCGGGAATTGTGATGAAATGTCAGTGATAAATAGGATGAACAAGAGTGGACCTAAGCAAGAGCCCTGTGGCACACCGGATCTAACTACAGTTGAAGGCGAGAATGAGTCATCGATGAAAACAGATTGGGTGCGATCGGATAAATATGCTTCGAACCAGGATACTAAATGAGAGGATATTCCTAATTGCGACATTTTAAAGAGCAAGAGTCGGTGATCGATACTATCAAATGCCTTACGGAAATCAATATATACAGTATCGAAAGGGGAATGCTTATGCAAAATTCTGAGATAATGGGCATGCGTTGCAGCCAGGTTAGTGGAAGTGGATCTAGAAGACCTAAACCCTGTTTGATGAGGGTCGAAAAGATTATTTTGGTCGAGGAAAGTCGTGATTTCACTAATAAGAATCTTCTCAAAGACTTTGCAAACAGAAGAGGTCAAAGAGATGGGGCGGAAATCGGATATATAGTTACTAGTTTTCTTAGGGATGGGCTTAACAAGTGCATGTCTCCACAATGAAGGAACTGTGCAAGTGAGCAAAGACTTATTGTAGATTATAAGAAGTGGGGCGATAATCGATAATTTACAATTAGTGAGAACAATACTGGGAATATTGTCAGGAGTAATATTGATCTTAGGTGAGAGATTACTGAGAGCACTTATAATATGTAAATGAGAGATTGTGGGGAGATCAAAGATTATTGAAGGAGAAGGGGGAGGGAGAGGGGAATGCATGGGATTGGTAAACACGGATGAAAAGAAGTCAGAGAATGCCCTACATTTATCGTCATTGGACAGAAGCAAATTACCGTTAGGATCGATAATTCCAGAAGGCGTGGATTTGGGGGCATTAAGTCTACTACTACAGAGCTTATAGAATGCTTTGGAATCGGATGAGGCAACAACTCTGCTCTCTAAGAGACAGTGAAATCGATGAAGGGCAGAATTAAATCGTTTGGTCATAACAATACAGGCATTACTATTAGGTGCAATCCTGGTTAGAGTCCTACTCTTACCATAAAGTATTCTAACATTACGGGGATATCTAGAGAACGGTGATGGCTTGGATAGCGGGACAAACATTTCAAGCAAGCTATTAATACATTTGAGAAAGTAATCGTAAGACTGATTTACATCAAGATGGGATAAAGCAATTGTCCAATTGTGGTGAAAAATAGAATCATTAATCGATTGCCAGTTGGCCAATCTGTACATTCTAGACGGGGTATGTTTACGAGAGGGAGGGGAAGGGATGCGGAGATCAAAGACCACACTGAGATGATCACTGATTGGGGGAGAAGGAGAAATGTTGTGAATGATATCCTTATTACTGAATACAAGATCTAGATAATTCTGGAGGCGGGTCGGAAAAGAGACAAACTGGGAGAAATGGTGGTCAGATATGAAATCAAGAAGATCGGAAGGAGTTGGAGAAGATAGGGTTTTCCAGTCGATATCAGGGTAGTTATAGTCGCCAATAAGGATACATGGAAAAGTATCAGAGATAAGAGGGGTAATGAAAGAAAGGAAGTCGATAAATGCATTGGGTGGGGAGGAAGGGGATCGATAAACATTAACTAATCTGATTTTATGGTACGGTAGATCCTTAGTGTACGTGAAATGTACATCAATCACAATCGAATCAAGGAGAGTTGATGCAAATGAGGATACAAATACGGGACTAAGAGAGTGATGAACAATGCAAGCGACTCCGCCGCCTCTACCTACGTCATCTGATATTGCGCGATCACTACGAAATGCAATGTAGTCGGAATGACCAGAGATCAAAAAAGCGTCGCTATCGGTAGAGTCTAACCAAGTCTCAGTGAGACAGACGATATGGAAATCAAGAGATGAGAGAAGAAAGGACAATTGGGGGAGCTTGCATCGAATAGAGCGGCAATTAGCATAGAATACTGAGACGCGCGATATCGATTGTCTACGTGCGCTAGAGGGATTGCATTGGTATGATGTAATCAGAGATGAGGAAGAGAGAGAGGGGGAAACAGGAGAGGAAATGGAAAGAGACAAAAGTGAAGGGATACCCTTACTGCCGGGATCCTACTTGCGAGTGACTCTGCGGGTGACATTGGGGTCGATGACGTCAGTGAACGATCCAGAGCGGGCGGTGAAAGTAGAGCACAGAGACGACGAGGACGAGGCAGCGAGATCTGCAGTGAGCGAATCGGCAGATTTGTTCTTGTTACGAGCATTGGGAGCCCGATTTCCATAGTTGGCAGGGAGGGGGCGGGGGTTACGGTATTCGATGATATAGTAATCGCGAACACCGAACTGCAGCTTGCCGGCTGCGAGGTTTCTGCGACGAACTTCGATTCTAGCCTCTCTTTCCATCTTCAGTTGGGTCGGGGTGAGATCCATGCGAACAAAGGAATGTTCGACCAGAGGGGTAGGGCGGCCAATTTTGGATCGAATTCCGGATAGGAAGGAGTCATTGATCGAATCAGCGCGGAACTCAATCTTAAGGGGACGGTGATCGGGGGAACGATCTCTCGGGTGACGATGGTGGGTCACCTCATTGTTGTTGAAGGCCTTGACTGCCTCGGGGCATCCAGAGTAGGTAATGAGGTCCTTGACGGTCTTCTCATCGGCGGCGAGTCCCTTGGAGGGGTTCTTGACCTCTGGAAGTCCGATGACCACAGAGCGACGAGCCTTGTCCTTGTAGACGGCCTTGTCAGAGATCACTTTCGAAAATGTCTCATACATCTCTCGGGTCCGATCGATAGATGAGAGAAGAGAGGGGATAGGGACGGGGGCGGGGGCAGGGGCGGGAGGAGGAGGGGCAGACTTGGCAATGGAGAGCAGTTCTGCCAGCATGGACTTGCACTCCTTCACTTCGATTGTCAGTTTATCGACTGACTCCTGTGTCGCATAACGAGAGGTAGTGGCAGTACGAGAGGGAATGGGAGGCTTGGGAGTACCGGTACCATTCATTTTCCAGATTGATTGGAGGAAGGGCGAGAAGAATTTAAAACTGACTCACCTCGTCAGGTGGGTTACGAAACCACACCTTGGCGCCGGCACCCCACTTGCCAGCTAGCAGATTGACGAGGAAGTCGACGGAAGTTGAGAGAAGAGACGAGAAAGGGAGTGATGACGTGGCGACTAGGGGAGGGAGGGAGAGACCGACCGCTCTCTAAGACGACTAGACACTCTATCATCCTTCACAGTTAATTTATTTTTCAGTTACGCAGTGAGTGTACTGTGAACGGTCGATAAATGGCGAGGGCAAATGAGGAATGGGAGTCTCTCGTGCAGGGAACTTCTATGCCTCAATACACCTTCCCTCATCTCAATAAGAGCAATGAAAACGAGTCAATGGCGAATTTATCGTCCGATAGTGATTCTGACACAGAATATTCGATTCTGTGCTACGAAAATGATCGAGAGGTCAGTTTAGATTTGAATACCGTTTGCAGAATTTCAAATGAATGAACAAACACAAATTGTTTCGGATTAACGATTAAAGGGACCAGGCAGTGAAAAACAAGTGAAGTTTATTTCATAGAGCTTGAAATGCTGTTTATCATCGAATTAAGCAAAAAAATTGAAAAAAATCGATAAAAATGCATTTAAAAATAATTACCTTATTTATTTAGACTCAGGATTGGTGATTTTGCGAGGTTTCTACGGTAACACAACAATTGTTCAGTTCGCGATTGAATGCAGACTTTGTAGGAGATTCGGGCCGGTCATCAAATTCACCCTTTCCCTAGCGGTTTTATTTAATTCCAGTGATATTGCGTTTGTTCTTTGTTGCCAAAACGTTCTAATAGTTGTACTCCCCGTTACGATCGCATTTGTCATGATCGAATGTGTATTTAACCCGAAAGAAGCTTGATTTCTCGCTTCTTGCCGGCCACCTTTCCTTTTTTGCCCATATTTTTCGGCTTGCCGACAGATTCGTTATCTTTATTACTTTAGAGATGACCGATTTCACGTGCTATTCATGCAGCACGCAACAGGTGCAGCGGTAAGCTACGCATTCATGCGCAGCTTACGGCAGCACCTGTTGGGCCTTCGGCTCGAATGGATTCATCAATTGAACCGGCTTCCTGCAAGACCCGGACGGAGCAGGGGAGGGCAAGGGGTGTAAACTGACTTATAGTCGAGAGGTGTGCATGCAATTTTTATTACAGCATCATGTGCAACTTAAAAAGGATTGAATATTCGTGTTTAATTATGTTCGCACACACCCTCCTTCCGCTCCGTCCCCCCTCTAAAGATCCGCTTTGACAACGCATAGAAGGAATGAATGCAGCACGTGCTGTATTCATTCCATCTATGCTGGCTATTCATTACCTATTGTTAAGTATATTCCTACTGTGATATACCCTGTGGAGGTTCAACGCACGACGGAAGAGTCGAGAAATGAAACAGAACACCGTACCTGGTCGTGTCTTCGTAACTGCAGTTTAATTGCTATCCTAATATCCGACTAGGATACGGTAGCCGAATCATAACAAGGAAACGCTATTAGCGGACATTGCAGAGCACTGTAAAGCAAGAGCTATAAATATTCGTTTGTAATCTTTATTCACATGACGTCAATATCGATGAATATGGGAAAGTAAATATAGTTAGCGGATAAAGGAAGAAGTCGACATCACAAAATAGTTTCAGCACATTGAAATCCGTTGCACCAGCACAGAAGACTAATTGACTCTTCAGCGGATTAGATCGAATAAGCGGGAAAACACAATGACGACAACGACATCGGCAGAGGTAAATCTTGCACAGCGAGAAAAGTTCACAACAGGACACGTGACATTATTAGAAATTGATTACGGTAACGAAAAACTATTGATTGGCGCAGAGGAAGAAGTCAATTATTGATTAGTAACTGAGAGAAGACATTTAAATTTTGTATGAACTGTATTCAGACAACCTAGCACTGGTATTGATGGCATGTATGCACCCAAATACAACAAGAATTCACAAACAAACAATTAAATAATTCTTGATGAAAACGATGTCCTTGCGGGTTGTATCGGAGAAGTGGCCTCTTAGATCTTGTTGAAAGCGTGGATGTAGACAGGCTGGCAGTGATCGGGAAATCCTCCTGCAATTGACTTTCCACATTATATTTATTTTATGTTTAAAAAAACATCTATTTAAAAAACAACAATATCAAATCATAAAGGAAGTTATCCCCAATAATTGGTAAGAGCTCCATAAGAAATAATCACCTCCCGATTAATAATTATCGAAACTAGGAATCAACAAATATTAAAATTATATAGGAATCCTCTTAGAGGATAACTGATCATCCCCTCACTATCAAGATTATCAGCAATTATACTTAGGGGCCACAACGTGGTCAGCGGAAGTGACCGACTGGGGTAGAATGTAGTGTCAAAGTGTGCCTACATGTCTGATTAAGACAAATCTTTTGGATTTAGGTCGATATCTTATCTCTGAGCCGAGCTACACCTCAAAAACCACGCGCGCTTCGACTGTTGTGAGAGGGAGAGAAGACGCGACGAGAGGGGGGAGGGGCGGAGCCTATACCCACATCTTTCTAGGGGCATAGCGCGCTTAATTTAGAGATATTTTGATGGTATGCCAGAAGATAAGTAGTTTATGAAGGTATGGAGAGTACGATGGCGCATCATTTTGGAGGATTGCGCGTGTTAAAGCGCCGCGGGAGTGCAGGAGCATAGCGCGCAATTGCAGAGAGTAAGCATCTGCTCTCATGGCGCAGTGGGTTGAGCGTTTGCTTTGTGAAAGGGATCTCGCAGGTTCAATTCCCCTTTTGCGAAAACCATTGCTATTTACAGTAGACCGTAATGTTGATACTCTCGTACTCTTAAAACCCCTATTTTCACGCACTATTTTTGCAAACGAAAGCACAATTCGGAGTCGCCGATTTTGATTTCTTTTTCTCTTGTAATATTCCCATAAAAATCAAGAGAATAGAATGCGGGTATATCAGGAGTTGTGAGTTCATTATTAAGCCCAATTTCGACGATTTCGAAATTAATTTTCACTTTTTCGACACCTCAACGTTCTCTGATCATCCCTGATATAGGCAAAATCGATTGCGCTCTCCAAGAGCTCCAAAACAAGCCATAATATGACTCATATCGTTTCGAATTACGCTTGTGCTCTCGGATTTTCATTTTTTGTCAAATCCGGGTGCGCGAGAAGTGGGCGGACGTTGTGGACCCTAATTATACTTTGGAATAAAATAGAAAATATATGAGAGAATATCTGAGTCGATTGAGATTCTCTCTACAGTGGCCGTACAAGCAAAACCTAACCTATGCAGAAAAGTTGTCCCTAGGGTAAACTTTGACGGTAGAGACCGAAAATGGACACGAGAAGTTGCATAGATCAAACCCGGCTGAGATATGCTTCACTATATATTGAAAATTGTTTTTTTCATCTTTGCTTAGAAGAGACCAAACCCCTTACATAGCTATATTTTCTGAAAGCTCTCGTTCTAAGGAACATTTTTTATGTTGTGAATAAAATTGTAACTCATCGGAGAAAAAAGTTACGATTTTTTGAATATTGAAATTTAAAAATTCGGTATTTCATCGTTGCCCATAGCACTTCTAACTAATTCCATTCGATTGCGCGTGCAAAATTACCCCCGTATACTTCAAATGAGCAAAATCGAGGTGATGGTTCGCATTTAAAAATGCCAGTGAACATGGGTATCGCGAGGCTACCGCGACGCAGCACGCGACGCGTGCCACAATGGAGTAAACAACTATGTTGTTTTCTGTGTTAATATTACAAATTGAATATGAAAACACTTTTTCCCATCAAGATTCACCCGGAAATCGGCAGAAGAATATATTTTTCAACAAATTTCGAAAGTTGGATTTTTATATATTTCAAGAATTTGTAGATGTGGTGTCGATGTGAAAAAAGCTCAAAAGACATTCCAACCATTTTTTGGATTGTGGGAGATGTTCCTGGAAGCTATTACTAGCCATGTAGTGGGTAGATTCAGCACGAAACACTTGCTACTTCATTTTCCTTCGTGGCAATAAACACATGATCAACATGAATATGCAAATTTATGATTATTCATGTTTAATCATCTTCAGTAAACTCTGAAAGATTAATTTTAATATTTTCTGCAATAAATAAAGTAAATTTTGAAATAAACTGGAAAGTCTACCATATAACTCCAAATATCAACTCAGAAAATGTGAAAACCCACAGTTTAAATTTGCTTCTATGAAACCCGGCAGCGCTTTTGAAGTGCAAAACAAGATCCATTTCAACGAAGGCTGATTTTCTGGCTAGATTCCTAATGTAATGACTATCAGTAGAACTTCAGAATTTCGCTCATATCAAATGAGTTCGACCCCATGTGTTCGAAACGATGCAATCAGGCGTACCACATTTTTTTTTAGTTTTAGAATATAAGTCTTACTTGGAATTGAGCTTGTTTTGGACTTCAAAAAACGCTGCCGTTTTTCTAAGAAGCAAATTTCAACAATTGGCCTTCACATTTTCTGAGTTGATATTTGGAGTTTAAAATATATGGTAGACTTTCCAGTTTATTTCAAAATTTACTTTATTTATTGCAGAAAATATTAAAATTAATCTTTCAGAGTTTACTGAAGATGATTAAACATGAATAATCATAAATTTGCATATTCATGTTGATCATGTGTTTATTGCCACGAAGGAAAATGAAGTAGCAAGTGCTTCGTGCTGAATCTATCCACTACATGGCTAGTAATAGCTTCCAGGAACATCTCCCACAATCCAAAAATGGTTGGAATGTCTTTTGAGCTTTTTTTCACATCGACACCACATCTACAAATTCTTGAAATATATAAAAATCCAACTTTCGAAATTTGTTGAAAAATATATTCTTCTGCCGATTTCCGGGTGAATCTTGATGGGAAAAAGTGTTTTCATATTCAATTTGTAATATTAACACAGAAAACAACATAGTTGTTTACTCCATTGTGGCACGCGTCGCGTGCTGCGTCGCGGTAGCCTCGCGATACCCATGTTCACTGGCATTTTTAAATGCGAACCATCACCTCGATTTTGCTCATTTGAAGTATACGGGGGTAATTTTGCACGCGCAATCGAATGGAATTAGTTAGAAGTGCTATGGGCAACGATGAAATACCGAATTTTTAAATTTCAATATTCAAAAAATCGTAACTTTTTTCTCCGATGAGTTACAATTTTATTCACAACATAAAAAATGTTCCTTAGAACGAGAGCTTTCAGAAAATATAGCTATGTAAGGGGTTTGGTCTCTTCTAAGCAAAGATGAAAAAAACAATTTTCAATATATAGTGAAGCATATCTCAGCCGGGTTTGATCTATGCAACTTCTCGTGTCCATTTTCGGTCTCTACCGTCAAAGTTTACCCTAGGGACAACTTTTCTGCATAGGTTAGGTTTTGCTTGTACGGCCGTATCTCAATCGACTCAGATAGTCTCTCATATATTCAAATGTGCAGATTTTTAGAAAAAAAACTGTACTCACCTTGGGTTTGATGCATCTGTTCTCTCTGAGCTCGTGCAGACTCTTTCTGATCTTGTCGAGGACGGTCTTGGCGTCCGAGTGGAAAGCCGCCAGTCCCACGTACACTTTGTCCGAGATCTTGTGAACCTGAAAAGGGAGAAATGGGGTTCTAGCCGGTATTTCGTCAGAAATTACTAAAGCACGGTGAAGTGCACATTACCCAATTTTTATAGCATTGCCAAAAAAAGTGGTCAGAGAGGCATATTACATTCAAAATGTTTCGTTTTCCAACACGGTCTGGTCGCCATTCAGAAGAGCCCATCCTCGCTAGCGAGAACCTATTTGACCTATGGTTGGCATACGAGCTGTAGACTAAAAGGATATGTGTCTAAAAGTTCAAAACAAATGTCTGATCTTCAGCTTCAACTATGAGCACTAACAAAGTAAGTTTCTAGTTAGATGCAAATATGAAGTAAGTAAAAAGTAATATACTAAAAAGCAAACACCGAGGTAACTTATTTGAGTATTTATGGTAACTAACCACACTAATTGCCGTAATATTATCCTGCAACCACTGAGTGAAATACATAAAGAATGAGCTGACCTCTTCCCGCTGCTTCTCCCCTCCATCATCTCTTCTTCTTCTCCAATTCGCACTCATCGATCGACGGGCGATTCTAAAATCACTCAAATTTCGTCATTATTACTCATTGCCCAACTTTTTGTATAAAGGCGTTTATAAAATGGACAGAGATAGTGAAGCTAATTCGACTAGTGCTTGCTCACCCAGCACTCGGCACTCGCCGAACCTTTTGTGGCAAGCACGTTTTAACCGGACGCGCGCGAGCCTAATTCCCGGAGTCACACATCGGAGTCACTCGTGAGTTGCTCGCGAACGCCTACATTGTTTTCACAACGTAGCCATAGCCAATGTGAGGGTTTGGGTTGATCGGTAAAATCAACAGGCGGGAACAATAGAGTGAATGGCCTAAATCTACACGTACGCGACCGATGCTTGTGACTAAACATTTGAAATGCACTCGCGTGTAACTCTTTCTCGCGAGCAACTTAGACAAAAGACCCGCAAGAGACGAGCGCCTCTTGATAACAGCACTACACAGCAAAAATAAGAATATAAATGTAAAATCAAATACAATAAATAATGAGCTAACTTCTTTCACTCGTTCCTCCTCCATCAATCTTCTCCTCGTAACTCCCACTCGTCGGTCGACAGGAGCTCCTAAAACAACTCGCATTTATTCATAGCGAGTTTTGGAGCATAACATGAAAGTAAACGAGACAGAATTGAGCTCAAACCTGGAGTCCGGGCGGGAGGGAATCCTTCAGCTTGTCGGCCTTCTCCTCATCCTGGATGACAAGGGTGAACAGGAAGCGGCTGGTGCGGACCTTGAACTTGACGTTCTCCTTGTTCTTCTTGATGGTGACGGACTTGGCGTCCTTTCTGAGTCCTTGATATCCTGGATTTGGCGCCGCATTTAACCTTAAAATAGGGAAATGTAATTATAAGTCGAATATGACACAACGCGCGAGACTTAAAAGGTTTCGGGCGTGTTCCCAACCACGTGCGGGACGTTCGTTACATTGGAAAAGCTTTACAATAACGATTAGTGACAAGTATAAAGCAGAAAATCATAGAAGGAACGTGAACAACGCAAGTTGAAAGGAAAACAAAAAAGCGCGCGAAAAATGGCAAAATGCAATACGCACAATACACGCGGCACGCAAATACCGTAATACAACAATTACACACATCAACACTTCACCAATCTTGATACAGTATACCATTTTTTTAAATCTTTTTTCTTAAATATACAAATTTTTTTAAATTTATTTTTTTCTTTCTTTATTGTTTTTAAGGAGAGTACAATAACTGCAAAATCACTTGATTTAAAAATGTGTTTTGCTCCGCTGCCTGGTACCTTTAAACGAATTCTGAAATTTTTCTTTCGTGTAATTGGAATTGCAGGATTGGCAATCGACAGCGAGGATAACTGGATCGGCAACACTCGCGGACGGAAAACACATCATTTTCTATCTGTTCTACGATTGGAAAGAAAGGTTTACTATTAGTCAATTTTCCTCATTGCTTTCTCTAGTTGATGAATGAGATGAGGGAGTCTTCGTTTGCAGAATTCTCAATAGCTTTGATACATCTATTTCTAATCTGGATGGTCTTTGCTTCGTATTTGAAAGAAGAAAGAAAGGAACTCCAACCCGATTTGTTCTCAATCTCAATTCCCCTGACGACCGACCACATTCCAGGTTTATTCTTTCTTCAGTTTTCCATTCATGACGAATTTACCGTAATTCAACCTATAAATTTCAGTGGATCGATACAAAGGGGGGGTCGGCTCGATTCCGACCAGGTCCATTCATCTCTCAAATACTCGAAGAGAGCCGAATTATCGATCAGAAGAGACGGGATGAATCGACAGAGAAGGAATCTGAATCCATAATGCATGTGTATATTCGAGTCTACAACTTGTATAAGTAAGAATGGCTGACTTATTTATTTTTTATGATTTGTTAGAAACTCATCTAATGAAATTTGTTGAGTGACCCTGAGAGTGAGATGAGTGAGGATATGAGTCGTTTCGTGTTGGATAATGGAAGTAGAGGAGTGAATACTGGAAGGAAGTGGAGATTACCAGCTGAGGTTATCTTAAATATATATTGTTTAAAGTAAAATATAACATTTTACGAGATTGACCCGACGACGGTGTGCAATATTGTAAATTGGCGATTCTGAAGGCAATGGCAGTGATACGACGTTTTTGGTGCGACCGTTTAGAACTCCTCAACATATTTTTCCCAGGCGTTATTTGGGATACGTTTCGGAACACTTCGAAACTTTTTATATTTTCGGGTTTCTAAACTGTAGTTGCAAACATAGGTCAAATGGGTTTTTCGCAAGTTCGCAATTAGCATAGGGCGGGGGATGTAGACAGAGGCCTTCATGTGTCTGTCCTGCACTCTCTCGCTACGTTAATCCGGTTTACATGCAAAGTGCAGAAGTGCCTATCTTCGCACGCGAAGACCTATTTGACATATGGTTGCAAAGCGTACCATAACACATGATGGCATCAATTTCGTTGTAGATGCTCTCACTTCACTTTGAGTATTTCCATCGTCTCTTCACTGGAAATTACTCAGAGCGAAACGAAGAGTGGATTGAAATCTCCGATGTGGATGGAGACATTATGCAATCTATCGTCACCGTTGCCATTCTTCCCACTCAGTTCTATAGAAGCATCAATTTTGTCTTTGCACTCGGAGAAATTAGTAAGAAATTATGACAACTTCAATAATTTAAAGTGCTTCTTTTCATTGCAGAATTCGAGAAATTTATGGAAGTAGTGCAAATATGCGATCGATTTGGTTTAACCAATCTTCTAGACGCAATAACTTTCTCATTTTATGATCGAATCGATAAGGCTCTGTTCTTTCGAAGCGATGATTTCGACCAACTAATGGAATTCGTTAAAATTACAGGAATGGATGATATGATGGTGAGAGCAAACGTGAAAATAGAGAATTCTTGATGGAAATTAGATATCCCAACAACAACTATACAATATATTTTTCCTTATATTGTCTTTATATAATTTTCAGGAGGAATACTTTGATAGATTTTGCATTCTTGAGTGTTTGAATAAACTGAAGGAGAATAATGAAGAAGTAATGACTGAATCAGCTCTAGATTTATTATACAAAGTAAGAATATCTTTTCACGCTTTGATCAGCGCTCCAAAAGCGACACTGATAAATATTGTATTGTATTATTGTATTCACACTTTCTGAAGACCTGCATTATGATCCTTTCAGAGAATTGATCACATTGCTACTGTATCCAATCAGCGTCCAAAGGTGAATCGCTTTGTGTTATGCCTTAGGTTTTCTTCTCTTATTTTCATTTTGATTGATTCTTACATTTTCCGCGCTCACATCGTACAGTAACTCAAGCAAAAGGGTCTCTCTCCCACTTTCTCACACACTCTCTCATCTGGAATAAAGTTGCATGTTTGAATTCATTCCCTGTTTCAGATTTGCTTCCATTTCGACTCTGGTCCTGTGATTGTCTCTCTATTCAACGACACTCGATCTTCAATTATTTCTGATTTGATTAATTACATCAACCAAGAGTGTGTGCTGTTACAATTGAAGATAATCAAGCAAAGGAGTGGAGTTTCGATCAGAGTGAGAATAAACTTCTTTATCATGAACGAATGATTAGTCGCGATTGAATTGAGGCCCGCGGATGGATTGATGAGCGACTGAGAGTGAAAAATTTGTTCCTTTCTGCTCCTATGATTCTTTTCTTCCGTCACAATGGATTCCAACTCAGTCTTCATTTGGAAACAACAATTGGATCCTCCGACCTCGTCCTTGGAGTGGTCATCGATGGAAGAGAAGTTGTTCAATTTGCAAATGATATCAGCTCTATTAGTATCGTCCAATAGGTAAATGTCTCCATAACAATGTAAAGTTTTAACCGCCGATTCAATGCATTAAAATGTTGTAACCGCAATTTCGTGTCTATTTTCAGCCCAGCTTGGCATTGATTGACACTGTGAGCACTTGTGGTATTGAGATAATTTTTCAGTGATTGTATTGTCAGATCGGATTAATTCTGCTACCTTTAGAGTATTGGGTATTTCTCGTATAATAAAACTTCATGTATTCTTAAGAGACCATCCATGAGAAAACGGGAGGGGGTCTCGGATGGCCGAAAATATAACCTGCCTTCGAACTTTTTTTTCGTGAAGTGATCATCAAGAATGCTGATCGAGAGCACATATCTTTGATCCTGAATAGGGACCACCATCCACATGAACGAAATTGAAAACTATGACATACAAACCATAATATAATGTCAACCTTGTATGCTGAATCACTTTTCCTGAAAAGAAAAGATCACAGAAATGTGTACTTTTTATGCAAATTATGATTATCGAAAATCATGCCCTCCCAAAAAGTGAAGACGTCACACTATATGCGCTCTAGTGTCCTTTTTAGAAGAGGGCCGCTCGTTTTCAAAGTTTTAAGTGATAAAGTATGTATCCCCTCATATCATATCCAAAAATCAGACGATTCTGTGGTCCTCTGGTATTTATTTCCAGGCTGGATCCCGGTATAGCTCGCGCTTTCCCGGTATCTATACCGGGATCCCGGTATGTTTCCAGGCAGGGATCCCCTTATCGCTTTTCCAGGCTGGATCCCGGTATAGCGCGCGCTTTCCCGGTATCGATACCGGGATCCCGGTATAATTTGCAGGCTGGATCCCTGTCTGATTCCAGGCTGGAAATATACCGGGATCCTACCTGGAAATAAATACCAGAGTCGCCGCCGGTTTCTACAATAGATCAAAGATCAAAGGTGACGGCGAGCTTTGATCTACTGTAAAATCCGGCGGCGACCGTCGATTCGTCTCATTTTTGGATATGCTATGAGGGTATACCTACTTTATCACTTACAACTTTCAAAACGAGCGGCCATCTTCTAGGACGGATTCTGGAGCGCTTCAAATGTGATACTAGCCCGATTAGTGAGCACTTTTGACCTTCCACGTACTAAAGCAAGTGACGGCGACGCAGAATGCTCTAATTTTTTGATATTAGATTTGAAGAAGAAAATCTAAAAATATGCCTCATCAAAAAATTCGGTTAGCGCGCTCACTACTATTTTCGGGTTCCTTTGAAAAGGTTATTGTTTGTTTAATGCTTTGGGATTTTTAAAAATGTAGATTTGTCAGATAAACTTTCTCAAACTTGGTCGGAAATGTAAGTTTCTGGTTTAAAGTTACTGACCAGGGAAAAAATTCGACCCCCCCCCCCGAAATTTTTTTTTATGGGCTTGGATGACATCCACGATTTCAAGTCTGAAAATTAAAAAGAGCGAAAAAATTCGCATCTTACGCACACGTTTCTTTGTTTTGTTTACCTTTTTTCGTTCTATTTAATTTTCAAACTTGCAATTGTGGAAGTCATTCAAATCCATATGAAAAATGCAGGGGTCGAATTTTTTTCCCAGGCCGGTAACTTTAAGCATACCCAGATCGTCAAATATTTCACCGTTACGATAGTTTTTGCGCACTGGCTTATTCATTAACAAAGATCTAGCTACTTTATTATTCATCTTTCGTCACTCGGTGAGAAAGAAAACTAAAGAGATAAAAGCTGGGACGAACAATCGAACGAAAAACTAAACTGAGCACAGTATTGATTGAATCTTCGGGTTAGTTGTATTTTCTGTAGTCATTACACGATTGGATACAGGGGTCGAGATGAGTACCGGTACTTACAAGGGGGAGAAGAACGACCAATCAATAATTAGAGAATGATCGATGTAACAATGTGATCTACCTAAAAGTGTGGAGTCGAATGCCTTGTGCAAATGTGGTGGAAAGCACGACACGTTGGGTGGACCTGGGGGTGACTTAGAAGAAGGAAACAGATTAGAGATAAGGTCGACGAAGGAGAATTCCTCCAGAAGGAGTGAAGGAAGAGAGACTTGAGATGGAGAGACCTGTCCCTGTGATGGAATGAGATGGTGAAGCGGAGGGAGAGGGACCGAGCGATGGCAACTGAAATAGAAACATACCGATCGATTAGCATGTCCTTAAAGGGACCTGGCACTGCAAAATAATTTATTTTTAATTAAAAGAAAATTCTTTTCTGATTAGAATGCAAAAAATCGCATATTTTTACGATTTTTTTGAAAGAAGTTATGATTTTTCAAAGTTCGGAATTTGCGTTGATGTACCGGGCGCTACGGTGTTTAGCGCGCTAAACACAGTAATGCCCGGTACGCGAGCACCTTTAAAAAATCATAACTCCTTTCAAAAAAATCGTAAAAATAAGCGATTTTTTGCATTCTAATCGGAAAAGAATTTTCTTTGAAATAAAAATAACTTATTTTGCAGTGCCAGGTCCCTTTAAAGTAGTCTTAAATAACAGGGTTCTATAGGATAGCCGTACGCATAGAATATTGTGATTGCTTATAGATGTTATGATATTAAGGACTCCTAGGATCTACCGTCAATGCCCTTTTCTCTCACCTCTGCTCTGGTCAAAACGCCTTCTCCACTCATTGATCGCACTCCTTGTAGTCCAATAGCCGAGCACATTCGCCATGGGAGAACTGAGAATAGAAAGGAGTTGATAAATATCGAACAATTAACTTTCATTAAAAAAAAATGAAACTGGCTATTTCCCTTCACACTTCTGTGATTGACAATCTGTCCTTCCATT
Organism: Pristionchus fissidentatus; assembly: GCA_036245785.1. Taxonomy (NCBI): domain Eukaryota; kingdom Metazoa; phylum Nematoda; class Chromadorea; order Rhabditida; family Neodiplogasteridae; genus Pristionchus; species Pristionchus fissidentatus. The sequence continues at coordinate 26,559,626 of BTSY01000005.1, read as the reverse complement.
GAAGGGAATGATCTACTGCTTACTTCTGAGCTCTTTCCGTTTGACCATTGTGCAGTGTTCTCACCAGATCTGGCATCTCCAACTAGATAGGGAGATAGTATTCCTCCTCCTCCTTCAATTCCCTCTGGTGTCGATCCCTCAGGGAAGAAAGCAGACGGTCTCAGTCCTTTACGAGCTCTCCAAGCAGCGAAATCTCGTTCCAGCTGAATTCCTCCGCTTTTGCAGAACACTTTTCACTCTTTGCATTAGTTAGAACGCAACTTATTCATCTTCACTCTATAACTCAAGTGTCGTTAGTCAAAAACGCGCTCTCTCTCACGAATGCTCGCTACATTTTCCATGAATATGAAAGTAGGCAAGTGTCTCTCACTCTCTCACAGAACAACCAGTCATGCAGACAATCACAACGAAAATACAATCAGTTTTCGATAGACTGTCGTAACTGGGTACTACTACGATATATGGGGACGACGATACGACGATAGACACACTCACTGGACGAGAAAGCCGCTTGGTCGGACTACGAACCTGACGACGGACGTCTTTCTTGAGAGATGCACGAAGATCTCGAGTGCCCGGGACTCCTGGCTCACCCAGAGATGGAGCTTCGTAGTCACATAGGGAATTGGATGAAGAGGAACTGGAAGAGGAGATGGATAATAGAATGGAGAAAAGTCATCAACTCAATCCCTGGGGGCTGTATAATCTGTCAGAACTTGGCCAAGTTTTCGGCGATCTTTTTTCGTCAGTTTTTGACTTAATCTTAATTTCTTTGCAATGGGTAGATTAAGCAAGATGAAAAAGTAACAATGCCAAAGAAATTAACATAAAATATAATGATAGCAATTAGCAAATCCGTGAAAAAGATGGACGAAAATGGAAAATCCGTGAAAAGATGGACAAGTTTTCTTTTGGGCGAGCTAGACAGTGACGAGAGAGCACTGAGATCGAGGAGAGGGAAAAGTATGCATGTGTTGTTTACGTTTATTGCGAAACTCTGCGCTCTTTCTTGTTTACGTGCTCTCTCGTCACTGTCTAGCTCACCCAAAACAAAACTTGGCGAAGTTTCGTTTTCGTCCATCTTTAACACGGATTTGCTAGTCTCTAATATTATATTTTATGTTCATTTCTTTGGTATTGTTACTTTTTCATCTTGCTTAATCTTAATTTCTTACATTGTAAAGAGATTAAGTCAAAAACAGCCGAAAAAGGATCGCCGAAAACTTGGCCAAGTTCTGACAGATTATACAGCCCCCTGATTGAAACTACCTCTCAGTGTTACAAATGGTTCAGTTCGTGCAATTTTTCGCACCGATGTGAGAAGTTTGAGGAAAAAAATGAATGAAGGGGAAGGGTCTAAAGCCGATTAATTACTCACCGTGTGGGTGGTCTCTCTTCCGGTTCCTCTAGATACGTTGGCATCTTCATCTGAGGAGGGGCTGCTAGTGAGAACTCAGAGTCATACGAGAAGAGAAGGCTTCGTTCCGGTGACATCTTCTCCTTCTCTTTCTCTGGCACCTCGGATGCGTCAGCTCCGTCCGGCTGCACTGCTGACACAACTGCTGGCTCCGGCTCGGGTATGGGTTCGGGTTCCTCGAGTACCACAGGATCGGATGCGACGGGAGTTTTGACGGGGTCGGGCGGGGGTGGTTCATCTACGACTGACTCGGCGGCGATGGAAGGAAGAGGGACGGAAGGTTCGATGGATAGAGTCTCGGAATGTGCAGTGAGACCGGCCAGTTCATCTTGTAGAGAGAGTCCATTGGTGGGAGTGGATTCATCATTGTCCTCGATTGGAGGAGAAGTGAAATTGAGTGAACGAGGAGCGGGATCTCGACGGCCACGAGGAGTCCATCGACCAGAGTCTGATGTCTCCAATTCTGAATCAGAGTTTACGATGGAGAAGACGGAGAACAGTTTACTACATTTTAAAATGGTCACATACCGGAAGCGAGTGAATCATAGAGTGAATCAACAGAGGGGCTTCGATAGGGAGACGGCTTTGCTCGATAGATTCTCAATTCTGCCTCGGCATCGTTGAACATCGATTTGAGCTGAATATTTATTAGATGTATTTCTACTCCGTCTGAATTGTCGATGGCTGCAAAAATCAGAAATCGCCGTGCCGCGTTCACAATCGTGGATCAATTCTTCCCTACTCTGTTCATTTCAATACTTACCTCAGCATACAAATTCTGCATCCCATTCATTTGTTCACTCAATTCGTTTTCTCTCTGCACGGCAACTTCCAATTGTTCAGTCAACGAATCACACTCTTCCGTAAGCTGCAATAGATAGGTCCATCAAATATATATTTCATTTGAATTTTTTAGCATCAGTCTAAGCCCGATTTCTTCGTTCACTTGGTCATTCGACCCTCACATGAATCATTCCTCTCAATTTCCACCCTCGGGGTGGTGAGAGTAAACAAATATTGAATGCATTCTAGTGGGAACGAGTCATAAACGGCTCCGAGTCAGTCACAAACAATCTCTCTCTTCCCTCGATGGGCGACTATCCCTTGTTTGATGCACGAGGAAGGAGTGATCAGAGATCAATTATAATGGGAGATCAAGGAAGTAAATGATAACTAGTCGAGGATAGAGATCAAAGGATCACTTACATCTTTCTCTCTCGCACTTCTTCTATTGACCTCTTCGATGAGTCTTGAGATATTCTCTCCATGAATGGCACATTCCTCATTCTTCTTGCAAATCGCCGCTTGCAGTTTTGCTGCCTTAAAAAAATAATCGTTCTCATCAAATCTCTATTATATAGCCATCTCGGACACTTAGGAATGTTGTGTTTGGTACTCCACTACTTTCCGATAACTAGCGTCCATGATTGTCACTCAATTTGTTGATATAACTTATCTCCTATCAGCAAATCTACACATTGGCCGCACATGTTCTGTGAAAACAATTCCGATTGTTTGATGATCATTCTTCTCATTTTGAGTGTTTTGCCCCTCATTCTTCCACAAAGATCCATTGTAATCTCACACAAATCCGTCCAGTTCGTAGAACGTCGACGGCCAATCGATGCAATTGTTACTGATTTCCCCCCCCCCCCCCCCCCCAGTGCTGACTTCTCTAATCGGGTGCAGATTCAACAACCAAAGTTAAGGATGATCGCATAATCTCATTGATCGATTCATTCGACTCTTTCTGATGGATAAAAACATCACATATGGATTGCAGCTGTTGCTATTTTAACAATCCCCACGAAAGAAACGTTTTTTCCCGGGTTGTTGAGAGTTTCCAATGAAATGCACATTCAATGGTTATGAGGGGGACAATTGGTATGGGAACATCGACGTAATCACTTGTTCCCACTTCTCTCTCGCTCTCTTCTATTTGCATCGTCCCCTCGATTGTCTCTCTCTCTGCCTTCAGAATGTGAAATCTGAGAGAGTACGAGCTCCTCTCTCTCTGTGTAATAATGCCTCTCAACGATAACACTCTCCTCGATCCACACACTCTCTCGTTTGTCAGATAAGACGAGACAGTGAGAGAGGGGAACACGTCATATGTATCTCAACTTTCTCAGACCTGTCAGATCCTTGCCCATCTCTCAAATGACGAACTACGCAATGGCAGAATACACGTGAATCAGTCACGAGATGGCATAATTCCCATTCTCATAGTGAGAAAAGACGCCGATTCAATGGAAATATGGCACGACTAAACCACCGATTGCGAGAGAGAGGAAGATTAAAAAGAGTTTAGAGATCAATGGGACAAATCGTCACTCGAGAGGCACTTTTTGCCCCGTTTGAGTGCACGATCGAGTGTTCCACACATTCGACATCATTTGATGAGACTCGGCATGTTCCGATAATCCCTGGTACATGGACACTGCATAATGGAGTGTGACCCTCTCGAGCGATCAATCCAGAGATTAGTGACCATTGAGTACAGTAATTTGCCCCCCGCTCTATCCAGTAGGTGAGAGAAGATGACAGAGTGAGTGAAATGGAGAGTGTCAGAGAAATGGTTGCTCAAACAATCCCCATTCATAACAAGACGAGTGTAATGAGTCCAGTTATTACTCTCCACTTTATGCATGCTCTCTCGTCTTCTCTAACATTGAGAGAGTGTGGAAGAGGAAGAGGCGGTCAAGCGATTGACTCGCCCAGCTTATTATCAACGTTTGTAAACAGAGAGTTACCCCGAGGTTACAACCGAATACAATGAACAAACCGGACTTCCGGTTGAAACTATCGATTACCTGAGTGGAAACAGATAGGAGTTGATTCTCGATCTCCAATACGTCCCTTCTCGATTCCGAGTCTCTCCCTTCGAGATCTCTGCAAGAGAAATGAATAATTCCCAGTCCTTGAGATCCATCTCAGTTTACCCATAAGTGACCTCAGCAAATCTCAAACTGTCAATCGTCTAAATAGCTCGGAAAGATGGACAGTTAGGTGGAAAATAGCCATCTCTAGTTTGGAATTGTGGATAAACTTACTTTCTGAGTACATTCGATTCTGCAGTGAGTCGGATGTTCTCTCTCCTCAGTCGTTCCACTTGTCTACAGAGGGAAGTCGTGTCTCCATCACTGAACATTCAGTTTATCCCACCGTTCTTTTATTTATTCATATCGAATTCCCACACAGCTCTCATATTTATCGGGGACATTCAGCTTTGAATGGCAGAGTGGGATGGGGTCTTTGGTGTATTGGTAGATGGAAGTTATGCGATGGTACGTGTGGAGAGAGTGAATTCATGGGTCGAAATGGGGACTATTCCCACCCGTTCTCTACATTGTTTGCATTCGTTCGTTGACTTCTTTCACTCCTGTCAAGAATAACCGAGAAGATTAGCAAAAAGAGAAGAAACTTCGAGGTTTTGTGAGGGTTTTCTCTTGCAAAGATTCACCGTTCGGAAACCACTAATTCGAATTAGTCTAGAGGGGGAAATGCTCACTTCCGCCTCTTAATATTCGTATTTTCACACGTTTTTACACGTTCCGCAGGTGAAATTACACGATTTAGTCACGGATTTACGGCAATTCCCTAATGAAGTGTTGACGTGGAATGGTAACACACACAACGCCCCCGTTTAGTCATCACTCAGAGCCTTGGAGACCAAATCGACTGAATAAGAGGTGGAGACGGGCAAAATATCCCTCCCTCTCTCTCTCTCTCTCTCTCTCTCTCTCTCACGGACTTCCATTGACTAGACTCTGATGGATGCAAGGCTACATCGAGGGGCAGAATGAGGAAGGAACATTATTTTAAACCTCCGCACGGGATTTACTAGCGAGAGTATGTGCGAAAGTGAGAGAGGCCTTCTCAGTTTTGCACGCTCTCTCGCTCTTGACCGCTTTCCGTAGTTTAGACTGGAGTCCGATGGGCGATGGAATGAGAGTGCAACTCACGTTCCAAATTGATCATCATCAATGGAGAAATATCGAAGAAGTTCCACCCGTCGATGTAATTCATATCGAAGTTGTTTTGCCTGCTCCGACGATTGTGTCAATGACTCCTCCAAGAACTCATTCCTACAATTATCGATTTCCTCCCGATTATTTATTTACCCTGAGTCCCTGAGAGCGTCTCGCCACAATAGTGTAAGATGGCCTAGTAACCCGATCTGTTATCTGTTTCACTCCTACTTCTCAGAGGAAAGAGAACCCATCTCTTTCTCTCATCTCTCACTCCTTTCAAACACGCAATCTCAGAATATACGATGAATTTGTAGGTAGGTCACGGATGAAATATCAGATTATATTTTAGTTATGCGGGTATATCAAAAGAATGTTTTTTTTTCTCGATCGGATTGATATCAGAGTAGGAGGTAGTGCGGAATCTTCAGAGATCAAAGATCAACTTACCGATTCTGAAGTTCCCTGTTTCTTTCTAGCAGAGATTGGCCGATTTGAGCTGCGATTTCGATGTCATGCTCCTTCTGGAAATTATCGATTAGCCGTGTTTTCTTGAACTTTCTGTTATGCCATCCTGATCCATCTAATCTTCAGTTCGTGTGATAAGTAACAGTTGCTGTGAGCGAATGAGGGAAAGAACAGACGCCAGAGAGACAGAGAAAAGATGAGAGAGTGTGCAGAATGAAGAGACGGAAGAAGAAAAATGGCGACAAAAGGCATTTTGACACATGATTCCGTTGAGTGTTCTTATCTCTCGGGGAGAGTGAAGGGTGGATCGACTTTCCATTGGAATGAAGCTTGCACAGTAGATCAAAGCCCCCTCTCATTTGAGAGTGAGAGAGACTCGAGGACCCACTTATGGCTAATAAACAACGGAATTGGATGGGACAGACTAATTGAATGACGATATCGATCTAAGAGACTTACAATGACTAGTTCATGCGAATTAGAGAGAACTGTGAAACAAGAGTCAAAAGAAGAAATAGATCAAACGATCAAACCTGTCGAAGGAGAGAAGAGAGATCAGTCGACGAACTCGACGGGAGATCAGAATGGTGACCCGAACTGGACTCAGCCATACATCAAACTACAAAGATCAAAGATCAAACTATGAAAAGGACAAGAAATGGTTGGAATGGTATGAGTCAGGGGCTAAATCGGGGGGAGATGGGGAAGTGATGTGAGAGGGAGATTCGAAAGAGAACAAGAGAGCACGGCTATATAGTTGAACGATCTCGGAACCCTACTACAGAATACGGTATTGTCTCGTTGATTTGTAATGAATAGGAGAGGGAAATCCGGGAGAAAACGAGAGTTAAACGAAGCGTGATAATGATAAAAAGGTGTGAGAATTGGGGTCGATGGTTCGAATTTGTACGATTGCAAGGAAAAACGAGGAATTTGACGCTTTTGTCAGCTTCTTTCACGATTCGTCGCACGCTTTCCACGCGTGAAAGGCGAACTTTACACCACTCGAAATAGTTAGTGATGACGTAATCGTGAGAGATTGTGGTAAAAGATTTAGTGACGGTTGACTGACCAGTCGATTAGAATGGAAGATACAAGAAAAAGATGGCAAATCGAGAGAACGAAAGAGATTAATCGAAAGATTCGGAGGTAGAGAATGCAATAAAGGCGCGAGTTATTGCAGGAATCGACCTTTGTTGGTACAAACCTCCCCTTTCCACCCTTTATTCCACTCTTTATACTTACGAGAGAGCACGAAAATGGAGAGAAAGTAACTGACTACTGCTTAGAATTGATTGCGAAGCGTGGAGAGAGCGGGAAAATGAAAGGGAAAGAGAGGGAAGAAGAAAGAATGGAAGGAGAAATGGGGGAATGGTTTGTAAATACAAGAGTTCGTCTCGAGTAAGTCGGTAGTAGAGAGGAGACAGACAGACTTCTTCCCCTTTCCATCGATGTCGTCTCTCTTCTCCCTCTAGCTATCACTCCGCCCTCTCTCTCTCTCTTTCTCCCTCTCTCCACCCTCTCACATACCGATACTCTCTCGGCCTCTCTCGTCGTCTCGCCCTCTCCCACTTCTCCACAATCTCTCATCTCCATCTGTCCGAATTTGCTCACTCAGATGCAAATGAGAAATCGGCGGTGATAAAATGTCCTGCGTGTTGCACTCTTCTGTTTGGCGCCGCCGCCGATTCCCAATTAGAGCGCCGCCCTCACCACCAGAACCACAAAAGGGCACTTCACATATGCATCACACACTATCTGGAATGCCCCGGTTTACACAACGACACAATTTGACTCAATATATTTTTCTGTGTGTGAAATGCATCTGATTTGGACGTTGAGATGACTCGGAACGGACGAGAGATCTGGAATTGAATTGTCCCCTCTCTTCTTTGCTGAGAGTCCCATTCACATCCATTAGCATTTCCATTTGATCAGTGTGATGACCAAATAAATGGAAGACGAAACACGAGACAGCACACTTGAAAGGCGAAAGAGCGGCAAGACAAAATCAGAGAACATTACGTGTATGCACGAAAAAGTGATGTGCAGACGCGCTTTTTGCATTTGAATTGGTTACGGTAGAAATGGGCTTCCAACACTTCAGAACAAGAGCGCGCTGGTTCAAAAGAGTTTACATCCTTTTCGCTTATTTTATGACGTAATTTCCGGTTTATTTATTGATTGTTTAATTCACTAATATCCATTGCAGAGGGCGTCGACCCGTAGACTCGCTGACGATGTCTCTCCTCGTCAAATTCGAGTCGAAATCGGCTCGTGTCAAAGGTGACACACTTTATATTTATTGTCTTTGCTCTGTTTCTGTATTAACTTGATATTTATCTTTCTTTTACTTCTAATTAACTTGGTCTTAGGCATCTCCTTCCATCCGACTCGACCATGGGTGCTCGCGTCCCTCCATTCGGGAGTCATTCAACTGTGGGACTATCGCATCTGTGTGTTACTCGACAAATTCGACGAGCACGATGGACCCGTCAGAGGCATTTGCTTCCACAATGAACAGCCCATCTTCGTATCCGGAGGCGACGACTACAAAATCAAAGTGAGAATCGATCAATTCAATACGATTGGAAAAGATGTCCACGTGGCACTGACGCGTAATTTGATGTGGAAGAGCTTTCGGGTTCCTCTCATTTCGTATATTGCGTGACCAAGACAATTATTGTTCTATTAGCACTTTTCAAATCGGAAACAAGTACAAGTATCAAAGTTTATAGTACAAATGTCGTGGCAATTCACCCTTGTGCGATTTTAAATGAACTGACTAAACTGAACTGACTCGTTGATCATTCTTATTTCATGCATTGCAGGTGTGGAACTACAAGCAGCGACGATGCATCTTCACTTTGCTCGGCCATCTCGATTACATCCGATCGACGTTCTTCCACAACAAATACCCATGGATCATCTCTGCATCCGACGACCAAACTGTCCGCATCTGGAACTGGCAGAGCCGAAATTCCATCGCCATTCTCACTGGTGAGTTGCATTTTCCCGATCGATCTTGTTATTCGGTGAAATGATATTGACAAGTCTAGAAACTGTATAGTGTTGTGAAACATACATTAATAAATCTCCCCTTTTTATTGGTTAACATGAAATCTTATTTATTTACGTTGTTAATTGAACTCCAACGTGACACTGTCTAGAAATAAGTAGGAAGGATGATGATATTGCAGGTCACAATCACTACGTGATGTGTGCCCAATTCCATCTGACTGAGGATCTGGTTGCCTCGGCTTCTCTCGATCAGACCGTTCGAGTGTGGGATATCAGTGGACTCAGAAAGAAGCAGATGCCCGGAGGTGGCGCTCCCCGAGCCGGTGAGTATATCAGATATGTCGAGTTGACGTATTGGATTCCTTGATTACGTTACTCGTTGTTTCAGGAGCCGGCCAGCAGGCGGATCTCTTTGGCCAGCCCGACGTTGTTGTGAAGCACGTGTTGGAGGGACACGACAGAGGTCAGAGAATATAACTTGCATATTTGATTATATTACTTAGATGTGCGATTTGTATTGGAATAAAAAGCTGGTGAAATACATTGTAATATTGCCTGAGTGACTAATTATTTGCAGGAGTGAACTGGGTGTCGTTCCACTCTACAATGCCCATTATTGTGTCTGGATCCGACGACAGACTCGTCAAGATGTGGAGGTACAACGAGAGCAAGGTAAAAATATTTATACTTGGACTATTTTGATTTGCTGCCGTTTGAGGAGTGCCATATTTTAAAAAAAAATTATTGATTATCTCTGGAAATGAGGTAGTATTTGGTTGTATGATCTCATCAAGTCGTCTAATATGAGGCTGTTCGCGTAAGAATCAATAAAAACTATGTACACTGAAAATGAAATGTATTCTCATAATTTGGGCACTTACGTTTTTGAGGGTGCTGATCATCATGATGACGATCATTTTTCATTTAACTCATCGGCTGAAGTGTACTGTAACTACCGTTTTTGAGGCTACATCGCCATATCTCATGAACCTGTGAACGAATTTCCATGAAAATAGTTTTATAGGAGTAATTTCACTCACTGATAACGATATGATATTCAAATTCAATTAATATGATAAACTCCTAATTTCAAAAATGTGATTTGAAATATCATCAACCAGAATCGTGATTGACATGTATAGAAAAATGCGCCTTATTCTCGGATTTCAGAATCGTATGCTACATGTATAGTTCAAATGTACCGTTGTACCACTTCATGGTCATTTAGTCGCCAATTTCTCCATTAATTGACCGCACCGTTGTGCGCGCAATGAGAATGAGAGTGAGAAATTTCAGATAGGCAATAGATATTGTCATTTTGCTATGGCCTTTCTTGGCACTTGTCAATAATTGCGGTCAATTAATGGAGAAATTGGCGACTAAATTGACCATGAAGTGGTACAACGGTACATTTTAACTATGCATGTAGCATACGATTCTGAAATCCGAGAATAAGGCGCATCTTTCTATACATGTAAATCACGATTCTGGTTGAAGGTATTCCAAATCACATTTTTAAAATTAGGAGTTTATCATATTAATTGAATTTGAATATCACATCGTTATCAGTGAGTGAAATTACACCTAGAAAACTATTTTCATGGAAATTCGTTCACAGGTCCATGAGATATGGCGATATAGCCTCAAAAACGGTAGTTACAGTACACTTCAGCCGATGAGTTAAATGAAAAATGATCGTCACCATGATGGTCAGCACCCTCGAAAACCCCAGATTTTCTGCTTTTCAGAAAATCGATGTACGAGGTCCTTCAGACAAGTTGTTGATCCTTACGCGAACAGCCTCATATTTGATTACAGGCATGGGAAGTGGATTCGTGCCGTGGTCACTACAACAATGTCTCATCTGTTCTATTCCATCCCAATGCTGAATTGATTCTGTCCAATTCGGAGGACAAGTCCATTCGAGTGTGGGACATGCACAAGAGGACAAGTCTTCATGTCTTCAGGTGAGCGTATATTTAATTCGTCAAAATAATTTTGTGTGTCATTCTCATAGCGTGTGTGATTTTATCTACAACAACGATATTTTATCTGTAGAGAAGGGTTTACTTTGAATTTTGAACATATTTAATGAACTGAATAAGCTAACTATTGAGTTGAATGAGAGATTGATTGCAGACACGACAACGAGAGATTCTGGGTGATGTCATCCCATCCCAATCTGAACATGTTCGCTGCTGGACACGACAATGGAATGATCGTGTTCAAGATCCAGAGAGAGAGACCGGCATTCACTTCTGCCAAGGAAATGATCTACTATGTCAAGGACAGACAACTCAGAAAGTTCGACACCACCACAGGGTCAGTTGATCTATCTATTTGAATGTGTTTTCAACGACACATTATGGTAGCGACTCATTGTATTTTCTCTCATTTGCAGGAAGGATTCTTCGATGGCTAAACTGCGTGCTCCCGCTGCCTTCATGCTTCCCTACTACGCTCTTCAATACAATCCTGGAGAGAATGCATTCCTCCTCTCTGCCAGAAGTCACAACAAGGAGTTGTGCACTTACGACATGTACAAGGTGAGAGGCAAAGATTGGTGTGGATTTCAATATAAAATATTTGTTTTTAAGGAGTAACAATGATTGCGTATTGATAACACGATGCATTGCAGGTAACGACGAAGGAGGGAGAATGCTCGGACGCCCCTGTGGTGGCACGATCGGCAGGAGTGGCCACTGTGTGGTACACACTCAATCGATATGCTGTACTCGATAAGAATCAGCAGGTGAGAAAGAAGATAATAGAAAGGGCAACGAGTAGAGTATGGAAGGGCTTGTAGCTCAATGAAGAAAATAGGCGTAAATATGTTATGAGGATATGATCAAGTTATAAGCTATATTACTACGATATAAAAAATGCTGATTTATGTAATTGCAGATCTCGATCCGTGATCTGTCGAACAAGGAGGTTCGAAAGGTGGAACTCAACCAGCCATGCAACGACATGTACTTTGCTGGAACGGGCAAACTGCTCCTGAGGAACGACGACAGCGTCCAATTGTATGATGTGCAGCAGAAGAGAGCGGTCGGATGTGTAAAGGCTTCCAAGGTGAGAAAGAGAAGGGAAATGGAATAGGAGATAGACGATACGGGGTTGAGACGTCTAATTGGATGCTGCCCTTTGCTCGCTCATTTGTTTCCCTTTTGGTATTCGTGGTTTAAATATAAGAAAAAACAATGGAATCGGGTAAGGTAAAGTAAAGTTGCAACCGGAATCAAGAGGACTTTACGGCGACAAGCGACTACTCTGCCGGGCCGACCGGTAAGGCCGGTTGCTGCACAAGTCTACGCATCCCCTGCTGACTAGGCTTTTGGGGCACGTTTCCTTTCGCAATCAATGTTGCTACCAATTTTACCGCCAACGAGGGGGGTGGAGGGCTTGGTGAACCTGGGCGGGGATCGAACTCGTGACCCTTCATCTGGCAAGCAGTGCCTTACACCACTCGGCCATCCGCATAAAGATGGAATCGGGTGTCTGAGTAGTAATCATTATGTGTTGCAGGTGAAGTACGTGATCTGGTCTCGCGATATGAGCCATGCAGCTCTTCTCTCAAAGCACCAGTTGATGATTGTGGACAGAGAGATGAACATTGTCTGCACTCATCAGGTGAACATTACTGGATTATTGATTTATTTTCCCCGTCAGTATCTCTGTCGTCAGAGAAAAGACCGTATGTGGAACTTGTTTTGTATCACTTTGACTATGGTGTCTATTCAGGAGAGTACTCGAGTGAAGAGTGGAGCATGGGATGACGATGGAGTCTTCATTTACACTACCAGCAACCACATCAAGTCCGTTATTCATTATTAATTTACAATTTTAATATAGTATGTTGATATTCATATTTATCTAGAGGTGCAATGTGATAACAATCTGTATTTCCTTCCTATTACATTTATAAAATGATACGATCATACCAAAAAGCCGAATAACGAACTTCCGTTGTTTACCATACAGGACCCTCTCGCTTTTGCGTACTCTCTCGTCTCGGTAAACACAGGAAGTCCCCAGTTCGACATTTTGTTTGATCGCATCATTTTATAAATGTAATACAGATACGCTCTTCTCTCTGGTGACGGAGGGATTGTTCGCACTTTGGATGTGCCCCTCTACGTGGTGACAGTGAGAGGATCCTCTCTCTTCTGTCTCAATCGAGAGGCCGGACCCGTCGAGGTGAGGAGATAGATAGACAATATGAATAGATAATAGTGGTGATGGAATAACGACGGAATATAATTGGACATGATTACTCGCGAGAATTACTCGTCCAATAATGTCGTTTTTCTCAGGTGTCTATTGATCCTACCGAGTACAAGTTCAAGCTCGCTCTCATCAACAGAAGAATCGACCAGGTAACAGTTACTTTCTCTGCTACATGGAGTACATCATGCAAACTATGGCATAATATTGAGTAATCTCTCCCTCGTCAGGTGCTGAACATGGTGAAGGGTGCGTCTCTCGTTGGTCAATCTATCATCTCGTACCTCCAGAAGCAGGGATATCCCGAACTTGCTCTTCATTTTGTGAAGGATGAGAAGACGAGGTATGATAGATGAGAGAAGAAGAGATAGGGAGAATAATTATAATGGATGGATGAATATGAGTCGTGTTCAGATTCGGCCTCGCCCTCGAGTGTGGAAATTTGGATGTTGCTCTGGAAGCAGCGAAGGTGAGAATGGGAATTGATTGAGTTGTATAACCAATACTGTGGTGTGTTGAGGTCGTTGATGAGAAGGCGGTGTGGGAGGCACTCGGAGAGGCTGCCCTCCTCCAAGGAAATCACCAGATTGTCGAGATGGCCTATCAGAGAACTAAGGTGAGTATGGGATGGAAGGAGAATTGGAGTAGGTAGTGACGACGCACTTTTTTATGTCTCGCTCACAAATCTCTATTATAAGATTGTGGTACGTATTTGTTTAGAACTAATTCTAAATGTGTTATTTGAGGACTTCGAGAAGCTGTCGTTCCTCTATCTCATCACTGGAAACACTGAGAAATTGGCGAAGATGATGAAGATCGCCCAGATGAGAAATGACGTGCATGGACACTTCCAGACGGCACTCTTGTTGGGAGATATCGAGGAGAGAATGAAGAGTACGTTGCATAACGCATTGAATATTACGATGTGGTTGAGGAACTCAGTTAAATGGATTATTTTAAAATGTGATGTTTGCAGTTCTCAAGTCGGTGGGACAGACTTCTCTCGCGTATCTCACTGCAGCCACTCATGGAAGGACGGAAGAGGCGGAAGAATTGAAGGTGAATTACCAGCTACTATTTCTTGTTGAGAACAAGAGAAATAGGCAGTAGGAATACTGACTAATTGCGTCACATGTCAGTAACGAAGAGTTAGACCATGCTTTGGTCAGAAGCTTTTGTTCATCCCATAGTGTTATTTGTGTTTAGACTGAACTGGAAGCGAAGAAGCAGTCAGTGCCTCCCGTGGATGCAAATGCAGCACTGCTCATGCCTCCCCCACCCATCTCGAAGGTACGGTAGACAGGGATGAAGTCAGAAGTATTGATTTGCCCTCTCTCAGATGACAGACAACTGGCCGCATCTGCAATCGAACCGTTCCCTGCTCGATCTCAAACTCGCCTCTGCCACTCAGCCCGCACCTGGTACGTTCCTCCCGTTGACACCCTTGGCTCAGTGGATAGCGAGTTGGCACTCTCACCCGACTCCCTCTGGTTCGATTCCCCCACCCTGCATAGACGCTCTTGGAAAAGCGCGCAGTGTCTTGATCTGAGACATTGCGTATGAGATGGAGCAAAATAGATTGTCGATGGCCGAGCTACGCTCCGTGACTAAAAGTGCTCGGACCTGTTGATTAGGCTATCCACATTTATTTATTTTGTTTTATTCTTCAATGCATCGCTGAAACGTAGTCACAAGTTGTTGAAGATATAATTGCTCGTTTTTTAGGGAAGTCGAAGCCTGCTGCAGCTGCATTTGCTGCTGCTGATGACATCGATCTCGATGATGCTGGAGAAGGATGGGGAGATGATGATGACATCGAAGATGATGGAGAGGAAGGAGGAGAGGGCGAAGAGGGAGAGGAGGTACGGTACATAGATAGACGATGATGGATACTGTAGTCTATGGATGATGATATCATGTGTTTGTCTATGCAGGGTGGAGGATGGGACGACGACGACCTCGCCCTTCCCGATCTCCCCGATGAGACGGCAGCAGCAGGAGAGGGATTCGTCGCCCCTCCCCGTGGACAACCACCTGCCGCCCATTGGCCAAACAACAGCAAACTCGTCGCTGACCATGTTGCTGCTGGTGAGTATGGTAGATATGATGGGTACGGTAGTGAGTGAGAGAGAGAGAGAGGAAGGGAGAAAGAGTCGTCTGATTGCGTCACTGACTCAATTACTCAGGCTCCTTCGACACTGCTGCCCGTATGCTGCACGATCAGCTGGCCATTGTGAATCTCGTTCCATTCAAGCCACTCTTCCTGTCTCTCCATGCGAGGTGAGTGATATTGATGGAGTGTTGAATGGGATGAGGAGTACACATTTCTTGTAGATCTCGTGTGTGTCTGGAGGGTCTTCCTTCTGCCGGATCTCTCTTCGCCTTCCCTCTCAGAAACTGGCAAGAGGCGGCTGGACGAGCTGGACTGCCTGCCATTGGAGTCAAGGTGAGAGTCTCCCCTCTCTTCTCCCCTTCACTCTTCTTTCTTTGCGAGGTTGCCGAGTTGGCAAAGAAGCTGCAAGCAGCCTACCATCTCACGACTGCTGGCAAGTTCACTGACGCCATTGATCAATTGAGAGCGATCCTCCTATCGATTCCTCTCCTGGTAGTCAACACGAAGAATGAGGTGAGCACCCTTTCTTGTTCTACTCTATCCCGGTAGAAATTGATTGATTTTATAGTGGATATTGTATAGTATAAATGATAATAGTAAATTGGATTGCAGTTGGCTGAGGCGGAGCAGCTGGTTGAGATCTGTCGTGAGTATCTCGGAGGACTTCTACTAGAGAACAGAAGGAAGGAATTGCCAAAGGTGAGAGAGAGAGAGAGAGGAAATGGTTTGGATAGATATCGAATACCCATGGAAGATGGGATGAAATCGATTTAATGTGTGCATTACCGTACTCGTTTCAGTCGAGTGCCGAGGAGCAGCGTCGCAATGCTGAATTGTGTGCCTACTTCACTCACTACGAGTTGCAGCCAGTCCACAGGTGAGCACGCCACTCCCCTCTATTAGCTTATTATTTTGAAAGCAATGGATACATGTAATTTGTCTTCTTCTTTAGAATTCTGACCCTTCGATCTGCCGTTAACACGTACTTCAAGCTGAGGCAACTCAAGACTTGCATGGGATTCTGCAGAAGACTCCTCGATCTCGGTATGTGATAGGCATGATGCAATGATTAATTTCACGTTTATTTCTATTTTACATAAAAAAAATTCTTAAGGACTAATGCATGTGTGATTGCAGGACCGAAGCCCGAGGTGGCGACTCAGATCAGGAAGGTTCTGGCTGCTGCAGAGAAGGATCCGACTGATTCCATCTCTGGATTCAGCTATGACGAACACAATCCATTCGCTGTATGTGCAAGAGATCTCGTCCCCATCTACAGAGGAAAACCCCAGTCGAGGTGAGCAAAGGGGGGGGGGCATTTGACATTTAGCAGATATATGCATTAATGCTATACATTAACCATCTTTTTTTAGTTTTATCATTTGTTCGAATACTTTCCGGAAAAGACTAATTCGACTTCTACCAAATTGGAAATTGTCTTATTCAGATGCAACTTCTGCGGCACGTGCTACTCTCCACAGTACGAGGGAAGCGTCTGCGATGTCTGCCAGGTACGGTTGATATTGACGTGGATGAGACAATTCCAAGTTGATATTCACACATTCAGAATTTTTTACCTCTCTACTTGCAGGTCTCTCAAATCGGCGGACATGCTAGTGGTCTTCGTATCTCGGTCCTGCAGGGCAGTAAATAAAATACGGTAGAATAGATCGATTGAATGTTTTGTCCATTCCATGAATGTTCCATTGTATTGCAGTCCAATAGTCGCATTAAATTATATCGATTCTCTTTGCTGGTTCTTGTACTGGGGCTCGTCCATTTTCATTTATCTTTGTAGCTTTTCTGTATGCGCTCGTCGAGAATTGCAATCTAACCCCATTTGGCCTACCTTTCGCTCCACTTGCATAAATGTATCATAGTTAGAGACACAGATATATCCACATATTCGTAGATTGTAAACTATCCATTACTTGTTTTTCAGACTTCGCTTTGAAGTTATTCATTTTCTCGCTAAATTATTCCTGTTTTTTCATCTCTCTGTAAATCCGCCCAATAGTTTCATGCACTGTTTGTAGCCGGCTGATAATAATGTATAATTATTGAGCTTCCCTGCAATGTGATAAATTATTATGGAATTCATAAATGAGTGCAATGATAAGATCAATTTATTACGATGACTAACAACAAAAACAATGTGCAACACCCTAGATCGCAGAATTGTGTCAAACTGAGCAAAGTCACTATTATTCTTTTATTCTTGCAAACTATTCATTACTTGTTATAAATACTCCCATGGGTCAACAGACTCACCCGAGAATAAGGAATTTTATATTTGTGAGATCACAAGATTCTCAAACTGGTAACTTCTACCAAAGCTGCCCCTCTACAGAGTGATAATGTAAATGATATCATCTCAAAAATGAATTCCGAAGTGGAGTGCTGCCAGAGTACTCAATAATCTCTTCTGTTTTCTTCTCATTTCCCTCTCAACAATCTCCGCTCCATTGTTCGCATTCATCGTTGGAGCAGCTAGGACTTCCAGCTGGAAAGAAGAAGAGAGATCAAAGATCAAAGATAATGGATAGATTGAACTCACGACTGCTTCCAATTTATGTTGTTGCCCTCGCTTCCGATAGGCGTCAGTGAGAGCTTCTGCCAACTGAAATTAAAGAGATGAGAGAGGGAGACAGAGAAGAGATAGAATGACTCACTTGTACTTCATAGATGAGTCCGAAGCAATCATCCGATGCATCTAGACACGCTCGATCTTGCACTGCCTGCAATACTCAGTCTGTCTACCGTACTCTCCATCTTCTACCGTACCTCGGCAGCCTTTCTGAATTCCTTGGCCCTTCCCGTCTGGAAGAGTTGACACACACTGGCAGCCAGAGTCTGGTGATTGTTCTTCCTCATGCAGATTCGAAGATGGTTCCACACCTGAGGAGAGAATGAAAATTAAGAAGGAATAGACGAACTTCGGACGATGTTCACGCAATTCCTCCTAATAGCTAAACTTAGCGATAAATGTCATTGCCATCCGGGCAGGTATTATTGATTGATAACAAGAATCCAAAGGACCACTTGCGAAAATGTTTTTGTTGTTGTTCTACTCACACTCTCATCGATGACGTCATTCTTAGGAGGGAATGGCATGGCAAGAGAAGATTTGACAGCCACCAACAACTCACAGTAGACGACGCCTGCCTCCGATAGTTGATTGCGCACTGCAATTACGTCATCAATCAATATTCAGTTAATGTCACTGATTGCATCATCACCACGCAATAAAACGTTCGTTCTCACCGTAAGCAAAGTCAGCTTTCGTTCGCAGGAAGGTGGCTGAATGAGGGACGAGAGCTAGAGCCGAAGAGAGAAGAAGAGAGAGCACCTCTTCCACCGAATCAGTGTGAGCCAATTGGAGACTGAAAACAACACAGATTGATTGCATTTCATACTTACAGCAGAGTCCGGTTAAATGTATTGCCAGAGCCAATCCACAGTTGAATGTTTATCGACAATGCAATCGCAACCATCACTTGGGAGGCATAGCTCAGTGGTAGAGCGCTCGCTTAGCATGCGAGAGGGCTGGGGTTCAATTCCCCATGCCTCCATAAACGTTTTGCCACTTTTCAGTATTCACCTCTTTCCAGCAAACAACTCTGCATGCTCGGCGTAGATGCGTAGATGGGCTTTTCCTCGGGCTGCGAGTGCCTGAATCATATATTTTCAATTATAATATGACTATTTCCTGGGTACCTGGGTGTAGAGGTTCGCAAAGTAGGAGATGAGGAAGGATTGGAGTTTGATCGCCTGAACTTGTT
Source organism: Pristionchus fissidentatus (assembly GCA_036245785.1). Lineage (NCBI taxonomy): Eukaryota > Metazoa > Nematoda > Chromadorea > Rhabditida > Neodiplogasteridae > Pristionchus > Pristionchus fissidentatus. Next base: position 26,540,627 of record BTSY01000005.1, on the reverse strand, counting down.
CATTAGCTTGTATTCCTTCTACTTCTCTCTTTCCTACCTTTATCGATTCAAATAGTTTCATGAGATCGACTCTCACTCTGCTCGTCTCTCTCAAATGCATCGTAGTGAAGCCAACGTGACGTCGTTTACTGCAATTACATCATCACTACGCAATCGAGTGATCAAAGACCGAACCTAGCGACGGCTTCAAAGTAAGGCGATATAATTCTGTGCCATGTCTCTGCCACTTGTTTACTTCCTGCTGCATCTGCCGGTTTCGACTGTAATGGAGGAGAATTAAAGGGACATCGGACTACAAATGAAGTCATTTTCAGAGTAAACAGAATTGTATTCCGATTAGATTACATAAAATCGCATGTTTTATGATCAAAAAAGGAATGAATTTTCAAAGATGCGATACTCAGTTACTCACAATATCGAGTCCTCCGAAAGCAGCAAGTATTCTGCCCGCATTCAACAGCACATTTCCCGTTCCAGCATCGGGACTGAAATAAAAAGGATTACAACTAGGTTAATCATATCCAACCGCGTGAGAGACAAATGAGATTTCAATTATGTAAATATTTTTAATAGGTAAACCAACTCGAGATCCTTGCAGACAAAGGAGAATTCGCCCAGATTGAGAAGGAATGAAACGATCTGAAATTATAAATTAAAAGGAATGACTGAGAAGCGTCTTGCACAATATCTGTCTGAACAGATAACGTTTTTGCAGCCCTAAAATATGTTGTTAAATTTAAAAATAAAATAAAGAAACGTACGGGAGGAACGAGGGGCGGCACTTGAGAGATCTTGACGAGCTTCCTCGCCACACTTTGCACCAGAGTCACCTGATAACATATTACATCACCACTACTCCACTGGAAATAATTTTGCACAATTTCTTCTAATGATTACGAGCGAATCAGAGAGGGAGAAGCTTTGACTGATGTTCCTCTCATTTGCATCTAATACTATTTCTAGTTACTTGAAGGCCTAACTGACCTGTGATTGTTTCAGATCCGAATGAGGAGTCAGCAGCTGTCGATTGAGACAGTGCATTTGGGCACGAGTCGCCTTAATAGACACTCTTTCATTTAGTCCCTCTCTTCCATTGTATCATCACTACCCAATCACTTCCATATGTCAAAAAGTGGGTTGCATTCAACTTAAGGTTTATGGGGTAAAACTGCTGCATGTTTTTATCGGTCTTTTTTCGTGGTTTCTCTTCATATTACCTGTCACCATAAATATTGACTTATAAAAAATATAAAAGTCGAGCCCGATTAGCCACATTTCTTACTTCCTGATCTATGATCACCTCATATATCGACATTTCGACCAGCGTCTGAGTGTTGAGACCGAGAACGGGAACGAAGACATCGAGACACAACTGCCATCGACCAATGTCCTGCACATATTATCGATTACATGAATGAAGCATGACATCGTGAGAGGAAAGACAAGCTAGTGTTTTCACAGCATAGACCAAAATACTGGTTAAAAAAGCAACATGTTCGAGTTATTACCATATGGTACAGGGCAACATGTTCGAGTTATTACCATATGTAATATCATTAACCAGGCCACATTTCTGTATTTCTTCTTTTGACCTATCCCTTCCAGTCCCCGTTCTCACCCCCATTTCCGTTAGTTGTTGCAATTTCCCCAACAGAAGTGCATGTAATTCATTGACTGGTCGTTGGTTGAGTAGAAGATCGGCGAGAACTTCGGGGAATCGAAGCTGAAATTAGAGAGAAATGAGACACTCAATCGATCAATCGAGGTATTGTATTTTGAACAAGCATCTTCCACACTCCAAGACTAACATGCCAAATACGTGGATCAATATTCGTCACTCCTTCCTCTACATAATGTAATCATTATCTAATTGACAGTCCACAGTATTCCTCGTAACCTCACCATGGCTGGTCGTGTATACGCAGTTCCCTCCAATTTGAATGCAGCCTGCAGCTCAGCTGCATCGAATGAGGTCAGAAGGGTCCAGAAGGGCTTGTCGGAAGCTGCAGTGAAGGGACAACGTTGGGTCAAATGAAACAGAACAACGAAGAAAAAAGTAAACCAAAAGGAGAAAAACGGGCTGCAGCAAATACATTAACTACAATTGCAAAGCGATTCTACTTATTCTCCCATATCGCCTTGTTGTGGTACATAAATTAGTCATGTTTTGCTCAGCTATTGATCCATTCATTTTTTCGTTCGTTCCACATGACAAATTCATTATAATTATGTTCAATATAGACTATTATAGATGTTGATATTTCGTCGTCTCACCTGCCATAGCTCTAATGGATGCAGCAGAGGGAGGAGGAGTGACGGAGATATTGGAGTGGAGAGAAGTGAGAGACACTGAGGGAGATGGCAGATGGACACAATGGACCAGAGACTAAAGGATAGAGTTTGAATTATCTCCACTTGTACCATTCTGATCACACTATTTGCACTCAAATGCGTGGATCACATTTTATCCCTTGCTGTACGAGATTGTAATCTCTCACTTGTATCTGATCTGGTTGAGCATTCGATAAACTCGCGGCAAGGAATCTCGTCGTCCCTCTCACAATCGATCGTCTCTGTGGAGAAAGCGTGACGGTGGAGGCAGAAGGGACAGATAGCAGACACAGTCTCTGAATAATCAATATTATCTCTACCACTCGTCTCATCTACCGTACCTCTACAGTCTCCTTCCGCTTGAGAGCCGTCGTTCCATCTACTTTCGCTCGCCATCCCACTGTTCCTCCTCCATTCCACATATCTTCACACAGGGAGAGAGGTTCTAGTCGAGTGCTCGAGATGGGAGACTGCAGGGAACGAGCCTGAACGAGGATAATATACAAACAGAGTCATACAACGTTTTCAAACTTCTGTTTAGAACCCGACAACCACCAACATTTTCCAAGGATTTGCGTTTTAGAACGTTTAGAAACTTTCTATATCGAGTAGCCAGCAGCAATTCTAAAACATATCACCATTGCCAGCATTGCCAGACTTCAGGTGAATTTCACCGAGTTTTGAATATGATGTTGATAAGACGAGTTGCCTCCCCTCCCCTCGAGTAGTATCCTCCTTCCTCACCTTCTCTTCTGCCACTCTATCTCTCCTCACTCCATATCTTCTCTGTGCAATTCGTTGAGGACAAGGATCAGACGACTGAAATAGATGAAAGTGTTCATTCATATTCATCGTCCATTCCCCCCTCTCACAGGGAAATAAGTCTACGACTCTAGACTACTAGAGACTCTAGTAGAGTTCTGGGCTGGCGAGCGAAGACTTTCAAAGTGTAAACGCCTCGCTCCCCTGCGCCTATTAGTCTTTTTTCAAGTCGTCGCTGGCCAGCTTAAACTTATGGTCGTAGACTTATTTCCTCTTAAGCTCTACCGTAATCCCCCCGCATCATACCGTAATCTTTCCATTCACTTCTTCTCTACTTGTCGAAGGGGCGGCCTTCTCATAGGGACGGGGCATTCTGAGGGCAGCCGCCATTCCATTCACTTTTCTCTCGTCAACTCTGACCAGTGAATGGGAAGACGAAGAGGAGGATGGCAGACACTTTAGCAGCTCAATTTATTGCGTCATCACTAGGCAATCGATTCTTCCCACTCGTTTCACCAACAGAAAATAATTGTAGGTCAGACTAACTTTGAGAATATGCAATATTCCATGTGTATCATTCGACTGTTCGGAAAATGACTGTTTCATCATCACTATGTAATACCTGTTTCATACTGCCCACTGCCTTGACCAATTTTATTGCGCAGAAGGAAGAACTCGCGAGTTCGAAGTGAATCTGGAAAAGAAATTGTTTCAAAGACCAAAGAGTCAAAGCGTTCAGCATAGCACACCACATTCCGATATTGTCAATACCTTCTGTGCTACAGTCTCTGCAGGTATGACTACCGTATCCCTCTCTTCTCCACTCGGGAGTCGCGGTCGCAGTGATTCCTCTCTCGACAGCACGTTGTCGCCCAAGATTCCGATCGATAGTGAGAGACCGCCCTCCTATAAATCGATTCACTACCATAGTTCAACTAGCAGGGATGTGTTGAGGTTAAATGCACTACGCTCTATGCATAGTTCTGCAGGTTCGGTCCAGGGGGACCTCGGTAGCTTGCTTCAGGTACGGTCCAGGGGGACCTCGGTAGCTTGCTTCAGGTACGGTCCAGGGGGACCTCGGTAGCTTGCTTCAGGTTCGGTCCAGGGGGACCTCGGTAGCTTGCTTCAGGTACGGTCCAGGAGGAGCTCGGTTGCCGGTTCTAAGTACGGTCCAGGGAGAGCTTAGGATGTTGGGGACTGTTAATCGCTACAAAGAGTGTTGGCTATTTCCGTTGCAAAAGGCTCGTGAGGCTGAGAGCGATCGAAAAAAGTTGCCACTACGCCACTTCGTGGCTCCGTGGCAACTTTTTTTCGATCGCTCTCAGCCTCACGAGCCTTTCACAACGGAAACGCAGGATACAGTGCGTTCAGAACTTTTAGAACAATTTCAGAGACGTTTCCTGTGATCCCCTACGCTCTCTAAAAATTTTTAGAAGTTTTCGAAATTTTCGATTTTTCACGTTAAAACGTGTTAGAACACGTTAAGACACGTTTGTGACATCGCAAAACACTTTTCCCGCGATTCTCCACGCTCCCCGGTTCATTTGAGAGCTTTTCGAAATTTTCGATTTTTCTCACGTTAATACATGTTAGAACACGTTCAGACTCGTTTCTGACATCGTAAAACACTTTTCCTGTGATCCCCTACGCTCTGCGCATCAATTGGAAACTTTTCGAAATTTTCGATTTTTTCACGTTAAAACTCGGCAAAACAGGTGAAAACGTGTTTCACGATACTCAAAAACGTGTCAGGGCGCATTCTGGCACTTTCGAAAAATGCGGCAAAAGGTTTGCCCGCGGCGGGGGTCGAACCTGGGGGTCTCGGATTCAAAGTCTGACGCGTTATCCACTTGGCTATGAAATTAGCGGATTTTTATATTAAAATTTTGAAAGGTTTTCTGAGCAGTTATCATATGCAAAAGATTCTGAGAAGATTGCGCAAATTTGAAGCGATTTATGGCGAAAATGGAAAAATGTCCGTCACGCTGCAACAAAAAAAAAACATACAGACAGACAGACACAATCATTTCCTATAAGTGGAGGAATTTCTGCAATCGATATACCTGGACGAACGGTTCAATGAAGCAGTCTGGTCGAGGGACTCTCAACTCCTTTCCCTCAGTCAGAATTGACTCGAGAATAATATGAGAAGAGTCGACGAATTCACGCATCTAAAAATATCATATGTACTATATTGAATATGAGGATGAACGCCGAACTGATTCGCAAAGGTCGAAAGGTATGTCAAACCCGACAATCCCTATTTACCAAGATTACGGCATTTTCGTACCTACCCCTTCGGCCTATGGAGATTCGTAGTGATCTATATGGAAACAACCTTGAATATGAGCATTCTCGCGTGGTCGAATCGCTGCATTACAACATCCAATTGATTGCATCTTAATTTATCAGTTGTCTATCAACAATTTCCAAGTTTTATTAGACATTGCACTTTCTTATCCAAATTCCTTATATCTCTGGTACTATATTTGGGGGGGGGTATTTAGGGTTCATTAAAATGAGAAAAGGTGAAACGGAAAAGTGTAACTCACGGATTGCTCACAGTTGGTTTCGCCTCAGGAGGAGGCATTCGAAACCGAGCAAATACGAAGAGACGCCAACGAGAAATGAGAAAGGAGGAGAAGGAGATGGAAGAGGGAGAAGAGAGATGCTGATACACACCCATTTGAGATATATAGGTGGAAGGCCAAAAAAATAAATAATCTACATTTGGCGTTCACTTAAATACCTAATTTCGAAACCCAACTGATAAACTTATACTACCCACTCTTTCGAACTGTGCATCCATCATTAAAGTAATCTCTCATGACACCTACAGTACTTTGGACTGACTCAAACAGGTCGGTGTAGTACAGTAATCTACCGTACCTCTTTCCACAATTCAATTCGATCGAAGATTGCATTAATGAGAATGACGTCTTCTGTTTTCTCCAATAGAGTCTCAAAGTTCCAGTCGATTGCAGCCATACAGGCGAGAGAGCACAACCAGAGACACGTTGACTTCCGTTGGTGGAAGGTGATGTCATCTACAAGTTTTATATGTTACAGTACTCTTTATTGATTCTACCGTAATCTTAAATCTATCACAGACAAGAGATTAGTACACCGTCGTCGCCAGAAAATGATCAACTACCGTAATCAGCAGATACCGTACCCGCTCCAAATTGCTTCTTAATGAGAGTATCAGTCTCTGCTTCCACTTGAGTCGCTTGATCTGCGAACTGGAGGACGAGTGTGCGAATTTCATCTGAATTTAGTGCATCGATAATTCAAAAGTGACCGTAATCACGACAAGAGTGACACTCTCTTTCTATTATCACCATTTAAATCGTCCTTTCACTGACAAAAAAAGTAGATCAAACTCGCAATACCGTACTCAAATTCTCACCTCTCTGTGCACTACTCTTTTTCTCCTCATTCAGAAGTTTCTTTAATTTGGCTGCATTGACGAACAAGTCGAGCCAATTCTCCTTGGGCGCTGCCCACAATTCGTGGACACTGCTGATGTCGATGTCCATCTACCGTAATCTCTCAGATACCGTATCCGTTTACTCCTATATGGACAGTTGACGGTTGTGTGAAGATTCTCCTAAAAATGTCATAATATTTTTTCACTGGCATAGCCTTCCTCATGTCTGTTAGTATGTGTCTTTTGTCAGCCTCCAAGGGCGTTGGAATGGTAAATCACAGGGTAAAACGAATGATTGAAAAGGAAGATACAAGCGGCATGCAGCCAGCTCTGGAATGCAAATGCAATCCATGCACCGGGATTACATCCTGGTTGAATATGAGTCCATCAACTACCGTAATCTTGTCTCATTCTTCATTATCTTTATACGAAAGGTGAGCACACGGAATAAGACGGAATAAAGCAATGGAATAGTAAGTGCAGGGTTTGAATGCGAGACAAAAACAACACACAATCTTTCGAATCTCTCACAATCTTGATAGCAAATCTTTAGAAGGTACAAGTGCAAATAGAAAGCAAATGAGCATAATTTCAAACGTTGATCTGTAGCTGGAAAGGCAGAAACACTGTCTTAAAGGTATAGGGAATGTCCTAGCTGGATGATCTATTCATTGCAGACAAGTACCGTAACCCTTGTGGGATACGTTAAGTAAAGAGTCTCGATTGAATTCAAGCTGGAAAGCGTGCGTATGACAGGCATGTACAGTAGGTTAAGCGAGAACAAATGGTGATGTACCGTAGTATCTAGTTCTTTCTGGATGCAAAACAGTATTCACAATGGCAATGAATCTCAAACAAGGTATACAGTAAAGCTAGTTGAGGGATGGGAGTTCATGGTGAGTTGGCTGGTGCAGTGGATAGAGGTGACATTCAACATTCTCCGAGACTGCCGATATCGGCTGCATAAGAAGCGTCGCCTTCTCTCTGAGTCTCCTGGATCTTCTTGATCAGCTTGACTACGTTCATTGTGGGGACTGAAAGGGCATTGATCGGATGATAAAGAGAGGATGAATGGAATATGACAATCGAAGAATTAGAAGAAGCCCTAGGAAAAGTCTTCAAATCAGACTTACAGAATCCGAGTCCCTGTAGGAAGAGCATGAGTGCCTCAGTGACTGCAGCCGGTCTGTCGTCCAGAACGAGGCCACACGAATCCGACACCTCAAGGAGTACACCCTTAGATCTCTATCTCTATGGGGGCATTACAGAATTCTGTCATGTAGATCTCTATCAAACTGCTCATCTCTAATTAGGAGTGATCAGTCTCCTTCGCCCTCACCTTGATCCAATCAGACTTTGCTGGGTCGAGTCGTGCATTCACTTCCACTGCATCATTGACGAAGGCCGAACCAGCACCTGAACGCACACAATCGGTTAAATGGCATCCCGGCGAGACAGAAACGTGACTCCCACAAAACAGTCTAACGTGAGCCCGAACACCGAATCCCCTGACATTTGAACTCCGATAAATAAAGACCAGCCCTTCATTTGTGCACATAATCAAAGTGGTAGAGTTTTGATATTTAAAGTAACCGGGAATCCGCGGAATAATTTTGAATTCCCGGTATTCCCTGATGATCAATTGCTGCGTCGCGTGTCGCGTCGCGGTCTTGTTTTGTAGGCTCTTATTCTCATTCGAGGTTTTCGTTACATAAATTCTAATATGAAAATAAATTTCAATAAATTATGAGGTACCGAAGTATGTAAAAAAAATGAAAAAGGCCGGAGCGCCATAAAACAGCATAATGAAATACTCTCATTCGAATTTGCGCGAACTTTCCTGATGATCAGTGCTCTATTTTCGGAAATTTTGAGCTGTGCCACGGCCTAATTATCGATTTTTGAATGTTTTTGCTTCAACTGCCTTTCTTTTACAGCACTTGTCTATTCGATTCCGTCGTAAGATCAGACCTCACAAATATAGATTCCCGGTAACTTTTTTTTCTTAAATCATGAATTTTCAGGCACAGTTGTGACCGTTTGTATTTTATAAATAAAAAATGCGCCCCCGATATTTATATTCTATTCTGGCTTCCTGGTGGAGTCATAATTGTAAGATCACAGCAGGATTTCGGAATCGGTAACTGGATTCAATATTACAAATTAATCGATATCTCACCAACAATCTGCAGAACGGGGACCGTCAATTTGGGTCCATCGGAGAGATCACGAGAGAAGGAAACGTGAGATCGACTGAATGACAACAGTTATTTCAACAAAATTAAAATTGTCTTTAAAATAGAGTAAGCAGTAAACACTCACCCGACATAAGACTCAATGAGTGCAGAGAGATTCGTAGGATTAGGGAGATGCTGAAATTAATGTTTTAAATATGGATGAAGTAGACGGACTTGAGACCACGATCGGTATCCATCAAACTGGCCTTTGAGAGAAAGGTGAATGTCCTTACAAATATGGGGAGATCTCGGGACAAGGACAGATTAAATCGAGATAATTGGAGAGATCGAAAGTCGTGTAGTGCATTGTCTATTGCAACCTAACAAAACAGTTCACTCCTTGATATCAGGGGTCGGATTTTTAAAAGTTTATATATTTTTAGATATTATGCAACTAAGAATGTTGCAATCGCGATAATAAAAAAAACGAGTTAAAACTCCCAGCCCCATGGTACATGATTGCGTCGAGTGACGTACCTGGAAGAATACTCTGTACTGTCTGACGATATCTGCAGCACATTCATCGATTCTCCTTCCAAAGTGATGCCACATGAGGTAATCGACAGTGAAAGAAGTCATTCCAGTCTTGTGCAGATATGACATGTTCATCTGCAATTACTTATCTCCTCTCAATATTCATCGTGAGTGAGGATGAACATCTCCCAGATTCATTGATGTTCGAATCTTTACAGAGCGTCTTATGGACGAGAGCTAATCGCATCGAGAAGACATTCTAATCGGGTCATTATACTTATACTGCTCAATCAATCACAAGGCCATACGTTTACACGAGGGTAGAAAAGGCAGAAAAAGCATCGAGAAGACATTCTAATCGGGTCATTAAATCACACTAAAAGTAGACGCCATCGTCGCGTCGTTTTTATACTCATGAAAGTATAACTAGAGATAGTGAGTGGACACACCTTCTGATATCCCCACTCGATCCATCCTGCCTTCGTGTGAACACAATTGACGAGAACGAGTGCGTCTAGACGACGTTCGTTCAGCAGCTACAACACATTTATTTTATTTTGTTGTAATCCAACTCCCTGTGTTTAATTTTTATTAAATTTCCCAATGTTTTTTTTCAAACTCTAACGAGAGATTACGACACATGTGACACAAGTTGTAACAAAGTTTGGCAACTTCGGGGCACATTTGTCTAGTTCACAAATTGCGAAAAGTCCTCTCGCACTTTCCCCAGCTGATGGGTTCACCCACATTACTTTTTGAAGGACTGCGACTATCGGAAAGAAGAGCAGCAGGACTCATTCTCTTTCCACGACTTAAAAAAGAAAAGAAGTGGAATGTGGGAACACACCGCGTAACGTAGCATCACATTGGCGCCCATTCCGACTCCGAAGGCAACAAAGTGTTTGAGTCTGAAGAAGAAAGAAAATAAGTAGAATATTAATGTCAATGGGTCGATTGGTTTTGTGAACTCACTCGTAGTGATCAACGACGCTCTCCACGATTTTCGCCAGACCATCCATCGTAGGGTAAGTGAAGCTGACAAATATATAATATAAATAATTCGTTAAAAAATTTAAATTGTGCATATTGAATACTTTATATTATAATAAAGATCGTCTAGAGCAAATAGAAACAAGTCTCACTTCTCGGGAAGCGGCTGGGCGTCGACTTCCTGACCCGGCGCGTTGATGTTGTAGATGCAGAATTTCTCCGTGAACTCGGCCACCGAGACGTATTGGAAGAAGTTTTGGAAGTTGCTCTCGGCTGAAAACAGAGCATATCAGCTTCACAATGCAGATTCCATGAAAGTAGTTTGCCAAAGGCAAAGTAGATAACTTACAATCGAGACCGAGGTCGTGGAACGTAACCAGCGGATGACGCTTGCGATCACCGTAAATGGTCACTTTCACCTTGCCGAAGCCAGTTTGAACGCGCTCCTGAAGAGTTGCTATTCAGTAATCTTTATTGTTTTCGAAAACGTTCGAAACCAGAAGTAAAACTAATTGGAAAGGCGTTGCAAACCTCTGTCATATCAGCGGCGCGACCATCGTCGTGAGTTGGCTGCGAATCGCGTCCAAACGGATACATTTCCATCTCGATCGAACTCATATTGATGCTAGAACAGACAGAGGTGAAACAGGAACCCACTATTCCATAAGTAAACAGGCTCGCATGGGGTGAAAATCGATAAGGGAGAAGAAAGGGGTTGTGAATAAAAGGAGCGATCGACAAGACGCAGTGCGTCACCAAGAAGATGAAAGTGATTTTGAGAGTAGAGGGATCAGAAATAGAGTGATCTCGTGACAGAAATAGAAAGCAGCCGAGCACAGCGAGCGAGAGAGTGCGAGACGACAGAATAGTTGAAGTACGGTGGGCGCGATTTCTGCCTACACTATATTTCGTCAGTTCACGATCAATTTAGATGGCCTTAAATTACTGTAGAAACCTAATTTGCATTCGATAAACTTATCTTCCACTCCGGTTTCGAAACGCACGGTGTGCGCATGCACCACGGCTGTGCGTTGCACGTCCATCGCACGTTACGTGTACTGACTCTCTTCATTTCTTCCCTCTCTCGGCTGAGTATCAGCGCGGCGAGAGAGCGAAGGACTGTAAGAGAGACGTGCGCACAACGTGCAAACGAAAACCGGAGCACGGCGACCACAAAATGAACAAAAGGTCGAGTGTGAAAAACACGGTAGGACTTCACATTGATCAAAACATTGAGGGAAGTCGTGGTGAGAGCCTCGCTGCTGATCAAAAATAAGACCAGTGTGATCTGAGGTGGTACGTTACCAGCTTTTAGTTTACGCCGTTTATTGACTGAAGTAGACTATAGTTTCTATGTTTTGTGGATCATTCCAGCGTTTTGGAATATTATGCGTATTTAAAGCACAAAATTGAAGCAATTTATTCCGAATTCGTCTGGGAAGATCCACTCGGGGCCGGACGTACTGCAAATTCGAACACTCTGTGTATCTTGCTTTATAGGTTATTTTTCGGAACATCGATGTGCTTTCATTAAATCGGGCGCGCCGGGAAAGCTGATAGCGTTGGTTTGGTGCAAAAATACTGATTTTGAAAATATTGGTTTAAAACCGCGACGCAGCCGCAGCGCAGGTAAGCATCACAGCAAAATCGCCCTTGTGGTCGCCGTGTCTTCTTTTTTAGGGGCCACCACGTAAAATTGAATATTATGCCTAAAAATACATTGTTCTTGCTTTCCAGGGAATGAGGAGTGCAGAATCACGATAGCGTTTCCAGATTTACCAAATATTTCAAGTTCAGCGAGTACCAGATGACCTCTCTAAGCCCCGCCTTTCGTGGTGTAGTCGAGCGCACGCACGCATGATAGACGCGTAGCGGCAATGGTTCGGTGGGGCGAATAAATTTCCGTCGAATCAGATCTGTTCACTGCGGCAGTTTTCTTGTTTCTCTTGCTTTTTGTTATGACATTTACCATTAAACATCATGAAGAACAATGAGGAAAACCAGCAGCTAGAGCTGCAATGGTCAAATGAACGACCAATAAAGTGAAATCGATAAATTGTATTACACTGTTTTCAACTCCTAAAGCGAAAACTACCGTAAATGACTGTTTTTCTTGTGCATCTTTGAAGCCAAAATAAAGAAGGTTCGCTAATACGGATTTCCCTCTTAATTCCTCTAAAGATGCATCGGACTACCAAGAATAAATAAATCAATTACTCCCATAGGGGCACCTCCTAAAACAATTTCTATTGAATATAAAGTGAAATGGCTATTCGCACAAGAATTTTAACAAATTCGCTAACACAGATTTGATTTATTTTGTTTGTGCTACTTCACAGTCACCTTAACTTCATATAAAGAACAAATCCTGATAGGGGCACCCCCAAAAACTCGAAACATACCAAGAAAACAGTTTTACTGTTCATATTTGAATTCCCGGGCCGTTTCTGTCTTTTCGTACTTTTTGTCGGCTCTGATTTTGGAATTCCCGGTTTGGTGGGCCCTACTTCTTTTTGTTCGTTTTCCCGTTGTTTTACTTTAATATTTCATATTTTTCAGGCTCACACGGATAGTTGGGAAGCCAGTGCATCATGGTGAATGGGGATCAGGTAAGCTATATCGTAACTTTCAGTTTGTAATGCCGGTGTTACAGATCGCTCAGCAGATGCTGGCGATGGCAGAGTATTTCAGACAGCGATACGAGATCAGACGAGCCCTCAAGTGCTGTCTAGTGAGCGACCTCTTAATTACACTTTCAAACAATTTGTTCCAGGGAGCAACGAGAGTTGCTCAAACGGACTGTTTCAAGATTTTGACGGCGGTTCAGACGGGCAAGCTCTACCATTTGTACACATTTGATGCGGAGCAAGCTGAAAAATATTTGGAAAATGCTGTGTGTTGCTCTGTTTCCTTCATAATGATCCGATTTCTTTTCCTTTTAATGATGTTTTCTATTTTCAGCATCAACAGATGTGCTCGACTTACATGGTTGACCATGCCCAAAGGACAATGTACGTCGTTTTATTACATAATTGTTTTCATTCACAACAATTTTGTCGCACTCTTTGAATATATTTAATTTCATTTTCCCTAGGTACGATTTGATGCGCGAGTATCGATTGGAGACAGCATGTATGCTTGCTGAAATCTATCTCTCTGAGGGACTACCAAGCAAGGTTCGATAATACCATTATTACCTTATTTGAATTGTGCAATATTTACTATGACTATGTCTAAAACAACAATTACATGATATAGAGTGTCCAAAAAAGTCTCTTGCATTTTTATAAGCTCGAATAACTTGTCCAAATAAGTAATTCACTGATTGTCATACTTTAAAATCAGGTGGCACAGTTCGCAAAGCATCTACAAGATTCTAAGCTCTCTACTCCTACTCTTCATGCGAGACTCGCCTTTCTATGTGCAGTGAGTATTTTGAAAGTTTTTTTTTCTATTTATGTTAATATGCGTCAAATCTCTTGCACTGATATCTCTCAGGAAGGCGCAATGGGAGAAAGAAAAGCCGAAACGGCACTTCGAATATTGGAGGACCTCAAGTCGTACCTTGAACATAATCAACAGACCAAGCAACTAGCAGTATATGCTATGATCTCGAAACTGCATGTGAGTCATGGAATACCTCGAATTTATTATGTATATTTGATGCGTAAATTTTAAAAAAACTCCGGCGAAGGCCATGAAGCATTCATGGCCTTCTTTCATGATGAAGGACCATAAATTACAACATTTCCATTTGCGATTTAGGTATAAAAATTACGAATTTATTTTGAAGCATTTTTTGAATCGAGTATTCAGGTTTCTGCTCATCTTCTACATGATTTGCCTCAGAAAGATATGGAAGATATCTCAAAAGCGATCGACACTTTCCCCACCGATGAGATGGGCAAATTGAATATGCAGGTATGTCTGTTTAGGTAATAAAATTAATGATTTTCAGAAAAATTCTGGGAGATTTCATGAAAAATCTACATTTACGAGTAAAAAAAATTCAAACTAACCCATTCACAACTATGACTAATCCAACCAGATGAAATTTCCCCCATACCAATTCACTATATTCTAAAATTTTAAAAATTTATATTTTTATCAATGTTTTCCAAATAAATTGAGTTGAAGACCTAAAGTTGTGTGCTAAATAAAATAACTGTTGAATTTGATTAAGAGACGGGATCGGTAAAACTCGATCACCCCCCGGGCACTTTGCGCTAGCACTGAGAACTGGGAGCCCATACTCGCATATGTGGAGTGTCTTGGTCTCGCATTATCCATAACGGCCCTTATTTCTATTTGCTGGCTCTGGTCCTGGAGAAAAATGGTTTTGAGTGACCAGGTCTCGAAAAAAAAAATTTTTCCGAATCGAAAGATATTCTCAATTTTATATTTTTAATATGTTTGGAGTGTCCAAACATTGTAAATGACATACTCTGATACTCTGATTCAATTCAGCATGTTTCTGAAACCACTTTTTTGACTCGAAATTTTGGTTTTTCGAGAAAAGTTGGCCATTTTTTCGATCTGAAGCCAATAACTTTTATGTACATGTTGTAGCCAGACATGCTGTGAATCCATGCCCACCATTCCCAGCCTCTCATCGAACGGCCAGTTTGTCGAAAATTTGTTAATGTGCGGCTGAAAATGAATAACCGTGTTTATCTCCTTTACAATAATTCTCCTTCACATTGTTGGCGATGAATACATTTGTGAATATATTTGAGAATACATCACAATGATTTTGGAGGAGCTTTTCACCCACTGCTTTTCTGTGAATTTGAATGATTTCTCGATATTTCCCACGAAATTCTCATGGATAATATTTTCCATATCTTAGCATCCCGTTGAATTATTCAGTCCTAAATCTGCTTAAAATGTTTAAAACTCATTTCTGGAAAACTTTACTGTTGGTTGCTTCATAATATCTAGATGATTTCAGATATTAAAAAATCAGAAACTCAAAGTGCAGAAAATATATGCAAAAAGCAATAAATTCTCAATGAATCAGAAACAGTCGTGACCAAATATTACTTATACCAGCTCTACTACTACCACTGATTATATTCAAGATGATTTCGTTCACTTTTGACAAAAAAAAATCCGGGGAAATTTCATCACGCGTTCAAGTAAACCCGGGGTCATGGTCCAAAACGAAATCTCCGGGCAGGGTCGATTTTGGTCGAGTCTTGCCGACCCTGTCTCTTAATAATAATGAGTCCAATAACGTTTAAAACATGAAAAAGTGTTTTCCAGGCTGAAAGATGACACGCCATACAAATATTATCTCGTGATCATCTAAATGTCGAAAAAGTTCATTTGAAGAGCTTTTTTTATCTCGAAATATGGAATGCCCCTGTGAAATTCTGGAAGCCTCGAAAAAAAGAATTATTTTATCACAGACAAACCCACAGTTCTATTTTTAAAATGTTTTAATATGCTTTATAATGTTTTTCACGATCATTTTCTGGAAGTTCATGAAGGCTTCGCAGATTTTACTGATAAATACCAATTTTTTTCGTTAAAAATATCTTCTCACAAAAATGTGCTTATCACAAACATTTTGCATTTCCGAGGCATAACAAATTTTTTTCGAATTTTTCGATTTGAGATATTTTCATAGAGATTTTTCGAAATGAAGAGATTTTTTCCTGAATAGAGATAACCGTTAGAAGGTTTTCTTATTCAGTGAATCCATGGTAAAATTCATTGGAGAATCACATTTCGTTGTTTAATTACTTGAACGCGTGATGATTTTTCAAGGTGGCTCTTGAAAAAAAAAACATTTTCGTTTTTTTCTCGTTCAACTTCAACAGTCATTTTGTTATCAGCATAATTTTGGATATGCTACTTCTTCCGCTCAAGAATTTGGAAAACGATTTTTAAAAATATATGATTCAATGAAATTTAGGACCGTTACAAATGAGATTACGTCTCCAAGCAATATTTCCAAATAATTTATAGCAGGATGATTTTATGGGCCTAGTTGTGAAGGAATTGAGCTAGTTTTTTTTTGTTCGCGGGCACCTGCGATTGCTCAGAATTCGTCACAATCAGTTATCACATTCCTTCCGTTAAATAACGTTAGAAATCCAGAGTCGTCATACATCTATTCGATACATTATCTTTAGTGAACTTTATTGGAATATGTTCTTATTTTCTTAAAGAAAAAAGTATTTGTTGTAATGTTTTGAAGCATTCTCGGTCTGTCCAATTTTTTTTCTTGCAGATATACTTTATGTCCGTACAACTTGCAAATTTCGCTGACAGTGGCATGGTGAGTTATTAATTTTCATATTTTGAACAAATATTCTTAATTTCATTGTTATGTTCTGCAATATAATTTAAAGACTGTGAATCTAGTATATCCTAATTGATTATTTTTGAGGTGCGAACGTCGAAAGGACTGATGAAGACCCTGCAACAGCATGCACAGATAAAGACACACAATCGAGGATTCCGATGGGCTGATCCCACTTTCATTACGGTAATATTTTCTTTATATACATTACTCATGTTTAATTAACTATCCTTACCATAAACCATGAGTTGATTCTTCTACTTTTTTCAGGCTTTGGTATGCGTCTTCACTCAGACATCGATGTTCCAAAATTGCAATCGTGAGAGGGCGAGTAAATACTACAATCACGCAATTAGAAGCATCAAAGACTATTCGGAGAGGGTATGTTCGCACTATCTTTTGTGAATGTCATCACCACTTAAGTGGTTGTTCTTTACCAATTTGTGCTCATATGTCATGTGGGGTTCTCGCAGTTATTCCTTGCCAGAAATGCCTAAAAATGCATATTGCCCATTTTTCATAAATTTGTCACAAAAAAAGTGGTCAGAGGTGCTTGAAACATTGAAATTTTAGTTTGCCGACATGGTCTCGACGCCTTGCAGAAGTGCCTATCCTCGCTAGTGAAAACCCATTTGACATATGACATATCACTCCTGTCACGTAAGGATCGGATAAAGGGTGGAACATCGAAAATGGCGAACTTGAGTTAGATGCAGTTTTGGATAGCCCTTAGGGTATCTAGGAGGGACCCGCGAGCGTTTGTCCCAGAAATCGATTTCCTCGACGACAGAGGACGTCAAATTTTGAGGGAGGCAAAAGTAGTGCCTCTTTGGAGCATTGTAGCTCAGCCCACAGTAAAAATACAGAAAAGTCGCCAACAGAACTTCGGTGAGGAATCATCTCAAGATTAACCCTGACCGATTGGGCCCAACTTAAAATGAGAACTAATTAATCACACTAATTAAAACTTCTCATTTGCACCATAGTTTTGGGCCCAGGATAATCTCGACGCCATTCGACGCAGCTCACCGAGACGAATCGAATGATATGCTGAACGGTCACATTTCATGGGAAAATGACTCGTTCGCATGCGAAAAACACTTTTGGGCGCCGCCTCTCCCGCGTCACCTCTAGGTGAGAGAGGCAGAAAGATGCGCGCGCTACTGGAGAGGTCACCGTCTCAGTGGTGAACTCTATCACCATTTCTGCATAACTATTTTGGTTATGCGATTCTGAAATGCTTTACTTGCAGTGGGTCCAACTAGATTGTATCAGTATCTTGAAGAAAAACAATGCTAGAAGAATGAAAGAAATTAGTGGTCTTTATCTTTTTGTTATCATTTTCCATTACAAATTACTTCTCCAATTGGATTTTTAAGATAGATCAACCGGAAATAATATTGCGAAAAATCAGCAAAAACATATGTCCTAAAATGGAATCGAACTCATGACATTCAAAATGGAACGAAACAAATTCTGACGTCTTACCGACTGAGCTATGCTCGAGACATGGCTCTGAGCCCTAGCTAGATCGTGACCTACCCATCACTTCGCGCGTCTCTCTCTCGCCACTAGAGGTCAAAGTGAAGGGGGAAAAGTGTGATTGTTTTTCGCATGCGAACGAGTCATTTTCACATGAAATGTGACCGTTCAGCATATCATTCGATTCGTCTCGGTGAGCTGCGTCGAATGGCGTCGAGATTATCCTGGGCCCGAAACTATGGTGCAAATGAGAAGTTTTAATTAGTGTGATTAATTAGTTCTCATTTTAAGTTGGGCCCAATCGGTCAGGGTTAATCTTGAGATGATTCCTCACCGAAGTTCTGTTGGCGACTTTTCTCTATTTTCACTGTGGGCTGAGCTACAATGCTCCAAAGAGGCACTACTTTTGCCTCCCTCAAAATTTGACGTCGTCTATCGTCGAGGAAATCGATTTCTGGGACAAACGCTCGCGGGTCCTTCCTAGATACCCTAAGGGCTATCCAAAACTGTAAAAATAATAGGGGGTTAGAAAATGTTCCAGGTACCCCCTGATTTTATCCGATCCTTACGTGACAGGCGTGATATGTGGATATGCAAGGATATTGAGAGACTGAATGAGTGTGTTTCAGTGTCGAACTCTGGAGTGTGGAGTCGCCCATTCGATTCGTCGATTGAAGATGGTAGCAGATGAGACGATGTGTCAGACGCGAATGATAAACTGCGAATTGACACTAGCTGTCGAATTGGTATGCCACTTATCTGTATATCTCTAGCGCGTTTGTGTTGCAACTTGAAAAAGTTTGTGCAATATAGGATCTCTTATTATTGTTTTATGTAAGGGCCCTCTTATGATAGAGTCGGGCAAGTAACTAGTTCAGAGAAATCGTTAAAAAATTGCGCAGAAAGCTATATTTTTCTCACATTTCGTATTTTGTTACTGTCCGAACATTGCTCGACTATCCCAAACGACCTCAGAAAATATAGGCGAATATATACTTTATTATTGAGAGAGAAGATGTATTATTTTCTGAGTAGGCTTCAATATGGTTATGAGTTGTAGATCTACGAGATGCTGTCTGACATGAACACCCATCAAGCATTGCAAGTAATGGGAGTGCCGAGGATGCATTTACTTCTGGTACGAGAGTAGTCAAATAGAGTTATCGACTTCTCCTTGTGATTTTTATCTACTGTAGTAGAGATCCCTTACTAGGAATGGTCGCGAACTCTCACCGAGCTTTCCGGATGAGACATAACACATTCGATAGAGCTCAGCGAGATTATTTAGATGAGATTTCAATTTTTAGCTGCTTTCCCTGAAGGAGCTCCGAGTTATTGAGGTCCGAAGTTTGACCTATTTTTGCATATAATCAACGTGCGATGTCGGGACGCGCATATCTAATGCACCACGCTCTCTCGTCTTCATCACCTCCTGATGTAGTGGTAGCATGCTTGTCTAGCTAACTTTTGCCTCTGGGTTCGGTCCCAACAAGACACATCCTCTTTTGCTCATTTTTCAAAGTGATTTCTAATCTAATTTTCAAATTAATAACAAATTTTGATGCTGTCTTTCAATTTTCATGCATGCACAAGCTTTTTTGGAGAATGACTTTTTTGCACGCCTATTTCTGTGAAAGACTACAGTCCTGGTTGTTTCCCCAATGAAAACAATCCGGGGACGCCGGGTTCCCCGGGTCCTGGCCAGTGGTGCTCACGAGTCCCGAAATTTGGCAGCGCGGGGGGGGGTCCGCGGGGGGGTCGACCCCCCCCCGCGCAACCCCCACTCATGCGGGGGGATCCATAGTACAGGCAGCGAGGACATCAGTCATCACATTATTTTGGATCAGATCTATCGAAAACAGTGTTATTTTTACCTTTTCACCCTGCTTGGACCCCCCCCCCTCTGGTATTTTTATCCCAGTGATTCCCCCAGTGGGAGGGGAACTGGGATCCCAGTGGGAAAGGGTGCGGGGCTAGAATTCCTGTGGTGCACATTGCGATGACGTCATAAGCATAATATTTATTTCACGAACGTTTGACAACATTGAAAATGTGAAAACGAGTGTAGATAACGAGTGAATAATCAACATAACAAACATTAGCTATAGTGGAAGAAGTTGATCCCTAATTCAGATGTCGGGACTGTAGAATTGGTTAGATTCGTAGTTCAAATAGGGGTCATTGGTGAACGAGGCCGAGGTCGAAGCAGCATCCTGGTAGTCAATGGAGTTCATTTGACCACTGAAAACAAAGTTAAGTTTAAATTTAGTCACTCCCACTAATAGTGACAACATTTTTTTGCAAACAAAAGTAATAAATATATGGAAATTTTCACAATGGAAAATCGAAATTGCATGCGGAGGATACGACCGTACCTACATTTCAGCTCAGTTTCAGCTCAGAGTAGTCTTCAGAGTGGCCGGGCATGTGGGGCGAGGGTGCTTGATAGCTTGTTTCTTGAGACGTCGGAGTACCGTACGCATCACTGGAAATATGGATGTCTTATCACGTAGACAAGTGATTTTATCGTTTAATCAATAATCATCATCGTCACCTTTAATCATCTACATTATTTGAGGGGTCTCCAAACGACTCATTTTTATGCGTTTTCTTTGCATTTTTCTCTCATCTACCGTATTCTACCTGAAATGAGTCGCAGCGCGTGTTCCTCCCGAATGGGACGCCGGACTCACGTATCCATCGGCACTGAAAATAAAAACAGAGCATCATTACAACCTCCTACTAAAATTGAAGTCGTATAGCTCACCCTGATTCATGGTCCAATCAATTGTCGCTATTGCTCGTCTCTATGCGATCTGGTAGTAGACAGCATCAATCAGGTATCAGTCGCTAATCGTCCAAACCAAACGACCCTCCGATTAAAATACCTGAAATCAATGCAAATAGTGCAAAAGAAGAGTTAAACGAGCAAATTACGCGGTGGAATTGTGTGAACGTGAACCTATTAGCTTGTCCTACATAACGATACGTTATAACTCATCAAACTCTCAATGAAAATCGATATAAACAGCAACGAAACGCAAAATTCAGGAATTTCGAATTTCCACAAATGCGCCATGCCGGCGCGCCTCAAACGTGCCAATGATTTGCGCTAGCGCACTCCGTTCACTGGGATCCCACTGGGGGGTTTTGACTGGGATCCCACTGGGGGGCTTTGACTGGGATCCCACTGGGGGCTTTGACTGGGATCCCAATGGGAGAGGCAGACCACGCCCACTTTCACTGGGATCCCACTGGGAAAAAAATACCAGAGCCCCCCGCGCGCGGGGGGGTCGCCGAATTTAGGGACTATGAACATCACTGGTCCTGGCGGGTCCTTGCAATTTATGGCTCGAGTAGAGAGAAATTTGAGACAAACTCTGTGTAGTGAATGAATTTAAGCCGCTGGTCATCGAATATCGTTGAAAGAAAATTAAAATATTTTCTCAAACAAGTTTAATTTCGTTGAAAAAAATCATTGCCAGGAAAGGGCGTTTGTTGGAGTTTGACGCAAAATATTACAGTATCTCTTGGATTCTCGTCTTAACCACAAACTGATTTTTCATAGTATGATATTTTGTAGGGGCCACCACGTAAAATTGAATATTATGCCTAAAAATACATTGTTCTTGCTTTCCAGGGAATGAGGAGTGCAGAATCACGATAGCGTTTCCAGATTTACCAAATATTTCAAGTTCAGCGAGTACCAGATGACCTCTCTAAGCCCCGCCTTTCGTGGTGTAGTCGAGCGCACGCACGCATGATAGACGCGTAGCGGCAATGGTTCGGTGGGGCGAATAAATTTCCGTCGAATCAGATCTGTTCACTGCGGCAGTTTTCTTGTTTCTCTTGCTTTTTGTTATGACATTTACCATTAAACATCATGAAGAACAATGAGGAAAACCAGCAGCTAGAGCTGCAATGGTCAAATGAACGACCAATAAAGTGAAATCGATAAATTGTATTACACTGTTTTCAACTCCTAAAGCGAAAACTACCGTAAATGACTGTTTTTCTTGTGCATCTTTGAAGCCAAAATAAAGAAGGTTCGCTAATACGGATTCCCCTCTTAATTCCTCTAAAGATGCATCGGACTACCAAGAATAAATAAATCAATTACTCCCATAGGGGCACCTCCTAAAACAATTTCTATTGAATATAAAGTGAAATCGCTGATATTCGCACAAGAATTTTAACAAATTCGCTAACACAGATTTGATTTATTTTGTTTGTGCTACTTCACAGTCACCTTAACTTCATATAAAGAACAAATCCTGATAGGGGCACCCCCAAAAACTCGAAACATACCAAGAAAACAGTTTTACTGTTCATATTTGAATTCCCGGGCCGTTTCTGTCTTTTCGTACTTTTTGTCGGCTCTGATTTTGGAATTCCCGGTTTGGTGGGCCCTAGATATTTTGAAACGAATTTATTATTACGAAAATGAATAATTTAAATGTCTGTTGACACTTACCGATGACCAATGACCTGAACTCATTGACTGCACAGAGTTTGTCTCAAATTTCTCTCTACTCGAGTCACAAATTGCAAGGACCCGGGCGGACCCGGCGTCCCCGGATTGTTTTAATTGGGGAAACAGCCAGGACTGTATTGATCTTCCCGGGTGGACATCGACTAGGCCAGACTACGAACGATATGAGGGAATAAGTTTTTTTTCAATATTGTAATTCACAAATCTGATATTTCGTGACGAAAAGCATCTGGCATTCTCATCAGTATGTTTTCAAAATGCGGATTCATTGATGCCACATTTCTCCACATTTCCTCAATATTTGTTCCCGAAAGACGTAGTCCCCACTTGTGACTTCATTTGTCCTGCTACCTCTTTCTTTCATTTTATGCGTTGTATCTGTCTGGCCTAATCGATTTCCAGCCGGGAAGATAAATAGTGGAAAGTCTTTCACAGAAATAGGCGTGCAAAAAAAGTCATTCTCCAAAAAAGCTTGTGCATGCTTGAAAATTGAAATATAGCATGAAAATTTGATTAGAAATCACTTTGAATAATTAGCAAAAGAGGATGTGTCTTGTTGGGGACCGAACCCAGGGGCAAAAGTTTGCTAGACAAGCATGCTACCACTACATCAGGAGATGATGAAGACGAGAGAGCGTGGTGCATTAGATATGCGCGTCCCGACATCGCACGTTGATTATATGCAAAAATAGGTCAAACTTCGGACCTCAATAACTCGGAGCTCCTTCAGGGAAAGCAGCTAAAAATTGAAATCTCATCTAATCTCGCTGAGCTCTATCGAATGTGCTATATCTCATCCGGAAAGCTCGGTGAGAGTTCTCGACCATTCCTAGTTAGGCGCAACGCAACGTTATTTATTTGAGGGTCTGGTTGCACTCTACAGTGAGAAATCAGATTTGGCAGAGAACCAGTTCAATGCGGCCGTGACTGTGAGTTCCAATTTCATTTCATTTTAATTTGATTCCCGTTTTATCACGCTTCTCACCAGAGGGTCGACTCACTTGTGACCAAATTCTGGCACATACAAACTTTTTTTTGTTTTGCCGAACTTTTGTGTGTATTTTCTGATGCCTTTTTGCTCGATAGGGCTGGGATTTTACGGACGTACTCCGTAAGAGAGTTATTTTACGGATTCATAATTATTTCTTTAGACGAACATTTCCAAGAGATTTCTTTTTATATCTGAATTTTTCCATTGGAATAATTACTCCTTTTAGCCTAAAAAAATTCTGATTTGCTATATTCAATTCTAGAAGTAGCCAAAAGTTAGAAGTTTTCGAATTTTTTCGAATAAGCGAAATTTCGAATTATTTCTCGAAGGATCCTAAGATGAAAATTCCATCAATATAGAGCTCGCAATAAATCAAATGGTCATGTATAAATATCTGAGTTTTTTTTCCAAAGCAATGGTAAAGCACTTACGTCATGCCCTACCCTAATCCGCAACAACGTAACGTTAGAGAGAAAAAGTTAAGCCGAAACTGACTCTATTGACTCAAATGAAAAAACTTCATATCAAAAGAAAATTGAAAAGAAAATCATAATACGGCATCGTGATTACGAAAATCATAGCCTGTACCAAATTCAAGTCGACCCTGGTGAGAGGCGCGGTACACTCTTCCTTCTACAGCGAATCTCCGAATCAACGAAATTCGAAATATGAAAACTAAATTCCTTGAGTGGAAAGCAATGCTCATGTCTTGTTATATTTGAGACGAGCATGAAGTGGGACACTCATCTGGGGCAGATCATCGCGTGTCATCGTGGATTGTTGTATCTACAGAGTGGAAGACAAGCTGAATTTTACGATCTGGACGATCTGTGAGTGTCAATATTGACTGCTTTAATTTTTCTTTATTAGCAATCCAAAATAAAATTCCACCACAATTTAGCCACCGTTACAACATATACATATATAATAGAATAACCTGTTACATATATGTGTATACTAAGTATTTCATTTCAGAATTGGATTGAGTAAGGCGAATTCGGGAACGATTCACATGAAAGCCATAGTGAAGTTCATCCACGCATTTCACGCTTATCTCAACAATAAAGTGAATGACTGCAGGTGAGGAGAGTAAATGTTTTAAAAAGTCAAAGGTGTTCCATGTGAAGCGATTTTTTTGGTAGGCCGGTATGACAGCTGCAATATGTGAATATTTAACCCACGCTTACAAAATCAAACTGTCCACAATCTCAATTCTCAATTTTCAGAGGCCGGGTGCAGGAGATTCTGGATCTAACGAAGCAAGAGGACATGTTCAGAATGTATACACTAGCCATACTTCTCTTCTCTGCTCTCAATATTCATGCAATTCCCAATCTGGTAAGAATTTAGGGTGGATGATTGTTGATACACTGCCTTCTAACTTATAATTCTGTCATTGATATCCCTCTATCACAGAGCGAAACACTCAAGCCAACTATCGATTGGTCTAACAAGAATTGTGATGTTGCTCTGTTAGTGTGGACATACACCCAGATGATGCGTAAGTCCATCAATCAATATATTCATACTTCAGTCAAGCACTGTCGTTTTTAACGCTCTTCACGACAACTCCGCACAATATATTAACCTTTTTTCCAGAGATTCATACTCGTGCCGGACTGAGTGTAGATGAAGAGGGAGTGATTCTCATGTCACACTTTGAGGTACAATCATCAAGGGAAACTCTTTTCGAACTATCGATTTATTTTTTCAGACTCTTGCTAATTCTCAAACGGCGATAAAGGATCATCGATTAAACTTCATGCTCAAGGTTCGCTGTTCTCTGGTGTCGTCGATTTAAGTTTCCAACTATCGTCTTTCCAGTGGAATTCTGATTCACTCGAGGAGATCTTCCCGAGAAATCTCATGCCGTGAAGCTGAACCAACTGCATTAGTTAAATACGACGCCAAGGTCGATACCGATCTATATCTGTGAATATGACGCAATAACTGACCGAATTTAACTCGTAACTTACCGGTAGCAATCGAGTATAACAATAATATACCTTTTGAGGATTATCATGATTAATCTAATTTCGATATGCGTTATTTTTTGATCTCACATCATATGTTTCAGCTACTAAGCATAGTGTTATCTACAAGAGCTATTCTTTGTTTGCTATTTTTCATGTTGTCTTGTTCCGATCTCATGTGAAATTCGCCTGTATAATAACAATATTGATACTCTGTCTATGCATATTGAAACTATGGTTAACACACATATTAATGAAATGACAGTTGACATTTTTTTAATAGCAAAAAAAGTCTCAAAATAGAAGTCTTAAAAAATTCAAAAAAATCAAAACAAATATAATCTAAATAAAATTAGTCAACGATAAGGTAGAATACAGTAACCTGATTTTGAATTCGCGGCAAAAAAAGGATACGCGCACAGCCAGATAATTTCCGCGCATTCACGCATTGATCTTTTTTTTGTCGATTTTTTTCACTTTTAATATTTCTTTGTAATTTTTCGTTCATTTCTGCGTGTCCAGCGTGCACGATTTGGTCGAATGGCCGTTGCTCAGGAACCTGCTCCCCACGTTGACGTTGAAAATGATGACTTTGTCTTCGACGATGGTTTTCCGCAACCCAGAGAGCATGCCTGCACCGTTCTTTGGGTCAAGGTATGGTTCCGGTGCCTCTATGGCATATACAAGTAGTGAGAATGGGCATTCATCTTTACAACCTCGGAAGACGGGGTTTTTGCAGGGTCTCGGTTTCCTGACAACCGTGTGGATCGTTCTTTTCCACACGGATCGAGTGGGCGCCTTTATCAACGCTTATATACGCGGTGACGACACGAATGTCCACCCTTACGAAGTTTGTTGATTTGTTTTCGTCGTTCTCCAGTCACATCAATCTCTGTCAGGACACGCTTTCATTGACGCAGTTGATCGTCGAATTCGCTCTCGAAAGCGCCGTGTTCTGCTACATTCCTCTACTTGCTTGTCTCAGTTTCATTGTTATACAGGTACACATTTTACTGAACTATTTCACACAACGAAGATTCAATATTATTCCTACTACATCTCTTATTCTAGGTCTGCTCGGCCAGTGTTTGTTGTTATCGTGCACTGGGACGAGCTCGCTGTCGTCGTCTCGTCTCTTTCCATCGAATGATGGCTATCCCTCTCGTAACTAAGTGTCTCCTCCAACTCAGAATCTCATTACTCCCTCCTTCAGGTGTTCATAATCTTCAAAGTTGGGTCGGAATCAATCGCCCAGATGCTGGCTATTCAGTCTAATGACTACTACTTGCTGTCTCTGCTCAAGGTATGATTGTCTTCAATCGAAGTGATATGGGTATCAACATTTTTGCTCTTTTCAGCACTCGGATCCGGATACTTCGTTGTTGCACGCTCCGAGTTTAATCGAGGCGTATCTCAAGACACTCGTCACTTTCTTCTTCATTATTGCTGCAGCTCTCAATTACTGTGTTTTTATCAAGGTTTGTGTGATTTCTTAAGTCGAACAAACGAAGATTTGTAGACGCAAACACTGGAGTGTCTCGAGATGGTCCGAAGGAATGAGTGAACAGAGCGAAATGACCTATTCGCTAAAGACTCTCTATTTACCAATTTGTGTTTTATCGCAAATCTGTACTTGTATAAATGTGTAACCGTCTGTTTTCTGTGTTTTTGTGGCTCATGAGAGGTTTGATTGTCCTCGCAACTATCTGTGGTCGATGGTTAGTCCATAACACACTTCTGAGCAGGCTCAGTCAGATGAGTGGCCCTGACTTGAGCGGCATTGAGAGAGGTTTGTCCCTATTTATCTTTTAGAAATTAACTTTAGAAATTAAAAAAAAAAAATTTCTCAGTTTGTGGTAGATCAAGAGGAGGTACCAGAATAAGATAGAGGGCGCGCGCAAGATCTCTTTATTACTCTCCAGCTCGTCCTCTCTCGTTTCTACTTTGTTCTCAGCTGTGCTTCAGGTTCACTGGGATCTCGTGGGTCGCTTCCCAGTTGCAGCACAACGACGAGAGTCAACGGAGGAGTCATCGGTTCGTCTGGTGCTGCAGGTTAGACTAAACAAAGACTAATCCCACTCGATTGTGGTAGAAGAATCCAACCACAATATGCAGGTGCTACATGGCCTCTCCCCACTCTATCGGCACCCCTCTCTCAGCTATGGTTTGGTCGACAAGTTCATGCAACGGTGCGCTTTCAAACATTAGGAAAAAAATCCTCTCCTCTAAAAATGAGTCTAAATTTTCGTTCAGCGAGTCTTCGTTTGGTCACAGTTGCTTCTCGCCGCGATTGCCGCTCTTCTGATCGTTACGGTAGCTTCGGGTTCTGTGAGAACGGCCACTGTAGATTGGCTGATGGGACCTCCGCAGCATACTATTGATTATGTGAGTTAGTAATAAAGAAGCAAATACATGTATCTTCATTATTGATCTAATATTATACTTAGGTTATTCAGGACGATTCAGCGTCCGAAGGACCAGTAAACGACTCATTGCGTTCGACAACTGAAGAGGTAGGTCAATCGTCTCTGACTTGAACTCAGTTTTTCATTGGATAGCCCCAATCGTCTCGATCTCGTCGGTCTGTGGAATCTGAAGAAATGGAGAAGACTGAGATGGAAAGGAAGAGACAAATAGCCACTTTTGCACTTGGAATCGCATATTTCTATCTCATGAGGTGAGTGAAGCCAGTACCATGCTCCGAACCACGTCAACTGTGTGTAGGAAATTGCCCAAAATGTAGGTAGAGGTCTTCAAAATTGGCCATGAAAATTCAAAAAAAGGGTAAGTTTTCAAAAATTGGCCTTGACACGCAAAGGTGGGTAGGCTTCGCCGTTTTTCACGTCCCTGTCGACGTATGCTCCGAAACTAAATACAACTGTGGGCATTCCTCTGGTGTGAATAATTATTATATGTATTGGTGTGACTGAATGTGTCTCTTGAGTATTCCCCTTGCGTGGTTGGGAGTACAGGCAGCAGAAGCAAGAGGAAGAAGAGAAGAAAGGAATGATGGAGAGTGTAGAGCAACTGCCAGTGCTAGAGGTATGGTGATGACAATCACAAGACAATATGTGGTAGAAACAGTTTTTGTCTTTTTGCAGCGTCATTTGCACAGATTAAATAGTTCCGTTAATCAATCTACCTTGTCTTCTCAAACGAGAGTCATCCGATTCACCCGGCTATTATTTTAAAATGTTCCTAAAACCTTCACGTATAACCTATGTGAGTACGGGATGGGCATCTTTGATGAAGAAGTCAGTGTAAACCTCGACCTACCATGTTATCGAAAAATGACGAAATTCTACCGTTAAGGCTCTACCTTGTCCTGGCAAACTACAAACCACGAACAGTCTGTTTTTAAATTTAAATATGGCCAACGATATGCCACGAGTCTAATTTAAGCATAAGTGCGCTGAAAAAGTTCCGATAAATAGCTTTGCCACAAGGTAGGTCTCTCGGCTAACGGAACTATTTAATCTGTGGTCATTTGTATGACCATATACCGAAAGATTTCCGCCGCGTTTTATACTATGGCTTTCAAATTTTTCATAGCTTATGTAGGTTTTTTTTCAGATATAGTCTGATCTGGGCATTCTGGTCAACACAAAATTGATGAATTTTTAAAGCATTTCGATTATAAATAAAAGTAAAACATTGTTTTATTATTTTCGTTTGACTGAAGAATTCGAGAAGTACAAATACCAATTACACACACTTGTATTCCAGATTCATGGTCTGCTCTAAGTAATTCCTACTAACAAAAACAACTAATTTTAATTTTTTTCCTAAAAAAATGCGTATGACCTCATATGAACATTCTCTAATCTCAGATAAGTCATGGTTCGGTCGTTTCTTCTCTGGTTGTAGCAGTATGTCATGTCTCAGAAGGGCCACTGCCACTCTCCTTCTCACACCTTGGCTTCTCTCTGTAGTCAGTTCATATTTTTTGTCCTTCTTACTGGATGCTCACAATAATCTCTTAATCAGTTCTCTCTTCTTACTCCTCTTCTACTAATAACGATTCGTCTTCTCTCCATCGAAAATTCCTACTACGTGTACGAAACTCGCCCCGAATCTCAAACTGGACTCACTTACGCTCTCTACACCATCTGGTTTAGGTGAGATAGTACGCTACTCAAGAGATGTTCGACACAGTTGTGGCATTATTGTGACAGAGACCAGTATTTTAATAATAGTGTTTTTGCTAGTTAAAAAAAATATTGGACCCAACCAAAATCCATTTGAGGTATTACGTAACAAAAGCCAGCCCTCGCCGAGATACTGCTAGGTGTTCTACTGTTAGGTGCAGCTCGCAAACTGTGTGACTCTTTTCCGCGTGTTCAACACACTTTCTCTGCAAACTTTTCGCTTTGAGCTATGCTTATTGGGAGAAAAATATTACGTTTCACGAGTAGCAATGCTGTGGACTATTTGCCAGTGACGCGCAGCGAACGCGGGCTCTCTACTCTGACTCCGCCCACTCGACTTTTTTTCTCGCGATTTTCTTCATTTTTGCGTGCTTTTTAAAAATAAATGTTATGTATGTGGTCCTGCTTCCTTGTGATTCGTCGAGTAGAATAAACGCTAATTTATCTACTTAGCAAAAGGTCACGTGAATATCGATTAGACAAGACAAGAGAGAGCGAGAGAGACTAGCCTAGTTTAGGAAATACAACAATTGAATTACTAGGCTGATATTCAGGCAATGAAAGTCAGGGACTTTGGC
Source organism: Pristionchus fissidentatus (assembly GCA_036245785.1). NCBI lineage: Eukaryota > Metazoa > Nematoda > Chromadorea > Rhabditida > Neodiplogasteridae > Pristionchus > Pristionchus fissidentatus. Next base: position 26,510,429 of record BTSY01000005.1, on the reverse strand, counting down.
GGGTATTCAAGTATAATAGCTGGCAGCGTGCCAAGAGCTATTGTAGGGCGACAATCATGAACTGATTATAATTTACAGTGATAGGAATATTTGATTATTATTATTCCTATACAACTCCCCTTCAAGATTGGCATCGCCGATCTTAAAGAAATTACCTACTGGGTTAAATGGGGAGAGAGGTGAGGTGAAGTCGTACTGTTGGTCGGGAATCCATCTCGGGGATTATTATTTCTTCGACGTGTATGACTTCTTTGTGGGATCCATATTGAGTCTCTGCACTGGCTTGCGGTCCCTCTTTGGTTTGATTGGAGTAGGAGTCTTCACTTTGATTGGACTCTGTACAGGTGTAGACGGAATAGATCTGTCTGAGACTGATGAAGCATTCGACTCTTTATCTGAGACGGCTGTCATCTCTAGGAGATCTGTCTCCTCATCTTCCTCTACCATATCATCGACCATGTCCATGTTCTCGTTGATGACATTCGGGTCCTTGTGCAGATCGAAGGTGTCCAGCAGAATCTCGAGCGGAATCTGCGAGTTCTCTTTCTGCTGCGACTGGGGTAGTCCATTGACTCTCTTTCGCAGCTGATTAGCGCGAGCACGCTGCTCCTTCTGGCCAATGTCAATCTCGAACATGACTTTTCCCCTCCTTCCTGTGATCACTCCCGGCACCCACTTGAATCGGTTGGGTCCATCCGGTGCATGGTAGTAGATTAGGTCTCCGACAGTGAATCGTCTGTCCTTAGCACCATTGTGCTTGTCGAATTGCTCTTTCATCTTCTCATCTACTCTGTCTGACCTCTTGGTCGGTATCATGAGATCGATCGTTTATCTCATTGATCTACCGAGGAAAACCTCAGCCGGACTCAGTCCATTGTATGCACTCGGATTGGGCATTCGCCTGTATGCTTGAAGGAAGTTTCGGATGATATCCTTGCTGGGACACTCTCCATCCATCTTCTTCAGACTACGCTTCAGCGTGTCAACGAATCTTTCTGCTTGACCATTCGACTGTGGATGGTACGGAGCGGTCGTGATGTGTTTGATGCCTTTTCTCTCACACATCTGTCGGAACAGATCCGATGTGAATTGTGTGCCGTTGTCTGACACGATTACTTCAGGGATACCGAATCTGCTGATTGCATCCTTGATGAAGTCGACAGTATTGGATGCTGTGATTCTCTGAGTGGTATACATCTCTGGACACTTGCTGTGTGCATCGATGAGGACGGTAGAACTCGCCTCTGACTGGACCAGGATAATCGATGTGGATTCTCTCCCACGGTCGCTCTGCCTCAGGCCATGGTTGAAGAGGTACCTTGATGGGCGACTTGGCCGCCTTGGCACATCGCTCACATCTGTTCACTGTCGATTCGACCTCTTGGTCCATTCCTGGCCAGAAGCAGACGCTTCTCGCGAGAGATTTCATTCTCACGATACCAGGGTGCTCAGAATGCAGTTCCTTCATGACTCGACTCTGGAGTGTGGCTGGAACGATGACACGGGCTCCGAAGAGCAGACAGCTGTTGACGAGACTGAGCTCTAGCCTTCTCGTGTAGTATGGTGCCAGACTAGCGTCCTTGGCATCCTTGTTGTTCCATCCCTTGAGATGCTTCTTGATGACTTCCTGGAGAAGTCCATCCTTGGCAGTCTCTGCCTTGATCTCTTTCACAGTCACTGGCAGCCGTCCAACAGACGCATTCAGTGTGCTGGAGATGTCTTCCTCGACTTGCACGAGCATGATGCTGGCGTCCTTGTCAGTCTGAGAGTCGTTGATGAGTCGGGATAATGCATCAGCATAAGCGAACGAGTTTGTGTTCACGTACTCGATGTGGAAGTCATACATTAGGAGCGTCTCTGCCCATCTGTATATTCGCTTAGCCGTGTAAGCTGGCACTCCCTTGGGCGATCCGAAGATTGCGAGAAGTGGCTTGTGATCTGTCTGCAGAGTGAACCTTCTGCCGAAGATGTACTTGTGGAACTTGTTTACAGCGTAGATCAGACCGAGAGCCTCCTTCTCGATCTGGCCGTAGTTCCTCTCAGCCGGTTTCAGCTTCCTCGAAGCGTGACTGATTGCTCGGAGTGTTCCGTCTGGATATCTGAGTAGAATTCCATCCTCGCAGGCATCTGCTGCGACAACGATCTCCTTCTTTGCATCATAATGCACAAGAGATAACTGCTTGTTGAGAATCGACTTGAGTCCGTTGAGCACTCATTGGTCCACGACCACTTGGCCTCCTTCTTAAGGAGATGGTCGAGAGGGGTACGTAGCTTGTGCATTCCCTCGATGAATTGACCATAGTAGGTCACCATTCCCAGAAAACTACGGAGCATCGCTGGATAGCGTCACAATTAAGGAACAGATTTTAACACGCAAGAAATTCTTTAAAAATACAGAAGTCGATCGATCGGAACACGATAATCTAGGAAGAATTCCCGATTAATTCCTTCCGATCTTTCCTATCGTTTTGCTTTTTTTTTTAAATTCGCGGGCTCGCTAACGGGCGTAAGACCTTTGCTGAGTTTTTGAATGTTACAATAATTTTCAATACACTTTCGATCTGTGTTGTGACTGCGAAAGGTTTTGATTTAACAACTTTGATTGCGAAAGGTAACGTGCCCTAGATGCCTTTGGAAACGTAATCCCACGTTGCAGCCGGCTTACCGGCTTGACATGGAACACCTTACCTTTTACCTGTAAAAGTAACAACATGTTCTTTTTCCATATACGCCATAACTATAATGCGCCTTGCAAACAAGGTCAGATAGCGTATCGCATATTTCCATAGGATTATTGAAAATGAGCCATAGTTTGTGTTCAAACATCTTTGATGGAGGCAACTGGTATCATATGTGGGCAGCACTTATCCGAGCCTTTTTGCGCAGTGCCCCCAAACCAGTATAGTCCATTGAGGGGTGCCCCCAAAATTCGAATAGTATTCCTCCTTCTTGCTTTTTTACTATTCTGAGTTTTGCACAGTGCCCCCGAAAGCCCCGACCCCCATTTGCACAGTGCCCACGTATGACTGGTATCCAAATACAGTAAGACAACTGTAAAATAATGGGATCATCAGAGCTCCAATTCGAGCTCCAGATGAATTTTCACACCATGTCATTACGCCAAGTTAATAAGCACATCAAATAGTACCGAAAACCATTGTTACCTCAGACATTGACTTGTCGTCTGTACCGAGGCTTGTCCGACAATTACGCAATCGACCTCTTATGAAGTTTCCCGATTTGTCCCCCCCCCCCTTCTGACTTTTACCCACTACCTAATCTCCCGAGAACTGGGACCATAGACATCATTCGACCTTCCACAAACTTTCATGCAATCAGAACATCTTTTTTTCCCGAACCATTTTCTCTGAAATCAACAAATGTGATACTATGTAAATTAGCAACAAAATCTTTTTAAAAAATACAACTAACAGATAAAAAGTGCATATAAAATTAAATCTAGCTCCATGCAATAAGTTTTCACAGTACCTGCGTTGGTCAAGCGGAAAAGAAGCTCAAAGTTTGCGGACTGCACCTAACAGTAGCTCGATTTCGGCGAGGTGTGCCGTAATAGTTCCAGTGATGGGCGCTCCCCCTCTGATCGGGGTGCCGCTATTGCGAAATATGCTAATATTCATTTCCTACGAGCTTCAATTTTTTTACCATCTATATATTTTATTTATGCGTGTTCAATGGAAACGCGGTTACAAATAGAAAGAGAAAACGAATACAGCATAACAGAGTGAGATCATGAAAGGTCGTTATATTTTTCGTCCATATTTTCTTGTATACTGATGTTTGACGAGAAAAGGAATTGCGGGACCTTGAAATTTGCAATTTAACCATATTTGAGCAGTTACGGGCACTTTATTTTTCTGGAATCGGGGTACCCCCTCGGATACGACGGGATCGCTCACCACTGAATAGTTTACTGGCTTCTTTGTTGGACCCAACCTTAGACCAAAAACGTATCTTCCAAAAGCCCCAAATGCTGTCTGATTTCACGGTTTTAGGGTGAAAAGCCGAAAATGATGTCTGATTTTTCGAAATTTCGTTTTAGAAAAGTCAAAATGCTGTCTGGGTTTGTTCCGCGGAACGAATTTTTTGGTCTATGGACTCAACGGCATCCAAAACCAACAAAAACACGATTTTGAAAATACTGGTACGTACCAAATTCAAACCGAGCCTCTGGTGAGTGGTGTGACATTCTGTCATCTAATGTCTTTTATTCTCTTCAGAGTCATACCTCTTTTGGTACTTTGGGCGATGGCTGGATACTCTCTCTTTGGATGTGCCATAGCCTTCATATTCACGTGGAGAAGAGCAGACGGTAGATTTGGAGGTACGCTATTAGGGTACGGTGGGGAGAAGCGATTGAGTGCATTGTGCAGGTACTGGTTACGGTACCTTTGGCGGATTTCGCCGTGGTACGGGACCGAGAGGCGTTCCTCTCAGAGAGAGTGCAGCAGCTGCTTCATTCTCGTGGACATTTAGAAGTACCAAAGGTATGGTGCAATATTTGAGCAAAATAGAATTATTATAGAATATCTATTGATTCTGCAGATCGATACCGTATCACGAACAAGGACGGGGACTTGAACAAAAGTAAGCATTAATCTTCCCTCATAACTATACGAGTTGCAGTGATGAGCGAGCACCTCTCCCCCATTCGTGATCAGTGAAATCATAAATTTCAAAACACGGACAATGTTTGTGAACAAATTATTGAAGGAGGCAGTTTTGACACTCGAAAACTATCTAGAATGAGATTAGTAAGAATAAAGTTGAAATCTGACCAGTATATGGGACTTGTACTATAGTTCTGACTAGTTTGCGAAATATGGCCAGTTTATAAATTTCTAAACGAGATGTATTGTACGTGGGGAAAATGTATGAATGAAATCAGGGCAGCGCAATTGAGACATACGCAATTGTGTTATTCCTACGCCCTTCACTCGTCATATTTTATGTATGTCCTATGTATGTTCCCTGGAACATGCCTTTTGGGTGTCTTCCCATAACCCGGGAGGTTAGGTATTGCCGCATTAGGAATTGTTTAATTATAATCATTCCCGACAAGTTTGCTCATTATTTCCTTTGTTAGTCACCGGGAATGACTCGTCTTCCTATTAAACCGTTTTTTTCTTAGTTACTACTTTACCTCCCGAGTTATGGGAGCTTAAAAGTAAAGTATCACCCGCCCCAGACTCCTATGGAATTATTTTTGACTTTTCGACTCGAAAATTTCGAGAAGTTTTATTGTAATTTTAATATAACTAATTAGTATGCAAATTTAACAAGCAATCGTCAAAATAATTGCACAGGGCAAAAGAACATACAAAAATAGCCTTGGTCTCAAGCGAAAAGTTTTCGCACTCTAACAGTTGCTACCACAAGGCGTGAAGTGACTTCTGGGACATGATATCGTCAGGGGGTCTTAGCTGGTCCTAGTACTACCCGAAAATGCCGAAAACACGATTTCGAAAACCAGGGTCTGTGCCAAAATCAGACCGAGCATTTGTTGAGTCGCGTGATATATTTTGAATTCTGTCGAAAAAGTGTTGACTACTGCTCTATTCTTCCTCAACAAATTCTACTTTCCCCATGAAAATTGAATGATCGAATCTTTGATATGAAAACTTCAACACTCTCCGTAACACTTGAGGTTGATCCCTACCACACGACAAATCTTGGGTCGAAATGAGGGCGATTTTGTCAGACATAAATCATTTAAACATTTTTTTTTCAGAAATAAATGCAAATGAAGTAAACAAATCGAAAATGGTCAAATTAGATATTGGGAATGTTATGTAATTTTTTTTGTGTAAATTTGTCATCTCATCATTTTTATCTCCATAGAGCCATTTCGCATTTGAAATTTTCGAAAGCTGTCTCCTCCTTGACGATCAAAACTACAACCGTGTTGTCCACTTTTGGTAATATATCCAGTGATGGGCTAGACATTTGATGTGGAACGGTTTCCCGCAAATTCCAAAAGAAGAGAGAGGGTTGCAGAGAGAAATTTCTATCAAATAAAAGCAAACTGATCAAAATTCTAATTTACAGTTCGCTCGGCTTTGATATATAAAGGGGAGAATGAATTCCTGATTTTTTAAGGTATAAGAAAAAGGGCGAAATATTTGGAAGAAATATATACTACAGTGGGAACTTAGTGGACAAAGGTCGAAAGGTACGTAAAAAAATGACGAAGCCAACCCGCATTTTGAGAATTTTTGGTGAAAAAAATGAAAACCCAACCCGCATTTTCGGGTTTTGGTCCCCATTTGTGATAAGCCCAACCCGCATTTTCAGTTTTCCATTCCCATTTATGACAGACACAACCAGCATTTTCGACTTGCCGCAACCCACCCATTCGATCTATGTGAGTGGATATCGCCAACTTATTTTTTCAACAAAAAAAATGTTTCTTCCTATTTTTTCTCGAGTTTTTTTCTAATTATGAAATCATATATGCAAATATCGACAATAAAATAATTACGCTCGACCAGAAATGGCAAAATCGAAAAAAAAATCTTATCACGATTTTGATACGTGCATGCTACGAAATATCGGCACGGTTGTAGCATTTCTCGCCGCCTTTCTCGAGGCGATAGCTTTGGAAAATTTTGAGAGAACGAATTTAGGTGCCCTACTCGAAATATTGATTCGTCGCCCAAGTATTCCCTTCTATACTCTTAATTAAGTTTTTTTTTGCTGTGATGGAGTAGTTTGAGGCACATATTCAATGGCAAGCAATCGATCATACAAGAGCACGAGGAATCCGACACTTAGAGGATACACAAGGAAGACGGAGGGTGAGAAAAGAATAGAACTAAGTGTTAAATGAAGAAAAGTTGGAATTGATAATCAAGCACACTTTCCAATAATGGTTAAAGCCGCAGATATGGATGTGTCTCTGCTGAGTGAGGATAATTATGGAAACGGCGATTCGCTCGAGAGAAATTACAACAATAATTGCGCCCCCAAGTGAGTAATTTTCTTTGCAATACGATATGAGGTTGTTCGCCATAAAATCAATTTAAAAGCGTACACGAAATTTAAAAAAAGAAAAGTGTGCTCACAATTAACTATCGAGGATGCTGATGATTATGTTTTTTTCTTCATTTCGCTAAGCTGTTCGGGAGTAATATAACAACCGCTTTAGAAGCTGTCTATTTATAATTCTACAATTATTTGTTGTACAAATTCGGTAGTACTCAACTATATTAAATTACAAAAAAAAACACAAGAAATGCCGTTAAGAGCATATATCGCTGCATTTAGAGGTGTATGATAATAACGACAAGTATTAAAGATATTCGTTTGTTTGTAGTTGGATACAGTTGAGTGATATTGAATTGGAATATAAATCAATCATCAGCAACTTTAATTATACAGTCATAATGATTAGAACCCTCAATGACGTTAACCAATAATTTTTCACAAAATCTATGTACAACGCAGTTCACAAAAAAAAATGATTCGTTGGCGAACGCCTCATATCAGACAGCTATTTGCAACTCTATTGAAACACATTTTAAATATAAATGTACAAAGTCCTTGTTTATTAATATCACGCCTCTCACGAGAGGATCGAGCTAGGGATGGGAATGGGGCCAAAAAATGAAAATGAGTTTTTCTTGGTTTTGGCACTTTCTAGGCACGCCTGATCGCCTCCCGAAGTCTCGGAGCCCGAATATCATTTTGGGGCTCGGTACACCGGGTCGGGTCCTCGGGCACCCAACTTTGACCCACTTTTTCTCGGTTGTGGGTGGTTTATGTGAAAAATCATACGAGAAGTACTTGGGCTCATTTTTCATGCTCTATCGATCTATGTGGTTCACTTATCCTCAAATCGCATTTGTAACGTGCTACACTCAAGTTCGAAGAACTCAAAAGTGTAGGAAAAAAAGCAGCTGAATTTTTGATATGTAATAGAGCACAATGAGATCTTTCGAATGAGTAGTTTACGCTCACCATAGCCGAAACCTGGTGAAAGTTATGGCCGTCTTGGGACCATGAGGTGATTTGAACTTGTTTTACACCACATTTCTCAGCCCATTTTGAGAAGAATGAGAGAGTTTCACCGATTTTACTGTCATTCTTTGCTGAGAATGAGAGGCTAGCGGTCTTTCGCACGTTGTTTTTCAACTTCAAATCATACAGAAATGTAGAAATGGCACAACTATCACCAGGTTTCGGCTATGGTGAGCGTAAACTGCTTATTCGAAAGATCTCATTGTGCTATATTACATATCAAAAATTCAGCTGCTTTTTTTCCTACACTTTTGAGTTCTTCGAACTTGAGTGTAGCACGTTACAAATGCGATTTGAGGATAAGTGAACCACAAAGATCGATAGAGCATGAAAAATTAGCCTAAGTACTTCTCGTATGATTTTTCACACAAGCCACCCACAACCGAGAAAAAGTGGGTCAAAGTTGGGTGCCCGAGGACCCGACCCGGTGTACCGAGCCCCAAAATGATATTCGGGCTCCGCGACTTCGGGAGGCGATCAGGCGTGCCTAGAAAGTGCCAAAACCAAGAAAAACTCATTTTCACTTTTTGGCCCCATTCCCTAGAAATGCCAATTTAGCTCGATCCTCTCGTGAGAGGCGTGATATGTGCTTGTCCTAACTTCCCCTGAGACTCGATGGCTCGAGTCAATGATTGATCTCTTTCTCTCCGTTTATCGTCTTCTTCGTCTTTTCTGTATCCTACAATATTCCTCTTATCACTGTAGCTCCTCTCATGCTCCGGCCGGTCCCTACATCTGCACTCTAACGACCATCTCGAATACCGGGCCAAGGTTACTGTGGCACCTGAAATTAATACAAAACTGACTTTTTTTTTTTGTACAGGGTGTCTCAAAAATATGATGACAAAATTTGAATGCCTGTTACGTTCTATAGTATTGAGCGAGTTATTTCGCACTTTTGCTGTATATCGCCTATATTTTAGACATTATGAGAGACTATCTGACTCAGTCGAATTGTTCTTGGCACAGCATGAAAAGTGCGTTGATGAGATAAACATAAACATGCCACGTTGTAGTGTGGCCGAGGCTGAGTTGAGGCATGCTATGAAAAAAGTGTGAAAACGCTTCTACGCCTCAGGGCATGACGTCATAGGAATTTCCGGTTTTTCAAAAACTTCATCGAATGGCCTAGTGAGTGGTACCAATCGATTCCTCATAATATTCTAAGACTTGTTCGACTCCATGACTTTTTCGCCAATCTTTGATTTAAGCTTGGAAATTTCAAAAATATGTTTCGAAATTTAAATTTAAATATTTATGTGTAGTTTCCCTGAGGAAATGGCAAAGTTTTATTTGCACAATACAATACTGTAACAATGATTGTTCAACTATGTAAAGGTCTTTTTGTATCGTGGCCCTAAAGGATGTTCAGTAGGTTGAAAACTGTCGTCCCCTTGGCATTATGGTGTGGCCTACAGTAACCCGGAGTAATTTCCACGTATTGTTTGGGAATCTCTGGATGGGATGGGGGGTCGTGTCGGCGATATACATGGTCGCCTGAAGTTGCTCATGCATTGTACAACGGATACTGTAGCTCCCAAAGGTTTTGGAGAATAGTCCGGGTTACTGTAGGCCACACCATAATGCCAAGGGGACGACAGTTTTCAACCTACTGAACATCCTTTAGGGCCACGATACAAAAAGACCTTTACATAGTTGAACAATCATTGTTACAGTATTGTATTGTGCAAATAAAACTTTGCCATTTCCTCAGGGAAACTACACATAAATATTTAAATTTAAATGTCGAAACATATTTTTGAAATTTTCAAGTTTAAATCAAAGATTGGCGAAAAAGTCATGGAGTCGAAAAAGTCTTAGAATATTATGAGGAATCGATTGGTACCACTCACTAGGCCATTCGATGAAGTTTTTGAAAAACCGGAAATTCCTATGACGTCATGCCCTGAGGCGTAGAAGCGTTTTCACACTTTTTTCATAGCATGCCTCAACTCAGCCTCGGCCACACTACAACGTGGCATGTTTATCTCATCAACGCACTTTTCGTGCTGTGCCAAGTCACTGAACAAATATGTAGATCGAGTCAGATAGTCTCTCTTATAGGCTCACTATCTTAGCCTTCGATTAGGACTTCCATATCGTTCAACTTTTTTGTTGGTAAGTGATTTAAAAAAAAAGTTCTCCTACTTTCAAAATACAAGTTCAGTTAGTTCAAACTAATGCCATTCGTAAAGCAAGAGTCTTGCGACTCTGAATTTTTAAGCAAAATCATACTTATTTCAACCGAAATTCAAATTTCGGCCCGCCGGAGTACGAAAAGGGAAGGATCCTAACTACGGATTTTCCCGAACTCATTAGACGCTAAACCGGTATTCATATCAACTTTTCGTCACCGTTGGTAATAATCCAACCGTTTTACAATATTTTTTTATAAAAAAAACACAAAACAAGCTTGCAATATGGTTGGGGCTATCGGTTTCATTCCAAGCCGAAATTAGGGCTGTTCCGTGCAGCAAAGTACCCTAAACAAGTAACATACTATTATGCAAAATAGTCTAAATTACTGATAATTAAACTCGACTTGTTCAGCTTCTTTTTATTCTGATCGTATGCAAATTGTTTTGTGATAAAAATTGGAAAGAGATCAAGTTGCAGTGAACTGAGTCATTAATGTAAAAAAATTTCAATGCGAGAAGTGGCCTAGATCTTGGACAATATTTAATAGAGTGATTATTCTACTCTAACATTATGATCTGATATGGGATGGGAGTATGTGCTTCAGAGAAGGCCACACTAGCTAAATTCTACATTTAAACATTAGGGGCGGACCGGATGCTGTTCTCCGTAAATGGTTTTTGGGTCATACATCAAGTACCTTGTATGACATATCAACACTCTGTTACGAAGGGTAAAAATAGTTACCATACTTTTGAGACACATGTAGTGAGAACGCATGGGGATGTTTTGCGAGTGGTGTTGCATTCCAATTTATTATTTTATTCAATGTAATTGCAGTCGTCGAATGACTCAATCGGAGCAGATGAGAGCATCGAGAGGATTCACGGCCTATTCAGGTCAAGTATCTACCAATTCTAGTGTAGCAGTCAATCATACAGCAATGGCATTTAAATAGTGCTAACAAAAAGACTTTCAACAAGAGAGTAATCGGTAAGACTCGAGAGCTTCGCGCCAGGGCTTTCGACTTGGGATCAGGGCTCTAGGGCAGCGCTTTTTTCGAATTTATTTCACGGTAAATATATGTTTTATCCATTAGGTAAATGCAATGCATTTTATGCCAGTTTTGATAACTGTGAGCACTCAACAATTACCGAGCCTGTCTCAATATTGTGATATATTTTCAATGCGCATGTGCTATGTTTTGATGGTTGCAGGTGCAGGAGTGTCTCGTGCTCCTCTCGAACCAGTGGAAGAGGAAGAATACACTCCCACACCCGAGAAGACTGCTGAGAATGGAGATCTGAGAATGTGAACAAGTCCACATTCACGCCGCATACCCTCAATCTCGATTTAATCGGTGGTCGATTCTTGCTCTGGAGCGTTTCAATTATAGTTTCTCAGTACCCTTCTAACTATCCTCATTGTTCTCTGTGTGATGCTGTTGTTGCCCCATGAGTTATTGATTTTATAAATCCGTTCCCTGTTTTGGTGTTGTTATAATTCCCTCGTAGAGGCCTCAATCCGATTTATCAGATGAATTTTGTTTTTTTTTTCTCTCTGATAGTTTTCTCCCACAGAATCATTGGTATTCATCTCTGCTTAATTTTTTTCTCGCATATCACCTCATGATTACTTCATAATCACATAAATTCTGTAGTTCTATGATATTCTGTTCGTCGTTTTGTTTTTGTCCGAGTTTCATTGCTGCGTATGATGTTAATGAAGGTCCTTCCGCGGAAGAACAGCTAATTTGAGTGATACAGAAGGTTGCAATCCTTGAATGTGTATCTGAATATCATGTCATTTCAGGATATGAGGCCGATTGCGTAAAAGTCGAACAAACAGCAACAGCACTCGGTACAGACGAAAATTCAATGTCTAAGGAAACAGTGGTTTTCGGTACTATTTGATGTGCTTATGACAGGTATCACCAGAGATTGCATGAAAACGTGACCTTGAGGAAAAACTTTCAAAAACGTATTTCTGATTTCGATCAAAAATTTTTATACCACTACCCTAGGGACAAGAATTTCATCAATCGATGTCCCAGGTCTCAGAGCCGGCTTTTAGGAAATTCACGGTTCTGAACCCGGAATCGTTGTAACTTCCCTCAAAATGGTGCTAGAATGTCTTGCTAGTGCTTAAAAATGCAGAAAAATATGGCGAAAATTTATTCTGTTGAACATAATTTGTGAAATTAATATCTGAAAAAGTTATAGTGAAAAAATATAAATTAAATATTTTAGAAATTAAAAAGTGCCTTCAAGTGGTTGAAGTGAACAAAGTTACTATTTTATTTTTATAGAGCAAGTCATATTGTGTAAGAAAAAAAATTAAAACTGAAAGATTAGGTAGGCACCCGATACCGAAAAACCGCTTCGAATGTGCAAACACTAGCAGGGCGTGTTGAGGTTAAACTACGTTATGGTAGGGTGCGCACTACGTTTTCAAAGTATGGTTCAGGGGGCATTCAGTTGCCGGGCACATTCCGGCCCAGGGGGAACTTTGCAGCCGGCTCAAAGTTTGGTCCAGGGGGAGTTCGGCAGCCGGCTCCAAGTTCGGACCAGGGGGAGCAAGATAGCCGGCTCCAAGTTCGGTCCAGGGGACGCTCGGTAGCTTGCTCAAAGTTCGGTCCAGGGGACGCTCGGTAGCTTGCTCAAAGTTCGGTCCAGGGGGAGCTCGGGAGTCGGCTCCATGTTACATTATGTTGGAGAGTATTAATCGCTACAAAGAGTACTGGCTTATTCCGTTGCAAAAGGCTCGTGAGGCTGAGAGCGATCGAAAAAAAGTTGCCACGGAGCCACGAACTTTTCGAAAATTCGATTTTCCACGTTAAAACGTGTTGGAACACGTTCAGACACGTTTCTGACATCGCAAAACACTTTTCCTGTGATCCCCTACGCTCTCTGAATCATTTTGGAACTTTTCGAAATTTTCGATTTTTCACGTTAAAACGTGTTAGAACACGTTCAGACACGTTTCTGACATAGCAAAACACATTTCCTGTGATCCCCTACGCTCTCTGAATCATTTTGGAACTTTTCGAAATTTTCGATTTTTCACGTTAGAACGTGTTAGAACACGTTCAGACACGTTTCTGACATCGCAAAACACTTTTCCTGTGATCCCCGACACTCACCGGTGCGTTTGGAGAAAATTCGAGAATTTCGATTTTTCATGTTAAAACTCGGCAAAACAGGTGAAAACGTGTTTCACGGTACTCAAAACCGTGTGAGAACAGTTTCTGGCACTTGCGAAAAATGCGGCAAAAGGTTTGCCCGCGGCGGGGATCGAACCTGCGTCGCTCGGATTGCTAGTCAAGCGCGTAACCCACTTGGCCATGGATTTTGTTTAAATTTTTTTATTGATCAAGTTACTCTTGTGTAGATGCATGTGATGGCGAAGGAACTGAGTCGATAGCTCTATCCGTTGGCGAGATATTTAGCGTGACCGCCGGACACACAGACAGACAGACGTTCTGAAATAATAGTCTTTAGGAATAGAAATTTTCAGTATCCACTTTTGAAATAAATCGTGAAAAATCACCGAAAGCAGGTCTAAACAATATTAAATAATTATACTGTACATTATTCGGGAGCCAAAAAATAATGGTTATGTTCATTTGACCGAGAACCGGAAAATAAGAAAAATCCGGTTTTGCAGTCGGCATTTACATATCTCTGCTCAATATTGTGATACAACGATGCGGTTGCGCTCAAAATGTTTCGATGGATATCCTAAACAACTTTCATGTTGATAGCTTTCTCATTAGACGGCTAATTTCACATGCAAAATTAATTAATGCGTACGGTATTCCGAAAATGTCACAAAAATATAATAATCTGTTTGATTTTTAATTCCTCTCTTTACATGTGAAATTAGCCGTCTAATGAGAAAGCATCAACAAGAAAGTTGTTCAGGATATCCATCGAAACATTTTGAGCGCAACCGCATCATTGTATCACAATATTGAGCAGAGATATGTAAATGCCGGCTGCAAAACCGGATTTTTCCTATTTTCCGGTTCTCGGTCAAATGAACCTAACAATTATTTTTTTGGCTCCTGAATAATGTATTATTTATTATTGTTTAGACCAGCTTTCGATAATTTTTCACGATTTATTTCAAAAGTGGATACTGAAAATTTCTATTTTCGGACATTCGAAGCGGTTTTTCGGTATCGGGTGCCTACCTAATCTTTCAGTTTTAATTTTTTTCTTACATAATATGACTTGCTCTTTAAAAATAAAATAATAACTTTGTTCACTTCGACCACTTGAACGCACTTTTTAATTTCGAAAATATTTAATTTGTGTTATTTTTTATGACAACTTTTTCAGTTATCAATTTCTCAAATTATGTTCAACAGAATAAATTTTCGCCATATTTTTCTGCATTTTTAAGCACTAGCACGACTTTCTAGCACCATTTTGAGGGAAGTTACAACGATTCCGGCTTCAGAACCGTGAATTTCCTAAAAGCCGGCTCTAAGATCTGGGACATCGATTGATGAAATTCTTGTCCCTAGGGTAGTGGTATAAAAATTTTTGATCGAAATCAGAATTACTTTTTTGAAAGTTTTTCCCGGACTCATGCAATCTCTGGTGATACCTGTCTTATCAACTTGGTGTAATGACATGGGATGCAAATTCATGTGGAGCTCAATCTGGAGCTCTAAAGATCCAACTATTTTACTATTTTAGTGCTGTATCTGGATACCCGTTGCCTCCACCGAAATCTTCTGAACACAAACTAGAGCTCATTTTCGATAAGAAATATAATGGAAACATTTATAGGGCGTTGTCTGACCTTGTGTTCAAGGCGCATTATGGTTCTGGCGTATAAGGAAAAAGAGCATGTTGTTACTTTTACAGAAGGTGTGTCGAACCTTCTGTAGTCTGCGTTTCAAATTGGGGGCCATACGGGTGACGGCAAACAAAGTTATGATTTTTCTGCTGAAGGAACTTGAGGCAAAAACAGCCGGAGAAGGAGAGGATTGTTCAATTTGCATGTAATTCCCCCTCTCACTCTCGACTGCCCGGCTAAGCGCGGCGTCTGAAAGTGAGAAATGAGAGAGCGAGTGCATGCAAATCGCACAATTCTCTCTTCAGACGGCTGTTTTTGCCTTAAGTTGCTTTAGTTGAAAAATCATAACTTTGTTTGCCGTCACCCATATGGCCCCCAATTTAAAACGCAGACTACAGAAGGTTCGACACACCTTCTGTAAAAGTAACAACATGCTCTTTTTCCTTATACGCCAGAACCATAATGCGCCTTGAACACAAGGTCAGATAACGCCCTATAAATATTTCCATTATATTTCTTATCGAAAATGAGCCCTAGTTTGTGTTCAGAAGTTTTCGGTGGAGGCAACGGGTATCCAGATACAGCGCGAAAATAGTAAAATAGGCGGATCTTCGGAGCTCCAGATTGAGCGCCACATGAATTTGCATACCATGTCATTACACCAAGTTGATAAGCACATCAAATAGTAACGAAAACCACTGTTTCTTCAGACATTGACTTTTCGTCTGTACCGAGCCTCGACAATTACGCAATCGGCCTCATATACTGGTATAAGTTGATGTTGGTGTTAAGCTCATGTACCGTCCGTGGTCAAATGACGGTGGAAGGACATCATCTGTACAGACAACAAGTGTCTACCCCGTATATCCAGGTATGACATAATCCGGCTGAAATTAATTTAAATACTACTTAATGTATTGTATTATTATACTGAGGACTGAGGAGACTGAGACTTAGACTGAGGAGTAATAGGCGGTGTATTCAGAGTACACACTGAATCGACGTAATGGAGAGCGACGAATGAGGAATAATGGGCAGGGAAAGAGTGCATTGGATGCATTGCGACTGGGGATGAAGAACTGTGATCAGATGGAGGTAAGATCGTGATATGTGTGTGAACGAATTGAGGAAGAAGATATTGTAATCGTGCTCTTGATCGAGTGAGAGCTGTTGAATGAAGAGATGAGTGTGGAATGCACCACATTGAGGATGAGTACTGTGGCGACTACGATTATGAGGGAACGCCACCACCATTCACAATATTCAATGGATACATACATTTGAAGGTGAGGGTGTAATTCCCGTACTGTTTTTAGGCAGCAATAATTATTGAGCTTGTATTCGAACAATATCAATAGTAACGTGGTAACCGTTTTCCGAGAAGCAGTTTGATTTGCATAGCCGGAATTGTGTATCTCGATCCCACAAGAGCTAGAGCATCAATATTGTGAAGCAATTTTTTTGGCACTACTGCTGTGTTTGGGACCAGAGAAGGGTTGTTCGCCCTCCCATTTTGGGAGGGCGAAGTCCATGGGGGCGGTGATGCTCCCCTCCCTCTCCTCAATCGAGAGAGGAATGGACTGACCAGAGGAACGAGTTTCTCAGTATTATATATTAGAGAGACAATGGCGAGGTAGAGAGTATAGAATTGAGAGAGACGTAATACCATTATTAAAAGTGAGTGTAGATGTAATTTTCATTTCTGGCCTAATTTTAGAGAAATTTGTGCCTTTGAGTGAGTGAGAAAATTGACCGCGAATAATTGACCGCAGAATCGACCAGAAATGAGAATGGGATTGGAACTCTGCAAGTGGGCTCTCTGCAAATGCAGAAATCACTGAAAAGTTGGCTTGTCCCAAACACAGCAGTAGTGCCACTTTTTTAAATGCTTAATATTTTTTGACTTTCAAAATAATCGAAACTACCGGAAAGATAACCAGTTTCACTGACACGGGAGCTCAAAGGCGGATAAAAAAGCGGTCCGAGAATAAGCTGCACTTACTACGGTATAATGCTTGATGTAGTCCACAATTTTCATCGCAATACCGTAGTAAGCAATGTAAATTTTACGCATTGCGCTCGTGACCATTATCTGTTCATATCTCTTGTAGAGGATCTGAATTTTTGAGCCCCCGTGACTGAGTAGTTCAATTTAGAAATTGCTTTGTATTCTTCTGTAATCTTTGTATTATATATCACAATTTTTCATTTTAATTTTGTTACCGCGTTGTTATTTCTAATACGCATAAATATATATATACACAGCATCGAAAATCGAAAGATAATTTACAAAAATCGAACCTTGATTTGGGTAAAATTGGAAAATTTTGCGCCACAAAAATTTTCATCAAATTATGCTTCGATTAAACCAAATTATGCTTCGATTAAACCAAATTATGTTTCGATCCAACGAAATTATGCTTCGATTTATTAATAGGCAACGGAACGATTTAATAATACAAATGAGAGTAATGCTTCCTACGAAGTTATTTCGTGTGTTACTCCTGTAAAAGAGTGGTTATTGAGTAACTGAAATGATAAAATAGCAAATAGCGTAGCTACAGCGTCTAAAAAGGTTCGGAGAAAGGGGGGAATGTGAACGTTCAATAAATGAACATCTTGAGGCTTCCCTTGCCTGAGCACTTCGACAACGAGATAAACGATATGTAATATAATCGATAACTTTGCTGAAAATTGAAGAAAACAGTGAAAATGTGCAATACGCACTCGAAATTGGAAACGCACCTACGCATCAGCTCACCCCTTTTGCGCAAAGTTGCCTAATTTTGATTCGTTATTCGGATTTTTCCAAATTAGGTTTCGCTATTCAGATTTGTCATAATTAGGTTTATCTATTCAGATTGTCCATAACTTGGTTCCACTGATCATTTTTTTACCAAATTATGTTTCGATTTTCGATGCTGTATATATATATATATAATATAATATATATTAAAACTATTTTTTCCAGTTCTCGCAGGTTTTACCCAGCAAAATATCTAAAAATGTGATTCTGACAAGGGGAGACCGCATAGAGGATATGGAGTTTCCGAATGGCCGGGGATCGAACCCGCGTCGGCTTCTGGGATAACTTTTTACGCTCTTTCGAATGATAGCACAACTCCGAAAAAACTTTTTCTCGATTTTCACGCCAAATTTTGAAAAATTTCAAAACTTTGGCTGAAGTGTATCCCGCCCCTGGGGACTTCATACCCAGAGTTTGAATCATCTGCGACCATTTTGAAAATATTGTGCAGGTTTCCTCCCGCTGCTACAGAGAACGCGTTTTAAATAGAGCATCGTCAGAGGAATCGAAAAACCTGAAGAGCGGCAGGGTTTTCTCCTTGGAAAAAAGCTCGTAAAATTTATTTAAAAACAGTATCTCACTTTTTGACCTATTTTTAGCATTCTTTTTTGGAAATGGGAAAGAAGTGGCTTTTGCGCTTTCGGAAATAGGAAAGAAGTGGCAACAAATGCAATTTTTTTTCGATTCGTACCAATATTATCTCTGTTAATTGGTTAAAATTATGAATGGAACAAAATCGATTATTGTTTTCGAATAGGAAACTGTAGAAAATGTTGACAAGATTATTTATGAATTTTTTGAAGAAAAAACTAATCTTGCTGCGTTACAGACACTGTCATTGTGCAAGTTGGTGTTGCTCGTTTTGTGGCTGAGTCGAGAGTGTCAACTACAGATGATGGAGCATCTGTGCAGGAATGGAACGGATGGATATCTATACAAGTGCACGTGAGACTACCACTCATCAACCTTATTTGTCCTAGCTATGAAGTAATTGTTGTCACTCACACTTTTTATGAGCAGTCGTTCTCCGTGTGCGTGGGTTCACATGCTGGTGGGAGGAATTCCGTATGGAATGCAGATTGACGCACTTTGTAATGGAGGTTTGCTTATGACGATGACGAGGTGAGGCAGCGCTGTCGACCCCCCCCCCCTTCCCATTCCTCTCTTTCAGTGCATTCCTCTTCCTGGGCGCACTATGGCTCCGAGAGAGTCAGTGGTCTCTTCATCGGCCTCCTTCCTCTCTACTCAAACTCGTTCTCGTACTCTGCCAGACACTCATTGAGGTATGTAATTTTACCGATTTTATAATTATATCGTAGATCCTCTTCTCCATTTGACTCATATCGGCGTACCATTTCATGAGCCTGCCATTGGGAGTTTACAGATCGTATGCTGATATTTTCAGTTCGCGTTCGCCTTGTCTGTTACGGTTCAGATAATATTTGCAATCTCGAGGAAGGAGGGAGGAGTGAGTTGACCAACTTGTCGGGATAAACAAGGGGGAGGGGGTTGGAAAAACGACAAATAAACATCGACTACTTTTCTGTTCACATTTTTGTGCGTTGTCACTGATAAGTTCATATGTTATCACGAATACGCCATATCACTTTATGATAACAAATTAAGACTAAAATTAGATTATAAGTATTGCAATGACATTACTCCGACACACTGAGTTTGCCTTTTTTTGTTTGTAGTTTTGTGGCACCTCCGATATTACTGACAGTCTCTTTGATTCAGGAAATGGTGTGGTCGTTAGTGAAGGGACTGTTCATCTTGATTATTGTATTTTCATCTCTTGTCCTGCACGTTCTAACGACTATGTGAGTGAATAATGAGCGCAAGAATTATTCATATATTTGTAATGTTATGTGTTTTCAGATATATCATGAAGAGAAGCCCGACAGGGTACGGTAAGGAGCAAAATCGATTCAAGGATGAGAGAAGGCGAAGAGTGGATGACTATGAAGAGAATATGGATGTTCTTATTAGTGGTGAGATGGACAGATATTACTTCGAATGGTGATACAAACATTCACGGCGAGAAAACACGTTAAATGATACTTCGGCGAAAACATTTTGGAAAAGAGGATTCGGAAAAAGACATTACGGATTTTTTTTGCCGCGGATCGTCCGAACGAGTTTGCGCGCACATTCATAGGTCGAAAGAGTGCGTTGCGGCAAGTTGAAAATGCTGGTTGGGTCTGTCATAAATGGGAATGAGAAACTGAAAATACGGGTTGGGCTTGTCAAAAATGGGGACCAAATCCCGAAAATGCGGGTTGGGTTTTCATTTTTTTTCACCAAAAATTCTCAAAATGCGGGTTGGCTTTGTCATTTTTTACGTACCTTTCGACCTGTGCGCACATTATTTACAGTTCCTTTCGACATAAATTGTAACTTTTTAACTGATCAACTCTCTGGACTTCACTAAAAGCCTTGCCGCTCTGGGGAAGAAACTATGATGCCTGTAGTTTGAAGTGGAACTAGCGTTAGTGAAATTTATCCCATTACGAGTGAAGTAATATCTAAAGTGGTGTGGTGTCTTTTTTGATATTTTGTATTTGCCTCTCAGGAGATTTCTGGCTGTCTTCAGGTCAATTTCCTCTCTGCGCTTTTCTAATGAGATGAGACCTAACTGTGTATTTCTATTGGGGAAGTTCGGCATTGTTTGCCAGGTTGATTTGTGGCATCTCATGAACAGTCGTCTAGTGAAATAATTCTGAACATTTTCAAGAATTTCTTTGTCACGTACTAAGTATGGGTTGAAAACCATAGAGGCGCTCTCTAGGATGGGTCGGATGTAAATAGAGTATGCTTTGAGGAGTATTTCAGCGTTATTGGTACGTAGAGCTCTGAGAATGATATGGCACGCGGTTAAACTTTTCTGAGCAATTGTCTTGCAATGTTCGGAAAATGTGAGTGATTTTCCGATTATGAAACCGAGATCTTCATTACTAGTTTTTGTTCTAGTATAGTATTGCCTATTTTGTATTCATTCTTCGCATTTGCTCTACCTAAATGTAATGAGTTGCATTTATGTGCAGCTAATGGTAGCTGCCACTCTTCAGACCAACTAACAATGATATCAATTGCGCTTTGTAATGGAGTAGTTGTGTCAACTCTTTTAAAAGGGCGGTATATTTTGATATCATCTGCGTACATTCGTGCAACGACACCATTTTTCTGGGCTAGGAAGGGGATTTCAGATGTGTAAATCAAAAATAGAAGTGGACCTAATACCGAACCTTGCGGGACGCCGCTTGTAACTGGGAATGCTGACGACAGTTTCTCACGTACTCTGACTTGGAAGGTTCTATTTTCTAGATAGCATGTAGTCCAATCAATTGTTTTAAGTGATAGACCGATTGTTCCAAGTTTGTGCTTTAGTTTCGGGTGAGATACTCTATCAAAAGCCTTCGCGAAGTCGAAATAGATTACATCTACAGGTTCACCATCACTAATCGACGCTGTCCAATTTTCCAGAGCGTCTAGCATTTGAAGCTCGCGTGAGCGTTTCTTTCGGAACCCATATTGAAAGGGGGGCCTATATATCAAAATATCAAAAGGGGGGCCTACCACTGTATTGGTAATTAATCCTGGGGTATTGCATAATACTAGATCGAGAATATTACTTTTTCGAGTCGGATCGGTGACTAATTGTGCGAGTTTTATGGATAGGCAGAGATCTAAAAGGGATCGCGATGAGGGGGTAATCTTTTCTTTTTTTTGGGCATGGAAACAATGACCAATCGATATCGGGAAGATTTAAGTCACCAGTAACTACTGTAGGTTGTGGGCATGAGCAAAGATCAATTATCGATTTAGCTAGTGCTTCGGTCTGAAGAGTGTTTGCTTTCGGGTTAAGGTATTTAGACACATACGATTCTTATTAGGTCACCATTGATATCTAGGGGGTAGGACGGGTACGGTAACTGGGCCGAGTATAGAAATTGGTTGTGATTCGGGGGTAGATTCTGGTACTGGGGCTGGTTCTGGGGATGGACGGGGTTCTGGGGATGGACAGGGTGCGGAGGGGGATTCGTGTGTTGTCCATTCTTGGGATTATGGGTCGTCGATCGAAGCGTGTTTCGTCGATTCCCTTGGTAGTTGTTCTGTCCTCTGTTATTGTTCAACCCTTTCGTCTTGCTGAGCACGGAATCCGAGCGAGTGCGGGTAGGGGGAACAGTCAGGGGTTTCAACAATGGTTGCGGAGGATCGGGATTCGGATATCGAGGGAAAGGGCGGCGTCCAGTGGGAGGAATCTTCGGTCTTTCCTCGGGCTTTGCGAAAGAAGGTCGAATGAAAACATCCGAGAAGTACGGATCCTTCTTCACTTTGGACGCGAACTTGAGTATTAGTTCGGCGTCTTTTCTTGTCGGTAGAAGAACCTTGGTCAATCGATTGTGAATGGCCGAGGGATCACTCACTGGCATTCTGTACACGGATACGGGGAGGACGGGGAATCCGATGAGTGAGGTGAGAGCGACCACTTGATCGTAATCTTCTCTGACTTGTTCCTCGGGACTCAGGTTACGGTTAACGGGCAAACGAGCGATGACTAACGATCGTTCAAGATCAGACGGATTCTCAGGTTTGGGAGGGGGAGGTGGATCTTGGGGGCCGGCAGTCTGCATGGGCATTGCCTCGTCCACAGTGACAGGGGGAGGGGAGGAGGGAGAGTATCCACTCGGGATGCCAACTCACGTAGCCGGGCCTCCTGGCTGCGGCGGTTCTCGATTTCGTCGTCGAGTTCACATCTGAGTCGGAAGACGATGTTGGTGAGTTCCTCCATCGATATCGGGTTCGAGTCGTCAGTTCTCGATCGCTTGACAGCTCCAATGAGGGCGGGAGTCTCATCGACGACGGCTGCCTGAGAAGTCGAGGGAAGAGAAGGGGGAGGCATATCGGAAGTAGTCATCACCTGATAGAGTACCGAGTTGAAGCTACAGTCGGTACTCTGTAGTTCGTGAGCAGTTCCTTGATGGCGAGAGAGCGTGCCAAATCGAGAGAGCGGAGAAGAGAGAGAGCGAGGTCAAAGTCACCTCTCCCTGTGAGGGAAGGGAAGGGACTGGGACGGGTGTACAGAAAATTTTTTTTTGATCATATCTCACTTCAAAAATGAGATAGAAACTTTTTCATACAAAATGGAGTTGAAGAGCAATGAATCTTTCCCCATTATGTCGTGAAACTCGTGTGAAACCCGGATCAGATAAAAAGTGTGAAACCCGGATCAGATAAAAAGTGTAAAACCCGGATCAGCCTGGTCGGTCATCGGCAAAAAGGCCATAACTCGAACAAAACAAAAAAAACTATTTTTTGGTTATGCTCAAGTTGTAGGTCATATATGATAGTATTTAGACCCACCGTATTTATTTTTTGACAATACAATATTTATCACGTCAGACGATAAAGTCACGTGAGGATGTGGTTTCAGGGGTCAGGATCTTTCTTCTCAGAATAGACGGATAATTTCGGCTGGGGTCAGGATCATGGGTCAAATAGGTCTTCGCGTGCGAAGATAGGCACTTCTGCACTTTCCATATAAACCGGATTAACGTAGCGAGAGAGTGCAGGACAGACACATGAAGGACTCTGTCTACTTCCCCCGCCCTATGCTAATTGCGAACTTGCGAAAAACCCATTTGACCTATGGTCAGGATAGAGGATCGGTCTTCTTCCCATTCACACACTATCTTCTTTGAAGTTTCTGTAGGAATATACGAGATCTCTCTTAGGACCATGGACGTAGGAGGAAAGGGGAGGTTACGTGATTCTGAAGGCAGTCCTGACGAACGGATGACGCGTCTTTCTTGCACGTGAGTCCACCAAGCTCGAATCATCAATCAAATTGAGAATTAGCGAAACTGGTATCTGAGTAGTCAACATCAAACGGTTATACCCATCCACGGTGACCAGGCCGGCTAGGACGGGGATTCCGATCTTGTCGAGTCGTTGCTATATAGACGAGGGGTCCGTTGGGCCGCTCATTACGACTGACAGAAATGAGAATTGTTTTGACAAATGTATAAGAAAACGGTATCGATTTAGTGGAGGGCTATCGTAGTGACCTACCCAAAAAAAGATCTTTTCTGCTCTCTATTTCACTTTATTTTAAAGAAAAAATTGTAAAAATAAATTAGAATCACTTTCTGGTCGCTGGTTTGCCTCAGAGATGCTCTATTTAGCTGAAACACGAATTTAAAGGGTTAATATTTCAATAATAAGAAAACCTGGTTTTTCATGTTTCAGGCCTGTCTATATAACTCGAAATTAACCAAACGATAATACCCCTCTATCCTCGTTAGGAGATAATTTTGAACCCGAAATTTGGCAGGTTACTGTAGTATGAACAATTCACGGTATCCGCGTATGTAAGGCACATAGGAACTTTTGTCTAGTGGTGCAGAACAACTTTGCTTTTGAGCGCAAATGATTATCTTCACTTTGAAGCGAGCTACAGGTTTCAGAAAGTACAACAACAAAGGTCAGTCGCGCGCTCTCGTTTCTCTAGCACTCTCCTCCATTTCGCACACTCTCTCGCCAATTCGATGCCCGGCGAGTGCAAAAAATCTTTTACAAAATAGGAATTACTAAGAATGTGGCAAATAATGGTAAATTTTGTCGTATTTTGCGATTGCAAAAGATTTTTGCACTCGCCGGGCATCGAACTAGTGAGGGTGTGCGAAATTAGGAGAGAGCTAGAGAAACGAGCGCGGCCGACCTTTGTTGTTGTACTTTCTGAAATCTGTAGCTCGCTTCAAAGCGAATATAATGATTCACACACAAAGTCAAAGTTGTTCAGTACCACTAGACAAAGGTTTCTGTGTGTCTTACATACGCGGATACCGTGAATTATTCATACTACAGTAACCTGCCAAATTTCGGGTTCAAAATTATCTCCTAACGAGGATAGAGGGGTCGTTTGGTAAATTTCGAGTTATATAGACAGGTGTAAAACATGAAAAACCAGGTTTTCTGATTATTGAAATACCCTTCACATTCGTGTTACAGCTAAATAAAGCATTTCTGAGGCAAACCAGCAACCAGAAAGTGATTCTAGTTTATTTTTACAATTTTTTCTTGAAAATAAAGTTAAATAGAGAGCAGAAAAGATCATATTTGTGTAGGTTACTAATACAGCCCTCCACTAAATCGAGACCGTTTTTTATACATTGGCCAAAAAATCTAATACGTGGGGTCTGAATCCGAAGAATATATGACCTACAACTTGCGCATAACCAAAAAAATACGTTTTTGTTTTGTTCGAGTTATGGCCATTTTGCCGATGACCGACCAGGCTGATCGGGGTTTCACACTTAGAGTTATCACATAATGGGGAATGTTTTAGAGAATCTATTGCTCTTCAATTCTTTTTTTTTTGGAAAAGTTTCTTTCTCAATTTTGGAGCGAGATAGGATCAATTGTGTGAGGGATGGTTTTCGGTGTTTTCTCTATTTCGTCATCTTTGAGGCTTTACATCTAGTGGTGATTATTGAAAAAAACGGTAAACGCAGTTCGAACCGCCTCATACATTTTATAACGCGTGCATTGTGCGTCTGGCCAGTTTATATTTTTCAAAATTCTGACCAATTTATATTTCTAAAGTTAATAAATATGAGAATAAAGAGAGGAATACACACGAGAAAAGAGGAAGCGAGCAGAAAGCAAAGCAAGCCTTGAAAGAGAGAAGTCACCTACGTTACTACGGTAGTCGGGTTCGGTGGGGCACGTGCATGATTTGCTGTTGATTTATCGATATACACTGATAACTCTGTGATGTTTATTTACTTTCGTACTTCTATTATTCCAGGATTATTCCTAATAGGATTAGCTATTTTTCAAGCCCAAGCACAGCTCTTGAAGTGATAAATTAGGCGATATAACTGCCCACACACAATTCACGCACAATTCTTAAGGAAGATTTGTGAATTGTGCGTGGGCAGTTTTAAGGTTTAATTCTTTTATAATGTGTTTTATTTGTTTATTATAAATTAATTCTGCATGCAACGCGAATTTCTAATGGAAAAATACAATGGTTAATATTATTTTTATAAGAGATAATTGCATTTAAAACAATGAACTGTCCAGATCGTCTATTATTGATCGGTAGATTTTTTTTTATTTTTATGTTATTTCTTGCCTAGTGGTCATCACTTTATATTCAGAAAGTAAAAATACCAAATAACTGCCCGCGATACGGGCTAAATGCGCGTTGTCTTCCGGACCTCATGAGGTGTACTGTAGTGGTTCTGGACATTTGGCTGATCAGCAACTGATTTTCTTATACTTTCATTTCAGAAGATTATTTCCACAACGTACTTGTTTATTTCGTTCCCTTTTTAATTAATTTAATAAATTTTAAATATTTATTCATTTATTTATCAAATTTATTTTAAAATAGATATATACATATTTTCGTTTTTTTTTAATTCAGCCCACTCTCCAATTAAAAAAAATGTATTGTAGGCGAAAATTAACTACTGAAAGGTTTCAATACTAAAAAATCGGTGAACGACACTAAAAATAAGAACTTCTCGCTCACTCTCTACCTCAGATATATTTTTGCAAGAAAAACCAAAATTATGGCCTGAAAGCACTGCATGCGATTTTAGGCACTTCGGCACGAAGTGCTGCGGTAAAAAAACCCATTTGACTTATGGAATTGTTCGAAAATAAACTTCATCACGGTTTATAATCGAAAAATACAAAAAAGACGAAAAATAAGCGATTTTAGCGATTTCTGGCCAGTTTATACCCTCCTCAAATTGTCTGTGGGACGAAAATGTATGAACCGCCTTGCGTTTTAGTACCTAAATTTATTTTGTCGTCCATTTTGAAGACCATGAATTTCTATTTCCTCACCCAGGTCGATTCTCTCGCGATTTGTCTCATATAGCAAAGAACATGATTATATTTCGTCATCTTTGAGTATCAAAAAGAAATAAGAGGAATCTGGAGAAACTCGAGCACTGTTGTCAGTAGGAAAAATCATGATTTTTAAATATTCTGGTTTTTCCATGGGAGGTACTTCTAACTCTCCTCTATCGAATAGCGTTTCCAGAATTTTTTTAAAAGGACCCGTTTTTGCGTGAAACATGAACAAACCTGGTTAGTTGGGGGTTTGGGAATCACCAAGTTTGAAAAATCATAACTTGCTTCAAAATAAAGATGCAGATTCCCGGTTTTGTTTGTTAGATAGATAAAAACCTCGCCTACAAAACAATTATGATTTCGTCATTCCCGGCTCATGCAATGATGCAGGGCGGTCGCTTTTGTAAATAGTATTGCCGTTTTGGTTAAAGTTAAAAGTAGAAGTCGCCTCTATGCGCGTTCTAGAGGGAGTTCTTAGCACTATTTATAGCCAGTAAAATTGGGTGTAAGAGAGGCTGCATTGTAAAGAAGCTCATTTTGAGTGCATTCGCCTGATCACATAATATTCAAAATACAATTCCACTGTCCTATTTCTGGTTGAAAATATTGAAAATAATAAAAAAATAATATACAAATTTGTTTAAATTAATTTTATCGATGACTTTCTTCGATACAAAAAATTGAAAATGTTAAGACTTGAATTTTGGATCTCGTAAATTTCTCATATTCTGAAGCTCTAATGTATTGAAACTACTTTCACTTTACCAGTAAGTACTGTTAAATGACAGATCTGTGCATATTTCACATTGATCATCTCTATTCGCAAATATATCTAAATAATTAAGTTGATTAATAGTATCTCTATTCATGTATGTTATATCTCGTCCAAACTTCTTAAGCTAGTTCACTAGCTTGCCAGGTTTTCCTTGTTGTCCTATGATAACAAATATGCTGCATTACCTCAATTAGGATAACGCAGTGATGTGGCAAAAGATTCATACACGGGTCGGGGCTCGAACCAGTGCGAGAGAGCGTGTGGAAGTGAGAGAGTGCTAGAGCAGGCTGAGCGTGCGTCCTCGTGCAGACAACAAGTTTTCTTAGTGCCGTAACTTCTTTCTACGTAGATATAGCCGTTCACTTTCAAAAAGACAAATGTTCTATACAAGCTAGTGAACTAGCTTAAGAAGTTTGGACGAGATATAACATACATGCATAGAGATACTATTAATCAACTTAATTATTTAGATATATTTGCGAATAGAGATGATCAATGTGAAATATGCACAGATCTGTCATTTAACAGTACTTACTGGTAAAGTGAAAGTAGTTTCAATACATTAGAGCTTCAGAATATGAGAAATTTACGAGATCCAAAATTCAAGTCTTAACATTTTCAATTTTTTGTATCGAAGAAATTCATCGATAAAATTAATTTAAATAAATTTGTATATTTTTTTTAATTATTTTCAATATTTTCAACCAGAAATAGGACAGTGGAGTTGTATTTTGAATATTATGTGATCAGGCGAATGCACTCAAAAATGAGCTTCTTTACAATGCAGCCTCTCTTACACCCAATTTTACTGGCTATAAATAGTGCTAAGAACTCCCTCTAGAACGCGCATAGAGGCGACTTCTACTTTTAACTTTAACCAAAACGGCAATATTATTTACAAAAGCGACCGCCCTGCATCATTGCATGAGCCGGGAATGACAAAATCATAATTGTTTTGTAGGCGAGGTTTTTATCTATCTAACAAACAAAACCGAGAATCTGTATCTTTATTTTGAAGCAAGTTATGATTTTTCAAACTTGGTGATTTCTTTAAAATTTCCTCAACTAACCAGGTTTGTTCATGTTTCACGCAAAAACGGGTCCTTTTAAAAAAATTCTGGAAACGCTATTCGATAGAGGAGAGTTAGAAGTACCTCCCATGGAAAAACCAGAATATTTAAAAATCATGATTTTTCCTACTGATAACAGTGTTCGAGTTTCTCCAGATTCCTCTCATAAAGTATCAAAAAAAGCATGATAATAACAAAAAATAACTAGAAAATATGTTTGAAGGCATAAGTCAAAAAGCTGGTAGGATTCAGCCTGACAGGTTCGGAGTAGAAGGCGCTTACCTAGATTCGAAACATCCACATTTCTCTGTAACCTTTGTCCACTTATGTAATTAAAATCTGAAGCGAATTGTGACAGTAGTAAAACATATGTCTGACTGTTCTGTTTTTTTCTCAATTATTTTTTTTAAACATCCCGACTATAGATAAAGGTCTACGACGTACATAGTGAGGATAACGAACCCATGATTTCACGTTAGCTAGGTGAATGCACTGCTCCACGCGAAGGAATCCCACCAGTAGCTCGCAGAAATTGATCACATGAGTCAGATGATTTGGGTTTACTGTTCCTTTAAATCCGTGGATCTTTCTTTTTGACCTATGGGTTTGCGCCTTGTTAATATCTCCGCTGCAGATATTTACCAATCGTTTTTCTGATGTAATCGGACATGGGTTTAAAAAAACACAATTTTAAGAATTTCAAAAATGTTAAATTTGAAGAAAAACATCTATTTCTGTATTTATTGCATTTCGAGCGCAAAATAAATTTTACAAACATCGAATTCTTATTATTGATCCGTTTTAAGCGCGGCAGTCTAAAAATAACTCATTTTAATTTGCTCATACCCTTTTGGTATCTTAATCAGGGCTGTGCGGCATGAACTATTTTCGGCATAAACGACATATTCGGCATGAAAAATTTTGTCGAACAACAAGTAATTAAAGAAAAAAGACGTCTAATGAAACAAAATCACGCACAACATCAATCAATACCTTTTGAAATACTATATCGTACGAGAAAATGGCCCTTGAGAAAGATTATTGAGAAAAAAATGCCTGGGGGTTCATTTTTAATTCAAGTTTTTGCCTGATTTACTGAAATTTTATTATATTTTTCACTAATCGGCATGAAAAAACCGGCATTAACGGTATATTCTGCATAACGGCATGGCCTGACCTGAAAGGGCGTTTTTTTTTCGAAACAGCTTTCTCCTAGTTCACGTTCCGCATTTGCACCTCCGAAATGCCTCATCACGCTATGAATTATGTTTCCCAAATGTTTATTTATCCACGTTATGGCAGGCCGTCGAGAAGACCACGACGGATACAGAAGTCAGGTCAAGGTATGCATATTATAGTTGTAACTTTGTTTTGTGTTAAACTATAATGCGTATTATACTACGCTATTTAAATAGACAACTTAATTGTGGTATGATTTCAGTCGAGTGTCCACGGAGGTCCTCTAATGGGTGCAGTACCCGCTCATATCACTCAGATGCCACCCGGTTGGTATATCGAGGGAATACACCACCCTATATTCCCGAATGTCTCATGCATACATCAATATCGACTCTAACCTAGTTGTAAAATTGCAATCATCCTTAGTTTCGCATGTATATTATGTTGTGTGAGTCGAATACGTCATTTGCAGGTAGTGGAGGTATCTACCATCCTCATTCTGGGACTGCCTCTCCTGTTTATTACAATGAACCGGCGAAGACGAGCAGCAGTGAAGGCAAACATCTCATATTTGATCATTTGCGTAACTTATCTGAATATGGCGCCTTCTGCCATTGCAATTACGGTGGGAGGGAAAGGGGTACGAGTAGGATCGCGGTGTCATCCGTCATCTTCAACTTGGCTTCATACTCATAGGTAGAAAAGGTGCATTGCGCAAGTAGAAAACGTGGGCTGGGGTTTTCAACAATTTTCCAGAACTAATGATTTCACATTATCATCCTAATTTTCCACGGGTACATTACGGACATAGCTGCGCCTCAATTCCGTATCGAACGGGGCTGCCGCTAAAATAAATTAAATTCAAAAAATTGAGGATCACCCGCCATATCCATGCTCATAAATTTAGAAATATTTTAACTAAAAAATGTGAAAAAATAAGCAAAGTTTGCTTAAATGTAAAACAACAAAAATCTCTCTCCCTCAATCTGACCCGCTTGAACACACCTTGACCCGCGTGGACTGCACCTCCGCGTCGACTACAGTAATCCAAGCTAGGTCAAATATGTGAAATATCCATGCTCATAAAACCGTAATTAGAGGACGTATTTTGATTTCGCGGGTGCCCCTAAATTAACTAATGAATATTTGCAAATGATTGACACGAAAACCAAAATCATTTGAGCCTCGATTGATATGGCTAAATTCGATTTCGTTGGGGCTCCGTTTCGGGTGCCCCGACGGAGTGCCAACCTCCGGGATTTAAACGCACGATGTGCGCGCGATTCCAGCAAAACATCATGTGCGCGCGATTTTACATGACGCGCGCGAGATTTCCACCATCTCGCGCGCGGGCCTCATTCAGGCCCTATAGGAATACCGTAATTTCCGTTCAAGACCTTCAACAGACACACGATATCCGACGACGCGCGCGACATTTCCGCTACTGGTTTTGCATGACGCGAAACTAGTAGTGGAAATCGCGCGCGCACCGTGCGTTGAAATCCCGGAGACGGAGTAGGAGTCAGCTATATTAAAATAAGTTTAAAACTTGAGTTTTTGTGTTTTATAATTTCTTTAAAATTGCTCCGAACATTTAGGGGCACTCGCAAAAGAGAAATACATTCTGTTAACTTAAAGTTACCGGGAATCGAAAAAAATCACTCTTTATTTTGTCCCGGAAATGAATAGAGAAGTGTCGAAATAGAAAGGAAGGAATATTAATAAATATCAAAAATCGATAATCAAGTCCTGGGAAAGGACGGAAAGGACGAATGGAGAATTTTGTTTTTCAGGCAAAGCGCGCAAATTCAAAATGTGACTTTTTTACTACGGTAGTGCGCTGTGTCACATTTGTGATCTTTTATTTTATGTATTATCACTTTTTGTATTCTAGTTCATTTTTCGGTATTAAGTCCCTGCGACGGAAGTCTATCGTCTAGTGCTCAGAAAGTAACGTAACCAAGATAAGTAAAGGCGCTGAAATTATAACCGCGACGCGGACCGCAACGCGAGCCGAGCTTTCTGAATAGGCCCGCCGCAACACGCACGCACCACATCAGATTTTCGTCCTCCCGTGAATTCAAAATTTTCGGTTCGATTCCTGGTAACTTTAAATATATTCATTTAAATATTCTTTCGTTAGGAATCACGAACGTGACCCAACGAACCCGTACTATTTAGCGGCTTCGCTGTGTGGCTCCCATTAAGTGAGATTTCCATTATGTTTCGAATTCTTGCGCTTTAATATTTCTCTATTATTTAGGAATTTTAAAACGTTTTTTTTCGCGTTTCGTTTACATTTTTTCCTTTTTTCGCTATAAAGCGAAGTTCTTAGACAATATCTTTTGCATGCCTGAATCTGATCTGAAACATATTCAAAATATAGTGACAAAAAATTAAATTATAGTCGGCAATCCCTACAGAGCATGTATTGGAGTAAGAGAGCAGGTAAAATCGTGAAGCGATCTTTCGTTTTACCACATTCTCTCGCTCTGACCCCTTTCTGGAGGCATGGCACACAGAGTGCGTCAGTGCTCTGCACAACAGATTACAACAGTAATTTTTTTTGAAATTGACACTCGAAACGATTTTCTGGTATTGCTCTCTATAATTCTTCACAAAATATTAATGCATATCTGGAGAATCGGATACGAATTACCTCTAGCACATCAAATTCTATGTGTTTTTAGCAGCCTCGCTCACCTCGAAAAAATAAATATGGTAAATGTTACGGAATAATTTTGAGAAAAACGCGAAATAATCTTAAAATAATTATTCGTTTTTTTTTAAATTCTAAAATTAAAAGGAAAATATTTAAGTTATTTTTAAGAAAGAAATATCGAGAAAAAAACCCGTTAAAAGGCTTGAAATTTTTTTATCGAAACCTTTTTGTTAAAAAAAACTGAATATTAGCAGAACAAAAATAATAAAAGAATTACGGTCGGGCCTCCCGCAGATTTTGTGAGAAAAATTAACTCGGGGCTCCAGCACTTTTTGGCAATTTTTTCTGTTCAAAAAAATATCGACTCCGTTCGCGCAGGTATGATTACGGAACTTGATTCACCATGAAAATTGATTAAGACACTCCAAAAACATGAATTAGTTTAATAAGAGAGGAATCGGGAGAGAATCGAGCATTTTTGGGATGGCAGGTCACTAGGAATATTTATGATTTTTGAATTTTCTGAAAAACTAACGCAAAGTACTACAACATCTCCTCTATCGAATAGCGTTTCCAGAATATTTTTAAAATTTTTAGTTTAGGCGTGAAACACAAACAAACCTGGTGACTTTGCAATTTTTTTCCAAAAAGTCAAAGTTTGAAAAATCATAACTCCCTTCAAAATAAAGAGACGGATTTGCGGTTTTGTTCATTAGATAGAGAAATACCTCGGCTACAAATAAAATTCGATTTCGTCATTCGCGGCTCATGTGGCGATGCGGGGCGGTCGCTTTTGTAAATGTTGTTGTAATTTTCTTAAAAGTTAAAACTAAGAACCCCCTCCTAGCACATCATTGTGGTATGTATGGACACTTATTCCAACCGGAATATGGGCTGTATTGTAAAGAGGGCGAAAATAATGTGGTGTAGCGCTAAAACAGCAAATCGAAAACTAGAGCCGGCCAGTCTCATTTCTTTGTTAAATCGATGAAAATGATTTATTAAAAATATATAAATGTAATTAGCGACATTCCATTGGAAATTTTTTTGATGAAAAATTTTTGAAAATTTTAAGACATGAATTTTTGTGAATTTTAAATTTCCCTTGTTCCACATTCAAATAAATTCAGATCATCTTCAAATTGTTGGAATATATTTATGAACACAATTTTTTACGTATATTATGCTCTAGTCAACAGTTTTCGAATTTTACATTCGGAAGGAGTTAAATTTTTCTACATCGATTCAAACCTCATAATCTTTGTCAATACTTCATCAGCTGTTTCCTCAGCATGTATACAACATTTGCCTTTTTGAAAGTAAGTGTCTATCTATTCGCAGAAACGAGTTACAAGCTCAAGAAAGCCATGTGTCTGGCGAACGACGCACACTCTGCTTTTTCTAGCACTCTCTAATTTCCGCCCGCTCTCTGACCTGGTTCGAACCCCGAGCCGGGCACGTATCTTTTGCCAGTACTCAACAAAGATATTTTAATCATATCCCTTGAATATTCAACTGCTTTCGATTTCACAAAGCGCTGGCAAAAGACTCGTGCCCGGCTCGGGGTTCGAACCAGGTCAGAGAGCGGGCGGAAATGAGAGAGTGCTAGAGAAATCAGAGCGTGCGTCGTTCGCCAGACACATGGCTTTCTTGAGCCTATAACTCGTTTCTGCGAATAGATAGACTCTCACTTTCAAAAAGACAAATCTTGTATACATGCTGAGGAAACAGCTGATGAAGTATTGACAAAGAATATGGTGTTTGCACTGATGTAGAAAAATTTAACTCCTTCCGAATGTAAAGTTCGAAAACTGTTGACTAGATCATAATATACGTAAAAAATTGTGTTCATAAATATATTTCAACAATTTGAAGATGATCTGAATTTATTTGAATAAAAAAATGGCTAATGGAATGTCGCTAATTACATTTATATATTTTGAATAAATTATTTTCATCGATTTAACAAAGAAATGAGACTGGCCGGCTCTCGTTTTCGATTTGTTGTTTTAGCGCTACACCACATTATTTTCGCCCTCTTTACAATACAGCCTATCCCAAAGCCCATATTCCGGTTGGAATAAGTGTCCATACATACCACAATGATGTGCTAGGAGGGGGTTCTTAGTTATAACTTTTAAGAAAATTACAACAACATTTACAAAAGCGACCGCCCCGCATCGCCGCATGAGCCGCGAATGACGAAATCACATTTTATTTGTAGCCGAGGTATTTCTCTATCTAATGAACAAAACCGCAAATCCGTCTCTTTATTTTGAAGGGAGTTATGATTTTTCAAACTTTGACTTTTTGGAAAAAAATTGCAAAGTCACCCGGTTTGTTTGTGTTTCACGCCTAAACCAAAAATTTTAAAAATATTCTGGAAACGCTATTCGATAGAGGAGATGTTGTAGTACTTTGCATTAGTTTTTCAGAAAATTCAAAAATCATAAATTTTCCTAGTGACCTGCCATCCTCGAGTTTCTCCCGATTCCTCTCATAAAAACAATTAATTGAAAAAAGTGCTATTACATTTCGCCTAAATGTAATCATGATCCGTCGGTATTTAAGAGAGGGGATCGGTAAGATTCGACCACCCCCCGGACACGTTGAGCTAGCAATGAAAGCCGGGGGTCCATACTCGAGTATATTGAGTACCTTAAGCCCGCATTGCACAAAACGACTCTTATTTCCTGGTACTGCCTCTGAGCTAGGAGAAATATAAATTTTAGTGAAAAAATGATGAAAAATGAAAATTTCTCAACTTGTGAAGATAGACTCACATATTTATTTGCGTTATGTTTGGGGTGCCCAGATGTTGTAAAAACCATTTTCCAATTGATTTTCGGCTAGTTCAGAATATGATTTTCTGATTCAAAAATTCATGTTTTTGAAGGAAATCGGCACTTTTTGGAGTTTTTGCACAACATGTCCATATAGGTAATGTACCTCGACATAATATGTGTCCATATCGCTTATTTCGGGAGAGTTCCAGAGATGACGTTTTTTTCTGAAAAAAATTTCAAAGTTTGAAGTGTTGACCAGAACGAACTTTGACATTAAATTTTAAATTTTCAGTCCCTATTTTACACTTCATGCACAGAAGTATATTACAAATATGTAAATATATTTTCTGAGGTGTTTATATGGTGTATTTTTAGGTTTTAGACTTCTTAATTTTCAAAAGTTCCATCACCGTTTCAACCCCTAGATCTCCTGATTCGTACCTCATCCATCTCAACACCCATGTTAATTTCGTGATCGTGGATGAGCACAAGTTGTTTAAAACTCGTTTACAAAGAATTTCACTCTTAATAGGTTTATATTATTTTGATAATTTGAACTCGCAAAAAATCAAAAACTGAAAATTCATTAAAATTTCAACAAAAACGATAAATTATGGACGTATCATCAGCTCTAACAGCAAAATATTTCGCATTCTAGTTTTACTATAGCTATTGAAGAAATTGAAAAATATTTCATCGATTTCTGAAGAAATTATTTTTTGACCAAAAAGCATGAACCAGGGGTCATGGTCAAATATGAAGAAATTTTTTGATTGTAGATTTTAATTATCTTACATGACTATTGACAATGTAGAAACAACACAAACTATGATTGGATATCAGAATCCTAACGGAAGAGAAGATAGGCGAAAAATAGTTAGCATCTTTTTCGACCATGAAAAAATAATTTCTTCAGAAATCGATGAAATATTTTTCATTTTCTTTAATAGCTATAGTAAAACTAGAATACGAAAGATTTTACTGTTAGAGCTATTGATACTTTCATAATTTGTCGTTTTTGTTGAAATTTTCATGAATTTTCAGTTTTTGATTTTTTGCGAGTTCAAATTATCAAAATAATATAAACCTATTAAGAGTGAAATTCTTTATAAACGAGTTTTAAACAACTTGTGCTGCTCATCCACGATCACGAAATTCACCTGGGTGTCGAGATGGATGAGGTACGAATCAGGAGATCTAGGGGTTGAAATTCTTTATAAACGAGTTTTAAACAACTTGTGCTCATCCACGATCACGAAATTCACCTGGGTGTCGAGATGGATGAGGTACGAATCAGGAGATCTAGGGGTTGAAAT
Organism: Pristionchus fissidentatus; assembly: GCA_036245785.1. Lineage (NCBI taxonomy): Eukaryota > Metazoa > Nematoda > Chromadorea > Rhabditida > Neodiplogasteridae > Pristionchus > Pristionchus fissidentatus. The sequence goes on along the minus strand of BTSY01000005.1, from coordinate 26,473,979 downwards.
TCTTTATAAACGAGTTTTAAACAACTTGTGCTCATCCACGATCACGAAATTCACCTGGGTGCCGAGATGGATGAGGTACGAATCAGGAGATCTAGGGGTTGAAACGGTGATGGAACTTTCGAAAATTAAGAAGTCAAAAACCTAAAAATACACCATATAAACAACTCAGAAAACATATTTACATATTTGTAATATAATTCTGTGCATGAAGTGTAAAACAGGGACTGAAAATTTAAAATTTTATGTCAAAGTTCGTTCTGGTCATCACGGGTCTCAAACTTTGAAATTTTTTTCTGAAAAACGTCATCTCGGGAACTCTCCCGAAATAAGCGATATGGACACATATTATGTCGAGGTGCATTACCTATATGGACATGTTGTGCAAAAACTCCAAAAAGTGCCGATTTCCTTCAAAAACATGAATTTTTGAATCAGAAAATCATATTCTGAACTAGCCGAAAATCAATTGGAAAAATGGTTTTTACAACATCTGGGCACGCCAAACATAACGCAAATAAATATGTGAGTCTATCTTCACAAGTTGAGAAATTTTCATTTTTCATCATTTTTTCACTAAAATTTATATTTCTCCTAGCTCAGAGGCAGTACCAGGAAATAAGAGTCGTTTTGTGCAATGCGGGCTTAAGGTACTCAATATACTCGAGTATGGACCCCCGGCTTTCATTGCTAGCTCAACGTGTCCGGGCAGGGTCGAATATGGTCGAGTCTTACCGATCACGTCTCTTAACAGATACTTTCTGAGAGGCTCGACATTGGGCAGTACAAGGAGACCTAAGTTTATTAGCCTAGAGGGAGCAAACGTATATATGGAGTGATTTGTGCAATGGGTGACCAAGTCACTTCTAATATCATCGCTCTAAAAGTTTGTCGATGTATGGAAGGTCCAAACATTGAACCGTATCCGTGAATCGCGTAAATATTATCATACATACAATTGGAGCTCCTATTGTACTATGTGACATTATGCAAATGACAGTTGAAAAAGTAGGAAAAAATGACTGCTGTTTTGTAAAGACGCGTAATTACAGTGCATCTCTTATTCGAGAGACATACGTCAAATAGGTCTTCGCCTGCGAAGATAGGCACTTCTGCACTTTGAATGTAAACCCGATTAACATAGCGAGAGAGTATAGGGCAGACACATGAAGACCTCTATGTGCATGCCCTCCCCTATGCTAATTGCGAATTTGCGAGAAACTCATTTGACCTATGTCGAGAGAAAAATCTGCCCAAGATTCAGCGCCCAAATGAAGACACAGAAAGATGATTATAAGAGGAATCAAATAAGCTAAAGAGCGCCATGGTTTTCCTCCTCTAAATTTAAGTGATAACAATATAAATCAAGCAAAACTATTTTTGTGCTATGTCTAACACCCAAGTATTGATATTACATTTATAAAATGATACGATCACACCAAAAAGTCAAATGATGAACTTCCGTTGTTTACCACACAGGCACGTACGCGACCCTCTCACTTTTGCCCGCTCTCTCGCTTTGGTAAACACAGGAAGTACCATTTTGACTTTTTGTTTGTTCGTATCATTTTATAAATGTAATACATGCTCCTATATATGATCCTTGCAGAGAGTGGTGTCTCATCAGTTGGTTACGGTCGGCTGCGGCAGGCACTTCGACAGCAAGCGAAGGCGAGTAGAGCAGCTGCAGTGGCTGCAGCTGCTGCAGGACAACAACATCGACATATGATGCAGCAGGTTCATTAAGGACTTTATGAAGAAGAAAAGGGCAATTTCATATTGTTACATTTTTCAGGGATCGTCAGTGGGTCTATCGGGTGTTTCTCCCCATCTCCACAATCTTCCCTCTTCATCTTCTCGACCTGATCTAGCTGCAGCTGCATCTGCTGCAAGCAATACACTCGCCGCTTCTTCCGTTCTCGGTATGCCGAGTGGGAGAAATGAAATTATCAGCGGCACAATGTTGCATTGTTTTAAAAATAATCATATTTGGTTTATCCGCGAAGAGTGTGACCAGAGATTAAATACCCACTGCAGCAATTTTTTTTGAAAACCCTATGGTGGGGAGTGAAAAATGGGGTTAAAAACCCCATGGTTGGGTCCTGTTTACGACTTGAAACAGTCAAAAAAATTCGAAACCAGACTTCCATTCATTTAGAAATGAATTGACATCCTCCTACTGTCCCCTGTAAAATTGTAAGCGCATTGATTGAACTGTCCGTTCTATGGTACGAACTCTGCAAATGGGGTAAATCGGCCACCCCACCATAGGATTCGCTATAAGGAGTGCCATAATGGAGCCTACAATATTAAATTAAATTAATTCGACATCGGTAAGTGATATTGAGTCCATAATCTGAGATATATTTCACATTTGAAATTGTTATGACCTATGAAGAGTGTGCGTGAAACTAACCAAATTTGTGCAACTGTTCCTTTAAGAAAAATAGTTTACATAACTTGACCATTCGTTCAAAAACGACTCGACACATGCTCTAGTCTTCCCAAAAAAATTTCAGTCTATTTCATTAAGGATGAGTGGTCGAACCTAGGTTAGACTGTAAAAATGTTACAGTCGGTTTCGGTGTTTTCACATCATAGACCTCACCCTTGATGAAATCGGCTGAAAACTCACCCTTGATGAAATCGGCTGAAATTGTTTTGTGAAGAGTAGAGCCAGTGTCGAGTCTTCTTTGAACGAATGATCAAGTTATATAATCTATTCTTCGAAAACGAACAGCGTGGAATTGGCAGTAATTTTGCCATTTCCACGAACTCACCTCACAGGCTGCAACAATCTCAAATGTGATTTAGCTTCTCAGATTATGGGCCAAATATAATTTACAGGTGTCGACTTAATTTAATTTACAGGGTGTTCAAAAAGTACGGGCTCGTTTTTGGAATTTGAAAAACTATCCGCCAAACACATCCAAACAATTTCTGGTATACTACGTTGTAGGAGGTCCTTTGATGTTCACAAGTCGCTAGTTGGCTAGGTTCCTGCAGTCCTGATGCGAACACTGTGTACGCGCCTATCGAAAGTCTCTCGGAGAGAGACAAAAAACTTTGGACTCTCGGAGAGGACATAACTTTCATCAGAATTAAATTGTATTTCTTCCGCCGAACAATTCGCCGTACAGTCTTTCCATACTAGAAGATAAGTAATACCAAGGGCTACCCAAAGTTTGGCAGATTCCGAGCTGCCGCCACGCACAATACTAGAAAGTAGTGAGAAAGATGAAAAACACAATTCGTAGCGATTTATGTTAAAAAAAGGGATTGCTAGCTCGGTATCACAATAGGATCGATGGCTCTCATAGTGCATTCTGGACTCACTTCATACCTCTACAAGATATGTGAACACCATGTTCGTACGGCAGCGCATATTCAAAAACGGTTTGAAAGATGCATGTCGGGTTTGTTTGAAAGATGCAACGGTTTGAAAGATGCATGTCGCCGTTTGTGACTGAAAAACGGCTACTCGGTATCGAATAGACAAGTTCCGTAAAAGAGAGGCAGTTAAAGAAAAAATGTCGAAAATCGATAATTAGGCCGTGGCACTGCTCCAAATGTCCGAAAATAGAGCACTGATCGTCAGGAAAGTTCGCACAAATTCAAATGTGAATATTTCAAGATGCTGTTTTATGGCGCTCTGGCCTTTTTTCATTTCTTTTTTTTTACATACTTCCGTGCCTCATAATTTATTGAAATTTATTATCATATTAGAATTTATATAACGAAAACCTCGAATGAGAAAAAGAGCCTCCAAAATAAGACCGCGACGCGACACGCGACGCAGCCATTGATCATCATGGAGTACCTGGAGTACATTCAAAATTATTTCGTGGATTCCCGGTAACTTTAAAATTATTCAGAGAATAGTAGAAAGGATATCGATTCATTTTTAAATGTATGGTTGCGAAGAAAATTTTTTTTTGGTTGCGAAGAAAATTTTTTTCCCAAATGTCCATCCTAAAAACCTATGGTTGGAGTTGCCCATGATAGTTTTACAGTGGTATTTAATCTCTGAGTGTGACACCAAGTGATGAAGTTTATTTTTAAAAAGATAACAAGGTTTTATGTTGATGTTTGTTTGTTTCCAACGACTGAATTGTTTCTTCTGTCAGGAGTGGCTCCTCCGCCTGTTCTTCTCTCTTCACAGCAAGCGGCGGCTGCAGCTGCAGCTGCAGCAGCACCGTATATCATTGATGAAGCAGCAGGAGACTACAGCCAGGTCAGACAAAGTTACACTTATTTCGGGGCGAGAAAAGCCATTTGCATCATTCACGGTATCTGTGCGGCGTCTGTAAATGAAAAAAATGAGGGGTAATTACATGTAATGGTTCTTTCTAAGCGAAAAAATGATGTATTGATCGTCGATTCTCATCGGTTAATATATCACAACTTGGCTTGGCAAACTTCAAATGCCATCAAATTTTTTGTAGGTCTCTGGAAACATTTTTTCTTACTCTGACACTGAAAACGCAAAGATTCAGAAAACGAAATAGACTGCTCTTTTTATACTCAGGTTCGCTCTCTTCGACAGGCCGAACTCATGAGACAGAGTGCAATAACAAGATCGAGGAAGAATTCACCTGCGGTTAGTTTTTCTCCCATATAATTTCACATGCTCCGGGACACACAAAAATAATTCTACATTGGATTTTCGCACTTTCAGATGCTGCAAGTGGTTCCAAAAGTTTTGTTGGGCGAAAATATTTTCCAAAACTAAAAAAAATGTTTCGCTAAAAAAGTGTATAATACGGATTTATTATAATCTATGATAGTAGAGATATAGATTTAAGAAGGCCTCCCACGAATATTTGGTCACATAGACTGCCAACGCAGTGATGTGGGGGACGCTCACCCGATCACATTGCAACGCATCCGAAAATGTACCGTAATCTCTAAATCGATATATTGACGCTAAAATGGCTACAGAACAGCCAATACTCGACAGGCAACGCGTGTTAGGACCACAAATACATGCAATCGACGTAACATGAAGTTTTCATTAATAGAATAATGTTCCCTCCTGTGGATAATATCGGTTTTCATCAAAAATATAATAGTTTTCATAACGGAAAGCATATAAATTACCCCTAACACGAGTGTGCGCGCTCCATTTTCGTGTCCGGTATACTGTAGTGGCTTATTGAAAATCAGGCAACGGTGATTCGCGGGAGGCCTTCTTTAACGGCAAAATTACGTTCTGAATATTTGTCTTCATCATGAAAGTTTCGTCTTCAAGGCGCGATTTCCTCCAATTTTTTTTATATTTTCTGGTTTTTTATCAAAAAAATTGTTTTAAAAAAGGCATTAAAATTTAAATTTAGAAACAGAAAGTTGCAGAGTTAGACCAACAACGTTTGTTCCCGAAAGCCCCAAAAGATGTCTGATTTTAGTGTAGTAGGGTGAAAATCGAAAATTATGTCTGATTTTGATTTTTTTTCAGGCGCTGTCACGCCTTAGATTGAAAAGTGAGAAAGCCCAATCCTAACGTATACCCGCTCCTATTTCGCGATTCCCAGGCAAATACTCCATCGCTAGCACAGCGTTTCACGAGTATGGGGAGAGTAGACCAAGGAAAATTCCCGTTTGAACTTATCTTGCGCATCAGACCACTGATATAGGAAGGATTCTCGATGCGGGCGCCCCATGAACGGTAATTGTCACACTATTGATCGAGCGCGCGCAGCTTATATAGGGTATTGAGAAAGCGGTCCTGACGCGATCCGGGTTTGACGGTGGGGGAGGAAGCCGATGTCTCGCCCCGCCCCCCCTCTCTCTCGAGCGTCTCCGAGAGGGAGCGGACTGAGGAAGCTCGAGTCTTCGCCCCTTTTCCACGGAGAAACCGTTCCACCCCGTCTCGTGTAAGGCGCGTCTTCCCGATATAAAACGGCACGTTCTTTTGCCTCGCGGTCTGGTATCTCTCTTCAGTGAACGCTCTCTAGCTTTTGTCTCGTCGTCTAACCTGTATGTCCGCTCTCGAAACGCTGTGCGCTAGGGCCTAAATATTTGCAGCCCTGGTCAACTGCGATATTGAGTTGTTTACTGGATATAACTGAACGATTATTATGATTTCCTATTCCCTTTATCTCCTCTCCACTATTCTTCTCCTTTCCTTAATTTTCCTCTCTTTTCAGCCCCTTCATCGTCGTTCTCAGGAAGGTCTCCTCATGGTTTCATCTTCACCTCGATTGCATGCTTCAGACACTCGACCTGAGTCGGCTTATCTGGAGGTTATATAACTCTCCTCACTCCCTCATTCTGCCTACTGTATCCAGTATACTGTATGTATGATTGTGTTCCTCTTACTCTTGTGAACCATCTGCCTCTCAGACAGGCCTCCTTCTCTCACTCATAATAATAATAGTGAAGTTATGTCGTCGTTACCTCTTTCATTCTCTATTTGGCTTGATGTTCCGTCTTATCCACAGTCTTCACCTATTCACACTCTTCTTTTACTCCCTTTCCAATATTCCAGAATAACGGTCCTCGTCTGTCCCAATTTTCCTTCTCTCTTCCTTTCAGAATCCCCCCTCCTCTCTCCATTGGTCAAATTGGGTTCTCGCAGGATTTCGTGCCGAAATGCCTAAACTCGTGTGCTGAAGTGCATATTGCCTAATTTTCGATAAATTTATTAGAAAAGTGATCAGAAATGCATGAAAAATTCAAAAATTTCGTTTGCCTGGACGCCATGCAGAAGTGCCTATCCTCTTCTCCCATTCCATATCCCCTATTTTATGTTATATATTTAATGCCCTGGGAAAAAAGTGACCTACTCTGTAAAAAGTTAGACAATCCTGTCCACCCGCGAACTGCCCATTTCATATCTTCAATTGAGCATAATTCCTCCCATCATCTGAGCACATTATGAATACCCTACTTTCACATTTCCCAGCATGAATATGTTTTCTAATTTTTATGTGTGAACCGACCTTCCCATCCCGCCGACCTTCGATTGTTGAATTTATCCCGAGTAGTATAGATTTACACTTTGCAAATTTTACACGTTGCAATTATTTGTACTTCATGGTTTCTTTCCGGTGTTTGGAAGATCTATCCCTTTCGACTATTCGAAACGTTCGTCTTAATTTACGCGACTCGCTCCTAATACAATGAGATCCCATAATTTCCTCACAAACCGCAATCTGAAGCTCGAATCTTGAGTATATAGCATTCATCTTTACTAGTTAGGCACCAGTTTAGTGTTGATCCATAACCCCCCCCCCCCTTTCCCTTCGAATATCTTGTACGAGTACCAAAAAAAGACTCCACTCGTGGACCGTATCTCCGAACTTGAGAATGGTTAGTTTATCTGTAATCAAGTGACCGATGTTGATCACCGAGTTAAGCCCCTTTGATTTTCCGAGTACCCTTGTATGTAACCCCTCTCTGTTATTGATGAACTCCCCCCCACTCAGTTTTAGTTGTTATGTGTTGAGACTTGTAAGCTTTTCGAGTTACTCGCACATTTTCTGATCGTTTTTGCATGTTTTTCGTTCGTAAGCAGTTCATGCACAGAATAATAAACACCACTCGGAATATGTTTGGATAATACGTTTTGAATCTTTTGTCTCTCGAAGCCACATATCACAGCTTTCAGCTTCCAATCCAATTATCTGAATCTGGAACAACTATCAAACATAATACACGTATTCATTAAATGGATAAAAGCTTCGTACATAACAATTAACAAGTACTGCTGTAATATAAATTGCTAATGGTGAACAAGATCAAGGTTAGTTTCAGTAAAAGAAAACTGAGAACTATTGTCTATTGTGTACAACAAAGACTATTGTCTATTGAAGACTATTGAAGACTATTGTGTACAACAAAGTTAACAACATTTTCTACGAACTTCGAATAAAAAAGGATAATAAATTTGAAATGAGCGTGTTGTTAGTATCAATGATTTACTACATTCATAATAACCTTAGCAGAAGAAACATACAATTTTTTAGCCGGTGAGGCACACAATTCACCTCCATCTGTTTTGATGTTGAACATTCCTTTCACTTTCGAGAGAAGATCGTGTAAATTCTCCGTCTCGATGTCATTCTTCGACGAATCGAGCGGACCATGGGAGAGATAGAGAGATGCGGAAACCTCAACGAAATATTTGTTTTCAAGATTTTGAATCATAAAGTTTTAGGAGAGACTATCTGAGCGGATCGAAATAGTGTTGGCAGTTGACGAAATTTCCGATTAAAGACTGGCAACGTTATGTTGTAGTGGATTTGGTGAGAGTTACTAATTTGAAGTTCAAAAATGCTTTTACGCCTCAGGGCAAAAATATTGGTACTTGTGACGTCACAAAACTTTTTCGTCAGATCGAATGGAATCTTACCGATTCTTAGTGCGATCGATAGCCCATCGAAATACAAGAGTTTTTTACTCTCGCAACTTTTTTGATCAGAGTTCAAGCAGCACAGTTATTCATCAAAAACAGTTTCTCACTTAATTTTCAATACTAATAGAGGTCCTGCAAAATTTTCCCTCGTCCTACTACATCGCACGGCAGTTGCACACAATCTCTGAAAAATAGAGAATTTAAAAGTTTCTGGCAAGAAGTCAAAAACGGAAAAGTATAGGAAATTCTTAATAAAATATTAGCCGTCCGCCTCCCGAGAGACAAAGTACTGTAAGTATTCTCGTCAAACATTTTAATTTTATGGAAATTCCTGCATACTTTCGCATTTTTCACTCTTAGTATACACTAATGTTACCAGAAACATTGCAAACGCTAACTAATATGAGAAATATTACAGCTAACACAGAATTTGACCCATATTGCTTTAATCGAGAACTGATTTTATTAAGATTTTTCGTATACTTTTCTGTTTTTGACTTCCTGCCAGAAACTTTTAAATTCTCTATTTTTCACAGATTGTGTGCAACTGCTGTGCGATGTAGTAGGACAAGGGGAAATTTTGCAGGACCTCTAGTAGTATTGTAAATTAAGTGAGAAACTGTTTTTGATGAATAACTGTGCTGTGTGAACTCTGATCAAAGAAGTTGCGAGAGTAAAAAACTCTTGTATTTCGATGGGCTATCGATCGCACTAAGAATCGGAAAGATTCCCTTCGATCTGACGAAAAAGTTTTGTGACGTCACAAGTACCAATAGGCGTAGAAGCATTTTTGAACTTCCGGAATGGCAAATTAGTAACTCTCACGAAATGCGCTAACTACCAGCTTCCTGAAGAAATATCAGTGCGTTCGCGTAAGGAGCGCACATATTTCCAGAAATCCGTACAGCAAAAAGTGACTGCTTCTGTATTTCACATATTCTGATAGCCCCTGGTATGGTCTATCGATATCTGTTTGTCTCATGGCTTGATCTCCCTAATTTGCATAATTACAGGCGGTCAAAGTTCGGCTATTTTCACAGTTCTTGGACTGTAGCATGACAGGGAGAAGAGATAGGGATTTTGTCGTAACAGCAATATTTACCGCCTTAATGAGCTGCATCTCGCTGTGTGATTTGTTTATGCAAATTTTCAATTATATAAATTTCGTGAAATTTCAAAGTCGATTTTCTCGAAAACAAAGCAAAATATGTTTCCTATATTCTGATATGTTGTGTCACTATCCATTGCCTATCGAATGAACTTAATAAATCAAAGTTTCGAGTGTGGTAATTTACTCAAATAATGAAAATACGGATGGTTCCTAATCGAGAGAAACCCCTCATTTCACTCCCATTCCACTCATTTGACGCGGACTGCGCGGTCTAAATTGATTCAAATGAGAGGAATGGGGAAAGAATCGGCTGAAAATGATGTAGATTTGTCATTTTAGACCGCTCAATCCGCGTCGAAGGGGTGGAATGAGGGTGAAATGAGAGGTTTCAATCGATTAAGAACCATTCGTATTTCCATGATTTGAGTAAATTACCACATTCCAAACTTTGATTTATTGAGTTCATTCGATAGGCAATGGATAGTGTCACAACATATCAAAATATAGGAAACATATTTTGCTTTGTTTTCGAGAAAATCGACTTTGAAATTTCATGAAATTTGCATAATTGAAAATTTGCATAAACAAATTACACAGCGAGATGCAGCTCATTAAGGCGGTAAATATTGTTGTTACGACAAAATCTCTATCTCTTCTCCCTGACATGCTACAGTCCAGGAACTGTGAAAATAGCCGAACTTTGACCGCCTGTAATTATGCAAATTAGGGAGATCAAGCCATGAGACAAACAGATATCGATAGACCATACCAGGGGCTATCAGAATATGTGAAATACAGAAGCAGTCACTTTTTGCTGTACGGATGTATTGAAATCCTTAAGCGAACGCACTGATATGTCGACCCACTCAGATAGTCTCTCTTAGGACCACTGGTCAGTCGTTTCTCGATATAATAATCTCCGATCTCAGCATACTGAGAGAGTCAGTGGAGTGCGTCTTTTAACGACAAGTGGTTGTTAGTTAGCACTTAAAAAAAATCCCAATTAATCGTGATAAGAGATAAAAAAAAATTTCCAAATCCAAAAAATTGGCAAGAGCTTTCTCGCCCACGTTATAAGAGGTTTTCACATCCTCGATCATGGTCTCTTGGTTCACATTGCTAGCTCAGGCCTTCGAATAGGGCAAATGTGGCGGAATCTAACTGAGCACGCCTTACATAGTATTATTTTCCGTACCGTTTCGATCATTTCCTTTCCCCACGACGGAAGATTTTTCTCGTGTGAGAGAGCAGCAATAGCAGCGAAGAGATAATGAGTGAGCATCGGATAGCCAAATGGAAGATTGAAGCTGAAAGGAATATTGAATATCAGACACTTTCTGACAGGATTGAAGTTCTAGCTGAAGGGCTCGGTACTAGCGAAAAAATAACTTCCCCCCCCCTGAAAAATTGCCCTAAAGCTTGGCACGCAGAGTACTAAAATAGGCATTAAAACGGGCTCCGGTCAAACCGGCTGAGATAATTTCAAAATTTAGAAGAAGAAAAAATCAAATTTTCAATTTTTGTCCGGATAACTAGAAACACACACATTACAGAAGTAAATTCTCCGTTCAAAATTAAATGAGGCAAAAAAACCACTTCGTTAATTCGGGTCTAAATTAGATTAAAAAACCACTTCGTTAATTCGGGTCTTGCCAGGCAGTTGCGCAATATTTTGACATAAAAGTTGTGAATATTACGGGAAAAAATCGATTTCTGTTGATTTGTTCGCAATATTTCTCTCATAAGTTCAACAGAGCGTAGTGAAATTAACCTCAACACATCCCGGCTGGTTTTTCTCTCATAAAGACAACTGCTCAGCAGGACACGATTTAACAAAGTGCAGACTAAATGAGAGTATGAATGAGCTGCTTCACAGGCGTCTCTCTCATGGCTCAATTGGTTGAGGCTTGGCTTTCTATTCCAACAGGGGCAAGTTCAATGCCTCCGGTTTTCAGAAATTTTGGCTGATTTTTAAAATATCGTTTAACTTGAATTACAATTTTGCGCCTCAACTTTTTCCCGTTTTCTTTGTTTTAAAAATTCGATAAAAATCGCCGTAATAGATCGCGAGATGCGCAACTATGTCGGTGAACTCGAAGTGTTCCAAACACCTTCTCATTAGTTCTTTTGTTTGATCTTGACCTACTCAGAGAAGAGTGGTCAAGGTGCGCATCCGATAAGTTGTAGAGCTCATCAATAGCTTCAAAACAAGCTCTTATACGCGACATTTGGTGAAGAATGAAAAAAAATGTAATCGCTAGGTGCCATTTCTCGACCCTCTCTTTATCCCCTGGTGGGCAGAGCTTATGGGCCCTCGATGTATAAGAAAACGATCAACTATTGTGAAACTATATATAGGAAAATCCCATTTTCAAGACGAATGTTTCATTGGTACTCGTTACTCACTCTTTATTAAATTTTGTTATTAATATGTTTTCAGGCCTACCCCTTTGATGGCTCAACAATGTATCATCAGTGTTATTAGAGTATCCATTTGCGAATAAAATTAGAACATACAGCAATGCGACGTGGAAAGTGTGGGCGTATTTGATAGCAATTTGGAACTCATTGAGAGTGCATGCACGAGTTACAATTCTGCAATGAAAACATTAGTAGAATTGAGGGAACGAGGGTCTTCTTGTACTCTCACATGCCCTTTGTTTCTCACATTCCCTAAATCTGGGAGCATCTCGAGCGCGAGAACTCGCGATTGGTTGTCATGAACTCATAATTGCAAAATCACAAGGGAAGTATTGTGAAATAGGGAAATTCAGGGAATCGTGAGAATCACTGGTCGTAATTGAACTTCGATCCATCCTCTCTCTATACATTTACATATGAATGTTGGAGATACTGTGAGATAAAAAAAACTAACTCGTATCCAAGAAGGGCGAGGGGAATATTGTATTTAGAGAGGAGTCCAACTCTCATCTCGAACAATCGAATACTTCTGTGGAGAGACAGCTTCACGTCTAAACAAATCATTTGATACTCGTCATACTTCAAATAGTTCTTATCTTGTACTTGCGACCTTTGGTTGATCCGAATGGCTTTTAGTAATCATTTCAGCAAATTAGAAATTTGCTCTTTTTATCAGTACACCAGGATTGGGCGGAAAAATGTTGACTGAAAAAAATTCGCAAACGGAAAATTTCCGTCTCGAAAGGTCGGAAAAAAATTCGGAAAAAAACGGAACAACTTGTATTTTTTGGCCATCAGAGTCTCAATGTTTGTATTGTGTTATCAAATGTATCTGTGACACCTTCAACAAATGATAGAATAAGTATACTTGAATATACTTGAGCAACTTTAACAGCGAAAATTACACTATCAGATAAATGTGCAAGAGAAAATTCGTTGATTTGAATTTACAATGTGAATACTCCCCAAGTATAACATCGACCGAAAAAAACCATAGAATGCAAAACCATTGAATATTGAACACAGAATAGTACTGAAATGTAAAAAAATTGGTGTTTTCTTGGTTTTTCCTCATTTCATATCCTTGGAATATCAAGTGTAAAAATCGCAAAATTTTCCGAGGGTTGACGGAAAATTTTCCGTGAGAGGGTCGGAAAAATCGGAAACGGAAAATCATTTTCCGTCCAACCCTGTTATACACGAATGTTCCGAGTTGTTCAAATTTGCGTTGGCTAGAGACGGGCCGAAGGAATTATATCCAGATTTCGTTATCATCAATATGACACTCACTTCTCTCAGTTTTCTCCTCTTCAAGATGATCGATAATCGTGTCGTTAAGGTCGTTTACCTGAATAATTAAAGCAATCGATTTATAGCAACAAGATGGTCATATTGTATCATCATTCCCAGATCAGATGTATTTTTCTGGTCTTAATTATTCACAACTAGTAATTAATTCATATCTTAACTCTACCGTACCTCCTTTATCGATTGCTTGCATGGAGTGCCACATTTCGTGCAAGAGAGAGGATAAGCATCCACAAGGCATATTCCATTGGGACAATAGGAGCAAGCTACCGATCGGGCGTATGCGTCCTGAGAAGAAGAGTATGGTAACATATAAACTATACGAATCGATACTAAAATCATACGGTAGAAAGGTGTAATATCAACTAACTTTTGCAGGTTGGTTGCAGCCATTACAAGTGCATTTAGTGAATAATACCTCGTCCAGGATTCTCTGTCTCTCACTCAACATTCCAAAATATTCAGTATACGATCGAGTCAACTGGAATGTGAAATTTATTAGCATTTGTTACCATAATTCGATGAACGATATTCATGGGGGTAACACACCGTGGTACTGTACTCCTTCACAACGGGAGATCTCAGAATGGCAGTGCGCCCTCGGAATCGAATGAAAGCATCGGGAGTACAAGAGGGATTGTGAACTGACAGACTATAAAAAGTAGGTAAGAAATTAGAAAATAAACAAAAAATATAATAGAAAGATTTATCATGAATGATTATCAGGCATACCCAAGATACACTGCTTTCCCAATTGAATTATGTTGTATTCCCTTCACAGTCATCGAGTTATTTCGGATCGGACAATTGGCCTTTCACTTATTCTGATTGATCAAAAGTTTTATTCACTGAGACTTACTTACACTTATGTACTCCATGGCGAGTTCGTGTTCTGGTAGTATGTATTTCTTGTAGACGTACTGGTACAACTGAGTAACGATCGTTCCGAATTCATTGGACCACGAAGAATAGTCAATATCGTCCATGTCTAAAGAATAGACATTGAAATTCGGGTAAATAATTGAATTAGCTCTCTTCATTTTGCACACTCTCTCACCAATCGATCGGCGTAGAGAGTGCGCGAAATGAAGAGAGCTAATCAAATTATTTACCCGAATTTCACACTCTATTAAACAATGTTGATTAGTTATTTGATGCAGAATTGTCACCATTAAAGGGTGTAAGAACAATAATAAGCCCACAATAAGTCCAAATGAATGACTTGCTAAACTCACTGTGAGTCAATTGGTCGAAGGATTTTCCATTGAAAGAAATAACGTTCCTCTCATCTCCCTTCTTCTTTCTAATCAACAATCGAGTGAGAAGTCGAATGTCCGAGGGAGGGATCCCGTATGGGAACAGACTTAGGAGCTTACATTCGGCCTCAAATTAAAATTCATAAGCGCTTGTGAGTTTTTGTTTCAGCTTATAAGCAAACAGTGGGTTGGTTGAATCATTCTCGTCTCTGCCAGTCGTCGTGAGCGGTCCCTCTCCATTTTGCTCTGATGGAGAGGGCACTTCCCTAGTTCCCTCCGGACCCCTCGTCTATCTACCAACGACTCGACAAGATCGGAATCCCCGTCCTAGCCGGCCTTGTCACCGTGGATGGGTATGACCGTTTGATGTTGACTACTCAGATACCAGTTTCGCTAATTCTCAATTTGATTGATGTTTCGAGCTTGGTGGAATCAAGTGGAAGAAAGATGCGTCACCAGTTCGTCAGGACTGCCTTCAGCCTCACGTTACCTACCCTTTCCTCCTACGTCCATGGTCCTAAGAGAGATCTCGTCTATTCCTCCAGCAACTTCAAAGAAGATGGTCTATGAATGGGAAGAAGACCGATCCTCTACCCCGACCCCAGCCGAAATGATCCGTCTATTCTGAGAAGAATGATCCTGACCCCTGAAACCACATCCTCACCTGACGTTATCGTCTGACGTGATAAATATTGTAATTGTAATTGGGTTGAATTCAGCCTGACAGGTTCAGGTACAAGGAGCTAACCAATAGTGCTGACCATCATGGGATACTTAAATTTACACGAAGTGAATTGGTTGCCGCTGGGCCATAGGTCACCACGCCTGAGGCTCCACCCATGAATAGGGGGTCGTGGATGCACGCATGCCCCAAAGGATTTCTTTGGGGCACGGTGCAAGCATGTATAGGGGGTCATGGTCCAAAATGGGTTTTGGGTTGGTCCCACCAAAGTCAAAGTGGTATACTGCAAGTAACTTCACCGCGGGGGTCCCGCAACGAAAACAGACTACCGTAACCTATGGTACCGTAATCCGGAAATACGAAATTGACAATACAGACCCCTGGTATGTTGCATGAGGTAGACCTCGAGTTGTCATTGCCTGAGGGGAATGCCGTAATCATCCTACCGTACTCTTCGCTACAGTAACCCTACCGTAAGACGGATTTTCAAAAGTGTCCCAATCGGCTCGGGATTTTTATAGAAGATAACCCTCGAGTAGACAAAGTGTGTAGGGCATACCGTACCTCATCTACCGTACTCCCGGCTACAGTAACCTACCGTAACACTAAAATACGAAAATGATCAAATCGTCTCGGAATTTTTGTAGGAGGTAGACCTCGAGTGGGCAAATTATTTCCGGCATACCATTATGTTCCTACAGTATCCACGGCTACAGTAACCATACAAAGTCGAATTTGTCATTTTCGTATTTTCGTTGTACGGTAGGTTACTGTAGCCGTGAATACTGTAGGAGCATAGTGGTATGCCAGAAATAATTTGCACACTCGAGATCTACCTCCTACAAAAATTCCGAGCCGATTTGATCATTTTCGTATTTTCGTCTTACGGTAGGTTACAGTAGCCTGGAGTATGGTAGATAAGATGCGGTATGCCCCACACGCCTTGCCTACTCGAGGGTTATCTTCTATAAAAATTCCGAGCCGATTGGAACACTTTTGAAAATCCGTCTTACGGTAGGGTTACTGTAGCCAAGAGTACGGTAGGATGATTACGGTATCCCCCTCAGGCAATGACAACTCGAGGTCTACCGCATGCAACATACCAGGGGTCTGTATTGTCAATTTCGTATTTCCGGGTTACAGTACCATAGGTTACGGTAGTCTGTTTTCGCTGCGGGACCCCGGCGGTGAAGTTACAGTATACCACTTTGACTTTGGTGGGACCAACTCGAAACCCATTTTGGACCATGACCCCCTATACGCGACAGCCCCGAGCCCCAAAAATCACCATGAATAGGGGGTCAGGCTTGCACGCTGCCCCAAAGACTGCCTCCACGTCTGGTGAGGTATGCGCTGGGCACAACACGCCTGTATTTCGATATTTTCTTGGGAACCTCTTTTTCGATTCCCTCCAAACTGGGCCAAATACACCATTTAAATATTTTCGATATCATGGAACTGTCACCACATGCATTTTCTTACTATGTTACTATATATTAGAAAATGCTAATGTCTGTCTGTCTGTTTGTTTGTCCGTTTTTTTTTATTTTTCCTTCCGTTGTGAAAGGATCGTGAGGCAGAGAGCGATCGAAAAAAATTGCCACTACGCCACTTCGTGGCTCCGTGGCAACTTTTTTCGATCGCTCTCTGCCTCACGAGCCTTTTCCACCGGAATAAGCCAGTACTCTTGGTAGCGATTAACATTTCACAGCATACTGCGAGCTTTAATGTAGCCCGGAGCCGGCTACCGAGCTCCCCCTGGACCGAACCTGGAGCCGGCTACAGGGCGCCCCCTAGACCGTACCCGCACCCAGAACTATGCATAGAGCGTAGTGCATTTAACCTCAATACAACCCCGCTAGTTCATGGGATAATATACTTCAAAAATATAGCCAAAATGAGAATGGTGTGACTAGTTTCAAAACACGCAGCTCGTCGAGACTATCATTATCGTTACCACATTCCAAAATTTCTAGGCGTGAATTGGTTGCCGCGAATGATGTGACTGGGTTCACAAAGTTTTTCAAATGCCCACTTTTCACATTTCCTTCCATTCATTCCACTACGAAGAAGAGATTGGGTCCTCCGGATTGAAGAATAGGCCAGTTCAATTCAGAGGACCCAATCACTTCTTCGTAGTGGAATGAATGGAAGGAAATGTGAAAAGTGAGCATTTGAAATACTTTTTGAACCCAGTCACAACATTCCCAGTTTTGTTATATTTATGAAGACAATTATCTCATGAATAAAGTTTAAAAAATGCATTTGAAAATAGTTTCATGATATCGAGAACATTGAAAAAGTGTGTTTGGTCAAGTTTGGTGGTAATTTGAAAAAAAGAGGTCCCAAGAAAATCGCGAATATCGAATACGGACGAGTTGTGCCCTAAGGCAACTATTTGTTTTTAATTCAAAATGAAGTATTACATGGTGATCAGCGCACTCGATTACGCATATGGAATTAAATTTAACATAGGTTACAAAATCTGTGCACAAGTCATTGCCCATTAGGTAACCAGCCTCATATATCAGTGTGTTCGCGTAAAAGTCGTTCAGGAGCGACAAAAAAATTTACTTAGTCTAAGCATGACTTTTATCGATGCTCCTGGTGGTCCTCTTCAGTTTCTAGTTGTCAGAATATTTTTCTGCATAAAATTTGCATAGACAATGAAGTATATGTTATATTTCGCATCTGTGCCGAAATAAGCGTAAATCGTCATAGACCAAAAGGTATGTTCCAGGGAACGAACCCAGACATAATTTCGGGTTTACGCCTGGTTTAATATTCCGGCTGCAGATTGTTACCACGCGTCTGCATATTTTTCTGATGTAATCGGACATGGACTTACGCTGGACACAAAACCGTGAAGTTTTTTTTGTTGAAAATATAAAATTGTGAAAAAAATTTTTTTACATTTCTTGAATGTTGGGCGCAAGATGGGTTTTGCAAACATAAAAATCTTATTATTGATCCGGCTCAAGTGTGACAGACTAAAAATAACACATTTTAATTTCTTCATACCATTTTGGTATGCGTCTGAACAAACTTTATTCAGTAGTCACATTTTCGAGCTGAATCGATCTACGAATCTTTTTTCAAATTTCCGAATTGAGTAAATTTCATGCGTAGAGTTCGAAAATTGACCTCAAAATGGGCTCCGCTCAAACCCGGCTGTGATATGTTTCAAAAAATTTTAAAATCTATTTTTTAAATATTTTTCGGCAGGGTAAAATCGTACATAGAAGCTATATTTTCTGAAAGTTGAGGACAAGGGAGTACTTTTGATGATATACAGTTTGTCTCTAACCCCATTTGAATTATGGACAGAGAGCGAACCTTGTGAACGTGCCAGTCTTCTCGTTGGCACAATTCGCTGCAGTAGTGCAACTCGAGACAACCAAGGCAACGACGAAGATTCGACGTGTCACTGCAGAATAAGAGTAGTAGAGAATCGAACAAGTATTTCACTCACCAATTGAAGCAGTGGGAGCACACTTGATGAATCATCGTGTCGTTTACAACGGCCACGTACGGCTCTTCCTCCGCGAGGTCCGTCATGGTTAAACTAATCTTTTTAGGAAAAGAAGAGCGACAAGAGCAACGACACAGGGATATAATAATGTTTTCGCGTAATATGGAAGGGTTAAACTTAGACAAAGAAAGTTGATTAGCGATTCGCGCTTGCGGTCAAGACACTGAATACATCATTGCCGGTCAACCGTACAGAAAGGAGTCGGAAAAGATAGAGGGAGCAAAATAAAGAGGAATTATCGATAATTATCTCACTTTCACACATTATCTCGTTCCTATCCCGATTCAGCAGGTTCAGAATTTTCCTGGTAGCAAACCCTCAGAAGGGAGCAATGAATAAGAAGAGCACAAGTGGAAAAGAAATTAACGCGCAGCGATTAATAGCAAAATTATCAAAAAATCAAACTGAACGAAATAAACAACAATAAAGAGATGCGTACATCGACTGGTATTAAGCTTTCTATCAGCCTACTACTGCTACGTAGTCCCCTGTTTCATCGTACGCCAATAACACTCTGAGCAAATAGCACTAGTGGTAGCACTCTGGCAGCATAATATGACGCTGTGTGGCACTTTCTGATTTTCACATCGAAAGAAGCAAATTTTGTGACATATCTTGCTACGAACCGTTTCCTATTTCACTTTCCTCCAACATAGCACACAAAATTAAAATAATGAATTTAGAATGGGGGCTAAGGTCGGAAAATAAAATCAGTTATTGTGCAGTTCAAAAACTTAGCAGTCTCCGCCCACTTTAGCGATACGGTCGTTAGTGCGAATTAGTCCATCTTTCGGAACATTATATTCCCTACTAAGGGAGACATCTTCTCTAAAATTATTTCATTCCTATTTCATAAAACGTGCATTGCACTGCTATTGAAACCACATAATAAAATCACGGAAATATTTATATGGCGTGTTAGCATTTCGCCGACTTTTTGCACAGTAGTTTCGTTATTGACGGAACGGAAAATTTACGCACAATATTTAGCCACGCCTAATACCGTAACCGGCGCTTCAAACAGGTGCGATTGATAACTGACTTTATTTTTCGACTAGCTGTGAAGCTACAGTCGCTTCAGTTGGCTGTTGAATCATTCTAAATTAATTATTTGAATTAATTAATTAATCTTTTTGTGTTATGATGGATGAAATTGAGATAGGAAACGGTTCGTATCAAGATATGCTACAAAATTAGCTTCTTTCGAGATGAAAATCAGAAAGTTTCAAAAAGTGCCACACATTTGTTCAGAGTGTTATTGGCGCGCATTTGAGAGGGAGGCTTTTTTAAAATCTAAATATATTTTTCATTTACAATTAATTGGGAGGAGGAGACAAAGAAAGCAACTGCACAGATATCGACTAGCATTCTGCGAAAGTGATCTCCCTATTTCTCACTAGGGATGGCTTGGCAGGCAGGATAGCAGGATTAGAATCTACTACATGTTAAATACTTGTTCGGTTTAATTTGTTAGTTATTTTCACGCCGTGCTTCGTTTCCCCATGTAATCTAAATGGGGCTTTCAAATGATCACAGCTAAAAAATATTTTGTTACAAAACCTTTTTTTAAAAAGTCCTCAACCAAGGGCCAGAAAGAGATAGGATTTTTTTCACTCATTTACTCCATCTTCTCTCATCTCAATCGGTCGTCACTTACTCTCCACTATGCCATCCGTTGTTCCCCCGACCTCAGGTGATTCATATTTACGTCCCAGCAGATCAAATTTTAAATAACATCTAGAGTAAGAAACGGTGCACCGGTGCCCGTTTCTTTGTGCAGACACTAAACCTTGAAATTCATTGATAATGATCTTTTTTTGTATCTTCCAGACTCAACGGAACAGCCGGATCTCATCCTTGTCATTCCCTTCGGAGTTTCTGATTTCTACAAAAACGTTGATATGGAATTTCATTGGTGGGTTGAAACGCCTCCAACTATTTGTGTATGGTTGCGGTTACTTTTGTAAGACACATGAACTAATCGTGTCTCCCATCAAGTAGTGTTTCAGGCATTTGGACGCATGGGAAACTGCTCACGATGATTCGGCTGAGTCTGTCGATACGAAATGGCTACGACTCAATCTCGGGTGCAGACACGCCCTTGGCTACGAATTTTCCCTCTGGTCGGCAGAAGTTCGGGCCCAATTGAGTGTCAAGAATGTGGCGGGAAAGGGAGATATCGTGCAGGAAGTGAGCGATTTTCTGAATATATCAAGAATGACGATAGATTTTAAGATCGACACCAGATTCGATTTCGATAATAATTTCTACCATCTGTTCATGGGAAAATGGGAGTCTCTCCTCGATCCGACCATGGTGGGTGTTCCCGGACTTTACCTACCGTAATCACAGGGATTCGTCCACAATGATTGTGTGCACGCCGAGTGCCGAGTGTGGTTCAAGAATATCACCGGAATCAAGCGAGTTTGGAAAAAATATAATTCCTTACGTAAATATTTTGAACCGATTAGTAGTACTACCCTACAGGCTGTCTCCTCGTATCGACTTCTCTCATCTGACCGATAGAGTACTGGTTGTAGAGGGAAAGAAACTGCACGTCAACAGCGGAGTCAGTTATCGCGAAATGAATTTATCCAGTTCCTTTTGTCAAATGTCGCACTATTTCGATGCTCTCTTCCATGGAAACTTCAATGAGAAGAACAAGGAGGAGATTGAACTACGCGATATCCAATACGAGGTATTGCATAGTGATGATGAAACGCTAGGAAATACAGCATACGCAATCGATTACCGGAGTTTGGCGAGCTTCACAATGTGATCTACCCCAGCAACAAGCCGATCAATAGTGAGTTTTTTTGTTTTCTCTGTTTGGTAAGCTAAATTTTAGAAACCAATTATGCCTACGTCATCAAATTGGTGAACCGCTTCCAGTGTCTGGTCGGGCGAATTATTGATTAGCCAATACAATACAATACAATATTTATCACGTCAGACGATAACGTCAGGTGAGGATGTGGTTTCAGGGGTCAGGATCATTCTTCTCAGAATAGACGGATCATTTCGGCTGGGGTCGGGGTAGAGGATCGGTCTTCTTCCCATTCACAGACCATCTTCTTTGAAGTTGCTGGAGGAATAGACGAGATCTCTCTTAGGACCATGGACGTAGGAGGAAAGGGTAGGTAACGTGAGGCTGAAGGCAGTCCTGACGAACTGGTGACGCATCTTTCTTCCACTTGATTCCACCAAGCTCGAAACATCAATCAAATTGAGAATTAGCGAAACTGGTATCTGAGTAGTCAACATCAAACGGTCATACCCATCCACGGTGACAAGGCCGGCTAGGACGGGGATTCCGATCTTGTCGAGTCGTTGGTAGATAGACGAGGGGTCCGGAGGGAACTAGGGAAGTGCCCTCTCCATCAGAGCAAAATGGAGAGGGACCGCTCACGACGACTGGCAGAGACGAGAATGTCTTCTTCCCATTCACAATATGTTATGTTATAAATATTGCCACTTTCAGTCGGCGGTTGACCGTCTCGAGAAGTTTCTCACCAAGGAGATCGACAAGAAGGCACTGCCGTTGATCGATGCACTCATTCTGGCTGACACCTATCGACTTGTGGACTTGCATGTTGGTCATTATTCTGACGATACATTGGAAATTGAGTTTACAGGAAAGCTGTCTCGAGAATATCAACTCCACCAAGGACATAGTCGAGATGCGGGTAAGGAATATTGAATGACCAATCAATGTAATTCCGTAATCTCTTGGAAAATATCGATAAATGCTTTCGAGAATTTACATTCTTTTTTTCGTCCAAAACACTTATTTCGCAAAAGTCCACAAAGTATTCTATTCAACGGCCCTCACCCCCCACATGCTATCTAATGTACTCAGTATACTGTATTTCATAGCATCGAGTTGGCATCATGCCAAGAATCTCTTTCGTTATCTGATTCTCTCGTTACGCACACTCTCTCAATGACTCTCTCTTTCTCTAACTTGTTCTCGCCGTTGCTCTCTCGGATGATGTATATGTATGAGCCACTTATTCTTGTGAACCATCTGCCCCTTCTTCTCTCACTCATAACAATTTAAGCGAAGATATGTCGTTGCCTCGAATTCGAAGATCCCGACCACCTCTGTCCCCGAATGATACCTCCTGCAGGCCCTTGCCTTGATGTCAGGATAAATATGTATGTATATGTATGTATGTCGTCGTTCCGTCTTATCCACAGTTTTCACCTATTCACACTCTTCTTTTACTCCCTTTCCAATATTCCAGAATAACGGTCCTCGTCTATCCCTATTTCCCCTCTCTCTTCCATTCAGAGTCCTCTCATCCCTCCCTCTCCTCCCTCCCTCTCCCTTTCCCTCTCCTTCCCCTCCCTTCCCCTTCCTTCTCACCCTTCCCTTCCCTTCTCTTCGTTCTTCAACCCATGTCTCTTTTCACCGTCCCTCTTCTCCATTCATAGACTCGTATTCCCTTCCTTCCCTTCTCCCATTCCTCCATCTCCAAGATTCATGTTGAGACTTTTACATTGTATGTAATATATTTGATTCCCCTGGAAAAGTGTGCTGGTCCGTCATCACTATACAATTCTTTCCAACCGCCAACTGCTGTTTTTTTATATATCTGCAACTCAGCAGAATTCTTCCCATAATCTGAGCACATTATGAACATTGAATACCCACCTTTCTTACTTGCTAGCATGATCATGTTTTCAAATTTGTTATGTGTATTACACATTGTGTAAACCGACCTTCTCATCCCGCTGGCCCATGATGTGCTGAATTTCTCTCATATAAATTTAAAGCGTGCACGTTGCAATTATTTTCACGGTTTTGTTACTTCTCGGTGTTTGGAATATCTATCCCATCGCTGCGCGTTCGTATTTCGCACGAATCCCTACGTAATTCAATGATTTCACATAATTTCCTCACAAATTGCAATCAGAATCTTGAATTTCTAGCATTCATGTTTAATAGTTAGGCACCATTTCACTTACAATCGATCTATGGCTCTCCTTTCTCCTTCAAATTTCTTGTACAACTTTCGTCCGCTCGTGGTCTGCATTTGTACATTTTAGTTTGACAGTAATGTAATGACTCAAACGAGTCATCGCTTCATTTCATTCTAATGTGTCGAGATTTGCGACTTTCTTCAAATTTTGTTTCTAGTTGCTCTCATATTTTCCACGTCTCGTAATTGTTTTTGCATGTGTTCCTTTCGCCGGAAGCCATTCATATAATAATATGCGACACTCTGAATATTTGTTTGGCAGCTCCGGGGATATTACTTTGTACTCAGTATTTCTTTCGAATCTCCCCGTAGCCTCAGGGCTTATTCCGGTTTTCAATCAAATTCCACCGTCACTTTTGCGATTCTTCCTAGGTTGAAGTGTTGTTAGGGGGCAGAGTCAAGTTGTCTCAAAAGAGAGTCTTCCGTCTCTCAGACTTGTTCACTCTCTCCTTTCCTCTCTTCTCCCTTCCGTCAATTGCCCTCTCAGTCTCACACACTCTCTACTCGAGAAAGAGAAAGGATGCAGAGATTTTCCTGCATTTGGCACCTAGACACATGTTTCCGACGGGTTGTAATGTTTCTTGCCAGCATGAGTACGGCGTTTCAGGCACATTCCACTGGCCTGTCAATCCAAAAGGGATATAGAGTGAAAGAGCATATAAAACTGAGAAGAAATAACTCTATCACTTTTGCACACTCTCTCACTCTTACCCCTTTCTGTAGGTTTGGAATTATGTGGGTCCTAACACGTTTCTGAAAAGGGACATACTTCGACTATGCATCTGAAATGTTCTCCCCACTTCACATTCCCTATTAGACTATTTTCCACTCTCCCAACTCTGAGCTCTCACATTTTGTTCACTCAATCTCATTGGTTCTTTCACACACTCTTCATTTCGCTGTCAGTTCGAACTTTAGTTATCCTCTTCTAATTACCCCAATCTCCCTTTCAGATTTCGTCATCATCGATGCTCCCTTCATTACTCAGTCTTCTCGCCCTTCCCATCACAGTAGTCACGAGTGTGGGGGAGGCGTTGACTGATGAGTACGGTACTTATCATCAACAATTCAATCGAGAACTGATTATATTTCCTTTCTTCATTCAGCTCATCATCCTTTCACCGAGAGAATCCCTATCAACTAGATGAGGATGGATGTTTTCGTGCATTCAACACTCCGGCTGATCTTATTGAAAATATCATGCAGAATTACAGTAGGTCCGTCATTGATCTATTATACGATCAATCGATGGCCTGAGAGTACTGTAGATCAGCGATTCCGGACGAGACGCCGGTACCAGTTCAAGTAGAGGTCACAATCCAGGACATCATGGAGCTATCTGTACTGTCCAATTCACTGACTGCCGATATCTGGTTCAGGTGAGACATATTCCCCAATTGGTATCCGTTAGAAAATTAATTGATACTCAATCGATAATTGCTCAGTTCAATATGGCACGATCCTCGTCTCGCCTTTGCCCATCTCGACACGTGCAGAGCAAATCTCTCGTTTGATGAACGATTCGAAAAGGTTCGAAGTCCTTTTTTGTAATTGGAAGTTGGACACAGTGTGTCATCTCTCAATGCACAATTACCTCTTGTGAATCTTCTTGGTGGCTTGATCAAATCAATTTCGTCTAATTCTCTGTCTTCTTTCTCATTTCCTCCTTCCCCTTTCCAGCAACTATGGTCTCCCAACGTCTGTCTTGTCAACACGAAATCCACAAAAGTCCACAGTTCTCCAAAAGCGAATGTCTTGTTGATGCTGCTTCCCAATGGAACAGTCTGGCTCAACTATCGGGTTTGTCAATCCTGTAACTGAGTGGTTGATCTTTGATCTCCTTCAGGTGCAAGTAATGGCACCGTGCCAACTCGATCTACGATCATTTCCCATTGATCGGGCCAGTTGTCAACTCGTATTCGAGAGCTACTCATACAATACTGCCACGGTTACGGTATCTTGTTACGTTTATTTCATGTGTTCGATCTGGTGTTTATTTGCTAAAAAAATGAACTTGTTCTGGCCTTTGCTCAGATTAAAGATCAAATGTGATGAAGGGTCTTATTTAAGGTGGATTGGATGCCTACCGCAGTCACTCTTCTTCCTGGTATTACTTTACCAGACTTTCTCATCAACGAAGTCAACACTTACAAACACACTGAGGTCAGACAATAGACTTCTTTTAGCCAAATTATTGGCATATATGAGAAGAAATCAACAAACGGCATAAAATATTATGTTTTTGTGGTGACCTGAGCGGATACAATATATTTTTTCAACCCGTTCCGGAAAAAAAACGGAAGCACGCCTTGCGGTCGAGCTACTTCATGTCGCGATGCACGTATATTTTTGGTATCTTGCAGGATTACAAAGCCGGTCAATGGTATCGATTGACTGTTGAGTTGACATTCAATCGACAATACGGATACTATATCCTACAGGTGAGGCAATTAGACAACACTCACACGAGATATTAGATCTAAACGATCTGTCTTTCTGAAGATGAATGTAGAATTTAGAATTTATCACTCCCGATGAGATCTCATGGATCCTTGAGATGACACAACTTTTTTTTATTTAGAAAAGAGAGTGAGCACTAATCCTCTTAGTCAATTAAATATTCGCAGTTGTATATGCCTACTTACATCTCAGTATTCATCTCATGGATTGCATTCTGCATTGACACAAAGGTCAGTAAAATGAAAAAAAAAAGATTCACAGTTGTTATTATCTCGTTTGTAGGCTCTTCCAGCCCGTATTGTTCTAGGAGTCAATTCACTCATGTCTCTCACATTCCAAGTTAGTGGCAACCATATTTTCACAACGATATTTATCAAACCTTTTAGTTCGGCACGATAATTCGATCGCTCCCACCTGTTTCCTACATAAAAGTGAGAGATTTTGACGATTCAAATTGAATGTAGTGTGAAATATTTAATTTAAATTAAATTTGAGATTGGGTTCCACCATTTCTTTTCAGGCAATCGATATTTGGATGTTCACATGCACTGCTTTTATCTTTGCTTCTCTCCTTGAATTGGCCTTCGTCGCATATCAGGTATATCTTTGATCTACTTTCTTTTCAATCCAATTCACTATTTCGATGCTGGCCAAAACGATAAATCCTTGGTCAACTTAGTCTTTCAGGAGAAGAAGATGCTCCTTGCTGATTCGAGTACTCACAATGCAGCATTCTATGCCGTATTCAATTTCATCAAGGCACTTCAACCATTTAGAGCTGTCGAAGAGGTGAGCTACACACAGAGAAAAAAAGTATAAATCCAGCCCCATCATACATGAAAATATATGAAAAATGTATTACATGTTAAACATTTGTTATACATTTTCATGTCCGATGGGGCTGGATTTATACATTTTTCTCTGTGTGTAGCAAGGGAAAGTCCCAGCTTATCAACGGTTGACGACTTGAAAATAGGATTTTGTTAAAAGATAAACATTAATGTATTGGAAGGTTGACGAGAGTCAGGAGAGGGAATATTCGCTACTCGCAAGATCTCTACAAGAAAGTGAAGAGCGGCGGTCAGATTTTATTTTCCTTCCCATTACCGGTGCACGTTAAATGAGCTCTGCTGAAATCTCTATCCTTTGCATGGCTGTCCAACAGGGGGCATAGCTCAGTGGTAGAGCGCTCGCTTAGCATGCGAGAGGGCTGGGGTTCAATTCCCCATGCCTCCAGAATATTTTGTTGTTCTTTCTTATTATGATTTTAGAAAAGCAGCTAATCGGCGGAGGCGAGAGAGGGTTTGTGACTTGGGGACACGGATCGACAAGGCCTCTTTCATTCTCTTTCCCTCGGTGAGAAAGAATATTTGAAGCCCCTTTACTTTCTCTATTTCAGGCTTTCCTTCTCTTCAATATCTTTTACTGGACTTTTTATCTAACAAAATAAACTGAATATAAAATAAATGTATTCGGGTAACTCGAAGATAAATAACAATTCTTCTCATTATTTGTTTGCGTTCATTATTATTCTTGTTTTGGTTTTGGTTACGGTACACTATTAGCCACAGGGTAAATAGCGTAGAGACAAGGAGTGTATAGACGCTATGGCAGTTTGAAAGACAAGATATTGTTCACTCTTCTGCAAGTCCATTTTGACGATCCTTCACATAGATTCGACAATATCTACTCGTCATAGAGTATGGAAATGGAGAACTCTCAAGCGGTGAGTCTTCAATCATATTACATCACTATTTTACTGGTAGATAGGGCGATACTTGCCGCTTTGCCCGAGCTGACTGGCAAGGATTCTCCAAACTTTAGTGTGAGGGGGGCGGGGAGACTTTCGACCGCCCGTCACGAGGCACAGAACGACGATTACTAAAGACTATTATTTCAAAAAAAAAAAACGTCTGTGTGTGTGTGTGTGTGTGTGTGTGTGTGTGTGTGTGTCTGTGTGTGTGTGTGTGTGTGTGTGTGTGTCTGTGTCTGTCTGTGTGTCCGGCGGTCACGTTTTTCGTATTTTCCTTATATTTCCCAAATCCTTTTGCATATGATTATCTTCCCAAATCCTTTTGCATATGATTCCCGACCAGAAAACCTTTCAAATTTTAAAAAATTTAATTAACGAAATCCATAGCCAAGTGGGTTACGAGCCAAACTTTGAATCCGAGACCCCCAGGTTCGATCCCCGCCGCGGGCAAACCTTTTGCCGCATTTTTCGCAAGTGCCAGAAACTGTTCTAACACGGTTTTGAGTACCGTGAAACACGTTTTCACCTGTTTTGCCGAGTTTTAACATGAAAAATCGAAATTTTCGAACTTTCTCCAAACGCACCGGCGAGTGTCGGCGATCACAGGAAAAGTGTTTTGCGATGTCAGAAACGTGTCAGAACGTGTTCTAACACGTTTTAACGTGGAAAATCGAAATTTTCGAAAAGTTCCAAAATGATTCACAGAGCGTAGGGGATCACAGGAAAAGTGTTTTGCGATGTCAGAAACGTGTCAGAACGTGTTCTAACACGTTTTAACGTGGAAAATCGAAATTTTCGAAAAGTTCCAAAATGATTCACAGAGCGTAGGGGATCACAGGAAAAGTGTTTTGCGATGTCAGAAACGTGTCAGAACGTGTTCTAACACGTTTTAACGTGGAAAATCGAAATTTTCGAAAAGTTCCAAAATGATTCAGAGAGCGTAGGGGATTACAAGAAAAGCGTTTTGTGATGTCGGGAAAGTGTTCGAAAACGTTCTGAACGCACTGTATCCTGCGTTTCCGTTGTGAAAGGCTCGTGAGGCTGAGAGCGATCGAAAAAAGTTGCCACGGAGCCACAAAGTGGCGTAGTGGCAACTTTTTTCGATCGCTCTCAGCCTCACGAGCCTTTTGCAACGGAATAAGCCAGTACTCTTTGTAGCGATTAACACTCCCCAACATAAGTTGAGCTTCAATGTAATCTGGAGCCGGCTATCGAGCTCCCCCTGGACCGAACTTGGAGCCGGCTGTAAAGCTTCCCCTGAACCGAATTTGGAGCCGGCTACAGAGCTCCCCCTGGACTGAGCCTGGAGTCGGCTGCAAAGCTCCCCCTGGACCGAACTGTGCCCTGCAACTGAACGCCCCCCTGAACCATACTTTGAAAACGTAGTGCGCACCCTACCATAACGTAATTTAACCTCAACACACCCTGCTAGTTGAAGAATAATTAGTGAAGAATTTTAATTACAAGAGTCTTTCAGAAATTAAAAACTCGTTCCTTGTGCACGAAGATCGTTTTGAGAAAAACTCAAGAGATTCGTTCATGATTTCATGGGAATAGATGAAGTATACTTCGCTAACTAAATGTGAAGCGAGTTATTGTAAGGACGAATGAAAATGTGGACGTAAGTCATTTTTTCCAAAGTGCGCTTGTAAACGGATGTTTAGTTTATAATCCATTTATTTTTGAGGTGCGCTGTGCGGAGAGGAGGACTCTACTCTGCATCACTTTGACAGATATTCAGAAACTAGAATTAATCCAACTGGTAAAAATGAGTACACAATTTGTATTGAGATGCGTGATGCTCTGTATGATCCTCCATCTTATCTGAAGTTAGTCAGTATGTCTCACCCTACACTCCAATTGGGAAACATGACATTAAGAAGACGAAACGTTGGGAGCAAACCCATCTGAATCACTAAAACACTGCCTATTATGTTTTAACATCGAAATTCAAACCAATACTTTATAAATAACCAAGACCAATCCATGCAAAAACACATTGTCAATATTTAATATTTGTCTTCATTTACGATAAAGATTCAACGACTAATACAAGTTGTTCAAAGTTTGTAATCAAATGCCAATCTTCATCACCTTCAGAGATCAAATTCATTTGCTGATTCATAAAAGAGCGACTTTATCTTCAAATTGAGATTCCACGCCGCGTTGCACTTGTTAGAAAAGTCCAATTATTTCTTGAGAAAAAATAAACCATTTAACTAAATAGAAGTTTGATGAGCGGTTGGTGGGTACACCAGAATTATATGCCACTTTTTTCACTTGTATTTGTACACACCTCTTCTCTCTCTCTAACTCCCATGCAACTTTCCTCTCAGCACTAATCAAACAGTGGAAAGAAACTGAGAAAAAAACCGTGTCCAACTAGTTTATAATTCCCTGAGGACACGATGAGAGTATGAACATTCGTTCTTCCCTCTAGACTAAGATGAACTCCAAGCTGTAAGTTAACTTTGATCTACCGATCAAATCAATCAATAATCCCTTTTACAGTATCCTCCTCTGCTTCGTTGCAGTTATTTTCTGCTCTCAAGCGTCTGCTCAATGTATTGGAGTGAGTGATCTACATCAACTTTTTTTCGAAATATTGATTTCCCCTTTCCATCCACCGTAGTTTATCGAACGATTACATTACGCCCGTGCCGCCTACTCTCCGTACTACGGTTACCCAGCCTATGGATACGGTGGATATGCTGGATACGGTTGGGGATACCCCGGATACGCCTCTTGGTGGGGATCCAACAAGTGAGTTGAGAGATCGGCCGGACGTGTCGGAACCTCCTGACTAACTGGAAATTAATAAGAGAAGAATTGAAGACAAAAATGACTGTAAATTTCGTGCGATCGATCAAATAAATTTTTATTGGAAAAATGTCTTTAAATTTAGAGCTCACGCAGAAATAGGAAACAAACTCGAACATTGAAATACATGAAAAATCTTTTAATTCCTGACAACATTTGCTCTTCCTCCAAAATTCGATTCGTATACGTGTCGATGTCCATTTTTCATCATGATGTTGTATTGAGTGCTGAAATTTTTTTCCGATAACTCACGATTTCTCAAATGAATAAGAGAAAACGGGATGCGAAAGATTTGTTGAAAAAAACTGACGGTCGAGCTAGAACTTTTGCTGCTGGGCAGATATCTGCTTGCTTTCTGACGAAATCAGCATTATGAGTAGAGAGACCAGCGAATTGACCAGAGTTGGCAAGAGTTGAAGAAGGACGAATGGGAGCTGCTCGTTGACCCTTTAACGATTATTCATCACTACAATTAGGAAATGAATTTAACAGTGATCGTTCCTTTTTCATCATGATGTTGTTCATTGTGAGAGTGTACTTTGAGAAGGGAGGATCGAGGGATCACTTCCAGCTCCGTATATCTTATTTGTTAGTTACTCTATGAGCGACTTATTCATGGATTGACTTTCATGTCAAAGTTGCATGTGTTCGTTTCATTCAGATTTCATTATTGCGATCCAACCTGCATTCGAATGAAATCTGCATTATGCGTAGACAATCCATTGAAATCTCCCGTATTTGCGAGATTGTCTTGCATTCGAACTTGAGGCTGACGATCCGCCTGGCAAACGTTATCTTTTTCAATTGCAGAGAGTCCCAGCGTAATCGATATTGTAGAATGCTCGTACCCTCTTGGATACAAAATCAGCATTGTGAGTTGAGAGTCCATTGAATTCTCCCGATTGAACCATGTGTTGATCGGGTCGAATCGCAGCTGGGCGACCTCCCTATTAGATACATTATTTATCGATTTTAAGGCCATTACAATTACGACTAATCGATTAGAGCACCGTTTGAGTAACCTGTTTCCGTATGAAATCCGCGTTGTGCGTCGAAAGTCCATTGAAATCTCCCGTGTTTGCAAGATTGTCTTGCATCCGAATTTGCGCTTGACGCTCGCCCTTAAATTCTTCCCATGTTTTCATAATAGAGCTTTTTTTCATTTTTCAATTCCGAGCCGAAAATTATTCTGTTTAGCATCAAATCTTCTTATTTCTGACCTGTTTCTTCACAAAGTCAGCATTGTGAGTGGAAAGTCCGTTGAAGTCTCCAGTGTTCGCAAGATTGTCTTGCATTCTCACTTGAGATTGTCGTTCCGCCTGTGAAATTCGTCTAATCGATAAACCTGATTTGGTTAGAATAGACAGGCTGCCTATCGAAAGGGAATGTATTGCAGTTGTTAGATCTCACCCTCTTATTGATGTAGTCTGAGTTGTGAGTCGTGGCTCCATTGAATTCTCCCGATTGGAGGACGTGATTTACTGGTCGGATCTGTTGAGTTCGACCACCCTGCAGAAACAAAAGAGAGATCACAACAAAACTGAGCAATCCAAGCATCTATAATACATCTAACTTATTATTCTAGTTGCATATAAATTGCTTTCTGGTAACTTAGAATTGGTTTAGGAAAAGTATACTTGTGATAAAGTAGTACCTGTTTCTTCACGAAATCTGCATTATGCGTAGTCAGTCCGTTGAAATCTCCCGTGTTCGCAAGACTATCTTGCATGCGGATTTGAGCTTGACGTTCCGCCTGAATTGAAATTTGTAATGTTGTTGCTGTGTTGTAGTTGTTGTTATTTCTGTGCAAAAATACCGATAATAATTTATGCAATATTGCAAAAAATGTTTTAAATTGCCTGTTTCTTCACAAAGTCTGCATTGTGAGTTGAGAGTCCGTTGAAGACCCCCGTGTTCACAAGATTGTCTTGCATACGAATCTGACCCTGTCGAGCGCCCTGAGAAAGCAATTACAAACATATTCAAATTAGTTTTTTGTGCTGCTGGAATATTTGCCTGACATTGAGTATCAATACCTGTTTCTTGATGAAATCAGCATTGTGAGTAGTGATTCCATCGAATTCCCCCGATTGAATCATGTGCTGTTCGGGTCGAATCGCTGCTGCTCGACCGCCCTGCTAATTTATTTTATTAGTGCATATTTCATTCATTTTTACAATTTCAAGACGGGAAACGATAGTTCAACTATTTAGCTCTTTCTCCGTCACACATCCCACTATTGCAGCTCATGTAATTTTTTCAATGTGATTAAATGAGATGAATCAATTGAATTAAATTATCCTCCTCATGTTTCCAAAAAAAAAATCTGGATCTTGCCTGTTTCTTCACAAAGTCTGCATTGTGAGTGGAGAGTCCATTGAAGTCTCCAGTGTTCACCAGAGTGTCGTGCGCCCTCATAACTGCCGCTCTTTCTCCCTCAAAAAATTATTGCAGATTGTATTTCTTAAGACATGTTTTTTTTATTCATTCACTGTTTACACCACTTCGTTACCGCCAGGCACGACACAAATTTATAGTACAATTCATTTAGACGCAAGAATAAAAGTAAATGGAAAGAATTGTATTGCATAGTGAAATGAATCCGAACCTTCTTCTTCACATAATCTGCATTGTGCGTTGTTAGACCTCCGAAATCTCCTTGTTGAATCTGGGCGAAGATTGTATTCATTACTGTGAAAGAGTGAGTAATGAGAGTAATATTTGCGTTGCCATGACGAGTCTCTGTACGTACAGAGAGAGAGGGAGCAATATGTGGAAGCCATAGCTATAACAGATTATAAGCGGCGGAGCGACAGAAATAAGGGGAGTAACGCTGGCATTTTATAGTGTTTCTGGTATTTTGATTCCAGGCTGGAAATATACCGGGATCCAGGCTGGAATCTTTCCATTTCTTACCGGGATCTAAGCTAGAAATCGCGCCATGTCTGATTCCGGACTGGAAACGCAGTATATACCGAGATCCAGCCTGCAAATAAACACAAGAGAAGCATACCAGATTGTCCTCTCTCCTCACTTGTCGCGCTCTTTCTGCGCCCTTTTGAGGGAATTGAGCATGGTATTCGGTGTTACCCTGAACGAATAAGTTATCTAGCGATCACAAAGAAAAAAACTCTGCAATCCATCTACAAAAGCGTACGCGAAAACGAGAAAATAGCCCTCTCATTTTGCACGCACTCTAGAGTTTCAAACTCTTCTCTCTACCGACCAAGTTTTGTGCTATTTTTGTGAGTGAGATTGGGAAGAATTTAGGAGAAATCAAGTAATTAACAAACCTCGATGCCTCCATGCAGTCTGATTCCCTGATCGACGTGTTCGCACTTGTGGTTACTGAAGAAAAGCAAAAACATTTATTTCTATTTTTAATAACCAAAAAATAATGTTTTTTAAAATCATTTAACTGACCCACACTTGCAGATTGAGCAGATGCACGGATCTCCATTGGAATCAAACTTGATCGACATTTTTTCCTATTTTTCGGATCTAGACGATACTTTTGTGTGGGAATGCTCGACATCGTCACAACTCGCAGTGAAACCGGACAATAACACAGAGACAAATTCGGAAGCGAGAAAAAAACGCGTTGAAAGGCTTTTCAAGCTCGGATTGGGGGTGCAATTTGAGCACTTTCGAGGCTTGAAATGGGTATGGACTTCCTGTGAGAAGAGAAGAGAGGACAGAAACTATATAGCAATGAAGAAAGTGGACACAAAAAGCTCTGGGCGAATCTTCCGATGCCACTGGCAACCATGCTACTTTACGGCCGTCTCTCACTTCCACGTGCTCTCTCGTCTTCTCTGACTTGCTAGAGAGTGTGGAAAAGTGGGAGAGCAGTGTCTGCGTCTCTCGGAAACGTCGAGTCTCTCAGTGCAGGGGAGGATTGACAACAAATGAACAATGGGCCTAGAGATGATGTGAGAGTCAGCAAAAACAAACAAGAAGTATCAAGAATCTGAAACTATAAACTACGAAATAGAATGGAAAATGAAACATGCAAAAGAAGCAAGCTCATATTCTCATCTACCTTAATTGCTACGAGAGAAACCCGAGACCCCATAAATCGATTGTGAAGTGAATATCTACGAAGTAAAAAGATTGTGATTTATCAGATATTGAGGGGAAATTCTTCAGTCAATCAACGAGAAACGACGGGAGAAAGCCACAGTTCCTTCAATTAGAAGACTGACTCTTGTGAAGAGCAAGGGCGGGGGAGGGTATACGGTAGATACAGTACCTGTAGTGTCTCTGAGTCGATAAACTCTGCCATTGTCTCGAAGTCGAGTTCTTCTAGTGGAGGAAGATGAAGAAGAGTCGAATCGACGGGCTGACAAATAATGGGAAAATACAAATAATGGAACATAGTGAAAACAAATCCGGGTAGATTGTTTTCACTATGCGCATGAATCTTTTTTGTGAATCAATTTTTTTTATTAAATTATAAAAAAGATAGTAATTTTTTTTATGATTTTCGTTTAAAATTCGATTCTTTTTTTAAATTCCCGTTTTGAACTACACACCTCCGATCTTCTGGCAGTGATGGACGGAGGAGAGGTCGATCCCAGAGAGAAATTGGCTGACGATGAGGCTGTACGGTAGATATCGATTATCGATTGGTTATTGATTGAAACCTAACCTGCACTTGACTCCGATTCGGTGCGAGATGGTGTGGAGAGATCGAGGAAGGAAAGATCGATAGAGAGATCGATAGAAGGACGGGCGATCTGTACAATGATATGATGGCATTCTAACAGTTCAATTGATATTTGTGAAGCATGATTTCAACTGAAGTTACTCACAGACAATTGCATAGTGATGATGCAACTTGATTCAGAATTCCGCCATCTCTCACCTCTTCATAATGTACAGTCACTGGTCGAATTGCTTCTCTCTCTGCCAATTCATCCAATAATTCATCCAGTGCATGCAGAAGCTGTAATTTGTGTTGCGTCATCACTACGCAATCAGACAAGATTGCATCATGACTATGCAATCGCCCACCTTTCCCCTCGCCAGCTCAGTGAACAGTCGTCGACGCTGGAGACACTACAAACATTCCATTGATGGTTGACAGATTACGGTTGACTACAGTACCTTCTTATAGCAGGGCGAGCTCTTGGCTGCGTAGAGTCTTTGTACAACGTCCTCCTGACTCCCACGCTCTGCAATCACGAGTCTGACCCACCAAATCGAGTACGGTACTCAACTGACCAACAATGAAAGTCGGCTCTTTCTTATAGAGACGATCACATCCGATCTCAACCAGATCGAAAGGAGTTGGAATGAATCGAAGATTGAGTCGGTCTCGAAGCACCGGATGGAGTTCCCTGAAAGGAATACGGTAAGTTAGATCATCGATTGATACCACTATCTACAGTATATCATACTTGTAGTGCTCGTTGGCAAGGATGTCGTTGAATCGATCGCCCGAGAGGATGCATCCACCGTGTCGCTCCGCCATCTGAGAGTACGGTATCGTCGGTCAATCTATCGATAACTAGAATCGGGAATCTACCGTACCTGAGCAACGTAGAGATCATCATAGTTGACGAGAGCGGGTCTCTCACATCGAGCAGTTCTCGCAGGGGTGAAAGAGACGATGCCAAGTTCGTGCAATCGCTGAAATCAATCGATAAATGTGCTCTTTGATCTCTAACTCACATTCAGAATGAAGACATGAGCGACGTTAGCATTGTGTTTGTTTTTGTAGATGATGGGGAGAAAGGCATTGACCTGCAAGGATTACGAGAGGAAGAAATGAATGGAAAAATCAAAAGGACTATGATGGAGTACTGCACCTCGAAGTCACGAACGGTCAGCCATCGGATCACATTGAGCAGTCCAGCACAATTGACTGATCTGAGAACGGTATGTCATGAAGCTGACCCAATGAACTCGGCTGGACAACTACCGTACTCTCTCTTGGGTCCACATGAAGATCGGGCGATATTGCAGGCATCGATGACAAGAAGACGAGGGACGGGATCAGAGGGAGTTACCGCCTCCATCCAAGACAAGAGGGAGAAATGAATCGAAAAATCAAAAGTTTCATTATCTGACCTAATTAGATTAGACATATCAGTGCGTTCGCGTAAAAAGTGGACCTTCGCCGTACATCAAATTTTGAGTCTTTCTGATATTGACATGGATCGATAGCCCATGTTCTCCTCTTCCTATCGCGCATTTCAAAACATTTTTCTGCATAAAATTTGCATGGATAATTAGCTCTGAAGATTCCTCATTTTTTAATTGGGCCTCAGTATCTCTCTTCTTTTTCGAAATTTGGCATTATGCCCTGAACAAAATATGCTCAGTTTGTCAAAACGAATAAACATGTGTTTTTAGAATTTTCAAATTTTACGAATTTTAAAATATGCAAATTTTTGAAAATTCATATCTGGAATACTAGAAATATACTACTTTTAGAAAATTTATATGTTATGTAATCGATGACGTAGAATCCGATTCTCTAATCAAATTGAAGTTTCCATCCAGGTAAAGTCATGCAATTTACTGTTTTGTAACATTTCATCCCCCTTATTCTTCACCGTTTTGAGGCGGTGAGCGGTCGGAATGTGCCCAATAATTGAGTTATCCACCCCGCGAGAGGGAAATGATAGAGGGATTTTCACTTTTTTGAGCCATTTCGACCGCTCACCAAGTAAAAAGGATGAAGAATAAGACGGAAAGCGTGTTTGGAAAACAGTAAATTGCATGGCTTTACCTGGATGGAAATTTCAATTTGATTAGAGAATCGGATTCTACGTCATCGATTACATAACATATTATTTTTCTAAAAGTAGTATATTTTTAGTATTCGAAATATGAAGCTTCGAAAATTTGCATATTTCAAAAATCATCGAATTTTAAAAATCTAAAAACGTACGCCTATTCATCTCGACAAACCGAGCAACATTTGTTCAGCAAGTAATGCCAATTTCCCAAAAGGAACTGAGATACTGTCGATCAAAGTGAAAAATTTGCAATTTTTCGAGCTAATTATCTATGCAACTTTTATGCGGAAATTTATTTTGAAAAGCGGGATTGGAAGAGGAGAACAGGGGCTATCGATCCATGTCAAAATCAGGCATTGCCAAAATTTGATGTACGGATTCTTCCTCATTCGTGCATTTTTTACGCGAACGCACTGATATTTTGAATATATTCATTCAACGGTACTATAAATGTAGAGCACGATAGCAATTTATCAAAACTACGGTAGGTAAACCTTCCGGAGTACGGTAGTTAGTGTTAAAAACACAGTTCGCGATAATTATTATATGCTTTCTGCTTTTTCTACTACCGTAACACTTTTAGTCACCCGCGGCTGGTCTGCTATGAAACTTCTAAGCATTTTTTTTTGATCGATAATTTACGTTTTATTTCTCATTATTTTATCTGAATTTACTGTGCAAAATGTGCGCACACACATTCGTTCCGGTTACAGGTAAAATGAAGTTCTTCAAGACGAAAACGAGGAAGGGAAAGCGTGTGCTGGAGGATCGTGCGCCTAAGGTACTTCTTTTCTACTTTTACCCTTCAACTTTTCACAAACCCTTTCGATGTGAAGTCTTATTTAATTTTTTTTTCAATTTAAAGGATGATTGAAGTGGAATAAAATGTTATCTCTTAATGTTTATCTTCAGGTTCACGAAAACGACAAGACTGCCATCATCGTCAAAGGAGGTCACACGTCAGACATTGTCACAAAGGCACTTACTGACCTCTATCAGCTGAGGAAGCCTCTGGCTACGCACATGAAGAAGTAAATTTTCAGTTTCATAGAACTTGTGGTCATTCCTTAAGGAAAACGTAATTAATAAATTTATTAATTCCTCCATTTATCATCCTTGGATCCGCGGTAATGATACCATTCAGGAAAAATCCAATCCACCCCTTCGAGGACGAGACTCCACTAACAAAGTTCGCCGCCAAATTTGACACTTCCCTCTTCCTGTTCGGATCCAACTCGAAGAAGGTAATATTCATGCCTATTTTATATGCATTCTGAGAGAAGATACCTGCTGCTTGACGAAAATTGTCAAACTAATCTTATTCTCCCATAATTTAGCGTACGATGAACCTACAATGGTTATTTCGCAATATTTAATGCATTTTATGTTGGATGATGCCTAAAATCCGGCTCATCGAAGATATGAATTGTGTTTAACTTTTCTAAAATGTGTATTTTTAAATATATATCGTTAAAATGCACAAACATGAACCACACACGGTGGCAATACGTCAAAACGTGGGTTGACTTCAACCTGTCAGATTCGGAATCAAGGTGCTGACCTTGAGTAGAGAGCATGTACACTGTTTTCGATATATTTTATCGAAAATAGTGTAATGACTGATGTTACCGCGCCTGTATTAACGACCCCTTCGCACGCGTAGGGGATCCGACGGTGTCGAAATCGGAAAATATAGTTAACGGTGAGAATCTCTTTATTATTGTGACTTTCAAAACTCAGCAACGGTCTTACGCCCGT
Organism: Pristionchus fissidentatus; assembly: GCA_036245785.1. Lineage (NCBI taxonomy): Eukaryota > Metazoa > Nematoda > Chromadorea > Rhabditida > Neodiplogasteridae > Pristionchus > Pristionchus fissidentatus. The sequence continues at coordinate 26,434,791 of BTSY01000005.1, read as the reverse complement.
TAGCGAGCCCGCGAATTTGAAATATTTTGCAAAACGATAGGAAAGATCGGAAGGGCGCGGAACGGATTAATCGGGTATTCTTCGTAGATTATCGTGTTCCGATCGATCGGCTTCTGTATTTTTATGGAATTTCTTGCATGTTAAAATCTTTTTCCTTAATTTCGACGCTCTTTTATTTAAAAAAAACACGCAAAAATGAAGAAAATCGCGAAAAAAAAAGAAAAAAAATCGAGTGGGCGGAGTCAGAGTATAGAGCCCTCGTTCGCTGCGCGTCACTGGCAAATAGTCCACAGCATTGCTACTCGTGAAACGTAATTTTTTTCCAATAAACAATATATTTTTTTGTTAAAAAGAGCACCATCAGAGGAACCGAAATAAATACAGAAAGACTGGCAGATCCCCCCTCATAACTGTGAAAATTTCAAAATGCATATCCGAGATCCGAAGTTGTCGTTCAAAAGAACAATTGAACTAGTTTTTCGTGGGGGACAATAAATCCGCTGACATTAAAGTTACGGGGAATTCACGGAATAATTTTGAATTCGCGGTATTCCCTGATGATCAATGGCGAGCGTCGCGTGTCGCGTCCCGGTCTTTTTTGAAAGCTCTTTTTCTCATTCGATGTTTTCGTTACATAAATTCTAATACGACAATAAATTTCAATAAATAATGAGCCATTGAAGTATGCAAAAAAAAAAGCGAAAAAAGGCTGGAGCGCCAGAAGACAACTTGATGAAATATTCACATTTGAATTTGCGCGAACTTTCCTGATGATCAGTGCTCTATTTTCGGACATTTGGAGCAGTGTCACGGCCTAATTATCGATTTTTGAAAAAATGATCCACCGTATATATATGTTGTATATGCCTATTTCTTCAAAATTTAATGCAAAATCGAATTCTACGTCAAATTTTACTTCGTAGCCAATAAATACTGAAATTTGTCCTTTTTTTCAGGACTGGAGAATATCGATGATAAAGTGCACTAAATGACCGAAAATCGAAAAGAATATCGAATTTAGATTTTTTTTTCAGAAATCTTTATGAAATGTTATGCCTTATTTAAGTAGCGTTCTTCTCGCCGTTGCTATACAAATAGTTGTTTCTTGCATACTTTTTATTTTTTATTAGAAATTTTCTATGAGCATTTATTTTTGCGATAAAAAAATCGGTAAACCTCATTAGAATGTTTTATTATATCAATAAGTGTGAAATTTCTGACGAAAACTCAAATTACATTGTTTCATCGATTTTGGGTCTTTTAGTGCACTTTTTTCGTCTGTAATCGCCTGTTTTGAAACAAGCTTATACATTACCGATTTTTTCGGATTCCGCATTAGAATTTAACGTAGAATATGATTTTGCAATATATTTCTGTAAAAGTACGGCATACAGAACCGCTGTCTCAATCTTGTTTGTCAAGTATTTGACTTTATTTTTTGGACCAGCTTACGATTTTTATGTAGATAAATATCTTGTTCTTCGCGTCAAACTTGTTATATTTTTAGACAAGTTTAGATCATGTTATCAAATTCTTAGATCGGGTAAATACTATTAGGAATGGATTAGTTTGCGGTTGTACATTATGCCGCGAAATGTTTCACGTTATAAGGTAAATACTTCATTACCAAGGAATTAGACCACGATTTTTTTATCTATCGGTCTGATCATGTTGATAAAATCTATCAGAAGTATTGACAGCGATTCAATAAATATGCTAAATGTTGATTGTTCAGCGCCCGAATACTCTTATCTTCGGTCGTCTCTTCGATGGTCAACTACTAGACATGGTCGAGCTGAGAATCACTAACTTCACTCCCTCCAGCGAGTTCGATGTGAGTGCAATCCGATTCGCAGTCAATCTTATCAAGACTATGATCACTTAAATCTCTCCACGAGGTCTTCACTAATGAAACAAATAAGACATGACACGGTGAAAAGTCGGAATCAAACAATATAAGTGAAATGTAGTTACTCGAAGTGTTCGCGCCTATATCAGTGCGTTCGCTTAAGGATTTCAATACATCCGTACAGCAAAAAGTGACTGCTTCTGTATTTCACATATTCTGATAGCCCCTGGTATGGTCTATCGATATCTGTTTGTCTCATGGCTTGATCTCCCTAATTTGCATAATTACAGGCGGTCAAAGTTCGGCTATTTTCACAGTTCCTGGACTGTAGCATGACAGGGAGAAGAGATAGAGATTAACAACAATAACAACAATATTTACCGCCTTAATGAGCTGCATCTCGCTGTGTAATTTGTTTATGCAAATTTTCAATTATGCAAATTTCATGAAATTTCAAAGTCGATTTGCATAATTACTTCAACGCGCAGTCCGCGTCAAATGAGTGGAATGGGAGTGAAATGAGGGGTTTCTCTCGATTAGGAACCATCCGTATTTCCATTATTTGAGTAAATTACCACACTCGAAACTTTGATTTATTAAGTTCATTCGATAGGCAATGGATAGTGACACAACATATCAGAATATAAGAAACATATTTTGCTTTGTTTTCGAGAAAATCGACTTTGAAATTTCATGAAATTTGCATAATTGAAAATTTGCATAATTGAAAATTTGCATAAACAAATCGCACAGCGAGTTGCAGCTCATTAAGGCGGTAAATATTGTTGTTACGACAAAATCTCTATCTCTTCTCCCTGTCATGCTACAGTCCAAGAACTGTGAAAATAGCCGAACTTTGACCGCCTGTAATTATGCAAATTAGGGAGATCAAGCCATGAGACAAACAGATATCGATAGACCATACCAGGGGCTATCAGAATATGTGAAATACAGAAGCAGTCACTTTTTGCTGTACGGATTTCTGGAAATATGTGCGCTCCTTACGCGAACGCACTGATATAGTGATACTCCGATGTTAAATTAGGTTGTCTGTTAATTTATGAATTAGTGTGATTGCAGGTGCCTTCTCCAGTGCTTGGATCGAAGCCGTGTATTGTCCTCGAGGGAACGGCATTCGAGACTGATCCCACCATGAAGAGAGTCGGCAGTCTATTCATCGATTGGTTCCAGGGTCCCAAACTCGACCAGGTACTAAAGAAAACATTTTAGTTATTTATACACTCAAGGCGCTCTCAAAAACAAAAATAGTGATAACAACTATCAACGATCGATATCCCACGTTTTTCTCATGCACTGATAATTATGTATGCAATTGAGGTTCGTCTTCAAGGTCTCGAATCGGTAGCGTATCTGTCGACTGATGGAGAGACCATCTCACTCAGAGTATACAGGTATCTTTAACTTTGTGCTCAATCATGAAATCTGTCCCTGCTGCAAAATACTTATTGTGTTTTCTCACTCCTCCTATTCTCAGGACGATCCTTCTCAAATCGAACACGACAACTCCTCGTGTCGAGCTGAAACTGATGGGACCTGCTATCGATTTCAAGGTTTATAGTTTTGTAAATATTTAATTTAATTACTCAAGCAAGAAACGCTCCCTGTTTGAAATAGTCGAAGTAGAGAAAATGTATTTAAATAAATGAGAAAGCAAAAATTAAATATGTTTCTCTCTCAGATGGATCGTAAGAAGTTGGCTGACGATTCTCTCTTCAAGACTGCACAGAAACAACCGAAGGAGTTGAATCCCAAGAGGTCATTCAATAACATTCGTTTAGAAGTAGCCATCATAATTATCTCAGAAGTATTATTTGCCCGTACATCTCAGATGCTGCTGAAAATTATGACTCCCTGTAATATTCTCCAATATTATCGTAATTGCTGTGAATTTCAGACGAAAGAACACTACTGAGGATGTGATGGGCAATCAATTGGCGCGTATTCATATTGGAAAGCAGAAGACTGATGACATTCAACTGAGAAAGGTGAAGGCACTCAGGAAACCCAAGGAGAAGAAGGGAGGAGAGACAGTCACGGAAACGACCGAGTCGACTCCTGTCGCGATGGAAGCGTAGACTACCGTACACTATTGTTTATCTATCCAATTATTGTTTGACTGAATGATAACGTTGTTGAGTTTGCCCATTCGTTTTGTATTAGTTTCTGATCTACCTACCGTAACCTTATCGACTCCTCATGAATTCGTTGACTCATTGTTGTTTGTTGCTTTTTGTTGGATGTTGCGTTGTTGATGGATGATAAATGATAAAAAAAAGTGATGCCGAGTGACAAGGGTCGTTGAGGGCAAGTGATCTTTGATCTTTGAGGGATATCAATGAAAAGGACATTGATTGGAGAGTGAGTAGGGGTAGGAGTATTGATAGCTGATGGGACAATTTCATCAGGTTTACACCAGAACACTGAAATATCGATTTTATTGGACTGTTGTGTGATCTACAGTGCTACACGCTTTGTCTAGGACTCACGCAGACAGACCAAAGAGTGATCTCCGAAACAATTGTGACTCCATCCTCTCCTCTCCCATTCTTCTATCTAACCACATACTCCATACGCAATCAGTTTCGCGCATCATTTATCAGTGCAAACTTGTAATGTCTGAGATACTCCCCCTAGGCATTGCGCAAGTTTGAATTGTCTTACAACTTAACATAGGAAACTGTGTAGTAACCCCTCGAGTACTGTAGTCTTCCGCCATACTCGCTCAATTGAGAGCCAACTGTTATCTTAATTGCATAATTGTGATCTGTCGTATCTCTCAGATCGTGGTTTGTTCCATCCATCCATCGACCTTGTCAATTGAACGGCCTGCTACCTTTTTCGTCTTCTCTTTTTCTCTCTATCTCTTATTTCTCGTATCTCTCTTATCCCCTCTCTAATTCCTCCCCTGCAAATCGATTCAACCCATCTCTCACTCCTTTTTTCATCGCACAAAATACCCATCAAGATTGTACTCCGAGATTACATTGCGTCATCACTAGGTAATTTTATTCTCTGTTTATTTGGTCTTTTAAATGAACTTGTTTACTACTTCTGAACCCTTTCTTTTCGAGAATTCCTCCCAATTGACTACCCGATTCCTACGCGAGTTCTCACTAACACTTCTAGTCGTGATCGTTCTTTCATCATCCCTATGCAATCTCATTCAGTCGTGCCCTCTCCATCTCATCACTGCCTTGAATGGCCCCTTCACTATGGGCGGAAGAAACTCCAAGTTCGGACTGAGGGTTAGTTTATCGATTTAGTTTACTCCCTGATTAGTACGGGACAGTCATTTGTGATAGAGGAAACAGACCATTCCTTCAAATTCAAAAGTTTTGTCATTGTCATCCACAACAGTAGGGAGACAATAAGTCAATTCATATTCATTTCTTAAATTCAATCGACCTCACTATACTCGGAATATTTCGTTGTCTCTCTCATTCTCTTTCCACATAATTCCACAGGCCCGCCAACCTTACAGAAAGAGCTTTGGAGTAAGAGAGGCTCTCTCACTTTTGCACATTCTATCGCCCTGACTCTAGTCTGTCGGTTTGAAATCGTGTGCATGATTCCAGAGAGCAGCAAGTCGTCTCTCTCGTCGGAATAGTCGATTGTCACAAACGGGAAAGATCGAGAAAACTGTCGCCGTACGTTGCCTTTTTAACTTTATTCTTGTAATATCTATGATGAAAAGTCAAAGAATTTTCTTCAAATAAAGAAAATGGACAGTTGTTAAATGTCTCCCACTCTCTAAGTTTAAATAGCTGAGAATTGTTCACAAGTTTGTCGAATGCATGCCAACACTCAACTGATTCGCTAAATCCACTGATTCTTGATTGCCTAGTGATGACGAAAGATAACTCGTTCAGACGCCAAAACGAGAGTTGATCGTTGCTCTTTGTGCCTACGATGCAATGGGAAGTGAGGATATCTCTATGAGGAAGGGAGATTTATTGAGACTTGTCAATGAGAAAGATAGTGAATGGTGGTCAGTTTGATACTACATAATTTTATTGATACATACCGAAAAGTCAAAACCCCAACTTCCGTTGTTACCTATCGATATTTAAGAATACAGTGATCACCTACGATTTTAGAGTCTCCGGTAGTCGATAAAATTCAGTTTTTAGAATGTGGAAGTTGGTTGAAATTAAATTGTAGGCTGGTTGAGAACGTACGAACACAGAAGGAAGGACTCGTCCCACGTTCTTTCGTCGCAAGGAAAATGAGTGAAGAATGTGAAGAGTGAGTTGTCTCTCCATACTCAATTGTATCAAGTGAATACCAATAGGGATGCCAGTTCGGGGTTTTGTATAACATCTGGCACAGTCTTTTTCTCTAACCCTCTTCCCCATATCGGCCGAACTACCCATCCCTCGTCGAAAATGCCTTACTTCGAATACGGAACTGGCAGTAGAATGGTCAATTGTGATGGAAATATTGTAACATATGATTGCCACCAGAAAGAGCCCAAATGCGAGAGAGTGTGTGAAAATGATAGAGCCGCTCTCACTATCACACACTCACATGTCTGTGACTCCTTTCTGGAGATTTAACTGGGCAGTCGAATAATTTGTTAGGTGCAAAATAGAGCAAAATGTTATCGATTGATTTCCTCACTCTTCCTTTTCTAGATGGTTCGCTCACCACATGAGTCGTCCCCGTGCAGAAAGACTTCTACTGGGAAGCAATCTACCCGAGGGAGCATTCCTCATACGGTATCTAATGGTTACTGTATCGATTGATTGTGGAAAGGAGTCTTCAAATGCTCGTGTTAGTGTTCCATTTAATGATTTGCGCCTTTTTCAGTGAGAGATCAGGTAGTGATGGAATGGAATTCGCTCTTAGTGTACGGTGAGCAACCCATATTCTTCTAGAATATTGATTTCTGAGTGCCATTTAATAGTAATTTAACTCAGTGTGCGATCGGAGCACCGTGTGCCTACAGTATTCCACTACCGTATCCAACGGACGACTGACGATCGATTCTTTCTCGCGGCGGGAGAATACTTTCGTACGCTTCAGGAGCTGGTCGACCACTACAGTCGTGAGTGAGAAGAAAGAGAGAGGGGGAGGGAGAGAAAGAGAGAAGAGAGAGAGAGTGAGAGAGAGAGAGAGAGAGAGAGAGAGAGAGAGAGAGAGAGAGAGCGAGAGCGGGGGGACCATCCGCCCTCCATAAAGGGGCCGGGAAAGAAACCGTGCAGAAAATTGAGAGAGGAGCAATTTCGACTGGGCGAAACAATTACTCGAAAACTAAAGTGTTGAGAATGCGACGTCGTTAGCTCGAAAAAGCAACATAAATATTTGAGAAACCACCGGTGATCTTTTCTAGAAGTATTCTTTGATTTTCTTCAGAAGACGACGTCGATGGGATCGTCTCTCGTCTCTCATTCGCCGTTGCTCAAGCAATTCCGAGGAGACCAAGTCTCGCTGCAGAACAAGTGAGAAGAAGTGATACATTCGAAGAAAAAATTTTTATAAGTAGTTTATCAAACGGATTCACGGGAATCGAATGGGAGCTCTGACGAGATTGAAAAGGCGCAGTATCTTCGGTTGATTTTCTCTGAAGAGCGAGTTATCTTTAAAAAATAGAAAAAAAGTTCATTCAATCGATACTCTTTTCTTGTAAATTTTCCGAAATTATTTAATAATCCTTTGATTGTAGACATGGGAGGTCGATCGATCAGAGCTGCAACTTCTCCGCAAACTGGGCGGCGGCAATTTCGGAACGGTTCGTACCCATTTTACCTTCATCATCGACTCTTTCTGAGCGGAATTATCGATTTTTTTGCTTCTGTGAACAACATCTTAAAACAAATTCCACAATTGTAACTCTCAATTTGTTCAGGTTTACTACGGTAGATGGAGAGGAGTCGTCGAAGTGGCCATCAAATCAATGAAATCGGGCAATTCGAGTGTCAACGAATTCCTCCAGTTAGTAACACTTCTTTTTTATCATTTTAATTGAATATATTAGTTGTATTTAGCATAGTAAACTATCCGCCCGTACATTTTTGCTCATTTTCCCATGATTCTTTGAACAATCGTCATTCTCTGTATATCTCTAGAATGGTCGATGGCCGGACTAGTAGCCAGTTGTGGTCGGGTAGTGGCCATCCCCTACTACTACTAGTCGACCATCGGCGATGTTATCCTTTCCATCAGAGAGGCGGCGATTCTCAAGAGATGCGACCATCCAAATCTCGTCAAATTGTATGCAGTTTGCACTAAGGACAAACCACTGTACATTGTGACTGAGTGAGTGAACATAGAGATCAAAGATCAATTATCTCTTCCCTTCTCGAATTCAAAAGATGACTTAATCACATGCATTTCCAGATTCATGCCAAACGGGTCTCTGAGTTACTTCTGTCGAACGATCTACGCTAATGGAGAGAAGATAGCAGTGGAGATTCAAGTTGACTGGGCTGCACAGGTTCTGCGATCTTTGATCTACCAATCCTTCGACCCTTGAAAAGAAGAATGTCAACCCTTTCACGCCTATTCAATCTAATCTGTTGATTCCTTGTCCTCTAGATCAATATATCCAAGAGGCGTGCTTCAGAGCAGTCGCAAGCACTGCCAAGCACAGATTTAAAATGTTTTCAATAATTCCATTTCATTATGATCAGATCGCCTCTGGAATGGCGTATCTCGAGGAGAAGCAGGTCGTCCATCGAGATCTCGCTGCTAGAAATGTCCTCGTTGGAGAGTTGGTCGCTGACGTCCCCATCGTCAAGGTAAACTCATCCTGAAAACGGAAGAAACGGCACTCTTTACCCGAAAATGTTGATATTCTTCCGACTTGAGGATATTTTATTTATCGTACCATCCACAGTAGCACTATTTTAACGTCAATGCAAACAATGTTTCATTGAATTTCGATGTGCGCGAGAATGGATACACGAAGAGACAATTTGTTGGTTGAAAGTCATTCTCTTCTTTTCTCTCATCTCGTTATTTCTTTCCCCCATCAGATCGCTGATTTCGGTCTTGCCCGAGCTCTCAATGGAAATGATCCTTACCAAGTATCGAGAATGGCCAATTTCCCCATCAAATGGACGGCTCCAGAGGCAGTCAATGGTTGATCTTTGATCTTTTGACCTTTATCTCAAGACCATTCGGTAAATTATTGATCAATATTTCTTCTGTAGACGGTATTTTCACCACAAAATCGGACGTCTGGAGCTACGGTGTTCTTGTATACGAGATTTTCTCGGGTGGAAAGGTGAGATCAATCGATTTGTTCTTGATTACCTTTTTTTTACAGATACCATATCCGGGCGTTTCCAATCGAGAGATCATGGACCTGGTGCCCAAGGGATTCCGTATGAATCGGATTCCGGAGATTCCAGAGCCGGTTAGTTTACGGGAATTGGGAGAAGTGAAAAAATCAGTCGATTCCAGGTGTATTACGATGTGATGATGAAATGCTTCGAAGCGAATCCTAATGAGAGGCCCACATTTGCATACTTTTTCTCGTATTTTGAGGTAAATCTCGGATTTTATTTCAAATAAATTTCGTTCAATCTCAGGACTATTTCGTTACTTCTCAGCCATCTTACGTACAGGACAAACAAATGAATCGGCGTCCTAATCAATAGGCTGCAATATTTCTTCTTTGACCTTACTTTTGTTAGTAAAAAATAGGCAATTTTGATTTTATCCCGAGTACAATTATATTTGCACTTGCCATGTTTTGTTTCTCGATAGGACTGCATTCCGATCACTATTTCCCCAATTTATTATTAAAACGAGTTTACATTGTTGATCTCTTGCACTAAGAAATCTAATTTTGCTCCAGTTTTTGAAATCTCTGTTTCGCTTCTTTCATTTTTAAGTGAATAAATTGTTATCGACGTTTATTCGTTAATTTTTTTCATTGATCGATAACATTGAGACGATGGATTTTAGGGGGAAAATAGATCAACTTGCTAATTTCATTTTTTTGCAATTTTTCTTCCATTCCTTCCCAAATTGTCATCTTTCTTCCTCCTTATTCACAAAGCAAAGAAAAAATGTGCTCTCCTCGATCTGCACACTCTCTCGGTCTGAGTATCGTCGAGAAATCAAAATTGAGAGGGGAGAGTGGTGAAATATTTCTGCTTCTGAGTGTCATTGAGTCAATCTTCTGGAAAGGATAAAAGCGTTAGAAGAGTAGGAAGAAAATAAGGATTCGATCAATCTCCGATGTCTCGTTTCTCCACATTCCTTGTTGTCATCACTGTTCTCATTACAGTGTACTCTACACTTATTGTCTCCGCCCCGGTTAGTCCCTTGCCAACCTCTCTAATTTTCTCTAATTAAAATAGGTTACAAACGACTTTAGCTAATATTACGACAGAATTAGCGCGACGATAAGCTACAGACACCTTCTCGCTCCTGACCTGGGGGCTGTATAATCTGTATAGAAGTTGGCCATCTTTTCGTTTTTCTCTTTCGTCAGTTTTTGACTTATTCTTAATTTATTTGCATTAGTTCGATGAGGCACGATGGAAAAGTAAGAATGCCAAAAAAATCAACACAAAATATTACGTTAGCGACTAGCAAATCCGTGTTAAAGATTGCTTTAAAATAGAAGTTGGTCAACTTCTGTTTACGCGGGCTAGACAGTGACGAGAGAGCACGTAAACAAGAGAGAGCGCAGAGTTTCGCAAAAAAACGTAAACAATATTGTTTACCTCGTCACTGTCTAGCCCGCGCAAACAAAATATGGCCAACTTCTAATTAAAAGATGGCCAACTTCTAGTTTAAGACAATCTTTAACACGGATTTTCTTGTCGCTAACATTATATTTTAAGTTGATTTCTTTGGCATTCTTACTTTTTCATCGTGCCTTATCGAACTAATGCAAAGAAAATAAGATTAAGTCAAAAACTGAAAAAAAAGAAAAGATGGCCAACTTCTAAGAGATTATACAGCCCCCTGAGCGCCTTCCTCAGTAGATACCAGTTGAGAAAGGATGGAATATAGAGAGAGCGTCCATAGTTAGTCACAACAGGAGACACCCTAGTTTTCAGAGCAAATTGAAGACAACAAATATTTTCAAATTGATAATTTCCATTGAAGATCGGAGATAATGAAGATGATTGCTATTACAACGGTACTCACATCAAAGTGGGAGATACGTGAGAAAGCTACGAGTTATTGCCACCAATACGTATCGATTCAGATTCAAAGTAAATGTTCGATTTGTGTACAAATGTCTAGAAGATGGTGCCAAGTTTGAAGGATGTGACACATTCACAAGTCTCGGCATGTTGCAACCGAATACTAGCAATATTGTCAATAACATTGTCAGTATTTTTAAAATTATTTTTGGGCAAATATTTTTACAATTTTGTTCATTACATTTTCCGTTCTCTATAACTACTTAATCTTCAAATTGCTCGGCAATTCCGACCGATGCATCGAACTTGGATCGAAAATTGACTACACTGAGACGCCCGTCTTTTAAAACAATGTCATCATGCATAATCTTGGATGAATTGATTATTGATTTTCTGCACTGCATGAATAGTTCATAACTTTATCGACAATATCGATACAGTAATCTGGATAAAAATTCAAACTATCGGTGTGAAAACCAGCTAAGAAGTGATAATGCTCAGCAATAAATGGGGTTCGAAAGGCTTTCGGAATGTAAGGGAAATGCACGAACGGGGATATTTTTGGAATGTTGTGGTCACGAGAAAGAAAAGATTACAGAAATGCACAGGAGGTGTGAAATTGCTTCTGGGGTTTTTACAAGTATATCGATTATTCTCCTATGATAAATAACGCAATAAATACATAAAACATAGAAGATACTGAATAAAATATGAAGACGATCATTGAAGGACCTGTCAGAGAGATTACGGTACGAATAAGGTATCGATTGCACCTATGAATCGATCGATAACTGATCGATCACTACACTTGCACGCGTTCCTAGATCGGCTACGACGCAAAAAAAATCAATAAACATCTACTTCATTGTCAGCGGTTGAGAGGTACGGTGGGTATAAAGCCAGACGGGGATTATCGATTGATAAATGGAATGGAGAGAGAATCACGAATGGGAATGTGGATACGCAATAATCAGGCAAGATTGCTCACTTAGTACATCAATATTATCTCTCTCTGATCTACCGGGTTGCTCAAATATATGTATAGTCTAATGAGGAGAGATTCACTGGAAGTCATTGAATAGTTCCATATACAATTGGGGGATATCAGTTGTTACTTCAGTCTCTCGAACTCCATTGAGAAGTTCCTGATGGAGAGAAGCAGCTGAATCGAGAGATGGAAGGATATCACGCAGACTGTGCGACACTCCACTCACTCTGCAATCCACATTTACATCTACCGTATCCAATTATTAAGGAACAAGAAAATCAGTAAGTGATACTTTCTGTATCTCCATCTACCGTACCTCGCTGGCATGTGGAGTAGTTGCTGGATGGCAGATCCCAGATTGCCTGCGTATCCAAACTGCTTCTCGAGGAGTACAACAGCAGAAGTGAGGGCGACCTACAAGGGGAACAATCAATAATTAACAGTTGCCGTAGATAAAATTCGCTCAGGACTATCTCAGAAACGTTTAAAATGCCTTCATAAGCATCTAATCAGCGAAAGCAAAATCGATTGAATGTAAGTACCGTACCTCGTGAGGACTCAGTCTGAACAGGGAAAGGGCTCTCAACGCGTCTCTGATCGCCAGAAGTAGTCGAGACTCTCTGCAATTCAGTTGCTGAATTAAACACTTTCGGTGCTCAGCAAAAGGAAGATAGACATAGCATTCATAATAGATGAACACAATGTTCTGGTGCTTCAAGGAATAAGGCGAACGAACGACGTGTTTCTTTTCCTAATTGTGAAAATACATAAAGTGGCCGCTTTCCTGACAATCTAAAATTGTGTGAAATAGTAACCTGTGTTGTTCGATCGTCGAGACCATTCCATTTTCGAGTGGCAAGAGGAGGTCGGAGATGCGAAGAGAATCTGACGATTCATCGAAGGAAGAAGAAAGAGAGAGAAGAAGCATGTGGAAGGAAGCACTCTGCAAGGAACGACATTTATTTTGTTTGTTTATTTGACACGCCCGCGAAGGGTGTGAGGGCAAGGAAAGAAATGAGGAAGGATAAAAGATAATATAAATGTGGGTAGGGAAGGTAGGGGAGATGAAATGGAAGTTACGGTTGAAAACATTCCATGGAAATACTCTGTACGATTGTTTAGACGAGAAAATGCGTGAATCGAGGAGAGTGCAGAATTGAAAACACAAATCGTACCTTGAGGAGAGTGATTTGATCGCCCTGCTGCATCGCTTTGAAACTGGGAATTTCTTTGGCGAATGTGATGCCCGCTTGCAGATATGGATTGATCGCTGCGGAGAGTCGCTCCCAGAAGTGACGACGGTCCTGCAACGAACAACTGGTTACGGTATCTTCCTCGATTATTGATTGATTAGTTCGAAATTGCACTCACAAAGTGCTCGAACATATTGGGATCGTAGGCGGGATTGGGGTCCCGAGTGGAAAGCACCGATCGATGAGTGAGATCGTACTGAACAGCAATCACATTCAATTCTTCGTCCATTCCTCCCAACTGGAAAGATTACGGTAAGACGAAGATAGATTTAACGAGTTTATATCTATAAATGTACTGTGAAAAAAATTTGATACCAAACTTTTTCTTACCTAAGGACGTCATTATTGTTTCTCATTATTCTGCATTTTTTTATTTGTACAACTGTGTTGATATAATTCTATGCAATGCTCATAGCAATGGAGATGATGTTATAATAGATGAAAGATAATTTTTTGATGGTACCTGAGTGGTGGCTGGAGGGTAGGCGACATCGCCTGGCACGGATCCGGCCGTCGGTGCCAGTGGGTACCCGGCTGCACCGCCGCCCCCGAAGTTGGCCGGTGCTGCAGCTGCCGGATGGGCTGCATAGGCTTGAGCGGCATAGTGAGAGTAGAGACCGTACTCGTAGCCTGCAAGGATGGAGAGATTGGAATAAGGAAGAAAGAATCAATCAATGCTGATTACGTTAGACGTTAACGCCAGGTGAGGATGTGGTGTCAAGGGTTCATTTCGACTGGGTGGGGGGTAGATCCCATCCAAAATTATCCGAATGAAGGCAGAAGGAAGGGGAAGAGAACGATGAAATAGATCAAAGATCAAAGATCCCGAACCTCCCTCTGAGAACTCTTGTTTGACGTCCATTGGATGGAAATCGGGGGCGAATGAATGGTGAGGAGAAGGAGGAACAGCGCCTGATGGAGAAGGGATTATCGATTGATGGAGAAGGGATTATCGATTGATTCGAATGAATTCCGAAAAAAACGAAAAACGAAGGAGAATTCAATGAAATTCAGTAAATAGTGATTTCGTCATAAATTTAAATCCTAGAAGAGTAATTTTGAGAAACTGCAAAAAATTAGTTATGGAGACACCACAGGTTTGGACACCACTTCAAGGCATGAAATAAGCAAAAAAAAAATTTTTTTTCGTATAACTGACCCCCAGTAGTGATTGGACTGTTTGTTCCTCTTCCCGTTGGACTTGGAATTCCTCCTCCCGTCGAACTTCCACCAGAAGATTCATAAGGGAGAAAAGAGAGAGGGGAGGGAAAGGGAAGACCCTGAGCTTCCGCTAATTGACGATGCATTCGAACCTGCAATACAACATTTTTTAAAGCAAAATTAAAATCTGCATCGATCAACAACCGTGGCTTCTGTCGAATCATACAATTGTACGTAATATTAACGACTTTTCGAACTCAACGAATTTATTCCAAAGGCTGTATCCCTCCCTATCCTTTCTTTTAGATCTATAAAATCTCGTTTGACCTACCTCATCCTCAACTCTTTCCCGTTGTTTCTTGCTCATTCTTCCAAACTTGACAGCATCTTTACTCATCCCCATTTCAATGCATTTGTTAAGTCGACAATATTGACATCGATTCCTGCAAAAACAATGTGTATTCTCACTCGCATCAAGGCACACGACATCGAGTTGTCACCATGCCAAAGGCATCTTTCGATGTCTGCCTCTCTCGTTTCACGCACTCTCTCTATGATTCCCTCTTTCGCTAAATTTATCCGCTACTCTTTCGGATGTTGTGAAGGCAGTTATCGATCCACTTCTTCTCTACCGTACCTATTTATCCTGTCTACGGTACAATTGCGTGCTCGGGGACACGTGTAGTTGACGTTGGTGGACTGCGAACGGCGGAAGAATCCCTGGAAGAGTACGGTAGATGCATCTAGAACTGACGTTATTTTCCCCTTCCCTCGAGTTGCCCCACCGATACTTTCTCCACTCCGTTCCAAATGGTTTGCAAGGTTAGAGGTGACCCTAACTGATCGGAAAGTGGAGATAAAAGAGGGAGAGAGAGAGAGAGAGAGACATTTAGATAAGAGAGAAGGAAACGAGCGATTCGGGATCGTATATCTATCTCTCTCCTATAGGCATAATAACTACTTGTGAGGATAATGAGTCGAGGTCACTCCGTCAATTCTATTAGAGGGTGGTCGGAGAGTTGGCATTACTAATGGGAAGACAGAACGGTGCGGTAACCGTTTGTAATACAGTGGTACCGTATATGCTCCTCACAGTGAAATAAGTCTACGATTCTAGACTTCTTGGCTACCGATCGACAACTTTATAAGTCTACTCGCTTCGATCAGAGGCAGGGGAGCGGCATTTTTCAGACTTAAAAGCCGTCGCTCGGTAGCCAAGACTTCTGGAGTCATAGACTTATTTCCCTCTATTTCTCTCTTGCCGAAGCTACAGTACTCTTCTAAATGATTCTACAGTACTCCTCTGATTCCCTCTCGGGACCAGCTGCAACAGTATGGCGCATTGTTTGTTCAGAAGAAGAGAATTTTAACAATAAGCTTTCACCTCTCTATACATGATTATGTAACCTTGGTGTCTCACTGAGAGGGGAGCTATAACTAGCCGAGAGAGAGAGAGAGAGAGAAAGAGGTACTCTCGAGTGAGATCTCAGTATGAGAATAGAGGCATCCAAGGTCAATACCCCTTAGGGCCCTCTTCCCTCTCTCATTCATCTATTCGATTCATCAAAATCTGCTCAACTCTCGAATGGAAAGAAGAGAGACACGGAGAGAGAGAGAGAGATGGCGCAATCCTAGCAAAGCTTGAGTGAAGAAAGGAAGAGAGAGAGACCGTAACCTAGATTCGAGAGGCACAACAAACAACTGAGTAAAGAATCGATATTACGAGAACTACCGTAGTTTGAGAGATGAGAAACATAGGCAATGGAATAAGACACTGTAGAACATTAATGGCAGACAGGGAAAAGCAGAAACATAAAGAAGAACAAATATGATATGTACATGTGACTGATTTTTAAGATGTTTTGTGGCAAAGAGCTCACGTCTACGGCTAAACATCAGTTACCAATGGGCATGTGTTATCTACCGTACAAAGTCAGTTATCGATCGATATGAGTAATCTACCGTACCTTGCATCCTTCGCAGGTGATGACTCCGTAGTGGACGCCACTCGACTTGTCGCCGCACACTTTGCATGGGATCGCCTCGATTTGCGCTGCAAAAGTCAGCTTGTGATTGATGTACAGTACTTCACTCTACACTACTTCTTTCATGGATTCGTCATCGATTGATTGATAGCTGGAAGCGGCTACTCATCATAATTGCTCGTGATTCTCTCTCTCTGTCTCTCTCTCTCTCCCTCTCTCTCTCTCGCTCTCTCTCTCTCTCTCCAACTCAATTGGGAAAGTGAAGGGATCGAGGGGGAATTATGATTGAATCCCCTCTAGTGATCCGTCCAATCTACAATTTTCTCTCCATTCTTTTGCCCCTAGGGGAAATAGTGACACAGGTAATCTCTCTCCGTCTTTCTCTCTCTCTCTCTCTCTCTCTCCGAGATCCAAAGTATCTTTGAGTCTGTCTCCATACACCATCCATTCACTTTAGTGTCGAAGGTCATTCTTCTCTTCTGAACGAACGCCCCTTGGTAGAGATGCAACCCCCCATGTAAACAATTGACCAATTCGTGTTCAGCAACGACGTTTCGGAACCATCGTCATCCCCGTGGTGTGCCTCACCCGACTACGGTAGGAGGCGCACACACAAAGAGTGCCTGTGTACTGTAGTGCATACTCTCTCCTCCCTTCTCGTCGCTTAAGGAAAAGTGCGACAGTCCTTACAACAGTCGAGGGTTGTGGCGCAATTCGATTAGATTGAGGGGGCTGGCAGGTTCTCCCGAATGAAAGAGGAGAGCAAAGGTGAGGCAGAGAGAGAGAGAGAGAGAGAGAGACAGGCTAGTACTGACTAGTACATGAAAGTTCATGGCACTCGTGTTTCATTTCTATGCAGTGGAGAAGGGTGACAAACCGATTGGGCAATAATGGATTGGGCGAGAGGAGAGAAGGGACCATCTACTGCACACAATATCTCTCACTTCAGAAGCTATCCTGAAGACATTAAAAACAATTAGTTGAAAAAGTAGAGGTAGTCCTGTCTTCAGCATGTGTTAAATGCACGGAACCTTACGCCTTTCAGTGTGCACCCAATCTAGGAAAATACGGCATAATCAGTGACTCAGTTGCCAGCCGGGGAACGTCGTCCCTTACTCCTTGTATAAATGGTTGAGAAGAGAAAGATGCATTTTGGCTAAATTATAAGTTTTTAGTAAACTGTTTTATTATCTTTCTGGTACTATAATATCAAGAAAGAAGATATGATGCCATTTCGTGATTTCGCAATGATAAATGAGAAGATCTCAAAGAGAAGCTGGATTAGTCACTCAATGATAACAACGATTGATCGGTCGAGAATTATCCGGAGAAAAGTGAGAGAGAGAGAGAGAGAGAGAGAGAGAGAGAGAGAGAGAAGAGGGCGAGTCGCGTTTTGTTGACTATTCCTGACTACGGTATCTAAGAGAGAGAGAGAGAGAGAGAGAGAGAGAGAGAGAGAGAGAGATGAGAGGAGAGGAAGGGAAAGAAGGCAATTCAGATGGGGGTACTGTATTGATAGTTATGTATTCACGGGAAATAAGGGTACTCCATAAGATTAAGCTGACCAAGACTACTTCAAAGTCTAATAAGCGCAGGGGCGCGGGTCGTTTAAACTTTGAAAGTCGTCGCACGGTAGACCAGAAGTCTAGAGTCGTAGACTCATTTCACTCTGGGGAGCAATGAATGACATCATCATCAATCAGCCTTTGATCTACCCCATTTTGTCCGTATGACGAATCTCTTAACCTTCTTCCCTCTGTCTCATTTCTCCTCCATTCTAAAAAAGAACCCCTCTGCATGACCCACATTTGAACTCTTTTCCACCTTTTGGCTCCATGAATCGGCTAGCCAAGGCCAATCACAGATGACCATTCAATGCATGCAAAAAAGACGAGTCGCAATGCACAAAGAGAGAGAAGGAAGGCGCGAAATTGAGGAGTGTATTCGAATGGCAGGAATGGCAACAGAAGGCAGGAATAAACAAATCACACAGAAAAAAAATCACAAACTCAAATGTTAGAGAGCGTATGAAAACGAGTGAGTCGCCCTCTCGTTTCAGTACGCTCTCTAAATATCAGTAGCTTATAACACTGGATTTTGACACAGCTAATATTTTTTCTTTGTGAGTGGGACAGAGAACAGATGGAGTACCGTAATCCCCTCAATGTGGGTGGCAGAGACACATGTTGGCAAGCAATGCGCACACAAAAACGACGCGGCAACCAATAGAGAGGAGAAGCTACCGTAACCTCGGGGGAGGGAAACAATCGTGGTAGGAGTCTGCTCACCTCTCATATCGTGAAGCGGCGGAAGACGGGCCGTTGACGCTCCCGTGGGCAGTAACGCCCGGTGGTGAGAGAGATGGTGGTGTTGGCTCAGAATGATTACTGTAATGTCGCACCCCGGAGGGTACTGTAGGGCTACTGTAGTTGAGGGAAGATCTGGAGAGAAGGGAGACGAATGGAGATAGTTTGTATGTGAGTGTGTGTCTGCCTCTGAGGTAGGATGAGAGAAAGAGAGGAAGAGAGAGATATTGGTGGAAATGACCAGTAGAGTACTGTGGGATCGCGCTGTCTCTAACTCCTCTCCCCCTCCTCTCACCTCCCCTCTTTCTCCCCCCTCCCCTCCCCCCATCCCTTTCACATTTCGTGACAGTCGCCGCTGGACAGGGGCAATGACCCCGGCTCTCCCCCTCTCCTCCCACCTCCCCTTCTCCTCTCCTCCCACCTCCCCTTCTCCTCTCCTCCCACCTCCCCTTCCCCTCTCCCCACTCCTCTCTCTCCCGCAGGGCACCTCTCTTTATCTCGATCCCCCATCACTCTAGCCATAGGTATCTTCTATATCTCGCGAGGCATGCCTTCGGTCTCTGTATGGGGACAACACACAATGCATATCAATAGCTCCATTCGAAATCAATGACCTATTGCACGGGTTTTGAGCAAAAAGGGGGCTCTTCTGAATAGAAAAGAGAGAAAGACGCAACATCGAACAGATGATCGATTAATAGGTATTCGATGGTTCTCAGTGTCGTCGAGACAAATAAACCATTCAATCGATGCATCTTCACTTACCGTACCTTGCAGGTTGAATACTGTATCATGTGTCCAATTTTGAAAATGTGCATCAACTGAATTCGAGTAAGAATGGCTGCATGGATAGTGAAAACTATCGATCGAGAATGGAAAGAGGGGAAGAAAAGGACGAATTTCTTTCCTAGAGGTGAACAATTTGCGTACTTCTTAGTGCAGACGAGTGAAATCACCCGAAGAGAGAGGAGAGAGCACTTTGAGGGACTATGGCATGGAGTACTGTACTGCAAGATACTGTAGGTATAGGAAACCGACTACGGTACTGCAAGATCAGAATACTGTAGATCTATGGTAACGACTACGGTACTACAAGATCAGAATACTGTAGTGCTAGAAAAACACCCATTCAAGGAGATTCATATTCTACCTAAACTATGGGTATGCCAAGATGTAGTTAGCAACTGATGTAAATCTCACATATTTATTAAGCATTATATATTTAAATGTGAATCACATTAACAAAATTTGCTGCAACAGCAGTAATATCGATGCTGACAACAAAAGAAATGGCATGTCAAACACTGAGGGAAGAGTGGCTCTCCTGATGAACCGGGGATGGCAACTCATATGCAAATTATACTTCATGGTGAAGGAAAGCTCTAGAGATGACTACAACAAACACAATGTATAGTTAAATGTACACCATCTAAAATACTATTCATATTCTAGACTGATCTAGATATTCTCTCAACTCTTTCCTACACATCTTCACTCGATTCTTCACTTCTTCCACTTTTTCTTCACTCACATAAACATTCGATCCATTCTGAAACATTTTGAAGATTAAACCGATTTTACAATAAGCAGCTTCGTTTCGAAAACCAGTCTGGAGTCTGGTTTTTATCCCATTTTCAACATATTTCTACGTTCTTTGATTGTAACCATAGGTCGACAATGTGGGTAGGAAAAGGTGAGAATATAGCTAGGGTATTCAAAATTGGCTATGCAAATACCAAAGTGTGGATTGGGTTTATAAATTTTTACCTGTCGACCTATGATTGTAACACGCATCTCTCTTTCCCCATCCGATCCAATTGTGTACCTCTAGATTCCCCCACCCCCTCTCTTCTTCTCTCTTCCCTTCCCCATTCTCCCCTCTCTCCCTTCACTCACGCTGCGCTCGTTGAAAAATTTCACTTTCGACGTCCTTCTCTATTCTCCGCAGTGGCTCGGAAGAGTGGAGGGAGGAGGAGGAGAGAGAGAGACGAGGGGAAGGGTGAGAGGATTCGAGATGAGGTAAGGAAGAGAGAGAAAAGAATGAAGGACCCCCTACTCTTTTCTTAATGCTGCGCCCCTCAGAGTGTGCTGAGATGGGGAAGGGAACCGAGAGGGGGACGAATTCTTGCACGAGAGAAGGGACTTCCAATGATCTACCGAGTACTATTCATTCGAAATACTTTCTCCGTTCATCAATGAGTAAATTGGATACGGAGCGGCTCGATCCGAGCGAGCATACCGTTCCAATGGCAGGAATATCATCTATTTTTTCCTATGTTGATCTATAACTTATCGGTGAGGGAGTATAGGAGTGAGCTTATTATATTGCTTTCACACCTTACAGACACCGTATCCCGCCAGAGTTCGATTAGCAACCACAACACTACACTGTGTGAAAGTGACGAAGCACCCCTACAGTACCCCCCCCCATAAGTGTGCAATGCAAGCATGGAGGGAGGCACTGGACACAGTTCAAAACGTGGGCAAAATCGCAATGCCAGACAATATCGTTCGATTTAAAACAGAAGAGGCGCACAATTATAACAATATTTCGACGCTTTTAAAAGAAATATTGTACAAGAATTATTTTCAAAGTTGTACAGAATCACAGTCTACACCCCTAATCCAACCACCATTACCGAGGTTTCATGTCATATTACTAGTAAGTATTCCACTAACCATCAACTGTTCGTACATCTCAGCCATTACTTGGCCGTTGACGATGGCATGAGCACCGCAGTCGAATGTATTCATCTGATGGACAAATGTTCACAATCCATACAATACTTCTTTGGCACAACTTTCGACCTACGCGGCATATAATTATTTGATTACTCAAAGAGGAAGCAAGATACAAACCTGCGATGGAATGTTCGTCTCGTATTTGCACCTGAGAAGAAAAATAATTAGCATATTGGAAAGTAGGGGCTGTTAATTAAGAAGAGCTTCTAATATTGATGCGAGATGAGTAGCAATGCATTATTCGTGAATGACCTTTGTTATTCGCGAATAGAATTACTCGATCTAGCAACACTAGAGATGAGAACTCACTCGATGAGCTCTGGATGGAGATAATAGAATGAATGGTAGAGAGCGGAGAGACGAAGGAACGAGAAGAGACATCGCCATGTGATCTCCAATCGATATTGAAGAAGCTGCAGCATTACAAATACAGTACTTTCAAGTTTATGAAGAAAGAGTAAGAAATGATGTGATCTGCCTACAGTTGCTAACAGCATGCAACAGTATTGTCTTCGCACGTTTCCATACTCAGTGCTCGTGGGGTAGAGCTACTTTAGCTTTGCGAGCTACTTTCTAGCTCATTTCTGTCTTCTATATGAAGTAGCAATCGCCACGAGCACTGAGTCTCCGTTTCGTTGCTCACTTACCTCATGGGGATACTTGACATTTCCTTTGAGTGAATCGAAATAGAAAGCCATCGGTTTGTGTCCTTTTGGCTTCAATGGATCCATTCTGAAACACTCTTATTTTCGTAATCAATGAACGATAACGCCAGAATTGTGCAGAAGTTCGCTACATCATCACTAACAGGGCTGGGATTTTTGATTTTTATGGCCAATTCAAAAAATTAAAAATCAAAAGTTTTTTTTTTTGAATTTTTTCAAAAATATTTTACAAAAATAGTGATGCATTTTACCGAAATTAGTACGAAACACGTCAAATTTAGCGCCTAATTCGAAATAATTATTCGAATTGACCAATTCAGATCTTAGATTTGTGATGTGCCTATGACGAACGTAGGTGTAAATTTTTTTCACATTTTTTTCAGAAAATTGCAGCCCTGATCACTATGCAATAGTATATATAAACTGACCCCATGAGGACGTCTGAGAGTAGAGGATTAACAACGACAACGATCAACCTGATACGAATATTTATATATTGACAGATGGTTAAATTTTTTTATAAAATAAACAAGCCAAAACACGCGTTGTTTGCCAAACAGGCACGTTGGCGATCCTCTCACTTTTGTGTGATCTCTCGCCTTCGGTAAACACAGCAAAAATATTTTTGACATTATATTTGATCGTATCATTTTACAAGTGCAATACATTATTTTTAAAAAAACTAACCAGTGTTTGATGTGACAAATGGGGAAGATGAGCATCTTCTTATCGAAGAAAGTTTCATTCTGAGGGAGAGAAATAATCTTCCCATTGCCTCTGAACACAAATCATAATATTTACAATCTCGAAAGGCCTAAAACCGTTATTTTTATCGATTAATAATTAATTGGATATGTTCAACATCTAATATAAATGGAACAAACTTCTTGAGGAAGAACTGTCCAAAGTGTCGATTAAAATCGTCTTCTGGCATCTGAAACAGCGATTTCGAATCTAGGAATGAGGTATATAAATACCTTCAAGTTTTCATCGTAATCTCCCTGCTGAAAGAGCTCAAAGATCTTGGCAGTTATATACGAGTCGAAGACGTGAACATGGGGATATCTGATGAAAGTGGTGACTTCACTTATACACAATTGTTAGGGACAAGCAATAGCACTGGGAGTCAATATGACCGAAAATGTCCAGTACTCAGTGCTCGTGGGGTAAAGCTGCCTCAGCTAGAAGACAAAAATGAGCTAGAAAGCAGAGCTACTTCAGCTTATAGCGCTGCATTCCGCCAGAAGGTGCCCCCGAGCACTTATTAGTTCACTTAACCCCCGAGCACTTATTAGTTCACTTAACCACCGAGCACTTATTAGTTCCAGATAATCATGTAATGCCCATTCACTCACTGTCTCTGAAGTCTTCCGAAAGCGATATTAACCACCTCGTCATTCATATACACTCCACTATTCAGCGAACGGAGTCCTTCCTGAGATCAACATTATCCCATTTCGCGGTTAAAACCACAGAAAGGAGAAAGGAGAAACAATAACGGAAAGAGAGAGCGTATTTCCCATGGACTTCATTCGAAATATTTCTCGGCAATCTTCTATTGCAGTGTATAGCAATATCTTTACAAGATCAAGAATTGCGGCATCGCGATTTTTTAAAGTAATTGTTTTTGTGCAATCGTGGAGCCCCCTCGGGGACGAGGGGGTTGCTCACCACGGTTGAGTTAGAATCGTACAATAGTGATCTGTTGCCTCTTCCCGTCGATATTGTAGTAGGTCGGTGGACTGGAGACACTACCCTGCAATCACCTCGGTCTTCACTTGAATCAATGTACAAACGAGTAATGGTCTGACCCTCTCAATTCGGCATGATCTCTTGCGCTGTTTGATCAATGAGAGATCATGTAGAATGAGGAGAGTCTGATCATTACTCGTACGAACACACCTCCTCATCACTGCTCAACGATATGTATTCCGTCGAACTGGGTCTTACAACGGCAGCCTTCGCCTGATTACGGTATACATCGATTGCGTATGATGAAATAGATATAAACGTACATCAAGCAGTTTCTTGTCTGTTCTCTCTTTTTTCGTGTTTTTACGACGAAACAGAGGAAGTGTCTGCGTGACAGAACTAGGGATTCGATTGTAGGCTGAAATTAAACAATTTAGTTTAGTCATGCTAAAATTCTGCAAAAGATTAGATGCTTTTACGTGCGCTCAAATTAAATTGCGGGAAAAGAGAGTAACTGGAGAAAATGCCCGTGAATATGAAAGAGTAGGTTACAAATATTAGGGCTAGAACGTACGTAATAGGCTGACGATTTCAGTAGTGAGATAATGCTTGAAGCGAATAATGAGATGTTGAACACTTTTGTAGTTAGTGAAGACTCCGCTGATTAAATATGTTCTGTAAATAGAAAACGAGAAATGCCTACTTTAGCACGAGAATCACAGGTTCCCAAAAGTTGACTTCGCGATTGAAGAAACGCTGTGAATTGGCAAATGTGAGGATGGCGATTGATTCGAATTTCGAGAAGCCGATTGGACCAGTCTCGAGAAAGCAAAACTAGAACAAAACAATTGTGAAGGACATTAGAAGAAAGGACAGAAAGTCACCTCAAGGCTCTTGATTTCATCTGTTCCGTACACTTCTTCTGACCCGCTGAGATCCACCATCGTCAGCCGCTTGGTGCCTCTTTCGGTTGACATTTTAACATTCTGAGCGACTCAAAAGAATAAGAAACAAATGAAAAGCCATACCTCGGCAACTAATTGCATATTGACATACACGCGCGAAATATTAGGAGACATCTGTGAACGGGAATTGTGAAAATAGACACGTGGAAAATCGAAATGACGAGGGGGTAAAGATACGTAGCAAAATCAATAAGCAAATTCACGGTTAAGGATTTCGCTGTAGGACCAAACGGCTTTTAAATACTTATGATACATATACATTTTTTTCGCTTATTAATTGTATTTGTTTAAATTTATACATGCGTCATACTCATGCGAGGCGTACACAAATTAAAAAATTGTACCCCAACTAAATGCAAAATATATAATTTTATTTATTTTTGCAAAAACATCACTTATCGATAGTATTTCTGTGAAGGCCATAGAGTTAAGTACCGTAGTCATTTTCCGGCTCCGCTCGCCCTGCTCTTCTCTTCATAGTCTCACTTTCTCTCTTTTTTAGGTTAGTTTCCTCTCTTCTGGTTCAATCATTTAGTGTCATTGTCGCGCTCCATGACTATGCCGTGCTTTATCAAACAACATATCGTTCGTGCACCATTCGCCAACCAAGTTACTCCCCGTTGTTGCGAGTTTCCAATCATGCGAACGAACTTCTTGTTTAGCGAGCTCTCTTTACTTGGTTTTGCCTAATTTTAACGATGGTCACTTTCGATTCTTTTAGTTTCTCCTCTTTCGATGACTCCATCTCCCGATGACAGCGAGGTTCGCGAACTCTCACAAAGTGGCATACAATTCATTGCAACGGTCAGTTTTCCCTTTCCACTCCTTCAGTCGTTTCGAACATCTTCATTTTTACAGTATGTCGGGAGTATTCCTATCAAAGCCTCTCTCAGAGATATGCGATCTACGGAATTGAGACTGCGTGTTGTCAAGTGAGTCTTTCTTTCCTTTTCTTCTAAAACTTTTTTCAACCTCAGGATTAGAAAGCGACTTGCCTTTGTTTAATTAAGCTTCCACCAATTCTAAACTATTTAGTATTAAATCTGTGAGAGTGCTGGCTGAGTCACCTTCTGTGTCTCAAATGTCCATCTCATTCCGCTGATCTCCTTTATGACTCACTGTTGAACTCTCATTCTGATTCATACCATCTCTCGATGTGTCTCATGTTCTTTGAAATGTGTACTCAGTGACCACCGGTACATAAAAGGAGTCAGATTCAGTTAGGCAATGGCCAATGGAATGATGAAATAGAATTGATAGGCGCATAGTTTGTTGCTGAATTGTCAAAAGCGAGAGGATCGGTGGCCAAAACTGGTGAATTTGCTTTACCCAAGCCCATGTATGATCGTTGTTGAGAAGAGCGATTCTCTCCGTGGCTGCTAAGGCGCCTCGACCTGGATTCGACGACGACACAATTCGACCCGAGGAAGATTCTGTCGCTGCTTTGGTGAGAAACCATATTTTTTACTATTTTCTCAATATTGCTGACTTTCCATCTCTAATCGACGAAAATATGAGTCGTGTAGGATGTGTATGACGACGTTGATAAGGGGAGTATGGGTGAGTGACCAAGCTACAATCACACGATGGGACATTGGATCACAATTACACAATTTCTGTAGTTTTGAGATGAAAACGCGATATTCTTTCATTATCTTTCTCTTTATTTATTTATTTTGAAATAACTGAACATATCATCAAGCATCGTGTGACTCACAGCATCGTAGCTCTAAAAGTGGGTGGAATTCAACCTGAGGACGGGCAGGTTTTAGTAAAACCTGCCCGACATTTTCGTTTCAAATTTTAAAAAAGTTATCATTATCGGACAGTTTTGTAAAAAAAAGCCCAAATAATATGTTATTTACTTTTTACAACCTGAGGCGAGTGAAAAAACCTGCTGGAAATGTGTTTTAAAATTTCAACCTCAGATTCTATCTGTCCTCTTTTCCGTATTTTTCTAACATTCACAAAAGCGCTCAAAAGAATAATAGTGTTTTGCCTCAGGTTTTTAAATGAATCAGGTTGACTAAGCAACCGTTTAAAAACAATATTCTTGGCATTTAATTCAAAATTGGCCAAACGCGGTAGGTTTATAGCGTTGCCTGAGCAATTTCACTTTATTCCAACTTGGAAAATTGATTTCGTAAAATTGCGAGTATGATATTTTTTTCGCACTTTCCCTTCATTTTACCTTTCAACAATAAATATTAAGAGATATCTACAACAAATTAAAAAAAAATTTTTGAGCCGGGCAGGTTTTCGTGAAACCTGCTCGACTTTCAATTTTACTTTTTGAGCTATGCGTGTGAGATAGGTGTATACTGTAAAATGTTCTGTATATTATGTAAAATTTTATAACATCCTACATAATTTCCCTGTTTTACGGATATGGAGCTAAACAATTATGCCTATTAAACTGTTGACCATGTTTTATGTGTGGTACACTGGCCAAGTATTTTAGAAATCTAATTCGATTCATTTTAAAATAATTAACTTATTGTAAAACCAATAACTCGTCTCTTTTAGTTGGTCGGAGACGGTTTGCCTCTGATCAAGAATGTCCAAGTGGCTCTGAACGTCTCCTCCAAAGCAATCTCAATGAGCCATGCCGATCCATCTCAGCCAGGTAAAGGAATGGGTGATTACCTTATCTATCGTCGTAGGTCAACAGTTACCAAAAACAGTGAAGCGAACCCGCATTTTGGCATGTTAAATACCAACTTTTGAACACCCTACCCATAGGTCAAAAGGGTGCGTTGGGGAAAGTCGAAAATGTGCGTTTGGTTTTTCAATTTTTTCTCAAAATTAAAAAAAATGTGGGTTGGAATTTTCAAAAATTGGCTTTGAAAATGCCAAAATGTGGGTTGGCTTCGTTGTGTTTTACGTACCTTTTCACCTATGACCCCACCCTCGCTTTTGAATTTTGAGAGAAAAATTGAAAACTCAGCCCACGTTTGGGCCCCAAACTTTGGGCATAGCTCTTTTTAAAACCCCCTAACCAATTGTAGAGCCTTTCCAACCCAACTTTTCGACCTCTGTCTGTCGTAGATATTAAAGTTACCAGGAATCGAACCGAAAATTTTGAATTAGCGGGAGGACGAAAATCTGGTGTGGTGCGTGAGTGTTGCGGCGGGCCTATTCAGAAAGCTCGCCTCGCGTTCCGGTCTGCGTCGCGGTTATAATTTCAGCGCCTTTTTTCTCTTGATTACGTTACTTTCTGAGCGCTGGATGAAAAAAACATTCGTCGCCGGGACTTAATACCGAAAAAAAAGAACTAGAATACAAAAAGTGATAATACGTAAAATAAAAGATCACAAATGTGACACAGCGCACTACCGTAGTAAAAAAAAATCACGTTTTGAATTTGCGCGCTTTGCCTGAAAGACAAGATTCTCGGTTCGTCCTTTCCATCCGTTCCCAGGACTTGATTATCGATTTTTGATATTTTTTAATATTCCTTCCTTTCTATTTCGACACTTCTCTATTCATTTCCGGGACAAAATAAAGAGTGATTTTTTTCGATTCCCGGTAACTTTAACAGAGGTGATTGGGTGGAACTATAAGTGAGAGTATTGTAATTGCAGAAAAGAACGGAGGTCTCGTCTCTCGACATCAACTCAGTTTCATCTCATTCGCTGGAGTTGGAGATGCAGTAAGTGGTGCATATCAACATTCATGATATTTATACTAAACGATATTATGGTTGTTCATCCGGTTAATTATAATAATGTTTATCATGTATCTAAGGTTAGGAAGTCGAATAATCGACAGCTAGGCGATGCATGACTTATTAATATGCCACAACAAGGTAACATAGGGCGGAAACGTGTACAATTAGAAGAAAAAAAAACAGGAAAGACTATGAATATGCACAAAGTTGCTACCGGAATCAAGAGGACTTTACGTCGACAAGCGACCACTCTGCCGGGGCTGACCGGTAAGGCCGGTTGCTGCACAGATCTACGTATCCCCTGCTGATCAGGCTTCTGGGGCACGTCTCTGAAGAAGTGGAACATAGGATTCGACTCGGATGGTTCGCATGGAGCAAACTGTCTCACCTTCTTTCGTCCCGTCTTTTACCTATGAAGACCAGAAGAAGACTGTTTGAAAGCTGCATCACGTCTACAGTACTCTACGGGAGTGAAGTGTGGGCTTTGAGAGGGAATGAGAGAAATCGGCTGAACGTCACACAGCGAGCAATGGAGAGAAGAATGATTGGAGTGACTTTGAGAGATCGCTGGAGAAATGAAAGACTTCGGGAAATCACCAAAGTGAAAGACTGGGTACAGGAAAGCCTAAAACGAAAAGCTCAATGGGCATTGAAAGTGAGGAGTATGGATACGGAGAAATGGTGCAGAGCGATTACTGTGTGGGCCCCTTACAGCAGAACTCGTCCCCCAGGCCAGCCAAGAGCAAGATGGAGAGATGACCTAAGGAGAGCAATCGGCGCGAACTGGTGGAATGCAACTTATGAAGACTACCGACCCATCCTCATCTGAGCGATTATCGCCTGATATGATAAATTGATTGATGAATATGCGGACAATTTTAAGCCGAATCGTTTTTGCATTCATTTATACTATTACTTGATTAGGAAGGATGTTCCATGAATAAACACTACGATTACATAGGAAGTGACGTGAGCGAAAGTAGAAAAAAACAATTATTAATCCTATATTGCAGTCTCATAACGACCTTCTCGGATACATCGCTAAAGTGAAAGATGATCGACGATGCCACGTCGTTAGATTGCACGATGTGAGTAGACGTTTAGACATGGGATGATCATACCAATTCAATTTATTTCATTACAAATGTATACCGCATCCATAGGTGGGCACAGGGTACCTTGACTACCGCCTGCAAGCATAATCCGAAAAAAAAACTTTTTTCTGGTAAACACCTGAAAAAGGGGTCCTTTGAAAGTCACATGACGGCCTCCTGCAGGGCGAAATTGTGATCGGACAACCGCCCGCAAAAAAGTTGGATTTTAGCTGCCCATCTATGACCGCATCCATTAGAGGCGTCGAAAATTCACGAATCTTTATGAAGGCATCCTTTTAACTTTCAATTAGGTGTATTTTTCTTAACTTGGCTTCTCATTTTGACTAATTGACTCACTCTCAGGTTCGAGTCTCTCGTGTGATGATGTGTGTGAATAAGGCGATGGAACTCAACTCTGCCAAATTGCAACCGAGACCAATCGAAGTGAGAGGGGCAATATTATTTATCATACTTCAAAATATAATAGCATGTGCAATACATTTAAAGGGCGTTATAACTAGCAATGAAGTGAATTAAGAGAGCTGAACGAACAGCTCAATGGTATTGTATAATTAAAAGGGTCGTCTAAGTAGAAGGCGTGTATCAACTTCATATGAGCTGGTATCCCGAAAAGGGTGGTTGGGGAAGGTCAGATATCAGCTTTGTTTATATTCTCATCCCTTTGAACTCTGGATATCTCTCAAATACATCGTGGTTTATTGAATTTTGGCATAATCCACTTCCTGTATATTTACTGGTTCAAAATTGTATTGCTGCAGTGTTTCCCTCCCCGATTAATATGAATGTCAATAAATGCGATGCTGTTGCAGTCGCACCACGGTGAACACTCAAGCTACGATTCACGATTGAATCAATCATCAGGAGGAGAAGAGGTTACTTTTGCGTTTTCCATGTGTAGGGAATTATTGATACACCTTGG
Organism: Pristionchus fissidentatus; assembly: GCA_036245785.1. Lineage (NCBI taxonomy): Eukaryota > Metazoa > Nematoda > Chromadorea > Rhabditida > Neodiplogasteridae > Pristionchus > Pristionchus fissidentatus. The sequence continues at coordinate 26,404,350 of BTSY01000005.1, read as the reverse complement.
TCGAGCTAACATTGTTGAATGAATGGATTCTAGAAAATATCTAATTGTATTCTACTCAAAATAATATGATCATGGTGGTACAATGTGATACCTTCAGTTGCCGGATCGTTCTCTGAGTCGCGAATCATTCGATGCCCTCTCCAGACAACCGTGGTATCACGGACTGCTATCGAGGCATGGAACATATAAAGGAAAATCAGCACTGTAGAAAATGATCAAGTGTATCACTTATATCTGATGGCAATAAAAGCATAGATAGGCTAGGGTTGTTGCCGGTAGGTCAAAAGCGGTAGGGTCAGTGAAAAAACCTGGCGATTTTTGATTCAAGCAAACTGCGGTAGGGACTTATCCAAAATCGTTACTGCTTGAACCGAAATAGGTAGGGTTTTCGGTAAGAAACGGGATGGTACGGTTGCTGGCTACACGCTAGCCCATGCATGAATAGAAGACATGCCTCTGGACATATTTAGTCTATTTGGTAAAGTTTCTTATGTTTGTGCCAGGTGTACTTAGAATTGCTCCAAATTAGTACTGCAATGCACGTGTCGATTCGTGCACTGCTTTTAGCCACCCTAGTGCAGCTTGTTTACATAGTTCCAATGATCGACTACTGTAGCGTACTGTCATAGTGTATCCCATCAGTCTAGTAGAGCAGAATGAACTAAATAACGTGTTTCTTACAGGGAAGAGACGGAGAGAATGTTGATTCACATTGGCGATTTCCTCGTGAGACAAAGCTCGCGCGCACCTGGACAGGTACGATTAGTGTTTTATTTATCGATTGATTTCTTGTGGCGACTGCAATTATTGATGGCAAAGGTGCACAATGTATATATCAAAAGATACCGTACTCTATGAGCAGGCGATCCTCTCGGGACGTGACGGCGCGCGAATCCAGCATGTTCTTTTGATGGACGAGGGTACCGGACAGGTAGGGTACATTCAGTGATGAGCGCTCCCCCTCGGATCGGGGTGCCGCTATTGCGAAATATGCTAATGTGCTTTCCTACGAGCTTCATATGTAATATTTTTCGACCAACTTTTCGTGTATAGTGTAGTGTTCGACGAGACAAGGAATTGCGGGACCGCGAAATTTTCAATTTGGCCAAAATTGAGCAGCTACGGGCACTTTATTTTTCTGGAATCGGGGTACCCCCTCGGATCCGAGGAGGTCGCTCACCACTGGGTACATTTATCGATCGAAAAAGTAGCATGGTTGATGCAGTACTAGCCTATTCGGGAAAAAAAGTTTTTTTTTAAATATTTGCAGGTTCGAACCAACGATCAGCAATTCAGAACTGTCGTGGATCTTGTCAATTTTTACTATGGAGTACGTTGAGGATTTATCTATCTTCTGTTGCTGTTACCAATATGGGAATAGAAGTAACATTAAGTTTATAAAAAAAAAGTACTTTTTTCGTTTGTACAATGTTTGCGATTAGACATTACATATAAGGGCATCTTCAAAATATATCATATCGGTTCTGTTTGTTTTCTCTCGTAATGTATAATCTATTTACAGAACAAGCAGCCAATCCACTCTGAAGATTGTCTCATTCGTCTTCTTCGACCCATTCTGAGAACGGAAGATGCGTGAATATCGATTCATTATCTACAGTATCGTCAGTCCCCCAGTAGTATCGATCTATGCCACATTTATACTACAGTATCCTTATCCATAGTCTCCGAGTAGCATAATCTGTGCAAGACCACGGGTTCGTCCATCGATTCTGCATCCAATCATTTTTGAACACTTTTGTAGAATACCGTAATCTCCCTAATTCCTCACTGATTGATTGCATCTTGCGAGAGAACCGACGCCATATGATGATACTGTGCCGTTGTATCGATTAGAATGCACCGTACCCCTCTGAAAACGTATCCTTGACGAGATGCTCTGATTGACGGTTATTGTCACTTTACCGTAAACTTTCCTCATTCAAATACCGATCACAACAGTTTGACATGTTACGTGAAAATTTGTCTGTTTTTATTCCTGTTACAATTCGTTCCTCATTTTATCCAATTCTCGCTGTATCTTATCTATCGATAGACTTCTAATTTCCCAATGTTTTATCTAATAAACTAAATGTATATTAGCACTCGTTGCAGGTCAAAGGTACTTTCTGAGAACTGACACTAATTACCGTACTCATCCCCTCCTCTTCCTCTCCTCTCCTCTCCTCTCCTCTCTCTCTCTCTCTCTCTCTCTCTCTCTCTCTCCACACAGACAGGTCTATTATTACCAGTCGACTCCCTTTCCGCCCTTCCCTCTCCTTCTTACCCCTGAACACATTATGCCATCCCGATCAATAGTAGTCTTCATCCGATCGATAATCGTGTCTACCGTAATCAGTACCGTACATGCCCTACCATCAATTCTTCACACGTCAATCGCCTGCGATAAGGTACGGTAGGGGGAGGAGGAAATATCATACCGTGTTCATTTGCTCCTTCCCATGTATCCTCGTTCGTTTCGTAGCACCCTTGGCCAATTAGAGCCGAGCCTTCTGAATTTCCAATCTGTTTTGACTGCCCATTTCTCTTCTTCATACATATTTCATCAACGGACTGAATAAAACATATATATTTATGAAAGTGTGCGCAGAACTCGTAGGTGTTCCTTCTCTGGGTAGATCACATAACCATCCGGTTCGATCCATCTCGTAACCTCTGTGCCCCCTCTTCTACCCCCCACAATGGAATGACACTTCTTGCGCAACCCATTCTATGGCTATAATTATGAGGCCACACCATTGTTGGGAACTTTTCTGGAGAGTACTTGAGTATTGTCGTAGCTAGGAAGAGATGAGAGATGAGAGGTTCGCACGATCTGGAAATCATAAACAGGGGTAATTGCTCAATGCATCTGAGAAGACTGCCGATACATAACCAATTGGCGTTGCTGCCTTTGGAAAGTTGGTGTTTCCAAGTGAGATCATATGATTCCAAACCTACGGGGCGGGCTCCGAGTGAGAGGGTGTGCAAAAGTGCCGTCTCAAATTCACACTCCGTACCCCTTTTTGTAAAGCTGGCCGTTCTGTGGCATGACGCGAGATCGCGGTAGTCTGAATAGGGGAGAGTGTGTGGTGTTGGTTCTCCTTTTGTATAACTGGAAATAACAACTCTCCGCAATACTCTCGATAACTGTTTCTGCGCGTCGTTCAAATGTGAAGAGTGGACACCCGATTACAGAGGGAGATGGGAAAGGCGCAGATGCGAAAAAACCCTATGAATGAGCAGTGAACTCATAGAATTAGGGTGACATCTGGCCATCGACAATTAAGAAACGGAACGAATTCGTCCTATTTCAGAGCGATTTCGTGCTAAAGATCAAATTTAATGAGTCGTTTCATGGACTGATCCACACGGAAAAGGTGAGCTTCAAAGAGTGACTGAAAACCGGAAATATCATTTCGAGAAATTTCGAGATATCCTTTTTCAGGGAGATCCAAATTGTGTGTACGCCGATGGGGCAGTGCAGTCGAAGAGTAACTACGCATTGAAGGTTTGATTGATTAGCAAAATGTTCGAAATAGATTATCTAAAGTCTGAAAAATGTTCTCTGGGTCTTTTGTCAGATTTTTTATTTCAATTTTTTTTGTTTTGTTTTCTGGTCCCAATTGTGTCCATGACATCATTCCAAGTCGTTGGTACATTAAAAATATTGCTTGATTTGATGACATCACCAGTGGGACCAGTCTCTCTCTCTCTCTCTCTCTCTCTCTCTCTCTTGAGAGTCTTCAATACTCATGAGGCCATTAATACAAGACTACTAAGTGAACATGCCTCGATTTCCTCCCATTCTGCCTCTCTCTTCACCTCAATGTGCCGATCAGAGTCTCTCTCTCTCTCTCTCTCTCTCTCTCTTACCTCAATGATGGTCTCAAGGCAATTATTGAAACTAGCCCTTGCCTAGCCATAGGAAGAAGAAGGAAGAAAGGCACGAAAACGAAAGTAGAAATGGAAAGTTGAGTTCAATTCGATTCGGAAACCATTGCAGATTCCGTTGTTTGGTTGTGAGACGAGAAGAAACTCGGAAGGACACTTCGAGAATGAATTGGTTGTCCAAGGTGAGATCAATAAATCATCAGATAAGTCGCTGTCATGTCTTGTAATTATGTAATTTAGATGGGGGATATTTCACTCCGTTCTCCCTTGCTACTGAGAATCGAATTACGTGAAGTAACGAGGCGTTGTTTCAGGTGGTAAGCAGTTTAACTCTCGGGAGGACAAGAAATTCCTCCTCACGTGCATTCCTGCACAACCACAAAAGTGAGTGGGGATTATCGAAATGTCGTGGGTTATCCTAATTAGGAATCTTATTTCTTCGCAAATCGTATAGTGCCATTTGGAATTTACAATTTCTACCCATAATTCAGCGAATTGTGCTCATAAAACTAAATAAAAAGTTTAAAATTTTCGTAAATTTTCCGTACTGGCGACCAACTCAAATTCTTTTCCGCCGCTTAGCGACGTCATCACAATGTAATCGTTGATCTGTGCAGTTCTCGAGTGACTCTTTCCTTCGGCGGAGTCACTGTTGCCACTCCCTCCACTACTGCAGCCTCAGTCGCATCCAAGGCATTTATTTAAAGATTTCTTTATTCCTATCGATCGATACTATGGAAGAACTTGTCGTGTCTTAATCATTTCCCATCATTTTAGAACCATTCGTCTTATAAATATTTCCAAATCTTAAAATAAAATAGTGTCGCAGTCGAAAAATCTTTGAAAACAAGTTTTATCAGCTCTAAAATGGTTCCCTTCGGTCCAACAAAAGAGGTTATTCATTCATTTTCCAGGCTGCATCAATCGATTACGCAGTGTCAGTTCTCGATGGAAGTTCGGCTGACTCCCCCCCTCTCAATCGACCTCTCGCTGTAGGAGACAGAGTGGTACGTCAACTACACCTTTCACGGCGTTTTGGGGGAATAATTTTGAAAGGCTCTCAAGCTCTCTCTCTCTCTCTCTCTCTCTCTCTCTCCCCTCTCTCTCTCTACAACACTCCCTGCACAATTGTGTGGCCTTTATCGGTTTTGTCTCTGTTGAAACGAATGGGGAGAATAGGATGTATTGACAATAATGGCGTCATTCATATGCAACTCTCTCCCTTCAGACATACATGGTGAAGCTGAGTTCTCCTGCGAAGGCACGAATCGGAAGGTATGGTACAATTTTCGCTTTCAGAACCGAGAGAAACGAAAATTGGTGTCCCGTAACTTAGACCTCAGTTACTTTCAGATGCTGGGCATCCGACAGCAAAACGTCGCTTCTTCTCGCTGGTTTGTTGATATTCTTGCAAGGAAACTGTTACAATTTTTTTTTAAAATGTAAACGAGCTGCAAAATTGTTTGAATTATTAATAGAAGAGATAAATCACAATGTTTTTTAAAGGTTTTAAAGAAATTGTTATCATACCATGCCATTTTTCGACTTCCCAGGCTTGCTACTGTAAAATCGCTTTAATTGATTGTAACATATTTCACACCTTTACCTTTTGTCGAGTTGATAATCAAAATGTGCGATGCTCATTACAGACGAGGATGGATGTTCACAACAAACAGAGGGAGATGTGTGGGGAGATTTCAAGCAGAAGAGAGGTGAGCAAGATATTAAGATGAGAAGGAATTGAATCATGAGTGCAATCGATCTATGCAGGACCGAACGGTGAACGTATCTTCTTCAATCACATCAAAGCGTGGGCTTTTCCCACCAGGTACAGTTTTTTTCCTTCCTTTTTGAGTTCATTCTCACTCCTCTTCATCGATTCTCTTTCACATGATTCCAAACCTACAGAGAAGATCAGGGTCAGAGAATGTGGAAAAATGAGAGAGTCCCTCTTGATTTTTCACGCTCTCTAACTAAACAAAACCTTTCTGGCCGGCCTCTGGAATATGCTTTTTTCTCAGCAACGAAGTGAACATCTTCTGCAATCTCCATGTGTGTCCCTCGTGTGAACAGCCGTCGTGTAGTCGTCGACCAACGAGAAGTCAAGCAGAGACAATGCAGAAAGAGGATACTGTAGTCGAGGTGATCACATCAACTACTGGCTTTATTCGTAGCTATTTTGCAGGTAATGACGTCATTTCGCCTTCGACGAGATTCGGCTGTTGATGTGAATCAGACCTTCCAATCAATACAAAGAGACGACTCGCTCACTGAAGGTATGGTGATGGCACACGTATAAATGATAGGAGAATGATAGATAAGGCGGGCACATTGCTTGAAACATATTTCTGTCCTGAGATAAGTATCAAGATAGTTGACAAACCACTATCTTTTTCTGAGTGTAGAAAACTCGGAAATTACGTCATCAATTCAGAAAGTGAGGATCCTCTGGCGTTGTCTTCGGTCGATTCGGTATCTTCTACATCAATACTTCTCCCCGTGTTCTCTACTGCTCTTGCCCTATTGTACCGATAGATATTTTGCGATCGATAAATGGTAGATGATTGATAAGCACTGCATAAGAAATGCAAGAAGCCAAACACATTTCGCTATAGCATCTCGCCCTAGCGCTAGGTGTTTCCTCTCATATGTTGATTGGAATGAGAGACTCATGTGAAGTGCCGAACCTCGACTTTAAAAAACCTGCGAAAATAAAACAGCCGACGTGACCTTTTTATTTATAAAAAAATCAGTTAATCTTCGCACACTCCGGACTGAATCTGCCCATTGTAACACTGGCCTAGCAGTGTTCTCCCGCGAGCCCAGCTCGAAGTCGGGAAGTACCTTTATCTTTACCTTTACCTTCGCATATCCCTGTGTATGATGGGATGAAAGGCAATCGTTGTCGAAAGTTGTTCAATGACTGCTTGAATTGAATCGATTTCATAGCAGAATCTCCCAAAGCGCGGCGTTCTGGGCAAAACGCCAATATTGGATTCGCGGTGGGACCATCGATAATTTACATCCTATTTTTGCACTCTCTAATTATCTGCATCAATTTGCATAGACTCGTCAGAATGCCTTGGTATCAATATGCGAAAGAATATAAGATCCCTCATTTTCTCCTCCACTCATTCTCATCGTTGTTCCCTCTCACTCTCGGTCCTTTTCTTCTCTCTCTCTCTCTCTCTCTCTCTCTCTCTCTCTCTTCGGCATAATTGTGAGTTCTTCTAATTCTTTGTCTCAAGAAGATAAACGGGAAGGGCAATGGCAGAATCGAAAGTTGTCTTCTTTCTGACAAATGAGAATAAAATCGAGGTCGAGCACATCTTCGATCCCAACAAATTGTTTGATTTTCTCAATTTTTTTCTCAAATATCTGACTTATCTGACGTGGTTCTTATTGCTTAGAAAAAAAGAAAACTAACTAATTTCTAACTAAAAGCGTTTCAGAAGCAGACACTAGAGATTCTGCTATAACAGAGTCTCTACTGTGTCTCTCTATGATAAAGATCAATTGAGTCAAATGTTATCATTGTGAGGTCGTTGCGTTCTTTCGCTTCTTCCTCTACCTTGGAGGATCTTGTTTTGGAAGTTAACCGTGTTGGAGATTCTTCTAGCCATCCCTTCGGAACCATCTTCCATCTCAACTATCGAGATCACAGTCTACAGGTGAGTTGGAAAATATCAATCACTCATTGATTATTACTCGACCATACATACAATACGAACGCTGCTTAAAATGTTGGCATGTTCTATACATAGTCAGCGCTCAACGTTTAGTAGTTTAATTCCGAGCATTATGCGCACGAATACTTTTGCCCACTACAGTATGTCTTCTCATTTCAGACTTTCCATCTACCGGATGACATGAGTAGTCGTTTTGGTCATTGCTCCCTCGTCCCTGCTCATTCCCGACTACGATTTAGTCCTGTTCTCGCTGTATTCTCGGGTGGAAACAGAGAAGTCCTGGCACAAGTATGGCATTATCGCCCTTTCCACAATATTGCGTTTCGTTTGATATTATTAGGATGGATGTCAGCGTGGTAATATAATAAATCCAAACTCATGATATAAATTTTCTTAAGGTATTTGTTTCTGATTCGTTAACTGCGATCGAGGGAGTTTCTACTGAGAGATTCACGATCCGAATCGAAGTGGAACCGATCGATGAATATTCGTTTCGTTGGATAGAATGCTCAAAACAATACGACCTCGATTTCGGCCGATTTGTGAGGAACTGCGGTGGAAGAGAAATTATCGACGGAAATGGAAATAAATTAATAATCGCATCTGAGGTAAGAGAAGGATGGGGAAAATATTGAGTGTATCCAAAAGCAGTGCGACATTTGACTTCAAACCATGCAATTCCTTTCAGTTGTCCTCCCTAATCTCGCCTTTCTTCCACTCTCTTTTCAATAAAGGATACAAGGAAAGCTGCGAGAACTCCATCAATATCCCCATCGTCGGAATACTTTTTTTTAAAAATTTAAACTCTACGACCCGTATTCATGCTCAACTTGTGCTTGTAAAATTGCTATGAGTCGACTGTAAACGATTCTATGACGCTCTTTGCGTTAGGATCAACAAGGTCTCAACAGGAGTCTGGAACAGGTCAAAAATCGAATTCGCTCAAAAGTTGCTCCTAGGGGTAACTTTCGACGCTGAAAACGCTGGTGCCATCGATTTCGCAATAGGGCGCGTCTGGGCGCCGGTATGGCGCCGCGCCCTTTCGGCGGAAAACGTGTTTATCGATTAAAACTCCGCTAAAACTCATCAAAATGGCGGAAAATCTCGCGATCTGAATCAGAATTTGAAGCTCTATCAAATGGCTGTAATGACATATCTTGATAATTTCTCGTTCTTGAAAAAAATCGATTTTTTGATCCAGCCAGCATCGCACGAGATCTCACCTGAAGTTGAAAGAGCATTTTCTCCTGATCATTTTGGTATATTGGATGTGGTGTTGTAGCCTGTGGAACATTGTTTTACATTGAATCTAAGATTTTTCACGCGCGCGGAACGCGTGTATACGCGCGGCATCCGCGTGGCCGATGTGGTAGTGGCCTAGAACTTCAATCCGAAGGTCATTGGTTCGATTCCCATCGGTTACCAAAGTTTTTTGCCGAATTTCTTTTCATCGAAAAAATCACTTTTTCAAGATTCCATGAAAAGTGCCAATATTGGAAGGGGGTGAAAAATCTATGAATAAAAAGTTGGCAAAAAACTTTGGCAATCGACTGGAATCGAACCACTGACCTTCGGGTTGAAGTTCTAGGCCACTACCACATCGACCACGCGGATGCCGTGCGTATACACGCGTTCCGCGCTCGTGAAAAAATCTTAGATTCAATATAAAACAATGTTCCACAGGCTACAACACCACATCCAATATACCAAAATGATCAGGAGAAAATGCTCTTTCAACTTCAGGTGAGATCTCGTGCGATGCTGCATGGATCAAAAAATCGATTTTTCTCAAGAATGAGAAATTATCAAGATATGTCATTACCGCCATTTGATAGAGCTTCAAATTCTGAATTATATCGCGATATTTTCCGCCATTTTGATGAGTTTTAGCGGAGTTTTAATCGATAAACACGTTTTCCGCCGAAAGGGCGCGGCGCCATACCGGCGCCCAGATGCGCCCTATGGCGAAATCGATGGCACCAGCGTGTTCAGCGTCGAAAGTTACCCCTAGGACCAACTTTTGAGCGAATTCGATTTTTGGCCTGTTCCAGCGACTTGTTGATCCTAAGGCAAACAGCGTCCTATAACTGTCTTTAATCTTTAAAAATTGGATACTAACAATATTGAATAGCTAATTTTTTAAAGGGATCCGGCATCGAAAAATAAGTTATTTTTATTTTAAAAATCAGAAAATTCTAAGAATAACTGTGAAAACCGCATATTTTTACGATTTTTTATAAATTAATTATGAATTTTCAAAGATTGTAAAATTTAGGTATACGGTAGCTCTCGCATCCGCGGACTTACGCCGTTTAGCGGCTGTAGAATTTCAAAAGGGATGATACCGTAATATTTTTGCGTTTTTTTTCTATTGATTCGTCCTCACAGATACTCGCAACTGTCTAATCAATTGCAAAAACACTTATTTTCACTTTGCTAAGTCCTTTTTTAAACTCTTGCAGCCGCTAAACAGCGTAAATTTTGAGGATGCAGGAGCTACAGTACCTTTGAAACACGATTTGTTTGAAAATTCATAATTAATTTTAAAAAAATCGTAAAAATATGCGGTTTTCACAGTTATTCTTAGAATTTTCAGCTCTTTTGAATAAAAATTAAATTAAAAGAATATAAAATTATGATTTTTTAGCTGCAAACTCCCTTTAACCTAAAATACTAGCTATATTGTCTGGAGAGATAGATAAACTTTGTAATTATAGATCGAGAACGTTAGTGATCTCGCACTGACAATTGAAGTTTCTATGCAAAATAGACAAGCTCGTGTAAATGTCGCGCATTATTTACGGCTGAGTAAGTTATGCCTTTTTCATCTGGTCGTATCGAGAAACGATTTATTGTTTCAATTATCACGGTAATAAATAAAAAAACAAAGTGATTTTGATGAAGTATCTTATGAATATTGCTTCAGTGGAGAATGGAGACTCAGTGGGAGTTTTGTTGATGGCTGATCTACTCGGTATCTTCCCTCTGCATAATGGACTGGCCGAGTATGCACTGCGTTGGACGCAATGTGGCCGCGACTTGACATTCAATTCACATGATTCCACACATACAGGCCAGGGTCAGAGCGAGATAGTGTGCAAAAGTGAGAGGGTCTCTCTCGATTTCGCACGCTCTCTCACTCCAAAGGCCTTTCTGTAAGGTTGACCGGGCGGTGGAATGATGTGAATTCCTTCGATTACATGGCAGCTCTCACTGATGCAACAAGAAATACGAATGTGATGATGAGATTCAGAAGGACCAAATAAAATATTCCCATAGATTGCTGGTTTATCTGAGAACATCGAGTATCTCATTGCAGACTGATTTCCTAAGTCGATTCTCCGTTGTTTCATGTCTGGAAATTATGATGAAGGAGGCTGGCAGTCACACCGAGTACATTTCACAGGTAGATCAATTAATTCGTAGACAATACATTGGTTTTTTAGAGTTCCACTGATTCACTTTTCCTAGTTTGAGAAAAATATAGTGAAAATGATGTTGCAGGCACTGATTGAACTGAGGGAACGAGACAAGCAGCGTCCCAAGGTGATCACCACTTTCCATTAGATAATAGATTTATGTTGATTTTTAAAAAAAACTGTAACTTGAGTGGTTTTCATTCCAGATGAATCTCGTATTCGATGGAGGAGTGCTTGTGATTGAACTCTTCTCTGAGATCAGTCAACCAGACGACTATGATGAACGCGATTTCGGAATGGTCGATGCCATCACTTCCTCCCTCTCCTGCCCCGTCCCAGTGGATACCGTATCCCATCTCGGTCCATTCGATACCGTACTCGATGACGGTCGGCACTGCATTCAACATGAGGATGACCTCGAACTATCCCACAAAACAGTCGATCGTCTCTTCCATTGTGGAAATAGATGGTTGCTCGTGAGTTATGCAGATACGGATGAAGGGCCGAGCGGATTCTACTCTTTCATTGAACAGATCGGAGAGAGGAGAGAGGAGAGAGAGGAGAGAGGAGAGAGGTCGGAGAAGAAATCGGAGACCACGGTCCTAAACGATATCTGGGAGTGGTGCTAACAGGAGAAGAGCATATGAACAGACAGATTGAGAGATTCACCATCCATTTCGAGTAGATTGTCAATCGATGACCAGACGTTAAAGATTATTCTCATTATGTACTGTGTAATTATGCATTCTGCAAAGGCTGTAACTGAAATGCTTGCTACCATAAGTTCCTCTCTCCTGCCCCGTCCCAATGGATACTGTATCCCATCTCGGGCCTATGAATACCGTGCTCTACAATGGTCGACGCTGTATTCATCGCAATGCTCACATGGATACGTCCACAGAGACGTTCAATCATCTCGCACAATTTTGTTCTCCTTGCTGCCACAAGAAAGAAGTGAACTACTGTATTTTTTGCTTGTGCTTTCATCCTGAAAATGTATGATCCTTTTAGATGTGAGCATTCCCACTCTCGTAGAAATCAATAAATCTCTCTGTGCAGGTCGCAAGAAAGGGAGGAGTTGGCACACAGTTTAGTGATGAAAAACAGGGAGGAGGAGGATAATATAGAGATACGGAAGATTGGCAGCGACTCGAACCATTGGCAACTGACAATTCAGTGATTATGGTAGTCGAGATTACTGTATGAGTTATAGACACAGCCTCCGAAAGAGTAACGCCGAGATCAAGTTAGAGAAAGAGAGAGTCATTGAGAGAGTGCGCGAAACGAGAGAGTCAGACAGCGAGTGACGTTCTTGGCATGGTGCCAACTCGATGCTATGATAGAGCGGACGGAGAGAAAGATGGAGACGCTGGAAAGTTGGATGATGAAGAGGAGACGAATTTGTATGAGTGAGTTATCGGTGGTGGTGTCATAGGAAATTGTGATTTGCAGTGCAAAGATGACTTTGGCTGATGTCGACGACGGAAAAGATCAATCAAAGTTCAAAAACTTAGTGCATCTCATTTTTAATCTCATCATTTCCTCATAAGGTACTGCAACCCCATAACGAGCAGCTGATGTTCTTCAATTTCGTTTTTCGTTAGTGATATTTAATATTTTTCATGTGTATACACTATCGCTTAATTTTTATACATATCACGTCTCATACTTTCTCATTCCCCGTCAGATTTCTCGGACAAGTACTTTGTATCTAAATGCGTCATTTGTGTAACTAGTATTTGAAAGCTTCATTAACAATTGCATATCACGTATTCCGGTCCAATAGCGACATTATTTCGGTACTATATATTTACTAATAAATATATTGCATCACAATTCAGACGTCGTATTCTGTAACGAGCTTGACATTCGATGCCGATTCTTCTCAATTTTAACTCGGATGGTTTTTTTTTGCTGGTGGCTGTATAATCTGTCAGAAATGTGCGAGAAAAATATGGCAAAAAACATCGCTTAAAACATGGCAGATTTTTCTCTAATTCTCTCAATTTAGCATGCTATTTTCGTCACTCTAACCAAATTTCAATCGGAAATGTGTGAGAAAACTTGGCGAAGTTCTAAACGGAACTTGGCCAAGTTTGGTTAGAGAAAGAGAAATAGCATGCAAATCGAGAGAGGGGAAAGTATGCATGTATGTGAGCATTTTTAGGGGGGAAGTTGAGGCGCAATGAAGTGAACGCTAAAATTCCAATTTTGGCATTGTTGGGTGCTGATGGTCTGTCGCATCCTTGTTTTCATCATGAAATTCAAGAAAATTCTAAATCAACGTAACAAATTGGGTTGAAAGTAGAGTTTAAAAATCGGCCATGTGTAAATGTCTGAATCATCGGAACGTTTTTTTTTTCGAATTTCGCATTTTTCTTTATTTTTGCAATTTTGCATGGTTTGTTTAGTTTTTTTTCTCGCTCCTTTTAATCGTGCAACTACATCCGCAATGCTCTTATCGTCTTGTGAAGCCCATTTTCTTATATAACACTGCATTATAACGCTTCCTACGAAATGAATTGTTTTCTTTGTAGAGACTTTGATTTTGTTCTTGGAAGTGAAGGAATGGATGAAATGGAATGATCCTGCCAGTTAATCAACAGTAATTGCATTAGAAATTGCCAAAAATATAAATACTAAACGAGTATAAACAACAGAAACAAAAATGTTAACAGGCTGATGACGTAGATGGCTGATTTCTACAGAAAACTTTGTCAAGTTTTGAACGATGTCAGTGAAAACTTGGTGAAGTTTTTGGTGAAGTTTTGACAGATTATACAGCCCCCTGTTCAACCTCTTAAAATTATAATATAATATTTCCCAGTAACAGCTTTTTTGGAATTCTAAGATGATACCTTGCTGAACACACCTTCATTTTCACTTTGCTTTGACTGAAATGATGGTCTGTCAACGGTTCAGTGAGGCAAAACCTCGACTGTCCTTTGCTATTCGATTGCATTCGTTTCTGAAATTTATGTTATGAAAGATGAGAAAGTGAAATGAGTTCGAGATCAAAAGCAAAGGAGATAATTTAAGTACCGCGATTAGATCCGCACCCAATTCGAATTCATCGAAGAGGAAGAAAACTTTGAAATGCGGGAGAATTTCAACGATTTCTTTAGTAGGTTCAAACCGTTTCACCTACAATTCTTTGTATAAGGTTGATCACTTTTTCTTATCATGGAAGACTTGATTCCAAATCTACAGAGCTAGAGAATCCCTCTCGATTTAACAAGCTCTCTCACTTCTGCAGAGTTTACCGGCTTGTGGAATGATGCGGGGAGATAATTAAAGTTGCAAAATACTGACTGTTTCGAAAGAACTATCGTAGCAAGTAACTCCGAGTTTATAGTCCCAATGATTCTTGTCATACACGAATCGCTTAATGAATTCTTGGTTGAAGATTCCGCACTCTTCAAATCTCGATTCCCACAATAATAATTCGCGTGTTTTTAGTTGTCGAAGAAGCGACATTAGACTGAATGAACATCGATCAATGCAATATTACGTATTGGAATTCAAATGGAAGCAATAGATAAATCAACTCACTCTTGAACCTCATTAAATCCATTTGCAAATATAGTTTCATCAAACTTAATTTGTTTCGGAGAGTCTTTCAAAATCTCTCGAAGGTACGGTAGAGTGGAGGCATCGATTGTTAGCTAGAATAATATTGTTTCTTCAGATGGTCTTGTCTTACCGAAACCATTTCTCTCTTTTCTTCTTTCCCCACCTCCTTCTAACAAGAGGCACACGCTCTGGGATTCGACGTTTCCTAATTTCTTTTCAAAAGTGTCTCAGCTACAAATATTTGTGGTGGATGAATGCCTACGATATCCTGAATGACTACTAAGAATAATTCAGGGCATTATATGTTCATTCCTCGAAGTTATGACCACATTAGGAAACGTCGAATTCGTACACCACGACAGTTCAATTGCGCATATCTCGAAACACAAAGTTCCGAGAATTTTTTTCACTATTTTTCCCGTTATTAGCATGTTATATTTGACTAATAGAGATCAAGTTGTCAATCTCTGCCGGGTCCCTTTAAGAGTGAGCAACTCAGGTCTTCTCACTATTTTTTTAAAAACTTTCTTGGCTGTTATTTTTACTGAATAACCGAGTGAAAGCCCAGTTGATAATACCCATAAGTTGAGATTTAAAGTAGAAGATAGATTTAGGGCCCGCAAGCTCCGCCCCTACCTTTCTCGACGAGAGGGGGCAAGTGTCCCAATCGAATGACAAGCTTCATTTTCAACCAAATCCCGCGTTCAAAAGCTTATTCGAGAGCTCTCGATTTACTCTACAAGTGACGCCTTGCGCACCTTGTTCTGACAACATTCAGTAGATCAAAAATTGACTGAAAGCCACGAGAGTAGGTGTTGAGAACACTTCCAATTCACCGACACAGCTGCGCAAATCTCAGTATAGGTGAAATAGCATGCTAACAGAATGAACCAGCGACCTCCTGTTTGTAAAGCCAGTGCTTAACCGCCTGAGCCACGGGGGAGAATGGGTATGGAGTGCTCGTTCACTCTCAAAATCAGTCAGGATTTAGAGATGTAGATTAGCTCCGCCCACTTCTCTCTGTCACCACTTTCTGTCAAATGACGCGCATGGTTTTTGAGGCGTGGCGCTGCTCAGAGACAAGATATCGACAAACGACAAAAAGTATGATGTTATTGAGAACTTAGCGGTTCATTTGGCCACACTTTCTTTCACTTAATTAGCATGAAATTGGCAGATCACGTTTCGGCCCCTAGATAAATTGAATCTAGACTAGAGGGTAAAGGGAAGCGAGATTGGGAAATAATGTATTACACACGCTGCCACTCGCGTTTCTCCCATAATTGTTATGGCTTTCTGCTTTCCCATAATTTATTATTTCTCTTTCTCGTCTCACATCCTCCGATAGAGTAATGGCGAGATCAAGTTAGAGAAAGAGGAAATCATTGAGAGAGTGCGCGAAACGAGAGAGTCAGACAACGAGAGGCGTTCTTGGCATGGTGCCTACTCGAGGCTGTGTGTCTTTTAGGATTAGTATATGTTAGAAGCTGATCGTGAATGACGGACAAAAAACATTATCATTACACAATGTATATCGTTTAAAAGGGTGTCGAGAAGAAGGAGTTGGGAGAAGAGAGGAATGTATCAGGTTGGCCGGAAAGTCTTGATAACTCTTTTTGTTTTTATACTGTGTGCCGCGTTCGAACTTTGGTGTCCCCTCGTTCCTCACAAATGACAAGGAGACTAGGGCCCTTGTAGTAAACAACTCCCCATTCTCCTCTCTTTCTCCGTGCTGAAGTTGACGCACGATGTATATTCCCAGTGTAATCCACATCGGCCATGTTCTGCTCTACCTCTTCCTATCTCACACCACGTTGAAGGATTCGGAGACTCTCCTGAAGAAAGTTTATGACCAACATGCTCCCTCCTACCCAACCATACAAAGATGGTTCCATCGCTTCAAAGAAGACGACTTTTCACTCGATGACCAGGACCGCTCTGGAAGGCCCCGTGAGTTGGATTTGGATGCGTTGAGAGCCCAGGTGAATTCGGATCCATTCCAAAGCACTCGTGAACTGGCATCCACACTGAAGGTTGTCCATAGCACTGTTGAGGAAGGCTTGAAATCTCTTCGGATGAGAAAAGTTCTTGGTCGATTCATACCCCATGATCTGACCCAGGACCAGCTGGACCACCGAGTCGATGATGCATACAGTCTTCTCACTCTCCACGGCGGCGATCGATGGTTGGACCGGCTGATCACTGGAGATGAGAAATGAGTCCTCTACGATAATCACCACAGGCGAGCCCAGTGGATTCAAGAAGGAGAGACGCCACAGGATGTCCCTAAACCCGACCTTCACCTCAAAAAAGTGATGCTCTCAATATGGTGGGGAGTGGATGGGCCCATCTACTGGGACCTCCTTCCCGAGGGTCAAACCATAAACGCCGACCGTTATGTGAAACAACTACGTAATTTGAAGAAGGAAGCCGATAGTTCAGCCCTGAAAGATAAGAAAATATATTATCAGCATGACAACGCTCGTCCACATGTCGCCAAACTCGTCAAGCAAGAACTGGGAAAGTATGGCTGGATGATTCTCCCTCACCCACCGTATTCCCCAGACATCGCCCCAAGTGACTATTGGCTTTTCTCGGACCTGACCCATGCCCTTCGAGAGAGATCGTTCACAACACGAGGAAGTCTGGAGGCCGCACTGAAGCAATATTTCGCCTCACGCCCAGCAGGGTTCTATAGACAGGGCATCCACAAGCTAACACAACGTTGGCAGTATATCGTCGATAATGATGGAGCATATAACCCATAATCTACTTGTGTTTGCTTCGAGAAATAAACGAATGAAAAAGTTATCAAGACTTTCCGGCCAACCGAATATATTACATTTATAAAATTATACGAACACACAAAAAGTCAAAATGGTACTTCCTATGTTTACCAAAGCGAGAGAGCGGGCAAAAGTGAGAGGGTCGCGTGCGTGCCTGTGTGGTAAACAACGGAAGTCCGTCATTTGACTTTTTGGTGTGATCGTATCATTTTATAAATGTAATACCTATCCATGTTCCCCCGCTCCCCCCGGTGAATCCATTGCTGGTCTGACAAAAGAATTAGGAACAGAGATAACGGCATCGTATGACAATTTTGTGGTGCACCAATGTCCGATGTGTGGAAAAGGAGAAAGTTGGCAAGAAAGGGAAGAGAAGTTCAACCATGCACCATTTCCTCTCGGCATCCATTACTTCTCCTCAAATGGTTGGTCGTTAGAGTGGCACTTCCCTTTACCGATTTTAGATTGACGTCATCTGATTGGATTTCAGAATGGGGCATCTCCAACGTCTCTAACTCTAACTCCAACACAAGGTGAAAGAACGAATCACCATGGCGTTGTGTATACTGATTTCGGGTTCCTGGTATTCTGTTGCGAAAAAAGTTTATGGTCTTCTAAGTTTTACTCCTTTTTTCAGCGCTGTTCGAGGTACTTAGGCGGTGGGATAAAGATTGAAATGCTGATAAATAATTGGATCGGACCTCCTCATTTAACACTCTCTCTCACCGATCACCGGCGTAGGGACTGCGCGAAATGAACAAATATTATCCAATTCTTGATCCGAATTTCAAACACTACGGTAGACTTTGGTAGTTCCCATGTAATGTATACATTCTTCCCGATAACATGTATTGAACTCTCTAGACATGACCAAGAATTCATTTATCGTTCTCAATGGAAGCTGATCAATACCCTATTCATCTTGCCAATATTCTCCTCTCCTGCCACCACAACTCCCAGACATGCTACACAGCCGAATCGAAGTGACTCCTCCCATGTCATAATCAAAAGAAAGTCGTCCGAATCGTAGTCAGTATCGAATTCCTCCCAAGCAATGTTGAATAACAACAAGGTCTTCTCGTCGAAGAGAAGTGGACGCATCTCGTAGGGGGGACGTAAGAATCATTGGGGATTCCGAGTCTTCCATTGCCGAGATCGATACAGTCGATAGGGTTGACATCAGAGGGCAGACTCCGCTTCAGCGTGGCAGTGTGCTTTTGAGAAGTGAAGAGAGCAACGACGATCTCCTTCCCGTCTTCCGATCGAAGAGCCATCTGGAAAGAAAACATTATTCACATATCAAAAAACGAAAATCAAGCAGAATTGACTCTAGAGTCTGAAATACTCTCAAAAAAGTAATGCTCTCATATGCAGTGAGAAATGAAAAAAAATCCGAATTGAGAGACCTTTTCACTGCATTCTTTCAGAGATCTATTAACGAAAATAGATGTAAAGTGAATGTAACTGAGGTCTCCTGATTGCCTTCCATTCCGATATCGCCTGAACAAAATTCTTATTGAATTACAAATATATAGTTTATTTCTTCTCAACGATATCTTATCGACGAGACTCGCATGTGGAGTGATCGCCGCCTTCATCTTCAGTTTCTCGAGACATTGGATGAGAGGAAATCGGGCTATATAGTTCATCTACAATTAGAGAATTTGAAAGATTGCATATGGATGATGCAATGAGATGAAACACACCATCACTCTCTCCTCTCGACAGGCTTCAGTCAGATCACCAATGTGATTGAAGTCACAGCGAGCGACATACCGGCCCTTCTCTGCCCAATCTACCGTGAAATTGACTAGATGAGAGTGGAGATCTGCGAAAGAGTTTGTCGGCAGTGGGAATGACGTCGACTCCTTCATCACTTGACACTCAAAGATATATCAGTGTATCTCACGTTGAGATTCTCAACTCATTGTCATTAACCTCGTAGACTACTTTGTTGCCAACGTAGACTCATCTTTCCAAATGTCGAAACAAATAATTTGAGTCAATACATATCATAAAGTACACAAATTGGTGTTGGAACTGACGGAGAGAACTGAGGAAACACAATCTCCTTTCGCTCTCGCGTCTCAACTGTTCCGAAATAACGAGGGTCTTCACCAGAATGGTCGAATCCTCGACCTGAATTGTCCATTTCATCAAATCAATATCAGTCAGTCTACATTGTATCTACTTCAATAAATAACTAAATAATTCAGGAGGCAAATCACTCATTGCTATCATCATTTCTAATCTATATCGTAGGCTAGACTTATGGTAAGAGTAGAAACCCGCTCAAAACTGGCCCGATTTTGGCTGGGAAATCAAAGTTAGAGTGTTTAAAAAGCAGTAATAAATGGTACTGACAATGGGAAGTTCGATGGTTTCCTCGATACTGTCTCTGAAATCTCCATGAAAAAGAGCGGCGAAGTAGGGAGATGAGAGGGCAGCCAACTGAATTCGGAATTGATGTACTGTGAATACACCGACCGGGAAGTCTCCAACTTCCCTTACTCTCGAGATGTTGCCTTATTTTGATAGATCAGGCAAAATCGAGAGAGCGGTCTAGAGATTAACGACATAGAAAAACGTGATTTACCGCTTGTTGAAGCCATTCCATGACGAGAAGGCGCAGCCCTCCTCATTCCGCGCCAAAGAACACCTCAAAAAACGAATTGATAATTCGAAAACAACGACTTGATCGTAACTATGGTACATCGAAGCAATTGCTCGGTATCACCAGACGGACGCGATAGTGACTACTTATTCTACAATCTGGTACAAGAAATATTGAGAAACTATCACGAAAAATCGATAAAACGGTCGAAAACTGTTTCGAATTTCATCAACGCTGGGGGCGCGCCAAAGACGCACCATCGCCGCGCCTACATGCGCGGCTGGCGTGTTGGCTGATTGGGGGACCATTGGGGGGATTTGTGGGAAACCATTGGGGGAAAAGTTAGGGAACCATTGGGGGAAATCCGCTCCTCTACCCTCCTCAAACAGCGAGCGCGGTTCTGGTCCCCTGTTGGGGGAGGCTGACCACGCCCACTTTCTGTGGTCCCCTGTTGGGGGAGAAAAACCAGAGATAATGAGAGTAGGGTTGGCCTCGTGAGAAAAATGACCGTTCTTTTTCAAGAAACTAGAGAAATACTCTCGAATGAGAAATGATCGGGCGTTAATTGGTTTCGAGATCTCGAAACCTTTTGAGAAGATACGAAAAATTGAGAACATTTGAGAAGAATAGACCGCGAAATGGCTGGAATACCTAGGATGAAGGGGAGTTTCGAGACACATTTGAGTTTCGAGATCTCGAAACTCACCCATTGTTCTCGAAACCAACGAGATAATTGAATTAAACAGTTTTTAGATCTCATTTTCTCTCTCACGAGGCCAAGCCTAAGTGAGAGATGATCTCCCGAAGGCACTCTCAGCAGGAGACAACATCTCCAGAGTAATGGAAGTTGGAAACTTCCCGCTCTCTGTAGCAGAATCTACAAGAGAGAAAGAGAGAGAGATTGACTGATCTCTTTCGCTTTTCTGCCCTTTCGAGGACTGGTATTACATTTATACAATAAGACGATCATACAAAATGCCACAACGTTATTTCCTGTGTTTACCGGGCAAAAGAGCACACGCAAATGAGAGGGTAGGCAACGTGTTTCGTAAACAAGAGAAGTTTGACTTTTTGGCATGATCGTATCATTTTGGAAAACGTAATGCAATGCGTACCTCTGACGGAATCTTCACTAGTTTTCCGTCTCCGCAGATGACGTCTTGACTACCACTGTTCCTGACGAATTCATCGATTTCGGCAGCCCACAGCTTTTCATCCTTCGATCCGAAGTAGAAATCGATTAGACGATGATCGATCGATTTTCGCGGCTGGAACACTGCCCTGAAGCAAATCAAATTGTGATCTATGCGTTATGAAACGATGAGAGATGGGACCACGACGATTGATCTACCCATTCCCACATTTCTCCTATCGTACCACTCTATAGAGATTCATAATTTACTGATTTTGCCTCACGATTCATTCATTATCTCGTTGCGCCCTCGGGCGTAGATAAAATATGAAATATAAACCCCTCAGCGAACATTTCTAATCGATAAATAGAATTGATTGAATGACCTGAGAGAGGACTTCTTCGTGTGATTCGGTGAGCGCAGCGAGAAGAGGGCCAATACGGAATCGGATGTGGGCGGAACCGGGGTAAATCCTTCTGCTGACACGCTGAAGAGATTGGATAAAAGGTGTGATTGGAATATATTGTCAGCATGACATTCCAGAGGGGTTGGAGAAGAGAGGTAGATTGAGTATATTTCATCTGATTTAATCGATGGATCAGAAGGAATGAGAGAATTTGTGTGTGGCACAATTCCACCACATAATTATTCATATTTCCGTGTGTGATGTTGCAGGGTCCCACACGGAATTATGCATAATTCTGCGCCAAAACTAAACGAACAGAACCAACCTCATGTCGATGCTCTCCATATACGAGATGGAATCGTGCCAGAGGACAATATTCTGGGAGGGAAACGCCGTGAGCATCAACCTCGATCACCAGATCCTCGATAGTACGAGGCATGTAAGAGGGGCGCAAACTCCTGAAACAAATCAATAATATAAACGAATATTGACGAAAATGACATGAGAATGAAAAAAGACCGACCATAGATTGGAATCGAAGACGTAGTCAATCTCAATTCTCCTTTCCCCAGTCTCAAAGAAGACTACTTTTGATTCTTCCATGTTTCTGAAAAACTCGAATATTACAAAATAATTGCAAATATTCTTACTGTATTTAGGAGAACTCACAAGTGAATGGAGGAGTCGACCGACTGGAAAGAAGGAAGAGAATGAGAATGAGAGAGAGAAAGAGAGGGGAGAACGACTCTCATTTAGCATACGCTTATCATTAGACAAACCAAATGCAGTCAATTCTATCTCAGTCTAATTCGCTTCAGTTATGCAATTTAGAGACTTAAATTATCTGCTCAGTTCACATCTCAAATATTTTAATCAATTATTTGCCCCGAATTTCAAACTCGAGAGAGTCCCTCCTTTGAGACTGCGCTGTGGAAAGACTTTCGATAAAGTACGGAGCAGCTGTTGCAAATGCTCACTAATTATTCACTGATCCTCTCTCTCTTAATATTGTTTGATGTCTGATGCAAATACAGGTAAAGAAAAATGTCTGCTGTAGTGGAAACGAGATTGTCTCATTTCTCAAACCGAATCCATGAATGTCGGACAAAAATGAAAGTTCTTTAGTGAGTAATCTCTTCTCTTCTCTCGTGTTCTTCTACGAACAACTTTGAAATCCTGCAATGTGTGATAGTGCAACCTTTCTTTTTCGTACTTTCTTAAGTCCCTCCATTCCGAGTAGTGTAAGTGCATTGAATACCGATCAAAGGCCAATTGGTTTCTCTCTTTGATCAACCGACCTTGCGGGAAAAAGAGAAGAATAGATCTCATTGTATTGGGAAGCAACTCAGTTAGAACACACCGGTTCCCCCAGGCACAGTAACACCACACAATATCCCCAATGGGGAAGAGAGAGATAGAGATTATACCGTGGGATTTGTGATATCAATCGATTCAATGAGCCCATACTTCTTCCCCTTTTCTTCTCTGCTTCTCTATCACTCGCTCACTGTCTATCAAGATCAAGTAGCTAAAGGGGGAGGAGAGGGTGGAAGGGGAGAGAGAGGGGAGGTGGGGGGAGAGAGGGGAGGGGGGAGGTGGGGGAGAGAGGAGAAGGGAGGAGAAGGGAGAGGGGGGAAAGTACCCGTAGGGGTGTTGGTTGTCTCATCTTCTCTCTCTCCATTCCATCATGACTCGTCTTCTCCTCATTGCATTGTCAATTGCCGTAGTCACTCAACCAAAGTGAGTCTTCCCATCCACAAAAGCTTCGATTATTCGATTATTTGGAGCGACTGGTGGTCAATTTAGCAAGGAGAATATATTTCACGAGGAGAAAAGCATGCCTTCTAACCATAGTTTTACTCGCATGATACATAACCGATTCTGATTCTTGATTCTTCTGATTATTCTTGCAGACGATTCGCCGTTTATCGAATAACCCCCCAAACGAGCGATGCATTGCAATTCCTGGAGAATCTGACGAAGGAAACTGCGGTAGGTCACTCAGATGGAGATAGAGATCAAAGATCAAACTACAGATTGACTTCTGGAAAGAACCACGAGCTGTCGGACAAGAAGTCCATGCGATGATTCCTGATCCAAAGGTAAACAGTTGAGAAGTAGTGTGAAAGGACGAAAAAGGGTGAAAAAGTGTCAGAAGGGAGAAAAATGTCGTATTTTATGAATAAAGATAATTGAGGCGGGCGCAATTTTGGATTCACTTCGATCTCGTAATATTTCCTATTCGATGATGATTGAAGACGTGGAAAAGTGAGTTGACTTTGCACTATTTTTGAGTGATTACCTGACCCTCTCAATTCTGCATTCTCTATCGTTCTGTCTGATCGATGAGAGAGCATATAGTATGAGGAGAGTCTGACCATTACTCTTATTTTTCTCCTGACACCCGATTTCACCAGTTGTTAATTGCCTTAATTCCCATGAGTTTTCCTTTCTTTTCTCTCTTCCTCTAATTTATTCCATTCCTTCCATTCAATTCATCCATAATTCATCCTTCTCAATTTGAATTCCCTCTTGAAACTTCTGTCAATCATCGAAACTCTCGCGCACGTTGAGTATTTAGCGATAATTTGACTGCGGATGCATGGATAAAAAGCGAAATTCAAACTATCGATGGGACACTTCCATTTTCTCTCTCTCTCTCTCTCTTATTCTTAGTTCCGCTTGCACATACGGGGAATAATATGGCACGTGAAAGGGAAATCGACTGTGGTTTGACAATGAGAAACAGTGAGAGAAGAAGAGGAATGACTCCAATTGATTAAATATTAAGCAATGGTATTTCACACAT
Organism: Pristionchus fissidentatus; assembly: GCA_036245785.1. NCBI lineage: Eukaryota > Metazoa > Nematoda > Chromadorea > Rhabditida > Neodiplogasteridae > Pristionchus > Pristionchus fissidentatus. Next base: position 26,380,030 of record BTSY01000005.1, on the reverse strand, counting down.
GATTCCAAACCTGCAGACAGGGGTCAAGACGAGATAGTGCGCAAAAGGGAGAGAGTCCCTCTTGAATTTACTCACTCTCTCACTCCAAAGTCTATTCTGTAACTTGATTGACCTGTTAAATTATGCGATCAAACAAAGCGAAACTGAATCAATTGGTCCATTGAAAGTGCGGTGATCAAACTAACGAAATAAATGCTGACGCTTTCAGGATAATCAAGAATCAAAAGTTCGCACGGATGAAATTGAAATCAGAGAGACGACAAAAGGATTTCAGAGATGGGAAAGTAAGAATTTCACCCTTCATTATTCCATTTTTACTTTAATTTTCTAATATTTGTATCGGATTATATCTGATTTTTCTCTGGAAAGTTACCCCTTGTTATCATGTTTATTCTAAAACCACTTTAATTCCAGGTCGATTTCAATCTAGCTGAGTATCACTCATTCGCTGACGTCATCAACTACTTCAATGCCCTCGCCATCACTTATCCCCATCTCGTTTCTGTCCAACCAATTGGACTAACTCACGAGGGACGACAAATTCCTATGATCAAGGTGACATTTGAAACATTTATCGATTTTCTCTGTTGAAACTCCTGCTCGAATATCCTCATTCTGTCCTCTTCCCTTGCATTGAAATGTATCTTTCTCCTCTATCCAGTTGGCACATTCGAGTCATTGAGCCATGCACTCTGTCTGGTATTTCTCTCTCTCGCTCTCTCTCCTCTCTCCTCTCACCTTTCCACAGTTTTGTATCTTCAAAGGTCGTAAACTTCTTTCGCCGATTCCCTTCGTTTTTCTGCTCAAGTGCTTTGAGACCCCACTTTCTTGATAGATTCGATGTAGAGAGAGAGAGAGTGAGAGAGTGAGAGAGTGTGAGAGAGAGAGAGAGGAGAGAGAGAGAGAGTGGTAGGGGGCCTCTGCAGATTAGACCTGTTTCCTCTACGCCTGACCATCTATCTGCAGTAGTCTATCGCTAACTGACTAAGAACTCTCTTCCATCTAAACCCGACTACGAAATCGGTCGATTGGGTTCCGTATTTGTCTCCCTTGAGATGTTGAGTAGTCGGAGCAAAGAGATGAACAAACTCGACAATCAGAGGGTCACGATAGAAGGAGAGAGAGAAGGCAAAGAAGAGAGAGAGAGAGAGAGAGAGAGAGAAAGGTTCGCACTATGAGCAAATGACCACAAAAAGAGCCCTGAGGGGGGAGAAGGGGTCAGCGAGGGAATGGGAGCCGAAGCATCAGTAACAAGGTTGAAAAGGGTGAATAAATATAATTTTTATTCCTCCGAGTCACTCGTTGACCAATTCAACTCTCTCTTTGAATTAAATGATAAGAAAACTGAAGAAAAATAGTTTTAAAAAAATAAAAATAAAAAAAATACTCTTGATTCAGATCACGAACAAGCGTCTTTCTGGCCCTAAACGAGGAATTTGGATTGATGGTGGAATTCATGCTAGAGAATGGATCTCACCCTCGACTGTCCTCTATTTCATCCATCAGGTGATTGATCTTTGATCTTTCTCTCTCTCTCTCTCTTTTATTGATCTGATCGAGGCCGTTCTCTGATATCCCCCTCACATGGCTTGTGCAGTGTGATCACACATTGTGAGGGGGGAACGGGTTCTTTTGTCTTTTCCGCTTTCACAGCGAAAACGGAGGGTAGAGAACATAAGGGGTTTTGTGAATTTGTGACCAATGATTATCGATTGATTTTATGATTATCGATTGATTTTGAGTTGATCAATGGATACGATCAAGATCCGATCATTCGTCGATATGTCGATGGAATGGAATGGCATCTCACTCCTCTTCTCAATCCTGGTATCTTTCTTATTTTGCTCACCGTTACGAAGCAAGAGAAAATCATCGAGAGAGAGTGTGTGAAACGAGAGAGTCAGACGACGAAAGACGTTCTTGGCATGGTGCCAATTGAATGTTGTGCGTTCCAATGCTCCATTCTCTTCTATGTTTACTCTCTTTCTTCCCTATCGCATCACATAAATGATTGTCTACGAGGTGTAACTTTTACTATTCAAAGCTGCTTTACATTTGTCTTCTATAACATCTCTATGATTAGTCATTATTAACTGGACGTCGGTTCGAAACTGGATCGGACCTATAATTATTGTATACCGTGTAGATATTGTGCAGAATAGCTATTTAATTGAAATTAATAATAAAATTCCTTTATTTCCAGATGGTTATGAGTATTCTCGATCCTCTACCGACCCCGAAATTCGACTGTGGCGCAAGAACAAATCGCCCTCAAAGTGCACTACCACTGCTCAAGGTTCCACTTTTTCTCCTTTCTCCTTATTTTCCATTCCTCACGGGATTCAGTGGTAGAACAGGCAACGCTAATTCAGTTCTTTTTTTCCAAGCAAACCTTTCACAACCAAACTAATCCATTTCCCCTCTCTTCTCCTCTACCTTCTAACTGGTGCGCGATGTGAATCGATGGCCTCTTCCTTTCACACTCTCTCTTAGATGGTTGAGAGAGTGTGCGAAATGAAGAGATCGTGGTCTCACGTTTCGCATCCTATTTCTAACCCCTCTTCTAACTCTTCTTCTCCATCTCACAGGTGGAATAGCAGGTCTCTTCGCCCCTCCTCAGACTACTTGCTGTCAAGGAGTCGATCTTAATAGGAACTTTGATTGGTTCTTCGGACAAGTTGGATCGAGTACTGATCCCTGCTCAGAGATATATAATGTGAGACCATTAACTAACCGTTACGCCTAAATTTTGGCGATAAAATTATCTGTGAAATCTGAAGTTACTGATAAATGACTGTTCCAAGAATGGGTCAACATCTCTAAAAGGCTTCAAATCCTCTCAAAGCAACTCATTTCCATTTTGATTCGGTTCCACCCCGTACAAATCTGATCGGTCCGAAATTCGTACAATTACAAATCCTAACAAAAATTGTGAATGATACAATTGTAAATGCGTACAATTGTTGACCATCAATTGTTGCAGGGCGCTTATGCATTCTCTGAGCCGGAGACTCGATCGGTCCGTGACTTCATCTCTCAACATCCAATGACGACCTTCGTCACTCTCCATTCATACTCACAAATTCTCATGTATCCATTCGGACATCAGGTTTATATTTGATCATTAATGATTCAACCTACATCGGAAGATGTTGATTAAGACTATCTTGACTGTGGGGGTCAAAATGTATCTGAAGCGCGAAAATCTGTAGGTAGTCGACATAAAAAAGTAGAGTTTGAAATTTGGGTAAAGAATTGGAATAGATTTCATCATTCCACGCACTATCTTCGCCGGCCGATCATGGGAGATTGTGCGAAATTAAGGGATCTAATCCAATTATTTACAAACTCTATCAAATAGTTTAATAATTGTATTCTACAGGTGCGAACGTATTCCAACGATCTCGATGACCTGGTAAGTAATTATAAATTATAAGCTGTATTTACGCCATGACATTGGTGTGGTGAGTGCATCTGCAATGTCGACGTTTTGAAGCGCAACACCGCACTCTCGGCAGCAAACGCACTACAGCGGATGTACGGAACGACGTACAAAGTGGGCACTGGCGCGGACACATTGTGTGAGTCGTGGGAAAAGACAGAAAGTGTGCACGTCATGAGAAAATGACGCGATTCATGAATTGTAAAAGGAAGAAAGCTGCTCACAATGCACCCTTTACAGACCCTGCTTCGGGAGGATCGGAGGATTGGGCGAAGGGAAAGGGAGGAGTAAAGTACTCTTATCTATTCGAATTGAGACCTGAGGAACAAGTGTGGGATGGATTCCTTCTCCCTGAGAATCAAGTAATTCATGATTTCTTGCTTCTCAAATTAGTCACTGTTCAAGGAGCCATTAGGTTTATTCCAAAAAATTTGTTGCTGTTGAGACAATAGTAGAAGAAGTTCGCACTATAGTGCGAAATGTGAGACCACGATCCCTTAACTTCGCACACACTCTCATCCACATACCGGCGAAGAGAGCATGAGCAATGATGACGCCGTAGTCTCACATTTCAAAGTATGCTCGCACACAGAATGCCAGACAGCAATGCCATGTATACCTGCAATTATGTAGATCGTTAGAGTTTGAAATTCGGGTAAATAATTGGCTCGGCTCTCCTCATTCCAAGAACTCTCTCACAAATAAACCGGCATAGAGACTGTGTGAAATGAAGAGAGCTGATCCTATTATTTACCCGAATTTCAAACTCTAGGTCGTACAGTTGATCCATCTCATATTCAGATCATGCCGACCGCTCGTGAGACATGGGAGGCTATCAAAGTGATTGCCACACACACTCTATCGGTTCCCCATGGAAGCGGAGCTGCTTCTGGAGGATTTCACCACTCGAGGTGAGACAACAACAGGTACGAGAAATACAACACACACTTTTTTTCTACTATTCTTTGAACTTTATGAGAGGAATCGCGAGAGAATTGACCAGAGAGCGGAACTAGAAAAATTTTGTCTTCGATTTCTCTGTAAACATAGTTCAAGGTACTTTCAACCGTGCTCTATTTGATAGCGTTTCTCGTTTTTCGAGATAGGCATTATTTTTTGAGTACGAGAGTAACAAAGTGACGGTCCTTTGGATTTTGCACCGGATAGTGCTTCCGTTGAAATTTAATAACTTTCTTTAAAATTAAGTTATGGAGTTCTAATTTTTTTCATTTGATAGAGAAATGGATTCTCCACAAAACTTCCATTTTCACGAGATTTTATACTACATTTCATTTTTTCAGTATTTAACAACGCAAAAACGTCAGTAAAAGATGCAATCGGAAATATTTCAATTTCCCTCTATGTACGTTTTGTAGTACCTACTTATGTTCAATTTTCACCAACTTTTCAGCCAAATCGGTAGATGCGAAAAAAAACGGCCCTGGCCCAAGTATTTTTCGAAAAATCTGAATTTTTAAAACATTAGTTTACGATACTTCAAAATAGGTACTTTGCGGTCAAAATTCATTAAAACAATGAGAAAATATTTTAGAAACTTTAAGTTGAACAATACTAAGCGATTTGACAAAGCAAATCAATTTTTCGGAAACAGGGGTCGAAAATTTTCGGATCAATATTTTTTGCGTTCCGGAAGTAGGATATGTGCCGTATCATATTTAACTGAGAGCATATATTGGTAGGACATGGCTAAACTTGCTGGACAAAATCGGCGCAGGTAGAAAATGAGTTATTTAATTTTGCAGTTTTTCAAAAAGTGTACACTAGATCACATATCCATTCACGAGGTGGACACAATCTGAAGTGCCAGAAGTATTGTACCATATGTGCTGAACAACTTTGCTTTTTAGAGCTAGTTGATATCTTTTCATAGAAAGACGCTAGAGCCTCTGGAAAAGTGCGTAGACTGACCAGACCGCGCGCTCTAACACCCCTCGCACTCTCTCATTTCCATGCACTCTCTCGTCTCGTTCGGGTCCAATTTAGAGAAATAATTTTCTCCTGCTATCTAAGGTCATTTAGATTGCAGACGAATAGAAAAACTTTTTTAACCAATATTACCCATTTTCAACAAGAACAGGATGAACTTCCGGGACGCTAAAAATATTGATCCGAAAATTTTCGACCCCTGTTTCCGAAAAATTGATTTTTCTTTGTCAAATCGCTTAGTATTGTTCAACTTAAAGTTTCTAAAATATTTTCTCATTGTTTTAATGAATTTTGACCGCAAAGTACCTATTTTGAAGTATCGTAAACTAATGTTTTAAAAATTCAGATTTTTCGAAAAATACTTGGGCCAGCGCCGTTTTTTTTCGCATCTACCGAATTAGCTGAAAAGTTGGTGAAAATTGAACATAAGTAGGTACTACAAAACGTACATAGAGGGAACTTGAAATATTTCCGATTGCATCTTTTACTGACGTTTTTGCGTTGTTAAATACTGAAAAAATGAAATGTAGTATAATATCTCGTGATAATGGAAGTTTTGTGGAGAATCCATTTCTCTATCAAATGAAAAAAATTAGAACTCCATAACTTAATTTTAAAGAAAGTTATTAAATTTCAACGGAAGCACTATCCGGTGCAAAATCCAAAGGACCGTCACTTTGTTACTCTCGTACTCAAAAAAAATGCCTATCTCGAAAAACGAGAAACGCTAACAAATAGAGCATGGTTGAAAGTATCTTTAACTATGTTTACAGAGAAATCGAAGACAAATTTTTTCTAGTTCCGCATACCCCCCTCAAATGGTCGATTTTCTCGCGATTCCTCTCTTATAGCCCTTTTATGAATATGCTTCCCATATTTTTCTAGCCCCCTTCCCGACCCATGTATGCATGGGTCAACAAGGTGGGTAGGAAAATGTGGGTAGGGTTTTTTTCTTCAAATGTGCATGTTCAATCCCCTAACTATGCATGATTTGTCCTATCCCTATCCAGCCCAGTATCCATAATTCCCTCTTCACAGAGCTCACTCTTCCTCTCCCTCCTCCCATTCTCCTCCGATGTGTAGAGATCACGACCAATTGTGTACTGAATGGGCTGCGGGAGGTGCATGCGAGACATGGCCAGAGATGCGGCACCGTTGTCCTGCCAGTTGCGGCCTCTGCCGACACTGATTCCCCCCTCTCTTTGATCTTTGATCTTTCCCCTCTCCGGTTCCACCATCCCAAAGCCTCCATGTAAATGAACTTGTTAGGCACTCAGTTGCTCTCCCCCTTGTAAACCTAAGCTTTTGATGATTCATTGATCTCTGCTTAGCATCGCTTATCGATTTTCCCGACCGTACTCGGTTACTGTAGGCTCGTAATTACTGATTGATCGCCTTCTTGTGATTTGTCACGGGTGTGAATAATAATTCCCAATTTCTTTCGACAATTTGACGAATCTCGCTCAATGATCCGAATTGGCTTGTAATGATTTCAATGATAAAACGATTGGACGAGAATTTAATTTCATCCAAGATCAAACTCTCCATTGTGTAAGCAATAGCTAAGCAGATAACTGCCGCAAAGAAGAATGCAGAAAAATAACTCGAGCAATTACGCATCTATCAAATATTGTGCTCTGACCCTCACATCCTTAAAAAATAATTCTGCTTTGGAAAAAAACTCGGTATTCATGAATTAATTTTTAAAAAGCCAGTTGATGTGGAAATTCAGCAATCATGGGAATTGTCTGTTTCGAGAAATTGATAAATGCCACGACAATGGAACATTCCAAGTATTATTGCAATCGAGATAATTCAGCCCGTACTTCTATATGCAATTTTTTGACTCTGCACTACCGATATCCACTCCTACACCCTCCAAAGAATTATTGAAAATTGTCGGAATCTACACTCAAGATGAACAGATGTTGAGTGACTGACTAACGATACTCGGTTAAATTATCACAACAAGTCTGAATTGAGCGTCAATTTATCGAGCATTATACAGTATATTGATTGGCGATAAATTACGGATATTCATAAAACGATATGTCCGAGTGTCAACATGTCAAACTGATACAAAAAACATCGAAACCGAGATAATTCGAATTGATTATGATAAAGTAGGAAACGTACAAACTGAGATCATCGTTCCACGAGATTAAAAGTGAGTAGGAATGGAGATTGTGAATGAGATGATTGGATAGAAGAGTTTGAAATTCGGGTAAATAGTTGGATTAGCACTTTCTATTTCATACATTCTCTACACCGGTCGATTGGTGAAAGAGTGCGTAAAATGAAGAGATCTAATCTAATTATTTACCCGAATTTCAAACTTTATTGGACAGTGTATAGGGCACACAATTGGATGTGTGTGGAATGGAAGGATGGAGGGGGGAAGGCAGTCTTACGAAGCAGACACGAGGTATCTGATTCTGTCTCCCGTCCTCACAATTTGTTCCTTCTTCAGAAGTTCAGTGAGAGCATCGTCGAAGAGCTCGCGAGATACAGTGTGCTCCTGAACAAATGACAATAGGAGCAAAGAAGTGAAAACCCAACATCTTTTATAGATTAATTGACAATCTACAAAGAACTCACACGAAATCCCTAACCTGGCGGAATAAATAATTGTAATTATAAAAAAATCAAGTGGTGTAAATTAAGTGAACGAGTTCAATCTACGCCCAGCTGTGTTTGCAGTGAAGTGCTAAATAAATAAACACTCAAATAATGAAATAACTACTCACCTTCTCTCTCAGTTGCTGCAGAAGATTCTTCGCACTCACATTCTCTCCCTTGCTCGTAGATTCGAGATGAGTTGCAATCACAGAAGCCAATGCTTCCACCTAAACACTCACTCATCAATACCATTCCATCTACAGTACCCCAGTATCGATCGATACCGTACCTGCTTTCTCGTGGTTGCACTCATTCCAGCCGCCAGAATGTTCACATCGACTCTTCCAGTGGTCGGATCAGTCGCAGATTGCTTGAGGGCATCTCTGTACAAAGTGTGAGCAGCCTCCACATCGGAAGTGTTCACCTGAGAAGAGATTAGAGATTAGATCATCACTATACAATCTCAGCGTAACCGAGACTAATGATTCTACTCTAAACTAACCTCTTCTCTGAGATGAATCTTGGCGTAAGCCTCCGATAGTCTGATGAGCGACTCCAATTGACGAGGGTAGGCAGAGATCTGACCCACTGACGCTCCCGCCTGCAATCCAACTTACTCTTTTACAGTCGATCAAACCATCAACAGCTTTTCCACTCTGATATTCCGAGCTTCTACAAAGTCAACAAGCAACGGTCAGTTGAATATGTTGAAATTGAATACAAGCAGTTGAATACAAGCAACGGTCAGTTGAATATGTCAGTTGAAGTCCCTCAATCGATTCCCGTCCTAAACATTTTGAACCCGAAAAATCAATCACTATCCTTCATCAACCATACCTTTCTCATGAACATGTACTTGTCAATCAGTAGTTGCGTTGCTTCGTCAGTCAATTTCGGCTGCACAGATGCCTTTGCATATGCTGCAAATACGAAATGTCAGATATTTCTGGCAGAGACGAATACAATTCTAGAAATAATCGCACTTGCGATTCGAAATTAAGATGCATTTAAAATCTGAATAAATAACCTATGTAGTCTCTGAGAAGAGCCATATCCAGATCCTGTTCCGCCCTTTCTGCATTGGTTTGGTAGTAGAGGGACACGAGATGGTTGGCCAGTCGGCTTAAAAGATAGAAATAATTGATACTTAATCAGTTGCAAGTCAGCAAAACAATGTATAACACAGAAAACAAAGACGCAATTTCACTCGACGTTCAATTTCCGAATTTTTTTAAATGAGCAACAATGCAGATTTTTTAAAAAACTATTTACCGATCGTTCTCCTCATCATGAGGGTCGACAATGAGGAAGATGAGATCGAATCTCGATAGAAGAGTGTGGGGAAGATCCATGTTCTCCACGATTGTCTGAAATCAATACAGTATACACATACCGCCTTCAAACTTTACACACTTCATCAAGTGTAATGTGAAAAAGATCAGTTACCGATTCAATTCCACTAGCTGCCTACAGTAACGGACTACCATACCTTCCCCGTGTTCCACTTGGAGTCGACAGGATTCGCAGCTGCAAGGAGGGAAGCACGTGCATTCAACTGGCAGATGATTCCAGCCTTGGCGATAGAGAGAGTCTGCTGTTCCATCACCTCAAGAGAAAAGGTATGAGAATAAGTATACGAATGAGAAGGGAAGAAAAACTATTTGAATCTGTATCGAAAGGGGAGATAAGAAAATTCCAGTATTATGATTTAGTTTTCGAGAGACGAAAATCTAAAATCGAGGAGTTTTCGAAAATTGGTAAGAAAAATCCAAAATCTTGATCAAACTCAAGATCAAACTTTTGTAGAAAACTGAAATACAGATTCGAAATTTACTATTAAAATGCCAAAAGGCAGGGTTTCCAAATCAGGTGGGATTTCCGAAATTGGGTAAGATAATGCCCAAAACTTGGTTGGTGTTTCAAAATTTGCTATAAAAAGCCAAAACCCCCAGCAGGGTTTCGAAATTAGGTAAGAATATGTCAAAGGGCTTTCGCAATGTGATAGGATAATGCCAAAAACTAAAAAAAAAAGATAAATCCTATGAATGAAATTTGATATTTAAATTCAAAAATCAAAAAAAATCTCATCCAAAGTATTGACATTTTCTTACTACATTTTTGCAACGAAAATACGGAGAAAAAAATTCGAAACATAATTCGAAAATTACAAAATACGGGTAGGGTTTTCGAAAATAATCCAAAAATATTGGTTGGTTATTCAAAAAAAAAATTTTCTGTTCCCGAGTCTGTCAGTCGTCGCGAGCGGTCCGTCTCCATTTCTCTCTGATGGAGAGGGGGAGTTTCCCTCAATTTCCCTAGCCTATGCCATCGACTACGCAACAAGATCGGAATCCCCATCCAAGCCGGACCGGTCACCGTGTGATGGGTATGACTACATAAGATGGTTGGTCCCTCAGTTTCTAGACTCGATGAATCTCCTTCTGAGATTGATAATTTGAGTTTGGTTGACACAGATTCAAGAAAGCAGACACCATCTTTCTTTATTACAACGCAAAATCTTCAACGTCAAGCTCGCGAGATCACTATTCTTTCTCCAGCCTTCTGGGTCTGTGATATGGAAAGAAGACCGATCTCGACGCTCAATACTGGACAAAATGAATCATTCTAAAGAAGACCATCGACCACGTCTGAAACCCCCATCTTGATCAGCGCCCCTAAAGCGACACTGATAAATTTGTATTTTGTATTCAAATTTTTTAAAAAATCCAAAACTTTGTTTTTTTTCGAAATCATCATAGGAAAATACCAAATTTTTGGTTGGCAAATGTTGATGCACCTTTGGCCCTTTCCATGTGTAGGTAGTCAGTTTCAAACCACCATCGCATCAATGACCTACCTCGTGGAGCACAGATCGTGCACTCTCGCTCATCTTATCAAACTCGTCAATACAGCAAACTCCCTTGTCTGCCAACACAAGAGCTCCCGTCTGCAGGACGAGTTGTCTGAAGAGAAGAAGAGAAGATTAGGAATTCGAAATATTCATTAACAGAAATGGACGTGTAAAGAACAGACAGTTAAATACTTATATAGTAATTTTCCCTCTCACTTACTTTGTATCGACGTCTCTGCTGACTGAGGCAGTGAGACCGACGGCAGATGATCCCTGTAATACAATCGATTCATTTTATCAGTAATTTCGCACCACAAAAGTCATTCAGTCATCAGTTATGCACAAGCAGGAAGAGTAACAATTACGTATATTTTAATTCCATGACTACTCTCACAGTCACATAGCTCAAAAAGTAAAATTGAAAGTCGGACAGGTTTCACAAAAACCTGCCCGACTCAAAGAACATTTTTTTTTAATTTGTTGTAGATATCTCTTAATATTTATTGTTGAAAGGTAAAATGAAGGCAAAGTGTGAAAAAATATCATACTCGCAATTTTACGAAATCACTTTTCCAAGTTGGAATAACGTGAAATTGCTCAGGCAACGCTATAAACCTACCGCGTTTGGCCAATTTTGAATTAAATGCCAAGAATATTGTTTTAAACGGTTGCTTAGTCAACCTGATTCATTTAAAAACCTGATGCAAAACACTATTATAATTTTGAGCGCTTTTGTGAATGTTAGAAAAATACGGAAAAGAGGACAGATCGAATCTGAGTTTGAAAATTTAAAACACATTTCCAGCAGGTTTTTTTTCACTCGCCTCAGGTTTTAAAAAGTAAATAACATATTATTTGGGCTTTAGTAAACAAAACTGTCCGATAATGATAACTTTTTTAAATTTGAAACGAAAATGTCGGGCATGTTTTACTAAAACCTGCCCGTCCTCAGGTTGAATTCCACCCACTTTTAGAGCTATGCACAGTCACTATTATCTCACCTTTCCAGAAGTGTACTGTGATCGTGGCATCAATTGGAACACGTACTGCAGCAGTTGAGACTTCGAAGTACCCGGGTCTCCGCAGAGAAGAATGTTGATCTGACAATCACTATGGTTGTATACAACTTTCAACAACAGAATGGTTTTCATGTCAGTCAGAGATTTTAGTCACACTTGTCAATGGGGGTCGTCACCCATTTCTCCCTCCTCTCCTCAATTTCTTCTTCCCCCCCTCCCCCCTCCCTTTCCTCTCACCTCCGATCTCAACTTCGTCTTGTCATTCTTGTCGTCCTTCGGCGTTCCTCCAAACAGAAGACACAGCAGTCCTCTCTTGACATCAGAGTGCTCGAAGATCGAGGGAGCTGAACAACTTTTATTTATTTATAATATAACTACTTAACTAACTGCTGAATCAACTTGCCTACGTAACTAACTACTAAATCAATCAATAATTGTCTCACCAATAGCAGCCGAGAGAGCATCGACGACATCGTCTCTTCCCGCAAGTCTCTTGATCTGAGCGATACGAGCATCCGTCAGATTCTCTCTGCAATTGACCAACATTAGTTGTATTTTTTATGGATAGGGTTTTTCGAAAGTTGGCTTTGAAAATGACAAAATATGGGCGGGCATTGTCGTTTTGTAACGTATCTGTTGACCTATGCCTTCCTTCCACCTTACCCATTATCCTGATGCAATCTCTGTCTGTCCGTCTTTCTGAAGTGGAGTGCATCGATATTCGTCCTGTAGACAGAAGTGAGTGCACGCTGCTTCGGATTCGCCTTCACGGCCTGCAAACAACACAAGACGAGTGGAGGTTGTGTCATTTATCTACTAATCCAACGTTTATGTTCTCATAGGTCAAATGCCTTTTTCGCGGCACTTCGTGCCGAAGTGCCTAAAATCGTACGCAGAAGTGCTTTCAGGCCATAATTTTGATTTTTTTTCTGCGCAATATAATGGTATTGCGCGTAAGAAAAGTTTAGATACTAACGATACACAAGACACGAGCGTGCTAACACATTATTTACAGCTTCTTGTGTTCGTGTGCCTTCTTACAATGCATCCCCGCACGTGCACTCGACTATTGAAGTTGGTCGAACTGTCAGATGCACGCAACCCACCAATCTCACCATCGCTTGTGTTGTGTTGTCCTGTTTATCGCACGCTTTATTTATCCCGTGTGGAATCGTGGAATTCATTGCTTACCTTTCATTGCACTGTTTCCAGTAAAATAAATTCCGTGAAATTTGTTCTAATTACAGTCTGCACATTAAATAAAAATCCTAAGGGATTCAAATAATCTGTAGATATATTCCACTACGCATAGATTAAAGAACAGGAAAGTGAGAGAAGGTAATGTGGTTTATATCAATTAAAATGAGACCCAAGCACCATAAATCAAAGTTAGCATCGTTCACCTATTTTCAGTATTGTGGCCTTTCAGTAGTTAACTTTCGACTACAATAAATAATTTTTTTTAAAAATATAGAAGAGTGATTGGCGAGTGTCCTGAATAAAAAAAATTATATTTTAAAATAATTTTGATTAAATAAATAAAGGTAAATAAAAAATATTTTAAATTAATTAAGTAAATTAAAACGTGGACGAAATAAAAAGTACATTGCGGAAATACTATTCTGAAATATAAGAAAGTATAAGAAAATCAGTTGCTGATAGGCCCTGTAATTGTCCAGAACCAAAGAATCTGATTACTGTAACCACCAGGGAGGAAGGGATGAAAATTCAAGCGAAAGCAGCCAGGAAACTGAATATTTGAGTACGAGGATAAAAAATAAATTTCGATTTTCTAATGCAAAGTTTGATATTTTACTGGCTTGCGCATGGGTCGGCATGAATTCCATTGTGTTCAGCATGCATTAATTAGTTAAAATAACATGAACCTGACCCATGCGCAGCCTTGGCCACTTAGAACCAAGGAGTAAACTCCGCGAAGATTATTGCGAGAATACATTTTCGGTCAAACTTTAACACGATGCCGTTTAATTTCTAGCTCGATTCAGGGAACGGCATGGTATACGTTCGGTGCATAATTCATTCCTCTTTATATAAAAAATTTAAACAAAAATTACAATGCAAAAATGAGCGAGAAATTAATTGTTTCCCTTGCGAAAATAGAAATACATCATTTCAGAGTGCGCATAGCCGCTAAACACAGTAGCGCGACCCTATTTGACGGCTCCTGCCTATTCCGGTCGCCTCCGCTCTTCTCTCCCTCCTCTGTTTTTTCTCTTATTCCTTCTTTATTTGCTTTATTTATTTTTATTTATTTGCTCAATTTTGCTTGCCGACATGGTCCGGGCCCCAAGCAGAAGTGCTTTTCTTCGCTTGCGAAGACCTATTTGACCTATGTATGTTCTACACAATAAAAAAGCAACTGAAATTCAATCTTCCTTTAATATTGTAACCTCTCCCTCTCCTTCCCTCACCTGTGCTCTGAAAATTCCAGTGAGTGTGACTCTGTCTCCTGGTTGCACACTCTCTGCCAGTGCTCCATGGGCGAACACCGTCACAGTGTGAGGAGTCTGACCCGACGGCATGTCATCTACGAGTAATAATAACCACATATGACAAAAGTGCACTCACGCTCACAACCTGGACTAAACTCGCGGATTTGTAGATTACAAAATATAACAAGGAATCGCCATCTCACCAGGGGACTCCTGCAGCTTCACAATCTGCTTGTCCAGATAGATGCTTCTATTGTGAATGAGATTGAAACTGTACGTGTTCGAACAGTTGGGACACACCGAAGGCTCCTCGATACGACCGTGATCCACCTGAAATATTGATTGAGATCGATAATTGAACCATAATCGATATCGGTACTCTTTCTCCCTGCAGTACCTCATTTTCGATGGAATGATGACACTGAGTGCATCGGAAGAATCCCTGTCTCATCTCGGGAATGAGCATCGACGTACGAGTGACCATACCAGTGATAGTAATCAGTTGATCGATATCTGAAATAAACAAAATTATACACAAGAAAGAAAACGAAATAAACGCACCAGCGGGATTGAGACTGCGCATGTTTCTGGTCTTGTCAGCATTGAATGGACGGAGTTCGATCGGAGTCGACAGCTTACTGCAATTACTTCCATCATCTTCTTGAACAATAAAGTGATATCGATTCGATAATTCCACTAACCGCTGGAACTTCTCGACATAGATCTCGTTGACTGTCATGTCAAGGTAAGGAATCACCTCGGCGGGATAGGCAATGATCTTGCCTGCAGTAAATACATTAAATTCATTTAACCATATTATAGTTAGAATAGAAAAGAAATAGAGAAGAAACTGACGGTAGAGAGGCTCGGAGAAGTTCTTGATGTGACCGAGATTGACGTTGAGGATTGGGATCTACAACGGAGTACTCTTTTAATGAATTGTAGTTTGAGCGCCAAATTTATCGAAAATAGAGTGTTAGATTTTTAAAAAAAATAAAATTTCTAAAGTTGTAACATACCTCAGTCTGGTCGATTTCGAAGAGCTTCTCGAGATAGAATGGAGACGCCGTGTCGACCTGCAGTGACCCACTGTCAAATCCCTTTTTCTACTTCACTCACCTCCTGTCTTCTCTCACTGTTCAAATGGAGCATCGTCTCATCCTCATCGAGATCGGACGCCTTCCATGTAGTTAGGAAGTCACGGAACGCCCTGAAACACAATGCAATTTCATGAGATAATCATGTAAAACTTGAGTACATAGATCTATGCTAATATGCTAGAAAATAATAAATAATATTTACTTCTGGACGTCGACGACACAGATTCGTGTGCCCCAGATGTAGACACGAGCCTCGTCGTCCATAGCGAGATCATCCTACAATGATTACAATTACACAATGACCTACAACCACATCAAAAGAATGGAAAGAAGTAAGTTTCCAATGAGAAGTTCTGATTCATTTTAAATAGAAGGATCATCTCACATCCATGGCAACTCTGATTGTTCTGTGTTTTTCTGGTCGAAGATCGTCTCTTCCATGTCCCATTGACGACTGTCCCGTACGCGACTGCGACACCGAACTCTCCGAGTAACCCATCTCCGACCCATACGCCATTCCCGACGCTGCAAGGAGTTGAGTAAGACACGCATTAAACGATTCCGGGACAGTTTAGACAACTTTGCACTCGTTCCCGTCCGTCCAACTTCAAACATGTCAGTAAACTGACCACTGCGCAGTCCATCGCCCTCCGAAGTGAGCGGACGAAGAGCAGACGAGGAATCGCCGCCTGAAACGAACACAAAAATAGATCTCGAATTTAAAAAAAAAATTATTCGTTTTCAAAAAAAAACAACTCACGCTGGGAGGACATGCGTTGAGAGCTGCCTTCAGACGCCATCACTATTCACCTTTAATCACAACAATTAACAAATGTACCGCTCAATTAAAGGCGAAACAATCAGATTCAAAAACGAAATGCGCGAAAATTTCGCGGTTGCGCCCGTTTTCCCGCCAACTTTCTTACGGTAGTCAAAGCATCGGCGTGTCACAACCATGACCTCTTATATTTTATTTATGCATTGTTTCGTTCTGATGTTCTCTTTTCTTTGTATTTTTGAAAATGCTGATTATTTGAACAACAAAAAAAAACACTTTTTTTCGAGATGCAATAGGTTTATTTCGATTTAGAAAGACAAATACGAAAACAAATTTACAGGTTGACTGAATCACTACTATCACGTCAGATATAATTAGCAATTAGTTAGCAAGTAATAGGCGGGTAAAATACTGCTTCTCAATACAACTTCGTTGTGTAAATGATATTTCGCTACAGTAGCCAGGTATACGCATTCTACATTGGACTAGTAATCGTGGTGTATTGGAGTAGTAATCGTCGTCTATCATTTCTTCTTTTTCACTGCAGCCAAACTCGTCTTCGGATTGCTAAAGTCGACCAATCCCATCTTCATATGAGAATTACGAGATCGAGCAGACGACGAGAGACGCCGCAACTGAATTATCCATATTAATTACCGTATACTTTAACTAATATCAACTTCATACCTACAGTCAGACTCTCCGCATTCTACATCGATCAGGCAGCGCGAGAGAACATGCATAATTGAGAGAGTCAGAGCACTCCTACAGTACAATTTCATCATCCTTCCCCTTCAGTATACCTTGGCATGAAAGCTCTCCACATCTTTGTCCTTCTCGAAATCTCCCACTGAGATGGCTGACGACGTGCTCGGACCGGCGCTGTCGTCCTGCAATGAATCGATATTCACTTCTCCTACAGTATTACTTGAATCGACGAGTTTCGATAACGTACCAGACTACTGTAATCACTGAGTGTACGATTAAACGAGTCATCGATCCAG
The DNA here is from genome assembly GCA_036245785.1 of Pristionchus fissidentatus. Lineage (NCBI taxonomy): Eukaryota > Metazoa > Nematoda > Chromadorea > Rhabditida > Neodiplogasteridae > Pristionchus > Pristionchus fissidentatus. Next base: position 26,362,817 of record BTSY01000005.1, on the reverse strand, counting down.
TCCGATATTCGTCTTTGCTTCGCATTTTTGCTCTCCATTGGACGCACCTGGAAAAGAAGAAGACTATGCTTCCTCGGTCAACAATCATAGGTGGAAAAGAGATCGCCCTCTTCCTACATTTATTAACACTGGGAATGTGGATAAACGAGGAGGGTTTATTTATGTGGATATTTCTAGAGTCTAGAGTAGTACCTTCTGCCCGAACCGGCCAGGTCGAATTTCACCCATTTGTTAATATATCGTCAGTTATCAATCGATATTATTCAGACTACCGTACTCACCAGATCTCTTCCAGTAGTGTCATCATAGAATTCTCCCTCCTCCGTCTTCGAGTGATGCGCCTTTTCTTCCCTCTTCTTAGGAAGGGGCTTCAGAGGTGAGATCATTGCCTGTATTATCCAGCATTGCCTAAGGATGACGAAATGTGAATCTCACCTCTCTCTCGTACACCTCATCCTCTTCATCCGTTGCTTTCACTGCAGGACAGGCTTTCGACTTGCTCTCAAAATATGATTTCGATGATACAAAACGTGTCAAATTGGGTTCGATCTTATCAAGGTGGGTAGAGAAAAGTCGAAATCGTTGGGAAAATGTGGGTCAACCTTTTTTTTCGTACATGCCGACCTGTGGATATGGGAAAAAAACGAAACTCACTACTTTTGCCTGCTTCTTGGGAACTTCCTTCGCAATTTCATTGGAGGGCCTGAAATAATGTTCATATTTTCCACAACATTTGTGCATTCGATAAAAATACATACACATACTCACGACAACTAACGGGTAAATAAGTCAAAGATTGCATAAGTCTGAGCTGAGTTATTTAGACTTTTAAAGTCGTCGCTGGACAGGCCAGAAGTTCCGTGGACTTATTTCCATCTGAGTAGTATCTATCTCTCCATTCCATAGACTCACCTCTTCAATTCCCTCTCCTTCTCCTTCTTCTTCTCTCCATTCTTCCGTCCACTTCCAATGCCCATAGTCATTCTCTTGCTGGCAGGTGCCTCCTTCTCTGCAATTCCTCCACTCATTCAATCAATCGATCACATCCATTCTCCATTTCCCACCATCGTCATCACCATGAATCCTCACGGGTACTCAAAAATCCCAATTTCCTATTTTTCTAGAAATGAAAAGAGGATGTCCATGGCCGTAATTTGTGAATTACCATTGCTTACGATATCGCTATGAAAATGATAACTATGACATTATGCCGTAGTAAGTGCATCTAATTCTCAACAATTTATCCGCCGTGCTCCTCTCATTCTCTCCCTTATTTTTACTACTGACCAATCTCGACTTCTTCTCCTTTCCTCTTGACTGGACTCTTCTTTCCTTTCTTCGATCTTCCTTCTTCCTCTTCTTTCTTCATTTTCTCATTAGGTCTTTTCTTCGCTGACGTCACTGCTCAAATCAGTCCATTCTCACCACTATTCGCTCATCGTTCACTCTAATTTTCATTCATCAGAAATTCGGTCAGTTCTTTTACCAAAAAGTTTCAATATTTGAAGCCAATATAGAAATTAACAGCAGCTATTATAATTAGATATATTTTCATCAACACATGGTATTGATCTGCTCAATTTTGAATCCCCCTCGTGCTATAACCATGCCACTGTCCCCTCCTGCTTACCCTTAGTTGGTGGTGGCAGTGCCAATCTCTTGGGTGGGGCAGCAATTGAAGCCCTCGTATGCTCTCCTTCCAATGCCAATCGAGACTGCGATGTGCGAGCACGAGTACGGGAACTCACTGCCTGCAACAACACCAACTCACTTCGACCTTGCCCCATCTTTCCCTGATCTCTCCGTCCCTTCTATAATCATAATAACTTTTTACCTCTGCCCGATTATTTCAGCACATGTTGGCGCACCCTTGCTGTCCTACAGTATCCCTCCAGTAACTACTGTTCGTACAGTATCCTCTCACCTCGAGTGCAGGGAGTGAGCGTTGATTAGGAGGAGTCTTCGGTCCTTCCCCTCCTCCTCCATATCCCGATGCAGCATCATCCTCATCATCGTTGAGTGCCTTCATTCTTCGTTTGGATGGAAGAGGGGTCGATGGAAGCTTCCCCATCATTCCTCCCAATACAGTGAGAGGACGAATGACGATACCCGATTCAGATGGGCCATTCGACTCTTCTGGAAGGGAAGAGATGTGCAAATGAGGAGAGACTATACCCACAAGGGATATAACGAGTCATCATAAAGCCGAATAGCAGCTCTCCAATTCTTTTCTTTCCCATTTATGTTGCCATGTATTCTCGACAGCTCATGCAATAACTAATAGGCACAACATCGAGAGGCGTAATCAGGTGGATTTTCTAAAAAAAAATCAATGTGTTTGTCAAATGTTGTTTTTGTTCTCGTTTGCCATATATGCCGCCTCTGCGCACCGCTTCAGGCTATAAAACGAGCGACGAGGCCAATGGGAAAGGGGGAGGCGGAACAAACATATGGCATACTAGCTCTCTCTAGCATACTCTCCCTACTCCCCCCCCCGTAGTTTTGGTTCATGAACCGCTACGCACCTTCCAATCCTTACAACGCATTTAAACGACTGAAAAGGCACATTGCTCATACAGATTATTTGAGGCGAGGAGTAGAGGGGGCAGTTCAGATTTCTAGCAGCATAGGTCAAATGGGTTTTTCGCAAGTTCGCAATTAGCATAGGGCGGGGAATGTAGACAGAGGCCTTCATGTGTCTGCCCTGCACTCTCTCGCTACGTTAATCCGGTTTATATGCAAAGTGCAGAAGTGCCTATCTTCGCACGCGAAGACCTATTTGACATATGTCTAGCAGTTGAACCGAAAGAGAGGAATGCCGAATTTAGACACATTTCAGATCAAAGATGCGGAAATTAAGAAGTGTGAATGCGCAAAAAGACTATATGCGCACAGCAAATATAAAAATACGTTAATTTATGAACATAATGACGAGTAAATTACTTTGTAATGAGGAAAGATAAGAATAAACCGTTCCGGCCATCGCATTTCCTATGACTATTGCATGCTACCGGAAAGAGTAGTTGTTTTTCTCTTTCAAAAATATGTTTTTGCTGATCGTTTTTTTAGTTATTTTGCTTGAAATCGAGCATAAACATTACAAAGAAAAGAGCAATGAAGAGGGGGGAAACATGACTTCGTGAACCCCGATACTCCGGTATTTCTCTTCGAAATCGACTCTGCCATACGGACAGACTATTTTTTTCCTTCACAACATTATTGAACTTCGTTGTGAAATGAGGGAAAAAAGTTACCCAAAAAAATTCTGAAGCTTTGTTTCTAGACCAACTCAAAAAAAAATCCGTCAAATATTTAAAAAAAAACAACAACAACAAAATACCACCACTATAGCCTCCTCAATTCCTTTCTTCTCCCCTCTCTCGCTCCCTCTCCTCTCCATTCCACTCACCAATCATCATCGATCTCCTGTTCACAATGGCATTCGTCGCATCTGCTGCCGGCACCTGAATCAATTCCATCCAATTACCGTACTCTCCTCTTCCTTCAATCTACCGTAATCCCTTCTCGTCCCTCACCACTCACCACACTCCTTCCCACTCTTCCTCTCACTGCATCCATCACCATTCCTGCACCTGCAAAGGAATGACGTCATCTTCGGTCAATACTAACTCAAATTCAACTGAAAGACAATCGGAATAAGCCCGTTCTCTCTCCCTTTCTTCACTGTCCCATCTCACCTCCACTCATTCTCGTTCCTTCTCCTCCTCTTCCACAAGTCGTCGCTTCATCGTCAACCAGCATCGCCTAAAAGAAAGAAAAAATAATGGTGCGTGTATTGTTACGTGACCCCTATTTGCGGTCAGAATAAAGTGAAGTTGAGTATGTGTATTAGTGTTGTTATTTGGAATAATTCTATTCGCGAATATTAAAGGTTATTCTCGAATAGGATTATTCCAAATAACAATACTAATGTGTATCAACCTGTGGGATCAGGCGAGAATAAACGCATAATTAAGTTAGTCAAATGAAATAAACGGTTGCCCAAAGATAAGTAGTGATAATTCGAAACTGACTCTTGATCTACTTCTCGTGAGAGGAGAGGAGATTGCCACTGTGCCCACTGCTGCTGCTCCTCTCTGTGGTGGAGCTGGCAATGAGAGACGAGTGGGAGGAGCGGGGAGCGCATGAGTACCTTAACAGGCAATAGTAATTAACAATAATTGTATCATGACAATTAGGAAATGTGTATATTTACAGAGATTTAGGATACGTAATGAGTGTGCACATGATGGGTGCGATGCTGAAACAGGGCGACAATGTAAGTTGGTCAAATACAAAAAAAACATCATGCCGTACCGTGATGTTTTGCCTTGAATACGTCGTTGAGTACGAGACATTTGGCGACAAGTTGAGGAGATTCCAGCTCTGCCTGAAGCACATTACCATGCAGTGAATCACAGCCAAGTTGAATCGCGCACATATATTTTAACACGCGGACCGTGAAATTTTTTTGAAGTAGGCAGTGTTAACACTCAAAACTATCTATTTAGAAATACGCGGAGGGATGATATAAGTAAAATCAATTTTTAAAAATCTGCTCAGTTTATGGGATTTGGCCTATAGTTCTGACCAGTTTTATGCGAAATCTGGCCAGTTGATAAATTCCGCAATAAGCCATATTGTACGTGGGAGGAAAATAGATGATTGTGCACTGTACTGATAGTAATGAGAAGGGGAGAAGAAAGTTTACAGTAATCCTACCGTATTGACGACTGGCGAACTCATGGTTGCAAATGAGAATTTCTCCCCAATCTCCGCCAGCTTCTTGAACTCTTTCCGCACCTGCAATCGAGGAGCCCGTGAATAAAATGATGAAGCATTTTTCACAGAAATGTTCTGTATCATCATTAATTTAACGATAAGATGGTATGCCAAATTCTACTATCTCTTCTTCAATAGATGTCGAGAGATTTCAAGAATTTATATATTTCACATTTTTGGATACATAGCCCTACCCACTCACGTCTTTATCAGCTCCACACATATCGAAAGTACGCAAATCGATTTCCACCTCCTGAAATTGATAGTGTACACAACCAAAACTTGTATACGGAATTGAAATTTTCTTTCCTACAATTGTCAGCGAACGTAAGAACACAAAGTAACTCACAGTCTCCACATTGGCGTACTTCTTCTCAAGCCTCTCAATATTGAACATGTATCTGTAAATATTCATATGCTTTCGTTATTTCTACTTTCTTCATTCCTCCTTTTGTACCTGGCTCTGCTAGTCTTAAATCCGTCCTTGTTCGGGGGAATTTCATCGCCGTCTGACGACATACTGTAACCTAGATTGACCATGAGAAAAGGAGAAACAATAAGTACAACAATATTAACTCTTCTCACAGTACATTATATATGCTCCTTCGGTATGAAAACCAATAATTGTCTCGTGATATTGGAACAAATCGGTTCGCGATATTCTTTATTCGGATCTAAGGAAGGCCAACGAACGAGAAACCAAACCTTTTACAATTTAACATTACTTTCGATAACCTGTACATTTTACTCTACAATCAAATTTGAAAACAAACGAATAAGTGAACTCGAGGTTAGGAAAATGTTGCCTATTAGAGTCTTCACAATTATCGACAACTGATGGAATGGGCGTCCTACAGTATCTCATTGTCTTACTAACGCGTCCTCTCATTTGATCTAATTGACGAGAGTGTGAGGTACCGAGAGAGTGACAAAGTGAGTTGAATTGTGGTGGAATGTAACTATAATTAAAAACTCGGTATGGAAAAGAGGGGGGGGGAATATTACTCGAATGATCAATGAACTCTGGAATGGAAAGCTTGTGCCAACGGGAAACAATAAGAAACAATAACTAAGCACACCAGAACAAACAGAGTAGAGGTTGTGTTGTTAGGCGACCTTTCTCAAATCGCACATGGCGTGCACCACAACGAGGAATCAATTAATGGGTTTGAGAAGGGCCTCAGTGAGTACAGTGACACGCACTCTCTCCCCTCGACCGACGTCGATATTGATTGAATCAGTGTCCTGCAGAGAATAGAGGATACTGTAAGATAGATTAAGAAGCTAATCACAACCTACCATATCCACACAAGACTCGTATTGGGCGATAAAGATCCCCCTTTTTGGAACTCCTATAGTTGGCATTCAATTTGTTCCACCGTATCCAGTATACCGTTAAGGGCCTACCTTGCCCTCGCAAACTATAAACCAAGACCAGTCTTGTTTTCAATTGAAAAATGGTCAATGATATTGCCACAAGTGTAATTTAAGCAAGTGTACCAAAAAAGTACGATAAATAGCTTTGCGAGAATGCATGTTTCTCGGCTAACGGGACTATTTCATATGTACATATCCTACTTCCTATCTCCTCCCGTATCCCTTACCTTGACGGACGAGTCGAGCCATGCGAATGCAATAGGCTTCTGCAGTCTAGCAGAGTAACCAGCTGACGTCACTTGACCGATTCTCTGCAATTAATGGGATATTATATTCCATAAAAATCAAATAGGTAAAAGGTAAAGGCAAAGGTAGTTCCGTCTTCAGCATACTTTCATGCGCCGAACATTGCGCTTTTCAGTGTGCACGCAAACTAGTAATAAAAAAACTAGGCATAAATCAAATATTATTAATAATAATATATTCCATCAAAATCTCATACCTCCTCCTCTCCCTCTCTTCTGAGTACTTCATTACCAGCGGGTACAACCGAGTCGGGAGTGTCCATTGTGATCAGAGTGAGACGTCTGGTAGTTACACACAATTATCGACGGTCATACCATCAAACCCATAATTTGCACACAAAAAACAGAGCGGCGGAATATCAAACTTTTGTAGTTCACTTCAGTCCCACTTATGACAGGAATCGGTAGATACTCGAGAATGGCCGACGCATAGGAAAAATCATGATTTTTAAATATTCCCATTTTATAGTGGAGGTACACCCACAGCTCCTCTATCGAATTGCGTTCCCAGAATTTTTTTAAAGCGATTCGTTTTTGCGCGAAATACAAAAGTACCAGGTGTGTTTGGAATTTTTTTCAAAAAGTCAAAGTTTGGAAAATCATAACTCGCTTCAATTTTCAGATACAGATTAACTGTTGGGTGCGTTAGATACACAGAGAACTCGGCTTCGACACCATTGCGATTTCATCATTCTTGACAAATGCGGCAGTGAGGAGCGGTCGTTTTTTGCAAATAATCCCGCAATTTTCGTTAAAGTTAAAACTACACGCCGGTTTTGCGCGCGTTATATAGAGGGTACTCAGTACTCATTATAGCAATAGTAGTGAGGTTTAACAGAGTGTGCGTTGTAATGAAGCGCTATTTTATGCGATTTTGGACGAAAACAATTAATGAAAAAAATAATAATCTCTTCGCTTAATTAGTGGTTGAAAAAATTAAAGACAATTCAAAAATAATATTACAATTGATTTTGTTACTTATTATTGATAACTTTTTGAATTGGAAAAAATTGAAAAATTTCAGACCTTATTTTCAGATTTCGTAAATTTCGTCTATTACAAGGTCTTAAAATGTTCCAATCTTCTTCAATTTTATTATTAGTTCTCACTGCATGTGGATCTGCACTTATTTTACGTTGCACACCACTTTTCTAAATGAATGGAATTTATTATGAGCCAAAACGTTAATGTTATTTAGCGCATGTTAAGAGACATCTAATATCATTAGGTTGTCATATGTAGTTTTGTGAATATGTGGAGAACATTTGCGTGTTTGGAAGTGAGAGTCTATCTCAACGTAGAAATGAGTTGCATCGCCAAGAAAAACGAGCACCTGCACGAGGACGCACGCTCTGCTTTCTCTGGCACTCTCTCCATTTCACCCGCTCTCTCGCCTTGTTCGATCCCGGTCCAACCACAAATATTTTTCGAAATATTCGTTTTAACATATTTGAGCTAATGGTGCTAGAGAGCATATCAATCGAAGTCGCTGGAACTGCCGTAAAATATTTGTGGTTGGACCGGAATCGAACAAGGCGAGAGAGCGGGTGAAATGGAGAGAGTGCCAGAGAAAGCAGAGCGTGCGTCCTCGTGCAGGTGCTCGTTTTTCTTGGCGATACAACTCATTTCTACGTTGAGATAGACTCTCACTTCCAAAAACGCAAATGTTCTCCACATATTCACAAAACTACATATGACATCTGAATGATATTAGATGTCTCTTAACAAGCGCTAAATAACATTAAAGTTTTGGCTCATAATAAATTCCATTCATTAAGAAAAGTGGTGTGCAACGTGAAATAAGTGCAGATCCACGTGCAGTGAGAACTAATAATAAAATTGAAGAAGATTGGAACATTTTAAGACCTTGTAATAGACGAAATTTACGAAATCTGAAAATAAGGTCTGAAATTTTTCAATTTTTTTCAATTCAAAAAGTTATCAATAATAAGTAACAAAATCAATTTTAATATTATTTTTGAATTGTCTTTAATTTTTTCAACCACTAATTAAGCGGAGAGATTATTTTTTTCATTAATTGTTTTCGTCCAAAATCGCATAAAATAGCGCTTCATTACAACGCACACTCTGTTAAACCTCACTACGATTGCTATAATGAGTACTGAGTACCCTCTATACAACGCGCGCAAAACCGGCGTGTAGTTTTATCTTTAACGAAAATTGCAGGATTATTTGCAAAAAACGACCGCTCCTCACTGCCGCATTTGTCAGGAATGATGAAATCGCAATGGTGTCGAAGCCGAGTTCTCTGTGTATCTATCGCACCCAACTGCTAATCTGTATCTGAAAATTGAAGCGAGTTATGATTTTCCAAACTTTGACTTTTTGAAAAAAAAATTCCAAACACACCTGGTACTTTTGTGTTTCATGCAAATACGAGACACTCCAAAAAATTTCTGAAAACGCTAATCGATAGAGGAGGGTTTGGAGTACCAACCATGTAAAAATGGGAAAAATTAAAAATCATAAATTTTCCTATGCGTCGGCAATTTTCAAAATGCTCGAGTCTCTCCCGATTCCTGTCTTATAAGTTGAATCTCTAGTTCCTCCACTTATAGGAAATTATTGTGTCTGTCTGTCTGTCTGTCTGTCTGTATGTTTATTTTTTTTTGTTGCAGCGTGACGGACATTTTTTTCATTTTTCCCATAAATCGCTTCAAATTTGCGCTATCTTCTCAGAACCTTTTGCATATGATAACTGATCAGAAAACCTTTCAAAATTTTAATATAAAAATCCGCTAATTTCACGGCCAAGTGGATAACGCGCCAGACTTTGAATCGGAGACCCCCAGGTTCGACCCCCGCCGCGGGCAAACCTTTTGCTGCATTTTTCGAAAGTGCCAGAAGTGGTCCTAACATGTTTTTGAACAACGTGAAACACGTTTTCACCTGTTTTGCCGAGTTTTAACGTGAAAAATCGAAAATTTCGAAAAGTTTCCAATTGATGCGCAGAGCGTAGGGGATCACAGGAAAAGTGTTTTGCGATGTCAGAAACGTGTCTGAACATGTTCTAACATGTTTTAACGTGAAAAATCGAAAATTCCGAAAAGTTCCCAAATGATGCGCAGAGCGTAGGGGATCACAGGAAAGGTGTTTTACGATGTCGGAAACGTGCCTGAACGTGTTCTAACACGTTTTAACTTGGAAAATCAAAAATTTCAAAAAGTTTCCAAATGAACCGGCGATCGTGGGGAATCGTGGGAAAAGTGTTCTGTCACAAGCGTGTACAAAAACGTACGACGAGTACATGCGAACTGAATACACGGTATCCTGCGGTTCCGTTGAGAAAGGATCGTGAGGCTGAGAGCGATCGAAAAAAGTTGCCACGGAGCCACGAAGTGGCGTAGCGGCAACTTTTTTCGATCGCTCTCAGCCTCACGAGCCTTTTGCAACGGAATAAGCCAGTACTCTTTTTAGCGATAAATATTCCCCAACATATTAAGCTCCCCCTGGACCGTACTTGGAGCCGGCTACCTAGCTCCCCCTGGACCGCACATAGAGTCGGTTACCGAGTCCTCCTCCGTAGCTCGAACCTCAGGAAAGCTACCGAACTCCCCCTGGACCGAACCTGAAGCAGGCTACCGAGCTCCCCCTGGACCGTACCTGAAGCAAGTTACCGAGGTCCCCCTGGACCGAACCTGCAGAACTATGCATAGAGCGTAATGTACGCATAGAGCGTAGTGCATTTAACCTCAACACATCCCTGCTAGTTTGAATGAAAGTGTCACCTATTGAAAGTCTGCTTGGAATACTCAATAGCCGATGCCTTTCCGATGAAGTCCTTGCCACTCTGCAATCACACATCATTCATCTCATACAAGTTCTCACTTCCCCCAATAATCGAATATTCAAGAAACGATTAACGAATATGTCTTCCCTTTTTTTCTTGTCAAATTTCAAAACCTGTTGCCCCTAGGGTCTAGATAAATTATTATTTATATTTCCCCATAAACTCCATCCAATTCCTTCGATTGCATCATCACTATGCAACTCCGTCCCCTCTCCTCGTACCTTGAGATCGACAAGTGCTCCCAGTCCACATTCGAATGGATTTGTATCAAGAGTGAGTTCTCTTCCCCAGATCTTGAATCCATGCTCGAGTCTCATAGAATTCATCGTGGCCTGGCCGAAATTGACGATTCCAAGGGGACGACCGGCTGACATTATAGCCTGAAGGAAGGAGAGATTGGATCAATAATAGACAATTTATGATTTAACAACTTATACCCCAATTGCAATGCAACCCGCTATCTTGGTATTACTAACACTCGAATTTATTTGTATTATTGTGAACATGGTGCACTAACTTTGCAAATGGGATTTACATTTGTAATGTAAATACTACTTGTCCATAATGAACTCACCTCATACAGTTTCTTGGAGTCGGCTCTGTTATGGAAAAGCTCGTATGAGAGCTGACCAGTGGAAGTGGAGGAACGGGCGCACACAACTGAGAAATAGAGAAGGTTGGTCAATGATAGATGAATTGACAAGTTACGGAAGAGACTTCATTGAATCTTTTTTGAGCGTTGGTATTTTCACTTACCTAAGATATCAACTGGAATTTCCTCATTTACAAGTGATAATCATCTATCCCCTATCCTTCCTCCCACTCCCTTCTCTCACCCGCAGCCGCTCCCAGTCTCATCAACTTGGTGCTTCTCTGGGCGAATCCCTCATCCGAGACGTCACTCTTTGTGAGCAATTGGAGGAGCTGAAGAAAGATGAATGCTTACAATCAAAGTGTACGATCAACTCACTTCTCTGCTCTTCGGACCGACGAGAGCGAGCGATGCGAGATACTCAGAGACAGAGTGAACCTCAAGGACCATACACATATTATAAATGTCATCGAATATTGTGTGCCGAAATACAGACATGGACTTATTTCGAGCACTAGTTTACTTTGCCGGACCACGAGAGGTGACAGCCAGATTCACACAGTGAGATGATGAATGGGGATCCCACCTGGGGTTAATTCCCGATTCGCTTGGTCCGGTAAAGTATACTAGTGCCATATTTCGAATAAATGATATCCTCACCTGAACCTTGAACTGCTTCTCGGCCGCAGCTCTCTTTAGCCAATAGAGATCTCTGCTTTCTCTCTCTGGTTCAGTCAGAAGAATGAACTGGGAACGAACGCTGTCGTGATGGAACATCTCAAGAGGTGAGAGATCGACTATTCAATTTGCATTACCACTATCATCAATTATGAGTGTCACGACTTACCCATAGGTCGACAAGTACGTAAAAACGAAGAAGCCTACCCGCATTTTGACATTTTTAAGGCCAATTCTGAAGACCCCTACACACATTTTGGGATTTTGGAAAATTGAAAATTCAACCAACATTTTAGCATTTTCGTGGCCAATATGGAGAAAAACCGAACCAACATTTTCATACCCGCACTGCCGGCCTATGTTCCAATCTGACCTTGAGGGGAGCGAGAATTCGTCCTGCTCTCGTCAGCATCAATCCCGATCCAATCTTGCCCAGTGCTGGCACCTAAACACCGATCTTGAATAAGACAAACGACGATGTTTCCCGCTCACCTCACCACACACCGCATACTCAAGGAGCTCCTGAGCATCGGGTCCCTTCACTTCGATCTTTCCCTTCCAACTCAGATCGATCACTCCGCATCGATTGGTGACCATCTCAAATGAATACAGTATTACGATACTCAATGACTACCGTATACCTGGTACTCCCTCTCCAGCGTCGACAGCACATTCTCCTCGTCATCCACATTGAAGTACTGGGCGACCTGAACATGATAATTCACATCAATCGATCGTCTCTTGATACCACCGTACCTCCCATCCGTTTCTGTATCCAAAGGTCGCACCCTGCTTCTTCAGCAGACCGTAGACGCCTCAAATATTTCAGTTAAAACCATTCTCTGGAAAGCCAGTTCTCGATAGTCCCCTATCGTACCGGAAATTCTGTCAGTGGGTCGGGCTGCGAGTCTGTCCGTGTAACTCCAGTTGTAGAACATCGAGTACGTCTCTACGCCCTTGTCCATTATGAACCTGTGTATTAAACATAATATCGTGATACACACTACTCCCACTCAATTACTATCCGTCCCTTCAACCGTACTTCCTATCAGCCCATCCATCGTATCTGCTCGCGTCAGTGTCGAACAACTCCGCGGGAGGCTCGCCGTCCACTATCCAATCGGCCAGGTACTCAAATAAAATAATAATCAATTTAGTTTTAATAAATATTATACCTTTCCAAGTCCTCCTGCAGACGAAACTCCGTCGAGGAACGCAGTCGACACCCAGTAGTTCTTGTCGAATGGACCAACCTGCAACAGGCAATATAGAGTGCGAAATGTGAGTCCACGATCTCTTCACTTCGCGCAATGAAGCGAAGTGTGCAATGAAGCGGTTGTGGTCCCACATTTCGCACTCTAATACAATGTATCATCGACCGAACAAATTGATCCAATAGACTACCGTATTCCTCCTTCACTCACCAGGGGATATCCATCGGGAGTCATACTGAAGACGGCAGCACGAGCATCTACCTGCACATAGAATCGATTTTATCTTCCTGCATGCCCTAATCATTTAGTCTCTTCCACTTACGCATCAGAACCATGTACCACGAATTCTGGATCATTGCATTTAATAAAACTAGTCTCGCCTTACATGGCGACAACCGAAAATACATTTTCTTCATTAAAAAAATATAAAACATTTGATTTTTGCTTCATTTCTGAATCATTTCCCCCTAATAAATCTTTATTCCCTACATATTCTTATCTCACTCTCACCTTGGCATTTCTCAGTGCAGGCAGCAGTTCCTGTGCTCTCTCATATGCACGTGAGAGACGAGAGAAATCGGGAGTAATCGAGGCAGATCCATCTGAGAAGGAAGGAGGTTCATGACTACATAGGCATTAATACATCTAAAGATACTAATACAGTGATCGGGATTCCTTCGAATAATTGGCGTACCCTTGGGAACTCCGTTCTTGTACCAATCCTCGCGAATCTTCACGCGGTCGATCATCTCGAAACCTGCAATTGTATTTATTAAATGCGTATTCTTCATCAGTGCATAAATAAGACAGTACCTCCGAATAGGAGTTCGTCTCCACTTTGTCTCACGTAGAAGGTTGAATCGTGGTCGATGACTGCAGGCAGACCAGCCTTGAGCTGCTCCGTCGGCTGAAGGGACAGCGATTGGAAGTAGATCAATTAGTGGAAAGTAATTTATATAATCGATAAATGGAATGTCTCCTGTACCTTGATGACAGCATATTGATGCTCCACGATGATCATAGGAATATTGTGTCCAGAGAGACGAGCGATGTCGTTCGCCCAGATTCCACCTGCACAAGTTTACTCTTTCGAATAACAAGCATTCAGAGGATTTTTGAATAGATCATAGGATGAAACATACCAGCATTGACAAGATTTCTCGTCTTAATGAGCGATCCATCTCCCAGTCCAACCAGCCATTCTCCCGTAGTCTACAAACTATTTATCTCTTTTCGAAAATAAAAAAAATAGACTAAACGGGCTGCCGTCATTGTAACAGTTTTTTTTACAAAGGAGACTCGCCTTGTCGTATCTGATGAAATCGGGAATCGTCTGGTTCACAACTGTGGCTCCTCCCGACTTAGCTCCTGCAATCAAACATTTAAAAAAGTTCTTTGCGGCTGCGTTTTGTAAATACTGCCTCCCAGGAAGACATAGCATTATCTATACCAACTTAAAAAAATATTAATCTCCACCGTACCCGTAACGAGTGCCTTGTTGAGTCCTCTGGCGTCAACGAATCCGTCGTTAGTAGTGTAGAGACCGCCAAGAATCTTCAATTCACTAGATGTAGAAAAAACATGCGACGCAGATCAATAAATTACAAAGTACCGTACCTCGTTTCTGTTCAGATGGGGTACCATCTCCTGCACTTGATCGGGGGTGAGCAGAGTCGTCTTGCAGACGTCTCCCTGTAATCGGGAAAATCTTTAATCAATATCCAACAGAATACGGTAACGCACAAGTTTTAGTATTGATTAGTTGCGCACTAGATCAGCATAGCTTTATGCAGAATCACGTTAGGAAACAAAGTTGCGTATCTGCGTAGGCATTTACTATTAGACACATAATCAGCGTAATATTTGTTGTCTAAAAGGCAGTAACACATGTGCATTTAACAAATGTTATTTCGGACTGTTCGCGGGACGTCGACATAGACATACACACAAGCTCACCGGCGCATTCACATCTCCTGGCTTTGGCTAGAATATAAAAATAGAAAGGATGATGGACAAAAGAGGCTTTACCATACAGAAGCGATCACATTTCATCAGTACCCCCCCCCCTTATTCTGACCTCCTTGTAATAATCTCTTGCAGTGTACTTCCTGAATTCGGCCAATCTTGTCGAGTTTGTGGCCAGTCTCAGTGTGCCCGGACGGTTGAACGAGATCGACTCAAGTGATAATGCGATGCATAATGTCTATAGAAATACTATTAATAGTCAACCGTACCCCTCCGGTCTCCTTCTCAAGTCGGGCGTAGAGATCACACGAGTAGGCCAGAATGGGCTTGTATCGATGAGCTGGATGGGCGGCAGAGACGAGACCTGCGATATATAATCTCTCTCTCTATCGGGGTTGAAGATATAGTCAGTTATCCGCAGTTGATGATG
The DNA here is from genome assembly GCA_036245785.1 of Pristionchus fissidentatus. NCBI lineage: Eukaryota > Metazoa > Nematoda > Chromadorea > Rhabditida > Neodiplogasteridae > Pristionchus > Pristionchus fissidentatus. The sequence goes on along the minus strand of BTSY01000005.1, from coordinate 26,347,663 downwards.
ATCACTTCATTTTGGATACTGTTCATGAGTTCCATAAGAATTATACTATTAAAGTACTCTCTCATCTACCGTACCAGGAGAATGGAAGCTGGTGGCAGAGGGCGAGGCCACGTGCTCCTTCTCCAGCAGAACGACGTCCTTTAAAAATAATAAAATTCTTCCTCATACTTCGCAATATCAACAATCGTGTCTATTTATTGCAGTATTTGTGTTTCTACCTTGATGTTCCTCTGAGTGAGATGGTAGGCGCAGCTGCTACCTGCCATTCCTCCTCCCACTATAACAGCGAATGCGTGTTGAGTAGAGGAACCACTGCAACAACACTAATTCATCCACTATGTAAAAAAGAATAGTGGATTCCTCTATCCGCATCAAAAAAAATTGAAGTCAACAAAATAGAGAAAAGCTACAGACCGAGTCTGAGCGATGGCGCTCCGAAGAGTCGGAGATTGTCGAAGACGTATCATCTACAAAAGTAATTACTATTTCCCCACGAATCAAGGGGTTGCTTTCAGATATTAGTAATCGCTATGAACGATTTTAATAGCACTCCACAGCCTCCTCAGAGATCATCATTTATCGCTTCAATCGGGTTTCATTCCTAACCAACAGTTTAATTTAAAAAAATAACATACAAAAACGTGTGCGATAAGTCAACAATCGATCGTATGTAAACATGATTCAAACGAGGAACAATTAATAATCGAAATACAAAACAACATCTCCAGATTGCGAGACAGGTAGGTTATGGAGAATGGTGCTGGCCAGAGACTAGAGGGTACTGTAAGAGTACTGTAGTCTGTAGTTTCCCTCTCATGACAGTTGACTCTGCATCTCGAGCATTTTCGTGTTCACATGGGCGGGGAATTTGTGAGGGACGGAAGCAGCGTAGACGAAGATTGCATCCGCCAGTCTAAACAGATATACGCCATCATTATTTTACTTCTCAATTTTGAAATGCTTGACAAAATTTTAATGCAGAAAATAATTTTACTGTTTGAATGCTCGAGAAAATGTATATTTATAAAAATGGAGTCTTGCCCTTCACATACAATAATTGTAATCGAAAAAAGCTAAGACCATAAGTTTAGATTCTCAACTTGAGAATATAAATAAAGTGGTCGCTTTTCTCACCTTTTGAGTTCGCTTCTCTCTCTATCTCCAGCGACGTCTCCCATTGTGAGCGTGGACACGACCAATTTTGTGAGGGCGAAGCACACCTCGGGAAGAACCTCACGAACCTCAACGAGAGGAGTATGATAATTATTGATATCATATGGACAGTGTCTGGTCACTCCACATCTCCCCCACCTCCCACTGAGCCCATATGACTAATGAAACTCATTTGTCGATCGCCCTGTCCTACCTACCTTGGGAGGCAATCGATGGAAGTCGGAAAGGGCGGCCGACAGACTGTCTTGATCCACGGGAACGAAGCGAATCTTGCGAAGCATCGACACAACCTCCCTGCAATCAAAGCGCCTTTGAGCATTCGTCTTGAGATGTATAAATATACACAAGGAATATTGCAAATTCGATACACAAATTTCAAATAAAACAACTTAGAACTGAAAAAAATGTTATATAGAGGTACAATCGACATACCTGTAGTTTCCCTCCGCACACTTTCTCATCAGATTTATCGTGTCGAGCAGTTGGCAGAGACAGGCTTGACCGGCAGGAGAAACACGACCGGGATTGTCAGCTGAACAGATCATTATAGGGGTCAGCAAGTCAGGAAAATCACCGAACAAGCGATAAATGTGAACTTTAAAATACTCTTGCTGGCCACTATTTTCATTGTCGTTGAAATGTTCAAGTTCTCAATGAATAGTGTCCTCACTTGCAAGATAGAACAGTTCCATTCCCTCAGCAGTACTCTCCACAATCTCCGTCTGATTTCTGATTGCACTCACCATTCGATCGCAGCTCACCTCAACACACATTATTCTATCAATGCATACATATCTTCTTATCCAATCTCACTCTTGTAACTTCTTCTGGACAATATTGATGCTGCGCAAATTTCATGGGGTGGAAGGTGCACATCAGTTTTATGCACCCTTTTATAACTTTTTTCCTAGTGAAGCTACAACTTCCAAACTTGATACAGGGCCCAATTAAAATGAAAATGTTCAAAACGTTGCTTGCAATCCCTTTATCAAGTTTGGAAGTCGTAGCTTCACTAGGAAAAATGTTATGAAAGGGTGCATAAAACTGATGTGCACCCCATGAAATTAGCGCGGCATTAAATAAGAGCTCTCAAAATGACTATCACCCCTTCTCTTAACTCCTCTCTCTCTCACTCCCTCACCTCTACTGCCTTGTCCACATTTCCAGCCAGCAAGAATAGTCGTATAGCATCAGCGGGCGCACCTCCAATCAACGAATCATTCGCCACTCGATCGATGACCGAGTCCGCATTCGACACGTAACTGCAATCGGAAGATGCAAGCACGAATTACGCAGGCATCTTGACACGTGTTAGCATATTAGTGTACACTCACTCATCGATTAGTCCGGGTGTTCTCTTGCCTTCCTTCGTTCTCTTGCCCAGAATAAGTCCATCCTCACTCGTGAGATAGACAGCTCTGGACACGGCAGTCTCGAAGATGTCCCCTCGAGTAGGACCAGAGATTCCCTCAATACACACTATTATAGAGTCCATGGAAAGAGACAAACCAACCTTGAGGAAGTACCAGTAGTCGAGGGAGCGGGGAATGTCCGTCAATTCGAACGACTGCAACATACAATTATTCCATTGAATCAATTAAATATACAAAATTTAAGCATTATAACTAAATTTTCACCTTAGTGTACACATTTATTAGTCGTGCGAGATTGAGCTGACATCGAGTGGGAGCAACAGCTTCCATTCGAACTACAATTAGGTCATTTGCTCCCCGTCATTCCACATTGTCTCTTTATTCTCCATCTCTCTACAATAGCCGCCGAAAACATTGCAATAAATTTCAAATCGTCATAACTTCTTTTAAAATTGTGATAGAGACCCACGGTTTGGAGCATTAGATAGCAAATCCATAGGAGATTATAGCAAATATCTTAATTTTATGAGAAGTTATGACGATTTGAAATTTGCAGCAGCACTTTTGGCGGGTACTGTGACTTGTCTCTTCTCTTCTCTCACCCAATTCCTCCGTCGCTGCTGCCATATTCAACAGTTTGCTCTCGTGTGCCACAATGGCCATATGAACTGCCTCCGCCGCTCCCATTGAGTCGTACATCACCTGATTGAGAAAGTAGACAGTCAGTAATTTTAACGATGTATTGGTTAAAACAGCCATTAGAATAAAGTTTTGCAAACAAAATCACCACATCTTCAGTGCCACTAAAACAATAAATTCCGAATTACAACATGAACCATCCCGTGAGCGTTAGCCAACTGACAAAACATTTTTTTTAAATATACTTATCTCCGTTTCATTTTTTTGCAAATATTTCTACGCTATTTGGACATTCAAGTTTTGAAAAGTATGATCAGCTGCATTTCCATGTGAACGTAGCCCCCTCACCTCACCTTGATTGCTCTCTCTGGTTGTCCTGTGAGAACGAGGGCAGTGAAGTAGTGGAACCACTCAGAAGAAGAACCAGAGGGCATGAAGTACGATTCTCCTGAAAGATACGAGAAGTGAGCAGAGGGCGAAAGAATTGATTTACGTATCTATGGCACACAGTATTGTATCCAACCATATGCGAAAAGGTAAGTCAACAACGAAGCGGGCAGTCAATTCTGTGTAATTTTCAACTTAAAGAAACCGACAAAGAAAAATATTAATTTTGAATTTTATTCGATGTTGAAGGCTCTACTGACCGTTGCTTTGGATAATAAAAGGAATTAAAATGAGCCCCTGATTTGCTACGACCGACTGGCAGCCGAAATATTGAAAATGTGCCAAAAAAATTTCTCTAATTTTCCTTAGTGAATAATATATTTTTCACCCGTATGTGAAAAAATCCTGATTCTTTTTTTTGTATTTGGTCGGTAAAATTAATTTATAAAAACCCAACCAAAATATAATATTTTGGATTTTTCGCTTCAAATTTCGAAAACCCTTTCATAAATACGGTAGTTTCTTATCAGAATTCAAAACCATATTGTCAGATCATAAACCCAAAGCAATAAGCATTTTTCTTTGTTTCGAAAGCAGCACCCTGATTTTGAAATTTTCTTACCAATATAAAGTTTCAACAACATTTTAAAATCATTTCAAAAAAATTAGGCACAAAATTTGGAATTTTCTTACCCCAATTTCGAGAATTTTTTTGGCCTTGTAACCATTCAGAGAAAGGCAACCTATATTTGAGGAATTTTCTCACCAAATTTCGGAAATACTACCAGGAGTTTGGCAAGTTTTTTTTTATGAAAATTCTGAAATCCTATTAATTTTTTTTTAAAACCCAACCAGTGTTTTGGCATTTTCTCACCAAAATTATAAAAACAATTTATTTCAAGGATTTAAAAACAAATTTCGAAAAAAATAAGAAACAAAATTATGGAATTTGTGTAGTTATTCACTAAAACTCAATCGAATCTTGAAAAAAAAAACTATCTTTCTCAGAAAGAAGCAAGATTTTTTGTTCGGCCTAATTTCTAAAACAGTCGAGCGATGCTTCTCATCCTTCCATCCAATCGCCCTCATCCCCTCCAGAGCTGGGACACAAAAAAGCGTTTTTTTCGGACACAAAATTTTATGTGAACAAAAACACAAAAAAATTGCTGCGTGCACATAACACAAAATTTTGTTTCGTTGGGAGAACATTATAAAAATCATATTTCATAGGTTTATTGTCGAACAAATATGAGTTACTATATAGAAGCCAAAAAGGTTCTTTGAACAAGGTTCAGCTCTAAATTTAATTATTTCGTTTCAAAGTTGTAGCAAAAGTAATTATGGAAGCTAGAATTCATTTATTTTACTTGACCGAAGTAAAATAAAGCATCTTAAAATAGTACATTTAAATTTTTTTACTTTTTTCAGGTGGCTAAAACACACAAAAAAGCTCGGTTTTAACCATTTTGTAAATGAAAATCACCGATTTTGGTTGTGTATTGGCTCTCTTTCACGCAAAAATACAGAAAACACCAAAACAAAATTCCAACCCATCTCCTTTCACCATAGACCAACAAGGCTGTTGCTATCTTCCATGAAAAACATTGAAATGTGCTGTTTGTAGTCGGGCACACTTAAAACCAATCAATAATCAGAATATGATATTATTTAATCTATATTACCCTCAAAATTAACGAAATTAGATGAAAAAATGTTGCATTCGATTTTTCATAAGATAAATTTTGAGTTTGACGGAAAAGCCGCGCCAGATTACATAAGAAAAATTCATAGTCAGGAGTTATCTAAATAAAAAAAAACCCGTGCGCAACCACGAACTCCTGTGAGCGTCTGCTCCGAGGGACACACCTTCCCGTCTTTGCCCCTCACTCACCCAAATCAACCGCTATCGTCTTCTGTTGTTCAGTGTAGATGGCAGCAGGAAGGGCGGGATCGACTCGAAGTGCCACCAGATGGCCCCACAACCACTCCTCCAGATTGGAAGCGACTGCAATGAGAAGAGAGTGAGTGACAACCTCCATTGTTCATACTACATTTTTCCGTATCGAAAGATTGATAACATAACTACAACTGATACAACAATCAACATACTGGTTGGCTCAAGTCCGAGTAGTACAGCATAGAGTGCTCTCTGGTGCTCGTCCCCTATGTGATTCTGCTCGTGTCTCCATTCCGAACGCAGTTTCATCTCAAATTGAAAGGAGATTAACAGGAAGTCAATATACACCAGCTATTGAACATACATATGTTGCACCAAAAAAGACGAACATGTTACCTGGTACCCTCCCCGTTTTTTTACAAAGTCGAAAATATTGGTTAATTTTTCAATTAACAGACCTTTAGATCCTAAATATTGTCTCATTTTTCGAAATTTTATCTCAAATTGTCAAAATTCTGCCAATATATGTTCCCTGTAATATATTTCGCTTTTGGAAAATACCTTTTGGGTACATGATAATAATGCCCACCTTGGTCTCCTCGTTGAGTCTCGGCTGTCCTGCAAGCTGATTGAGTGCTCCGACGAGAACGGCCGCACGAGGGAAATGGGCGAGAGACGACAATGCATCCTGAATAGAGAACGAGATATAGTGGCTGTGTTAACACAAGTGGACAAGTCACGTGTACGAGTTGACGAGAAGAAATTACACAAGTCATCAACTGAACCATTATCAAGTATCATGTATTGCCTGAATCTAATGATCCAAAAGTGTATTCATGACCATAGGTGGGCACAGGGTACCCTGACTACCACCTGCAGGGGAGTACGCCTACCGCATGCAAGCATAATCCGAAAAAAAAATTTTTTTTTCTGGTAAACACCTGAAAAAGGGGTCCTTTGACAGTCACATGACGGCCTCCTGCAGGGCGAAATTGTGATCGGACGACCGCCCGCAAAAAAAAATTTTAGCTGCCCATCTATGTTCATAACTTCTTCTCCCATCTTCCGCCTACCTTAGCTGCTCCGATCTCTCCCGCTCTGAGTGCGTGATAGGCGAGTTCCCATGCAGAGACGCCGCCCTCGAGATCTCCCGATCCCGTACCGTGCACCTCAATAACAAATATGTGCATTTCAATTGCTAAACAGGAGACAGTAGCTACACAGCTCCGTTTGATCGATACGTTAGTCATCGAATTCAAATACAATTTCAAATTATAAATTCCAATGTTATAATGATTGATCGATCGAACAGCCAACACTGATACTGCCTTACTATGTCATTGATTGCTTACCTTGAGATATGCCATGAGTAGACTCTTCATACTCGGTACTCCTCCCATCTGAGCCCTCTCGAGAGAACGAGACACGCATTCACGCATGTGCACGCAGAATCTGAAGTTAGAAGCATTCTTTAACCAGTGATCACATTCAAATGAGTTGTAGGTAACAAAGAGTTTAAGCTTAAATGCGTCTTTTCTCTCAACTTAATTTTCCATTTCACCATAATGTGAAAGTGCGGACTCACTGTTGTTCCAATACTCCGGTTGCCCTTCTCACCAATTCGATGCTCTTCGCTGGTTCCTCGTGTGTCGACAGACGTTCTCCGAACATGGCAGTCATCTGAGGTCGCACATTGCGTCATTACTAGTCAATGCGACTACACAATCTGCCCACATATTGCCATGCGGCCTGCAGATCCTCCGACGCTCCTCCCTCAACTGCTGCTTCCATTAGCATCTTGTCGATAGGCTTGCGTCGATTACTCTGGATATACCTAAACGGACTCACTTATTTAGTAAACGTTCCATAGGTATAATCGTTGATAATTGGCCCACTTTCTGATTCTATCGGCATAGAGTAGCTCTCGTCTGGTGGCCTCTCCACTCGGAGCCACGAATCGACTAGTAGAAGAGGGGGAGGAACGAATCTACAATCATAATTATAATAATTAATATTTTACTTATTAATATAAACAATAGTATCTCATTGTATTCCATTACAAACACATAATATAACGAATTGTAAGTAGCCAAAATAATTATTATCTGTAGCTTCATAATCCTCACACTCATTTTACTACACACATTATTACTCACATTTTCTTTGTCCTTTCTCACTGGTTTGAGTGAGGGGAGAGGATTGCTGAGAAGAGTCTGGTTGAAGAAAGCCCGTTCTATCTGCAGTCGAGTTCGCTCCTCCATCTCAGCCTCCTACAAAACATTATTGCAAACACGTTTACTATAAGCTCATCTTATTTACGTTGAAACCAATATCTTTTGCGATTGAGCAGTACAATGTCCCACAAGAACCGGCAATTATCTTCGTGAAGTGAAGAAGATGAAGCAGAAAATACAAGCCAATTCGAATGTAAATGTAAGAGCCGCTTACATATTCCTCATCTTCTTGGAGTGCATGTCTGGCTGCAGCAGCAGCGGCAGTCGAAGGTGCTGCAGGAGTGAGAATGGGCGGGGCTACTCGTAGAATAAGTCCCTTATCACCGAAGAGAAGATTCTGAAGATAATAGGGATAATTTAACCTCAACTACACATACAATCAATTATGAGTCTTCGACACATCCTGAACAACTTCTGTGTTCTCCATCTTATTGAGAATTGCTTATACGAGCGCATCTGATTATATATTAAACAATTCACATATGGAAAACGCTGCGACCGTCATGCAATCAATGGATCAGAGTGCGATAAGAGACCACTACCCTTTGCTCCAAACAAGCGCGTAGCGAGAGATGTCAAGAAGAGAAAGAGAGAAAGAGAGAAAGAGAGAGGGCCAAGGGTTTCTCTACACTCTTCACCAATTCTAGCCGTGCCCATTCTACACGTAGGATCGGAAGACAAGTAAACAACACTATTCAATCGATGCAGAAAAAGATGTAAAACAGATGGGGCATTAAAATGAGGGGAACAATCAAACACCTTCCACACAATACCACTCTCAAGTTCTTATTAGCATTACTTACAATGTCATTTACCACCCAGTATTATCAAAAAAATCATTGCTGCTTATTCATGATAATAGCAAAAAAAATTTAGTATTTAGCAAAAAATGTCACTGTAATGCAGAGTTACCGATCGAAGGCGGAAGCATGTACCTGAGTATTTCCTGCGACACACTTCTTCTTGAGCAGAAATTCGCTCGATCGGAAGATATTGCTAAGATCATCGGATAGACCAGGAACGACGCGCTGAACAAAATACTGATTGCTTGTTGCGGACAACAGTTATAGACGTTGAGGAAAGCACAAAAGATTCCCGCAGGTAAACTGAAACTAGTTAACCTTCTGCCCATAAGCAGCCGTTTCAGCAGCTCCGACAGAAGTGAGTTTGTCGGCGCGCGACAGTAGATCGTCGAACGCGCCCGGCATCACTTAAATAAAAAGAATAGTCATGACAATTTGAAACCCATTGAATTTTGAATCGGAGGAGAAACAAAGTTGTCATAAGTACATTGCATTAAACACACATTGCATATGTGCATCAGCAAAATTGGAAATAAAACATGCATTTGCGTTATAAATCGATTCAAATTCTAAAATACAAATTTGCAATTTTTAAACAATTATTGTGCATTAACGAATATACCGTAGTTTATTAGGAAAACTCGGCTTATTATTGCCGGTTCCCGGAATTCCAGCTCTTTTCAAAAATCTATTATCGATATATCAATATAATTGGTTATTTGTTGTTATTATTCTGTAACTTTAATTGCAGATCGATGGAGGCTCACTAGGGGCATCTCTCTGACTACTTGCAATCTAGTACTATCTTCCAAAAATGAGTTGGTATGTTTTTTTCTGTTGATTTTTGATAGCTGATCTGAGCATTCCATTAACTTTAGTCTTCTCAGGTTGCAGCGAAAGGCGCGTGACCCCATGGTCGCATTAGCTGCTGGTCAATTTGGACTGAGTATTATGCAGACGCTCTTCATGTTCTACTACGTCAAGGTTCTCTCTCGTTGTTTACAGCTTGTCCTTGATATATTTTAAAATTCCAGGTGAAAGTGGGTGCATGGTATTTCTCTTCAGGTATATCTAAACGTCTTCAAGATCTCCGAAAAATTTTTTGCGATTGCTCAAGCCCTTTTCCTTGTGTGGAATGCAATCAACGACCCACTTTTCGGATATCTGCAGGTACTGTCTACAAGAGCATGGATTGCAGTTGGAAGTATGTATTGCAAGCTCAGTAATGTCATTCCATGCAGGACTCTTCTAAATCATGGTTGTCCAATCGACGAGCTGTGATGCGTCGACTCGCCCCTGCTATGGCCATCTCTTTCATTGTCATGTGGCAGTGGATGCCCTACGAACAAGGTGAAGGAAATACTGCAGAGTCTGAAGGGGCTGGACATATTCTCAAAACTGGCTTTTAGAAAATTCCCGGTTCTAAAGCCGGACCTATCATAACTCGAGTCCAAAATGATCAGTCCAAAATGATGCTAGGAGGTCGTGGTAGAGCCCAAAAAATGCAGAGAATATCAGTAATATATTTCATGTTCACCTGGAATGGCACAAACTAGGGCCGAAAAGTTGCGGTATGGAAAGTGATTTTCAGATACAATAAATATTTTTATCGTATCTAAAATTCGAGAAGCAGCAGATTTTCTATACATAATATGAAAGAGGAGCTAGAGTAGTGTTGGATAAAAAAAAATTTAAAAAATAAAAGGGCCTAAGACCTAAAGATTTTAGGTCGAAAAATGTCTTTGAATGTCAAAATCTGAAAAATTCGAAAAACTCATTCTTCTAAAATCACCTGGTCTACGTTTTTTTCTTGAATAATGATTCGGGAAAAAGCGAGTACGGGAAAAATAAAATAAAACCATAATATACACGCGCTGTATCACAATAACTTGAAAAATGCCAGAAAAAAATCTAAAATCAGTTTTAATAATTCGTATTATTTTTATTGGTGAAGGCAGTCGTACATATTTTTTTCAGAATAATTATCACCTCCCTCGCAATTACTTTTGGACGTACGTCTAATCTTAAATATTCAACCTTTGAATTGATTAGAAGCATATACCAAAATCTTATGTTCCATGAAGAATTTAGAATGTTTTCTTTTAGTCTGTCACGCTTGAAACGGATCAATTATCAAATTTTGGTGCTTTCAAAACTCATCTTGTGCTCAGAATCCGGGAGAAAAAATTTTTTTTCTTCAAAATTTTATATTTTTGAAAATATTTTTTTCTCAATTTTGTGTTTACCTGAAAGCCCACGTCCCATTACATCAGAAAAATCTGCAGACGCTTGGTAAAAATCTGCAGCAGGGATATTAAACCAGGCGCAATTCCGAAATGATGCCTGGGTTTGTTCCCTTGAACATACCTTTTGGTCTATGTTTAGAAGTGATTTTTTAAATATTTAAAAAAAAGTTTTTCGGTCATTTTTTTCATTTTATTGTGATGTAGCGCGTACATATTATAGTCCTATTTTATTTTCCCCGTTCTCGCCGTTGATCATTACTCAAGAAAAAAACGTATACGAGGTGATTTTAGAAGAATGAATTTTGCGACTTTTCAGATTTTGACATTCAAATACATTTTTCGACCTAAAATCCCCTTTTTTTAATTTTTAAAATGTTTTTTGTCCAACACTACTCTAGCTCCTACCCTCAATCAGGCAAACTTCCCTGCTCCATGGCCTTTCGTCAAGAAAGGAGCGTACGGTCAGAGGAAGATTGGACCATACAAGATTGAGAAAAATCGATGGCCCGGCCCTGACAGACAATTCCCTGAATTGAGTCCCAAGTGGAATAAGGAGAATCCAGAGAGTCTCCACAATTACACTGGTGTTCGTCGAGAGGGCTACATCGATGCCTCTACTGGTTCTTTCGTTCCAGTTCCTGAGATGGGAGTGGAAATCGTCGCTCCTGATTTCATCGGATTCCAGCTCTCCCCATATGTCTCGTATCGAACTGACGTGGAAACTGATAAGAGAAGAATGGCATATGAAGTGAAAGTGAGGGAGAAAGGATCTGAGGCTCTCGCTGATCTATGCACCAATGAGGATCAGAGATGGCCTCCTCCCAAGATGACTGCAGAAACTATTCGAATTGATCTACGCTGATGATGTGAGAGGAAATTTCAAGGAAGGAAAATATGGACAGGTCTCTTCCATCTCGGATACTCACAATCCTACTTCAAAGAGCGAGATTAAGGAGACCGATTGATAGAATGTTCAATCATACCGTAGTCTTAGTTTTTTGTTATGCAATTGTTCGTTGTGTTCCGTTTGAGTGTTGATAAATGATTGAGCTAAAAAAAAATTCATATTATGCATAGAAAATCTGCTGCTTCTCGAATTTTAGATACGATAAAAATATTTATTGTATCTGAAAATCACTTTTCTTACCACAACTTTTTCCACCCTCGTTTGTGCTATTCCTGGTGAGCATAAATTTCGAGAAATAGTAAAGTTTGAAAAATCGTAATACTGATACATTACTGATATTTTTTCTGCATTTTTTGAGCTCTACCACGACCTCCTAGCACCATTTTGAAATGAATTATGATAGTTCCGGCTTTAGAACCGGGAGTTTCCTAAAAGCCGGTTTTGCGACCTGACACTTGGATTCAAAACATTATTTTGTCCTAACCATTTCCACATTTAAGTTTGAGCGAAATAGAAAATTTTTTTTGAAAATTGTTCCGAAATTGCACCTTTTCCTGCAATCTCTCGTGATACCTCTTATATATATTTAAATATTTATGATGATCACGAAATAATTATATGAGAGCAATCGCGATAGAATCGACCGCCGGCGGAAATAGAAAATGTTGGTCTCCGATTTGGCTTAAAACTAAAACAAAGGTACTTTCGGGTCTGCTCTATTCAAATCTGGACACTAGAGCTCATGCAAATCATTCGCTGTCGCGAGCTGTTGCCTCGAAGCTGAGGTGTTTGGAATTTTTACTCAAAAAAATTTCACGTATCAGGTTGGCACGAAAGTAATGAACGATTTCGATATTTTTGAAAAATCTTCCGTGCTTCCTTCACAGGTCCTCAAACAAATTCTCTGTGGGGACATTTCATAGATTGAGTCTTCCTCTTTTTATCGCCTACTACTTTATGATTGGCTTATCATTATCACAAGGCAGGGAAGGGGAGAAACTTGGCTGCGCCGGTTTCGACTCGGCACTTTCACTGATTTATATTTCTGTGGTGGATCGAAGCAGGGCCTCATGTAAGCTATCAACTAAAAGAGTGATGTTCATAGAATACAAGAAGGATAATTAGACAGGCCTTCCTTATTGGGCTTATGAGAAAGGATGTCTAGAATTTTATGTGTTTTTTTAAAAATCACGATATGGTGCATTTTTGCGATTTCTAGAGCTGCCAGAGTGAATTGAATCTTGACTTCCCTTTTGTTTATAGGGCTACCTATCACGATTATAATATTGCTTTTCAATTTGAGCCAGGTGCTTTCTTCAATAAACTGACGGGGAGTAAATGTATGCACCAAAATTGGAGATCGAAAATGAGCACACACAAAGTGTAAAAATTTTAGGGAATATTGTATCAGTCAGTTAGACCGCTCATTTTGCAGTAAATGTCTATTAGTATTATTGTTTAGTAGGGCATTAATTGATGTCTGCCTACGTTGAATGGACAGTTCATTCAATAAGGCGCCAAACGTTGGATATTTTAGGAAATTTTTCATATTTTGATTTTTTTTGAATTTTTAATTTTTTTAAAGTTCATAATTTCAGAGTTCAAATAAACTGTGGTGGCAGAAAAGCCCATACGCAATGAATACATCGCGCAATATTAGATCTCGGTAGCCCCGCATTGGATAACGTGATTAAGATTTATCCTGACAAAACTTTTTCCGGGGTTTCGAGATTTCGAGAACCATAACTTCGAAACGAAATATAGCATGGGCTCATACTCACCGCACAGTGAAAGAGGGATGTAGATATTATAATTTATTCTAGTGTGAGGTTTATGAAAAATTCTTGACGTCGACAGAATCATTTAACTCATTTCCTCTTTTTTCCACTCCTTTCAGAAATATGCATATTTTCGAATATCTAGGGGTTTGAGGAAGATCTGATCGAAACAAAAGTTGGAAGTTTGTATTCAATAGTCCTCCTATTACATGCCATAAATACAAGGCATAGTAATTTGTAGTGACCGAAAACCAAAACCTCAAAATGCCGAGCTCAAATCGTTCAAAACTTTCGTGCCAACCCAATAAATTAGTGTAACTTTGTTCAAACTTGAGATATCTTCTCGTTCTCGGGATTATATGAAAGAGTAAACCTTCCGCTACGATTTGAGCACCACCACATCATTCCTGGCCCATGCCGTGCTGCGCAGTGGTCGCTTTCGAAAAAGTTTCCATAATTCTCCTAATCGGAAAAACCAATGCCCCATTCTCGGGCACTTTATAGGGCCATGTATGAAGTTACTTCGCCCAACTTTTCAGCCGGATCGGGACATGCGAAAAAATGACGCTCTCGCCGAAGTAGGAGCTGCCAAACGTTTCATGCCATAAACAAAGTTTAATATATGATCAAAATGGTTCATCACTTTCATCTCAACATTCTGAACATCTTCTCTTTTGAAAGTGAACAGCTATCTTTTTCGAGAACAAAGTTACACTGCTTAGAAGTTGCGACGCGCGCTCGCCACCGTCCCCTCTGCTCGTCTCGCGCTCTCTCACTTCCGCACACTCTCTCACGTGTTTCAAGCACTACCTGATCCAAATATACTTTGAAAATTCAGTAAGCATGAATTTCGAACATATATGGCTCTCTTTTTAACTAATACGAGTTTTCTCAGGACAAAAATGAAAATCATGGTGAGAGAGCGCGAGACGAGAGAGGGGACGAGGGGACGACGGCGAGCGCGCGTCGCAACTTCTAAGCAGTGTAACTTTGTTCTCGAAAAAGATAGCTGTTCTCTTTCAAAAGAGAAGCTGTTCAGAATGTTGAGATGAACATGATGAAGCATTTTGATCATATATGAGAGGAATCGCGAGAGACTCGAGCTCATCGGCCATGGCCGGGACATAGAAATTTATGATTTTTGAATTAGCTGAAAACATAGCACAAGGTACTACAAACTTCCCTCTATCGAATAGCGTTTTCATAATTTTTTTTAAAAAATTTCGTTTTCGCGTGAAACACAAATGAACCTGGTGAGTCGGAAACTTTTTCGAGAAATAGTAAAGTTTGAAAAATCGTAAATATCTTCAAAGTAAAGATAAAAATCCGCGGTTTGGTGCGTTAGATAGACAAATGACTCGGCTTGTTTATCAACAGCTCGAAGTCATTCCTGGATGATGCGCCGATGTGGGGTGGTCGCTTTTGTAAAAGTTGAGCTAATTTTCGTAAAAGTCCAAAGTTCTGGTTCCCCTATGGGCGCTGTGGTGAGCATAGTTGGTGCTCACTACAACATTAAAATGAGCCCAATCGGCCCGTGCATTCTAAAGATGCGCGCGATTTTGTCAGGTCGGTCAAATATAATTAATGGGCGCGAACATCTATTCTTACCAATTTGTGGTGAAAACTATCGCAAACTATTCAAAAACAATATTCATGTTGTTTGCGACATTTTTTATTGATTGATTTTTCGAGTAAAAAAAAGAAAAAAAATAAAAGTCGATTTTTTGGATTTGCGGTATTTCGATTATTTCAAAGTCGATATGCTTCTTATAAGGTTTCATATTATTATTTATGAACGCTGGTGTAGGATTTTTGTTTAATTCCTTCAGCAAATATATTTTGTCCACTGAATCTACTCCTAAAATGCGAAATTTGTCTTCCACTATTAGAACAGGTTCAATTCCTTCCATACTTCATCATAGAATTCCTCATTATAGGTAGACCAATTTCCTTTTTGAAAGTGAACGGATATCTGTTCGTAGAAAAGAGTTACAGCGCCTAGAAAATCAATTATTATGCGAAAAGCGCGTGCTCTAGCTTCTCTAGTACTCTCTCAATTCCCCACACTCTCTCGCCTGGGTTCGGACCCCGAGCTGGGCAGAAATCTTTTGCAAAGCTTCTTTGTTATCGAAATTACGTGATTTCTGCCCACAAACCCTAGTGATGAATCAGAGGAGTCTTTGCAAAACATTTCTGCCCAGCTCGGGGTCCGAACCCAGGTGAGAGAGCGTGGGGAATTGAGAGAGTGCTAGAGAAGTCAGAGCACGCGCTTTTCGCATTATAATCGATTTTCTAGGCGCTGTAACTCTTTTCTACGTACAAATAGCCGTTAACTTTCAAAAAGGAAATTGGTCTACCAATAATGAGGAATGTCATGATGGAGTATGGAAGGAATTGAACCTGTTCTAATAGTGGAAGACAAATTTCGCATTTTAGGTGTATATTCAGTGGACAAAATATATTTGCTGAAGGAATTACACAAACATCTTGCACCAGCGTTCATAACTAATAATATGAAACCTTATAAGAAGCATATCGACTTCGAAATAATCGAAATACCGCAAATCCAAAAATCGACTTTGAATTTTTTTCTTTTTTTTACTCGAAAAATCAATCAATAAAAAATGTCTCGAACAACATGAATATTGTTTTTGAATAGTTTGCGATAGTTTTCACCACAAATTGGTAAGAATAGATGTTCGCGGCCATTAATTATATTTGACCGACCTGACAAAATCACGCGCATCTTTAGAATGCATGGGCCGATTGGGCTCATTTTAATGTTGTAGTGAGCACCAACTATGCTCACCACAGAGCCCATAGGGGAACCAGTAGTTTTGACTTTTAAGAAAATTAGCTCAACTTTTACAAAAGCGACCACCCCACATCGGCGCATCATCCAGGAATGACTTCGAGCTGTTGATAAACAAGCCGAGTCATTTGTCTATCTAACGTACCAAACCGCGGATTTTTATTTTTACTTTGAAGATATTTACGATTTTTCAAACTTTACTATTTCTCGAAAAAGTTTCCGACTCACCAGGTTGATTTGTGTTTCACGCGAAAACGAAATTTAAAAAAAAAATATGAAAACGCTATTCGATAGAGGAAGTTTGTAGTACCTTGTGCTATGTTTTCAGCCAATTCAAAAATCATAAATTTCTGTGTCCCGGTCGAGCTCGAGTCTCTCGCGATTCCTGTCATATTAAACTACGTTTATGGCATGAAACGTTTGGCAGCTCCTACTTCGGCGAGAGCGTCATTTTTTTCGCATGTCCCGATCCGGCTGAAAAGTTGGGCGAAGTAACTTCATACATGGCCCTATAAAGTGCCCGAGAACGGGGCATTGGTTTTTCCGATTAGGAGAATTATGGAAACTTTTTCGAAAGCGACCACTGCGCAGCACGGCATGGGCCAGGAATGATGTGGTGGTGCTCAAATCGTAGCGGAAGGTTTACTCTTTCATATAATCCCAAGAACGAGAAGATATCTCAAGTTTGAACAAAGTTACACTAATTTACGTGAATTTTTTTTAGAGTAAAAATTCCAAACACCTCAGCTTCGAGGCAACCGCTCGCGACAGCGAATGATTTTCATGAGCTCTAGTGTCCAGATTTGAATAGAGCAGACCCGAAAGTACCTTTGTTTTAGTTTTAAGCCAAATCGGAGACCAACATTTTCTATTTCCATCTACTCCCTCAGTTGGTCAATTCTATCACGATTGCTCTCATATATTACTTGATTGTGTTCAGGAATCCATTTATCCATCTCGCTCTTCTTCTATGACGCTTTCTACAGGTATTTTTCTCTCTCCGTTTTCGTGTTCTTCAATTGATTGTAAATTCTCAGTGCAATTGGTGTCGCATGGAGTGCAATGTTTGCTGAAGTGGAAGGTGGAGTCGTAGGACGAGCATCGGGTGCGGTAGTCAACTATTTCGAGTAGCGGCTATTGTTCTTGTGTTCCGTCCGACTACTCATTTTTTATGACAGTATGATTATTCATTTATTTTCAGCAATGAAACACTCTCAATTGGCAATTTTGCTCTCAGTCAACGTTATTCCCATCGCAGAGAAGTTATCTGGAAGTCTCGATGTCAGTTTTTTTTGTAGCTGCCTTAGATGCATTTACTTTTTAAAATAGCATTGATAACAGTTGGAAGAGCAAAACCGGGGGGTCGGAGAAAAAACATTTTGAGCAGATGTGGAGCAGGGCTAGGATTTTTTTGAGAAAAAAACTAGCCGGGATGTGTTGAGGTTAAATACACTACGCTCTATGCGTACACTACGCTCTATGCGTACACTACGCTCTATGCACAGTTCTGGGTGCAGGTTGGGTCCAGGGGAGATCGGTAGCTGGCTCCAGGTTCGGTCCAGGGGGAGATCGGTAGCTTGCTCCAGGTTCGGTCCAGGGGGAGATCAAGTAGCTGACTACAGGTTCGGTCCAGGGGGAAATCGGTAGCTGGCTCCAGGTTCGGTCCAGGGGGGCCTCAGTAGCCTTCTTCAGGTACGGTTCAGGGGAAACTCGGTAGCTTGCTTGAGGCTCAGTCCAGGAAGGAGGACTCGGTAGCAGGCTCCAAGTACGGTCCAGGGGGAGTTTAGTATCTTGGGGAACGGTCCAGGGGGAGTTTAGTATCTTGGGGAACGGTCCAGGGGGAGTTTAGTATCTTGGGGAATGTTAATCTCTAGAAAGAGTACTGGCTTATTCCGTTGCAAAAGGCTCGTGAGGCTGAGAGCCATCGAAAAAAATTGCCACTACGCCACTTCGTGGCTCCGTGGCAACTTTTTTCGATCGCTCTCAGCCTCACGAGCCTTTCTCAACGGAAACGCAGGATAGTGTTGATTTCCCTGGCGTGTTCGAACACGTTTCCGACATCACAAAACACTTTACCTGTGATCCCACACGCTCTGAGAATCAATTGGAAGCATTTCGAATTTTCGATTTTTTTTCATTTTAAAACGTGTTAGAACACGTTCAGACACGTTTCCGACATCGCAAAACACTTTTCCTGTGATCCCCCACGCTCTGCGAATCAATTGGAAACCTTTCGAAATTTTCGATTTTCATGTCAAAATTCGGCAAAACAGGTGAAAACGTGTTTCACGTTACTCAAGAACGTGCTAGAAGGGCTTCTGACACTTGCGAATAATGCGGCAAACGTTTTGCCCGCGGCGGAGTTCGAACCTGGGGGTGTCGGATTGAAAGTCAAGCGCGTAACCCACTTGGCTATGGATTTGGTCAATTAAATTTTGTAAAATTTGAAAGATATTTTGGTCTGTTATCATTCGCAAAAAGATCTGGGAAGATATAGCGATTTTGAAGCGATTTATTAGGAAGCTTCCGGATGCATGATTCGGACCCTCCAGAAAGGGGTCAGGGGCGAGAGAGAGAGAGGGGGAGCAGAAATGAGAGAGACTCTCTCGATTTCACTCTTTCTCTCATTCCAAACCCCTTCCTGTAGAGTTTGCCGGCCTGTGGAATGATTTGCAACGAAATTTACGAAAATTTCATGAAATCGCATGAAATCAATCGATAATTCACTTTTAAACTCGGCAAAAGATGCTCAAATATGCTTCTCGTTACTCAGAAATGGGTTTAGACCACTTGTTACACTTGCAAAAAATGCGGCAAAAGACTATGCACCGGCGGGGATCGAACCTGAGACCCTCGGATTTGAATTCGAGCTCGCTACCGACTTGGCCATGATATTATCGATTTTTCAAATATATAGTTCGATGTGTTTCGTGATGGGTTATCGTATGCAAAAGGATCTGAGAAGATTGCTTGAGTTTGAAGCGATTTATAGCGGAAAATGTGCGAAAAAAATGTCCGTCACGCGCACGGAAAAAAAACCAACACACAGACAAACAGACAGACATTTTGATTTCCTATAAGTGGAGGAATTCAAAAAAATTTTGATCAAAAAATTTCAAAAAAAAAGTTTTACACTAGGGTTTCCCTTTTTGTGTTTTAGGTGAGTCCCATTTCATTTTCCCGGTCGAAGTAACCTGATCAGGCAATTCTCTTTTTGAACGATTTTTGTGTCACCTGAAACTCCATTTTATTCCCACGACCACTGTGAGGAGTGGTTGAAACTGAACTCATTTTCTCCGAATGTTCTTCGTTAGGGGGTGGGTCAGACCCCTCATCACAATGAAATTGAACACAGAAATGGGGGATTCGGACAATTGCTATTTTCAGGTGACACAAAACTCATTCCCCCCATTCTTGCCTCCAGCTATGGTGGGCTCGGTGTAGTGGGAAATAAATGGGAGGATTTTCAGGTTGAATATTCACCTACCGAAAAAGGAAACCCTATTTTACACGTTTTTTTAAAATTTTTTACAAAAAATGAAGAAAAAATCGATCATTAGTTATACTCTCGGACATGATCGTCATATCACAAAGCTATGATCTGAATTGGTCAATTCGAATTTTTTTAGAACTTGGTGTGAAATTTAACTTATTTAGTTCTCATTTGGTTATGAGACGTGATGAAAAATCTAAATCAAAAATTAGTAAAATAATGGTGCATTGTAAGAGAGGGGATCGGTAAGACTCGACCACCCCGATGGGTAAGACTCGACGATATTCGACCCTGCCCGGACACGTTGAGCTAGCAATGAAAGCTGGGGGTCCATTCTCTTGTATATGGAGTACCTTAAAGGGACCTAGTACTGCATATGAAGTGAATTTCAGATTAAAGAGACAGTAAAGGCACCGTTGAATTCCCGCAAATTTCAAGGTCTCGCCACGACTTTCGTCCCATGGGAAGAAACAAAAGCATAGGGTGGGTGTCAAACCATCACGATCACTAGGCAATCGTTTTACCGCTGCTCCACTTGCGCTGATATCGGATAGGGTGCACACTATCTCTATCCTTACGTCGCTCTTGGAAAGTGGATCAAATGAACAAGAATTTGTGTGTTTACTGTCCCTTTAAAGAGAATTTTCTTCCGATTAGAATGCAAAAAAAAACCGCCTATTTTTACGATTTTTTAAAAATTAGTTATGAATTTTCAAAGGTCTCATTTTTGGCTGAAATGACCCGGCACTACTGTGTTTAGCCGCTAAACACAGTAGCGCCGGTTCATTCTGGCCTGAAACGGGATCTTTGAAAATTCATAACTAATTTTTTAAAAAATCGTAAAAATATGCGGTTTTTTGCGTTCGAATCGGAATAAAATTATCTTTAATCTGAAATTCACTTCATTTGCAGTACCAGGTCCCTTTAAGCCCGCATTGCACAAAACGGCCCTTATTTCCTGGTGCTGCCTGGCTAGGAGAAATATATATTTTAGTGAAAAAATGATGAAAAATGAAAATTTCTCAGCTTGTGAAGATAGGCTCACATATTCATTTGCGTTATGTTTGGGGTGCCCAGAGGTTGTAAAACCAAATTTTCAATCGATTTTTCGGCTAGTGCAGAATACGATTTTCTGATTCAAAATTTCATGTTTTTGAAAGAAATAGCCACTTTTTGGAGTTTTTGCACAACTTGTCCATATAGGTAATGCACCTCGCAATAAAAAAAAATTCCCGAGACGTTTTTTTTTTGTTGAAAAAAATTCAAATTTTGAGACCCGTGATGCTTTCACACTCTATGCACGGTATAATATTAGGAATATATAAAAAATACTTTTCTAAGTTGTTTACAAGGTGTATTTTTAGGTTTTCGACTCCTTAATTTTTTAAAGTTCCTTCACTGTTTCAACCCTTAGACTTCCTGATTCATATCTCAACACCCAGGTGAATATCTTGATCATGGATGCGCACAAATGGTTTAAAACTCATTTATAAAGAATTTCACTTTTGATATGTTTATAATATTTTCATAATTTAAACTAGCAAAAAATAAAAAAAACTGGAAAAAAATCATGAAAATGTCTACAAAAACAATCAATTCTGAAAGTATCAGTAGCTCTAACAGCAAAATCTTTCGTATTCTAGTTTTACCATAGCTATTGAAAAAATTGAAAAAAATATTTCATCGATTTCTGAAGAAATTATTTTTTTGACCAAAAATCATCGGTATATGGACATTTTGTGCAAAAACTCCAAAAAGTGCATATTTCCTTCAAAAACATGAAATTTTGAATCGAAAATCGTATTCTGAACTAGCCGAAAATCGATTGAAAAATTAGTTTTACAACCTCTGGGCAGCCCAAACATAATGCAAATGAATATGTGAGGATATCTTCACAAGTTGAGAAATTTTCATTGTTCATCATTTTCTCACTAAAATTTATATTTCTCCTAGCCCAGAGGCAGCACCAGGAAATAAGGGCCGTTTTGTGCAATGCGGGCTTATGATACTCCGTATACAAGAGAATGGACCTCCGGCGTTCATTGCTAGCTCAACGTGTCCGGGCAGGGTCGAATATCGTCGAGTCTTACAAATCGGGGTGGTCGAATCTTACTGATACCCTCTCTTACAATGCACCATTATTTTACTATTTTTTGATTTTGATTTTTTAGTTGAATTGGTAAAAAAAATCAAAAAAAAGTCCCAGCCCTGATCTGGAGTGGATGGACGATAGTCAACTGAGAAAAAAATACATTAAAATATACGTGTCCCGGCTCCATTTTTGCGAAAATTTCTGAATGTCCCCGCGATTTATTTTCGGGTTGTTTTGGAAAATCCGAAAAATCTGAATCTCCCCGCGCCAACTGTGTCTGCCAACTTGTTCAGGGCTCAGGTATGAGCGGATCTGATAAAAAACCCATGACGGTGTGAATCAAAATAGGGTTTATTCGGCAAAAACGGGGGGATTAGTGTTGCGTGCTACACCTTACATGGGAGTGATCTGAACTTACATATCCCGATCTTTTTGATTTTACCATGGTACCATACATGTCTATAGAGTATCTCAAAACCGTTCTCAAAAGCTGCGAAACTCGCCTGGGAAGCGAGATAGCAGTTTTCACGCCTCATAAGAACGAGATAATGCACTGCTTCCAACTACAGCGGTGGCCGAGTGGTCTAAGGCGATGGGATGGGCAAGGGAGTGAGGGCGTGGGTTCGGTTCCGCTCCACGAAATTTTGTTTTGCTCATTTTTCGTTGCTTGTTTTCTGGATTGTAGAGTCAATCTTGATGTGGGAATGGTTTTTTTTCACTTTTTTATTACTCTTTTACATTGCCTGTCCTGGCATGACACTTTTACAATTTGGGGAATAATGAATGACGACACTGATTTTCGTCTTCATTCATTATTCCTATGGTTACCCTTCTCGCGTTGTCCGTCTACTACCTGATGCGTCATCCCATCAGGCGGTCAAATTTCTAGAAAGGGGTCAAAAGTGAAAGAATTTACACAACAAGGAAGACTCTTCACTTTCGCGCATTCTTTCGCTCCAGATTCCATTCTGGAGTTGTGCATTATGTTCGGCCCAACTCGAAATTCTATCGAATGTAAATGATCTGCATTATCTTGTCTATGGTGAGGATGATGATCTGGTATTTTATCCTAGCTGGACCCCCGTCTGATTCCAACCTGTTTCCAAAAATATACCGTATTCCATGCTTGGATCTTCCCATTTCATACCGGGATCCAGCCTCGAAATGCGTCAAGCCTGGACACTTACCTGATTCCAGGCTAGAGATGCACATTATACAGGGATACATTCCGGATTAAAATACCACAGTGAACTCGTATCACTCGATACCAACGACGATGAAAACATCGAATGACTATTCCCTTCCCACCAGTTCAAGACCGATTCACTTCCTCCACTCACACACAAAAATCTGTAATATAAGACAGATTGCACTGACAGAATATTCTGTCAGGTCTGCTATCACAGATTAATCTGTCACCTTTTCGGAAGATTCATTCTGTCGCATTTGACAGTATCATTCTGTCGATTTTCAGTGAGTGCAAAAATGACAGATTCATTCAATCATGCAATTACAGATGGAGTAGGTGGAGGCTACTGTAGAAGTGAAGTGTACTCCCCACGTCCCCAAATCCCCTCGGGTCTGTGGTTTCTACTGCATTGGCAGAAGCTCGGTTAGGGCTTCTCATAGAGGGAGGACTTTATCCGTGGGGTAAATTCCACCTCCCTCTTTTTCCACTGGGAAACAAATGAAACGATCACAGGAGATAAATGTTCCCTGGGCATTTTATACCCTCTGAAAATTGGAACAATGCGAGCTAGAGAGTGGGGAATGAGAAGAGACAATAATCTCCATTTGCATCGACCCACTCATTCAAATCGGCAGGCACCGTCCGATCAGGAGGCAGTTTGATCAGAGCGACAGATTGATTCTGTCGATTTTCAAAAAAAAACCTTTGCATCGACAGATGCATCTATCAGACCGAAAGATAATCTATCATATATGACAGAATCGACCGATAGAATGATTCTGTCAAAACAGTGACGGGATAAGAAATAACAGATTTTTTTCTGTGTGCAATTGATACGAGACACTCAAAACTCCGGAAAGGAACTGTGTTCCGAAGAATGAAGTTCGTTTTACTTTGTAAACTTACCGATCTTCAGGAAATCGAAAAGTTTGTTGTAATTAGCGAGGAATCAATAATTAGTTCTCACTGGATTTTCCATCGGAGGAAGTGAATCGGTCTTGAACTTGTGGGGAGGGAATAGTCAGTCGATGTTTTCATCGTCGTTGGTATCGAGTGATACGAGTTCACTGTGGTATTTTAATCCGGAATGTATCCCTGTATAATGTGCATCTCTAGCCTGGAATCAGGTAAGTGTCCAGGCTTGACGCATTTCGAGGCTGGATCCCGGTATGAAATGGGAAGATCCAAGCATGGAATACGGTATATTTTTGGAAACAGGTTGGAATCAGACGGGGGTCCAGCTAGGATAAAATACCAGATCATCATCCTCACCATAGACAAGATAATGCAGATCATTTACATTCGATAGAATTTCGAGTTGGGCCGAACATAATGCACAACTCCAGAATGGAATCTGGAGCGAAAGAATGCGCGAAAGTGAAGAGTCTTCCTTGTTGTGTAAATTCTTTCACTTTTGACCCCTTTCTAGAAATTTGACCGCCTGATGGGTTGACGCATCAGGTAGTAGACGGACAACGCGAGAAGGGTAACCATAGGAATAATGAATGAAGACGAAAATCAGTGTCGTCATTCATTATTCCCCAAATTGTAAAAGTGTCATGCCAGGACAGGCAATGTAAAAGGGTAATTAAAAAGTGAAAAAAACCCATTCCCACATCAAGATTGACTCTACAATCCAGAAAACAAGCAACGAAAAATGAGCGAAACAAAATTTCGTGGAGCGGAACCGAACCCACGCCCTCACTCCCTTCCCCATCCCACCGCCTTAGACCACTCGGCCACCGCTGTAGTTGGAAGCAGTGCATTATCTCGTTCTTATGAGGCGTGAAAACTGCTATCTCGCTTCCCAGGCGAGTTTCGCAGCTTTTGAGAACGGTTTTGAGATACTCTATAGACATGTATGGTACCATGGTAAAATCAAAAAGATCGGGATATGTAAGTTCAGGTCACTCCCATGTTAGTCCATGTTCAAGGTAGAGTTGAAATTTGTATTCCTATTATTCCGATCACAATACTTATATGTTTTTTCCAGGACTTCTCTTCTTTCCAAGCAATGTCGTTCGTTGTGGCATTACTGGGTATTATCTGCATGTTTCACTGTTCCGATCCATACTTCTCCAAGACCGACTGTTTGCCAACCACCGGTACATTATAGATTTCATTTTATCAATGATTAAAAACGTACTTTCAGCGAGTAAACGGGATGATGAGAAAAGCTTATTGGAGAATGATGAGAATACAGAGATTAAAGAGCATGCTGAGCTGAGTATGACCAGTGTTAAGCAAGTACGTAGGCACTTTAAAAAATTTTTTTCTAGTTTTCACATTTAGGGGTCCTCGTGACCTGATTTTTTAAATGAAAACCACATAACACGCGTCCCTTTTCCATCGCGTGAGCGAGTGGTTTTCAAATCATGCATAAACTGATTTCAGAGGATAATGGACCCAATCTCACAATATGGTATTTATTCATTTCTAAAAACTAGAGAGAAATGATAAAAATTAAGGAATTTATTTGTTTATGTATGAGACTTAACTGAAACTAGATACTATTTACAATGTCGTTTATTCATATTTTTTCTCAGCTTCTGGCTCGTCGTGATTTTCTTGCCATTCTCTTCGTCAACTTTATCCACAACGCAAGGTTTGATGGCTATTTTATCGGGAAAATACCGTGTCCTCAGATCTGTGATGCATCTAAACTTTGCCTCCATCACTACAGAACTGCTCGTCCCTACGACCATTCTTCCCAAGGTATTCATTTCTCAGATGATTTCATTGTGATGACGCAATTCCAGGGTTCGATCACACTCGCAATTTTCTATGCGGCATGTACTCTGGCGCCTCAGATCATTGCTATTCTATCGGAAGGTACGAAGTGATCTTTGTTCGTTGAGTGACTCTTTATTGTTGTTCAGGTCTTGTTGTTCGAGTGGGCGCTCATGCTCTCACCCAAGCATCCTTCGTTGCTACCGTATGTTTCTATGTTAGATTCGTTCGTAGCAAAATGATAATTTCTTCGACATATCTTAAGATGAAACGTTTAGCTAAATGTTGCCAACTGTGTGTTGTGATTTCGACTCTACTCCGTTGAACTGTTGTTATATCAATACTCCTTTTTCTAGGTGGTATTCTCTACTCTTCTATATTTCATCGGCACTTCTCCATATATCATAATGATATACATGTTCATCGACAGGTGATCGCAATTTACTAATACATACTAATACATGTTAATTCAAAGTTTAGTATAATATTTGAAAATGGGGCGCGGCATGCGCGCGTGACTTCCTTCTTGAGTCTTTCATTTCCTTCTCTTTCTTTCCAGTGTCGCCGTCCATTCGACAGCTCCTCTCTTCAATATTCTCATCTCTGAATTCATAGAAGACGACCATAGGAGACATTCGAGGAGGTGAGCATAGGTCACATGGGGTTCTCGCAGGCACTTCACGCAGAAATGCCTAAAATCAAGTGCCGAAGTGAAAAAGTTTTCAATAATTTGATGAAAACTGGTCAAAATTCATTAAAAAAATCAACAACAAAATTGCGCTTGCCGACGTGGTTCCGAAGGCGAGCATAAGTGATTTCCCTCGCTTGCGATAACTTATTTGACCTGCGGAGGTGAGTTGAGAGCACAGATTAAATGGTACCTTCAAGTCAAGGTCCACATTCTCCTACTTTGAGTTTTCGAGAGCTTAAGAAGATACCTACCATACATTTTTGGTATAATAATAAAGAAGCCTACCACATGGGTTTTAATCGAAATTATCGCCGTACCTTGTGATTTAGTATCTCCAGAAGACTGTGGTTGAGAAATCTTTCATCTTGGGGTTTCTATGCGGAAACTCCGCGGTGTGGGCAACAATAAACATAGTTAAAACCTAAATAGATAATACGTTGTTGTGAGCATTGTCCAAATCCAAGTTCCATTCCCTTCCCTTCTCAGCAAGCCCCTCTCCTCTCTCGTCTTCGGTGTGAATGCTCTCTTCGTCAAACCAGCTCAGTCGATTGCTCCTCTCGCTGTAGTTCACTACCTCAACTCGCACGGATACGAGGTACGGTAGGGATACAAGCGATGAGACATATGGAAGATCTAACATCCTGTCGGCGAGATCTCTATGATATGGTGTGATTCAAAGTCCTAATCATAGGTAAAATGGGTTCCTCGCAGGTATTTCATTCATATTGCCAATTTTCGATATTTTTTTCAAATAAAAAAGGTCAGAAATGCACGAAACATTCAAGATTTTTGTTTGTCGACATGGACGCCATGCAGAAATGCCTATCCTCGCTAGCGAGCGTCTATTTAACTGTTACCCCAATTCAGACATACAAATCTTCTCACTCAACTTCGGTCGAGCTCGAAGATGCAACGAGATTCATGCTATTTATACCTCCACTCCTTCTGGCAGCTGCACAATGGATTGCATTCAGGTACGACGAGATTACGATTTTTGTGGATACGATTACGATAGAGTACGGTTGGCTTGGCAAGAAATGTCCTCACCATTCTGCACATTATCTCGTCAGTCATACCGGTGAGAGGTTATGCGAAATGATGACAGTCATATCTTGCGAAACCATCCATACGGTAGAGATTATGTTTTCTTCTTCAGATCGTACTCTCTCGCCGAGCGAAATCGAAGATCAGTGACACATAACATCTGATTACACTACATTGTAAATATTGTAGCCTCCATTCATTAGATGATCATTCCTCATTCGAATACAGCTTTAACTTTCCTTCATCAAATATATGTTATTTTTAAAAAAAACTGTAAATGCTATTCGACCTAGTCATATCACTATTGTCCCACTGTGATCTTAGATCTCCAATTATAATTAATAAATTATTTTTTATTCGCTTCTCTCATCTTCTGCTGAGTCAATCGTTCATACGATTCGAAATATCGTAAGATGGATTAATTGTGTTCTTAACAGGGCTGTGCGGCAAGGCACTTACTGGTTGCCGGCAACGGCTATTTAATTTATTTGACTTTATCGCTTCGAGAATTCTGTAGGCAAAACAACATACATATTTTATCCTTATTTATTTTATTCGCATTTATTGTTGAAATTCGAATGTTCAAAAGTGCTTCACATATTCGTTTCTGCGTCATTTTGAGCATTTTTGCCGAATTTATATTTCGGCAATAGCTGTTGCCCTCACCGCACGCCACTGGTGTGAAAGCATACCGTTTCATATAATGTATTTACACCAGGATGATAATCTCGACTCTACTTACTATTCATGAACATCGTCATTGGGTGCCTTCCTCTCTTCTCTCAATATCGATGGTTCCTATGGGAGGGGCAGCAATCATATCTGGAGCACTCTCATGGTCAGGGCTAATCAAGCAACTGCAATTCATTCGTTCGTCCCATAAGATGCATTTACTCAGTAGAAGACATAAATCAGTTAGGAAGAAACTAGAATGCACAGCTACTTCAGCTGTATAGTGCTGGGGGCTGTATAATCTGTCAGAACTTGGCCAAGTTTTCGGCGATCTTTTTTCGTCAGTTTTTGACTTAATCTTAATTTCTTTGCAATGGGTAGATTAAGCAAGGTGTAAAATTAACAATGCCAAAGAAATTAACATAAAATATAATGATAGCAATTAGCAAATCCGTGTTAAAGATGGACGAAAACGGAACTTCGCCAAGTTTTGTTTTGGGCGAGCTAGACAGTGACGAGAGAGCATGGAGATCGAGGAGAGGGAAAAGTATGCATGTGTTGTTTACGTTTATTGCGAAACTCTGCGCTCTCTCTTGTTTACGTGCTCTCTCGTCACTGTCTAGCTCGCCCAAAACAAAACTTGGCGAAG
The DNA here is from genome assembly GCA_036245785.1 of Pristionchus fissidentatus. Taxonomy (NCBI): domain Eukaryota; kingdom Metazoa; phylum Nematoda; class Chromadorea; order Rhabditida; family Neodiplogasteridae; genus Pristionchus; species Pristionchus fissidentatus. The sequence continues at coordinate 26,318,854 of BTSY01000005.1, read as the reverse complement.
TTACGTTTTCGTCCATCTTTAACACGGATTTGCTAGTCTCTAATATTATATTTTATATTCATTTCTTTGGCATTGTTACTTTTTCATCTTGCTTAATCTATCCATTGTAATAAAATAAAAAAAAAAAAAAAATTAAGGTTAAGTCAAAAACAGACGAAAAAGGATCGCCGAAAACTTGGCCAAGTTCTGACAGATTATACAGCCCCCTGAAGTAGAGCTGCCTTCTAGCTACTTCCTTGCTTATTTTCGAATTCCAGTTGCAGAATCTGTACCCCACGAGCACTGACTAGTACGATGTGGTGATCTTGCTCATAGCAAGGATGAGATACAATTCAAAATGACTAGACAATCTCAGGGTTCTTCCTCGTCAAACGTGGGAAGCACTGGATAACACTCTCTATAGAGGATACATGCGCCTTTGTCTCTTCGTATTCGAAAACGTGTCCGGTAGGAGTTTTATCATTATGTATGTTTGTTTCCGTACAATTCCATATCGAAAATTTATCAGTCTCTTCCATTTTTGATTTTATGCTTATCGATGCATTTTATGCTTATTCATTTAGCTCGCTCTTCTCCTGCCTAGTAAAGATATACTTTCGCATACAGTTATACCTAATATTTGATTATTCACAGGAGTCGATCTCATCGTATCAGGAGACGTTGATGATCTACTTTCTAATAAGGTTTGCATTTTTATGTATTTATCGTCAACTAATTAAAAAAAAATTTTTGCAAAAGACCGATTCAATGATTGAATGACTGATCTTTGATTTTCTCCTCACATATTGTATCTATTATTTTTTTAGGAGCGTGCCATCATTCTTTCAAATCATCAGTCGAATGCCGATTGGGCAATTGCATTCATGCTGGCAGGTCAGAAATTATCAAATTATCGCGCTTTTTCACATTTTTAAATGACGTCATTTGAAATTCGTTTTGGTTAGAGGAAAGTTTGCATGATACTGTTCAGCTCGTCATTCTCCCTCTGGTGCCCTCGAATCTCTCCGATTCATGGTCAAGCATTCAATACAGTATGTGCCTCTCTTCGGATGGTACATCTTCCAGGTGAGGCACATTTATAATTCCCTATGATGTTCTGACAAGTAATCGTTTATACTGACGGACGAACTTGTTGTCATTAGAAGATTGAGTTGAATCCATATAAAAGTTGTAATAATCCGATTCGATTCCTCCCCATTCTCAGCATGGATACATATTCGTCCGTCGAGCGGGCGCCTTCATGAAGGAACCAGTATTGAAACAATTGAAATGGCTTGACTCCCTCTCCTCTCCCTACTGGTTACTCATTTTTCCTGAGGTGAGGAGAAAGGTCCCCTCACAGGGAAAATACAAACTGTGGTAGGATTGTGCATATTCGCAAGTGTGGAATATAATTCATGATTATGCATATTTTCTTCATTCAGGGCACTCGAATCACTCCCGAAACTCTTTATCGATCGAAGCAGTTCAGAAGGGGGAAAGGACTCGAGCACATGGAGAGGTTAAATGATTTTAGAGTTGTTTCAATTGTTTTTTTTAAAATCTACTCTAATTGATCCAGAGAAAAGAGACCAAATATCAACTTTCGCAGAAATATGATATGTAAATAACCTCCTTCCCTCCCCAGAGTGTTATCTCCTCGTGCAGCCGGCCTCAAACTGTGCTTGGATTCACTCGATTCACTCGAAGCTATCTATGACATCACTATCGCTTACTCCCAAGAGAAGTGAGTAAAGATCTGGTAGTATACGGCAGTGTTCTTTAGATGACGAATACTTAGTAATTCGCGGTATTTAATTAGACATTGCACATTTCTTGAGGTGATAAATATCTTCGTGATTCTGGTGATTCTTGAGGTGATTCATTTCTTGAGGCGATTCGTAGAAAAGGGGGTTGAATCTTAGAGGTTCCGGAGCAAGGCGCTCTAGAGTTGAGATACCCGCATTGGTTTGAAGCTACCACATCCCCAATAATTCAAACCCACCCTCAGTGTAGTGAGCCGCTAAATACTATTTTTTGACTAAACAATGATAGAATCATAAAAAAGGCGAAAGAACGGCAGGCTTTTCTTCATTGAAAAAGATCTAGTAAAATTTAAAACCGTCGATTTGACCGTTGACCCAAATTCAAATAACCAATATAAGGACTGTTATCTTATTCCCTCAGGCCCCCGGGAATGTTCGAATTCGTCTGTTGTCCCATGAATTCAACGGTCCACGTTGATGTGAGGAGGAGAGAGGTATGACCTATCCATTAGTGTTGTTGGCTCGAGCTTTATTCTTCGACTAATTGCTCGACGAATCATTCTGCGAAGCGCTCGCCGGTCAATCTTAGTCTCGAGTGAAAAATGATTTTCTAGTCGCGAGCCGGCTCGGCTCCAGAATAAAATAAAAAGTTAGTCGCGACTAACTACGTGCAAAAATGAAACTTTTATTCTATTTCTCAGACATTGGGTATTGCGGGTAATAAATCTGTTGGAGAGGCTTTCTGTGAAAGGGTTGCTCGTTCGGTATTGATAGTATAGTTCTCTCTCCCACTGCACTTTACTCTAGACCTACATTAGGTCTGCCTCCTATAAAAATTCCGAATTTATTTGACCAATTTCTGAAATCAGGTTATGGTACTGAATACTGGAATACTGTAGGAGAAATATGGTATTTATCGCCCTCAGGCAGTGCCTACTCTTCCAACATACCTCGGGCCAGTTTGCTCAATGTTTTATTATCGGGTTACGGTAGAGTGAATTACGGTATTTTTTGTTGCAGGATCCTTGTGGCTAAGTTACCATAGGTCACTTTGGGTTCGGTGGACCCGACCAAGACTCCATTTTGAATCGCCAACTTCCTTCATGGGTCGAATGTGCCTACCAAACACACCACGAACGCCCTTCATGGTGGCAATGTGCCTACCAAGCTTGCTGAAATCGTTGGCACTTATGATCTAGGCACAACAATCAGGGTAAATCCCTCCATACGAGATACGACCGCTCCACACCGACGGGCGATCTAATTATGAGTTCAAAATGGCACGCGCTCGAGACTAAGATGCAAATGAGCTCGCGACTAAAAGTGAAAAATGACTCGCGACTAAAATTAGTCGCGAGCTCTTTCTCAGAAAAGAACTCGCGAATAAGAGTTAGTCTATCTAACAACACTACTATCCATTATATTTTGAATCGAAAATGAATTTTTAACATAGCTCTATTACAGCCATCTGAAGCACGAAGAGATCCGAGTTCATTTCTGGAGAAGAGTTTCATGGAGAAGGAGGTGAACCACCTTTACATGTTCACTGACTCATTCTTGTATGAAAACCATACCAATACATTCTTGCGATTTTTGTCTCGCAAGAGTAAAATTGATTTCCTTTGTAGTATCTAATGGCGGCATACTCATCGAATTCTTCCTTTTTTCCTCCTGAAAAATCGACGAAACTACCTCCGATTTCGATGAGGTTGTTTCAAAATACAATCCATATTCTGTTTGTTGTGTATACTGCATCGTGACCAATGCTGTAATATAATTAAATTGCAGTGAGACAGTTCCTGTGACGACTTTGTTCATATCCGTCATTGCTTGCCCCTTCTTCTCTCCCATTGCAGCACAGGTGAATAGAATAATTTCCAATGATTTCGAGGGGTGTCAAGGTTGTTTGCATTCCCGTTCACATCATATTCGTATCCTCCCGAATCAGGGGCGAGTAAATTTTAAAAAAAAACTCATCCCTCTCCAGACCTCTTTCAGGCTCCACTGTTCTGTGGAATGATTTCATATTCTTTATTACAGCTTTTCATCAAAACGATCTGGATGTCTCCTCTCCTCTTCGCTTGGCTCAAGATTACCAAGAGCATCTAATATCTGATCTGCGAAAGTTGATATTTTATCCTTGATGTTTTTTTTGTAGTTTCAATCGATGGTTTATGTTAGATACTAGATATCGCAACTTTTACGGTTAGGGGAATTAGTGACAAAAATTTTATTTGTTTATTTTTACTTTTCGAATTCCCATTTTATCTGATTTTTTTCGACTGGTCTTATTGTGACGATGATTTGAAAATTAGCGAATCAAATGTTTAGTTTGTACTAAAGCCAAAATTGTGGAATTTGATCAATTCATATTCTTCTTGTTACAATGCCGTTTCATTGTTGAATAAATATTAATTATTGTCACAATGATCTCTCGCATATAGGATCTCTCGCACGTAGGATCTATCGCACATAGGATCTCTCGCATATAGGATCTCTCGCACATGGGATCTATCGCACATAGGATCTCTCGCATATAGGATCTCTCGCACATAGGATCTCTCGCATATAGGATCTCTCGCACATAGGATCTCTCGCACATAGGATCTCTCGCACATAGGATCTCTCGCACATAGGATCTCTCGCACATAGGATCTCTCGCATATAGGATCTCTCGCACATAGGATCTATCGCACATAGGATCTCTCGCACATAAGATCTCTCGCACATAGGATCTCGCACATAGGATCTCTCACACATAGGATCTATCGCACATAGGATCTCTCGCACATAAGATCTCTCGCACATAGGATCTCGCACATAGGATCTCTCGCATATAGGATCTCTCGCACGTAGGATCTCTCGCACATAGGATCTCTCGCATATAGGATCTCTCGCACATAGGATCTCTCGCACATAGGATCTCTCACACATAGGATCTCTCGCACATAGGATCTCTCGCATATAGGATCTCTCGCACATAGGATCTCTCGCACATAAGATCCCTCGCACATAGGATCTCTCGCATATAGGATCTCTCGCACATAGGATCTCTCGCACATAGGATCTCTCACACATAGGATCTCTCGCACATAGGATCTCTCGCATATAGGATCTCTCGCACATAGGATCTCTCGCACATAGGATCTCTCGCACATAGGATCTCTCGCATATAGGATCTCTCGCACGTAGGATCTCTCGCATATAGGATCTCTCGCATATAAGATCTCTCGCACGTAGGATCTCTCGCACATAGGATCTCTCGCACATAAGATCTCTCGCACATAGGATCTCTCGCATATAGGATCTCTCGCACATAGGATCTCTCGCACATAGGATCTCTCGCACATAGGATCTCTCGCACATAGGATCTCTCGCACATAGGATCTCTCGCATATAGGATCTCTCGCACATAGGATCTATCGCACGTAGGATCTATCGCACATAGGATCTCTCGCACATAAGATCTCTCGCACATAGGATCTCTCGCACATAGGATCTCTCGCATATAGGATCTCTCGCACGTAGGATCTCTCGCACGTAGGATCTATCGCACGTAGGATCTCTCGCACATAGGATCTCTCGCATATAGGATCTCTCGCACATAGGATCTCTCGCACATAGGATCTCTCACACATAGGATCTCTCGCACATAGGATCTCTCGCATATAGGATCTCTCGCACATAGGATCTCTCGCACATAGGATCTCTCGCATATAGGATCTCTCGCACGTAGGATCTCTCGCACGTAGGATCTATCGCACGTAGGATCTATCGCACGTAGGATCTATCGCACATAGGATCTCTCGCACATAAGATCTCTCGCACATAGGATCTCTCGCATATAGGATCTCTCGCACGTAGGATCTCTCGCACGTAGGATCTATCGCACGTAGGATCTATCGCACATAGGATCTCTCGCACATAGGATCTCTCGCACATAAGATCTCTCGCACATAGGATCTCTCGCATATAGGATCTCTCGCACATAGGATCTATCGCACGTAGGATCTATCGCACATAAGATCTCTCGCACATAAGATCTCTCGCACATAGGATCTCTCGCATATAGGATCTCTCGCACATAGGATCTATCGCACGTAGGATCTATCGCACATAAGATCTCTCGCACATAGGATCTCTCGCATATAGGATCTCTCGCACATAGGATCTCTCGCACATAGGATCTCTCACACATAGGATCTCTCGCACATAGGATCTCTCGCATATAGGATCTCTCGCACATAGGATCTATCGCACGTAGGATCTATCGCACATAAGATCTCTCGCACATAGGATCTCTCGCATATAGGATCTCTCGCACATAGGATCTCTCGCACATAGGATCTCTCACACATAGGATCTCTCGCACATAGGATCTCTCGCATATAGGATCTCTCGCACATAGGATCTCTCGCACATAGGATCTCTCGCATATAGGATCTCTCGCACGTAGGATCTCTCGCACGTAGGATCTATCGCACGTAGGATCTATCGCACGTAGGATCTATCGCACATAGGATCTCTCGCACATAAGATCTCTCGCACATAGGATCTCTCGCACATAGGATCTCTCGCATATAGGATCTCTCGCATATAGGATCTCTCGCACGTAGGATCTCTCGCACGTAGGATCTATCGCACATAGGATCTATCGCACGTAGGATCTCTCGCACGTAGGATCTATCGCACATAGGATCTATCGCACGTAGGATCTATCGCACATAGGATCTCTCGCACATAAGATCTCTCGCACATAGGATCTCTCGCACATAAGATCTCTCGCACATAGGATCTCTCGCATATAGGATCTCTCGCACATAGGATCTATCGCACATAGGATCTCTCGCACATAGGATCTCTCACACATAGGATCTCTCGCACATAGGATCTCTCACACATAGGATCTCTCGCACATAGGATCTCTCGCATATAGGATCTCTCGCACATAGGATCTCTCGCACATAGGATCTCTCGCACATAGGATCTCTCGCATATAGGATCTCTCGCACGTAGGATCTCTCGCATATAGGATCTCTCGCATATAGGATCTCTCGCACGTAGGATCTCTCGCACGTAGGATCTCTCGCATATAGGATCTCTCGCACGTAGGATCTCTCGCATATAGGATCTCTCGCATATAGGATCTCTCGCACGTAGGATCTCTCGCACATAGGATCTCTCGCACATAGGATCTCTCGCATATAGGATCTCTCGCACGTAGGATCTCTCGCACGTAGGATCTATCGCACGTAGGATCTATCGCACGTAGGATCTATCGCACATAGGATCTCTCGCACATAAGATCTCTCGCACATAGGATCTCTCGCACATAGGATCTCTCGCATATAGGATCTCTCGCACGTAGGATCTCTCGCACGTAGGATCTATCGCACGTAGGATCTATCGCACGTAGGATCTATCGCACATAGGATCTCTCGCACATAAGATCTCTCGCACATAGGATCTCTCGCACATAGGATCTCTCGCATATAGGATCTCTCGCACGTAGGATCTCTCGCACGTAGGATCTATCGCACGTAGGATCTATCGCACATAGGATCTCTCGCACATAAGATCTCTCGCACATAGGATCTCTCGCATATAGGATCTCTCGCACATAGGATCTATCGCACGTAGGATCTATCGCACGTAGGATCTATCGCACGTAGGATCTATCGCACATAGGATCTCTCGCACATAAGATCTCTCGCACATAGGATCTCTCGCATATAGGATCTCTCGCACATAGGATCTATCGCACGTAGGATCTATCGCACATAAGATCTCTCGCACATAGGATCTCTCGCATATAGGATCTCTCGCACATAGGATCTCTCGCACATAGGATCTCTCACACATAGGATCTCTCGCATATAGGATCTCTCGCACGTAGGATCTCTCGCACGTAGGATCTATCGCACGTAGGATCTATCGCACGTAGGATCTATCGCACATAGGATCTCTCGCACATAGGATCTCTCGCATATAGGATCTCTCGCACATAGGATCTCTCGCACATAGGATCTCTCACACATAGGATCTCTCGCATATAGGATCTCTCGCACGTAGGATCTATCGCACATAAGATCTCTCGCACATAGGATCTCTCGCATATAGGATCTCTCGCACATAGGATCTCTCGCACATAGGATCTCTCACACATAGGATCTCTCGCATATAGGATCTCTCGCACGTAGGATCTATCGCACGTAGGATCTATCGCACGTAGGATCTATCGCACATAGGATCTCTCGCACATAAGATCTCTCGCACATAGGATCTCTCGCACATAGGATCTCTCGCATATAGGATCTCTCGCACGTAGGATCTCTCGCACGTAGGATCTATCGCACGTAGGATCTATCGCACATAGGATCTCTCGCACATAAGATCTCTCGCACATAGGATCTCTCGCATATAGGATCTCTCGCACATAGGATCTATCGCACGTAGGATCTATCGCACATAAGATCTCTCGCACATAGGATCTCTCGCATATAGGATCTCTCGCACATAGGATCTCTCGCACATAGGATCTCTCACACATAGGATCTCTCGCATATAGGATCTCTCGCACGTAGGATCTCTCGCACGTAGGATCTATCGCACGTAGGATCTATCGCACGTAGGATCTATCGCACATAGGATCTCTCGCACATAAGATCTCTCGCACATAGGATCTCTCGCACATAGGATCTCTCGCATATAGGATCTCTCGCACGTAGGATCTCTCGCACGTAGGATCTATCGCACGTAGGATCTATCGCACATAGGATCTCTCGCACATAAGATCTCTCGCACATAGGATCTCTCGCATATAGGATCTCTCGCACATAGGATCTCTCGCATATAGGATCTCTCGCATATAGGATCTCTCGCACATAGGATCTATCGCACATAGGATCTCTCGCACATAGGATCTCTCGCATATAGGATCTCTCGCACATAGGATCTCTCGCACATAGGGTCTCTCGCACATAGGATCTCTCGCATATAGGATCTCTCGCACATAAGATCTCTCGCACATAAGATGTCTCGCACATAGGATCTCTCGCCCATAGGATCTCTCGCACATAGGATCTCTCGCACGTAGGATCTCTCGCACGTAGGATCTCTCGCACATAAGATGTCTCGCACATAGGATCTCTCGCCCATAGGATCTCTCGCACATAGGATCTCTCGCACGTAGGATCTCTCGCACGTAGGATCTCTCGCATATAGGATCTCTCGCACGTAGGATCTCTCGCACATAGGATCTCTCGCACATAGGATCTCTCGCACATAGGATCTCTCGCACATAGGATCTCTCGCACATAGGATCTCTCGCATATAGGATCTCTCGCACGTAGGATCTCTCGCACGTAGGATCTCTCGCACATAAGATGTCTCGCACATAGGATCTCTCGCACATAGGATCTCTCGCACGTAGGATCTCTCGCACATAGGGTCTCTCGCATATAGGATCTCTCGCACGTAGGATCTCTCGCACATAGGATCTCTCGCATATAGGATCTCTCGCACATAGGATCTCTCGCACATAGGATCTCTCGCACATAGGATCTCTCGCACATAGGATCTCTCGCACATAGGATCTCTCGCACATAGGATCTCTCGCATATAGGAGCTCTCGCACATAGGATCTCTCGCACATAAGATCTCTCGCACATAGGATCTCTCGCATATAGGATCTCTCGCACATAGGATCTCTCGCACGTAGGATCTCTCGCACATAGGATCTCTCGCACATAAGATCTCTCGCACATAGGATCTCTCGCATATAGGATCTCTCGCATATAGGATCTCTCGCACGTAGGATCTCTCGCACATAGGATCTCTCGCACGTAGGATCTCTCGCACATAAGATCTCTCGCACATAGGATCTCTCGCATATAGGAGCTCTCGCACATAGGATCTCTCGCATATAGGATCTCTCGCATATAGGATCTCTCGCACGTAGGATCTCTCGCATATAGGATCTCTCGCATATAGGATCTCTCGCACGTAGGATCTCTCGCATATAGGATCTCTCGCACATAGGATCTCTCGCACGTAGGATCTCTCGCACATAGGATCTCTCGCACATAAGATCTCTCGCACATAGGATCTCTCGCACATAGGATCTCTCGCATATAGGATCTCTCGCACATAGGATCTCTCGCACATAGGATCTCTCGCACATAGGATCTCTCGCGCATAGGATCTCTCGCACATAGGATCTCTCGCACGTAGGATCTCTCGCACATAGGGTCTCTCGCATATAGGATCTCTCGCATATAGGATCTCTCGCACGTAGGATCTCTCGCACATAAGATGTCTCGCACATAGGATCTCTCGCACATAGGATCTCTCGCACATAGGATCTCTCGCACATAGGATCTCTCGCACATAGGATCTCTCGCACATAGGATCTCTCGCACATAGGATCTCTCGCACGTAGGATCTCTCGCACATAGGGTCTCTCGCACATAGGATCTCTCGCACATAGGATCTCTCGCATATAGGATCTCTCGCACATAGGATCTCTCGCACATAAGATCTCTCGCACATAGGATCTCTCGCATATAGGATCTCTCGCACGTAGGATCTCTCGCACATAGGATCTCTCGCACGTAGGATCTCTCGCACGTAGGATCTCTCGCACATAGGATCTCTCGCACATAGGATCTCTCGCATATAGGATCTCTCGCACATAGGATCTCTCGCACATAAGATCTCTCGCACATAGGATCTCTCGCATATAGGATCTCTCGCACATAGGATCTCTCGCACGTAGGATCTCTCGCACATAGGATCTCTCGCACATAAGATCTCTCGCACATAGGATCTCTCGCATATAGGATCTCTCGCATATAGGATCTCTCGCACGTAGGATCTCTCGCACATAGGATCTCTCGCACATAAGATCTCTCGCACATAGGATCTCTCGCACATAGGATCTCTCGCACATAGGATCTCTCGCACATAGGATCTCTCGCATATAGGATCTCTCGCATATAGGATCTCTCGCACGTAGGATCTCTCGCATATAGGATCTCTCGCATATAGGATCTCTCGCACGTAGGATCTCTCGCACATAAGATGTCTCGCACATAGGATCTCTCGCACATAGGATCTCTCGCACATAGGATCTCTCGCACGTAGGATCTCTCGCACATAAGATGTCTCGCACATAGGATCTCTCGCACATAGGATCTCTCGCACGTAGGATCTCTCGCACATAGGGTCTCTCGCATATAGGATCTCTCGCACATAAGATCTCTCGCACATAGGATCTCTCGCACATAGGATCTCTCGCATATAGGATCTCTCGCACATAGGATCTCTCGCACATAGGATCTCTCGCACATAGGATCTCTCGCACATAGGATCTCTCGCACATAGGATCTCTCGCACATAGGATCTCTCGCACGTAGGATCTCTCGCACATAGGGTCTCTCGCATATAGGATCTCTCGCACATAGGATCTCTCGCACATAAGATCTCTCGCACATAGGATCTCTCGCACATAAGATCTCTCGCAAGTAGGATCTCTCGCACATAGGATCTCTCGCATATAGGATCTCTCGCACGTAGGATCTCTCGCATATAGGATCTCTCGCATATAGGATCTCTCGCACGTAGGATCTCTCGCACATAGGATCTCTCGCATATAGGATCTCTCGCACGTAGGATCTCTCGCATATAGGATCTCTCGCACATAGGATCTCTCGCACATAGGATCTCTCGCACATAGGATCTCTCGCACATAGGATCTCTCGCACATAGGATCTCTCGCATATAGGATCTCTCGCACATAAGATCTCTCGCACATAGGATCTCTCGCACATAGGGTCTCTCGCACATAGGATCTCTCGCATATAGGATCTCTCGCACATAAGATCTCTCGCACATAGGATCTCTCGCACATAGGATCTCTCGCACATAGGATCTCTCGCACATAGGATCTCTCGCATATAGGATCTCTCGCACGTAGGATGTCTCGCACATAAGATGTCTCGCACATAGGATCTCTCGCACATAGGATCTCTCGCACGTAGGATCTCTCGCATATAGGATCTCTCGCACATAGGATCTCTCGCACATAGGATCTCTCGCACATAGGATCTCTCGCACATAGGATCTCTCGCACATAGGATCTCTCGCACGTAGGATCTCTCGCACATAGGATCTCTCGCACGTAGGATCTCTCGCACATAGGATCTCTCGCACATAGGATCTCTCGCATATAGGATCTCTCGCACATAGGATCTCTCGCACATAGGATCTCTCGCACATAGGATCTCTCGCACATAGGATCTCTCGCATATAGGATCTCTCGCACATAGGATCTCTCGCATATAGGATCTCTCGCACATAAGATCTCTCGCACATAGGATCTCTCGCACATAGGGTCTCTCGCACATAGGATCTCTCGCATATAGGATCTCTCGCACATAAGATCTCTCGCACATAGGATCTCTCGCACATAGGATCTCTCGCACATAGGATCTCTCGCACATAGGATCTCTCGCATATAGGATCTCTCGCACGTAGGATGTCTCGCACATAAGATGTCTCGCACATAGGATCTCTCGCACATAGGATCTCTCGCACGTAGGATCTCTCGCATATAGGATCTCTCGCACATAGGATCTCTCGCACATAGGATCTCTCGCACATAGGATCTCTCGCACATAGGATCTCTCGCACATAGGATCTCTCGCACGTAGGATCTCTCGCACATAGGATCTCTCGCACATAGGATCTCTCGCATATAGGATCTCTCGCACATAGGATCTCTCGCACATAGGATCTCTCGCACATAGGATCTCTCGCACATAGGATCTCTCGCATATAGGATCTCTCGCACGTAGGATCTCTCGCACATAAGATGTCTCGCACATAGGATCTCTCGCACATAGGATCTCTCGCACATAAGATGTCTCGCACATAGGATCTCTCGCCCATAGGATCTCTCGCACATAGGATCTCTCGCACGTAGGATCTCTCGCACGTAGGATCTCTCGCATATAGGATCTCTCGCACGTAGGATCTCTCGCACATAGGATCTCTCGCACATAGGATCTCTCGCACATAGGATCTCTCGCACATAGGATCTCTCGCACATAGGATCTCTCGCACATAGGGTCTCTCGCACATAGGATCTCTCGCATATAGGATCTCTCGCACATAAGATCTCTCGCACATAGGATCTCTCGCACATAGGATCTCTCGCACATAGGATCTCTCGCACATAGGATCTCTCGCATATAGGATCTCTCGCACGTAGGATGTCTCGCACATAAGATGTCTCGCACATAGGATCTCTCGCACATAGGATCTCTCGCACGTAGGATCTCTCGCATATAGGATCTCTCGCACATAGGATCTCTCGCACATAGGATCTCTCGCACATAGGATCTCTCGCACATAGGATCTCTCGCACATAGGATCTCTCGCACGTAGGATCTCTCGCACATAGGATCTCTCGCACATAGGATCTCTCGCATATAGGATCTCTCGCACATAGGATCTCTCGCACATAGGATCTCTCGCACATAGGATCTCTCGCACATAGGATCTCTCGCATATAGGATCTCTCGCACGTAGGATCTCTCGCACATAAGATGTCTCGCACATAGGATCTCTCGCACATAGGATCTCTCGCACATAAGATGTCTCGCACATAGGATCTCTCGCCCATAGGATCTCTCGCACATAGGATCTCTCGCACGTAGGATCTCTCGCACGTAGGATCTCTCGCATATAGGATCTCTCGCACGTAGGATCTCTCGCACATAGGATCTCTCGCACATAGGATCTCTCGCACATAGGATCTCTCGCACATAGGATCTCTCGCACATAGGATCTCTCGCATATAGGATCTCTCGCACGTAGGATCTCTCGCACGTAGGATCTCTCGCACATAAGATGTCTCGCACATAGTATCTCTCGCACATAGGATCTCTCGCACGTAGGATCTCTCGCACATAGGGTCTCTCGCATATAGGATCTCTCGCACATAAGATCTCTCGCACATAGGATCTCTCCCACATAGGATCTCTCGCATATAGGATCTCTCGCACATAGGATCTCTCGCACATAGGATCTCTCGCACATAGGATCTCTCGCACATAGGATCTCTCGCACATAGGATCTCTCGCACGTAGGATCTCTCGCACATAGGGTCTCTCGCATATAGGATCTCTCGCACATAAGATCTCTCGCACATAGGATCTCTCGCACATAGGATCTCTCGCACATAGGATCTCTCACACATAGGATCTCTCGCATATAGGATCTCTCGCACGTAGGATCTCTCGCACATAAGATGTCTCGCACATAGGATCTCTCGCACATAGGATCTCTCGCACATAGGATCTCTCGCACGTAGGATCTCTCGCATATAGGATCTCTCGCATATAGGATCTCTCGCACGTAGGATCTCTCGCACATAAGATCTCTCGCACATAGGATCTCTCGCATATAGGATCTCTCGCACATAGGATCTCTCGCACGTAGGATCTCTCGCACATAGGATCTCTCGCACGTAGGATCTCTCGCACATAGGATCTCTCGCATATAGGATCTCTCGCACATAGGATCTCTCGCACGTAGGATCTCTCGCACATAGGATCTCTCGCACGTAGGATCTCTCGCACATAGGATCTCTCGCATATAGGATCTCTCGCATATAGGATCTCTCGCACATAGGATCTCTCGCACATAAGATCTCTCGCACATAGGATCTCTCGCACATAAGATCTCTCGCACGTAGGATCTCTCGCACATAGGATCTCTCGCATATAGGATCTCTCGCACATAGGATCTCTCGCCCATAGGATCTCTCGCACATAGGATCTCTCGCACGTAGGATCTCTCGCACGTAGGATCTCTCGCATATAGGATCTCTCGCACGTAGGATCTCTCGCACATAAGATGTCTCGCACATAGGATCTCTCGCACGTAGGATCTCTCGCACATAAGATGTCTCGCACATAGGATCTCTCGCACGTAAGATGTCTCGCACATAGGATCTCTCGCACATAGGATCTCTCGCACGTAGGATCTCTCGCATATAGGATCTCTCGCACATAGGATCTCTCGCACATAGGATCTCTCGCACATAGGATCTCTCGCACATAGGATCTCTCGCACGTAGGATCTCTCGCACATAGGATCTCTCGCACATAGGATCTCTCGCATATAGGATCTCTCGCACATAGGATCTCTCGCACATAGGATCTCTCGCACATAGGATCTCTCGCACATAGGATCTCTCGCATATAGGATCTCTCGCACGTAGGATCTCTCGCACATAAGATCTCTCGCACATAGGATCTCTCGCACATAGGATCTCTCGCACATAGGATCTCTCGCACATAGGATCTCTCGCACATAGGATCTCTCGCACGTAGGATCTCTCGCACATAGGGTCTCTCGCATATAGGATCTCTCGCACATAAGATCTCTCGCACATAGGATCTCTCGCACATAGGATCTCTCGCACATAGGATCTCTCACACATAGGATCTCTCGCATATAGGATCTCTCGCACGTAGGATCTCTCGCACATAAGATGTCTCGCACATAGGATCTCTCGCACATAGGATCTCTCGCACATAGGATCTCTCGCACGTAGGATCTCTCGCATATAGGATCTCTCGCACGTAGGATCTCTCGCACATAAGATCTCTCGCACATAGGATCTCTCGCATATAGGATCTCTCGCACATAGGATCTCTCGCACGTAGGATCTCTCGCACATAGGATCTCTCGCACGTAGGATCTCTCGCACATAGGATCTCTCGCATATAGGATCTCTCGCATATAGGATCTCTCGCACATAGGATCTCTCGCACATAAGATCTCTCGCACATAGGATCTCTCGCACATAAGATCTCTCGCACGTAGGATCTCTCGCACATAGGATCTCTCGCATATAGGATCTCTCGCACGTAGGATCTCTCGCATATAGGATCTCTCGCATATAGGATCTCTCGCACGTAGGATCTCTCGCACATAGGATCTCTCGCACATAGGATCTCTCGCATATAGGATCTCTCGCACATAGGATCTCTCGCACGTAGGATCTCTCGCATATAGGATCTCTCGCACATAGGATCTCTCGCACATAGGATCTCTCGCACATAGGATCTCTCGCACGTAGGATCTCTCGCACATAGGGTCTCTCGCATATAGGATCTCTCGCACATAAGATCTCTCGCACATAGGATCTCTCGCACATAGGATCTCTCGCACATAGGATCTCTCGCATATAGGATCTCTCGCACATAGGATCTCTCGCACATAGGATCTCTCGCACATAGGATCTCTCGCACATAGGATCTCTCGCACATAGGATCTCTCGCATATAGGATCTCTCGCACATAGGATCTCTCGCACATAGGATCTCTCGCACATAGGATCTCTCGCACGTAGGATCTCTCGCATATAGGATCTCTCGCACGTAGGATCTCTCGCACATAGGATCTCTCGCACATAGGATCTCTCGCACATAGGATCTCTCGCACATAGGATCTCTCACACATAGGATCTCTCGCACATAGGATCTCTCACACATAGGATCTCTCGCACATAGGATCTCTCGCATATAGGATCTCTCGCACATAGGATCTCTCGCACATAGGATCTCTCGCACATAGGATCTCTCGCATATAGGATCTCTCGCACGTAGGATCTCTCGCATATAGGATCTCTCGCATATAGGATCTCTCGCACGTAGGATCTCTCGCACGTAGGATCTCTCGCATATAGGATCTCTCGCACGTACGATCTCTCGCATATAGGATCTCTCGCATATAGGATCTCTCGCACGTAGGATCTCTCGCATATAGGATCTCTCGCATATAGGATCTCTCGCACGTAGGATCTCTCGCACATAGGATCTCTCGCACATAGGATCTCTCGCATATAGGATCTCTCGCACATAGGATCTCTCGCACGTAGGATCTCTCGCATATAGGATCTCTCGCACATAGGATCTCTCGCACATAGGATCTCTCGCACATAGGATCTCTCGCACGTAGGATCTCTCGCACATAGGGTCTCTCGCATATAGGATCTCTCGCACATAAGATCTCTCGCACATAGGATCTCTCGCACATAGGATCTCTCGCACATAGGATCTCTCGCATATAGGATCTCTCGCACATAGGATCTCTCGCACATAGGATCTCTCGCACATAGGATCTCTCGCATATAGGATCTCTCGCACGTAGGATGTCTCGCACATAAGATGTCTCGCACATAGGATCTCTCGCACATAGGATCTCTCGCACGTAGGATCTCTCGCATATAGGATCTCTCGCACATAGGATCTCTCGCACATAGGATCTCTCGCACATAGGATCTCTCGCACGTAGGATCTCTCGCACATAGGGTCTCTCGCATATAGGATCTCTCGCACATAAGATCTCTCGCACATAGGATCTCTCGCACATAGGATCTCTCGCACATAGGATCTCTCGCACATAGGATCTCTCGCATATAGGATCTCTCGCACATGGGATCTCTCGCACATAGGATCTCTCGCACATAGGATCTCTCGCATATAGGATCTCTCGCACATAGGATCTCTCGCACATAGGATCTCTCGCACATAGGATCTCTCGCACGTAGGATCTCTCGCATATAGGATCTCTCGCACGTAGGATCTCTCGCACATAGGATCTCTCGCACATAGGATCTCTCGCACATAGGATCTCTCGCACATAGGATCTCTCGCACATAGGGTCTCTCGCATATAGGATCTCTCGCACATAAGATCTCTCGCACATAGGATCTCTCGCATATAGGATCTCTCGCATATAGGATCTCTCGCACGTAGGATCTCTCGCACATAGGATCTCTCGCACATAGGATCTCTCGCATATAGGATCTCTCGCACATAGGATCTCTCGCACGTAGGATCTCTCGCATATAGGATCTCTCGCACATAGGATCTCTCGCACATAGGATCTCTCGCACATAGGATCTCTCGCACGTAGGATCTCTCGCACATAGGGTCTCTCGCATATAGGATCTCTCGCACATAAGATCTCTCGCACATAGGATCTCTCGCACATAGGATCTCTCGCACATAGGATCTCTCGCATATAGGATCTCTCGCACATAGGATCTCTCGCACATAGGATCTCTCGCACATAGGATCTCTCGCATATAGGATCTCTCGCACGTAGGATGTCTCGCACATAAGATGTCTCGCACATAGGATCTCTCGCACATAGGATCTCTCGCACGTAGGATCTCTCGCATATAGGATCTCTCGCACATAGGATCTCTCGCACATAGGATCTCTCGCACATAGGATCTCTCGCACGTAGGATCTCTCGCACATAGGGTCTCTCGCATATAGGATCTCTCGCACATAAGATCTCTCGCACATAGGATCTCTCGCACATAGGATCTCTCGCACATAGGATCTCTCGCACATAGGATCTCTCGCATATAGGATCTCTCGCACATGGGATCTCTCGCACATAGGATCTCTCGCACATAGGATCTCTCGCATATAGGATCTCTCGCACATAGGATCTCTCGCACATAGGATCTCTCGCACATAGGATCTCTCGCACGTAGGATCTCTCGCATATAGGATCTCTCGCACGTAGGATCTCTCGCACATAGGATCTCTCGCACATAGGATCTCTCGCACATAGGATCTCTCGCACATAGGATCTCTCACACATAGGATCTCTCGCACATAGGATCTCTCACACATAGGATCTCTCGCATATAGGATCTCTCGCACGTAGGATCTCTCGCATATAGGATCTCTCGCATATAGGATCTCTCGCACGTAGGATCTCTCGCACGTAGGATCTCTCGCATATAGGATCTCTCGCACGTACGATCTCTCGCATATAGGATCTCTCGCATATAGGATCTCTCGCACGTAGGATCTCTCGCACATAAGATGTCTCGCACATAGGATCTCTCGCACATAGGATCTCTCGCACATAAGATGTCTCGCACATAGGATCTCTCGCCCATAGGATCTCTCGCACATAGGATCTCTCGCACGTAGGATCTCTCGCACGTAGGATCTCTCGCATATAGGATCTCTCGCACGTAGGATCTCTCGCACATAGGATCTCTCGCACATAGGATCTCTCGCACATAGGATCTCTCGCACATAGGATCTCTCGCACATAGGATCTCTCGCACATAGGGTCTCTCGCACATAGGATCTCTCGCATATAGGATCTCTCGCACATAAGATCTCTCGCACATAGGATCTCTCGCACATAGGATCTCTCGCACATAGGATCTCTCGCACATAGGATCTCTCGCATATAGGATCTCTCGCACGTAGGATGTCTCGCACATAAGATGTCTCGCACATAGGATCTCTCGCACATAGGATCTCTCGCACGTAGGATCTCTCGCATATAGGATCTCTCGCACATAGGATCTCTCGCACATAGGATCTCTCGCACATAGGATCTCTCGCACATAGGATCTCTCGCACATAGGATCTCTCGCACGTAGGATCTCTCGCACATAGGATCTCTCGCACATAGGATCTCTCGCATATAGGATCTCTCGCACATAGGATCTCTCGCACATAGGATCTCTCGCACATAGGATCTCTCGCACATAGGATCTCTCGCATATAGGATCTCTCGCACGTAGGATCTCTCGCACATAAGATGTCTCGCACATAGGATCTCTCGCACATAGGATCTCTCGCACATAAGATGTCTCGCACATAGGATCTCTCGCCCATAGGATCTCTCGCACATAGGATCTCTCGCACGTAGGATCTCTCGCACGTAGGATCTCTCGCATATAGGATCTCTCGCACGTAGGATCTCTCGCACATAGGATCTCTCGCACATAGGATCTCTCGCACGTAGGATCTCTCGCACGTAGGATCTCTCGCACATAAGATGTCTCGCACATAGTATCTCTCGCACATAGGATCTCTCGCACGTAGGATCTCTCGCACATAGGGTCTCTCGCATATAGGATCTCTCGCACATAAGATCTCTCGCACATAGGATCTCTCCCACATAGGATCTCTCGCATATAGGATCTCTCGCACATAGGATCTCTCGCACATAGGATCTCTCGCACATAGGATCTCTCGCACATAGGATCTCTCGCACATAGGATCTCTCGCACGTAGGATCTCTCGCACATAGGGTCTCTCGCATATAGGATCTCTCGCACATAAGATCTCTCGCACATAGGATCTCTCGCACATAGGATCTCTCGCACATAGGATCTCTCACACATAGGATCTCTCGCATATAGGATCTCTCGCACGTAGGATCTCTCGCACATAAGATGTCTCGCACATAGGATCTCTCGCACATAGGATCTCTCGCACATAGGATCTCTCGCACGTAGGATCTCTCGCATATAGGATCTCTCGCATATAGGATCTCTCGCACGTAGGATCTCTCGCACATAAGATCTCTCGCACATAGGATCTCTCGCATATAGGATCTCTCGCACATAGGATCTCTCGCACGTAGGATCTCTCGCACATAGGATCTCTCGCACGTAGGATCTCTCGCACATAGGATCTCTCGCATATAGGATCTCTCGCATATAGGATCTCTCGCACATAGGATCTCTCGCACATAAGATCTCTCGCACATAGGATCTCTCGCACATAAGATCTCTCGCACGTAGGATCTCTCGCACATAGGATCTCTCGCATATAGGATCTCTCGCACATAGGATCTCTCGCCCATAGGATCTCTCGCACATAGGATCTCTCGCACGTAGGATCTCTCGCACGTAGGATCTCTCGCATATAGGATCTCTCGCACGTAGGATCTCTCGCACATAAGATGTCTCGCACATAGGATCTCTCGCACGTAGGATCTCTCGCACATAAGATGTCTCGCACATAGGATCTCTCGCACGTAGGATGTCTCGCACATAAGATGTCTCGCACATAGGATCTCTCGCACATAGGATCTCTCGCACGTAGGATCTCTCGCATATAGGATCTCTCGCACATAGGATCTCTCGCACATAGGATCTCTCGCACATAGGATCTCTCGCACATAGGATCTCTCGCACATAGGATCTCTCGCACGTAGGATCTCTCGCACATAGGATCTCTCGCACATAGGATCTCTCGCATATAGGATCTCTCGCACATAGGATCTCTCGCACATAGGATCTCTCGCACATAGGATCTCTCGCACATAGGATCTCTCGCATATAGGATCTCTCGCACGTAGGATCTCTCGCACATAAGATCTCTCGCACATAGGATCTCTCGCACATAGGATCTCTCGCACATAGGATCTCTCGCACATAGGATCTCTCGCACATAGGATCTCTCGCACGTAGGATCTCTCGCACATAGGGTCTCTCGCATATAGGATCTCTCGCACATAAGATCTCTCGCACATAGGATCTCTCGCACATAGGATCTCTCGCACATAGGATCTCTCACACATAGGATCTCTCGCATATAGGATCTCTCGCACGTAGGATCTCTCGCACATAAGATGTCTCGCACATAGGATCTCTCGCACATAGGATCTCTCGCACATAGGATCTCTCGCACGTAGGATCTCTCGCATATAGGATCTCTCGCACGTAGGATCTCTCGCACATAAGATCTCTCGCACATAGGATCTCTCGCATATAGGATCTCTCGCACATAGGATCTCTCGCACGTAGGATCTCTCGCACATAGGATCTCTCGCACGTAGGATCTCTCGCACATAGGATCTCTCGCATATAGGATCTCTCGCATATAGGATCTCTCGCACATAGGATCTCTCGCACATAAGATCTCTCGCACATAGGATCTCTCGCACATAAGATCTCTCGCACGTAGGATCTCTCGCACATAGGATCTCTCGCATATAGGATCTCTCGCACGTAGGATCTCTCGCATATAGGATCTCTCGCATATAGGATCTCTCGCACGTAGGATCTCTCGCACATAGGATCTCTCGCACATAGGATCTCTCGCATATAGGATCTCTCGCACATAGGATCTCTCGCACGTAGGATCTCTCGCATATAGGATCTCTCGCACATAGGATCTCTCGCACATAGGATCTCTCGCACATAGGATCTCTCGCACGTAGGATCTCTCGCACATAGGGTCTCTCGCATATAGGATCTCTCGCACATAAGATCTCTCGCACATAGGATCTCTCGCACATAGGATCTCTCGCACATAGGATCTCTCGCATATAGGATCTCTCGCACATAGGATCTCTCGCACATAGGATCTCTCGCACATAGGATCTCTCGCATATAGGATCTCTCGCACGTAGGATGTCTCGCACATAAGATGTCTCGCACATAGGATCTCTCGCACATAGGATCTCTCGCACGTAGGATCTCTCGCATATAGGATCTCTCGCACATAGGATCTCTCGCACATAGGATCTCTCGCACATAGGATCTCTCGCACGTAGGATCTCTCGCACATAGGGTCTCTCGCATATAGGATCTCTCGCACATAAGATCTCTCGCACATAGGATCTCTCGCACATAGGATCTCTCGCACATAGGATCTCTCGCACATAGGATCTCTCGCATATAGGATCTCTCGCACATGGGATCTCTCGCACATAGGATCTCTCGCACATAGGATCTCTCGCATATAGGATCTCTCGCACATAGGATCTCTCGCACATAGGATCTCTCGCACATAGGATCTCTCGCACGTAGGATCTCTCGCATATAGGATCTCTCGCACGTAGGATCTCTCGCACATAGGATCTCTCGCACATAGGATCTCTCGCACATAGGATCTCTCGCACATAGGATCTCTCACACATAGGATCTCTCGCACATAGGATCTCTCACACATAGGATCTCTCGCACATAGGATCTCTCGCATATAGGATCTCTCGCACATAGGATCTCTCGCACATAGGATCTCTCGCACATAGGATCTCTCGCATATAGGATCTCTCGCACGTAGGATCTCTCGCATATAGGATCTCTCGCATATAGGATCTCTCGCACGTAGGATCTCTCGCACGTAGGATCTCTCGCATATAGGATCTCTCGCACGTACGATCTCTCGCATATAGGATCTCTCGCACGTAGGATCTCTCGCACGTAGGATCTATCGCACGTAGGATCTATCGCACGTAGGATCTATCGCACATAGGATCTCTCGCACATAAGATCTCTCGCACATAGGATCTCTCGCACATAGGATCTCTCGCATATAGGATCTCTCGCACGTAGGATCTCTCGCACGTAGGATCTATCGCACGTAGGATCTATCGCACATAGGATCTCTCGCACATAAGATCTCTCGCACATAGGATCTCTCGCATATAGGATCTCTCGCACATAGGATCTATCGCACGTAGGATCTATCGCACATAAGATCTCTCGCACATAGGATCTCTCGCATATAGGATCTCTCGCACATAGGATCTCTCGCACATAGGATCTCTCACACATAGGATCTCTCGCACATAGGATCTCTCGCATATAGGATCTCTCGCACATAGGATCTCTCGCACATAGGATCTCTCGCATATAGGATCTCTCGCACGTAGGATCTCTCGCACGTAGGATCTATCGCACGTAGGATCTATCGCACGTAGGATCTATCGCACATAGGATCTCTCGCACATAAGATCTCTCGCACATAGGATCTCTCGCATATAGGATCTCTCGCACATAGGATCTATCGCACGTAGGATCTATCGCACATAAGATCTCTCGCACATAGGATCTCTCGCATATAGGATCTCTCGCACATAGGATCTCTCGCACGTAGGATCTATCGCACATAGGATCTCTCGCACATAAGATCTCTCGCACATAGGATCTCTCGCATATAGGATCTCTCGCACATAGGATCTCTCGCACATAGGATCTCTCGCACATAGGATCTCTCGCACATAGGATCTCTCGCATATAGGATCTCTCGCACGTAGGATCTCTCGCACGTAGGATCTATCGCACGTAGGATCTATCGCACATAGGATCTCTCGCACATAAGATCTCTCGCACATAGGATCTCTCGCATATAGGATCTCTCGCACATAGGATCTATCGCACATAGGATCTCTCGCACATAGGATCTCTCGCATATAGGATCTCTCGCACGTAGGATCTCTCGCACGTAGGATCTATCGCACGTAGGATCTATCGCACATAGGATCTCTCGCACATAAGATCTCTCGCACATAGGATCTCTCGCATATAGGATCTCTCGCACATAGGATCTATCGCACGTAGGATCTATCGCACATAAGATCTCTCGCACATAGGATCTCTCGCATATAGGATCTCTCGCACATAGGATCTCTCGCACATAGGATCTCTCACACATAGGATCTCTCGCACATAGGATCTCTCGCATATAGGATCTCTCGCACATAGGATCTCTCGCACATAGGATCTCTCGCATATAGGATCTCTCGCACGTAGGATCTCTCGCACGTAGGATCTATCGCACGTAGGATCTATCGCACGTAGGATCTCTCGCACATAGGATCTCTCGCACATAAGATCTCTCGCACATAGGATCTCTCGCACATAGGATCTCTCGCATATAGGATCTCTCGCACGTAGGATCTCTCGCACGTAGGATCTATCGCACGTAGGATCTATCGCACATAGGATCTCTCGCACATAAGATCTCTCGCACATAGGATCTCTCGCATATAGGATCTCTCGCACATAGGATCTATCGCACGTAGGATCTATCGCACATAAGATCTCTCGCACATAGGATCTCTCGCATATAGGATCTCTCGCACATAGGATCTCTCGCACATAGGATCTCTCACACATAGGATCTCTCGCACATAGGATCTCTCGCACATAGGATCTCTCGCACATAGGATCTCTCGCACATAGGATCTCTCGCATATAGGATCTCTCGCACATAGGATCTCTCGCACATAGGATCTCTCGCATATAGGATCTCTCGCACGTAGGATCTCTCGCACGTAGGATCTATCGCACGTAGGATCTATCGCACGTAGGATCTATCGCACATAGGATCTCTCGCACATAAGATCTATCGCACGTAGGATCTATCGCACATAGGATCTCTCGCACATAAGATCTCTCGCACATAGGATCTCTCGCACATAGGATCTCTCGCATATAGGATCTCTCGCATATAGGATCTCTCGCATATAGGATCTCTCGCACATAGGATCTCTCGCACATAGGATCTCTCGCACATAGGATCTCTCGCACATAGGATCTCTCGCATATAGGATCTCTCGCACGTAGGATCTCTCGCACGTAGGATCTCTCGCACATAGGATCTCTCGCACATAGGATCTCTCGCACATAGGATCTATCGCACGTAGGATCTATCGCACATAAGATCTCTCGCACATAGGATCTCTCGCATATAGGATCTCTCGCACATAGGATCTCTCGCACATAGGATCTCTCACACATAGGATCTCTCGCACATAGGATCTCTCGCATATAGGATCTCTCGCACATAGGATCTCTCGCACATAGGATCTCTCGCACATAGGATCTCTCGCATATAGGATCTCTCGCACGTAGGATCTCTCGCATATAGGATCTCTCGCATATAGGATCTCTCGCACGTAGGATCTCTCGCACATAGGATCTCTCGCACATAAGATCTCTCGCACATAGGATCTCTCGCATATAGGATCTCTCGCACATAGGATCTCTCGCACATAGGATCTCTCGCACATAGGATCTCTCGCACATAGGATCTCTCGCACATAGGATCTCTCGCACATAGGATCTCTCGCACATAAGATCTCTCGCACATAAGATCTCTCGCACATAGGATCTCTCACACATAGGATCTCTCGCATATAGGATCTCTCGCACGTAGGATCTCTCGCACGTAGGATCTATCGCACGTAGGATCTATCGCACGTAGGATCTATCGCACATAGGATCTCTCGCACATAAGATCTCTCGCACATAGGATCTCTCGCACATAGGATCTCTCGCATATAGGATCTCTCGCACGTAGGATCTCTCGCACGTAGGATCTATCGCACGTAGGATCTATCGCACATAGGATCTCTCGCACATAAGATCTCTCGCACATAGGATCTCTCGCATATAGGATCTCTCGCACATAAGATCTCTCGCACATAGGATCTCTCGCATATAGGATCTCTCGCACATAGGATCTATCGCACGTAGGATCTATCGCACATAAGATCTCTCGCACATAGGATCTCTCGCATATAGGATCTCTCGCACATAGGATCTCTCGCACATAGGATCTCTCACACATAGGATCTCTCGCACATAGGATCTCTCGCATATAGGATCTCTCGCACATAGGATCTCTCGCACATAGGATCTCTCGCACATAGGATCTCTCGCATATAGGATCTCTCGCACGTAGGATCTCTCGCATATAGGATCTCTCGCATATAGGATCTCTCGCACGTAGGATCTCTCGCACATAGGATCTCTCGCACATAAGATCTCTCGCACATAGGATCTCTCGCACATAGGATCTCTCGCACATAGGATCTCTCGCACATAGGATCTCTCGCACATAGGATCTCTCGCACATAGGATCTCTCGCACATAAGATCTCTCGCACATAAGATCTCTCGCACATAGGATCTCTCACACATAGGATCTCTCGCATATAGGATCTCTCGCACATAGGATCTCTCACACATAGGATCTCTCGCACATAGGATCTCTCGCATATAGGATCTCTCGCACATAGGATCTCTCGCACATAGGATCTCTCGCACATAGGATCTCTCGCATATAGGATCTCTCGCACGTAGGATCTCTCGCATATAGGATCTCTCGCATATAGGATCTCTCGCACGTAGGATCTCTCGCACATAGGATCTCTCGCACATAAGATCTCTCGCACATAGGATCTCTCGCACATAGGATCTCTCGCACATAGGATCTCTCGCACATAGGATCTCTCGCACATAGGATCTCTCGCACATAGGATCTCTCGCACATAAGATCTCTCGCACATAAGATCTCTCGCACATAGGATCTCTCACACATAGGATCTCTCGCATATAGGATCTCTCGCACGTAGGATCTCTCGCACGTAGGATCTATCGCACGTAGGATCTATCGCACGTAGGATCTATCGCACATAGGATCTCTCGCACATAAGATCTCTCGCACATAGGATCTCTCGCACATAGGATCTCTCGCATATAGGATCTCTCGCACGTAGGATCTCTCGCACGTAGGATCTATCGCACGTAGGATCTATCGCACATAGGATCTCTCGCACATAAGATCTCTCGCACATAGGATCTCTCGCATATAGGATCTCTCGCACATAAGATCTCTCGCACATAGGATCTCTCGCATATAGGATCTCTCGCACATAGGATCTATCGCACGTAGGATCTATCGCACATAAGATCTCTCGCACATAGGATCTCTCGCATATAGGATCTCTCGCACATAGGATCTCTCGCACATAGGATCTCTCACACATAGGATCTCTCGCACATAGGATCTCTCGCATATAGGATCTCTCGCACATAGGATCTCTCGCACATAGGATCTCTCGCACATAGGATCTCTCGCATATAGGATCTCTCGCACGTAGGATCTCTCGCATATAGGATCTCTCGCATATAGGATCTCTCGCACGTAGGATCTCTCGCACATAGGATCTCTCGCACATAAGATCTCTCGCACATAGGATCTCTCGCACATAAGATCTCTCGCACATAGGATCTCTCGCATATAGGATCTCTCGCACATAGGATCTCTCGCACATAGGATCTCTCGCACATAGGATCTCTCGCACATAGGATCTCTCGCATATAGGATCTCTCGCACATAAGATCTCTCGCACATAGGATCTCTCGCACATAGGATCTCTCGCACATAGGATCTCTCGCACATAGGATCTCTCGCACATAGGATCTCTCGCACATAAGATCTCTCGCACATAGGATCTCTCGCACATAGGATCTCTCGCACGTAGGATCTCTCGCACGTAGGATCTCTCGCATATAGGATCTCTCGCATATAGGATCTCTCGCACGTAGGATCTCTCGCACATAGGATCTCTCGCACATAGGATCTCTCGCACATAGGATCTCTCGCACATAGGATCTCTCGCACATAGGATCTCTCGCACATAGGATCTCTCGCACATAGGATCTCTCGCACATAGGATCTCTCGCATATAGGATCTCTCGCACATAAGATCTCTCGCACATAGGATCTCTCGCAGATAGGGTCTCTCGCACATAGGATCTCTCGCACATAGGATCTCTCGCACATAGGATCTCTCGCACGTAGGATGTCTCGCACATAAGATGTCTCGCACATAGGATCTCTCGCACATAGGATCTCTCGCACATAGGATCTCTCGCACATAGGATCTCTCGCACATAAGATCTCTCGCACATAGGATCTCTCGCACATAGGATCTCTCGCACGTAGGATCTCTCGCACGTAGGATCTCTCGCATATAGGATCTCTCGCATATAGGATCTCTCGCACGTAGGATCTCTCGCACATAGGATCTCTCGCACATAGGATCTCTCGCACATAGGATCTCTCGCACATAGGATCTCTCGCACATAGGATCTCTCGCACATAGGATCTCTCGCACATAGGATCTCTCGCACATAGGATCTCTCGCATATAGGATCTCTCGCACATAAGATCTCTCGCACATAGGATCTCTCGCAGATAGGGTCTCTCGCACATAGGATCTCTCGCACATAGGATCTCTCGCACATAGGATCTCTCGCACGTAGGATGTCTCGCACATAAGATGTCTCGCACATAGGATCTCTCGCACATAGGATCTCTCGCACGTAGGATCTCTCGCATATAGGATCTCTCGCACGTAGGATCTCTCGCACATAGGATCTCTCGCACATAGGATCTCTCGCACATAGGATCTCTCGCACGTAGGATCTCTCGCACATAGGGTCTCTCGCATATAGGATCTCTCGCACATAGGATCTCTCGCATATAGGATCTCTCGCACATAAGATCTCTCGCACATAGGATCTCTCGCATATAGGATCTCTCGCACATAGGATCTCTCGCACATAGGATCTCTCGCACATAGGATCTCTCGCACATAGGATCTCTCGCACATAGGATCTCTCGCATATAGGATCTCTCGCACGTAGGATCTCTCGCATATAGGATCTCTCGCATATAGGATCTCTCGCACATAGGATCTCTCGCACATAGGATCTCTCGCATATAGGATCTCTCGCACATAGGATCTCTCGCACATAGGGTCTCTCGCACATAGGATCTCTCGCATATAGGATCTCTCGCACATAAGATCTCTCGCACATAAGATGTCTCGCACATAGGATCTCTCGCCCATAGGATCTCTCGCACATAGGATCTCTCGCACGTAGGATCTCTCGCACGTAGGATCTCTCGCACATAGGATCTCTCGCATATAGGATCTCTCGCACATAGGATCTCTCGCACATAGGGTCTCTCGCACATAGGATCTCTCGCATATAGGATCTCTCGCACATAAGATCTCTCGCACATAAGATGTCTCGCACATAGGATCTCTCGCCCATAGGATCTCTCGCACATAGGATCTCTCGCACGTAGGATCTCTCGCACGTAGGATCTCTCGCACATAAGATGTCTCGCACATAGGATCTCTCGCCCATAGGATCTCTCGCACATAGGATCTCTCGCACGTAGGATCTCTCGCACGTAGGATCTCTCGCATATAGGATCTCTCGCACGTAGGATCTCTCGCACATAGGATCTCTCGCACATAGGATCTCTCGCACATAGGATCTCTCGCACATAGGATCTCTCGCACATAGGATCTCTCGCATATAGGATCTCTCGCACGTAGGATCTCTCGCACGTAGGATCTCTCGCACATAAGATGTCTCGCACATAGGATCTCTCGCACATAGGATCTCTCGCACGTAGGATCTCTCGCACATAGGGTCTCTCGCATATAGGATCTCTCGCACGTAGGATCTCTCGCACATAGGATCTCTCGCATATAGGATCTCTCGCACATAGGATCTCTCGCACATAGGATCTCTCGCACATAGGATCTCTCGCACATAGGATCTCTCGCACATAGGATCTCTCGCACATAGGATCTCTCGCATATAGGATCTCTCGCACATAGGATCTCTCGCACATAAGATCTCTCGCACATAGGATCTCTCGCATATAGGATCTCTCGCACATAGGATCTCTCGCACGTAGGATCTCTCGCACGTAGGATCTCTCGCATATAGGATCTCTCGCACGTAGGATCTCTCGCACATAGGATCTCTCGCACATAGGATCTCTCGCACGTAGGATCTCTCGCACGTAGGATCTCTCGCACATAGGGTCTCTCGCATATAGGATCTCTCGCACATAGGATCTCTCGCATATAGGATCTCTCGCACATAAGATCTCTCGCACATAGGATCTCTCGCATATAGGATCTCTCGCACATAGGATCTCTCGCACATAGGATCTCTCGCACATAGGATCTCTCGCACATAGGATCTCTCGCACATAGGATCTCTCGCATATAGGATCTCTCGCACGTAGGATCTCTCGCATATAGGATCTCTCGCATATAGGATCTCTCGCACATAGGATCTCTCGCACATAGGATCTCTCGCATATAGGATCTCTCGCACATAGGATCTCTCGCACATAGGGTCTCTCGCACATAGGATCTCTCGCATATAGGATCTCTCGCACATAAGATCTCTCGCACATAAGATGTCTCGCACATAGGATCTCTCGCCCATAGGATCTCTCGCACATAGGATCTCTCGCACGTAGGATCTCTCGCACGTAGGATCTCTCGCACATAAGATGTCTCGCACATAGGATCTCTCGCCCATAGGATCTCTCGCACATAGGATCTCTCGCACGTAGGATCTCTCGCACGTAGGATCTCTCGCATATAGGATCTCTCGCACGTAGGATCTCTCGCACATAGGATCTCTCGCACATAGGATCTCTCGCACGTAGGATCTCTCGCACATAGGATCTCTCGCACGTAGGATCTCTCGCACGTAGGATCTCTCGCACATAAGATGTCTCGCACATAGGATCTCTCGCCCATAGGATCTCTCGCACATAGGATCTCTCGCACGTAGGATCTCTCGCACGTAGGATCTCTCGCATATAGGATCTCTCGCACGTAGGATCTCTCGCACATAGGATCTCTCGCACATAGGATCTCTCGCACATAGGATCTCTCGCACATAGGATCTCTCGCACATAGGATCTCTCGCATATAGGATCTCTCGCACGTAGGATCTCTCGCACATAGGATCTCTCGCACGTAGGATCTCTCGCACGTAGGATCTCTCGCACATAAGATGTCTCGCACATAGGATCTCTCGCCCATAGGATCTCTCGCACATAGGATCTCTCGCACGTAGGATCTCTCGCACGTAGGATCTCTCGCATATAGGATCTCTCGCACGTAGGATCTCTCGCACATAGGATCTCTCGCACATAGGATCTCTCGCACATAGGATCTCTCGCACATAGGATCTCTCGCACATAGGATCTCTCGCATATAGGATCTCTCGCACGTAGGATCTCTCGCACGTAGGATCTCTCGCACATAAGATGTCTCGCACATAGGATCTCTCGCACATAGGATCTCTCGCACGTAGGATCTCTCGCACATAGGGTCTCTCGCACATAGGATCTCTCGCACATAGGATCTCTCGCACATAGGATCTCTCGCACATAGGATCTCTCGCACATAGGATCTCTCGCACATAGGATCTCTCGCACATAGGATCTCTCGCATATAGGATCTCTCGCACATAAGATCTCTCGCACATAGGATCTCTCGCATATAGGATCTCTCGCACATAGGATCTCTCGCACGTAGGATCTCTCGCACATAGGATCTCTCGCACATAAGATCTCTCGCACATAGGATCTCTCGCACATAGGATCTCTCGCACATAGGATCTCTCGCACATAGGATCTCTCGCACATAGGATCTCTCGCACATAGGATCTCTCGCACATAGGATCTCTCGCACATAGGATCTCTCGCACATAGGATCTCTCGCATATAGGATCTCTCGCACGTAGGATCTCTCGCATATAGGATCTCTCGCATATAGGATCTCTCGCACATAGGATCTCTCGCACATAGGATCTCTCGCATATAGGATCTCTCGCACGTAGGATCTCTCGCACGTAGGATCTCTCGCACATAAGATGTCTCGCACATAGGATCTCTCGCACATAGGATCTCTCGCACGTAGGATCTCTCGCACATAGGGTCTCTCGCACATAGGATCTCTCGCACATAGGATCTCTCGCACATAGGATCTCTCGCACATAGGATCTCTCGCACATAGGATCTCTCGCACATAGGATCTCTCGCACATAGGATCTCTCGCATATAGGATCTCTCGCACGTAGGATCTCTCGCATATAGGATCTCTCGCACGTAGGATCTCTCGCACATAGGATCTCTCGCACATAGGATCTCTCGCACATAGGATCTCTCGCACATAGGATCTCTCGCACATAGGATCTCTCGCATATAGGATCTCTCGCACGTAGGATCTCTCGCACGTAGGATCTCTCGCACATAAGATGTCTCGCACATAGGATCTCTCGCACATAGGATCTCTCGCACGTAGGATCTCTCGCACATAGGGTCTCTCGCACATAGGATCTCTCGCACATAGGATCTCTCGCACATAGGATCTCTCGCACATAGGATCTCTCGCACATAGGATCTCTCGCACATAGGATCTCTCGCACATAGGATCTCTCGCATATAGGATCTCTCGCACATAAGATCTCTCGCACATAGGATCTCTCGCATATAGGATCTCTCGCACATAGGATCTCTCGCACGTAGGATCTCTCGCACATAGGATCTCTCGCACATAAGATCTCTCGCACATAGGATCTCTCGCACATAGGATCTCTCGCACATAGGATCTCTCGCACATAGGATCTCTCGCACATAGGATCTCTCGCACATAGGATCTCTCGCACATAGGATCTCTCGCACATAGGATCTCTCGCACATAGGATCTCTCGCATATAGGATCTCTCGCACGTAGGATCTCTCGCATATAGGATCTCTCGCATATAGGATCTCTCGCACATAGGATCTCTCGCACATAGGATCTCTCGCATATAGGATCTCTCGCACATAGGATCTCTCGCACATAGGGTCTCTCGCACATAGGATCTCTCGCATATAGGATCTCTCGCACATAAGATCTCTCGCACATAAGATGTCTCGCACATAGGATCTCTCGCCCATAGGATCTCTCGCACATAGGATCTCTCGCACGTAGGATCTCTCGCACGTAGGATCTCTCGCACATAAGATGTCTCGCACATAGGATCTCTCGCCCATAGGATCTCTCGCACATAGGATCTCTCGCACGTAGGATCTCTCGCACGTAGGATCTCTCGCATATAGGATCTCTCGCACGTAGGATCTCTCGCACATAGGATCTCTCGCACATAGGATCTCTCGCACATAGGATCTCTCGCACATAGGATCTCTCGCACATAGGATCTCTCGCATATAGGATCTCTCGCACGTAGGATCTCTCGCACGTAGGATCTCTCGCACATAAGATGTCTCGCACATAGGATCTCTCGCACATAGGATCTCTCGCACGTAGGATCTCTCGCACATAGGGTCTCTCGCATATAGGATCTCTCGCACGTAGGATCTCTCGCACATAGGATCTCTCGCATATAGGATCTCTCGCACATAGGATCTCTCGCACATAGGATCTCTCGCACATAGGATCTCTCGCACATAGGATCTCTCGCACATAGGATCTCTCGCACATAGGATCTCTCGCATATAGGATCTCTCGCACATAGGATCTCTCGCACATAAGATCTCTCGCACATAGGATCTCTCGCATATAGGATCTCTCGCACATAGGATCTCTCGCACGTAGGATCTCTCGCACGTAGGATCTCTCGCATATAGGATCTCTCGCACATAAGATCTCTCGCACATAGGATCTCTCGCATATAGGATCTCTCGCACGTAGGATCTCTCGCACGTAGGATCTCTCGCACATAGGGTCTCTCGCATATAGGATCTCTCGCACATAGGATCTCTCGCATATAGGATCTCTCGCACATAAGATCTCTCGCACATAGGATCTCTCGCATATAGGATCTCTCGCACATA
This sequence comes from Pristionchus fissidentatus, assembly GCA_036245785.1. Classification (NCBI taxonomy): domain Eukaryota; kingdom Metazoa; phylum Nematoda; class Chromadorea; order Rhabditida; family Neodiplogasteridae; genus Pristionchus; species Pristionchus fissidentatus. Next base: position 26,285,006 of record BTSY01000005.1, on the reverse strand, counting down.
GGATCTCTCGCACATAGGATCTCTCGCACATAGGATCTCTCGCACATAGGATCTCTCGCACATAGGATCTCTCGCATATAGGATCTCTCGCACGTAGGATCTCTCGCATATAGGATCTCTCGCATATAGGATCTCTCGCACATAGGATCTCTCGCACATAGGATCTCTCGCATATAGGATCTCTCGCACATAGGATCTCTCGCACATAGGGTCTCTCGCACATAGGATCTCTCGCATATAGGATCTCTCGCACATAAGATCTCTCGCACATAAGATGCCTCGCACATAGGATGTCTCGCACATAGGATCTCTCGCCCATAGGATCTCTCGCACATAGGATCTCTCGCACGTAGGATCTCTCGCACGTAGGATCTCTCGCACATAAGATGTCTCGCACATAGGATCTCTCGCCCATAGGATCTCTCGCACATAGGATCTCTCGCACGTAGGATCTCTCGCACGTAGGATCTCTCGCATATAGGATCTCTCGCACGTAGGATCTCTCGCACATAGGATCTCTCGCACATAGGATCTCTCGCACATAGGATCTCTCGCACATAGGATCTCTCGCACATAAGATCTCTCGCACATAAGATGTCTCGCACATAGGATCTCTCGCCCATAGGATCTCTCGCACATAGGATCTCTCGCACGTAGGATCTCTCGCACGTAGGATCTCTCGCACATAAGATGTCTCGCACATAGGATCTCTCGCACGTAGGATCTCTCGCACGTAGGATCTATCGCACGTAGGATCTATCGCACGTAGGATCTATCGCACATAGGATCTCTCGCACATAAGATCTCTCGCCCATAGGATCTCTCGCACATAGGATCTCTCGCACGTAGGATCTCTCGCACGTAGGATCTCTCGCACATAAGATGTCTCGCACATAGGATCTCTCGCCCATAGGATCTCTCGCACATAGGATCTCTCGCACGTAGGATCTCTCGCACGTAGGATCTCTCGCATATAGGATCTCTCGCACGTAGGATCTCTCGCACATAGGATCTCTCGCACATAGGATCTCTCGCACATAGGATCTCTCGCACATAGGATCTCTCGCACATAGGATCTCTCGCATATAGGATCTCTCGCACGTAGGATCTCTCGCACGTAGGATCTCTCGCACATAAGATGTCTCGCACATAGGATCTCTCGCACATAGGATCTCTCGCACGTAGGATCTCTCGCACATAGGGTCTCTCGCACATAGGATCTCTCGCATATAGGATCTCTCGCACATAGGATCTCTCGCACATAGGATCTCTCGCACATAGGATCTCTCGCACATAGGATCTCTCGCACATAGGATCTCTCGCACATAGGATCTCTCGCATATAGGATCTCTCGCACATAAGATCTCTCGCACATAGGATCTCTCGCATATAGGATCTCTCGCACATAGGATCTCTCGCACGTAGGATCTCTCGCACATAGGATCTCTCGCACATAAGATCTCTCGCACATAGGATCTCTCGCACATAGGATCTCTCGCACATAGGATCTCTCGCACATAGGATCTCTCGCACATAGGATCTCTCGCACGTAGGATCTCTCGCACGTAGGATCTCTCGCATATAGGATCTCTCGCACGTAGGATCTCTCGCACATAGGATCTCTCGCACATAGGATCTCTCGCACATAGGATCTCTCGCACATAGGATCTCTCGCACATAGGATCTCTCGCATATAGGATCTCTCGCACGTAGGATCTCTCGCACGTAGGATCTCTCGCACATAAGATGTCTCGCACATAGGATCTCTCGCACATAGGATCTCTCGCACGTAGGATCTCTCGCACATAGGGTCTCTCGCATATAGGATCTCTCGCACGTAGGATCTCTCGCACATAGGATCTCTCGCATATAGGATCTCTCGCACATAGGATCTCTCGCACATAGGATCTCTCGCACATAGGATCTCTCGCACATAGGATCTCTCGCACATAGGATCTCTCGCACATAGGATCTCTCGCATATAGGATCTCTCGCACATAGGATCTCTCGCACATAAGATCTCTCGCACATAGGATCTCTCGCATATAGGATCTCTCGCACATAGGATCTCTCGCACGTAGGATCTCTCGCACGTAGGATCTCTCGCATATAGGATCTCTCGCACGTAGGATCTCTCGCACATAGGATCTCTCGCACATAGGATCTCTCGCACGTAGGATCTCTCGCACGTAGGATCTCTCGCACATAGGGTCTCTCGCATATAGGATCTCTCGCACATAGGATCTCTCGCATATAGGATCTCTCGCACATAAGATCTCTCGCACATAGGATCTCTCGCATATAGGATCTCTCGCACATAGGATCTCTCGCACATAGGATCTCTCGCACATAGGATCTCTCGCACATAGGATCTCTCGCATATAGGATCTCTCGCACGTAGGATCTCTCGCATATAGGATCTCTCGCATATAGGATCTCTCGCACATAGGATCTCTCGCACATAGGATCTCTCGCATATAGGATCTCTCGCACATAGGATCTCTCGCACATAGGGTCTCTCGCACATAGGATCTCTCGCATATAGGATCTCTCGCACATAAGATCTCTCGCACATAAGATGTCTCGCACATAGGATCTCTCGCCCATAGGATCTCTCGCACATAGGATCTCTCGCACGTAGGATCTCTCGCACGTAGGATCTCTCGCACATAAGATGTCTCGCACATAGGATCTCTCGCCCATAGGATCTCTCGCACATAGGATCTCTCGCACGTAGGATCTCTCGCACGTAGGATCTCTCGCATATAGGATCTCTCGCACGTAGGATCTCTCGCACATAGGATCTCTCGCACATAGGATCTCTCGCACATAGGATCTCTCGCACATAGGATCTCTCGCACATAGGATCTCTCGCATATAGGATCTCTCGCACGTAGGATCTCTCGCACGTAGGATCTCTCGCACATAAGATGTCTCGCACATAGGATCTCTCGCACATAGGATCTCTCGCACGTAGGATCTCTCGCACATAGGGTCTCTCGCACATAGGATCTCTCGCATATAGGATCTCTCGCACATAGGATCTCTCGCACATAGGATCTCTCGCACATAGGATCTCTCGCACATAGGATCTCTCGCACATAGGATCTCTCGCACATAGGATCTCTCGCATATAGGATCTCTCGCACATAAGATCTCTCGCACATAGGATCTCTCGCATATAGGATCTCTCGCACATAGGATCTCTCGCACGTAGGATCTCTCGCACATAGGATCTCTCGCACATAAGATCTCTCGCACATAGGATCTCTCGCACATAGGATCTCTCGCACATAGGATCTCTCGCGCATAGGATCTCTCGCACATAGGATCTCTCGCACATAGGATCTCTCGCATATAGGATCTCTCGCACATAAGATCTCTCGCACATAGGATCTCTCGCATATAGGATCTCTCGCACGTAGGATCTCTCGCACATAGGATCTCTCGCACATAGGATCTCTCGCACATAGGATCTCTCGCACATAGGATCTCTCGCACATAGGATCTCTCGCACATAGGATCTCTCGCATATAGGATCTCTCGCACATAAGATCTCTCGCACATAGGATCTCTCGCATATAGGATCTCTCGCACATAGGATCTCTCGCACGTAGGATCTCTCGCACATAGGATCTCTCGCACATAAGATCTCTCGCACATAGGATCTCTCGCATATAGGATCTCTCGCACGTAGGATCTCTCGCACATAGGATCTCTCGCACATAAGATCTCTCGCACATAGGATCTCTCGCACATAGGATCTCTCGCATATAGGATCTCTCGCACATAGGATCTCTCGCACATAGGATCTCTCGCACATAAGATGTCTCGCACATAGGATCTCTCGCACATAGGATCTCTCGCACATAGGATCTCTCGCACATAGGATCTCTCGCACATAGGATCTCTCGCACATAGGATCTCTCGCACGTAGGATCTCTCGCACATAAGATGTCTCGCACATAGGATCTCTCGCACATAGGATCTCTCGCACATAGGATCTCTCGCACATAGGATCTCTCGCACATAGGATCTCTCGCACATAGGATCTCTCGCACATAGGATCTCTCGCACGTAGGATCTCTCGCACATAGGGTCTCTCGCACATAGGATCTCTCGCACATAGGATCTTTCGCATATAGGATCTCTCGCACATAGGATCTCTCGCACATAAGATCTCTCGCACATAGGATCTCTCGCATATAGGATCTCTCGCACGTAGGATCTCTCGCACATAGGATCTCTCGCACGTAGGATCTCTCGCACGTAGGATCTCTCGCACATAGGATCTCTCGCACATAGGATCTCTCGCATATAGGATCTCTCGCACATAGGATCTCTCGCACATAAGATCTCTCGCATATAGGATCTCTCGCATATAGGATCTCTCGCACGTAGGATCTCTCGCACATAAGATGTCTCGCACATAGGATCTCTCGCACATAGGATCTCTCGCACATAGGATCTCTCGCACGTAGGATCTCTCGCACATAGGATCTCTCGCACGTAGGATCTCTCGCACATAGGGTCTCTCGCATATAGGATCTCTCGCACATAGGATCTCTCGCACATAGGATCTCTCGCACATAGGATCTCTCGCACATAGGATCTCTCGCACATAGGATCTCTCGCACATAGGATCTCTCGCACGTAGGATCTCTCGCACATAGGGTCTCTCGCATATAGGATCTCTCGCACATAGGATCTCTCGCACATAAGATCTCTCGCACATAAGATCTCTCGCACATAGGATCTCTCGCAAGTAGGATCTCTCGCACATAGGATCTCTCGCATATAGGATCTCTCGCACGTAGGATCTCTCGCATATAGGATCTCTCGCATATAGGATCTCTCGCACGTAGGATCTCTCGCACATAGGATCTCTCGCATATAGGATCTCTCGCACGTAGGATCTCTCGCATATAGGATCTCTCGCACATAGGATCTCTCGCACATAGGATCTCTCGCACATAGGATCTCTCGCACATAGGATCTCTCGCACATAGGATCTCTCGCATATAGGATCTCTCGCACATAAGATCTCTCGCACATAGGATCTCTCGCACATAGGGTCTCTCGCACATAGGATCTCTCGCATATAGGATCTCTCGCACATAAGATCTCTCGCACATAGGATCTCTCGCACATAGGATCTCTCGCACATAGGATCTCTCGCACATAGGATCTCTCGCATATAGGATCTCTCGCACGTAGGATGTCTCGCACATAAGATGTCTCGCACATAGGATCTCTCGCACATAGGATCTCTCGCACGTAGGATCTCTCGCATATAGGATCTCTCGCACATAGGATCTCTCGCACATAGGATCTCTCGCACATAGGATCTCTCGCACATAGGATCTCTCGCACATAGGATCTCTCGCACGTAGGATCTCTCGCATATAGGATCTCTCGCACATAGGATCTCTCGCACGTAGGATCTCTCGCACATAGGATCTCTCGCACATAAGATCTCTCGCACATAGGATCTCTCGCACATAGGATCTCTCGCACATAGGATCTCTCGCACATAGGATCTCTCGCACATAGGATCTCTCGCACATAGGATCTCTCGCATATAGGATCTCTCGCACATAAGATCTCTCGCACATAGGATCTCTCGCATATAGGATCTCTCGCACGTAGGATCTCTCGCACATAGGATCTCTCGCACATAGGATCTCTCGCACATAGGATCTCTCGCACATAGGATCTCTCGCACATAGGATCTCTCGCACATAGGATCTCTCGCATATAGGATCTCTCGCACATAAGATCTCTCGCACATAGGATCTCTCGCATATAGGATCTCTCGCACATAGGATCTCTCGCACGTAGGATCTCTCGCACATAGGATCTCTCGCACATAAGATCTCTCGCACATAGGATCTCTCGCATATAGGATCTCTCGCACGTAGGATCTCTCGCACATAGGATCTCTCGCACATAAGATCTCTCGCACATAGGATCTCTCGCACATAGGATCTCTCGCATATAGGATCTCTCGCACATAGGATCTCTCGCACATAGGATCTCTCGCACATAGGATCTCTCGCACATAAGATGTCTCGCACATAGGATCTCTCGCACATAGGATCTCTCGCACATAGGATCTCTCGCACATAGGATCTCTCGCACATAGGATCTCTCGCACATAGGATCTCTCGCACGTAGGATCTCTCGCACATAAGATGTCTCGCACATAGGATCTCTCGCACATAGGATCTCTCGCACATAGGATCTCTCGCACATAGGATCTCTCGCACATAGGATCTCTCGCACATAGGATCTCTCGCACATAGGATCTCTCGCACGTAGGATCTCTCGCACATAGGGTCTCTCGCACATAGGATCTCTCGCACATAGGATCTCTCGCATATAGGATCTCTCGCACATAGGATCTCTCGCACATAGGATCTCTCGCACGTAGGATCTCTCGCACATAGGGTCTCTCGCATATAGGATCTCTCGCACATAGGATCTCTCGCACATAAGATCTCTCGCACATAAGATCTCTCGCACATAGGATCTCTCGCAAGTAGGATCTCTCGCACATAGGATCTCTCGCATATAGGATCTCTCGCACGTAGGATCTCTCGCATATAGGATCTCTCGCATATAGGATCTCTCGCACGTAGGATCTCTCGCACATAGGATCTCTCGCATATAGGATCTCTCGCACGTAGGATCTCTCGCATATAGGATCTCTCGCACATAGGATCTCTCGCACATAGGATCTCTCGCACATAGGATCTCTCGCACATAGGATCTCTCGCACATAGGATCTCTCGCATATAGGATCTCTCGCACATAAGATCTCTCGCACATAGGATCTCTCGCACATAGGGTCTCTCGCACATAGGATCTCTCGCATATAGGATCTCTCGCACATAAGATCTCTCGCACATAGGATCTCTCGCACATAGGATCTCTCGCACATAGGATCTCTCGCACATAGGATCTCTCGCATATAGGATCTCTCGCACGTAGGATGTCTCGCACATAAGATGTCTCGCACATAGGATCTCTCGCACATAGGATCTCTCGCACGTAGGATCTCTCGCATATAGGATCTCTCGCACATAGGATCTCTCGCACATAGGATCTCTCGCACATAGGATCTCTCGCACATAGGATCTCTCGCACATAGGATCTCTCGCACGTAGGATCTCTCGCACATAGGATCTCTCGCACATAGGATCTCTCGCATATAGGATCTCTCGCACATAAGATCTCTCGCACATAGGATCTCTCGCACATAGGATCTCTCGCACATAGGATCTCTCGCACATAGGATCTCTCGCACGTAGGATCTCTCGCACATAGGATCTCTCGCACATAGGATCTCTCGCATATAGGATCTCTCGCACATAAGATCTCTCGCATATAGGATCTCTCGCACATAAGATCTCTCGCACATAGGATCTCTCGCACATAGGATCTCTCGCACGTAGGATCTCTCGCATATAGGATCTCTCGCACATAGGATCTCTCGCACATAGGATCTCTCGCACATAGGATCTCTCGCACATAGGATCTCTCGCACATAAGATCTCTCGCACATAGGATCTCTCGCACATAGGGTCTCTCGCACATAGGATCTCTCGCATATAGGATCTCTCGCACATAGGATCTCTCGCACATAGGATCTCTCGCATATAGGATCTCTCGCACGTAGGATCTCTCGCACGTAGGATATATAGGATCTCTCGCATATAGGATCTCTCGCACGTAGGATCTCTCGCACATAAGATCTCTCGCACATAGGATCTCTCGCACATAGGGTCTCTCGCACATAGGATCTCTCGCATATAGGATCTCTCGCACATAAGATCTCTCGCACATAGGATCTCTCGCACATAGGATCTCTCGCACATAGGATCTCTCGCACATAGGATCTCTCGCATATAGGATCTCTCGCACATAAGATCTCTCGCACATAGGATCTCTCGCACATAGGATCTCTCGCACATAGGATCTCTCGCACATAGGATCTCTCGCACGTAGGATCTCTCGCACATAGGATCTCTCGCACATAGGATCTCTCGCATATAGGATCTCTCGCACATAAGATCTCTCGCATATAGGATCTCTCGCACATAAGATCTCTCGCACATAGGATCTCTCGCACATAGGATCTCTCGCACGTAGGATCTCTCGCATATAGGATCTCTCGCACATAGGATCTCTCGCACATAGGATCTCTCGCACATAGGATCTCTCGCACATAGGATCTCTCGCACATAAGATCTCTCGCACGTAGGATCTCTCGCATATAGGATCTCTCGCACATAGGATCTCTCGCACATAGGATCTCTCGCACATAGGATCTCTCGCACATAGGATCTCTCGCACATAGGATCTCTCGCATATAGGATCTCTCGCACATAAGATCTCTCGCACATAGGATCTCTCGCACATAGGGTCTCTCGCACATAGGATCTCTCGCATATAGGATCTCTCGCACATAAGATCTCTCGCACATAGGATCTCTCGCACATAGGATCTCTCGCACATAGGATCTCTCGCACATAGGATCTCTCGCATATAGGATCTCTCGCACGTAGGATGTCTCGCACATAAGATGTCTCGCACATAGGATCTCTCGCACATAGGATCTCTCGCACGTAGGATCTCTCGCATATAGGATCTCTCGCACATAGGATCTCTCGCACATAGGATCTCTCGCACATAGGATCTCTCGCACATAGGATCTCTCGCACATAGGATCTCTCGCACGTAGGATCTCTCGCACATAGGATCTCTCGCACATAGGATCTCTCGCATATAGGATCTCTCGCACATAAGATCTCTCGCACATAGGATCTCTCGCACATAGGATCTCTCGCACATAGGATCTCTCGCACATAGGATCTCTCGCACGTAGGATCTCTCGCACATAGGATCTCTCGCACATAGGATCTCTCGCATATAGGATCTCTCGCACATAAGATCTCTCGCATATAGGATCTCTCGCACATAAGATCTCTCGCACATAGGATCTCTCGCACATAGGATCTCTCGCACGTAGGATCTCTCGCATATAGGATCTCTCGCACATAGGATCTCTCGCACATAGGATCTCTCGCACATAGGATCTCTCGCACATAGGATCTCTCGCACATAAGATCTCTCGCACATAGGATCTCTCGCACATAGGGTCTCTCGCACATAGGATCTCTCGCATATAGGATCTCTCGCACATAGGATCTCTCGCACATAGGATCTCTCGCATATAGGATCTCTCGCACGTAGGATCTCTCGCACGTAGGATATATAGGATCTCTCGCATATAGGATCTCTCGCACGTAGGATCTCTCGCACATAAGATCTCTCGCACATAGGATCTCTCGCACATAGGGTCTCTCGCACATAGGATCTCTCGCATATAGGATCTCTCGCACATAAGATCTCTCGCACATAGGATCTCTCGCACATAGGATCTCTCGCACATAGGATCTCTCGCACATAGGATCTCTCGCATATAGGATCTCTCGCACGTAGGATGTCTCGCACATAAGATGTCTCGCACATAGGATCTCTCGCACATAGGATCTCTCGCACGTAGGATCTCTCGCATATAGGATCTCTCGCACATAGGATCTCTCGCACATAGGATCTCTCGCACATAGGATCTCTCGCACATAGGATCTCTCGCACATAGGATCTCTCGCACGTAGGATCTCTCGCACATAGGATCTCTCGCACATAGGATCTCTCGCATATAGGATCTCTCGCACATAAGATCTCTCGCACATAGGATCTCTCGCACATAGGATCTCTCGCACATAGGATCTCTCGCACATAGGATCTCTCGCACGTAGGATCTCTCGCACATAGGATCTCTCGCACATAGGATCTCTCGCATATAGGATCTCTCGCACATAAGATCTCTCGCATATAGGATCTCTCGCACGTAGGATCTCTCGCATATAGGATCTCTCGCATATAGGATCTCTCGCACGTAGGATCTCTCGCACATAAGATGTCTCGCACATAGGATCTCTCGCACATAGGATCTCTCGCACATAGGATCTCTCGCACGTAGGATCTCTCGCACATAGGATCTCTCGCACGTAGGATCTCTCGCACATAGGGTCTCTCGCATATAGGATCTCTCGCACATAGGATCTCTCGCACATAGGATCTCTCGCACATAGGATCTCTCGCACATAGGATCTCTCGCACATAGGATCTCTCGCACGTAGGATCTCTCGCACATAGGGTCTCTCGCATATAGGATCTCTCGCACATAGGATCTCTCGCACATAAGATCTCTCGCACATAAGATCTCTCGCACATAGGATCTCTCGCAAGTAGGATCTCTCGCACATAGGATCTCTCGCATATAGGATCTCTCGCACGTAGGATCTCTCGCATATAGGATCTCTCGCATATAGGATCTCTCGCACGTAGGATCTCTCGCACATAGGATCTCTCGCATATAGGATCTCTCGCACGTAGGATCTCTCGCATATAGGATCTCTCGCACATAGGATCTCTCGCACATAGGATCTCTCGCACATAGGATCTCTCGCACATAGGATCTCTCGCACATAGGATCTCTCGCATATAGGATCTCTCGCACATAAGATCTCTCGCACATAGGATCTCTCGCACATAGGGTCTCTCGCACATAGGATCTCTCGCATATAGGATCTCTCGCACATAAGATCTCTCGCACATAGGATCTCTCGCACATAGGATCTCTCGCACATAGGATCTCTCGCACATAGGATCTCTCGCATATAGGATCTCTCGCACGTAGGATGTCTCGCACATAAGATGTCTCGCACATAGGATCTCTCGCACATAGGATCTCTCGCACGTAGGATCTCTCGCATATAGGATCTCTCGCACATAGGATCTCTCGCACATAGGATCTCTCGCACATAGGATCTCTCGCACATAGGATCTCTCGCACATAGGATCTCTCGCACGTAGGATCTCTCGCACATAGGATCTCTCGCACATAGGATCTCTCGCATATAGGATCTCTCGCACATAAGATCTCTCGCACATAGGATCTCTCGCACATAGGATCTCTCGCACATAGGATCTCTCGCACATAGGATCTCTCGCACGTAGGATCTCTCGCACATAGGATCTCTCGCACATAGGATCTCTCGCATATAGGATCTCTCGCACATAAGATCTCTCGCATATAGGATCTCTCGCACATAAGATCTCTCGCATATAGGATCTCTCGCATATAGGATCTCTCGCACGTAGGATCTCTCGCACATAAGATGTCTCGCACATAGGATCTCTCGCACATAGGATCTCTCGCACATAGGATCTCTCGCACGTAGGATCTCTCGCACATAGGATCTCTCGCACGTAGGATCTCTCGCACATAGGGTCTCTCGCATATAGGATCTCTCGCACATAGGATCTCTCGCACATAGGATCTCTCGCACATAGGATCTCTCGCACATAGGATCTCTCGCACATAGGATCTCTCGCACGTAGGATCTCTCGCACATAGGGTCTCTCGCATATAGGATCTCTCGCACATAGGATCTCTCGCACATAAGATCTCTCGCACATAAGATCTCTCGCACATAGGATCTCTCGCAAGTAGGATCTCTCGCACATAGGATCTCTCGCATATAGGATCTCTCGCACGTAGGATCTCTCGCATATAGGATCTCTCGCATATAGGATCTCTCGCACGTAGGATCTCTCGCACATAGGATCTCTCGCATATAGGATCTCTCGCACGTAGGATCTCTCGCATATAGGATCTCTCGCACATAGGATCTCTCGCACATAGGATCTCTCGCACATAGGATCTCTCGCACATAGGATCTCTCGCACATAGGATCTCTCGCATATAGGATCTCTCGCACATAAGATCTCTCGCACATAGGATCTCTCGCACATAGGGTCTCTCGCACATAGGATCTCTCGCATATAGGATCTCTCGCACATAAGATCTCTCGCACATAGGATCTCTCGCACATAGGATCTCTCGCACATAAGATCTCTCGCACATAGGATCTCTCGCACATAGGATCTCTCGCACATAGGATCTCTCGCACATAGGATCTCTCGCACGTAGGATCTCTCGCACATAGGATCTCTCGCACATAGGATCTCTCGCACATAGGATCTCTCGCACGTAGGATCTCTCGCATATAGGATCTCTCGCATATAGGATCTCTCGCACATAGGATCTCTCGCACATAAGATCTCTCGCACATAAGATCTCTCGCACATAGGATCTCTCGCAAGTAGGATCTCTCGCACATAGGGTCTCTCGCACGTAGGATCTCTCGCACATAGGGTCTCTCGCATATAGGATCTCTCGCACATAGGATCTCTCGCACATAAGATCTCTCGCACATAAGATCTCTCGCACATAGGATCTCTCGCAAGTAGGATCTCTCGCACATAGGGTCTCTCGCACATAGGATCTCTCGCATATAGGATCTCTCGCACATAAGATCTCTCGCACATAGGATCTCTCGCACATAGGATCTCTCGCACATAGGATCTCTCGCACATAGGATCTCTCGCATATAGGATCTCTCGCACGTAGGATGTCTCGCACATAAGATGTCTCGCACATAGGATCTCTCGCACATAGGATCTCTCGCACGTAGGATCTCTCGCATATAGGATCTCTCGCACATAGGATCTCTCGCACATAGGATCTCTCGCACATAGGATCTCTCGCACATAGGATCTCTCGCACATAGGATCTCTCGCACGTAGGATCTCTCGCACATAGGATCTCTCGCACATAGGATCTCTCGCATATAGGATCTCTCGCACATAAGATCTCTCGCACATAGGATCTCTCGCACATAGGATCTCTCGCACATAGGATCTCTCGCACATAGGATCTCTCGCACGTAGGATCTCTCGCACATAGGATCTCTCGCACATAGGATCTCTCGCACATAGGATCTCTCGCACGTAGGATCTCTCGCATATAGGATCTCTCGCATATAGGATCTCTCGCACGTAGGATCTCTCGCACATAAGATGTCTCGCACATAGGATCTCTCGCACATAGGATCTCTCGCACATAGGATCTCTCGCACGTAGGATCTCTCGCACATAGGATCTCTCGCACGTAGGATCTCTCGCACATAAGATGTCTCGCATATAGGATCTCTCGCATATAGGATCTCTCGCACGTAGGATCTCTCGCACATAAGATCTCTCGCACATAGGATCTCTCGCATATAGGATCTCTCGCACATAGGATCTCTCACACATAGGATCTCTCGCATATAGGATCTCTCGCACGTAGGATCTCTCGCACATAAGATGTCTCGCACATAGGATCTCTCGCACATAGGATCTCTCGCACATAGGATCTCTCGCACGTAGGATCTCTCGCATATAGGATCTCTCGCATATAGGATCTCTCGCACGTAGGATCTCTCGCACATAAGATCTCTCGCACATAGGATCTCTCGCATATAGGATCTCTCGCACATAGGATCTCTCGCACGTAGGATCTCTCGCACATAGGATCTCTCGCATATAGGATCTCTCGCACATAGGATCTCTCGCACATAGGATCTCTCGCACATAGGATTTCTCGCACGTAGGATCTCTCGCACATAGGGTCTCTCGCATATAGGATCTCTCGCACATAGGATCTCTCGCACATAAGATCTCTCGCACATAGGATCTCTCGCATATAGGATCTCTCGCACATAAGATGTCTCGCACATAGGATCTCTCGCATATAGGATCTCTCGCACGTAGGATCTCTCGCACGTAGGATCTCTCGCACATAAGATGTCTCGCACATAGGATCTCTCGCACATAGGATCTCTCGCACGTAGGATCTCTCGCACATAGGGTCTCTCGCATATAGGATCTCTCGCACGTAGGATCTCTCGCACATAGGATCTCTCGCATATAGGATCTCTCGCACATAGGATCTCTCGCACATAGGATCTCTCGCACATAGGATCTCTCGCACATAGGATCTCTCGCACATAGGATCTCTCGCACATAGGATCTCTCGCACATAGGATCTCTCGCATATAGGATCTCTCGCACGTAGGATGTCTCGCACATAGGATCTCTCGCACGTAGGATCTCTCGCATATAGGATCTCTCGCACGTAGGATCTCTCGCATATAGGATCTCTCGCACATAGGATCTCTCGCATATAGGATCTCTCGCACATAAGATCTCTCGCACATAGGATCTCTCGCATATAGGATCTCTCGCACATAGGATCTCTCGCACATAAGATCTCTCGCATATAGGATCTCTCGCATATAGGATCTCTCGCACGTAGGATCTCTCGCACATAAGATGTCTCGCACATAGGATCTCTCGCACATAGGATCTCTCGCACATAGGATCTCTCGCACGTAGGATCTCTCGCACATAAGATGTCTCGCACATAGGATCTCTCGCACATAGGATCTCTCGCACGTAGGATCTCTCGCACATAGGGTCTCTCGCATATAGGATCTCTCGCACATAAGATCTCTCGCACATAGGATCTCTCGCACATAGGATCTCTCGCATATAGGATCTCTCGCACATAGGATCTCTCGCACATAGGATCTCTCGCACATAGGATCTCTCGCACATAGGATCTCTCGCACATAGGATCTCTCGCACATAGGATCTCTCGCACGTAGGATCTCTCGCACATAGGGTCTCTCGCATATAGGATCTCTCGCACATAGGATCTCTCGCACGTAGGATCTCTCGCACATAAGATGTCTCGCACATAGGATCTCTCGCACATAGGATCTCTCGCACGTAGGATCTCTCGCACATAGGGTCTCTCGCATATAGGATCTCTCGCACATAGGATCTCTCGCACATAGGATCTCTCGCACATAGGATCTCTCGCACATAGGATCTCTCGCACATAGGATCTCTCGCACGTAGGATCTCTCGCACATAGGGTCTCTCGCATATAGGATCTCTCGCACGTATGATCTCTCGCACATAGGATCTCTCGCATATAGGATCTCTCGCACATAGGATCTCTCGCACATAGGATCTCTCGCACATAGGATCTCTCGCACATAGGATCTCTCGCACATAGGATCTCTCGCACATAGGATCTCTCGCATATAGGATCTCTCGCACATAAGATCTCTCGCACGTAGGATCTCTCGCACATAGGATCTCTCGCATATAGGATCTCTCGCACGTAGGATCTCTCGCATATAGGATCTCTCGCACATAGGATCTCTCGCACGTAGGATCTCTCGCACATAGGATCTCTCGCATATAGGATCTCTCGCACATAGGATCTCTCGCACATAGGATCTCTCGCATATAGGATCTCTCGCACGTAGGATCTCTCGCACATAGGATCTCTCGCATATAGGATCTCTCGCACATAGGATCTCTCGCACATAGGATCTCTCGCACATAGGATCTCTCGCACATAGGATCTCTCGCACATAGGATCTCTCGCACATAGGATCTCTCGCACATAGGATCTCTCGCATATAGGATCTCTCGCACGTAGGATGTCTCGCACATAAGATGTCTCGCACATAGGATCTCTCGCACATAGGATCTCTCGCACGTAGGATCTCTCGCATATAGGATCTCTCGCACATAGGATCTCTCGCACATAGGATCTCTCGCACATAGGATCTCTCGCACATAGGATCTCTCGCACATAGGATCTCTCGCACGTAGGATCTCTCGCATATAGGATCTCTCGCACATAGGATCTCTCGCATATAGGATCTCTCGCACATAAGATCTCTCGCACATAGGATCTCTCGCATATAGGATCTCTCGCACATAGGATCTCTCGCACATAAGATCTCTCGCATATAGGATCTCTCGCATATAGGATCTCTCGCACGTAGGATCTCTCGCACATAAGATGTCTCGCACATAGGATCTCTCGCACATAGGATCTCTCGCACATAGGATCTCTCGCACGTAGGATCTCTCGCACATAAGATGTCTCGCACATAGGATCTCTCGCACATAGGATCTCTCGCACGTAGGATCTCTCGCACATAGGGTCTCTCGCATATAGGATCTCTCGCACATAAGATCTCTCGCACATAGGATCTCTCGCACATAGGATCTCTCGCATATAGGATCTCTCGCACATAGGATCTCTCGCACATAGGATCTCTCGCACATAGGATCTCTCGCACATAGGATCTCTCGCACATAGGATCTCTCGCACATAGGATCTCTCGCACGTAGGATCTCTCGCACATAGGGTCTCTCGCATATAGGATCTCTCGCACATAGGATCTCTCGCACGTAGGATCTCTCGCACATAAGATGTCTCGCACATAGGATCTCTCGCACATAGGATCTCTCGCACGTAGGATCTCTCGCACATAGGGTCTCTCGCATATAGGATCTCTCGCACATAGGATCTCTCGCACATAGGATCTCTCGCACATAGGATCTCTCGCACATAGGATCTCTCGCACATAGGATCTCTCGCACGTAGGATCTCTCGCACATAGGGTCTCTCGCATATAGGATCTCTCGCACGTATGATCTCTCGCACATAGGATCTCTCGCATATAGGATCTCTCGCACATAGGATCTCTCGCACATAGGATCTCTCGCACATAGGATCTCTCGCACATAGGATCTCTCGCACATAGGATCTCTCGCACATAGGATCTCTCGCATATAGGATCTCTCGCACATAAGATCTCTCGCACGTAGGATCTCTCGCACATAGGATCTCTCGCATATAGGATCTCTCGCACGTAGGATCTCTCGCATATAGGATCTCTCGCACATAGGATCTCTCGCACATAGGATCTCTCGCACATAGGATCTCTCGCACATAGGATCTCTCGCACATAGGATCTCTCGCACATAGGATCTCTCGCACATAGGATCTCTCGCACATAGGATCTCTCGCACATAGGATCTCTCGCACATAGGATCTCTCGCATATAGGATCTCTCGCACATAAGATCTCTCGCACGTAGGATCTCTCGCACATAGGATCTCTCGCATATAGGATCTCTCGCACGTAGGATCTCTCGCATATAGGATCTCTCGCACATAGGATCTCTCGCACATAGGATCTCTCGCACATAGGATCTCTCGCACATAGGATCTCTCGCACATAGGATCTCTCGCATATAGGATCTCTCGCACATAAGATCTCTCGCACATAGGATCTCTCGCACATAGGGTCTCTCGCACATAGGATCTCTCGCATATAGGATCTCTCGCACATAAGATCTCTCGCACATAGGATCTCTCGCACATAGGATCTCTCGCACATAGGATCTCTCGCACATAGGATCTCTCGCATATAGGATCTCTCGCACGTAGGATGTCTCGCACATAAGATGTCTCGCACATAGGATCTCTCGCACATAGGATCTCTCGCACGTAGGATCTCTCGCATATAGGATCTCTCGCACATAGGATCTCTCGCACATAGGATCTCTCGCACATAGGATCTCTCGCACATAGGATCTCTCGCACATAGGATCTCTCGCACGTAGGATCTCTCGCACATAGGATCTCTCGCACATAGGATCTCTCGCATATAGGATCTCTCGCACATAGGATCTCTCGCACATAGGATCTCTCGCACATAGGATCTCTCGCACATAGGATCTCTCGCATATAGGATCTCTCGCACATAGGATCTCTCGCATATAGGATCTCTCGCACATAAGATCTCTCGCACATAGGATCTCTCGCACATAGGGTCTCTCGCACATAGGATCTCTCGCATATAGGATCTCTCGCACATAAGATCTCTCGCACATAGGATCTCTCGCACATAGGATCTCTCGCACATAGGATCTCTCGCACATAGGATCTCTCGCATATAGGATCTCTCGCACGTAGGATGTCTCGCACATAAGATGTCTCGCACATAGGATCTCTCGCACATAGGATCTCTCGCACGTAGGATCTCTCGCATATAGGATCTCTCGCACATAGGATCTCTCGCACATAGGATCTCTCGCACATAGGATCTCTCGCACATAGGATCTCTCGCACATAGGATCTCTCGCACGTAGGATCTCTCGCACATAGGATCTCTCGCACATAGGATCTCTCGCATATAGGATCTCTCGCACATAGGATCTCTCGCACATAGGATCTCTCGCACATAGGATCTCTCGCACATAGGATCTCTCGCACATAGGATCTCTCGCACATAGGATCTCTCGCACGTAGGATCTCTCGCACATAGGATCTCTCGCACATAGGATCTCTCGCACATAGGATCTCTCGCATATAGGATCTCTCGCACATAAGATCTCTCGCACATAGGATCTCTCGCACATAGGGTCTCTCGCACATAGGATCTCTCGCATATAGGATCTCTCGCACATAAGATCTCTCGCACATAGGATCTCTCGCACATAGGATCTCTCGCACATAGGATCTCTCGCACATAGGATCTCTCGCATATAGGATCTCTCGCACGTAGGATGTCTCGCACATAAGATGTCTCGCACATAGGATCTCTCGCACATAGGATCTCTCGCACGTAGGATCTCTCGCATATAGGATCTCTCGCACATAGGATCTCTCGCACATAGGATCTCTCGCACATAGGATCTCTCGCACATAGGATCTCTCGCACATAGGATCTCTCGCACGTAGGATCTCTCGCACATAGGATCTCTCGCACATAGGATCTCTCGCATATAGGATCTCTCGCACATAGGATCTCTCGCACATAGGATCTCTCGCACATAGGATCTCTCGCACATAGGATCTCTCGCATATAGGATCTCTCGCACGTAGGATCTCTCGCACATAAGATGTCTCGCACATAGGATCTCTCGCACATAGGATCTCTCGCACATAAGATGTCTCGCACATAGGATCTCTCGCCCATAGGATCTCTCGCACATAGGATCTCTCGCACGTAGGATCTCTCGCACGTAGGATCTCTCGCATATAGGATCTCTCGCACGTAGGATCTCTCGCACATAGGATCTCTCGCACATAGGATCTCTCGCACATAGGATCTCTCGCACATAGGATCTCTCGCACATAGGATCTCTCGCATATAGGATCTCTCGCATATAGGATCTCTCGCACATAGGATCTCTCGCACGTAGGATCTCTCGCATATAGGATCTCTCGCACATAGGATCTCTCGCACATAGGATCTCTCGCACATAGGATCTCTCGCACATAGGATCTCTCGCACATAGGATCTCTCGCACGTAGGATCTCTCGCATATAGGATCTCTCGCACATAGGATCTCTCGCATATAGGATCTCTCGCACATAAGATCTCTCGCACATAGGATCTCTCGCATATAGGATCTCTCGCACATAGGATCTCTCGCACATAAGATCTCTCGCATATAGGATCTCTCGCATATAGGATCTCTCGCACGTAGGATCTCTCGCACATAAGATGTCTCGCACATAGGATCTCTCGCACATAGGATCTCTCGCACATAGGATCTCTCGCACGTAGGATCTCTCGCACATAAGATGTCTCGCACATAGGATCTCTCGCACATAGGATCTCTCGCACGTAGGATCTCTCGCACATAGGGTCTCTCGCATATAGGATCTCTCGCACATAAGATCTCTCGCACATAGGATCTCTCGCACATAGGATCTCTCGCATATAGGATCTCTCGCACATAGGATCTCTCGCACATAGGATCTCTCGCACATAGGATCTCTCGCACATAGGATCTCTCGCACATAGGATCTCTCGCACATAGGATCTCTCGCACGTAGGATCTCTCGCACATAGGGTCTCTCGCATATAGGATCTCTCGCACATAGGATCTCTCGCACGTAGGATCTCTCGCACATAAGATGTCTCGCACATAGGATCTCTCGCACATAGGATCTCTCGCACGTAGGATCTCTCGCACATAGGGTCTCTCGCATATAGGATCTCTCGCACATAGGATCTCTCGCACATAGGATCTCTCGCACATAGGATCTCTCGCACATAGGATCTCTCGCACATAGGATCTCTCGCACGTAGGATCTCTCGCACATAGGGTCTCTCGCATATAGGATCTCTCGCACGTATGATCTCTCGCACATAGGATCTCTCGCATATAGGATCTCTCGCACATAGGATCTCTCGCACATAGGATCTCTCGCACATAGGATCTCTCGCACATAGGATCTCTCGCACATAGGATCTCTCGCACATAGGATCTCTCGCATATAGGATCTCTCGCACATAAGATCTCTCGCACGTAGGATCTCTCGCACATAGGATCTCTCGCATATAGGATCTCTCGCACGTAGGATCTCTCGCATATAGGATCTCTCGCACATAGGATCTCTCGCACATAGGATCTCTCGCACATAGGATCTCTCGCACATAGGATCTCTCGCACATAGGATCTCTCGCATATAGGATCTCTCGCACGTAGGATCTCTCGCACATAAGATGTCTCGCACATAGGATCTCTCGCACGTAGGATCTCTCGCACATAGGATCTCTCGCACATAGGATCTCTCGCATATAGGATCTCTCGCACATAGGATCTCTCGCACATAGGATCTCTCGCACATAGGATCTCTCGCACATAGGATCTCTCGCACATAGGATCTCTCGCACATAGGATCTCTCGCACGTAGGATCTCTCGCACATAGGATCTCTCGCACATAGGATCTCTCGCACATAGGATCTCTCGCATATAGGATCTCTCGCACATAAGATCTCTCGCACATAGGATCTCTCGCACATAGGGTCTCTCGCACATAGGATCTCTCGCATATAGGATCTCTCGCACATAAGATCTCTCGCACATAGGATCTCTCGCACATAGGATCTCTCGCACATAGGATCTCTCGCACATAGGATCTCTCGCATATAGGATCTCTCGCACGTAGGATGTCTCGCACATAAGATGTCTCGCACATAGGATCTCTCGCACATAGGATCTCTCGCACGTAGGATCTCTCGCATATAGGATCTCTCGCACATAGGATCTCTCGCACATAGGATCTCTCGCACATAGGATCTCTCGCACATAGGATCTCTCGCACATAGGATCTCTCGCACGTAGGATCTCTCGCACATAGGATCTCTCGCACATAGGATCTCTCGCATATAGGATCTCTCGCACATAGGATCTCTCGCACATAGGATCTCTCGCACATAGGATCTCTCGCACATAGGATCTCTCGCATATAGGATCTCTCGCACGTAGGATCTCTCGCACATAAGATGTCTCGCACATAGGATCTCTCGCACATAGGATCTCTCGCACATAAGATGTCTCGCACATAGGATCTCTCGCCCATAGGATCTCTCGCACATAGGATCTCTCGCACGTAGGATCTCTCGCACGTAGGATCTCTCGCATATAGGATCTCTCGCACGTAGGATCTCTCGCACATAGGATCTCTCGCACATAGGATCTCTCGCACATAGGATCTCTCGCACATAGGATCTCTCGCACATAGGATCTCTCGCATATAGGATCTCTCGCATATAGGATCTCTCGCACATAGGATCTCTCGCACGTAGGATCTCTCGCATATAGGATCTCTCGCACATAGGATCTCTCGCACATAGGATCTCTCGCACATAGGATCTCTCGCACATAGGATCTCTCGCACATAGGATCTCTCGCACGTAGGATCTCTCGCATATAGGATCTCTCGCACATAGGATCTCTCGCATATAGGATCTCTCGCACATAAGATCTCTCGCACATAGGATCTCTCGCATATAGGATCTCTCGCACATAGGATCTCTCGCACATAAGATCTCTCGCATATAGGATCTCTCGCATATAGGATCTCTCGCACGTAGGATCTCTCGCACATAAGATGTCTCGCACATAGGATCTCTCGCACATAGGATCTCTCGCACATAGGATCTCTCGCACGTAGGATCTCTCGCACATAAGATGTCTCGCACATAGGATCTCTCGCACATAGGATCTCTCGCACGTAGGATCTCTCGCACATAGGGTCTCTCGCATATAGGATCTCTCGCACATAAGATCTCTCGCACATAGGATCTCTCGCACATAGGATCTCTCGCATATAGGATCTCTCGCACATAGGATCTCTCGCACATAGGATCTCTCGCACATAGGATCTCTCGCACATAGGATCTCTCGCACATAGGATCTCTCGCACATAGGATCTCTCGCACGTAGGATCTCTCGCACATAGGGTCTCTCGCATATAGGATCTCTCGCACATAGGATCTCTCGCACGTAGGATCTCTCGCACATAAGATGTCTCGCACATAGGATCTCTCGCACATAGGATCTCTCGCACGTAGGATCTCTCGCACATAGGGTCTCTCGCATATAGGATCTCTCGCACATAGGATCTCTCGCACATAGGATCTCTCGCACATAGGATCTCTCGCACATAGGATCTCTCGCACATAGGATCTCTCGCACGTAGGATCTCTCGCACATAGGGTCTCTCGCATATAGGATCTCTCGCACGTATGATCTCTCGCACATAGGATCTCTCGCATATAGGATCTCTCGCACATAGGATCTCTCGCACATAGGATCTCTCGCACATAGGATCTCTCGCACATAGGATCTCTCGCACATAGGATCTCTCGCACATAGGATCTCTCGCATATAGGATCTCTCGCACATAAGATCTCTCGCACGTAGGATCTCTCGCACATAGGATCTCTCGCATATAGGATCTCTCGCACGTAGGATCTCTCGCATATAGGATCTCTCGCACATAGGATCTCTCGCACATAGGATCTCTCGCACATAGGATCTCTCGCACATAGGATCTCTCGCACATAGGATCTCTCGCACATAGGATCTCTCGCACATAGGATCTCTCGCACATAGGATCTCTCGCACATAGGATCTCTCGCATATAGGATCTCTCGCACATAAGATCTCTCGCACGTAGGATCTCTCGCACATAGGATCTCTCGCATATAGGATCTCTCGCACGTAGGATCTCTCGCATATAGGATCTCTCGCACATAGGATCTCTCGCACATAGGATCTCTCGCACATAGGATCTCTCGCACATAGGATCTCTCGCATATAGGATCTCTCGCACGTAGGATCTCTCGCATATAGGATCTCTCGCACATAGGATCTCTCGCACATAGGATCTCTCGCACATAGGATCTCTCGCACATAGGATCTCTCGCACATAGGATCTCTCGCATATAGGATCTCTCGCACATAAGATCTCTCGCACATAGGATCTCTCGCACATAGGGTCTCTCGCACATAGGATCTCTCGCATATAGGATCTCTCGCACATAAGATCTCTCGCACATAGGATCTCTCGCACATAGGATCTCTCGCACATAGGATCTCTCGCACATAGGATCTCTCGCATATAGGATCTCTCGCACGTAGGATGTCTCGCACATAAGATGTCTCGCACATAGGATCTCTCGCACATAGGATCTCTCGCACGTAGGATCTCTCGCATATAGGATCTCTCGCACATAGGATCTCTCGCACATAGGATCTCTCGCACATAGGATCTCTCGCACATAGGATCTCTCGCACATAGGATCTCTCGCACGTAGGATCTCTCGCACATAGGATCTCTCGCACATAGGATCTCTCGCATATAGGATCTCTCGCACATAGGATCTCTCGCACATAGGATCTCTCGCACATAGGATCTCTCGCACATAGGATCTCTCGCATATAGGATCTCTCGCACATAGGATCTCTCGCATATAGGATCTCTCGCACATAAGATCTCTCGCACATAGGATCTCTCGCACATAGGGTCTCTCGCACATAGGATCTCTCGCATATAGGATCTCTCGCACATAAGATCTCTCGCACATAGGATCTCTCGCACATAGGATCTCTCGCACATAGGATCTCTCGCACATAGGATCTCTCGCATATAGGATCTCTCGCACGTAGGATGTCTCGCACATAAGATGTCTCGCACATAGGATCTCTCGCACATAGGATCTCTCGCACGTAGGATCTCTCGCATATAGGATCTCTCGCACATAGGATCTCTCGCACATAGGATCTCTCGCACATAGGATCTCTCGCACATAGGATCTCTCGCACATAGGATCTCTCGCACGTAGGATCTCTCGCACATAGGATCTCTCGCACATAGGATCTCTCGCATATAGGATCTCTCGCACATAGGATCTCTCGCACATAGGATCTCTCGCACATAGGATCTCTCGCACATAGGATCTCTCGCATATAGGATCTCTCGCACGTAGGATCTCTCGCACATAAGATGTCTCGCACATAGGATCTCTCGCACATAGGATCTCTCGCACATAAGATGTCTCGCACATAGGATCTCTCGCCCATAGGATCTCTCGCACATAGGATCTCTCGCACGTAGGATCTCTCGCACGTAGGATCTCTCGCATATAGGATCTCTCGCACGTAGGATCTCTCGCACATAGGATCTCTCGCACATAGGATCTCTCGCACATAGGATCTCTCGCACATAGGATCTCTCGCACATAGGATCTCTCGCATATAGGATCTCTCGCATATAGGATCTCTCGCACATAGGATCTCTCGCACGTAGGATCTCTCGCACATAGGGTCTCTCGCATATAGGATCTCTCGCACATAAGATCTCTCGCACATAGGATCTCTCGCACATAGGATCTCTCGCATATAGGATCTCTCGCACATAGGATCTCTCGCACATAGGATCTCTCGCACATAGGATCTCTCGCACATAGGATCTCTCGCATATAGGATCTCTCGCACATAAGATCTCTCGCACATAGGATCTCTCGCACATAGGGTCTCTCGCACATAGGATCTCTCGCATATAGGATCTCTCGCACATAAGATCTCTCGCACATAGGATCTCTCGCACATAGGATCTCTCGCACATAGGATCTCTCGCACATAGGATCTCTCGCATATAGGATCTCTCGCACGTAGGATGTCTCGCACATAAGATGTCTCGCACATAGGATCTCTCGCACATAGGATCTCTCGCACGTAGGATCTCTCGCATATAGGATCTCTCGCACATAGGATCTCTCGCACATAGGATCTCTCGCACATAGGATCTCTCGCACATAGGATCTCTCGCACATAGGATCTCTCGCACGTAGGATCTCTCGCACATAGGATCTCTCGCACATAGGATCTCTCGCATATAGGATCTCTCGCACATAGGATCTCTCGCACATAGGATCTCTCGCACATAGGATCTCTCGCACATAGGATCTCTCGCATATAGGATCTCTCGCACATAGGATCTCTCGCATATAGGATCTCTCGCACATAAGATCTCTCGCACATAGGATCTCTCGCACATAGGGTCTCTCGCACATAGGATCTCTCGCATATAGGATCTCTCGCACATAAGATCTCTCGCACATAGGATCTCTCGCACATAGGATCTCTCGCACATAGGATCTCTCGCACATAGGATCTCTCGCATATAGGATCTCTCGCACGTAGGATGTCTCGCACATAAGATGTCTCGCACATAGGATCTCTCGCACATAGGATCTCTCGCACGTAGGATCTCTCGCATATAGGATCTCTCGCACATAGGATCTCTCGCACATAGGATCTCTCGCACATAGGATCTCTCGCACATAGGATCTCTCGCACATAGGATCTCTCGCACGTAGGATCTCTCGCACATAGGATCTCTCGCACATAGGATCTCTCGCATATAGGATCTCTCGCACATAGGATCTCTCGCACATAGGATCTCTCGCACATAGGATCTCTCGCACATAGGATCTCTCGCATATAGGATCTCTCGCACGTAGGATCTCTCGCACATAAGATGTCTCGCACATAGGATCTCTCGCACATAGGATCTCTCGCACATAAGATGTCTCGCACATAGGATCTCTCGCCCATAGGATCTCTCGCACATAGGATCTCTCGCACGTAGGATCTCTCGCACGTAGGATCTCTCGCATATAGGATCTCTCGCACGTAGGATCTCTCGCACATAGGATCTCTCGCACATAGGATCTCTCGCACATAGGATCTCTCGCACATAGGATCTCTCGCACATAGGATCTCTCGCATATAGGATCTCTCGCATATAGGATCTCTCGCACATAGGATCTCTCGCACGTAGGATCTCTCGCACATAGGGTCTCTCGCATATAGGATCTCTCGCACATAAGATCTCTCGCACATAGGATCTCTCGCACATAGGATCTCTCGCATATAGGATCTCTCGCACATAGGATCTCTCGCACATAGGATCTCTCGCACATAGGATCTCTCGCACATAGGATCTCTCGCACATAGGATCTCTCGCACGTAGGATCTCTCGCACATAGGGTCTCTCGCATATAGGATCTCTCGCACATAGGATCTCTCGCACATAGGATCTCTCGCACATAGGATCTCTCGCACGTAGGATCTCTCGCATATAGGATCTCTCGCATATAGGATCTCTCGCACGTAGGATCTCTCGCACATAAGATCTCTCGCACATAGGATCTCTCGCATATAGGATCTCTCGCACATAGGATCTCTCACACATAGGATCTCTCGCATATAGGATCTCTCGCACGTAGGATCTCTCGCACATAAGATGTCTCGCATATAGGATCTCTCGCATATAGGATCTCTCGCACGTAGGATCTCTCGCACATAAGATCTCTCGCACATAGGATCTCTCGCATATAGGATCTCTCGCACATAGGATCTCTCACACATAGGATCTCTCGCATATAGGATCTCTCGCACGTAGGATCTCTCGCACATAAGATGTCTCGCACATAGGATCTCTCGCACATAGGATCTCTCGCACATAGGATCTCTCGCACGTAGGATCTCTCGCATATAGGATCTCTCGCATATAGGATCTCTCGCACGTAGGATCTCTCGCACATAAGATCTCTCGCACATAGGATCTCTCGCATATAGGATCTCTCGCACATAGGATCTCTCGCACGTAGGATCTCTCGCACATAGGATCTCTCGCACATAGGATCTCTCACACATAGGATCTCTCGCACATAGGATCTCTCGCACATAGGATCTCTCGCACATAGGATCTCTCGCACATAGGATCTCTCGCACATAGGATCTCTCGCACGTAGGATCTCTCGCACATAGGATCTCTCGCACATAGGATCTCTCGCATATAGGATCTCTCGCACGTAGGATCTCTCGCACATAGGATCTCTCGCATATAGGATCTCTCGCACATAGGATCTCTCGCACATAGGATCTCTCGCACATAGGATTTCTCGCACGTAGGATCTCTCGCACATAGGGTCTCTCGCATATAGGATCTCTCGCACGTAGGATGTCTCGCACATAAGATGTCTCGCACATAGGATCTCTCGCACATAGGATCTCTCGCACATAGGATCTCTCGCATATAGGATCTCTCGCACGTAGGATGTCTCGCACATAGGATCTCTCACACATAGGATCTCTCGCATATAGGATCTCTCGCACGTAGGATCTCTCGCACATAAGATGTCTCGCACATAGGATCTCTCGCACATAGGATCTCTCGCACATAGGATCTCTCGCACGTAGGATCTCTCGCATATAGGATCTCTCGCATATAGGATCTCTCGCACGTAGGATCTCTCGCACATAAGATCTCTCGCACATAGGATCTCTCGCATATAGGATCTCTCGCACATAGGATCTCTCGCACGTAGGATCTCTCGCACATAGGATCTCTCGCATATAGGATCTCTCGCACATAGGATCTCTCGCACATAGGATCTCTCGCACATAGGATTTCTCGCACGTAGGATCTCTCGCACATAGGGTCTCTCGCATATAGGATCTCTCGCACATAGGATCTCTCGCACATAAGATCTCTCGCACATAGGATCTCTCGCATATAGGATCTCTCGCACATAAGATGTCTCGCACATAGGATCTCTCGCATATAGGATCTCTCGCACGTAGGATCTCTCGCACATAGGATCTCTCGCATATAGGATCTCTCGCACATAGGATCTCTCGCACATAGGATCTCTCACACATAGGATCTCTCGCACATAGGATCTCTCGCATATAGGATCTCTCGCATATAGGATCTCTCGCACATAGGATCTCTCGCACATAGGATCTCTCGCACATAGGATCTCTCGCATATAGGATCTCTCGCACGTAGGATGTCTCGCACATAAGATGTCTCGCACATAGGATCTCTCGCACATAGGATCTCTCGCACATAGGATCTCTCGCATATAGGATCTCTCGCACGTAGGATGTCTCGCACATAAGATGTCTCGCACATAGGATCTCTCGCACATAGGATCTCTCGCACGTAGGATCTCTCGCATATAGGATCTCTCGCACATAGGATCTCTCGCACATAGGATCTCTCGCACATAGGATCTCTCGCACATAGGATCTCTCGCACATAGGATCTCTCGCACGTAGGATCTCTCGCACATAGGATCTCTCGCACATAGGATCTCTCGCATATAGGATCTCTCGCACATAGGATCTCTCGCACATAGGATCTCTCGCACATAGGATCTCTCGCACATAGGATCTCTCGCATATAGGATCTCTCGCACATAGGATCTCTCGCATATAGGATCTCTCGCACATAAGATCTCTCGCACATAGGATCTCTCGCACATAGGGTCTCTCGCACATAGGATCTCTCGCATATAGGATCTCTCGCACATAAGATCTCTCGCACATAGGATCTCTCGCACATAGGATCTCTCGCACATAGGATCTCTCGCACATAGGATCTCTCGCATATAGGATCTCTCGCACGTAGGATGTCTCGCACATAAGATGTCTCGCACATAGGATCTCTCGCACATAGGATCTCTCGCACGTAGGATCTCTCGCATATAGGATCTCTCGCACATAGGATCTCTCGCACATAGGATCTCTCGCACATAGGATCTCTCGCACATAGGATCTCTCGCACATAGGATCTCTCGCACGTAGGATCTCTCGCACATAGGATCTCTCGCACATAGGATCTCTCGCATATAGGATCTCTCGCACATAGGATCTCTCGCACATAGGATCTCCGCACATAGGATCTCTCGCACATAGGATCTCTCGCACATAGGATCTCTCGCACGTAGGATCTCTCGCACATAGGATCTCTCGCACATAGGATCTCTCGCATATAGGATCTCTCGCACATAGGATCTCTCGCACATAGGATCTCTCGCACATAGGATCTCTCGCACATAGGATCTCTCGCATATAGGATCTCTCGCACATAGGATCTCTCGCATATAGGATCTCTCGCACATAAGATCTCTCGCACATAGGATCTCTCGCACATAGGGTCTCTCGCACATAGGATCTCTCGCATATAGGATCTCTCGCACATAAGATCTCTCGCACATAGGATCTCTCGCACATAGGATCTCTCGCACATAGGATCTCTCGCACATAGGATCTCTCGCATATAGGATCTCTCGCACGTAGGATGTCTCGCACATAAGATGTCTCGCACATAGGATCTCTCGCACATAGGATCTCTCGCACGTAGGATCTCTCGCATATAGGATCTCTCGCACATAGGATCTCTCGCACATAGGATCTCTCGCACATAGGATCTCTCGCACATAGGATCTCTCGCACATAGGATCTCTCGCACGTAGGATCTCTCGCACATAGGATCTCTCGCACATAGGATCTCTCGCATATAGGATCTCTCGCACATAGGATCTCTCGCACATAGGATCTCTCGCACATAGGATCTCTCGCACATAGGATCTCTCGCATATAGGATCTCTCGCACGTAGGATCTCTCGCACATAAGATGTCTCGCACATAGGATCTCTCGCACATAGGATCTCTCGCACATAAGATGTCTCGCACATAGGATCTCTCGCCCATAGGATCTCTCGCACATAGGATCTCTCGCACGTAGGATCTCTCGCACGTAGGATCTCTCGCATATAGGATCTCTCGCACGTAGGATCTCTCGCACATAGGATCTCTCGCACATAGGATCTCTCGCACATAGGATCTCTCGCACATAGGATCTCTCGCACATAGGATCTCTCGCATATAGGATCTCTCGCATATAGGATCTCTCGCACATAGGATCTCTCGCACGTAGGATCTCTCGCACATAGGGTCTCTCGCATATAGGATCTCTCGCACATAAGATCTCTCGCACATAGGATCTCTCGCACATAGGATCTCTCGCATATAGGATCTCTCGCACATAGGATTTCTCGCACGTAGGATCTCTCGCACATAGGGTCTCTCGCATATAGGATCTCTCGCACATAGGATCTCTCGCACATAAGATCTCTCGCACATAGGGTCTCTCGCATATAGGATCTCTCGCACATAGGATCTCTCGCACATAGGATCTCTCGCACATAGGATCTCTCGCACGTAGGATCTCTCGCATATAGGATCTCTCGCATATAGGATCTCTCGCACGTAGGATCTCTCGCACATAAGATCTCTCGCACATAGGATCTCTCGCATATAGGATCTCTCGCACATAGGATCTCTCACACATAGGATCTCTCGCATATAGGATCTCTCGCACGTAGGATCTCTCGCACATAAGATGTCTCGCATATAGGATCTCTCGCATATAGGATCTCTCGCACGTAGGATCTCTCGCACATAAGATCTCTCGCACATAGGATCTCTCGCATATAGGATCTCTCGCACATAGGATCTCTCACACATAGGATCTCTCGCATATAGGATCTCTCGCACGTAGGATCTCTCGCACATAAGATGTCTCGCACATAGGATCTCTCGCACATAGGATCTCTCGCACATAGGATCTCTCGCACGTAGGATCTCTCGCATATAGGATCTCTCGCATATAGGATCTCTCGCACGTAGGATCTCTCGCACATAAGATCTCTCGCACATAGGATCTCTCGCATATAGGATCTCTCGCACATAGGATCTCTCGCACGTAGGATCTCTCGCACATAGGATCTCTCGCACATAGGATCTCTCACACATAGGATCTCTCGCACATAGGATCTCTCGCACATAGGATCTCTCGCACATAGGATCTCTCGCACATAGGATCTCTCGCACATAGGATCTCTCGCACGTAGGATCTCTCGCACATAGGATCTCTCGCACATAGGATCTCTCGCATATAGGATCTCTCGCACGTAGGATCTCTCGCACATAGGATCTCTCGCATATAGGATCTCTCGCACATAGGATCTCTCGCACATAGGATCTCTCGCACATAGGATTTCTCGCACGTAGGATCTCTCGCACATAGGGTCTCTCGCATATAGGATCTCTCGCACGTAGGATGTCTCGCACATAAGATGTCTCGCACATAGGATCTCTCGCACATAGGATCTCTCGCACATAGGATCTCTCGCATATAGGATCTCTCGCACGTAGGATGTCTCGCACATAGGATCTCTCACACATAGGATCTCTCGCATATAGGATCTCTCGCACGTAGGATCTCTCGCACATAAGATGTCTCGCACATAGGATCTCTCGCACATAGGATCTCTCGCACATAGGATCTCTCGCACGTAGGATCTCTCGCATATAGGATCTCTCGCATATAGGATCTCTCGCACGTAGGATCTCTCGCACATAAGATCTCTCGCACATAGGATCTCTCGCATATAGGATCTCTCGCACATAGGATCTCTCGCACGTAGGATCTCTCGCACATAGGATCTCTCGCATATAGGATCTCTCGCACATAGGATCTCTCGCACATAGGATCTCTCGCACATAGGATTTCTCGCACGTAGGATCTCTCGCACATAGGGTCTCTCGCATATAGGATCTCTCGCACATAGGATCTCTCGCACATAAGATCTCTCGCACATAGGATCTCTCGCATATAGGATCTCTCGCACATAAGATGTCTCGCACATAGGATCTCTCGCATATAGGATCTCTCGCACGTAGGATCTCTCGCACATAGGATCTCTCGCATATAGGATCTCTCGCACATAGGATCTCTCGCACATAGGATCTCTCACACATAGGATCTCTCGCACATAGGATCTCTCGCATATAGGATCTCTCGCATATAGGATCTCTCGCACATAGGATCTCTCGCACATAGGATCTCTCGCACATAGGATCTCTCGCATATAGGATCTCTCGCACGTAGGATGTCTCGCACATAAGATGTCTCGCACATAGGATCTCTCGCACATAGGATCTCTCGCACATAGGATCTCTCGCATATAGGATCTCTCGCACGTAGGATGTCTCGCACATAAGATGTCTCGCACATAGGATCTCTCGCACATAGGATCTCTCGCACGTAGGATCTCTCGCATATAGGATCTCTCGCACATAGGATCTCTCGCACATAGGATCTCTCGCACATAGGATCTCTCGCACATAGGATCTCTCGCACATAGGATCTCTCGCACGTAGGATCTCTCGCACATAGGATCTCTCGCACATAGGATCTCTCGCATATAGGATCTCTCGCACATAGGATCTCTCGCACATAGGATCTCTCGCACATAGGATCTCTCGCACATAGGATCTCTCGCATATAGGATCTCTCGCACATAGGATCTCTCGCATATAGGATCTCTCGCACATAAGATCTCTCGCACATAGGATCTCTCGCACATAGGGTCTCTCGCACATAGGATCTCTCGCATATAGGATCTCTCGCACATAAGATCTCTCGCACATAGGATCTCTCGCACATAGGATCTCTCGCACATAGGATCTCTCGCACATAGGATCTCTCGCATATAGGATCTCTCGCACGTAGGATGTCTCGCACATAAGATGTCTCGCACATAGGATCTCTCGCACATAGGATCTCTCGCACGTAGGATCTCTCGCATATAGGATCTCTCGCACATAGGATCTCTCGCACATAGGATCTCTCGCACATAGGATCTCTCGCACATAGGATCTCTCGCACATAGGATCTCTCGCACGTAGGATCTCTCGCACATAGGATCTCTCGCACATAGGATCTCTCGCATATAGGATCTCTCGCACATAGGATCTCTCGCACATAGGATCTCCGCACATAGGATCTCTCGCACATAGGATCTCTCGCACATAGGATCTCTCGCACGTAGGATCTCTCGCACATAGGATCTCTCGCACATAGGATCTCTCGCATATAGGATCTCTCGCACATAGGATCTCTCGCACATAGGATCTCTCGCACATAGGATCTCTCGCACATAGGATCTCTCGCATATAGGATCTCTCGCACATAGGATCTCTCGCATATAGGATCTCTCGCACATAAGATCTCTCGCACATAGGATCTCTCGCACATAGGGTCTCTCGCACATAGGATCTCTCGCATATAGGATCTCTCGCACATAAGATCTCTCGCACATAGGATCTCTCGCACATAGGATCTCTCGCACATAGGATCTCTCGCACATAGGATCTCTCGCATATAGGATCTCTCGCACGTAGGATGTCTCGCACATAAGATGTCTCGCACATAGGATCTCTCGCACATAGGATCTCTCGCACGTAGGATCTCTCGCATATAGGATCTCTCGCACATAGGATCTCTCGCACATAGGATCTCTCGCACATAGGATCTCTCGCACATAGGATCTCTCGCACATAGGATCTCTCGCACGTAGGATCTCTCGCACATAGGATCTCTCGCACATAGGATCTCTCGCATATAGGATCTCTCGCACATAGGATCTCTCGCACATAGGATCTCTCGCACATAGGATCTCTCGCACATAGGATCTCTCGCATATAGGATCTCTCGCACGTAGGATCTCTCGCACATAAGATGTCTCGCACATAGGATCTCTCGCACATAGGATCTCTCGCACATAAGATGTCTCGCACATAGGATCTCTCGCCCATAGGATCTCTCGCACATAGGATCTCTCGCACGTAGGATCTCTCGCACGTAGGATCTCTCGCATATAGGATCTCTCGCACGTAGGATCTCTCGCACATAGGATCTCTCGCACATAGGATCTCTCGCACATAGGATCTCTCGCACATAGGATCTCTCGCACATAGGATCTCTCGCATATAGGATCTCTCGCATATAGGATCTCTCGCACATAGGATCTCTCGCACGTAGGATCTCTCGCACATAGGGTCTCTCGCATATAGGATCTCTCGCACATAAGATCTCTCGCACATAGGATCTCTCGCACATAGGATCTCTCGCATATAGGATCTCTCGCACATAGGATCTCTCGCACATAGGATCTCTCGCACATAGGATCTCTCGCACATAGGATCTCTCGCACATAGGATCTCTCGCACGTAGGATCTCTCGCACATAGGGTCTCTCGCATATAGGATCTCTCGCACATAGGATCTCTCGCACATAGGATCTCTCGCACATAGGATCTCTCGCACGTAGGATCTCTCGCATATAGGATCTCTCGCATATAGGATCTCTCGCACGTAGGATCTCTCGCACATAAGATCTCTCGCACATAGGATCTCTCGCATATAGGATCTCTCGCACATAGGATCTCTCACACATAGGATCTCTCGCATATAGGATCTCTCGCACGTAGGATCTCTCGCACATAAGATGTCTCGCATATAGGATCTCTCGCATATAGGATCTCTCGCACGTAGGATCTCTCGCACATAAGATCTCTCGCACATAGGATCTCTCGCATATAGGATCTCTCGCACATAGGATCTCTCACACATAGGATCTCTCGCATATAGGATCTCTCGCACGTAGGATCTCTCGCACATAAGATGTCTCGCACATAGGATCTCTCGCACATAGGATCTCTCGCACATAGGATCTCTCGCACGTAGGATCTCTCGCATATAGGATCTCTCGCATATAGGATCTCTCGCACGTAGGATCTCTCGCACATAAGATCTCTCGCACATAGGATCTCTCGCATATAGGATCTCTCGCACATAGGATCTCTCGCACGTAGGATCTCTCGCACATAGGATCTCTCGCATATAGGATCTCTCGCACATAGGATCTCTCGCACATAGGATCTCTCGCACATAGGATTTCTCGCACGTAGGATCTCTCGCACATAGGGTCTCTCGCATATAGGATCTCTCGCACATAGGATCTCTCGCACATAAGATCTCTCGCACATAGGATCTCTCGCATATAGGATCTCTCGCACATAAGATGTCTCGCACATAGGATCTCTCGCATATAGGATCTCTCGCACGTAGGATCTCTCGCACATAGGATCTCTCGCATATAGGATCTCTCGCACATAGGATCTCTCGCACATAGGATCTCTCACACATAGGATCTCTCGCACATAGGATCTCTCGCATATAGGATCTCTCGCATATAGGATCTCTCGCACATAGGATCTCTCGCACATAGGATCTCTCGCACATAGGATCTCTCGCATATAGGATCTCTCGCACGTAGGATGTCTCGCACATAAGATGTCTCGCACATAGGATCTCTCGCACATAGGATCTCTCGCACGTAGGATCTCTCGCATATAGGATCTCTCGCACATAGGATCTCTCGCACATAGGATCTCTCGCACATAGGATCTCTCGCACGTAGGATCTCTCGCACATAGGGTCTCTCGCATATAGGATCTCTCGCATATAGGATCTCTCGCACATAGGATCTCTCGCATATAGGATCTCTCGCACGTAGGATCTCTCGCACATAGGATCTCTCGCACATAGGATCTCTCGCACATAGGATCTCTCGCACATAGGGTCTCTCGCATATAGGATCTCTCGCATATAGGATCTCTCGCACATAGGATCTCTCGCATATAGGATCTCTCGCACGTAGGATCTCTCGCACATAGGATCTCTCGCACATAGGATCTCTCGCACATAGGATCTCTCGCACATAGGATCTCTCGCACATAGGATCTCTCGCACATAGGATCTCTCGCACATAGGATCTCTCGCATATAGGATCTCTCGCACATAGGATCTCTCGCATATAGGATCTCTCGCACATAAGATCTCTCGCACATAGGATCTCTCGCACATAGGGTCTCTCGCACATAGGATCTCTCGCATATAGGATCTCTCGCACATAAGATCTCTCGCACATAGGATCTCTCGCACATAGGATCTCTCGCACATAGGATCTCTCGCACATAGGATCTCTCGCATATAGGATCTCTCGCACGTAGGATGTCTCGCACATAAGATGTCTCGCACATAGGATCTCTCGCACATAGGATCTCTCGCACGTAGGATCTCTCGCATATAGGATCTCTCGCACATAGGATCTCTCGCACATAGGATCTCTCGCACATAGGATCTCTCGCACATAGGATCTCTCGCACGTAGGATCTCTCGCACATAGGATCTCTCGCACATAGGATCTCTCGCATATAGGATCTCTCGCACATAGGATCTCTCGCACATAGGATCTCTCGCACATAGGATCTCTCGCACATAGGATCTCTCGCATATAGGATCTCTCGCACGTAGGATCTCTCGCACATAAGATGTCTCGCACATAGGATCTCTCGCACATAGGATCTCTCGCACATAAGATGTCTCGCACATAGGATCTCTCGCCCATAGGATCTCTCGCACATAGGATCTCTCGCACGTAGGATCTCTCGCACGTAGGATCTCTCGCATATAGGATCTCTCGCACGTAGGATCTCTCGCACATAGGATCTCTCGCACATAGGATCTCTCGCACATAGGATCTCTCGCACATAGGATCTCTCGCACATAGGATCTCTCGCATATAGGATCTCTCGCATATAGGATCTCTCGCACATAGGATCTCTCGCACGTAGGATCTCTCGCACATAGGGTCTCTCGCATATAGGATCTCTCGCACATAAGATCTCTCGCACATAGGATCTCTCGCACATAGGATCTCTCGCATATAGGATCTCTCGCACATAGGATCTCTCGCACATAGGATCTCTCGCACATAGGATCTCTCGCACATAGGATCTCTCGCATATAGGATCTCTCGCACATAAGATCTCTCGCACATAGGATCTCTCGCACATAGGGTCTCTCGCACATAGGATCTCTCGCATATAGGATCTCTCGCACATAAGATCTCTCGCACATAGGATCTCTCGCACATAGGATCTCTCGCACATAGGATCTCTCGCACATAGGATCTCTCGCATATAGGATCTCTCGCACGTAGGATGTCTCGCACATAAGATGTCTCGCACATAGGATCTCTCGCACATAGGATCTCTCGCACGTAGGATCTCTCGCATATAGGATCTCTCGCACATAGGATCTCTCGCACATAGGATCTCTCGCACATAGGATCTCTCGCACATAGGATCTCTCGCACATAGGATCTCTCGCACGTAGGATCTCTCGCACATAGGATCTCTCGCACATAGGATCTCTCGCATATAGGATCTCTCGCACATAGGATCTCTCGCACATAGGATCTCTCGCACATAGGATCTCTCGCACATAGGATCTCTCGCATATAGGATCTCTCGCACATAGGATCTCTCGCATATAGGATCTCTCGCACATAGGATCTCTCACACATAGGATCTCTCGCATATAGGATCTCTCGCACGTAGGATCTCTCGCACATAAGATGTCTCGCATATAGGATCTCTCGCATATAGGATCTCTCGCACGTAGGATCTCTCGCACATAAGATCTCTCGCACATAGGATCTCTCGCATATAGGATCTCTCGCACATAGGATCTCTCACACATAGGATCTCTCGCATATAGGATCTCTCGCACGTAGGATCTCTCGCACATAAGATGTCTCGCACATAGGATCTCTCGCACATAGGATCTCTCGCACATAGGATCTCTCGCACGTAGGATCTCTCGCATATAGGATCTCTCGCATATAGGATCTCTCGCACGTAGGATCTCTCGCACATAAGATCTCTCGCACATAGGATCTCTCGCATATAGGATCTCTCGCACATAGGATCTCTCGCACGTAGGATCTCTCGCACATAGGATCTCTCGCATATAGGATCTCTCGCACATAGGATCTCTCGCACATAGGATCTCTCGCACATAGGATTTCTCGCACGTAGGATCTCTCGCACATAGGGTCTCTCGCATATAGGATCTCTCGCACATAGGATCTCTCGCACATAAGATCTCTCGCACATAGGATCTCTCGCATATAGGATCTCTCGCACATAAGATGTCTCGCACATAGGATCT
This sequence comes from Pristionchus fissidentatus, assembly GCA_036245785.1. Lineage (NCBI taxonomy): Eukaryota > Metazoa > Nematoda > Chromadorea > Rhabditida > Neodiplogasteridae > Pristionchus > Pristionchus fissidentatus. Next base: position 26,247,080 of record BTSY01000005.1, on the reverse strand, counting down.
CTCGCATATAGGATCTCTCGCACGTAGGATCTCTCGCACATAGGATCTCTCGCATATAGGATCTCTCGCACATAGGATCTCTCGCACATAGGATCTCTCACACATAGGATCTCTCGCACATAGGATCTCTCGCATATAGGATCTCTCGCATATAGGATCTCTCGCACATAGGATCTCTCGCACATAGGATCTCTCGCACATAGGATCTCTCGCATATAGGATCTCTCGCACGTAGGATGTCTCGCACATAAGATGTCTCGCACATAGGATCTCTCGCACATAGGATCTCTCGCACGTAGGATCTCTCGCATATAGGATCTCTCGCACATAGGATCTCTCGCACATAGGATCTCTCGCACATAGGATCTCTCGCACGTAGGATCTCTCGCACATAGGGTCTCTCGCATATAGGATCTCTCGCATATAGGATCTCTCGCACATAGGATCTCTCGCATATAGGATCTCTCGCACGTAGGATCTCTCGCACATAGGATCTCTCGCACATAGGATCTCTCGCACATAGGATCTCTCGCACATAGGGTCTCTCGCATATAGGATCTCTCGCATATAGGATCTCTCGCACATAGGATCTCTCGCATATAGGATCTCTCGCACGTAGGATCTCTCGCACATAGGATCTCTCGCACATAGGATCTCTCGCACATAGGATCTCTCGCACATAGGATCTCTCGCACATAGGATCTCTCGCACATAGGATCTCTCGCACATAGGATCTCTCGCATATAGGATCTCTCGCACATAGGATCTCTCGCATATAGGATCTCTCGCACATAAGATCTCTCGCACATAGGATCTCTCGCACATAGGGTCTCTCGCACATAGGATCTCTCGCATATAGGATCTCTCGCACATAAGATCTCTCGCACATAGGATCTCTCGCACATAGGATCTCTCGCACATAGGATCTCTCGCACATAGGATCTCTCGCATATAGGATCTCTCGCACGTAGGATGTCTCGCACATAAGATGTCTCGCACATAGGATCTCTCGCACATAGGATCTCTCGCACGTAGGATCTCTCGCATATAGGATCTCTCGCACATAGGATCTCTCGCACATAGGATCTCTCGCACATAGGATCTCTCGCACATAGGATCTCTCGCACGTAGGATCTCTCGCACATAGGATCTCTCGCACATAGGATCTCTCGCATATAGGATCTCTCGCACATAGGATCTCTCGCACATAGGATCTCTCGCACATAGGATCTCTCGCACATAGGATCTCTCGCATATAGGATCTCTCGCACGTAGGATCTCTCGCACATAAGATGTCTCGCACATAGGATCTCTCGCACATAGGATCTCTCGCACATAAGATGTCTCGCACATAGGATCTCTCGCCCATAGGATCTCTCGCACATAGGATCTCTCGCACGTAGGATCTCTCGCACGTAGGATCTCTCGCATATAGGATCTCTCGCACGTAGGATCTCTCGCACATAGGATCTCTCGCACATAGGATCTCTCGCACATAGGATCTCTCGCACATAGGATCTCTCGCACATAGGATCTCTCGCATATAGGATCTCTCGCATATAGGATCTCTCGCACATAGGATCTCTCGCACGTAGGATCTCTCGCACATAGGGTCTCTCGCATATAGGATCTCTCGCACATAAGATCTCTCGCACATAGGATCTCTCGCACATAGGATCTCTCGCATATAGGATCTCTCGCACATAGGATCTCTCGCACATAGGATCTCTCGCACATAGGATCTCTCGCACATAGGATCTCTCGCATATAGGATCTCTCGCACATAAGATCTCTCGCACATAGGATCTCTCGCACATAGGGTCTCTCGCACATAGGATCTCTCGCATATAGGATCTCTCGCACATAAGATCTCTCGCACATAGGATCTCTCGCACATAGGATCTCTCGCACATAGGATCTCTCGCACATAGGATCTCTCGCATATAGGATCTCTCGCACGTAGGATGTCTCGCACATAAGATGTCTCGCACATAGGATCTCTCGCACATAGGATCTCTCGCACGTAGGATCTCTCGCATATAGGATCTCTCGCACATAGGATCTCTCGCACATAGGATCTCTCGCACATAGGATCTCTCGCACATAGGATCTCTCGCACATAGGATCTCTCGCACGTAGGATCTCTCGCACATAGGATCTCTCGCACATAGGATCTCTCGCATATAGGATCTCTCGCACATAGGATCTCTCGCACATAGGATCTCTCGCACATAGGATCTCTCGCACATAGGATCTCTCGCATATAGGATCTCTCGCACATAGGATCTCTCGCATATAGGATCTCTCGCACATAAGATCTCTCGCACATAGGATCTCTCGCACATAGGGTCTCTCGCACATAGGATCTCTCGCATATAGGATCTCTCGCACATAAGATCTCTCGCACATAGGATCTCTCGCACATAGGATCTCTCGCACATAGGATCTCTCGCACATAGGATCTCTCGCATATAGGATCTCTCGCACGTAGGATGTCTCGCACATAAGATGTCTCGCACATAGGATCTCTCGCACATAGGATCTCTCGCACGTAGGATCTCTCGCATATAGGATCTCTCGCACATAGGATCTCTCGCACATAGGATCTCTCGCACATAGGATCTCTCGCACATAGGATCTCTCGCACATAGGATCTCTCGCACGTAGGATCTCTCGCACATAGGATCTCTCGCACATAGGATCTCTCGCATATAGGATCTCTCGCACATAGGATCTCTCGCACATAGGATCTCTCGCACATAGGATCTCTCGCACATAGGATCTCTCGCATATAGGATCTCTCGCACGTAGGATCTCTCGCACATAAGATGTCTCGCACATAGGATCTCTCGCACATAGGATCTCTCGCACATAAGATGTCTCGCACATAGGATCTCTCGCCCATAGGATCTCTCGCACATAGGATCTCTCGCACGTAGGATCTCTCGCACGTAGGATCTCTCGCATATAGGATCTCTCGCACGTAGGATCTCTCGCACATAGGATCTCTCGCACATAGGATCTCTCGCACATAGGATCTCTCGCACATAGGATCTCTCGCACATAGGATCTCTCGCATATAGGATCTCTCGCATATAGGATCTCTCGCACATAGGATCTCTCGCACGTAGGATCTCTCGCACATAGGGTCTCTCGCATATAGGATCTCTCGCACATAAGATCTCTCGCACATAGGATCTCTCGCACATAGGATCTCTCGCATATAGGATCTCTCGCACATAGGATCTCTCGCACATAGGATCTCTCGCACATAGGATCTCTCGCACATAGGATCTCTCGCACATAGGATCTCTCGCACGTAGGATCTCTCGCACATAGGGTCTCTCGCATATAGGATCTCTCGCACATAGGATCTCTCGCACATAGGATCTCTCGCACATAGGATCTCTCGCACGTAGGATCTCTCGCATATAGGATCTCTCGCATATAGGATCTCTCGCACGTAGGATCTCTCGCACATAAGATCTCTCGCACATAGGATCTCTCGCATATAGGATCTCTCGCACATAGGATCTCTCACACATAGGATCTCTCGCATATAGGATCTCTCGCACGTAGGATCTCTCGCACATAAGATGTCTCGCATATAGGATCTCTCGCATATAGGATCTCTCGCACGTAGGATCTCTCGCACATAAGATCTCTCGCACATAGGATCTCTCGCATATAGGATCTCTCGCACATAGGATCTCTCACACATAGGATCTCTCGCATATAGGATCTCTCGCACGTAGGATCTCTCGCACATAAGATGTCTCGCACATAGGATCTCTCGCACATAGGATCTCTCGCACATAGGATCTCTCGCACGTAGGATCTCTCGCATATAGGATCTCTCGCATATAGGATCTCTCGCACGTAGGATCTCTCGCACATAAGATCTCTCGCACATAGGATCTCTCGCATATAGGATCTCTCGCACATAGGATCTCTCGCACGTAGGATCTCTCGCACATAGGATCTCTCGCATATAGGATCTCTCGCACATAGGATCTCTCGCACATAGGATCTCTCGCACATAGGATTTCTCGCACGTAGGATCTCTCGCACATAGGGTCTCTCGCATATAGGATCTCTCGCACATAGGATCTCTCGCACATAAGATCTCTCGCACATAGGATCTCTCGCATATAGGATCTCTCGCACATAAGATGTCTCGCACATAGGATCTCTCGCATATAGGATCTCTCGCACGTAGGATCTCTCGCACATAGGATCTCTCGCATATAGGATCTCTCGCACATAGGATCTCTCGCACATAGGATCTCTCACACATAGGATCTCTCGCACATAGGATCTCTCGCATATAGGATCTCTCGCATATAGGATCTCTCGCACATAGGATCTCTCGCACATAGGATCTCTCGCACATAGGATCTCTCGCATATAGGATCTCTCGCACGTAGGATGTCTCGCACATAAGATGTCTCGCACATAGGATCTCTCGCACATAGGATCTCTCGCACGTAGGATCTCTCGCATATAGGATCTCTCGCACATAGGATCTCTCGCACATAGGATCTCTCGCACATAGGATCTCTCGCACGTAGGATCTCTCGCACATAGGGTCTCTCGCATATAGGATCTCTCGCATATAGGATCTCTCGCACATAGGATCTCTCGCATATAGGATCTCTCGCACGTAGGATCTCTCGCACATAGGATCTCTCGCACATAGGATCTCTCGCACATAGGATCTCTCGCACATAGGGTCTCTCGCATATAGGATCTCTCGCATATAGGATCTCTCGCACATAGGATCTCTCGCATATAGGATCTCTCGCACGTAGGATCTCTCGCACATAGGATCTCTCGCACATAGGATCTCTCGCACATAGGATCTCTCGCACATAGGATCTCTCGCACGTAGGATCTCTCGCACATAGGATCTCTCGCACATAGGATCTCTCGCATATAGGATCTCTCGCACATAGGATCTCTCGCACATAGGATCTCTCGCACATAGGATCTCTCGCACATAGGATCTCTCGCATATAGGATCTCTCGCACATAGGATCTCTCGCATATAGGATCTCTCGCACATAAGATCTCTCGCACATAGGATCTCTCGCACATAGGGTCTCTCGCACATAGGATCTCTCGCATATAGGATCTCTCGCACATAAGATCTCTCGCACATAGGATCTCTCGCACATAGGATCTCTCGCACATAGGATCTCTCGCACATAGGATCTCTCGCATATAGGATCTCTCGCACGTAGGATGTCTCGCACATAAGATGTCTCGCACATAGGATCTCTCGCACATAGGATCTCTCGCACATAAGATGTCTCGCACATAGGATCTCTCGCCCATAGGATCTCTCGCACATAGGATCTCTCGCACGTAGGATCTCTCGCACGTAGGATCTCTCGCATATAGGATCTCTCGCACGTAGGATCTCTCGCACATAGGATCTCTCGCACATAGGATCTCTCGCACATAGGATCTCTCGCACATAGGATCTCTCGCATATAGGATCTCTCGCACATAGGATCTCTCGCATATAGGATCTCTCGCACGTAGGATCTCTCGCACATAGGATCTCTCGCACATAGGATCTCTCGCACATAGGATCTCTCGCACATAGGGTCTCTCGCATATAGGGTCTCTCGCATATAGGATCTCTCGCATATAGGATCTCTCGCACGTAGGATCTCTCGCACATAAGATCTCTCGCACATAGGATCTCTCGCATATAGGATCTCTCGCACATAGGATCTCTCGCACGTAGGATCTCTCGCACATAGGATCTCTCGCATATAGGATCTCTCGCACATAGGATCTCTCGCACATAGGATCTCTCGCACATAGGATTTCTCGCACGTAGGATCTCTCGCACATAGGGTCTCTCGCATATAGGATCTCTCGCACATAGGATCTCTCGCACATAAGATCTCTCGCACATAGGATCTCTCGCATATAGGATCTCTCGCACATAAGATGTCTCGCACATAGGATCTCTCGCATATAGGATCTCTCGCACATAAGATGTCTCGCACATAGGATCTCTCGCATATAGGATCTCTCGCACGTAGGATCTCTCGCACATAGGATCTCTCGCATATAGGATCTCTCGCACATAGGATCTCTCGCACATAGGATCTCTCACACATAGGATCTCTCGCACATAGGATCTCTCGCACATAGGATCTCTCGCACATAGGATCTCTCGCATATAGGATCTCTCGCACGTAGGATGTCTCGCACATAAGATGTCTCGCACATAGGATCTCTCGCACATAGGATCTCTCGCACGTAGGATCTCTCGCATATAGGATCTCTCGCACATAGGATCTCTCGCACATAGGATCTCTCGCACATAGGATCTCTCGCACGTAGGATCTCTCGCACATAGGGTCTCTCGCATATAGGATCTCTCGCATATAGGATCTCTCGCACATAGGATCTCTCGCACGTAGGATCTCTCGCACATAGGATCTCTCGCATATAGGATCTCTCGCACATAGGATCTCTCGCATATAGGATCTCTCGCACATAGGATCTCTCGCATATAGGATCTCTCGCATATAGGATCTCTCGCACATAGGATCTCTCGCACATAGGATCTCTCGCACGTAGGATCTCTCGCACATAGGATCTCTCGCATATAGGATCTCTCGCACATAGGATCTCTCGCACATAGGATCTCTCGCATATAGGATCTCTCGCACGTAGGATCTCTCGCACATAGGATCTCTCGCACATAGGATCTCTCGCACATAGGATCTCTCGCACATAGGGTCTCTCGCATATAGGGTCTCTCGCATATAGGATCTCTCGCACATAGGATCTCTCGCACATAGGATTTCTCGCACGTAGGATCTCTCGCACATAGGGTCTCTCGCATATAGGATCTCTCGCACATAGGATCTCTCGCATATAGGATCTCTCGCACATAGGATCTCTCGCATATAGGATCTCTCGCACGTAGGATCTCTCGCACATAGGATCTCTCACACATAGGATCTCTCGCACATAGGATCTCTCGCACATAGGATCTCTCGCACATAGGATCTCTCGCATATAGGATCTCTCGCACGTAGGATGTCTCGCACATAAGATGTCTCGCACATAGGATCTCTCGCACATAGGATCTCTCGCACGTAGGATCTCTCGCATATAGGATCTCTCGCACATAGGATCTCTCGCACATAGGATCTCTCGCACATAGGATCTCTCGCACGTAGGATCTCTCGCACATAGGGTCTCTCGCATATAGGATCTCTCGCATATAGGATCTCTCGCACATAGGATCTCTCGCATATAGGATCTCTCGCATATAGGATCTCTCGCACGTAGGATCTCTCGCACATAGGATCTCTCGCACATAGGATCTCTCGCACATAGGGTCTCTCGCATATAGGATCTCTCGCATATAGGATCTCTCGCACATAGGATCTCTCGCATATAGGATCTCTCGCACGTAGGATCTCTCGCACATAGGATCTCTCGCACATAGGATCTCTCGCACATAGGATCTCTCGCACATAGGATCTCTCGCACGTAGGATCTCTCGCACATAGGATCTCTCGCACATAGGATCTCTCGCATATAGGATCTCTCGCACATAGGATCTCTCGCACATAGGATCTCTCGCACATAGGATCTCTCGCACATAGGATCTCTCGCATATAGGATCTCTCGCACATAGGATCTCTCGCACATAGGGTCTCTCGCATATAGGATCTCTCGCATATAGGATCTCTCGCACATAGGATCTCTCGCATATAGGATCTCTCGCACGTAGGATCTCTCGCACATAGGATCTCTCGCACATAGGATCTCTCGCACATAGGATCTCTCGCACATAGGATCTCTCGCACGTAGGATCTCTCGCACATAGGATCTCTCGCACATAGGATCTCTCGCATATAGGATCTCTCGCACATAGGATCTCTCGCACATAGGATCTCTCGCACATAGGATCTCTCGCACATAGGATCTCTCGCATATAGGATCTCTCGCACATAGGATCTCTCGCATATAGGATCTCTCGCACATAAGATCTCTCGCACATAGGATCTCTCGCACATAGGGTCTCTCGCACATAGGATCTCTCGCATATAGGATCTCTCGCACATAAGATCTCTCGCACATAGGATCTCTCGCACATAGGATCTCTCGCACATAGGATCTCTCGCACATAGGATCTCTCGCATATAGGATCTCTCGCACGTAGGATGTCTCGCACATAAGATGTCTCGCACATAGGATCTCTCGCACATAGGATCTCTCGCACATAAGATGTCTCGCACATAGGATCTCTCGCCCATAGGATCTCTCGCACATAGGATCTCTCGCACGTAGGATCTCTCGCACGTAGGATCTCTCGCACGTAGGATCTCTCGCACATAGGATCTCTCGCATATAGGATCTCTCGCACGTAGGATCTCTCGCACGTAGGATCTCTCGCATATAGGATCTCTCGCACATAGGATCTCTCGCACATAGGATCTCTCGCACGTAGGATCTCTCGCACATAGGGTCTCTCGCATATAGGATCTCTCGCACATAAGATCTCTCGCACATAGGATCTCTCGCACATAGGATCTCTCGCACATAGGATCTCTCGCACATAGGATCTCTCGCACGTAGGATCTCTCGCACATAGGGTCTCTCGCATATAGGATCTCTCGCACATAAGATCTCTCGCACATAGGATCTCTCGCACATAGGATCTCTCGCACATAGGATCTCTCGCACATAGGATCTCTCGCATATAGGATCTCTCGCACATAGGATCTCTCGCACATAGGATCTCTCGCACATAGGATCTCTCGCATATAGGATCTCTCGCACATAGGATCTCTCGCACATAGGATCTCTCGCATATAGGATCTCTCGCACATAAGATCTCTCGCACATAGGATCTCTCGCACATAGGATCTCTCGCACATAGGATCTCTCGCATATAGGATCTCTCGCACATAAGATCTCTCGCACATAGCATCTCTCGCACATAGGATCTCTCGCACGTAGGATCTCTCGCATATAGGATCTCTCGCATATAGGATCTCTCGCACGTAGGATCTCTCGCACATAAGATCTCTCGCACATAGGATCTCTCGCATATAGGATCTCTCGCACATAGGATCTCTCGCACGTAGGATCTCTCGCACATAGGATCTCTCGCACGTAGGATCTCTCGCACATAGGATCTCTCGCATATAGGATCTCTCGCACATAAGATCTCTCGCACATAGGATCTCTCGCACATAGGATCTCTCGCACATAGGATCTCTCGCATATAGGATCTCTCGCATATAGTATCTCTCGCACGTAGGATCTCTCGCACGTAGGATCTCTCGCACATAGGATCTCTCGCATATAGGATCTCTCGCACGTAGGATCTCTCGCACATAAGATGTCTCGCACATAGGATCTCTCGCACATAGGATCTCTCGCACATAGGATCTCTCGCATATAGGATCTCTCGCACATAAGATCTCTCGCACATAGGATCTCTCGCACGTAGGATCTCTCGCACATAGGATCTCTCGCACATAGGATCTCTCACACATAGGATCTCTCGCATATAGGATCTCTCGCACGTAGGATCTCTCGCACATAAGATGTCTCGCACATAAGATGTCTCGCACATAGGATCTCTCGCACATAGGATCTCTCGCACATAGGATCTCTCGCACGTAGGATCTCTCGCATATAGGATCTCTCGCACGTAGGATCTCTCGCACATAGGATCTCTCGCACATAGGATCTCTCGCACATAGGATCTCTCGCACATAGGATCTCTCGCATATAGGATCTCTCGCACATAAGATCTCTCGCACATAGCATCTCTCGCACATAGGATCTCTCGCACGTAGGATCTCTCGCATATAGGATCTCTCGCATATAGGATCTCTCGCACGTAGGATCTCTCGCACATAAGATCTCTCGCACATAGGATCTCTCGCACGTAGGATCTCTCGCACATAGGATCTCTCGCACGTAGGATCTCTCGCACATAGGATCTCTCGCATATAGGATCTCTCGCATATAGGATCTCTCGCACATAGGATCTCTCGCACATAAGATCTCTCGCACATAGGATCTCTCGCACATAAGATCTCTCGCACGTAGGATCTCTCGCACATAGGATCTCTCGCATATAGGATCTCTCGCACGTAGGATCTCTCGCACGTAGGATCTCTCGCATATAGGATCTCTCGCACATAGGATCTCTCGCACATAGGATCTCTCGCACGTAGGATCTCTCGCACATAGGGTCTCTCGCATATAGGATCTCTCGCACATAAGATCTCTCGCACATAGGATCTCTCGCACATAGGATCTCTCGCACATAGGATCTCTCGCACATAGGATCTCTCGCACGTAGGATCTCTCGCACATAGGGTCTCTCGCATATAGGATCTCTCGCACATAAGATCTCTCGCACATAGGATCTCTCGCACATAGGATCTCTCGCACATAGGATCTCTCGCACATAGGATCTCTCGCATATAGGATCTCTCGCACATAGGATCTCTCGCACATAGGATCTCTCGCACATAGGATCTCTCGCATATAGGATCTCTCGCACATAGGATCTCTCGCACATAGGATCTCTCGCATATAGGATCTCTCGCACATAAGATCTCTCGCACATAGGATCTCTCGCACATAGGATCTCTCGCACATAGGATCTCTCGCATATAGGATCTCTCGCACATAAGATCTCTCGCACATAGCATCTCTCGCACATAGGATCTCTCGCACGTAGGATCTCTCGCATATAGGATCTCTCGCATATAGGATCTCTCGCACGTAGGATCTCTCGCACATAAGATCTCTCGCACATAGGATCTCTCGCATATAGGATCTCTCGCACATAGGATCTCTCGCACGTAGGATCTCTCGCACATAGGATCTCTCGCACGTAGGATCTCTCGCACATAGGATCTCTCGCATATAGGATCTCTCGCACATAAGATCTCTCGCACATAGGATCTCTCGCACATAGGATCTCTCGCACATAGGATCTCTCGCATATAGGATCTCTCGCATATAGGATCTCTCGCACGTAGGATCTCTCGCACGTAGGATCTCTCGCACATAGGATCTCTCGCATATAGGATCTCTCGCACGTAGGATCTCTCGCACATAAGATGTCTCGCACATAGGATCTCTCGCACATAGGATCTCTCGCACATAGGATCTCTCGCATATAGGATCTCTCGCACATAAGATCTCTCGCACATAGGATCTCTCGCACGTAGGATCTCTCGCACATAGGATCTCTCGCACATAGGATCTCTCACACATAGGATCTCTCGCATATAGGATCTCTCGCACGTAGGATCTCTCGCACATAAGATGTCTCGCACATAAGATGTCTCGCACATAGGATCTCTCGCACATAGGATCTCTCGCACATAGGATCTCTCGCACGTAGGATCTCTCGCATATAGGATCTCTCGCACGTAGGATCTCTCGCACATAGGATCTCTCGCACATAGGATCTCTCGCACATAGGATCTCTCGCACATAGGATCTCTCGCATATAGGATCTCTCGCACATAAGATCTCTCGCACATAGCATCTCTCGCACATAGGATCTCTCGCACGTAGGATCTCTCGCATATAGGATCTCTCGCATATAGGATCTCTCGCATATAGGATCTCTCGCACATAGGATCTCTCGCACGTAGGATCTCTCGCACATAGGATCTCTCGCACGTAGGATCTCTCGCACATAGGATCTCTCGCATATAGGATCTCTCGCATATAGGATCTCTCGCATATAGGATCTCTCGCACGTAGGATCTCTCGCACATAAGATCTCTCGCATATAGGATCTCTCGCATATAGGATCTCTCGCACGTAGGATCTCTCGCACGTAGGATCTCTCGCACATAGGATCTCTCGCATATAGGATCTCTCGCACGTAGGATCTCTCGCACATAGGATCTCATGCATATAGGATCTCTCGCACATAAGATCTCTCGCACATAGGATCTCTCGCACATAGGGTCTCTCGCATATAGGATCTCTCGCACATAGGATCTCTCGCACATAGGATCTCTCGCACATAGGATCTCTCGCACATAGGATCTCTCGCACATAAGATCTCTCGCACATAGGATCTCTCGCACATAGGGTCTCTCGCATATAGGATCTCTCGCACATAGGATCTCTCGCACATAGGATCTCTCGCACATAGGATCTCTCGCACATAGGATCTCTCGCATATAGGATCTCTCGCACATAGGATCTCTCGCACATAGGATCTCTCGCACATAGGATCTCTCGCACATAGGATCTCTCGCATATAGGATCTCTCGCACGTAGGATCTCTCGCACATAGGATCTCTCGCATATAGGATCTCTCGCACATAGGATCTCTCGCACATAGGATCTCTCGCACATAGGATCTCATGCATATAGGATCTCTCGCACATAGGATCTCTCGCACGTAGGATCTCTCGCACGTAGGATCTCTCGCACGTAGGATCTCTCGCACATAAGATCTCTCGCACATAGGATCTCTCGCACATAGGATCTCTCGCACATAGGATCTCTCGCACATAGGATCTCTCGCATATAGGATCTCTCGCACATAGGATCTCTCGCACATAGGATCTCTCGCACATAGGATCTCTCGCATATAGGATCTCTCGCACGTAGGATGTCTCGCACATAAGATGTCTCGCACATAGGATCTCTCGCACATAGGATCTCTCGCACGTAGGATCTCTCGCATATAGGATCTCTCGCACATAGGATCTCTCGCACATAGGATCTCTCGCACATAGGATCTCTCGCACGTAGGATCTCTCGCACATAGGGTCTCTCGCATATAGGATCTCTCGCACATAAGATCTCTCGCACATAAGATCTCTCGCACATAGGATCTCTCGCACATAGGATCTCTCGCATATAGGATCTCTCGCACATAGGATCTCTCGCACATAGGATCTCTCGCACATAGGATCTCTCGCATATAGGATCTCTCGCACATAGGATCTCTCGCACATAGGATCTCTCGCACATAGGATCTCTCGCACGTAGGATCTCTCGCATATAGGATCTCTCGCACGTAGGATCTCTCGCACATAGGATCTCTCGCACATAGGATCTCTCGCACATAGGATCTCTCGCACATAGGATCTCTCGCATATAGGATCTCTCGCACATAAGATCTCTCGCACATAGCATCTCTCGCACATAGGATCTCTCGCACGTAGGATCTCTCGCATATAGGATCTCTCGCATATAGGATCTCTCGCACGTAGGATCTCTCGCACATAAGATCTCTCGCACATAGGATCTCTCGCATATAGGATCTCTCGCACATAGGATCTCTCGCATATAGGATCTCTCGCACATAAGATCTCTCGCACATAGCATCTCTCGCACATAGGATCTCTCGCACGTAGGATCTCTCGCATATAGGATCTCTCGCATATAGGATCTCTCGCATATAGGATCTCTCGCACGTAGGATCTCTCGCACATAGGATCTCTCGCATATAGGATCTCTCGCACATAGGATCTCTCGCACATAGGATCTCTCGCACATAGGATCTCATGCATATAGGATCTCTCGCACATAGGATCTCTCGCACGTAGGATCTCTCGCACGTAGGATCTCTCGCACGTAGGATCTCTCGCACATAAGATCTCTCGCACATAGGATCTCTCGCACATAGGATCTCTCGCACATAGGATCTCTCGCACATAGGATCTCTCGCATATAGGATCTCTCGCACATAGGATCTCTCGCACATAGGATCTCTCGCACATAGGATCTCTCGCATATAGGATCTCTCGCACGTAGGATGTCTCGCACATAAGATGTCTCGCACATAGGATCTCTCGCACATAGGATCTCTCGCACATAGGATCTCTCGCACATAGGATCTCTCGCACATAGGATCTCTCGCACATAGGATCTCTCACACATAGGATCTCTCGCATATAGGATCTCTCGCACGTAGGATCTCTCGCACATAAGATGTCTCGCACATAGGATCTCTCGCACATAGGATCTCTCGCACATAGGATCTCTCGCACGTAGGATCTCTCGCATATAGGATCTCTCGCATATAGGATCTCTCGCACGTAGGATCTCTCGCACATAAGATCTCTCGCACATAGGATCTCTCGCATATAGGATCTCTCGCACATAGGATCTCTCGCACGTAGGATCTCTCGCACATAGGATCTCTCGCACGTAGGATCTCTCGCACATAGGATCTCTCGCATATAGGATCTCTCGCATATAGGATCTCTCGCACATAGGATCTCTCGCACATAAGATCTCTCGCACATAGGATCTCTCGCACATAAGATCTCTCGCACGTAGGATCTCTCGCACATAGGATCTCTCGCATATAGGATCTCTCGCACGTAGGATCTCTCGCATATAGGATCTCTCGCACATAGGATCTCTCGCACGTAGGATCTCTCGCACATAGGATCTCTCGCACGTAGGATCTCTCGCACATAGGATCTCTCGCATATAGGATCTCTCGCACATAAGATCTCTCGCACATAGGATCTCTCGCACATAGGATCTCTCGCACATAGGATCTCTCGCATATAGGATCTCTCGCATATAGGATCTCTCGCACGTAGGATCTCTCGCATATAGGATCTCTCGCATATAGGATCTCTCGCACGTAGGATCTCTCGCACATAAGATCTCTCGCACATAGGATCTCTCGCACGTAGGATCTCTCGCACATAGGATCTCTCGCACGTAGGATCTCTCGCACATAGGATCTCTCGCATATAGGATCTCTCGCATATAGGATCTCTCGCACATAGGATCTCTCGCACATAAGATCTCTCGCACATAGGATCTCTCGCACATAAGATCTCTCGCACATAGGATCTCTCGCACATAGGATCTCTCGCATATAGGATCTCTCGCACATAGGATCTCTCGCACATAGGATCTCTCGCACATAGGATCTCTCGCATATAGGATCTCTCGCACATAGGATCTCTCGCACATAGGATCTCTCGCATATAGGATCTCTCGCACATAAGATCTCTCGCACATAGGATCTCTCGCACATAGGATCTCTCGCACATAGGATCTCTCGCATATAGGATCTCTCGCACATAAGATCTCTCGCACATAGCATCTCTCGCACATAGGATCTCTCGCACGTAGGATCTCTCGCATATAGGATCTCTCGCATATAGGATCTCTCGCACGTAGGATCTCTCGCACATAAGATCTCTCGCACATAGGATCTCTCGCATATAGGATCTCTCGCACATAGGATCTCTCGCACGTAGGATCTCTCGCACATAGGATCTCTCGCACGTAGGATCTCTCGCACATAGGATCTCTCGCATATAGGATCTCTCGCACATAAGATCTCTCGCACATAGGATCTCTCGCACGTAGGATCTCTCGCACATAGGATCTCTCGCACATAGGATCTCTCACACATAGGATCTCTCGCATATAGGATCTCTCGCACGTAGGATCTCTCGCACATAAGATGTCTCGCACATAAGATGTCTCGCACATAGGATCTCTCGCACATAGGATCTCTCGCACATAGGATCTCTCGCACGTAGGATCTCTCGCATATAGGATCTCTCGCACGTAGGATCTCTCGCACATAGGATCTCTCGCACATAGGATCTCTCGCACATAGGATCTCTCGCACATAGGATCTCTCGCATATAGGATCTCTCGCACATAAGATCTCTCGCACATAGCATCTCTCGCACATAGGATCTCTCGCACGTAGGATCTCTCGCATATAGGATCTCTCGCATATAGGATCTCTCGCATATAGGATCTCTCGCACATAGGATCTCTCGCACGTAGGATCTCTCGCACATAGGATCTCTCGCACGTAGGATCTCTCGCACATAGGATCTCTCGCATATAGGATCTCTCGCATATAGGATCTCTCGCATATAGGATCTCTCGCACGTAGGATCTCTCGCACATAAGATCTCTCGCATATAGGATCTCTCGCACGTAGGATCTCTCGCACGTAGGATCTCTCGCACATAAGATCTCTCGCATATAGGATCTCTCGCACATAGGATCTCTCGCATATAGGATCTCTCGCACATAAGATCTCTCGCACATAGCATCTCTCGCACATAGGATCTCTCGCACGTAGGATCTCTCGCATATAGGATCTCTCGCACGTAGGATCTCTCGCATATAGGATCTCTCGCATATAGGATCTCTCGCATATAGGATCTCTCGCACGTAGGATCTCTCGCACATAGGATCTCTCGCATATAGGATCTCTCGCACATAGGATCTCTCGCACATAGGATCTCTCGCACATAGGATCTCATGCATATAGGATCTCTCGCACATAGGATCTCTCGCACGTAGGATCTCTCGCACGTAGGATCTCTCGCACGTAGGATCTCTCGCACATAAGATCTCTCGCACATAGGATCTCTCGCACATAGGATCTCTCGCACATAGGATCTCTCGCACATAGGATCTCTCGCATATAGGATCTCTCGCACATAGGATCTCTCGCACATAGGATCTCTCGCACATAGGATCTCTCGCATATAGGATCTCTCGCACGTAGGATGTCTCGCACATAAGATGTCTCGCACATAGGATCTCTCGCACATAGGATCTCTCGCACGTAGGATCTCTCGCATATAGGATCTCTCGCACATAGGATCTCTCGCACATAGGATCTCTCGCACATAGGATCTCTCGCACGTAGGATCTCTCGCACATAGGGTCTCTCGCATATAGGATCTCTCGCACATAAGATCTCTCGCACATAAGATCTCTCGCACATAGGATCTCTCGCACATAGGATCTCTCGCACATAGGATCTCTCGCACATAGGATCTCTCGCATATAGGATCTCTCGCACATAGGATCTCTCGCACATAGGATCTCTCGCACATAGGATCTCTCGCATATAGGATCTCTCGCACATAGGATCTCTCGCACATAGGATCTCTCGCACATAGGATCTCTCGCACGTAGGATCTCTCGCATATAGGATCTCTCGCACGTAGGATCTCTCGCACATAGGATCTCTCGCACATAGGATCTCTCGCACATAGGATCTCTCGCACATAGGATCTCTCGCATATAGGATCTCTCGCACATAAGATCTCTCGCACATAGCATCTCTCGCACATAGGATCTCTCGCACGTAGGATCTCTCGCATATAGGATCTCTCGCATATAGGATCTCTCGCACGTAGGATCTCTCGCACATAAGATCTCTCGCACATAGGATCTCTCGCATATAGGATCTCTCGCACATAGGATCTCTCGCACGTAGGATCTCTCGCACATAGGATCTCTCGCACGTAGGATCTCTCGCACATAGGATCTCTCGCATATAGGATCTCTCGCACATAAGATCTCTCGCACATAGGATCTCTCGCACATAGGATCTCTCGCACATAGGATCTCTCGCATATAGGATCTCTCGCATATAGGATCTCTCGCACGTAGGATCTCTCGCACGTAGGATCTCTCGCACATAGGATCTCTCGCATATAGGATCTCTCGCACGTAGGATCTCTCGCACATAAGATGTCTCGCACATGGGATCTCTCGCACATAGGATCTCTCGCACATAGGATCTCTCGCATATAGGATCTCTCGCACATAAGATCTCTCGCACATAGGATCTCTCGCACGTAGGATCTCTCGCACATAGGGTCTCTCGCATATAGGATCTCTCGCACATAAGATCTCTCGCACTTAGGATCTCTCGCACGTAGGATCTCTCGCATATAGGATCTCTCGCACATAGGATCTCTCGCACATAGGATCTCTCGCACATAGGATCTCTCGCACATAGGATCTCTCGCACATAGGATCTCATGCATATAGGATCTCTCGCACATAAGATCTCTCGCACATAGGATCTCTCGCACATAGGGTCTCTCGCATATAGGATCTCTCGCACATAGGATCTCTCGCACATAGGATCTCTCGCACATAGGATCTCTCGCACATAGGATCTCTCGCATATAGGATCTCTCGCACGTAGGATCTCTCGCACATAGGATCTCTCGCATATAGGATCTCTCGCACATAGGATCTCTCGCACATAGGATCTCTCGCACATAGGATCTCATGCATATAGGATCTCTCGCACATAGGATCTCTCGCACGTAGGATCTCTCGCACGTAGGATCTCTCGCACGTAGGATCCCTCGCACATAAGATGTCTCGCACATAGGATCTCTCGCCCATAGGATCTCTCGCACATAGGATCTCTCGCACGTAGGATCTCTCGCACATAGGATCTCTCGCACATAGGATCTCTCACACATAGGATCTCTCGCATATAGGATCTCTCGCACGTAGGATCTCTCGCACATAAGATGTCTCGCACATAGGATCTCTCGCACATAGGATCTCTCGCACATAGGATCTCTCGCACGTAGGATCTCTCGCATATAGGATCTCTCGCATATAGGATCTCTCGCACGTAGGATCTCTCGCACATAAGATCTCTCGCACATAGGATCTCTCGCATATAGGATCTCTCGCACATAGGATCTCTCGCACGTAGGATCTCTCGCACATAGGATCTCTCGCACGTAGGATCTCTCGCACATAGGATCTCTCGCATATAGGATCTCTCGCATATAGGATCTCTCGCACATAGGATCTCTCGCACATAAGATCTCTCGCACATAGGATCTCTCGCACATAAGATCTCTCGCACGTAGGATCTCTCGCACATAGGATCTCTCGCATATAGGATCTCTCGCACGTAGGATCTCTCGCATATAGGATCTCTCGCATATAGGATCTCTCGCACGTAGGATCTCTCGCACATAGGATCTCTCGCACATAGGATCTCTCGCATATAGGATCTCTCGCACATAGGATCTCTCGCACGTAGGATCTCTCGCATATAGGATCTCTCGCACATAGGATCTCTCGCACATAGGATCTCTCGCACATAGGATCTCTCGCACGTAGGATCTCTCGCACATAGGGTCTCTCGCATATAGGATCTCTCGCACATAAGATCTCTCGCACATAGGATCTCTCGCACATAGGATCTCTCGCACATAGGATCTCTCGCAAATAGGATCTCTCGCATATAGGATCTCTCGCACATAGGATCTCTCGCACATAGGATCTCTCGCACATAGGATCTCTCGCATATAGGATCTCTCGCACGTAGGATGTCTCGCACATAAGATGTCTCGCACATAGGATCTCTCGCACATAGGATCTCTCGCACGTAGGATCTCTCGCATATAGGATCTCTCGCACGTAGGATCTCTCGCACATAGGATCTCTCGCATATAGGATCTCTCGCACATAGGATCTCTCGCACGTAGGATCTCTCGCACATAGGATCTCTCGCACGTAGGATCTCTCGCACATAGGATCTCTCGCATATAGGATCTCTCGCACATAAGATCTCTCGCACATAGGATCTCTCGCACATAGGATCTCTCGCACATAGGATCTCTCGCATATAGGATCTCTCGCATATAGGATCTCTCGCACGTAGGATCTCTCGCACGTAGGATCTCTCGCACATAGGATCTCTCGCATATAGGATCTCTCGCACGTAGGATCTCTCGCACATAAGATGTCTCGCACATGGGATCTCTCGCACATAGGATCTCTCGCACATAGGATCTCTCGCATATAGGATCTCTCGCACATAAGATCTCTCGCACATAGGATCTCTCGCACGTAGGATCTCTCGCACATAGGGTCTCTCGCATATAGGATCTCTCGCACATAAGATCTCTCGCACTTAGGATCTCTCGCACGTAGGATCTCTCGCATATAGGATCTCTCGCACATAGGATCTCTCGCACATAGGATCTCTCGCACATAGGATCTCTCGCACATAGGATCTCTCGCACATAGGATCTCATGCATATAGGATCTCTCGCACATAAGATCTCTCGCACATAGGATCTCTCGCACATAGGGTCTCTCGCATATAGGATCTCTCGCACATAGGATCTCTCGCACATAGGATCTCTCGCACATAGGATCTCTCGCACATAGGATCTCTCGCATATAGGATCTCTCGCACGTAGGATCTCTCGCACATAGGATCTCTCGCATATAGGATCTCTCGCACATAGGATCTCTCGCACATAGGATCTCTCGCACATAGGATCTCATGCATATAGGATCTCTCGCACATAGGATCTCTCGCACGTAGGATCTCTCGCACGTAGGATCTCTCGCACGTAGGATCCCTCGCACATAAGATGTCTCGCACATAGGATCTCTCGCCCATAGGATCTCTCGCACATAGGATCTCTCGCACGTAGGATCTCTCGCACATAGGATCTCTCGCACATAGGATCTCTCACACATAGGATCTCTCGCATATAGGATCTCTCGCACGTAGGATCTCTCGCACATAAGATGTCTCGCACATAGGATCTCTCGCACATAGGATCTCTCGCACATAGGATCTCTCGCACGTAGGATCTCTCGCATATAGGATCTCTCGCATATAGGATCTCTCGCACGTAGGATCTCTCGCACATAAGATCTCTCGCACATAGGATCTCTCGCATATAGGATCTCTCGCACATAGGATCTCTCGCACGTAGGATCTCTCGCACATAGGATCTCTCGCACGTAGGATCTCTCGCACATAGGATCTCTCGCATATAGGATCTCTCGCATATAGGATCTCTCGCACATAGGATCTCTCGCACATAAGATCTCTCGCACATAGGATCTCTCGCACATAAGATCTCTCGCACGTAGGATCTCTCGCACATAGGATCTCTCGCATATAGGATCTCTCGCACGTAGGATCTCTCGCATATAGGATCTCTCGCATATAGGATCTCTCGCACGTAGGATCTCTCGCACATAGGATCTCTCGCACATAGGATCTCTCGCATATAGGATCTCTCGCACATAGGATCTCTCGCACGTAGGATCTCTCGCATATAGGATCTCTCGCACATAGGATCTCTCGCACATAGGATCTCTCGCACATAGGATCTCTCGCACGTAGGATCTCTCGCACATAGGGTCTCTCGCATATAGGATCTCTCGCACATAAGATCTCTCGCACATAGGATCTCTCGCACATAGGATCTCTCGCACATAGGATCTCTCGCACATAGGATCTCTCGCATATAGGATCTCTCGCACATAGGATCTCTCGCACATAGGATCTCTCGCACATAGGATCTCTCGCATATAGGATCTCTCGCACGTAGGATGTCTCGCACATAAGATGTCTCGCACATAGGATCTCTCGCACATAGGATCTCTCGCACGTAGGATCTCTCGCATATAGGATCTCTCGCACATAGGATCTCTCGCACATAGGATCTCTCGCACATAGGATCTCTCGCACGTAGGATCTCTCGCACATAGGGTCTCTCGCATATAGGATCTCTCGCACATAAGATCTCTCGCACATAGGATCTCTCGCACATAGGATCTCTCGCACATAGGATCTCTCGCACATAGGATCTCTCGCATATAGGATCTCTCGCACATAGGATCTCTCGCACATAGGATCTCTCGCACATAGGATCTCTCGCATATAGGATCTCTCGCACATAGGATCTCTCGCACATAGGATCTCTCGCACATAGGATCTCTCGCACGTAGGATCTCTCGCATATAGGATCTCTCGCACGTAGGATCTCTCGCATATAGGATCTCTCGCACGTAGGATCTCTCGCACATAAGATGTCTCGCACATGGGATCTCTCGCACATAGGATCTCTCGCACATAGGATCTCTCGCATATAGGATCTCTCGCACATAAGATCTCTCGCACATAGGATCTCTCGCACGTAGGATCTCTCGCACATAGGGTCTCTCGCATATAGGATCTCTCGCACATAAGATCTCTCGCACTTAGGATCTCTCGCACGTAGGATCTCTCGCATATAGGATCTCTCGCACATAGGATCTCTCGCACATAGGATCTCTCGCACATAGGATCTCTCGCACATAGGATCTCTCGCACATAGGATCTCATGCATATAGGATCTCTCGCACATAAGATCTCTCGCACATAGGATCTCTCGCACATAGGGTCTCTCGCATATAGGATCTCTCGCACATAGGATCTCTCGCACATAGGATCTCTCGCACATAGGATCTCTCGCACATAGGATCTCTCGCATATAGGATCTCTCGCACGTAGGATCTCTCGCACATAGGATCTCTCGCATATAGGATCTCTCGCACATAGGATCTCTCGCACATAGGATCTCTCGCACATAGGATCTCATGCATATAGGATCTCTCGCACATAGGATCTCTCGCACGTAGGATCTCTCGCACGTAGGATCTCTCGCACGTAGGATCCCTCGCACATAAGATGTCTCGCACATAGGATCTCTCGCCCATAGGATCTCTCGCACATAGGATCTCTCGCACGTAGGATCTCTCGCACATAGGATCTCTCGCACATAGGATCTCTCACACATAGGATCTCTCGCATATAGGATCTCTCGCACGTAGGATCTCTCGCACATAAGATGTCTCGCATATAGGATCTCTCGCACATAGGATCTCTCGCACATAGGATCTCTCGCACATAGGATCTCTCGCACGTAGGATCTCTCGCACATAGGGTCTCTCGCATATAGGATCTCTCGCACATAAGATCTCTCGCACATAGGATCTCTCGCACATAGGATCTCTCGCACATAGGATCTCTCGCACATAGGATCTCTCGCATATAGGATCTCTCGCACATAGGATCTCTCGCACATAGGATCTCTCGCACATAGGATCTCTCGCATATAGGATCTCTCGCACATAGGATCTCTCGCACATAGGATCTCTCGCACATAGGATCTCTCGCACGTAGGATCTCTCGCACATAGGGTCTCTCGCATATAGGATCTCTCGCACATAAGATCTCTCGCACATAGGATCTCTCGCACATAGGATCTCTCGCACATAGGATCTCTCGCACATAGGATCTCTCGCACATAAGATCTCTCGCACATAGCATCTCTCGCACATAGGATCTCTCGCACGTAGGATCTCTCGCATATAGGATCTCTCGCATATAGGATCTCTCGCACGTAGGATCTCTCGCACATAAGATCTCTCGCACATAGGATCTCTCGCATATAGGATCTCTCGCACATAGGATCTCTCGCACGTAGGATCTCTCGCACATAGGATCTCTCGCACGTAGGATCTCTCGCACATAGGATCTCTCGCATATAGGATCTCTCGCACATAGGATCTCTCGCATATAGGATCTCTCGCACATAAGATCTCTCGCACATAGGATCTCTCGCACGTAGGATCTCTCGCACATAGGGTCTCTCGCATATAGGATCTCTCGCACATAAGATCTCTCGCACTTAGGATCTCTCGCACGTAGGATCTCTCGCATATAGGATCTCTCGCACATAGGATCTCTCGCACATAGGATCTCTCGCACATAGGATCTCTCGCACATAGGATCTCTCGCACATAGGATCTCATGCATATAGGATCTCTCGCACATAAGATCTCTCGCACATAGGATCTCTCGCACATAGGGTCTCTCGCATATAGGATCTCTCGCACATAGGATCTCTCGCACATAGGATCTCTCGCACATAGGATCTCTCGCACATAGGATCTCTCGCATATAGGATCTCTCGCACGTAGGATCTCTCGCACATAGGATCTCTCGCATATAGGATCTCTCGCACATAGGATCTCTCGCACATAGGATCTCTCGCACATAGGATCTCATGCATATAGGATCTCTCGCACATAGGATCTCTCGCACGTAGGATCTCTCGCACGTAGGATCTCTCGCACGTAGGATCCCTCGCACATAAGATGTCTCGCACATAGGATCTCTCGCCCATAGGATCTCTCGCACATAGGATCTCTCGCACGTAGGATCTCTCGCACATAGGATCTCTCGCACATAGGATCTCTCACACATAGGATCTCTCGCATATAGGATCTCTCGCACGTAGGATCTCTCGCACATAAGATGTCTCGCATATAGGATCTCTCGCACATAGGATCTCTCGCACATAGGATCTCTCGCACATAGGATCTCTCGCACGTAGGATCTCTCGCACATAGGGTCTCTCGCATATAGGATCTCTCGCACATAAGATCTCTCGCACATAGGATCTCTCGCACATAGGATCTCTCGCACATAGGATCTCTCGCACATAGGATCTCTCGCATATAGGATCTCTCGCACATAGGATCTCTCGCACATAGGATCTCTCGCACATAGGATCTCTCGCATATAGGATCTCTCGCACATAGGATCTCTCGCACATAGGATCTCTCGCACATAGGATCTCTCGCACGTAGGATCTCTCGCATATAGGATCTCTCGCACGTAGGATCTCTCGCACATAGGATCTCTCGCACATAGGATCTCTCGCACATAGGATCTCTCGCACATAGGATCTCTCGCATATAGGATCTCTCGCACATAAGATCTCTCGCACATAGCATCTCTCGCACATAGGATCTCTCGCACGTAGGATCTCTCGCATATAGGATCTCTCGCATATAGGATCTCTCGCACGTAGGATCTCTCGCACATAAGATCTCTCGCACATAGGATCTCTCGCATATAGGATCTCTCGCACATAGGATCTCTCGCACGTAGGATCTCTCGCACATAGGATCTCTCGCACGTAGGATCTCTCGCACATAGGATCTCTCGCATATAGGATCTCTCGCACATAAGATCTCTCGCACATAGGATCTCTCGCACATAGGATCTCTCGCACATAGGATCTCTCGCATATAGGATCTCTCGCATATAGGATCTCTCGCACGTAGGATCTCTCGCACGTAGGATCTCTCGCACATAGGATCTCTCGCATATAGGATCTCTCGCACGTAGGATCTCTCGCACATAAGATGTCTCGCACATAGGATCTCTCGCACGTAGGATCTCTCGCACATAGGGTCTCTCGCATATAGGATCTCTCGCACATAAGATCTCTCGCACTTAGGATCTCTCGCACGTAGGATCTCTCGCATATAGGATCTCTCGCACATAGGATCTCTCGCACATAGGATCTCTCGCACATAGGATCTCTCGCACATAGGATCTCTCGCACATAGGATCTCATGCATATAGGATCTCTCGCACATAAGATCTCTCGCACATAGGATCTCTCGCACATAGGGTCTCTCGCATATAGGATCTCTCGCACATAGGATCTCTCGCACATAGGATCTCTCGCACATAGGATCTCTCGCACATAGGATCTCTCGCATATAGGATCTCTCGCACGTAGGATCTCTCGCACATAGGATCTCTCGCATATAGGATCTCTCGCACATAGGATCTCTCGCACATAGGATCTCTCGCACATAGGATCTCTCGCACATAGGATCTCTCGCACATAGGATCTCTCGCACATAGGATCTCTCGCACATAGGATCTCTCGCACATAGGATCTCATGCATATAGGATCTCTCGCACATAAGATCTCTCGCACATAGGATCTCTCGCACATAGGGTCTCTCGCATATAGGATCTCTCGCACATAGGATCTCTCGCATATAGGATCTCTCGCACATAAGATCTCTCGCACATAGGATCTCTCGCACATAGGATCTCTCGCACATAGGATCTCTCGCACATAGGATCTCTCGCACATAGGATCTCTCGCACGTAGGATCTCTCGCATATAGGATCTCTCGCACGTAGGATCTCTCGCACATAGGATCTCTCGCACATAGGATCTCTCGCACATAGGATCTCTCGCACATAGGATCTCTCGCATATAGGATCTCTCGCACATAAGATCTCTCGCACATAGCATCTCTCGCACATAGGATCTCTCGCACGTAGGATCTCTCGCATATAGGATCTCTCGCATATAGGATCTCTCGCACGTAGGATCTCTCGCACATAAGATCTCTCGCACATAGGATCTCTCGCATATAGGATCTCTCGCACATAGGATCTCTCGCACGTAGGATCTCTCGCACATAGGATCTCTCGCACGTAGGATCTCTCGCACATAGGATCTCTCGCATATAGGATCTCTCGCACATAAGATCTCTCGCACATAGGATCTCTCGCACATAGGATCTCTCGCACATAGGATCTCTCGCATATAGGATCTCTCGCATATAGGATCTCTCGCACGTAGGATCTCTCGCACGTAGGATCTCTCGCACATAGGATCTCTCGCATATAGGATCTCTCGCACGTAGGATCTCTCGCACATAAGATGTCTCGCACATAGGATCTCTCGCACGTAGGATCTCTCGCACATAGGGTCTCTCGCATATAGGATCTCTCGCACATAAGATCTCTCGCACTTAGGATCTCTCGCACGTAGGATCTCTCGCATATAGGATCTCTCGCACATAGGATCTCTCGCACATAGGATCTCTCGCACATAGGATCTCTCGCACATAGGATCTCTCGCACATAGGATCTCATGCATATAGGATCTCTCGCACATAAGATCTCTCGCACATAGGATCTCTCGCACATAGGGTCTCTCGCATATAGGATCTCTCGCACATAGGATCTCTCGCACATAGGATCTCTCGCACATAGGATCTCTCGCACATAGGATCTCTCGCATATAGGATCTCTCGCACGTAGGATCTCTCGCACATAGGATCTCTCGCATATAGGATCTCTCGCACATAGGATCTCTCGCACATAGGATCTCTCGCACATAGGATCTCTCGCACATAGGATCTCTCGCACATAGGATCTCTCGCACATAGGATCTCTCGCACATAGGATCTCTCGCACATAGGATCTCATGCATATAGGATCTCTCGCACATAAGATCTCTCGCACATAGGATCTCTCGCACATAGGGTCTCTCGCATATAGGATCTCTCGCACATAGGATCTCTCGCACATAGGATCTCTCGCACATAGGATCTCTCGCACATAGGATCTCTCGCATATAGGATCTCTCGCACGTAGGATCTCTCGCACATAGGATCTCTCGCATATAGGATCTCTCGCACATAGGATCTCTCGCACATAGGATCTCTCGCACATAGGATCTCATGCATATAGGATCTCTCGCACATAGGATCTCTCGCACATAGGATCTCTCGCACGTAGGATCTCTCGCACATAGGATCTCTCGCATATAGGATCTCTCGCACATAAGATCTCTCGCACATAGGATCTCTCGCACATAGGATCTCTCGCACATAGGATCTCTCGCATATAGGATCTCTCGCATATAGGATCTCTCGCACGTAGGATCTCTCGCACGTAGGATCTCTCGCACATAGGATCTCTCGCATATAGGATCTCTCGCACGTAGGATCTCTCGCACATAAGATGTCTCGCACATAGGATCTCTCGCACGTAGGATCTCTCGCACATAGGGTCTCTCGCATATAGGATCTCTCGCACATAAGATCTCTCGCACTTAGGATCTCTCGCACGTAGGATCTCTCGCATATAGGATCTCTCGCACATAGGATCTCTCGCACATAGGATCTCTCGCACATAGGATCTCTCGCACATAGGATCTCTCGCACATAGGATCTCATGCATATAGGATCTCTCGCACATAAGATCTCTCGCACATAGGATCTCTCGCACATAGGGTCTCTCGCATATAGGATCTCTCGCACATAGGATCTCTCGCACATAGGATCTCTCGCACATAGGATCTCTCGCACATAGGATCTCTCGCATATAGGATCTCTCGCACGTAGGATCTCTCGCACATAGGATCTCTCGCATATAGGATCTCTCGCACATAGGATCTCTCGCACATAGGATCTCTCGCACATAGGATCTCATGCATATAGGATCTCTCGCACATAGGATCTCTCGCACGTAGGATCTCTCGCACGTAGGATCTCTCGCACGTAGGATCCCTCGCACATAAGATGTCTCGCACATAGGATCTCTCGCCCATAGGATCTCTCGCACATAGGATCTCTCGCACGTAGGATCTCTCGCACATAGGATCTCTCGCACGTAGGATCTCTCGCACATAGGATCTCTCGCATATAGGATCTCTCGCACATAAGATCTCTCGCACATAGGATCTCTCGCACATAGGATCTCTCGCACATAGGATCTCTCGCATATAGGATCTCTCGCATATAGGATCTCTCGCACGTAGGATCTCTCGCACGTAGGATCTCTCGCACATAGGATCTCTCGCATATAGGATCTCTCGCACGTAGGATCTCTCGCACATAAGATGTCTCGCACATAGGATCTCTCGCACGTAGGATCTCTCGCACATAGGGTCTCTCGCATATAGGATCTCTCGCACATAAGATCTCTCGCACTTAGGATCTCTCGCACGTAGGATCTCTCGCATATAGGATCTCTCGCACATAGGATCTCTCGCACATAGGATCTCTCGCACATAGGATCTCTCGCACATAGGATCTCTCGCACATAGGATCTCATGCATATAGGATCTCTCGCACATAAGATCTCTCGCACATAGGATCTCTCGCACATAGGGTCTCTCGCATATAGGATCTCTCGCACATAGGATCTCTCGCACATAGGATCTCTCGCACATAGGATCTCTCGCACATAGGATCTCTCGCATATAGGATCTCTCGCACGTAGGATCTCTCGCACATAGGATCTCTCGCATATAGGATCTCTCGCACATAGGATCTCTCGCACATAGGATCTCTCGCACATAGGATCTCATGCATATAGGATCTCTCGCACATAGGATCTCTCGCACGTAGGATCTCTCGCACGTAGGATCTCTCGCACGTAGGATCCCTCGCACATAAGATGTCTCGCACATAGGATCTCTCGCCCATAGGATCTCTCGCACATAGGATCTCTCGCACGTAGGATCTCTCGCACATAGGATCTCTCGCACATAGGATCTCTCGCACATAGGATCTCTCGCATATAGGATCTCTCGCACGTAGGATCTCTCGCACATAAGATGTCTCGCACATAGGATCTCTCGCACATAGGATCTCTCGCACATAGGATCTCTCGCACGTAGGATCTTTCGCATATAGGATCTCTCGCATATAGGATCTCTCGCACGTAGGATCTCTCGCACGTAGGATCTCTCGCACATAAGATGTCTCGCACATAGGATCTCTCGCACATAGGATCTCTCGCACGTAGGATCTTTCGCATATAGGATCTCTCGCATATAGGATCTCTCGCACGTAGGATCTCTCGCACATAGGATCTCTCGCACATAGGATCTCTCGCATATAGGATCTCTCGCACATAGGATCTCTCGCACATAGGATCTCTCGCACATAGGATCTCTCGCATATAGGATCTCTCGCACATAGGATCTCTCGCACGTAGGATCTCTCGCACGTAGGATCTCTCGCATATAGGATCTCTCGCACGTAGGATCTCTCGCACATAAGATGTCTCGCACACTCTCGCATATAGGATCTCTCGCACATAGGATCTCTCGCACATAGGATCTCTCGCACATAGGATCTCTCGCACATAGGATCTCTCGCACATAGGATCTCTCGCACGTAGGATCTCTCGCACATAGGATCTCTCGCACATAGGATCTCTCGCATATAGGATCTCTCGCACATAGGATCTCTCGCACATAAGATCTCTCGCACATAGGATCTCTCGCACATAGGATCTCTCGCACATAGGATCTCTCACACATAGGATCTCTCGCATATAGGATCTCTCGCACGTAGGATCTCTCGCACATAAGATGTCTCGCACATAGGATCTCTCGCACATAGGATCTCTCGCACATAGGATCTCTCGCACGTAGGATCTCTCGCATATAGGATCTCTCGCATATAGGATCTCTCGCACGTAGGATCTCTCGCACATAGGATCTCTCGCACGTAGGATCTCTCGCACATAAGATCTCTCGCACATAGGATCTCTCGCATATAGGATCTCTCGCACATAGGATCTCTCGCACATAGGATCTCTCGCATATAGGATCTCTCGCACGTAGGATCTCTCGCACGTAGGATCTCTCGCACATAAGATGTCTCGCACACTCTCGCATATAGGATCTCTCGCACATAGGATCTCTCGCACATAGGATCTCTCGCACATAGGATCTCTCGCACATAGGATCTCTCGCACATAGGATCTCTCGCACGTAGGATCTCTCGCACATAGGATCTCTCGCACATAGGATCTCTCGCATATAGGATCTCTCGCACATAGGATCTCTCGCACATAGGATCTCTCGCACATAGGATCTCTCGCACATAGGATCTCTCGCATATAGGATCTCTCGCACGTAGGATCTCTCGCACATAGGATCTCTCGCACGTAGGATCTCTCGCACATAGGATCTCTCGCACGTAGGATCTCTCGCACATAGGATCTCTCGCATATAGGATCTCTCGCACATAAGATCTCTCGCACATAGGATCTCTCGCACATAGGATCTCTCGCACATAGGATCTCTCGCATATAGGATCTCTCGCATATAGGATCTCTCGCACGTAGGATCTCTCGCACGTAGGATCTCTCGCACATAGGATCTCTCGCATATAGGATCTCTCGCACGTAGGATCTCTCGCACATAAGATGTCTCGCACATAGGATCTCTCGCACGTAGGATCTCTCGCACATAGGGTCTCTCGCATATAGGATCTCTCGCACATAAGATCTCTCGCACTTAGGATCTCTCGCACGTAGGATCTCTCGCATATAGGATCTCTCGCACATAGGATCTCTCGCACATAGGATCTCTCGCACATAGGATCTCTCGCACATAGGATCTCTCGCACATAGGATCTCATGCATATAGGATCTCTCGCACATAAGATCTCTCGCACATAGGATCTCTCGCACATAGGGTCTCTCGCATATAGGATCTCTCGCACATAGGATCTCTCGCACATAGGATCTCTCGCACATAGGATCTCTCGCACATAGGATCTCTCGCACATAGGATCTCTCGCACATAGGATCTCTCGCACATAGGATCTCTCGCATATAGGATCTCTCGCACGTAGGATCTCTCGCACATAGGATCTCTCGCATATAGGATCTCTCGCACATAGGATCTCTCGCACATAGGATCTCTCGCACATAGGATCTCATGCATATAGGATCTCTCGCACATAGGATCTCTCGCACGTAGGATCTCTCGCACGTAGGATCTCTCGCACGTAGGATCCCTCGCACATAAGATGTCTCGCACATAGGATCTCTCGCCCATAGGATCTCTCGCACATAGGATCTCTCGCACGTAGGATCTCTCGCACATAGGATCTCTCGCACATAGGATCTCTCGCACATAGGATCTCTCGCATATAGGATCTCTCGCACGTAGGATCTCTCGCACATAAGATGTCTCGCACATAGGATCTCTCGCACATAGGATCTCTCGCACATAGGATCTCTCGCACGTAGGATCTTTCGCATATAGGATCTCTCGCATATAGGATCTCTCGCACATAAGATGTCTCGCACATAGGATCTCTCGCACATAGGATCTCTCGCACATAGGATCTCTCGCACGTAGGATCTTTCGCATATAGGATCTCTCGCACATAGGATCTCTCGCACATAGGATCTCTCGCACATAGGATCTCTCGCACATAGGATCTCTCGCATATAGGATCTCTCGCACGTAGGATCTCTCGCACATAAGATGTCTCGCACATAGGATCTCTCGCACATAGGATCTCTCGCACATAGGATCTCTCGCATATAGGATCTCTCGCACATAGGATCTCTCGCACGTAGGATCTCTCGCACGTAGGATCTCTCGCACATAAGATGTCTCGCACATAGGATCTCTCGCACATAGGATCTCTCGCACGTAGGATCTTTCGCATATAGGATCTCTCGCATATAGGATCTCTCGCACGTAGGATCTCTCGCACATAGGATCTCTCGCACATAGGATCTCTCGCATATAGGATCTCTCGCACATAGGATCTCTCGCACATAGGATCTCTCGCACATAGGATCTCTCGCATATAGGATCTCTCGCACGTAGGATCTCTCGCACGTAGGATCTCTCGCACATAAGATGTCTCGCACACTCTCGCATATAGGATCTCTCGCACATAGGATCTCTCGCACATAGGATCTCTCGCACATAGGATCTCTCGCACATAGGATCTCTCGCACATAGGATCTCTCGCACGTAGGATCTCTCGCACATAGGATCTCTCGCACATAGGATCTCTCGCATATAGGATCTCTCGCACATAGGATCTCTCGCACATAGGATCTCTCGCACATAGGATCTCTCGCACATAGGATCTCTCGCATATAGGATCTCTCGCACGTAGGATCTCTCGCACATAAGATGTCTCGCACATAGGATCTCTCGCACATAGGATCTCTCGCACATAAGATGTCTCGCACATAGGATCTCTCGCCCATAGGATCTCTCGCACATAGGATCTCTCGCACGTAGGATCTCTCGCACGTAGGATCTCTCGCATATAGGATCTCTCGCACGTAGGATCTCTCGCACATAGGATCTCTCGCACATAGGATCTCTCGCATATAGGATCTCTCGCACATAGGATCTCTCGCACATAGGATCTCTCGCACATAGGATCTCTCGCATATAGGATCTCTCGCACGTAGGATCTCTCGCACGTAGGATCTCTCGCACATAAGATGTCTCGCACACTCTCGCATATAGGATCTCTCGCACATAGGATCTCTCGCACATAGGATCTCTCGCACATAGGATCTCTCGCACATAGGATCTCTCGCACATAGGATCTCTCGCACGTAGGATCTCTCGCACATAGGATCTCTCGCACATAGGATCTCTCGCATATAGGATCTCTCGCACATAGGATCTCTCGCACATAGGATCTCTCGCACATAGGATCTCTCGCACATAGGATCTCTCGCATATAGGATCTCTCGCACGTAGGATCTCTCGCACATAAGATGTCTCGCACATAGGATCTCTCGCACATAGGATCTCTCGCACATAGGATCTCTCGCACATAGGATCTCTCGCATATAGGATCTCTCGCACGTAGGATCTCTCGCACATAAGATGTCTCGCACATAGGATCTCTCGCACATAGGATCTCTCGCACATAAGATGTCTCGCACATAGGATCTCTCGCCCATAGGATCTCTCGCACATAGGATCTCTCGCACGTAGGATCTCTCGCACGTAGGATCTCTCGCATATAGGATCTCTCGCACGTAGGATCTCTCGCACATAGGATCTCTCGCACATAGGATCTCTCGCACATAGGATCTCTCGCACATAGGATCTCTCGCACATAGGATCTCTCGCATATAGGATCTCTCGCACGTAGGATCTCTCGCACGTAGGATCTCTCGCACATAAGATGTCTCGCACATAGTATCTCTCGCACATAGGATCTCTCGCACGTAGGATCTCTCGCACATAGGGTCTCTCGCATATAGGATCTCTCGCACATAAGATCTCTCGCACATAGGATCTCTCGCACATAGGATCTCTCGCACATAGGATCTCTCGCACGTAGGATCTCTCGCACATAGGATCTCTCGCACATAGGATCTCTCGCACATAGGATCTCTCGCATATAGGATCTCTCGCACGTAGGATCTCTCGCACATAAGATGTCTCGCACATAGGATCTCTCGCACATAGGATCTCTCGCACATAAGATGTCTCGCACATAGGATCTCTCGCCCATAGGATCTCTCGCACATAGGATCTCTCGCACGTAGGATCTCTCGCACGTAGGATCTCTCGCATATAGGATCTCTCGCACGTAGGATCTCTCGCACATAAGATGTCTCGCACACTCTCGCATATAGGATCTCTCGCACATAGGATCTCTCGCACATAGGATCTCTCGCACATAGGATCTCTCGCACATAGGATCTCTCGCACATAGGATCTCTCGCATATAGGATCTCTCGCACATAGGATCTCTCGCACATAGGATCTCTCGCACATAGGATCTCTCGCACATAGGATCTCTCGCATATAGGATCTCTCGCACGTAGGATCTCTCGCACATAAGATGTCTCGCACATAGGATCTCTCGCACATAGGATCTCTCGCACATAGGATCTCTCGCACATAGGATCTCTCGCATATAGGATCTCTCGCACGTAGGATCTCTCGCACATAAGATGTCTCGCACATAGGATCTCTCGCACATAGGATCTCTCGCACATAAGATGTCTCGCACATAGGATCTCTCGCCCATAGGATCTCTCGCACATAGGATCTCTCGCACGTAGGATCTCTCGCACGTAGGATCTCTCGCATATAGGATCTCTCGCACGTAGGATCTCTCGCACATAGGATCTCTCGCACATAGGATCTCTCGCACATAGGATCTCTCGCACATAGGATCTCTCGCACATAGGATCTCTCGCATATAGGATCTCTCGCACGTAGGATCTCTCGCACGTAGGATCTCTCGCACATAAGATGTCTCGCACATAGTATCTCTCGCACATAGGATCTCTCGCACGTAGGATCTCTCGCACATAGGGTCTCTCGCATATAGGATCTCTCGCACATAAGATCTCTCGCACATAGGATCTCTCGCACATAGGATCTCTCGCACATAGGATCTCTCGCACGTAGGATCTCTCGCACATAGGATCTCTCGCACATAGGATCTCTCGCACATAGGATCTCTCGCATATAGGATCTCTCGCACGTAGGATCTCTCGCACATAAGATGTCTCGCACATAGGATCTCTCGCACATAGGATCTCTCGCACATAAGATGTCTCGCACATAGGATCTCTCGCCCATAGGATCTCTCGCACATAGGATCTCTCGCACGTAGGATCTCTCGCACGTAGGATCTCTCGCATATAGGATCTCTCGCACGTAGGATCTCTCGCACATAAGATGTCTCGCACACTCTCGCATATAGGATCTCTCGCACATAGGATCTCTCGCACATAGGATCTCTCGCACATAGGATCTCTCGCACATAGGATCTCTCGCACGTAGGATCTCTCGCACATAGGATCTCTCGCACATAGGATCTCTCGCATATAGGATCTCTCGCACATAGGATCTCTCGCACATAAGATCTCTCGCACATAGGATCTCTCGCACATAGGATCTCTCGCATATAGGATCTCTCGCACGTAGGATCTCTCGCACGTAGGATCTCTCGCACATAAGATGTCTCGCACATAGTATCTCTCGCACATAGGATCTCTCGCACGTAGGATCTCTCGCACATAGGGTCTCTCGCATATAGGATCTCTCGCACATAAGATCTCTCGCACATAGGATCTCTCGCACATAGGATCTCTCGCACATAGGATCTCTCGCACGTAGGATCTCTCGCACATAGGATCTCTCGCACATAGGATCTCTCGCACATAGGATCTCTCGCATATAGGATCTCTCGCACGTAGGATCTCTCGCACATAAGATGTCTCGCACATAGGATCTCTCGCACATAGGATCTCTCGCACATAAGATGTCTCGCACATAGGATCTCTCGCCCATAGGATCTCTCGCACATAGGATCTCTCGCACGTAGGATCTCTCGCACGTAGGATCTCTCGCATATAGGATCTCTCGCACGTAGGATCTCTCGCACATAAGATGTCTCGCACACTCTCGCATATAGGATCTCTCGCACATAGGATCTCTCGCACATAGGATCTCTCGCACATAGGATCTCTCGCACATAGGATCTCTCGCACATAGGATCTCTCGCACGTAGGATCTCTCGCACATAGGATCTCTCGCACGTAGGATCTCTCGCACATAGGATCTCTCGCACATAGGATCTCTCGCACATAGGATCTCTCGCACATAGGATCTCTCGCACATAGGATCTCTCGCACATAGGATCTCTCGCACATAGGATCTCATGCATATAGGATCTCTCGCACATAAGATCTCTCGCACATAGGATCTCTCGCACATAGGGTCTCTCGCATATAGGATCTCTCGCACATAGGATCTCTCGCACATAGGATCTCTCGCACATAGGATCTCTCGCACATAGGATCTCTCGCATATAGGATCTCTCGCACGTAGGATCTCTCGCACATAGGATCTCTCGCATATAGGATCTCTCGCACATAGGATCTCTCGCACATAGGATCTCTCGCACATAGGATCTCATGCATATAGGATCTCTCGCACATAGGATCTCTCGCACATAGGATCTCTCGCACGTAGGATCTCTCGCACATAGGATCTCTCGCATATAGGATCTCTCGCACATAAGATCTCTCGCACATAGGATCTCTCGCACATAGGATCTCTCGCACATAGGATCTCTCGCATATAGGATCTCTCGCATATAGGATCTCTCGCACGTAGGATCTCTCGCACGTAGGATCTCTCGCACATAGGATCTCTCGCATATAGGATCTCTCGCACGTAGGATCTCTCGCACATAAGATGTCTCGCACATAGGATCTCTCGCACGTAGGATCTCTCGCACATAGGGTCTCTCGCATATAGGATCTCTCGCACATAAGATCTCTCGCACTTAGGATCTCTCGCACGTAGGATCTCTCGCATATAGGATCTCTCGCACATAGGATCTCTCGCACATAGGATCTCTCGCACATAGGATCTCTCGCACATAGGATCTCTCGCACATAGGATCTCATGCATATAGGATCTCTCGCACATAAGATCTCTCGCACATAGGATCTCTCGCACATAGGGTCTCTCGCATATAGGATCTCTCGCACATAGGATCTCTCGCACATAGGATCTCTCGCACATAGGATCTCTCGCACATAGGATCTCTCGCATATAGGATCTCTCGCACGTAGGATCTCTCGCACATAGGATCTCTCGCATATAGGATCTCTCGCACATAGGATCTCTCGCACATAGGATCTCTCGCACATAGGATCTCATGCATATAGGATCTCTCGCACATAGGATCTCTCGCACGTAGGATCTCTCGCACGTAGGATCTCTCGCACGTAGGATCCCTCGCACATAAGATGTCTCGCACATAGGATCTCTCGCCCATAGGATCTCTCGCACATAGGATCTCTCGCACGTAGGATCTCTCTCACATAGGATCTCTCGCACGTAGGATCTCTCGCACATAGGATCTCTCGCATATAGGATCTCTCGCACATAAGATCTCTCGCACATAGGATCTCTCGCACATAGGATCTCTCGCACATAGGATCTCTCGCATATAGGATCTCTCGCATATAGGATCTCTCGCACGTAGGATCTCTCGCACGTAGGATCTCTCGCACATAGGATCTCTCGCATATAGGATCTCTCGCACGTAGGATCTCTCGCACATAAGATGTCTCGCACATAGGATCTCTCGCACGTAGGATCTCTCGCACATAGGGTCTCTCGCATATAGGATCTCTCGCACATAAGATCTCTCGCACTTAGGATCTCTCGCACGTAGGATCTCTCGCATATAGGATCTCTCGCACATAGGATCTCTCGCACATAGGATCTCTCGCACATAGGATCTCTCGCACATAGGATCTCTCGCACATAGGATCTCATGCATATAGGATCTCTCGCACATAAGATCTCTCGCACATAGGATCTCTCGCACATAGGGTCTCTCGCATATAGGATCTCTCGCACATAGGATCTCTCGCACATAGGATCTCTCGCACATAGGATCTCTCGCACATAGGATCTCTCGCATATAGGATCTCTCGCACGTAGGATCTCTCGCACATAGGATCTCTCGCATATAGGATCTCTCGCACATAGGATCTCTCGCACATAGGATCTCTCGCACATAGGATCTCATGCATATAGGATCTCTCGCACATAGGATCTCTCGCACGTAGGATCTCTCGCACGTAGGATCTCTCGCACGTAGGATCCCTCGCACATAAGATGTCTCGCACATAGGATCTCTCGCCCATAGGATCTCTCGCACATAGGATCTCTCGCACGTAGGATCTCTCGCACATAGGATCTCTCGCACATAGGATCTCTCGCACATAGGATCTCTCGCATATAGGATCTCTCGCACGTAGGATCTCTCGCACATAAGATGTCTCGCACATAGGATCTCTCGCACATAGGATCTCTCGCACATAGGATCTCTCGCACGTAGGATCTTTCGCATATAGGATCTCTCGCATATAGGATCTCTCGCACGTAGGATCTCTCGCACGTAGGATCTCTCGCACATAAGATGTCTCGCACATAGGATCTCTCGCACATAGGATCTCTCGCACGTAGGATCTTTCGCATATAGGATCTCTCGCATATAGGATCTCTCGCACGTAGGATCTCTCGCACATAGGATCTCTCGCACATAGGATCTCTCGCATATAGGATCTCTCGCACATAGGATCTCTCGCACATAGGATCTCTCGCACATAGGATCTCTCGCATATAGGATCTCTCGCACATAGGATCTCTCGCACGTAGGATCTCTCGCACGTAGGATCTCTCGCATATAGGATCTCTCGCACGTAGGATCTCTCGCACATAAGATGTCTCGCACACTCTCGCATATAGGATCTCTCGCACATAGGATCTCTCGCACATAGGATCTCTCGCACATAGGATCTCTCGCACATAGGATCTCTCGCACATAGGATCTCTCGCACGTAGGATCTCTCGCACATAGGATCTCTCGCACATAGGATCTCTCGCATATAGGATCTCTCGCACATAGGATCTCTCGCACATAAGATCTCTCGCACATAGGATCTCTCGCACATAGGATCTCTCGCACATAGGATCTCTCACACATAGGATCTCTCGCATATAGGATCTCTCGCACGTAGGATCTCTCGCACATAAGATGTCTCGCACATAGGATCTCTCGCACATAGGATCTCTCGCACATAGGATCTCTCGCACGTAGGATCTCTCGCATATAGGATCTCTCGCATATAGGATCTCTCGCACGTAGGATCTCTCGCACATAGGATCTCTCGCACGTAGGATCTCTCGCACATAAGATCTCTCGCACATAGGATCTCTCGCATATAGGATCTCTCGCACATAGGATCTCTCGCACATAGGATCTCTCGCATATAGGATCTCTCGCACGTAGGATCTCTCGCACGTAGGATCTCTCGCACATAAGATGTCTCGCACACTCTCGCATATAGGATCTCTCGCACATAGGATCTCTCGCACATAGGATCTCTCGCACATAGGATCTCTCGCACATAGGATCTCTCGCACATAGGATCTCTCGCACGTAGGATCTCTCGCACATAGGATCTCTCGCACATAGGATCTCTCGCACATAGGATCTCTCGCACGTAGGATCTCTCGCACATAGGATCTCTCGCACATAGGATCTCTCGCATATAGGATCTCTCGCACATAGGATCTCTCGCACATAGGATCTCTCGCACATAGGATCTCTCGCACATAGGATCTCTCGCATATAGGATCTCTCGCACGTAGGATCTCTCGCACATAGGATCTCTCGCACGTAGGATCTCTCGCACATAGGATCTCTCGCACGTAGGATCTCTCGCACATAGGATCTCTCGCATATAGGATCTCTCGCACATAAGATCTCTCGCACATAGGATCTCTCGCACGTAGGATCTCTCGCACGTAGGATCTCTCGCACATAGGATCTCTCGCATATAGGATCTCTCGCACGTAGGATCTCTCGCACATAAGATGTCTCGCACATAGGATCTCTCGCACGTAGGATCTCTCGCACATAGGGTCTCTCGCATATAGGATCTCTCGCACATAAGATCTCTCGCACTTAGGATCTCTCGCACGTAGGATCTCTCGCATATAGGATCTCTCGCACATAGGATCTCTCGCACATAGGATCTCTCGCACATAGGATCTCTCGCACATAGGATCTCTCGCACATAGGATCTCATGCATATAGGATCTCTCGCACATAAGATCTCTCGCACATAGGATCTCTCGCACATAGGGTCTCTCGCATATAGGATCTCTCGCACATAAGATCTCTCGCACATAGGATCTCTCGCACATAGGGTCTCTCGCATATAGGATCTCTCGCACATAGGATCTCTCGCACATAGGATCTCTCGCACATAGGATCTCTCGCACATAGGATCTCTCGCATATAGGATCTCTCGCACGTAGGATCTCTCGCACATAGGATCTCTCGCATATAGGATCTCTCGCACATAGGATCTCTCGCACATAGGATCTCTCGCACATAGGATCTCATGCATATAGGATCTCTCGCACATAGGATCTCTCGCACGTAGGATCTCTCGCACGTAGGATCTCTCGCACGTAGGATCCCTCGCACATAAGATGTCTCGCACATAGGATCTCTCGCCCATAGGATCTCTCGCACATAGGATCTCTCGCACGTAGGATCTCTCGCACATAGGATCTCTCGCACATAGGATCTCTCGCACATAGGATCTCTCGCATATAGGATCTCTCGCACGTAGGATCTCTCGCACATAAGATGTCTCGCACATAGGATCTCTCGCACATAGGATCTCTCGCACATAGGATCTCTCGCACGTAGGATCTTTCGCATATAGGATCTCTCGCATATAGGATCTCTCGCACGTAGGATCTCTCGCACGTAGGATCTCTCGCACATAAGATGTCTCGCACATAGGATCTCTCGCACATAGGATCTCTCGCACGTAGGATCTTTCGCATATAGGATCTCTCGCATATAGGATCTCTCGCACGTAGGATCTCTCGCACATAGGATCTCTCGCACATAGGATCTCTCGCATATAGGATCTCTCGCACATAGGATCTCTCGCACATAGGATCTCTCGCACATAGGATCTCTCGCATATAGGATCTCTCGCACGTAGGATCTCTCGCACGTAGGATCTCTCGCACATAAGATGTCTCGCACACTCTCGCATATAGGATCTCTCGCACATAGGATCTCTCGCACATAGGATCTCTCGCACATAGGATCTCTCGCACATAGGATCTCTCGCACATAGGATCTCTCGCACGTAGGATCTCTCGCACATAGGATCTCTCGCACATAGGATCTCTCGCATATAGGATCTCTCGCACATAGGATCTCTCGCACATAGGATCTCTCGCACATAGGATCTCTCGCACATAGGATCTCTCGCATATAGGATCTCTCGCACGTAGGATCTCTCGCACATAAGATGTCTCGCACATAGGATCTCTCGCACATAGGATCTCTCGCACATAAGATGTCTCGCACATAGGATCTCTCGCCCATAGGATCTCTCGCACATAGGATCTCTCGCACGTAGGATCTCTCGCACGTAGGATCTCTCGCATATAGGATCTCTCGCACGTAGGATCTCTCGCACATAGGATCTCTCGCACATAGGATCTCTCGCATATAGGATCTCTCGCACATAGGATCTCTCGCACATAGGATCTCTCGCACATAGGATCTCTCGCATATAGGATCTCTCGCACGTAGGATCTCTCGCACGTAGGATCTCTCGCACATAAGATGTCTCGCACACTCTCGCATATAGGATCTCTCGCA
This sequence comes from Pristionchus fissidentatus, assembly GCA_036245785.1. Classification (NCBI taxonomy): domain Eukaryota; kingdom Metazoa; phylum Nematoda; class Chromadorea; order Rhabditida; family Neodiplogasteridae; genus Pristionchus; species Pristionchus fissidentatus. Next base: position 26,205,812 of record BTSY01000005.1, on the reverse strand, counting down.
CATAGGATCTCTCGCACATAGGATCTCTCGCACATAGGATCTCTCGCACATAGGATCTCTCGCACATAGGATCTCTCGCACGTAGGATCTCTCGCACATAGGATCTCTCGCACATAGGATCTCTCGCATATAGGATCTCTCGCACATAGGATCTCTCGCACATAGGATCTCTCGCACATAGGATCTCTCGCACATAGGATCTCTCGCATATAGGATCTCTCGCACGTAGGATCTCTCGCACATAAGATGTCTCGCACATAGGATCTCTCGCACATAGGATCTCTCGCACATAGGATCTCTCGCACATAGGATCTCTCGCATATAGGATCTCTCGCACGTAGGATCTCTCGCACATAAGATGTCTCGCACATAGGATCTCTCGCACATAGGATCTCTCGCACATAAGATGTCTCGCACATAGGATCTCTCGCCCATAGGATCTCTCGCACATAGGATCTCTCGCACGTAGGATCTCTCGCACGTAGGATCTCTCGCATATAGGATCTCTCGCACGTAGGATCTCTCGCACATAGGATCTCTCGCACATAGGATCTCTCGCACATAGGATCTCTCGCACATAGGATCTCTCGCACATAGGATCTCTCGCATATAGGATCTCTCGCACGTAGGATCTCTCGCACGTAGGATCTCTCGCACATAAGATGTCTCGCACATAGTATCTCTCGCACATAGGATCTCTCGCACGTAGGATCTCTCGCACATAGGGTCTCTCGCATATAGGATCTCTCGCACATAAGATCTCTCGCACATAGGATCTCTCGCACATAGGATCTCTCGCACATAGGATCTCTCGCACGTAGGATCTCTCGCACATAGGATCTCTCGCACATAGGATCTCTCGCACATAGGATCTCTCGCATATAGGATCTCTCGCACGTAGGATCTCTCGCACATAAGATGTCTCGCACATAGGATCTCTCGCACATAGGATCTCTCGCACATAAGATGTCTCGCACATAGGATCTCTCGCCCATAGGATCTCTCGCACATAGGATCTCTCGCACGTAGGATCTCTCGCACGTAGGATCTCTCGCATATAGGATCTCTCGCACGTAGGATCTCTCGCACATAAGATGTCTCGCACACTCTCGCATATAGGATCTCTCGCACATAGGATCTCTCGCACATAGGATCTCTCGCACATAGGATCTCTCGCACATAGGATCTCTCGCACATAGGATCTCTCGCATATAGGATCTCTCGCACATAGGATCTCTCGCACATAGGATCTCTCGCACATAGGATCTCTCGCACATAGGATCTCTCGCATATAGGATCTCTCGCACGTAGGATCTCTCGCACATAAGATGTCTCGCACATAGGATCTCTCGCACATAGGATCTCTCGCACATAGGATCTCTCGCACATAGGATCTCTCGCATATAGGATCTCTCGCACGTAGGATCTCTCGCACATAAGATGTCTCGCACATAGGATCTCTCGCACATAGGATCTCTCGCACATAAGATGTCTCGCACATAGGATCTCTCGCCCATAGGATCTCTCGCACATAGGATCTCTCGCACGTAGGATCTCTCGCACGTAGGATCTCTCGCATATAGGATCTCTCGCACGTAGGATCTCTCGCACATAGGATCTCTCGCACATAGGATCTCTCGCACATAGGATCTCTCGCACATAGGATCTCTCGCACATAGGATCTCTCGCATATAGGATCTCTCGCACGTAGGATCTCTCGCACGTAGGATCTCTCGCACATAAGATGTCTCGCACATAGTATCTCTCGCACATAGGATCTCTCGCACGTAGGATCTCTCGCACATAGGGTCTCTCGCATATAGGATCTCTCGCACATAAGATCTCTCGCACATAGGATCTCTCGCACATAGGATCTCTCGCACATAGGATCTCTCGCACGTAGGATCTCTCGCACATAGGATCTCTCGCACATAGGATCTCTCGCACATAGGATCTCTCGCATATAGGATCTCTCGCACGTAGGATCTCTCGCACATAAGATGTCTCGCACATAGGATCTCTCGCACATAGGATCTCTCGCACATAAGATGTCTCGCACATAGGATCTCTCGCCCATAGGATCTCTCGCACATAGGATCTCTCGCACGTAGGATCTCTCGCACGTAGGATCTCTCGCATATAGGATCTCTCGCACGTAGGATCTCTCGCACATAAGATGTCTCGCACACTCTCGCATATAGGATCTCTCGCACATAGGATCTCTCGCACATAGGATCTCTCGCACATAGGATCTCTCGCACATAGGATCTCTCGCACGTAGGATCTCTCGCACATAGGATCTCTCGCACATAGGATCTCTCGCATATAGGATCTCTCGCACATAGGATCTCTCGCACATAAGATCTCTCGCACATAGGATCTCTCGCACATAGGATCTCTCGCATATAGGATCTCTCGCACGTAGGATCTCTCGCACGTAGGATCTCTCGCACATAAGATGTCTCGCACATAGTATCTCTCGCACATAGGATCTCTCGCACGTAGGATCTCTCGCACATAGGGTCTCTCGCATATAGGATCTCTCGCACATAAGATCTCTCGCACATAGGATCTCTCGCACATAGGATCTCTCGCACATAGGATCTCTCGCACGTAGGATCTCTCGCACATAGGATCTCTCGCACATAGGATCTCTCGCACATAGGATCTCTCGCATATAGGATCTCTCGCACGTAGGATCTCTCGCACATAAGATGTCTCGCACATAGGATCTCTCGCACATAGGATCTCTCGCACATAAGATGTCTCGCACATAGGATCTCTCGCCCATAGGATCTCTCGCACATAGGATCTCTCGCACGTAGGATCTCTCGCACGTAGGATCTCTCGCATATAGGATCTCTCGCACGTAGGATCTCTCGCACATAAGATGTCTCGCACACTCTCGCATATAGGATCTCTCGCACATAGGATCTCTCGCACATAGGATCTCTCGCACATAGGATCTCTCGCACATAGGATCTCTCGCACATAGGGTCTCTCGCATATAGGATCTCTCGCACATAAGATCTCTCGCACATAGGATCTCTCGCACATAGGATCTCTCGCACATAGGATCTCTCGCACGTAGGATCTCTCGCACATAGGATCTCTCGCACATAGGATCTCTCGCACATAGGATCTCTCGCATATAGGATCTCTCGCACGTAGGATCTCTCGCACATAAGATGTCTCGCACATAGGATCTCTCGCACATAGGATCTCTCGCACATAAGATGTCTCGCACATAGGATCTCTCGCCCATAGGATCTCTCGCACATAGGATCTCTCGCACGTAGGATCTCTCGCACGTAGGATCTCTCGCATATAGGATCTCTCGCACGTAGGATCTCTCGCACATAAGATGTCTCGCACACTCTCGCATATAGGATCTCTCGCACATAGGATCTCTCGCACATAGGATCTCTCGCACATAGGATCTCTCGCACATAGGATCTCTCGCACATAGGATCTCTCGCACGTAGGATCTCTCGCACATAGGATCTCTCGCACATAGGATCTCATGCATATAGGATCTCTCGCACATAAGATCTCTCGCACATAGGATCTCTCGCACATAGGGTCTCTCGCATATAGGATCTCTCGCACATAGGATCTCTCGCACATAGGATCTCTCGCACATAGGATCTCTCGCACATAGGATCTCTCGCATATAGGATCTCTCGCACGTAGGATCTCTCGCACATAGGATCTCTCGCATATAGGATCTCTCGCACATAGGATCTCTCGCACATAGGATCTCTCGCACATAGGATCTCATGCATATAGGATCTCTCGCACATAGGATCTCTCGCACATAGGATCTCTCGCACGTAGGATCTCTCGCACATAAGATCTCTCGCACATAGGATCTCTCGCATATAGGATCTCTCGCACATAGGATCTCTCGCACATAGGATCTCTCGCATATAGGATCTCTCGCACGTAGGATCTCTCGCACGTAGGATCTCTCGCACATAAGATGTCTCGCACACTCTCGCATATAGGATCTCTCGCACATAGGATCTCTCGCACATAGGATCTCTCGCACATAGGATCTCTCGCACATAGGATCTCTCGCACATAGGATCTCTCGCACGTAGGATCTCTCGCACATAGGATCTCTCGCACATAGGATCTCTCGCACATAAGATGTCTCGCACATAGGATCTCTCGCACATAGGATCTCTCGCACGTAGGATCTTTCGCATATAGGATCTCTCGCATATAGGATCTCTCGCACGTAGGATCTCTCGCACATAGGATCTCTCGCACATAGGATCTCTCGCATATAGGATCTCTCGCACATAGGATCTCTCGCACATAGGATCTCTCGCACATAGGATCTCTCGCATATAGGATCTCTCGCACGTAGGATCTCTCGCACGTAGGATCTCTCGCACATAAGATGTCTCGCACACTCTCGCATATAGGATCTCTCGCACATAGGATCTCTCGCACATAGGATCTCTCGCACATAGGATCTCTCGCACATAGGATCTCTCGCACATAGGATCTCTCGCACGTAGGATCTCTCGCACATAGGATCTCTCGCACATAGGATCTCTCGCATATAGGATCTCTCGCACATAGGATCTCTCGCACATAGGATCTCTCGCACATAGGATCTCTCGCACATAGGATCTCTCGCATATAGGATCTCTCGCACGTAGGATCTCTCGCACATAAGATGTCTCGCACATAGGATCTCTCGCACATAGGATCTCTCGCACATAAGATGTCTCGCACATAGGATCTCTCGCCCATAGGATCTCTCGCACATAGGATCTCTCGCACGTAGGATCTCTCGCACGTAGGATCTCTCGCATATAGGATCTCTCGCACGTAGGATCTCTCGCACATAGGATCTCTCGCACATAGGATCTCTCGCATATAGGATCTCTCGCACATAGGATCTCTCGCACATAGGATCTCTCGCACATAGGATCTCTCGCATATAGGATCTCTCGCACGTAGGATCTCTCGCACGTAGGATCTCTCGCACATAAGATGTCTCGCACACTCTCGCATATAGGATCTCTCGCACATAGGATCTCTCGCACATAGGATCTCTCGCACATAGGATCTCTCGCACATAGGATCTCTCGCACATAGGATCTCTCGCACATAGGATCTCTCGCACGTAGGATCTCTCGCACATAGGATCTCTCGCACATAGGATCTCTCGCATATAGGATCTCTCGCACATAGGATCTCTCGCACATAGGATCTCTCGCACATAGGATCTCTCGCACATAGGATCTCTCGCATATAGGATCTCTCGCACGTAGGATCTCTCGCACATAAGATGTCTCGCACACTCTCGCATATAGGATCTCTCGCACATAGGATCTCTCGCACATAGGATCTCTCGCACATAGGATCTCTCGCACATAGGATCTCTCGCACATAAGATGTCTCGCACATAGGATCTCTCGCCCATAGGATCTCTCGCACATAGGATCTCTCGCACGTAGGATCTCTCGCACGTAGGATCTCTCGCATATAGGATCTCTCGCACGTAGGATCTCTCGCACATAAGATGTCTCGCACACTCTCGCATATAGGATCTCTCGCACATAGGATCTCTCGCATATAGGATCTCTCGCACATAGGATCTCTCGCACATAAGATCTCTCGCACATAGGATCTCTCGCACATAGGATCTCTCGCACATAGGATCTCTCGCACATAGGATCTCTCGCATATAGGATCTCTCGCACGTAGGATCTCTCGCACATAAGATGTCTCGCACATAGGATCTCTCGCACGTAGGATCTCTCGCACATAGGATCTCTCGCACGTAGGATCTCTCGCACATAGGATCTCTCGCATATAGGATCTCTCGCACATAAGATCTCTCGCACATAGCATCTCTCGCACATAGGATCTCTCGCACGTAGGATCTCTCGCATATAGGATCTCTCGCATATAGGATCTCTCGCACGTAGGATCTCTCGCACATAAGATCTCTCGCACATAGGATCTCTCGCATATAGGATCTCTCGCATATAGGATCTCTCGCACGTAGGATCTCTCGCATATAGGATCTCTCGCACATAGGATCTCTCGCACATAGGGTCTCTCGCATATAGGATCTCTCGCACATAGGATCTCTCGCACATAGGATCTCTCGCACATAGGATCTCTCGCACATAGGATCTCTCGCACATAGGATCTCTCGCACATAGGATCTCTCGCACGTAGGATCTCTCGCACATAGGATCTCTCGCACATAGGATCTCTCGCATATAGGATCTCTCGCACATAGGATCTCTCGCACATAAGATCTCTCGCACATAGGATCTCTCGCACATAGGATCTCTCGCACATAGGATCTCTCGCACATAGGATCTCTCGCATATAGGATCTCTCGCACGTAGGATCTCTCGCACATAAGATGTCTCGCACATAGGATCTCTCGCACGTAGGATCTCTCGCACATAGGATCTCTCGCACGTAGGATCTCTCGCACATAGGATCTCTCGCACATAGGATCTCTCGCATATAGGATCTCTCGCACATAAGATGTCTCGCACACTCTCGCATATAGGATCTCTCGCACATAGGATCTCTCGCACATAGGATCTCTCGCACATAGGATCTCTCGCACATAGGATCTCTCGCACATAAGATGTCTCGCACATAGGATCTCTCGCACGTAGGATCTCTCGCACGTAGGATCTCTCGCACATAAGATGTCTCGCACATAGGATCTCTCGCACGTAGGATCTCTCGCACATAGGATCTCTCGCACGTAGGATCTCTCGCACATAGGATCTCTCGCATATAGGATCTCTCGCACGTAGGATCTCTCGCACATAAGATGTCTCGCACACTCTCGCATATAGGATCTCTCGCACATAGGATCTCTCGCACATAGGATCTCTCGCACATAGGATCTCTCGCACATAGGATCTCTCGCACATAAGATGTCTCGCACATAGGATCTCTCGCCCATAGGATCTCTCGCACATAGGATCTCTCGCACGTAGGATCTCTCGCACGTAGGATCTCTCGCATATAGGATCTCTCGCACGTAGGATCTCTCGCACATAAGATGTCTCGCACACTCTCGCATATAGGATCTCTCGCACATAGGATCTCTCGCATATAGGATCTCTCGCACATAGGATCTCTCGCACATAAGATCTCTCGCACATAGGATCTCTCGCACATAGGATCTCTCGCACATAGGATCTCTCGCACATAGGATCTCTCGCATATAGGATCTCTCGCACGTAGGATCTCTCGCACATAAGATGTCTCGCACATAGGATCTCTCGCACGTAGGATCTCTCGCACATAGGATCTCTCGCACGTAGGATCTCTCGCACATAGGATCTCTCGCATATAGGATCTCTCGCACATAAGATCTCTCGCACATAGCATCTCTCGCACATAGGATCTCTCGCACGTAGGATCTCTCGCATATAGGATCTCTCGCATATAGGATCTCTCGCACGTAGGATCTCTCGCACATAAGATCTCTCGCACATAGGATCTCTCGCATATAGGATCTCTCGCATATAGGATCTCTCGCACGTAGGATCTCTCGCACATAGGATCTCTCGCACGTAGGATCTCTCGCACATAGGATCTCTCGCACATAGGATCTCTCGCATATAGGATCTCTCGCACATAGGATCTCTCGCACATAGGATCTCTCGCACATAGGATCTCTCGCACATAGGATCTCTCGCATATAGGATCTCTCGCACGTAGGATCTCTCGCACATAAGATGTCTCGCACACTCTCGCATATAGGATCTCTCGCACATAGGATCTCTCGCACATAGGATCTCTCGCACATAGGATCTCTCGCACATAGGATCTCTCGCACATAGGATCTCTCGCACGTAGGATCTCTCGCACATAGGATCTCTCGCACATAGGATCTCTCGCATATAGGATCTCTCGCACATAGGATCTCTCGCACATAGGATCTCTCGCACATAGGATCTCTCGCACATAGGATCTCTCGCATATAGGATCTCTCGCACGTAGGATCTCTCGCACATAAGATGTCTCGCACACTCTCGCATATAGGATCTCTCGCACATAGGATCTCTCGCACATAGGATCTCTCGCACATAGGATCTCTCGCACATAGGATCTCTCGCACATAAGATGTCTCGCACATAGGATCTCTCGCCCATAGGATCTCTCGCACATAGGATCTCTCGCACGTAGGATCTCTCGCACGTAGGATCTCTCGCATATAGGATCTCTCGCACGTAGGATCTCTCGCACATAAGATGTCTCGCACACTCTCGCATATAGGATCTCTCGCACATAGGATCTCTCGCATATAGGATCTCTCGCACATAGGATCTCTCGCACATAAGATCTCTCGCACATAGGATCTCTCGCACATAGGATCTCTCGCACATAGGATCTCTCGCACATAGGATCTCTCGCATATAGGATCTCTCGCACGTAGGATCTCTCGCACATAAGATGTCTCGCACATAGGATCTCTCGCACGTAGGATCTCTCGCACATAGGATCTCTCGCACGTAGGATCTCTCGCACATAGGATCTCTCGCATATAGGATCTCTCGCACATAAGATCTCTCGCACATAGCATCTCTCGCACATAGGATCTCTCGCACGTAGGATCTCTCGCATATAGGATCTCTCGCATATAGGATCTCTCGCACGTAGGATCTCTCGCACATAAGATCTCTCGCACATAGGATCTCTCGCATATAGGATCTCTCGCATATAGGATCTCTCGCACGTAGGATCTCTCGCATATAGGATCTCTCGCACATAGGATCTCTCGCACATAGGGTCTCTCGCATATAGGATCTCTCGCACATAGGATCTCTCGCACATAGGATCTCTCGCACATAGGATCTCTCGCACATAGGATCTCTCGCACATAGGATCTCTCGCACATAGGATCTCTCGCACGTAGGATCTCTCGCACATAGGATCTCTCGCACATAGGATCTCTCGCATATAGGATCTCTCGCACATAGGATCTCTCGCACATAAGATCTCTCGCACATAGGATCTCTCGCACATAGGATCTCTCGCACATAGGATCTCTCGCACATAGGATCTCTCGCATATAGGATCTCTCGCACGTAGGATCTCTCGCACATAAGATGTCTCGCACATAGGATCTCTCGCACGTAGGATCTCTCGCACATAGGATCTCTCGCACGTAGGATCTCTCGCACATAGGATCTCTCGCATATAGGATCTCTCGCACATAAGATCTCTCGCACATAGCATCTCTCGCACATAGGATCTCTCGCACGTAGGATCTCTCGCATATAGGATCTCTCGCATATAGGATCTCTCGCACGTAGGATCTCTCGCACATAAGATCTCTCGCACATAGGATCTCTCGCATATAGGATCTCTCGCATATAGGATCTCTCGCACGTAGGATCTCTCGCATATAGGATCTCTCGCACATAGGATCTCTCGCACATAGGATCTCTCGCACATAGGATCTCTCGCACGTAGGATCTCTCGCACATAGGGTCTCTCGCATATAGGATCTCTCGCACATAGGATCTCTCGCACATAGGATCTCTCGCACATAGGATCTCTCGCATATAGGATCTCTCGCATATAGGATCTCTCGCACATAGGATCTCTCGCACATAGGATCTCTCGCACATAGGATCTCTCGCACATAGGATCTCTCGCATATAGGATCTCTCGCACGTAGGATCTCTCGCACATAAGATGTCTCGCACATAGTATCTCTCGCACGTAGGATCTCTCGCACATAGGATCTCTCGCACGTAGGATCTCTCGCACATAGGATCTCTCGCACATAGGATCTCTCGCACATAGGATCTCTCGCATATAGGATCTCTCGCATATAGGATCTCTCGCACGTAGGATCTCTCGCACATAAGATCTCTCGCACATAGGATCTCTCGCATATAGGATCTCTCGCACATAAGATCTCTCGCACATAGGATCTCTCGCATATAGGATCTCTCGCATATAGGATCTCTCGCACGTAGGATCTCTCGCATATAGGATCTCTCGCACATAGGATCTCTCGCACATAGGATCTCTCGCACATAGGATCTCTCGCACGTAGGATCTCTCGCACATAGGGTCTCTCGCATATAGGATCTCTCGCACATAGGATCTCTCGCACATAGGATCTCTCGCACATAGGATCTCTCGCATATAGGATCTCTCGCACATAGGATCTCTCGCACATAGGATCTCTCGCACATAGGATCTCTCGCACATAGGATCTCTCGCATATAGGATCTCTCGCACGTAGGATCTCTCGCACATAAGATGTCTCGCACATAGGATCTCTCGCACGTAGGATCTCTCGCACATAGGATCTCTCGCACATAGGATCTCTCGCACATAGGATCTCTCGCATATAGGATCTCTCGCACGTAGGATCTCTCGCACGTAGGATCTCTCGCACATAAGATGTCTCGCACACTCTCGCATATAGGATCTCTCGCACATAGGATCTCTCGCACATAGGATCTCTCGCACATAGGATCTCTCGCACATAGGATCTCTCGCACATAGGATCTCTCGCACGTAGGATCTCTCGCACATAGGATCTCTCGCACATAGGATCTCTCGCATATAGGATCTCTCGCACATAGGATCTCTCGCACATAGGATCTCTCGCACATAGGATCTCTCGCACATAGGATCTCTCGCATATAGGATCTCTCGCACGTAGGATCTCTCGCACATAAGATGTCTCGCACATAGGATCTCTCGCACATAGGATCTCTCGCACATAGGATCTCTCGCACATAGGATCTCTCGCATATAGGATCTCTCGCACGTAGGATCTCTCGCACATAAGATGTCTCGCACATAGGATCTCTCGCACATAGGATCTCTCGCACATAAGATGTCTCGCACATAGGATCTCTCGCCCATAGGATCTCTCGCACATAGGATCTCTCGCACGTAGGATCTCTCGCACGTAGGATCTCTCGCATATAGGATCTCTCGCACGTAGGATCTCTCGCACATAGGATCTCTCGCACATAGGATCTCTCGCACATAGGATCTCTCGCACATAGGATCTCTCGCACATAGGATCTCTCGCATATAGGATCTCTCGCACGTAGGATCTCTCGCACGTAGGATCTCTCGCACATAAGATGTCTCGCACATAGTATCTCTCGCACATAGGATCTCTCGCACGTAGGATCTCTCGCACATAGGGCTCTCGCATATAGGATCTCTCGCACATAAGATCTCTCGCACATAGGATCTCTCGCACATAGGATCTCTCGCACATAGGATCTCTCGCACGTAGGATCTCTCGCACATAGGATCTCTCGCACATAGGATCTCTCGCACATAGGATCTCTCGCATATAGGATCTCTCGCACGTAGGATCTCTCGCACATAAGATGTCTCGCACATAGGATCTCTCGCACATAGGATCTCTCGCACATAAGATGTCTCGCACATAGGATCTCTCGCCCATAGGATCTCTCGCACATAGGATCTCTCGCACGTAGGATCTCTCGCACGTAGGATCTCTCGCATATAGGATCTCTCGCACGTAGGATCTCTCGCACATAAGATGTCTCGCACACTCTCGCATATAGGATCTCTCGCACATAGGATCTCTCGCACATAAGATGTCTCGCACATAGGATCTCTCGCACGTAGGATCTCTCGCACATAGGATCTCTCGCACGTAGGATCTCTCGCACATAGGATCTCTCGCATATAGGATCTCTCGCACATAGGGCTCTCGCATATAGGATCTCTCGCACATAAGATCTCTCGCACATAGGATCTCTCGCACATAGGATCTCTCGCACATAGGATCTCTCGCACGTAGGATCTCTCGCACATAGGATCTCTCGCACATAGGATCTCTCGCACATAGGATCTCTCGCATATAGGATCTCTCGCACGTAGGATCTCTCGCACATAAGATGTCTCGCACATAGGATCTCTCGCACATAGGATCTCTCGCACATAAGATGTCTCGCATATAGGATCTCTCGCACGTAGGATCTCTCGCACATAAGATGTCTCGCACACTCTCGCATATAGGATCTCTCGCACATAGGATCTCTCGCACATAGGATCTCTCGCACATAGGATCTCTCGCACATAGGATCTCTCGCACATAAGATGTCTCGCATATAGGATCTCTCGCACGTAGGATCTCTCGCACATAAGATGTCTCGCACACTCTCGCATATAGGATCTCTCGCACATAGGATCTCTCGCACATAGGATCTCTCGCACATAGGATCTCTCGCACATAGGATCTCTCGCACATAAGATCTCTCGCACATAGGATCTCTCGCACATAGGATCTCTCGCACATAGGATCTCTCGCACATAGGATCTCTCGCACATAGGATCTCTCGCATATAGGATCTCTCGCACGTAGGATCTCTCGCACATAAGATGTCTCGCACATAGGATCTCTCGCACGTAGGATCTCTCGCACATAGGATCTCTCGCACGTAGGATCTCTCGCACATAGGATCTCTCGCATATAGGATCTCTCGCACATAAGATCTCTCGCACATAGCATCTCTCGCACATAGGATCTCTCGCACGTAGGATCTCTCGCATATAGGATCTCTCGCATATAGGATCTCTCGCACGTAGGATCTCTCGCACATAAGATCTCTCGCACATAGGATCTCTCGCATATAGGATCTCTCGCATATAGGATCTCTCGCACGTAGGATCTCTCGCATATAGGATCTCTCGCACATAGGATCTCTCGCACATAGGATCTCTCGCACATAGGATCTCTCGCACGTAGGATCTCTCGCACATAGGGTCTCTCGCATATAGGATCTCTCGCACATAGGATCTCTCGCACATAGGATCTCTCGCACATAGGATCTCTCGCATATAGGATCTCTCGCATATAGGATCTCTCGCACATAGGATCTCTCGCACATAGGATCTCTCGCACATAGGATCTCTCGCATATAGGATCTCTCGCACATAAGATCTCTCGCACATAGCATCTCTCGCACATAGGATCTCTCGCACGTAGGATCTCTCGCATATAGGATCTCTCGCATATAGGATCTCTCGCACGTAGGATCTCTCGCACATAAGATCTCTCGCACATAGGATCTCTCGCATATAGGATCTCTCGCATATAGGATCTCTCGCACGTAGGATCTCTCGCATATAGGATCTCTCGCACATAGGATCTCTCGCACATAGGATCTCTCGCACGTAGGATCTCTCGCACATAGGGTCTCTCGCACATAGGGTCTCTCGCATATAGGATCTCTCGCACATAGGATCTCTCGCACATAGGATCTCTCGCACATAAGATGTCTCGCACATAGGATCTCTCGCACGTAGGATCTCTCGCACATAGGATCTCTCGCACGTAGGATCTCTCGCACATAGGATCTCTCGCATATAGGATCTCTCGCACATAAGATCTCTCGCACATAGCATCTCTCGCACATAGGATCTCTCGCACGTAGGATCTCTCGCATATAGGATCTCTCGCACATAAGATCTCTCGCACATAGCATCTCTCGCACATAGGATCTCTCGCACATAGGATCTCTCGCACATAGGATCTCTCGCATATAGGATCTCTCGCACGTAGGATCTCTCGCACATAAGATGTCTCGCACATAGGATCTCTCGCACGTAGGATCTCTCGCACATAGGATCTCTCGCACGTAGGATCTCTCGCACATAGGATCTCTCGCATATAGGATCTCTCGCACATAAGATCTCTCGCACATAGCATCTCTCGCACATAGGATCTCTCGCACGTAGGATCTCTCGCATATAGGATCTCTCGCATATAGGATCTCTCGCACGTAGGATCTCTCGCACATAAGATCTCTCGCACATAGGATCTCTCGCATATAGGATCTCTCGCATATAGGATCTCTCGCACGTAGGATCTCTCGCATATAGGATCTCTCGCACATAGGATCTCTCGCACATAGGATCTCTCGCACATAGGATCTCTCGCACGTAGGATCTCTCGCACATAGGATCTCTCGCATATAGGATCTCTCGCATATAGGATCTCTCGCACATAAGATCTCTCGCACATAGGATCTCTCGCACGTAGGATCTCTCGCACATAGGATCTCTCGCATATAGGATCTCTCGCACATAAGATCTCTCGCACATAGCATCTCTCGCACATAGGATCTCTCGCACGTAGGATCTCTCGCATATAGGATCTCTCGCACATAAGATCTCTCGCACATAGCATCTCTCGCACATAGGATCTCTCGCACATAGGATCTCTCGCACATAGGATCTCTCGCATATAGGATCTCTCGCACGTAGGATCTCTCGCACATAAGATGTCTCGCACATAGGATCTCTCGCACGTAGGATCTCTCGCACATAGGATCTCTCGCACGTAGGATCTCTCGCACATAGGATCTCTCGCATATAGGATCTCTCGCACATAAGATCTCTCGCACATAGCATCTCTCGCACATAGGATCTCTCGCACGTAGGATCTCTCGCATATAGGATCTCTCGCATATAGGATCTCTCGCACGTAGGATCTCTCGCACATAAGATCTCTCGCACATAGGATCTCTCGCATATAGGATCTCTCGCATATAGGATCTCTCGCACGTAGGATCTCTCGCATATAGGATCTCTCGCACATAGGATCTCTCGCACATAGGATCTCTCGCACATAGGATCTCTCGCACGTAGGATCTCTCGCACATAGGATCTCTCGCATATAGGATCTCTCGCATATAGGATCTCTCGCACATAAGATCTCTCGCACATAGGATCTCTCGCACGTAGGATCTCTCGCACATAGGATCTCTCGCACATAAGATGTCTCGCACATAGGATCTCTCGCACATAAGATCTCTCGCACATAGGATCTCTCACACATAAGATCTCTCGCACATAGGATCTCTCGCACATAGGATCTCTCGCACGTAGGATCTCTCGCACATAAGATCTAAGATCTCTCGTAGGTCTCTCGCACGTAGGATCTCTCGCACATAGGATCTCTCGCATATAGGATCTCTCGCACATAAGATCTCTCGCACATAGGATCTCTCACACATAAGATCTCTCGCACATAGGATCTCTCGCACATAAGATCTCTCGCACGTAGGATCTCTCGCACATAAGATCTCTCGCACTTAGGATCTCTCGCACATAGGATCTCTCGCATATAGGATCTCTCGCACGTAGGATCTCTCGCACATAGGATCTCTCGCATATAGGATCTCTCGCATATAGGATCTCTCGCACATAAGATCTCTCGCACATAGGATCTCTCGCACGTAGGATCTCTCGCACATAGGATCTCTCGCACATAAGATGTCTCGCACATAGGGTCTCTCGCATATAGGATCTCTCGCATATAGGATCTCTCGCACGTAGGATCTATCGCACATAAGATCTCTCGCACATAGGATCTCTCGCATATAGGATCTCTCGCACATAGGATCTCTCGCACATAGGATCTCTCACACATAGGATCTCTCGCATATAGGATCTCTCGCACGTAGGATCTATCGCACGTAGGATCTATCGCACGTAGGATCTATCGCACATAGGATCTCTCGCACATAAGATCTCTCGCACATAGGATCTCTCGCACATAGGATCTCTCGCATATAGGATCTCTCGCACGTAGGATCTCTCGCACGTAGGATCTATCGCACGTAGGATCTATCGCACATAGGATCTCTCGCACATAAGATCTCTCGCACATAGGATCTCTCGCATATAGGATCTCTCGCACATAGGATCTCTCGCACATAGGGTCTCTCGCACATAGGGTCTCTCGCATATAGGATCTCTCGCACATAGGATCTCTCGCACATAGGATCTCTCGCACATAAGATGTCTCGCACATAGGATCTCTCGCACGTAGGATCTCTCGCACATAGGATCTCTCGCACGTAGGATCTCTCGCACATAGGATCTCTCGCATATAGGATCTCTCGCACATAAGATCTCTCGCACATAGCATCTCTCGCACATAGGATCTCTCGCACGTAGGATCTCTCGCATATAGGATCTCTCGCACATAAGATCTCTCGCACATAGCATCTCTCGCACATAGGATCTCTCGCACATAGGATCTCTCGCACATAGGATCTCTCGCATATAGGATCTCTCGCACGTAGGATCTCTCGCACATAAGATGTCTCGCACATAGGATCTCTCGCACGTAGGATCTCTCGCACATAGGATCTCTCGCACGTAGGATCTCTCGCACATAGGATCTCTCGCATATAGGATCTCTCGCACATAAGATCTCTCGCACATAGCATCTCTCGCACATAGGATCTCTCGCACGTAGGATCTCTCGCATATAGGATCTCTCGCATATAGGATCTCTCGCACGTAGGATCTCTCGCACATAAGATCTCTCGCACATAGGATCTCTCGCATATAGGATCTCTCGCATATAGGATCTCTCGCACGTAGGATCTCTCGCATATAGGATCTCTCGCACATAGGATCTCTCGCACATAGGATCTCTCGCACATAGGATCTCTCGCACGTAGGATCTCTCGCACATAGGATCTCTCGCATATAGGATCTCTCGCATATAGGATCTCTCGCACATAAGATCTCTCGCACATAGGATCTCTCGCACGTAGGATCTCTCGCACATAGGATCTCTCGCACATAAGATGTCTCGCACATAGGATCTCTCGCACATAAGATCTCTCGCACATAGGATCTCTCACACATAAGATCTCTCGCACATAGGATCTCTCGCACATAGGATCTCTCGCACGTAGGATCTCTCGCACATAAGATCTAAGATCTCTCGTAGGTCTCTCGCACGTAGGATCTCTCGCACATAGGATCTCTCGCATATAGGATCTCTCGCACATAAGATCTCTCGCACATAGGATCTCTCACACATAAGATCTCTCGCACATAGGATCTCTCGCACATAAGATCTCTCGCACGTAGGATCTCTCGCACATAAGATCTCTCGCACTTAGGATCTCTCGCACATAGGATCTCTCGCATATAGGATCTCTCGCACGTAGGATCTCTCGCACATAGGATCTCTCGCATATAGGATCTCTCGCATATAGGATCTCTCGCACATAAGATCTCTCGCACATAGGATCTCTCGCACGTAGGATCTCTCGCACATAGGATCTCTCGCACATAAGATGTCTCGCACATAGGATCTCTCGCACATAGGATCTCTCGCACATAGGATCTCTCGCACATAGGATCTCTCGCATATAGGATCTCTCGCACATAGGATCTCTCGCACATAAGATCTCTCGCATATAGGATCTCTCGCACGTAGGATCTCTCGCATATAGGATCTCTCGCATATAGGATCTCTCGCACATAGGATCTCTCGCACATAAGATCTCTCGCACATAGGATCTCTCGCACGTAGGATCTCTCGCATATAGGATCTCTCGCATATAGGATCTCTCGCACGTAGGATCTCTCGCATATAGGATCTCTCGCACGTAGGATCTCTCGCACATAGGATCTCTCGCATATAGGATCTCTCGCACATAAGATCTCTCGCACATAGGATCTCTCGCACATAGGATCTCTCGCACGTAGGATCTCTCGCACATAGGATCTCTCGCATATAGGATCTCTCGCACATAAGATCTCTCGCACATAGGATCTCTCACACATAAGATCTCTCGCACATAGGATCTCGTCGCACATACGATCTCTCGCACGTAGGATCTCTCGCACATAAGATCTCTCGCACTTAGGATCTCTCGCACATAGGATCTCTCGCACATAAGATCTCTCGCATATAGGATCTCTCGCACGTAGGATCTCTCGCACATAAGATCTCTCGCATATAGGATCTCTCGCACGTAGGATCTCTCGCATATAGGATCTCTCGCATATAGGATCTCTCGCACATAGGATCTCTCGCACATAAGATCTCTCGCACATAGGATCTCTCGCACGTAGGATCTCTCGCATATAGGATCTCTCGCACATAAGATCTCTCGCACTTAGGATCTCTCGCACATAGGATCTCTCGCATATAGGATCTCTCGCACGTAGGATCTCTCGCACATAGGATCTCTCGCATATAGGATCTCTCGCATATAGGATCTCTCGCACATAAGATCTCTCGCACATAGGATCTCTCGCACGTAGGATCTCTCGCACATAGGATCTCTCACACATAAGATCTCTCGCACATAAGATGTCTCGCACATAGGATCTCTCGCACATAGGATCTCTCGCACATAAGATCTCTCGCACATAGGATCTCTCGCACATAAGATCTCTCGCACATAGGATCTCTCGCACGTAGGATCTCTCGCATATAGGATCTCTCGCATATAGGATCTCTCGCACGTAGGATCTCTCGCATATAGGATCTCTCGCACGTAGGATCTCTCGCACATAGGATCTCTCGCATATAGGATCTCTCGCACATAAGATCTCTCGCACATAGGATCTCTCGCACATAGGATCTCTCGCACGTAGGATCTCTCGCACATAGGATCTCTCGCATATAGGATCTCTCGCATATAGGATCTCTCGCACATAAGATCTCTCGCACATAGGATCTCTCGCACATAAGATCTCTCGCACATAGGATCTCTCGCACGTAGGATCTCTCGCATATAGGATCTCTCGCATATAGGATCTCTCGCACGTAGGATCTCTCGCACATAGGATCTCTCGCATATAGGATCTCTCGCACATAAGATCTCTCGCACATAGGATCTCTCGCATATAGGATCTCTCGCACGTAGGATCTCTCGCACATAGGATCTCTCGCATATAGGATCTCTCGCATATAGGATCTCTCGCACATAAGATCTCTCGCACATAGGATCTCTCGCACGTAGGATCTCTCGCACATAGGATCTCTCGCACATAAGATCTCTCGCACATAGGATCTCTCGCACATAGGATCTCTCGCACATAGGATCTCTCGCACATAGGATCTCTCGCATATAGGATCTCTCGCACATAAGATCTCTCGCACATAGGATCTCTCGCACGTAGGATCTCTCGCACATAGGATCTCTCGCACATAAGATGTCTCGCACATAGGATCCTATATGCGATCCTATATGCGAGAGATCTTATGTGCGAGAGATCCTATGTGCGAGAGATCCTATATGCGAGAGATCCTATGTGCGAGAGATCCTATGTGCGAGAGATCCTATGTGCGAGAGATCGCACATAGGAAGATCTTATGTGTGAGAGATCCTATGTGCGAGAGATCTTATGTGCGAGAGATCCTATATGCGAGAGATCCTATGTGCGAGAGATCCTACGTGCGAGAGACCTACGAGAGATCTTAGATCTTATGTGCGAGAGATCCTACGTGCGAGAGATCCTATGTGCGAGAGATCCTATGTGCGAGAGATCTTATGTGCGAGAGATCCTATGTGCGAGAGATCTTATGTGCGAGAGATCCTATATGCGAGAGATCCTATCGCACATAAGATCTCTCGCACATAGGATCTCTCGCACGTAGGATCTCTCGCATATAGGATCTCTCGCATATAGGATCTCTCGCACGTAGGATCTCTCGCATATAGGATCTCTCGCACGTAGGATCTCTCGCACATAGGATCTCTCGCATATAGGATCTCTCGCACATAAGATCTCTCGCACATAGGATCTCTCGCACATAGGATCTCTCGCACGTAGGATCTCTCGCACATAGGATCTCTCGCATATAGGATCTCTCGCACATAAGATCTCTCGCACATAGGATCTCTCACACATAAGATCTCTCGCACATAGGATCTCGTCGCACATAAGATCTCTCGCACGTAGGATCTCTCGCACATAAGATCTCTCGCACTTAGGATCTCTCGCACATAGGATCTCTCGCATATAGGATCTCTCGCACGTAGGATCTCTCGCACATAGGATCTCTCGCATATAGGATCTCTCGCATATAGGATCTCTCGCACATAAGATCTCTCGCACATAGGATCTCTCGCACGTAGGATCTCTCGCACATAGGATCTCTCGCACATAAGATGTCTCGCACATAGGATCTCTCGCACATAGGATCATAAGATCTCTCGCACATAGGATCTCTCGCACATAGGATCTCTCGCACGTAGGATCTCTCGCACATAGGATCTCTCGCATATAGGATCTCTCGCACATAAGATCTCTCGCACATAGGATCTCTCACACATAAGATCTCTCGCACATAGGATCTCTCGCACATAGGATCTCTCGCACGTAGGATCTCTCGCACATAAGATCTAAGATCTCTCGTAGGTCTCTCGCACGTAGGATCTCTCGCACATAGGATCTCTCGCATATAGGATCTCTCGCACATAAGATCTCTCGCACATAGGATCTCTCACACATAAGATCTCTCGCACATAGGATCTCTCGCACATAAGATCTCTCGCACGTAGGATCTCTCGCACATAAGATCTCTCGCACTTAGGATCTCTCGCACATAGGATCTCTCGCATATAGGATCTCTCGCACGTAGGATCTCTCGCACATAGGATCTCTCGCATATAGGATCTCTCGCATATAGGATCTCTCACACATAAGATCTCTCGCACATAGGATCTCTCGCACGTAGGATCTCTCGCACATAGGATCTCTCGCACATAAGATGTCTCGCACATAGGATCTCTCGCACATAGGATCTCTCGCACATAGGATCTCTCGCACATAGGATCTCTCGCATATAGGATCTCTCGCACATAGGATCTCTCGCATATAGGATCTCTCGCACATAGGATCTCTCGCACATAAGATCTCTCGCACATAGGATCTCTCGCACGTAGGATCTCTCGCATATAGGATCTCTCGCATATAGGATCTCTCGCACGTAGGATCTCTCGCATATAGGATCTCTCGCACGTAGGATCTCTCGCACATAGGATCTCTCGCATATAGGATCTCTCGCACATAAGATCTCTCGCACATAGGATCTCTCGCACATAGGATCTCTCGCACGTAGGATCTCTCGCACATAGGATCTCTCGCATATAGGATCTCTCGCACATAAGATCTCTCGCACATAGGATCTCTCACACATAAGATCTCTCGCACATAGGATCTCGTCGCACATAAGATCTCTCGCACGTAGGATCTCTCGCACATAAGATCTCTCGCACTTAGGATCTCTCGCACATAGGATCTCTCGCATATAGGATCTCTCGCACGTAGGATCTCTCGCACATAGGATCTCTCGCATATAGGATCTCTCGCATATAGGATCTCTCGCACATAAGATCTCTCGCACATAGGATCTCTCGCACGTAGGATCTCTCGCACATAGGATCTCTCGCACATAAGATGTCTCGCACATAGGATCTCTCGCACATAGGATCTCTCGCACATAGGATCATAAGATCTCTCGCACATAGGATCTCTCGCACATAGGATCTCTCGCACGTAGGATCTCTCGCACATAGGATCTCTCGCATATAGGATCTCTCGCACATAAGATCTCTCGCACATAGGATCTCTCACACATAAGATCTCTCGCACATAGGATCTCTCGCACATAGGATCTCTCGCACGTAGGATCTCTCGCACATAAGATCTAAGATCTCTCGTAGGTCTCTCGCACGTAGGATCTCTCGCACATAGGATCTCTCGCATATAGGATCTCTCGCACATAAGATCTCTCGCACATAGGATCTCTCACACATAAGATCTCTCGCACATAGGATCTCTCGCACATAAGATCTCTCGCACGTAGGATCTCTCGCACATAAGATCTCTCGCACTTAGGATCTCTCGCACATAGGATCTCTCGCATATAGGATCTCTCGCACGTAGGATCTCTCGCACATAGGATCTCTCGCATATAGGATCTCTCGCATATAGGATCTCTCGCACATAAGATCTCTCGCACATAGGATCTCTCGCACGTAGGATCTCTCGCACATAGGATCTCTCGCACATAAGATGTCTCGCACATAGGATCTCTCGCACATAGGATCTCTCGCACATAGGATCTCTCGCACATAGGATCTCTCGCATATAGGATCTCTCGCACATAGGATCTCTCGCACATAAGATCTCTCGCATATAGGATCTCTCGCACGTAGGATCTCTCGCATATAGGATCTCTCGCATATAGGATCTCTCGCACGTAGGATCTCTCGCACATAGGATCTCTCGCATATAGGATCTCTCGCACATAAGATCTCTCGCACATAGGATCTCTCGCACATAGGATCTCTCGCACGTAGGATCTCTCGCACATAGGATCTCTCGCATATAGGATCTCTCGCACATAAGATCTCTCGCACATAGGATCTCTCACACATAAGATCTCTCGCACATAGGATCTCGTCGCACATAAGATCTCTCGCACGTAGGATCTCTCGCACGTAGGATCTCTCGCACATAGGATCTCTCGCACATAGGATCTCTCGCATATAGGATCTCTCGCACATAAGATCTCTCGCACATAGGATCTCTCACACATAAGATCTCTCGCACATAGGATCTCTCGCACATAAGATCTCTCGCACGTAGGATCTCTCGCACATAAGATCTCTCATCTCTCGCACATAGGATCTCTCACACATAAGATCATCTCTCGCACATAGGATCTCTCACACATAAGATCTCTCGCACATAGGATCTCGTCGCACATAAGATCTCTCGCACGTAGGATCTCTCGCACATAAGATCTCTCGCACTTAGGATCTCTCGCACATAGGATCTCTCGCATATAGGATCTCTCGCACGTAGGATCTCTCGCACATAGGATCTCTCGCATATAGGATCTCTCGCATATAGGATCTCTCGCACATAAGATCTCTCGCACATAGTATCTCTCGCACGTAGGATCTCTCGCACATAGGATCTCTCGCACATAAGATGTCTCGCACATAGGATCTCTCGCACATAGGATCTCTCGCACATAGGATCATAAGATCTCTCGCACGTAGGATCTCTCGCACATAGGATCTCTCGCATATAGGATCTCTCGCATATAGGATCTCTCGCACATAAGATCTCTCGCACATAGGATCTCTCGCACGTAGGATCTCTCGCACATAGGATCTCTCGCACATAAGATGTCTCGCACATAGGATCTCTCGCACATAGGATCTCTCGCACATAGGATCATAAGATCTCTCGCACATAAGATCTCTCGCACATAGGATCTCTCGCACGTAGGATCTCTCGCATATAGGATCTCTCGCATATAGGATCTCTCGCACGTAGGATCTCTCGCATATAGGATCTCTCGCACGTAGGATCTCTCTCACATAGGATCTCTCGCATATAGGATCTCTCGCACATAAGATCTCTCGCACATAGGATCTCTCGCACATAGGATCTCTCGCACGTAGGATCTCTCGCACATAGGATCTCTCGCATATAGGATCTCTCGCACATAAGATCTCTCGCACATAGGATCTCTCACACATAAGATCTCTCGCACATAGGATCTCGTCGCACATAAGATCTCTCGCACGTAGGATCTCTCGCACATAAGATCTCTCGCACTTAGGATCTCTCGCACATAGGATCTCTCGCATATAGGATCTCTCGCACGTAGGATCTCTCGCACATAGGATCTCTCGCATATAGGATCTCTCGCATATAGGATCTCTCGCACATAAGATCTCTCGCACATAGTATCTCTCGCACGTAGGATCTCTCGCACATAGGATCTCTCGCACATAAGATGTCTCGCACATAGGATCTCTCGCACATAGGATCTCTCGCACATAGGATCATAAGATCTCTCGCACGTAGGATCTCTCGCACATAGGATCTCTCGCATATAGGATCTCTCGCATATAGGATCTCTCGCACATAAGATCTCTCGCACATAGGATCTCTCGCACGTAGGATCTCTCGCACATAGGATCTCTCGCACATAAGATGTCTCGCACATAGGATCTCTCGCACATAGGATCTCTCGCACATAGGATCATAAGATCTCTCGCACATAGGATCTCTCGCACATAGGATCTCTCGCACGTAGGATCTCTCGCACATAGGATCTCTCGCATATAGGATCTCTCGCACATAAGATCTCTCGCACATAGGATCTCTCGCACATAAGATCTCACACATAAGATCTCTCGCACGTAGGATCTCTCGCACATAGGATCTCTCGCATATAGGATCTCTCGCACATAAGATCTCTCGCACATAGGATCTCTCGCACATAGGATCTCTCGCACGTAGGATCTCTCGCACATAGGATCTCTCGCACATAGGATCTCTCGCATATAGGATCTCTCGCACATAGGATCTCTCGCACATAAGATCTCTCGCATATAGGATCTCTCGCACGTAGGATCTCTCGCATATAGGATCTCTCGCATATAGGATCTCTCGCACATAGGATCTCTCGCACATAAGATCTCTCGCACATAGGATCTCTCGCACGTAGGATCTCTCGCATATAGGATCTCTCGCACATAGGATCTCTCGCACATAAGATCTCTCGCACATAGGATCTCTCGCACGTAGGATCTCTCGCACATAAGATCTCTCGCACATAGGATCTCTCGCACATAAGATCTCTCGCACATAGGATCTCTCGCACGTAGGATCTCTCGCATATAGGATCTCTCGCACATAGGATCTCTCGCATATAGGATCTCTCGCACATAAGATCTCTCGCACATAGGATCTCTCGCACATAAGATCTCTCGCACATAGGATCTCTCGCACATAAGATCTCTCGCACATAGGATCTCTCGCACGTAGGATCTCTCGCACATAGGATCTCTCGCACGTAGGATCTCTCGCACATAGGATCTCTCGCACATAGGATCTCTCGCATATAGGATCTCTCGCACATAGGATCTCTCGCACATAAGATCTCTCGCATATAGGATCTCTCGCACGTAGGATCTCTCGCATATAGGATCTCTCGCATATAGGATCTCTCGCACATAGGATCTCTCGCACATAAGATCTCTCGCACATAGGATCTCTCGCACGTAGGATCTCTCGCATATAGGATCTCTCGCATATAGGATCTCTCGCACGTAGGATCTCTCGCATATAGGATCTCTCGCACGTAGGATCTCTCGCACATAGGATCTCTCGCATATAGGATCTCTCGCACATAAGATCTCTCGCACATAGGATCTCTCGCACGTAGGATCTCTCGCACATAGGATCTCTCGCATATAGGATCTCTCGCACATAGGATCTCTCACACATAAGATCTCTCGCACATAGGATCTCTCGCACATAGGATCTCTCGCACGTAGGATCTCTCGCACATAAGATCTAAGATCTCTCGTAGGTCTCTCGCACGTAGGATCTCTCGCACATAGGATCTCTCGCATATAGGATCTCTCGCACATAAGATCTCTCGCACATAGGATCTCTCACACATAAGATCTCTCGCACATAGGATCTCTCGCACATAAGATCTCTCGCACGTAGGATCTCTCGCACATAAGATCTCTCGCACTTAGGATCTCTCGCACATAGGATCTCTCGCATATAGGATCTCTCGCACGTAGGATCTCTCGCACATAGGATCTCTCGCATATAGGATCTCTCGCATATAGGATCTCTCGCACATAAGATCTCTCGCACATAGGATCTCTCGCACGTAGGATCTCTCGCACATAGGATCTCTCGCACATAGGATCTCTCGCACATAAGATCTCTCGCACATAGGATCTCTCACACATAAGATCTCTCGCACATAGGATCTCTCGCACATAAGATCTCTCGCACGTAGGATCTCTCGCACATAAGATCTCTCGCACTTAGGATCTCTCGCACATAGGATCTCTCGCATATAGGATCTCTCGCACGTAGGATCTCTCGCACATAGGATCTCTCGCATATAGGATCTCTCGCACGTAGGATCTCTCGCATATAGGATCTCTCGCACGTAGGATCTCTCGCACATAGGATCTCTCGCACATAGGATCTCTCGCATATAGGATCTCTCGCACATAGGATCTCTCGCACATAAGATCTCTCGCATATAGGATCTCTCGCACGTAGGATCTCTCGCATATAGGATCTCTCGCACGTAGGATCTCTCGCACATAAGATCTCTCGCACATAGGATCTCTCGCACATAAGATCTCTCGCACGTAGGATCTCTCGCACGTAGGATCTCTCGCATATAGGATCTCTCGCACATAGGATCTCTCACACATAAGATCTCTCGCACATAGGATCTCGTCGCACATAAGATCTCTCGCACGTAGGATCTCTCGCACGTAGGATCTCTCGCACATAGGATCTCTCGCACATAGGATCTCTCGCATATAGGATCTCTCGCACATAAGATCTCTCGCACATAGGATCTCTCACACATAAGATCTCTCGCACATAGGATCTCTCGCACATAAGATCTCTCGCACGTAGGATCTCTCGCACATAAGATCTCTCATCTCTCGCACATAGGATCTCTCACACATAAGATCTCTCGCATATAGGATCTCTCGCACGTAGGATCTCTCGCATATAGGATCTCTCGCACATAGGATCTCTCACACATAAGATCTCTCGCACATAGGATCTCTCACACATAAGATCTCTCGCACATAGGATCTCTCGCACATAAGATCTCTCGCACGTAGGATCTCTCGCACATAAGATCTCTCATCTCTCGCACATAGGATCTCTCACACATAAGATCATCTCTCGCACATAGGATCTCTCACACATAAGATCTCTCGCACATAGGATCTCGTCGCACATAAGATCTCTCGCACGTAGGATCTCTCGCACATAAGATCTCTCGCACTTAGGATCTCTCGCACATAGGATCTCTCGCATATAGGATCTCTCGCACGTAGGATCTCTCGCACATAGGATCTCTCGCATATAGGATCTCTCGCATATAGGATCTCTCGCACATAAGATCTCTCGCACATAGTATCTCTCGCACGTAGGATCTCTCGCACATAGGATCTCTCGCACATAAGATGTCTCGCACATAGGATCTCTCGCACATAGGATCTCTCGCACATAGGATCATAAGATCTCTCGCACGTAGGATCTCTCGCACATAGGATCTCTCGCATATAGGATCTCTCGCATATAGGATCTCTCGCACATAAGATCTCTCGCACATAGGATCTCTCGCACGTAGGATCTCTCGCACATAGGATCTCTCGCACATAAGATGTCTCGCACATAGGATCTCTCGCACATAGGATCTCTCGCACATAGGATCATAAGATCTCTCGCACATAAGATCTCTCGCACATAGGATCTCTCGCACGTAGGATCTCTCGCATATAGGATCTCTCGCATATAGGATCTCTCGCACGTAGGATCTCTCGCATATAGGATCTCTCGCACGTAGGATCTCTCTCACATAGGATCTCTCGCATATAGGATCTCTCGCACATAAGATCTCTCGCACATAGGATCTCTCGCACATAGGATCTCTCGCACGTAGGATCTCTCGCACATAGGATCTCTCGCATATAGGATCTCTCGCACATAAGATCTCTCGCACATAGGATCTCTCACACATAAGATCTCTCGCACATAGGATCTCGTCGCACATAAGATCTCTCGCACGTAGGATCTCTCGCACATAAGATCTCTCGCACTTAGGATCTCTCGCACATAGGATCTCTCGCATATAGGATCTCTCGCACGTAGGATCTCTCGCACATAGGATCTCTCGCATATAGGATCTCTCGCATATAGGATCTCTCGCACATAAGATCTCTCGCACATAGTATCTCTCGCACGTAGGATCTCTCGCACATAGGATCTCTCGCACATAAGATGTCTCGCACATAGGATCTCTCGCACATAGGATCTCTCGCACATAGGATCATAAGATCTCTCGCACGTAGGATCTCTCGCACATAGGATCTCTCGCATATAGGATCTCTCGCATATAGGATCTCTCGCACATAAGATCTCTCGCACATAGGATCTCTCGCACGTAGGATCTCTCGCACATAGGATCTCTCGCACATAAGATGTCTCGCACATAGGATCTCTCGCACATAGGATCTCTCGCACATAGGATCATAAGATCTCTCGCACATAGGATCTCTCGCACATAGGATCTCTCGCACGTAGGATCTCTCGCACATAGGATCTCTCGCATATAGGATCTCTCGCACATAAGATCTCTCGCACATAGGATCTCTCGCACATAAGATCTCACACATAAGATCTCTCGCACGTAGGATCTCTCGCACATAGGATCTCTCGCATATAGGATCTCTCGCACATAAGATCTCTCGCACATAGGATCTCTCGCACATAGGATCTCTCGCACGTAGGATCTCTCGCACATAGGATCTCTCGCACATAGGATCTCTCGCATATAGGATCTCTCGCACATAGGATCTCTCGCACATAAGATCTCTCGCATATAGGATCTCTCGCACGTAGGATCTCTCGCATATAGGATCTCTCGCATATAGGATCTCTCGCACATAGGATCTCTCGCACATAAGATCTCTCGCACATAGGATCTCTCGCACGTAGGATCTCTCGCATATAGGATCTCTCGCACATAGGATCTCTCGCACATAAGATCTCTCGCACATAGGATCTCTCGCACGTAGGATCTCTCGCACATAAGATCTCTCGCACATAGGATCTCTCGCACATAAGATCTCTCGCACATAGGATCTCTCGCACGTAGGATCTCTCGCATATAGGATCTCTCGCACATAGGATCTCTCGCATATAGGATCTCTCGCACATAAGATCTCTCGCACATAGGATCTCTCGCACATAAGATCTCTCGCACATAGGATCTCTCGCACATAAGATCTCTCGCACATAGGATCTCTCGCACGTAGGATCTCTCGCACATAGGATCTCTCGCACGTAGGATCTCTCGCACATAGGATCTCTCGCACATAGGATCTCTCGCATATAGGATCTCTCGCACATAGGATCTCTCGCACATAAGATCTCTCGCATATAGGATCTCTCGCACGTAGGATCTCTCGCATATAGGATCTCTCGCATATAGGATCTCTCGCACATAGGATCTCTCGCACATAAGATCTCTCGCACATAGGATCTCTCGCACGTAGGATCTCTCGCATATAGGATCTCTCGCATATAGGATCTCTCGCACGTAGGATCTCTCGCATATAGGATCTCTCGCACGTAGGATCTCTCGCACATAGGATCTCTCGCATATAGGATCTCTCGCACATAAGATCTCTCGCACATAGGATCTCTCGCACGTAGGATCTCTCGCACATAGGATCTCTCGCATATAGGATCTCTCGCACATAGGATCTCTCACACATAAGATCTCTCGCACATAGGATCTCTCGCACATAGGATCTCTCGCACGTAGGATCTCTCGCACATAAGATCTAAGATCTCTCGTAGGTCTCTCGCACGTAGGATCTCTCGCACATAGGATCTCTCGCATATAGGATCTCTCGCACATAAGATCTCTCGCACATAGGATCTCTCACACATAAGATCTCTCGCACATAGGATCTCTCGCACATAAGATCTCTCGCACGTAGGATCTCTCGCACATAAGATCTCTCGCACTTAGGATCTCTCGCACATAGGATCTCTCGCATATAGGATCTCTCGCACGTAGGATCTCTCGCACATAGGATCTCTCGCATATAGGATCTCTCGCATATAGGATCTCTCGCACATAAGATCTCTCGCACATAGGATCTCTCGCACGTAGGATCTCTCGCACATAGGATCTCTCGCACATAAGATGTCTCGCACATAGGATCTCTCGCACATAGGATCTCTCGCACATAGGATCTCTCGCACATAGGATCTCTCGCATATAGGATCTCTCGCACATAGGATCTCTCGCACATAAGATCTCTCGCATATAGGATCTCTCGCACGTAGGATCTCTCGCATATAGGATCTCTCGCATATAGGATCTCTCGCACATAGGATCTCTCGCACATAAGATCTCTCGCACATAGGATCTCTCGCACGTAGGATCTCTCGCATATAGGATCTCTCGCATATAGGATCTCTCGCACGTAGGATCTCTCGCATATAGGATCTCTCGCACGTAGGATCTCTCGCATATAGGATCTCTCGCATATAGGATCTCTCGCACATAGGATCTCTCGCACGTAGGATCTCTCGCATATAGGATCTCTCGCATATAGGATCTCTCGCACGTAGGATCTCTCGCATATAGGATCTCTCGCACGTAGGATCTCTCGCACATAGGATCTCTCGCACATAGGATCTCTCGCACATAGGATCTCTCGCATATAGGATCTCTCGCACATAGGATCTCTCGCACATAAGATCTCTCGCATATAGGATCTCTCGCACGTAGGATCTCTCGCATATAGGATCTCTCGCATATAGGATCTCTCGCATATAGGATCTCTCGCACGTAGGATCTCTCGCATATAGGATCTCTCGCACGTAGGATCTCTCGCACATAGGATCTCTCGCATATAGGATCTCTCGCACATAAGATCTCTCGCACATAGGATCTCTCGCACGTAGGATCTCTCGCACATAGGATCTCTCGCACATAAGATCTCTCGCACATAGGATCTCTCGCACATAGGATCTCTCGCACATAGGATCTCTCGCACATAGGATCTCTCGCATATAGGATCTCTCGCACATAAGATCTCTCGCACATAGGATCTCTCGCACGTAGGATCTCTCGCACATAGGATCTCTCGCACATAAGATGTCTCGCACATAGGATCCTATATGCGATCCTATATGCGAGAGATCTTATGTGCGAGAGATCCTATGTGCGAGAGATCCTATATGCGAGAGATCCTATGTGCGAGAGATCCTATGTGCGAGAGATCCTATGTGCGAGAGATCGCACATAGGAAGATCTTATGTGTGAGAGATCCTATGTGCGAGAGATCTTATGTGCGAGAGATCCTATATGCGAGAGATCCTATGTGCGAGAGATCCTACGTGCGAGAGACCTACGAGAGATCTTAGATCTTATGTGCGAGAGATCCTACGTGCGAGAGATCCTATGTGCGAGAGATCCTATGTGCGAGAGATCTTATGTGCGAGAGATCCTATGTGCGAGAGATCTTATGTGCGAGAGATCCTATATGCGAGAGATCCTATCGCACATAAGATCTCTCGCACATAGGATCTCTCGCACGTAGGATCTCTCGCATATAGGATCTCTCGCATATAGGATCTCTCGCACGTAGGATCTCTCGCATATAGGATCTCTCGCACGTAGGATCTCTCGCACATAGGATCTCTCGCATATAGGATCTCTCGCACATAAGATCTCTCGCACATAGGATCTCTCGCACATAGGATCTCTCGCACGTAGGATCTCTCGCACATAGGATCTCTCGCATATAGGATCTCTCGCACATAAGATCTCTCGCACATAGGATCTCTCACACATAAGATCTCTCGCACATAGGATCTCGTCGCACATAAGATCTCTCGCACGTAGGATCTCTCGCACATAAGATCTCTCGCACTTAGGATCTCTCGCACATAGGATCTCTCGCATATAGGATCTCTCGCACGTAGGATCTCTCGCACATAGGATCTCTCGCATATAGGATCTCTCGCATATAGGATCTCTCGCACATAAGATCTCTCGCACATAGGATCTCTCGCACGTAGGATCTCTCGCACATAGGATCTCTCGCACATAAGATGTCTCGCACATAGGATCTCTCGCACATAGGATCTCTCGCACATAGGATCATAAGATCTCTCGCACATAGGATCTCTCGCACATAGGATCTCTCGCACGTAGGATCTCTCGCACATAGGATCTCTCGCATATAGGATCTCTCGCACATAAGATCTCTCGCACATAGGATCTCTCACACATAAGATCTCTCGCACATAGGATCTCTCGCACATAGGATCTCTCGCACGTAGGATCTCTCGCACATAAGATCTAAGATCTCTCGTAGGTCTCTCGCACGTAGGATCTCTCGCACATAGGATCTCTCGCATATAGGATCTCTCGCACATAAGATCTCTCGCACATAGGATCTCTCACACATAAGATCTCTCGCACATAGGATCTCTCGCACATAAGATCTCTCGCACGTAGGATCTCTCGCACATAAGATCTCTCGCACTTAGGATCTCTCGCACATAGGATCTCTCGCATATAGGATCTCTCGCACGTAGGATCTCTCGCACATAGGATCTCTCGCATATAGGATCTCTCGCATATAGGATCTCTCACACATAAGATCTCTCGCACATAGGATCTCTCGCACGTAGGATCTCTCGCACATAGGATCTCTCGCACGTAGGATCTCTCGCACATAGGATCTCTCGCACATAAGATGTCTCGCACATAGGATCTCTCGCACATAGGATCTCTCGCACATAGGATCTCTCGCACATAGGATCTCTCGCATATAGGATCTCTCGCACATAGGATCTCTCGCACATAAGATCTCTCGCATATAGGATCTCTCGCACGTAGGATCTCTCGCATATAGGATCTCTCGCATATAGGATCTCTCGCACATAGGATCTCTCGCACATAAGATCTCTCGCACATAGGATCTCTCGCACGTAGGATCTCTCGCATATAGGATCTCTCGCATATAGGATCTCTCGCACGTAGGATCTCTCGCATATAGGATCTCTCGCACGTAGGATCTCTCGCACATAGGATCTCTCGCATATAGGATCTCTCGCACATAAGATCTCTCGCACATAGGATCTCTCGCACATAGGATCTCTCGCACGTAGGATCTCTCGCACATAGGATCTCTCGCATATAGGATCTCTCGCACATAAGATCTCTCGCACATAGGATCTCTCACACATAAGATCTCTCGCACATAGGATCTCGTCGCACATAAGATCTCTCGCACGTAGGATCTCTCGCACATAAGATCTCTCGCACTTAGGATCTCTCGCACATAGGATCTCTCGCATATAGGATCTCTCGCACGTAGGATCTCTCGCACATAGGATCTCTCGCATATAGGATCTCTCGCATATAGGATCTCTCGCACATAAGATCTCTCGCACATAGGATCTCTCGCACGTAGGATCTCTCGCACATAGGATCTCTCGCACATAAGATGTCTCGCACATAGGATCTCTCGCACATAGGATCTCTCGCACATAGGATCATAAGATCTCTCGCACATAGGATCTCTCGCACATAGGATCTCTCGCACGTAGGATCTCTCGCACATAGGATCTCTCGCATATAGGATCTCTCGCACATAAGATCTCTCGCACATAGGATCTCTCACACATAAGATCTCTCGCACATAGGATCTCTCGCACATAGGATCTCTCGCACGTAGGATCTCTCGCACATAAGATCTAAGATCTCTCGTAGGTCTCTCGCACGTAGGATCTCTCGCACATAGGATCTCTCGCATATAGGATCTCTCGCACATAAGATCTCTCGCACATAGGATCTCTCACACATAAGATCTCTCGCATATAGGATCTCTCGCACATAAGATCTCTCGCACGTAGGATCTCTCGCACATAAGATCTCTCGCACATAGGATCTCTCGCACATAAGATCTCTCGCATATAGGATCTCTCACACATAAGATCTCTCGCACATAGGATCTCTCGCACGTAGGATCTCTCGCACATAGGATCTCTCGCACGTAGGATCTCTCGCACATAGGATCTCTCGCACATAAGATGTCTCGCACATAGGATCTCTCGCACATAGGATCTCTCGCACATAGGATCTCTCGCACATAGGATCTCTCGCATATAGGATCTCTCGCACATAGGATCTCTCGCACATAAGATCTCTCGCATATAGGATCTCTCGCACGTAGGATCTCTCGCATATAGGATCTCTCGCACGTAGGATCTCTCGCATATAGGATCTCTCGCACGTAGGATCTCTCGCACATAGGATCTCTCGCATATAGGATCTCTCGCACATAAGATCTCTCGCACATAGGATCTCTCGCACATAGGATCTCTCGCACGTAGGATCTCTCGCACATAGGATCTCTCGCATATAGGATCTCTCGCACATAAGATCTCTCGCACATAGGATCTCTCACACATAAGATCTCTCGCACATAGGATCTCTCGCACGTAGGATCTCTCGCACATAGGATCTCTCGCACATAAGATGTCTCGCACATAGGATCTCTCGCACATAGGATCTCTCGCACATAGGATCTCTCGCACGTAGGATCTCTCGCATATAGGATCTCTCGCACGTAGGATCTCTCGCATATAGGATCTCTCGCACGTAGGATCTCTCGCACATAGGATCTCTCGCATATAGGATCTCTCGCACATAAGATCTCTCGCACATAGGATCTCTCGCACATAGGATCTCTCGCACGTAGGATCTCTCGCACATAGGATCTCTCGCATATAGGATCTCTCGCACATAAGATCTCTCGCACATAGGATCTCTCACACATAAGATCTCTCGCACATAGGATCTCTCGCACATAGGATCTCTCGCATATAGGATCTCTCGCACATAGGATCTCTCGCACATAAGATCTCTCGCATATAGGATCTCTCGCACGTAGGATCTCTCGCATATAGGATCTCTCGCACGTAGGATCTCTCGCATATAGGATCTCTCGCACGTAGGATCTCTCGCACATAGGATCTCTCGCATATAGGATCTCTCGCACATAAGATCTCTCGCACATAGGATCTCTCGCACATAGGATCTCTCGCACGTAGGATCTCTCGCACATAGGATCTCTCGCATATAGGATCTCTCGCACATAAGATCTCTCGCACATAGGATCTCTCACACATAAGATCTCTCGCACATAGGATCTCTCGCACGTAGGATCTCTCGCACATAGGATCTCTCGCACATAAGATGTCTCGCACATAGGATCTCTCGCACATAGGATCTCTCGCACATAGGATCTCTCGCACATAGGATCTCTCGCATATAGGATCTCTCGCACATAGGATCTCTCGCACATAAGATCTCTCGCATATAGGATCTCTCGCACGTAGGATCTCTCGCATATAGGATCTCTCGCATATAGGATCTCTCGCACGTAGGATCTCTCGCACATAGGATCTCTCGCATATAGGATCTCTCGCACATAAGATCTCTCGCACATAGGATCTCTCGCACATAGGATCTCTCGCACGTAGGATCTCTCGCACATAGGATCTCTCGCATATAGGATCTCTCGCACATAAGATCTCTCGCACATAGGATCTCTCACACATAAGATCTCTCGCACATAGGATCTCGTCGCACATAAGATCTCTCGCACGTAGGATCTCTCGCACGTAGGATCTCTCGCACATAGGATCTCTCGCACATAAGATGTCTCGCACATAGGATCTCTCGCACATAGGATCTCTCGCACATAGGATCTCTCGCACATAGGATCTCTCGCACATAAGATCTCTCGCACATAGGATCTCTCGCACGTAGGATCTCTCGCATATAGGATCTCTCGCATATAGGATCTCTCGCACGTAGGATCTCTCGCATATAGGATCTCTCGCACGTAGGATCTCTCTCACATAGGATCTCTCGCATATAGGATCTCTCGCACATAAGATCTCTCGCACATAGGATCTCTCGCACATAGGATCTCTCGCACGTAGGATCTCTCGCACATAGGATCTCTCGCATATAGGATCTCTCGCACATAAGATCTCTCGCACATAGGATCTCTCACACATAAGATCTCTCGCACATAGGATCTCGTCGCACATAAGATCTCTCGCACGTAGGATCTCTCGCACATAAGATCTCTCGCACTTAGGATCTCTCGCACATAGGATCTCTCGCATATAGGATCTCTCGCACGTAGGATCTCTCGCACATAGGATCTCTCGCATATAGGATCTCTCGCATATAGGATCTCTCGCACATAAGATCTCTCGCACATAGTATCTCTCGCACGTAGGATCTCTCGCACATAGGATCTCTCGCACATAAGATGTCTCGCACATAGGATCTCTCGCACGTAGGATCTCTCGCACATAAGATCTCTCGCACTTAGGATCTCTCGCACATAGGATCTCTCGCACATAGGATCTCTCGCACGTAGGATCTCTCGCACATAGGATCTCTCGCATATAGGATCTCTCGCACATAAGATCTCTCGCACATAGGATCTCTCACACATAAGATCTCTCGCACATAGGATCTCTCGCACATAGGATCTCTCGCACGTAGGATCTCTCGCACATAAGATCTCACACATAAGATCTCTCGCACGTAGGATCTCTCGCACATAGGATCTCTCGCATATAGGATCTCTCGCACATAAGATCTCTCGCACATAGGATCTCTCGCACATAGGATCTCTCGCACGTAGGATCTCTCGCACATAGGATCTCTCGCACATAGGATCTCTCGCATATAGGATCTCTCGCACATAGGATCTCTCGCACATAAGATCTCTCGCATATAGGATCTCTCGCACGTAGGATCTCTCGCATATAGGATCTCTCGCATATAGGATCTCTCGCACATAGGATCTCTCGCACATAAGATCTCTCGCACATAGGATCTCTCGCACGTAGGATCTCTCGCATATAGGATCTCTCGCATATAGGATCTCTCGCACGTAGGATCTCTCGCATATAGGATCTCTCGCACGTAGGATCTCTCGCACATAGGATCTCTCGCATATAGGATCTCTCGCACATAAGATCTCTCGCACATAGGATCTCTCGCACGTAGGATCTCTCGCACATAGGATCTCTCGCATATAGGATCTCTCGCACATAAGATCTCTCGCACATAGGATCTCTCACACATAAGATCTCTCGCACATAGGATCTCTCGCACATAGGATCTCTCGCACGTAGGATCTCTCGCACATAAGATCTAAGATCTCTCGTAGGTCTCTCGCACGTAGGATCTCTCGCACATAGGATCTCTCGCATATAGGATCTCTCGCACATAAGATCTCTCGCACATAGGATCTCTCACACATAAGATCTCTCGCACATAGGATCTCTCGCACATAAGATCTCTCGCACGTAGGATCTCTCGCACATAAGATCTCTCGCACTTAGGATCTCTCGCACATAGGATCTCTCGCATATAGGATCTCTCGCACGTAGGATCTCTCGCACATAGGATCTCTCGCATATAGGATCTCTCGCATATAGGATCTCTCGCACATAAGATCTCTCGCACATAGGATCTCTCGCACGTAGGATCTCTCGCACATAGGATCTCTCGCACATAAGATGTCTCGCACATAGGATCTCTCGCACATAGGATCTCTCGCACATAGGATCTCTCGCACATAGGATCTCTCGCATATAGGATCTCTCGCACATAGGATCTCTCGCACATAAGATCTCTCGCATATAGGATCTCTCGCACGTAGGATCTCTCGCATATAGGATCTCTCGCATATAGGATCTCTCGCACATAGGATCTCTCGCACATAAGATCTCTCGCACATAGGATCTCTCGCACGTAGGATCTCTCGCATATAGGATCTCTCGCATATAGGATCTCTCGCACGTAGGATCTCTCGCATATAGGATCTCTCGCACATAAGATCTAAGATCTCTCGTAGGTCTCTCGCACGTAGGATCTCTCGCACATAGGATCTCTCGCATATAGGATCTCTCGCACATAAGATCTCTCGCACATAGGATCTCTCACACATAAGATCTCTCGCACATAGGATCTCTCGCACATAAGATCTCTCGCACGTAGGATCTCTCGCACATAAGATCTCTCGCACATAGGATCTCTCACACATAAGATCTCTCGCACATAGGATCTCTCGCACATAGGATCTCTCGCACGTAGGATCTCTCGCACATAAGATCTAAGATCTCTCGTAGGTCTCTCGCACGTAGGATCTCTCGCACATAGGATCTCTCGCATATAGGATCTCTCGCACATAAGATCTCTCGCACATAGGATCTCTCACACATAAGATCTCTCGCACATAGGATCTCTCGCACATAAGATCTCTCGCACGTAGGATCTCTCGCACATAAGATCTCTCGCACTTAGGATCTCTCGCACATAGGATCTCTCGCATATAGGATCTCTCGCACGTAGGATCTCTCGCACATAGGATCTCTCGCATATAGGATCTCTCGCATATAGGATCTCTCGCACATAAGATCTCTCGCACATAGGATCTCTCGCACGTAGGATCTCTCGCACATAGGATCTCTCGCACATAAGATGTCTCGCACATAGGATCTCTCGCACATAGGATCTCTCGCACATAGGATCTCTCGCACATAGGATCTCTCGCATATAGGATCTCTCGCACATAGGATCTCTCGCA
Source organism: Pristionchus fissidentatus (assembly GCA_036245785.1). Lineage (NCBI taxonomy): Eukaryota > Metazoa > Nematoda > Chromadorea > Rhabditida > Neodiplogasteridae > Pristionchus > Pristionchus fissidentatus. The sequence continues at coordinate 26,167,716 of BTSY01000005.1, read as the reverse complement.
CATAAGATCTCTCGCATATAGGATCTCTCGCACGTAGGATCTCTCGCATATAGGATCTCTCGCATATAGGATCTCTCGCACATAGGATCTCTCGCACATAAGATCTCTCGCACATAGGATCTCTCGCACGTAGGATCTCTCGCATATAGGATCTCTCGCATATAGGATCTCTCGCACGTAGGATCTCTCGCATATAGGATCTCTCGCACGTAGGATCTCTCGCACATAGGATCTCTCGCATATAGGATCTCTCGCACATAAGATCTCTCGCACATAAGATCTCTCGCACATAGGATCTCTCACACATAAGATCTCTCGCACATAGGATCTCGTCGCACATAAGATCTCTCGCACGTAGGATCTCTCGCACATAAGATCTCTCGCACTTAGGATCTCTCGCACATAGGATCTCTCGCATATAGGATCTCTCGCACGTAGGATCTCTCGCACATAGGATCTCTCGCATATAGGATCTCTCGCATATAGGATCTCTCGCACATAAGATCTCTCGCACATAGGATCTCTCGCACGTAGGATCTCTCGCACATAGGATCTCTCGCACATAAGATGTCTCGCACATAGGATCTCTCGCACATAGGATCTCTCGCACATAGGATCATAAGATCTCTCGCACATAGGATCTCTCGCACATAGGATCTCTCGCACGTAGGATCTCTCGCACATAGGATCTCTCGCATATAGGATCTCTCGCACATAAGATCTCTCGCACATAGGATCTCTCACACATAAGATCTCTCGCACATAGGATCTCTCGCACATAGGATCTCTCGCACGTAGGATCTCTCGCACATAAGATCTAAGATCTCTCGTAGGTCTCTCGCACGTAGGATCTCTCGCACATAGGATCTCTCGCATATAGGATCTCTCGCACATAAGATCTCTCGCACATAGGATCTCTCACACATAAGATCTCTCGCACATAGGATCTCTCGCACATAAGATCTCTCGCACGTAGGATCTCTCGCACATAAGATCTCTCGCACTTAGGATCTCTCGCACATAGGATCTCTCGCATATAGGATCTCTCGCACGTAGGATCTCTCGCACATAGGATCTCTCGCATATAGGATCTCTCGCATATAGGATCTCTCGCACATAAGATCTCTCGCACATAGGATCTCTCGCACGTAGGATCTCTCGCACATAGGATCTCTCGCACATAAGATGTCTCGCACATAGGATCTCTCGCACATAGGATCTCTCGCACATAGGATCTCTCGCACATAGGATCTCTCGCATATAGGATCTCTCGCACATAGGATCTCTCGCACATAAGATCTCTCGCACATAGGATCTCTCACACATAAGATCTCTCGCACATAGGATCTCTCGCACATAAGATCTCTCGCACGTAGGATCTCTCGCACATAAGATCTCTCGCACTTAGGATCTCTCGCACATAGGATCTCTCGCATATAGGATCTCTCGCACGTAGGATCTCTCGCACATAGGATCTCTCGCATATAGGATCTCTCGCATATAGGATCTCTCGCACATAAGATCTCTCGCACATAGGATCTCTCGCATATAGGATCTCTCGCATATAGGATCTCTCGCACGTAGGATCTCTCGCACGTAGGATCTCTCGCACATAAGATGTCTCGCACATAGGATCTCTCGCACATAGGATCTCTCGCACGTAGGATCTTTCGCATATAGGATCTCTCGCATATAGGATCTCTCGCACGTAGGATCTCTCGCACATAGGATCTCTCGCACATAGGATCTCTCGCATATAGGATCTCTCGCATATAGGATCTCTCGCACATAAGATGTCTCGCACATAGGATCTCTCGCACATAGGATCTCTCGCACATAGGATCTCTCGCACATAAGATGTCTCGCACATAGGATCTCTCGCACATAGGATCTCTCGCACATAGGATCTCTCGCACATAGGATCTCTCGCATATAGGATCTCTCGCACATAGGATCTCTCGCACATAAGATCTCTCGCACATAGGATCTCTCACACATAAGATCTCTCGCACATAGGATCTCTCGCATATAGGATCTCTCGCACGTAGGATCTCTCGCATATAGGATCTCTCGCATATAGGATCTCTCGCACATAGGATCTCTCGCATATAGGATCTCTCGCACGTAGGATCTCTCGCACATAGGATCTCTCGCATATAGGATCTCTCGCATATAGGATCTCTCGCACATAGGATCTCTCGCACATAGGATCTCTCGCACGTAGGATCTCTCGCACATAGGATCTCTCGCACATAGGATCTCTCGCATATAGGATCTCTCGCACATAGGATCTCTCGCACATAAGATCTCTCGCATATAGGATCTCTCGCACGTAGGATCTCTCGCATATAGGATCTCTCGCATATAGGATCTCTCGCACATAGGATCTCTCGCACATAAGATCTCTCGCACATAGGATCTCTCGCACGTAGGATCTCTCGCATATAGGATCTCTCGCATATAGGATCTCTCGCACGTAGGATCTCTCGCATATAGGATCTCTCGCACGTAGGATCTCTCGCACATAGGATCTCTCGCATATAGGATCTCTCGCACATAAGATCTCTCGCACATAGGATCTCTCGCACGTAGGATCTCTCGCACATAGGATCTCTCGCATATAGGATCTCTCGCACATAAGATCTCTCGCACATAGGATCTCTCACACATAAGATCTCTCGCACATAGGATCTCTCGCACATAGGATCTCTCGCACGTAGGATCTCTCGCACATAAGATCTAAGATCTCTCGTAGGTCTCTCGCACGTAGGATCTCTCGCACATAGGATCTCTCGCATATAGGATCTCTCGCACATAAGATCTCTCGCACATAGGATCTCTCACACATAAGATCTCTCGCACATAGGATCTCTCGCACATAAGATCTCTCGCACGTAGGATCTCTCGCACATAAGATCTCTCGCACTTAGGATCTCTCGCACATAGGATCTCTCGCATATAGGATCTCTCGCACGTAGGATCTCTCGCACATAGGATCTCTCGCATATAGGATCTCTCGCATATAGGATCTCTCGCACATAAGATCTCTCGCACATAGGATCTCTCGCACGTAGGATCTCTCGCACATAGGATCTCTCGCACATAAGATGTCTCGCACATAGGATCTCTCGCACATAGGATCTCTCGCACATAGGATCTCTCGCACATAGGATCTCTCGCATATAGGATCTCTCGCACATAGGATCTCTCGCACATAAGATCTCTCGCATATAGGATCTCTCGCACGTAGGATCTCTCGCATATAGGATCTCTCGCATATAGGATCTCTCGCACATAGGATCTCTCGCACATAAGATCTCTCGCACATAGGATCTCTCGCACGTAGGATCTCTCGCATATAGGATCTCTCGCATATAGGATCTCTCGCACGTAGGATCTCTCGCATATAGGATCTCTCGCACGTAGGATCTCTCGCACATAGGATCTCTCGCATATAGGATCTCTCGCACATAAGATCTCTCGCACATAAGATCTCTCGCACATAGGATCTCTCACACATAAGATCTCTCGCACATAGGATCTCGTCGCACATAAGATCTCTCGCACGTAGGATCTCTCGCACATAAGATCTCTCGCACTTAGGATCTCTCGCACATAGGATCTCTCGCATATAGGATCTCTCGCACGTAGGATCTCTCGCACATAGGATCTCTCGCATATAGGATCTCTCGCATATAGGATCTCTCGCACATAAGATCTCTCGCACATAGGATCTCTCGCACGTAGGATCTCTCGCACATAGGATCTCTCGCACATAAGATGTCTCGCACATAGGATCTCTCGCACATAGGATCTCTCGCACATAGGATCTCTCGCACATAGGATCTCTCGCATATAGGATCTCTCGCACATAGGATCTCTCGCACATAAGATCTCTCGCATATAGGATCTCTCGCACGTAGGATCTCTCGCATATAGGATCTCTCGCATATAGGATCTCTCGCACATAGGATCTCTCGCACATAAGATCTCTCGCACATAGGATCTCTCGCACGTAGGATCTCTCGCATATAGGATCTCTCGCATATAGGATCTCTCGCACGTAGGATCTCTCGCATATAGGATCTCTCGCACGTAGGATCTCTCGCACATAGGATCTCTCGCATATAGGATCTCTCGCACATAAGATCTCTCGCACATAAGATCTCTCGCACATAGGATCTCTCACACATAAGATCTCTCGCACATAGGATCTCGTCGCACATAAGATCTCTCGCACGTAGGATCTCTCGCACATAAGATCTCTCGCACTTAGGATCTCTCGCACATAGGATCTCTCGCATATAGGATCTCTCGCACGTAGGATCTCTCGCACATAGGATCTCTCGCATATAGGATCTCTCGCATATAGGATCTCTCGCACATAAGATCTCTCGCACATAGGATCTCTCGCACGTAGGATCTCTCGCACATAGGATCTCTCGCACATAAGATGTCTCGCACATAGGATCTCTCGCACATAGGATCTCTCGCACATAGGATCATAAGATCTCTCGCACATAGGATCTCTCGCACATAGGATCTCTCGCACGTAGGATCTCTCGCACATAGGATCTCTCGCATATAGGATCTCTCGCACATAAGATCTCTCGCACATAGGATCTCTCACACATAAGATCTCTCGCACATAGGATCTCTCGCACATAGGATCTCTCGCACGTAGGATCTCTCGCACATAAGATCTAAGATCTCTCGTAGGTCTCTCGCACGTAGGATCTCTCGCACATAGGATCTCTCGCATATAGGATCTCTCGCACATAAGATCTCTCGCACATAGGATCTCTCACACATAAGATCTCTCGCACATAGGATCTCTCGCACATAAGATCTCTCGCACGTAGGATCTCTCGCACATAAGATCTCTCGCACTTAGGATCTCTCGCACATAGGATCTCTCGCATATAGGATCTCTCGCACGTAGGATCTCTCGCACATAGGATCTCTCGCATATAGGATCTCTCGCATATAGGATCTCTCGCACATAAGATCTCTCGCACATAGGATCTCTCGCACGTAGGATCTCTCGCACATAGGATCTCTCGCACATAAGATGTCTCGCACATAGGATCTCTCGCACATAGGATCTCTCGCACATAGGATCTCTCGCACATAGGATCTCTCGCATATAGGATCTCTCGCACATAGGATCTCTCGCACATAAGATCTCTCGCACATAGGATCTCTCACACATAAGATCTCTCGCACATAGGATCTCTCGCACATAAGATCTCTCGCACGTAGGATCTCTCGCACATAAGATCTCTCGCACTTAGGATCTCTCGCACATAGGATCTCTCGCATATAGGATCTCTCGCACGTAGGATCTCTCGCACATAGGATCTCTCGCATATAGGATCTCTCGCATATAGGATCTCTCGCACATAAGATCTCTCGCACATAGGATCTCTCGCATATAGGATCTCTCGCATATAGGATCTCTCGCACGTAGGATCTCTCGCACGTAGGATCTCTCGCACATAAGATGTCTCGCACATAGGATCTCTCGCACATAGGATCTCTCGCACGTAGGATCTTTCGCATATAGGATCTCTCGCATATAGGATCTCTCGCACGTAGGATCTCTCGCACATAGGATCTCTCGCACATAGGATCTCTCGCATATAGGATCTCTCGCATATAGGATCTCTCGCACATAAGATGTCTCGCACATAGGATCTCTCGCACATAGGATCTCTCGCACATAGGATCTCTCGCACATAAGATCTCTCGCACATAGGATCTCTCGCACGTAGGATCTCTCGCACATAGGATCTCTCGCACATAAGATGTCTCGCACATAGGATCTCTCGCACATAGGATCTCTCGCACATAGGATCTCTCGCACATAGGATCTCTCGCATATAGGATCTCTCGCACATAGGATCTCTCGCACATAAGATCTCTCGCATATAGGATCTCTCGCACGTAGGATCTCTCGCATATAGGATCTCTCGCATATAGGATCTCTCGCACATAGGATCTCTCGCACATAAGATCTCTCGCACATAGGATCTCTCGCACGTAGGATCTCTCGCATATAGGATCTCTCGCATATAGGATCTCTCGCACGTAGGATCTCTCGCATATAGGATCTCTCGCACGTAGGATCTCTCGCACATAGGATCTCTCGCATATAGGATCTCTCGCACATAAGATCTCTCGCACATAAGATCTCTCGCACATAGGATCTCTCACACATAAGATCTCTCGCACATAGGATCTCGTCGCACATAAGATCTCTCGCACGTAGGATCTCTCGCACATAAGATCTCTCGCACTTAGGATCTCTCGCACATAGGATCTCTCGCATATAGGATCTCTCGCACGTAGGATCTCTCGCACATAGGATCTCTCGCATATAGGATCTCTCGCATATAGGATCTCTCGCACATAAGATCTCTCGCACATAGGATCTCTCGCACGTAGGATCTCTCGCACATAGGATCTCTCGCACATAAGATGTCTCGCACATAGGATCTCTCGCACATAGGATCTCTCGCACATAGGATCATAAGATCTCTCGCACATAGGATCTCTCGCACATAGGATCTCTCGCACGTAGGATCTCTCGCACATAGGATCTCTCGCATATAGGATCTCTCGCACATAAGATCTCTCGCACATAGGATCTCTCACACATAAGATCTCTCGCACATAGGATCTCTCGCACATAGGATCTCTCGCACGTAGGATCTCTCGCACATAAGATCTAAGATCTCTCGTAGGTCTCTCGCACGTAGGATCTCTCGCACATAGGATCTCTCGCATATAGGATCTCTCGCACATAAGATCTCTCGCACATAGGATCTCTCACACATAAGATCTCTCGCACATAGGATCTCTCGCACATAAGATCTCTCGCACGTAGGATCTCTCGCACATAAGATCTCTCGCACTTAGGATCTCTCGCACATAGGATCTCTCGCATATAGGATCTCTCGCACGTAGGATCTCTCGCACATAGGATCTCTCGCATATAGGATCTCTCGCATATAGGATCTCTCGCACATAAGATCTCTCGCACATAGGATCTCTCGCACGTAGGATCTCTCGCACATAGGATCTCTCGCACATAAGATGTCTCGCACATAGGATCTCTCGCACATAGGATCTCTCGCACATAGGATCTCTCGCACATAGGATCTCTCGCATATAGGATCTCTCGCACATAGGATCTCTCGCACATAAGATCTCTCGCACATAGGATCTCTCACACATAAGATCTCTCGCACATAGGATCTCTCGCACATAAGATCTCTCGCACGTAGGATCTCTCGCACATAAGATCTCTCGCACTTAGGATCTCTCGCACATAGGATCTCTCGCATATAGGATCTCTCGCACGTAGGATCTCTCGCACATAGGATCTCTCGCATATAGGATCTCTCGCATATAGGATCTCTCGCACATAAGATCTCTCGCACATAGGATCTCTCGCATATAGGATCTCTCGCATATAGGATCTCTCGCACGTAGGATCTCTCGCACGTAGGATCTCTCGCACATAAGATGTCTCGCACATAGGATCTCTCGCACATAGGATCTCTCGCACGTAGGATCTTTCGCATATAGGATCTCTCGCATATAGGATCTCTCGCACGTAGGATCTCTCGCACATAGGATCTCTCGCACATAGGATCTCTCGCATATAGGATCTCTCGCATATAGGATCTCTCGCACATAAGATGTCTCGCACATAGGATCTCTCGCACATAGGATCTCTCGCACATAGGATCTCTCGCACATAAGATGTCTCGCACATAGGATCTCTCGCACATAGGATCTCTCGCACATAGGATCTCTCGCACATAGGATCTCTCGCATATAGGATCTCTCGCACATAGGATCTCTCGCACATAAGATCTCTCGCACATAGGATCTCTCACACATAAGATCTCTCGCACATAGGATCTCTCGCATATAGGATCTCTCGCACGTAGGATCTCTCGCATATAGGATCTCTCGCATATAGGATCTCTCGCACATAGGATCTCTCGCATATAGGATCTCTCGCACGTAGGATCTCTCGCACATAGGATCTCTCGCATATAGGATCTCTCGCATATAGGATCTCTCGCACATAGGATCTCTCGCACATAGGATCTCTCGCACGTAGGATCTCTCGCACATAGGATCTCTCGCACATAGGATCTCTCGCATATAGGATCTCTCGCACATAGGATCTCTCGCACATAAGATCTCTCGCATATAGGATCTCTCGCACGTAGGATCTCTCGCATATAGGATCTCTCGCATATAGGATCTCTCGCACATAGGATCTCTCGCACATAAGATCTCTCGCACATAGGATCTCTCGCACGTAGGATCTCTCGCATATAGGATCTCTCGCATATAGGATCTCTCGCACGTAGGATCTCTCGCATATAGGATCTCTCGCACGTAGGATCTCTCGCACATAGGATCTCTCGCATATAGGATCTCTCGCACATAAGATCTCTCGCACATAGGATCTCTCGCACGTAGGATCTCTCGCACATAGGATCTCTCGCATATAGGATCTCTCGCACATAAGATCTCTCGCACATAGGATCTCTCACACATAAGATCTCTCGCACATAGGATCTCTCGCACATAGGATCTCTCGCACGTAGGATCTCTCGCACATAAGATCTAAGATCTCTCGTAGGTCTCTCGCACGTAGGATCTCTCGCACATAGGATCTCTCGCATATAGGATCTCTCGCACATAAGATCTCTCGCACATAGGATCTCTCACACATAAGATCTCTCGCACATAGGATCTCTCGCACATAAGATCTCTCGCACGTAGGATCTCTCGCACATAAGATCTCTCGCACTTAGGATCTCTCGCACATAGGATCTCTCGCATATAGGATCTCTCGCACGTAGGATCTCTCGCACATAGGATCTCTCGCATATAGGATCTCTCGCATATAGGATCTCTCGCACATAAGATCTCTCGCACATAGGATCTCTCGCACGTAGGATCTCTCGCACATAGGATCTCTCGCACATAAGATGTCTCGCACATAGGATCTCTCGCACATAGGATCTCTCGCACATAGGATCTCTCGCACATAGGATCTCTCGCATATAGGATCTCTCGCACATAGGATCTCTCGCACATAAGATCTCTCGCATATAGGATCTCTCGCACGTAGGATCTCTCGCATATAGGATCTCTCGCATATAGGATCTCTCGCACATAGGATCTCTCGCACATAAGATCTCTCGCACATAGGATCTCTCGCACGTAGGATCTCTCGCATATAGGATCTCTCGCATATAGGATCTCTCGCACGTAGGATCTCTCGCATATAGGATCTCTCGCACGTAGGATCTCTCGCACATAGGATCTCTCGCATATAGGATCTCTCGCACATAAGATCTCTCGCACATAAGATCTCTCGCACATAGGATCTCTCACACATAAGATCTCTCGCACATAGGATCTCGTCGCACATAAGATCTCTCGCACGTAGGATCTCTCGCACATAAGATCTCTCGCACTTAGGATCTCTCGCACATAGGATCTCTCGCATATAGGATCTCTCGCACGTAGGATCTCTCGCACATAGGATCTCTCGCATATAGGATCTCTCGCATATAGGATCTCTCGCACATAAGATCTCTCGCACATAGGATCTCTCGCACGTAGGATCTCTCGCACATAGGATCTCTCGCACATAAGATGTCTCGCACATAGGATCTCTCGCACATAGGATCTCTCGCACATAGGATCTCTCGCACATAGGATCTCTCGCATATAGGATCTCTCGCACATAGGATCTCTCGCACATAAGATCTCTCGCATATAGGATCTCTCGCACGTAGGATCTCTCGCATATAGGATCTCTCGCATATAGGATCTCTCGCACATAGGATCTCTCGCACATAAGATCTCTCGCACATAGGATCTCTCGCACGTAGGATCTCTCGCATATAGGATCTCTCGCATATAGGATCTCTCGCACGTAGGATCTCTCGCATATAGGATCTCTCGCACGTAGGATCTCTCGCACATAGGATCTCTCGCATATAGGATCTCTCGCACATAAGATCTCTCGCACATAAGATCTCTCGCACATAGGATCTCTCACACATAAGATCTCTCGCACATAGGATCTCGTCGCACATAAGATCTCTCGCACGTAGGATCTCTCGCACATAAGATCTCTCGCACTTAGGATCTCTCGCACATAGGATCTCTCGCATATAGGATCTCTCGCACGTAGGATCTCTCGCACATAGGATCTCTCGCATATAGGATCTCTCGCATATAGGATCTCTCGCACATAAGATCTCTCGCACATAGGATCTCTCGCACGTAGGATCTCTCGCACATAGGATCTCTCGCACATAAGATGTCTCGCACATAGGATCTCTCGCACATAGGATCTCTCGCACATAGGATCATAAGATCTCTCGCACATAGGATCTCTCGCACATAGGATCTCTCGCACGTAGGATCTCTCGCACATAGGATCTCTCGCATATAGGATCTCTCGCACATAAGATCTCTCGCACATAGGATCTCTCACACATAAGATCTCTCGCACATAGGATCTCTCGCACATAGGATCTCTCGCACGTAGGATCTCTCGCACATAAGATCTAAGATCTCTCGTAGGTCTCTCGCACGTAGGATCTCTCGCACATAGGATCTCTCGCATATAGGATCTCTCGCACATAAGATCTCTCGCACATAGGATCTCTCACACATAAGATCTCTCGCACATAGGATCTCTCGCACATAAGATCTCTCGCACGTAGGATCTCTCGCACATAAGATCTCTCGCACTTAGGATCTCTCGCACATAGGATCTCTCGCATATAGGATCTCTCGCACGTAGGATCTCTCGCACATAGGATCTCTCGCATATAGGATCTCTCGCATATAGGATCTCTCGCACATAAGATCTCTCGCACATAGGATCTCTCGCACGTAGGATCTCTCGCACATAGGATCTCTCGCACATAAGATGTCTCGCACATAGGATCTCTCGCACATAGGATCTCTCGCACATAGGATCTCTCGCACATAGGATCTCTCGCATATAGGATCTCTCGCACATAGGATCTCTCGCACATAAGATCTCTCGCACATAGGATCTCTCACACATAAGATCTCTCGCACATAGGATCTCTCGCACATAAGATCTCTCGCACGTAGGATCTCTCGCACATAAGATCTCTCGCACTTAGGATCTCTCGCACATAGGATCTCTCGCATATAGGATCTCTCGCACGTAGGATCTCTCGCACATAGGATCTCTCGCATATAGGATCTCTCGCATATAGGATCTCTCGCACATAAGATCTCTCGCACATAGGATCTCTCGCATATAGGATCTCTCGCATATAGGATCTCTCGCACGTAGGATCTCTCGCACGTAGGATCTCTCGCACATAAGATGTCTCGCACATAGGATCTCTCGCACATAGGATCTCTCGCACGTAGGATCTTTCGCATATAGGATCTCTCGCATATAGGATCTCTCGCACGTAGGATCTCTCGCACATAGGATCTCTCGCACATAGGATCTCTCGCATATAGGATCTCTCGCATATAGGATCTCTCGCACATAAGATGTCTCGCACATAGGATCTCTCGCACATAGGATCTCTCGCACATAGGATCTCTCGCACATAGGATCTCTCGCATATAGGATCTCTCGCACATAAGATCTCTCGCACATAGGATCTCTCGCATATAGGATCTCTCGCACATAGGATCTCTCGCACGTAGGATCTCTCGCACATAGGATCTCTCGCACGTAGGATCTCTCGCACATAGGATCTCTCGCATATAGGATCTCTCGCACATAAGATCTCTCGCACATAGGATCTCTCACACATAAGATCTCTCGCACATAGGATCTCTCGCACATAGGATCTCTCGCACGTAGGATCTCTCGCACATAAGATCTAAGATCTCTCGTAGGTCTCTCGCACGTAGGATCTCTCGCACATAGGATCTCTCGCATATAGGATCTCTCGCACATAAGATCTCTCGCACATAGGATCTCTCACACATAAGATCTCTCGCACATAGGATCTCTCGCACATAAGATCTCTCGCACGTAGGATCTCTCGCACATAGGATCTCTCGCACATAGGATCTCTCGCATATAGGATCTCTCGCACATAGGATCTCTCGCACATAAGATCTCTCGCACGTAGGATCTCTCGCATATAGGATCTCTCGCACGTAGGATCTCTCGCATATAGGATCTCTCGCACGTAGGATCTCTCGCATATAGGATCTCTCGCACATAGGATCTCTCGCACATAAGATCTCTCGCACATAGGATCTCTCGCACATAAGATCTCTCGCACATAGGATCTCTCGCACGTAGGATCTCTCGCATATAGGATCTCTCACACATAAGATCTCTCGCACATAGGATCTCTCGCACATAAGATCTCTCGCACGTAGGATCTCTCGCACATAGGATCTCTCGCACGTAGGATCTCTCGCATATAGGATCTCTCGCACATAGGATCTCTCGCACATAAGATCTCTCGCACGTAGGATCTCTCGCATATAGGATCTCTCGCACGTAGGATCTCTCGCATATAGGATCTCTCGCACATAGGATCTCTCGCACATAGGATCTCTCGCACATAAGATCTCTCGCACATAGGATCTCTCGCACATAAGATCTCTCGCACGTAGGATCTCTCGCATATAGGATCTCTCGCACATAGGATCTCTCGCACATAAGATCTCTCGCACATAGGATCTCTCGCACATAAGATCTCTCGCACATAGGATCTCTCGCACGTAGGATCTCTCGCATATAGGATCTCTCACACATAAGATCTCTCGCACATAGGATCTCTCGCACATAAGATCTCTCGCACGTAGGATCTCTCGCACATAGGATCTCTCGCACGTAGGATCTCTCGCATATAGGATCTCTCGCACATAGGATCTCTCGCACATAAGATCTCTCGCACGTAGGATCTCTCGCATATAGGATCTCTCGCACGTAGGATCTCTCGCATATAGGATCTCTCGCACATAGGATCTCTCGCACGTAGGATCTCTCGCATATAGGATCTCTCGCACATAGGATCTCTCGCACATAAGATCTCTCGCACGTAGGATCTCTCGCATATAGGATCTCTCGCACGTAGGATCTCTCGCATATAGGATCTCTCGCACATAAGATGTCTCGCATATAGGATCTCTCGCATATAGGATCTCTCGCACGTAGGATCTCTCGCATATAGGATCTCTCGCACATAGGATCTCTCGCACATAAGATCTCTCGCATATAGGATCTCTCGCACATAGGATCTCTCGCACATAGGATCTCTCGCATATAGGATCTCTCGCACATAAGATCTCTCGCACATAGGATCTCTCGCATATAGGATCTCTCGCACATAGGATCTCTCGCACGTAGGATCTCTCGCACATAGGATCTCTCGCACGTAGGATCTCTCGCACATAGGATCTCTCGCATATAGGATCTCTCGCACATAAGATCTCTCGCACATAGGATCTCTCGCACGTAGGATCTCTCGCATATAGGATCTCTCGCACATAGGATCTCTCGCATATAGGATCTCTCGCACATAGGATCTCTCGCACATAGGATCTCTCGCACATAAGATCTCTCGCACATAGGATCTCTCGCACGTAGGATCTCTCGCATATAGGATCTCTCGCATATAGGATCTCTCGCACATAGGATCTCTCGCACATAAGATCTCTCGCACATAGGGTCTCTCGCATATAGGATCTCTCGCACATAGGATCTCTCGCACGTAGGATCTCTCGCACATAGGATCTCTCGCACGTAGGATCTCTCGCACATAGGATCTCTCGCATATAGGATCTCTCGCACATAAGATCTCTCGCACATAGGATCTCTCACACATAAGATCTCTCGCACATAGGATCTCTCGCACATAGGATCTCTCGCACGTAGGATCTCTCGCATATAGGATCTCTCGCACATAGGATCTCTCGCACATAGGATCTCTCGCACATAAGATCTCTCGCACATAGGATCTCTCGCACATAAGATCTCTCGCACGTAGGATCTCTCGCACATAAGATCTCTCGCACATAGGATCTCTCGCATATAGGATCTCTCGCACGTAGGATCTCTCGCACATAAGATCTCTCGCACGTAGGATCTCTCGCATATAGGATCTCTCGCACATAGGATCTCTCGCACATAGGATCTCTCGCACATAAGATCTCTCGCCCATAGGATCTCTCGCACGTAGGATCTCTCGCATATAGGATCTCTCGCATATAGGATCTCTCGCACATAGGATCTCTCGCACATAAGATCTCTCGCACATAGGATCTCTCGCACATAGGATCTCTCGCACATAGGATCTCTCACACATAAGATCTCTCGCACATAGGGTCTCTCGCACATAGGATCTCTCGCACATAAGATCTCTCGCACGTAGGATCTCTCGCACGTAGGATCTCTCGCATATAGGATCTCTCGCATATAGGATCTCTCGCACGTAGGATCTCTCGCACATAGGATCTCTCGCACATAGGATCTCTCGCACATAGGGTCTCTCGCACATAGGATCTCTCGCACATAGGATCTCTCGCACATAGGATCTCTCGCATATAGGATCTCTCGCACATAGGATCTCTCGCACATAGGATCTCTCGCACATAAGATCTCTCGCACATAGGATCTCTCGCACATAAGATCTCTCGCACGTAGGATCTCTCGCACATAAGATCTCTCGCACATAGGATCTCTCGCATATAGGATCTCTCGCACGTAGGATCTCTCGCACATAAGATCTCTCGCACGTAGGATCTCTCGCACATAAGATCTCTCGCACATAGGATCTCTCGCACATAGGATCTCTCGCACATAGGATCTCTCGCATATAGGATCTCTCGCACATAGGATCTCTCGCACATAAGATCTCTCGCACATAGGATCTCTCGCACATAAGATCTCTCGCACATAGGATCTCTCGCACGTAGGATCTCTCGCATATAGGATCTCTCGCATATAGGATCTCTCGCACATAGGATCTCTCGCATATAGGATCTCTCGCACATAAGATCTCTCGCACATAGGATCTCTCGCACATAGGATCTCTCGCACGTAGGATCTCTCGCACATAGGATCTCTCGCATATAGGATCTCTCGCACATAAGATCTCTCGCACATAGGATCTCTCGCATATAGGATCTCTCGCATATAGGATCTCTCGCACATAGGATCTCTCGCACATAAGATCTCTCGCACATAGGGTCTCTCGCACATAGGATCTCTCGCACATAAGATCTCTCGCACGTAGGATCTCTCGCACGTAGGATCTCTCGCATATAGGATCTCTCGCATATAGGATCTTTCGCACGTAGGATCTCTCGCACATAGGATCTCTCGCACATAGGATCTCTCGCACATAGGGTCTCTCGCACATAGGATCTCTCGCACATAGGATCTCTCGCACATAGGATCTCTCGCATATAGGATCTCTCGCACATAGGATCTCTCGCACATAGGATCTCTCGCACATAAGATCTCTCGCACATAGGATCTCTCGCACATAAGATCTCTCGCACGTAGGATCTCTCGCACATAAGATCTCTCGCACATAGGATCTCTCGCATATAGGATCTCTCGCACGTAGGATCTCTCGCACATAAGATCTCTCGCACGTAGGATCTCTCGCACATAAGATCTCTCGCACATAGGATCTCTCGCACATAGGATCTCTCGCACATAGGATCTCTCGCATATAGGATCTCTCGCACATAGGATCTCTCGCACATAAGATCTCTCGCACATAGGATCTCTCGCACATAAGATCTCTCGCACATAGGATCTCTCGCACGTAGGATCTCTCGCATATAGGATCTCTCGCATATAGGATCTCTCGCACATAGGATCTCTCGCATATAGGATCTCTCGCACATAAGATCTCTCGCACATAGGATCTCTCGCACATAGGATCTCTCGCACGTAGGATCTCTCGCACATAGGATCTCTCGCATATAGGATCTCTCGCACATAAGATCTCTCGCACATAGGATCTCTCACACATAAGATCTCTCGCACATAGGATCTCGTCGCACATAAGATCTCTCGCACGTAGGATCTCTCGCACATAAGATCTCTCGCACTTAGGATCTCTCGCACATATCCTACGTGCCTACGTGCGAGAGATCCTATATGCGAGAGATCTTATGTGCGAGAGATCCTATATGCGAGAGATCCTATGTGCGAGAGATCCTACGTGCGAGAGACCTACGAGAGATCTTAGATCTTATGTGCGAGAGATCCTACGTGCGAGAGATCCTATGTGCGAGAGATCCTATGTGCGAGAGATCTTATGTGTGAGAGATCCTATGTGCGAGAGATCTTATGTGCGAGAGATCCTATATGCGAGAGATCCTATGTGCGAGAGATCCTACGTGCGAGAGATCCTATGTGCGAGAGATCCTATGTGCGAGAGATCTTATGATCCTATGTGCGAGAGATCCTATGTGCGAGAGATCCTATGTGCGAGACATCTTATGTGTGAGAGATCCTATGTGCGAGAGATCCTATATGCGAGAGATCCTATGTGCGAGAGATCCTACGTGCGAGAGATCCTATGTGCGAGAGATCCTATGTGCGAGAGATCTTATGTGCGAGAGATCCTATATGCGAGAGATCCTATGTGCGAGAGATCCTACGTGCGAGAGATCTTATGTGTGAGATCTTATGTGCGAGAGATCCTACGTGCGAGAGATCCTATGTGCGAGAGATCCTATGTGCGAGAGATCTTATGTGTATAGGATCTCTCGCACGTAGGATCTCTCGCATATAGGATCTCTCGCACGTAGGATCTCTCGCACATAGGATCTCTCGCATATAGGATCTCTCGCACATAAGATCTCTCGCACATAGGATCTCTCGCACATAGGATCTCTCGCACGTAGGATCTCTCGCACATAGGATCTCTCGCATATAGGATCTCTCGCACATAAGATCTCTCGCACATAGGATCTCTCACACATAAGATCTCTCGCACATAGGATCTCGTCGCACATAAGATCTCTCGCACGTAGGATCTCTCGCACATAAGATCTCTCGCACTTAGGATCTCTCGCACATATCCTACGTGCCTACGTGCGAGAGATCCTATATGCGAGAGATCTTATGTGCGAGAGATCCTATATGCGAGAGATCCTATGTGCGAGAGATCCTACGTGCGAGAGACCTACGAGAGATCTTAGATCTTATGTGCGAGAGATCCTACGTGCGAGAGATCCTATGTGCGAGAGATCCTATGTGCGAGAGATCTTATGTGTGAGAGATCCTATGTGCGAGAGATCTTATGTGCGAGAGATCCTATATGCGAGAGATCCTATGTGCGAGAGATCCTACGTGCGAGAGATCCTATGTGCGAGAGATCCTATGTGCGAGAGATCTTATGATCCTATGTGCGAGAGATCCTATGTGCGAGAGATCCTATGTGCGAGACATCTTATGTGTGAGAGATCCTATGTGCGAGAGATCCTATATGCGAGAGATCCTATGTGCGAGAGATCCTACGTGCGAGAGATCCTATGTGCGAGAGATCCTATGTGCGAGAGATCTTATGTGCGAGAGATCCTATATGCGAGAGATCCTATGTGCGAGAGATCCTACGTGCGAGAGATCTTATGTGTGAGATCTTATGTGCGAGAGATCCTACGTGCGAGAGATCCTATGTGCGAGAGATCCTATGTGCGAGAGATCTTATGTGTATAGGATCTCTCGCACGTAGGATCTCTCGCATATAGGATCTCTCGCACGTAGGATCTCTCGCACATAGGATCTCTCGCATATAGGATCTCTCGCACATAAGATCTCTCGCACATAGGATCTCTCGCACATAGGATCTCTCGCACGTAGGATCTCTCGCACATAGGATCTCTCGCATATAGGATCTCTCGCACATAAGATCTCTCGCACATAGGATCTCTCACACATAAGATCTCTCGCACATAGGATCTCGTCGCACATAAGATCTCTCGCACGTAGGATCTCTCGCACATAAGATCTCTCGCACGTAGGATCTCTCGCATATAGGATCTCTCGCACATAGGATCTCTCGCACATAAGATCTCTCGCATATAGGATCTCTCGCACATAGGATCTCTCGCACATAGGATCTCTCGCATATAGGATCTCTCGCACATAAGATCTCTCGCACATAGGATCTCTCGCATATAGGATCTCTCGCACATAGGATCTCTCGCACGTAGGATCTCTCGCACATAGGATCTCTCGCACGTAGGATCTCTCGCACATAGGATCTCTCGCATATAGGATCTCTCGCACATAAGATCTCTCGCACATAGGATCTCTCGCACGTAGGATCTCTCGCATATAGGATCTCTCGCACATAGGATCTCTCGCATATAGGATCTCTCGCACATAGGATCTCTCGCACATAGGATCTCTCGCACATAAGATCTCTCGCACATAGGATCTCTCGCACGTAGGATCTCTCGCATATAGGATCTCTCGCATATAGGATCTCTCGCACATAGGATCTCTCGCACATAAGATCTCTCGCACATAGGGTCTCTCGCATATAGGATCTCTCGCACATAGGATCTCTCGCACGTAGGATCTCTCGCACATAGGATCTCTCGCACGTAGGATCTCTCGCACATAGGATCTCTCGCATATAGGATCTCTCGCACATAAGATCTCTCGCACATAGGATCTCTCACACATAAGATCTCTCGCACATAGGATCTCTCGCACATAGGATCTCTCGCACGTAGGATCTCTCGCATATAGGATCTCTCGCACATAGGATCTCTCGCACATAGGATCTCTCGCACATAAGATCTCTCGCACATAGGATCTCTCGCACATAAGATCTCTCGCACGTAGGATCTCTCGCACATAAGATCTCTCGCACATAGGATCTCTCGCATATAGGATCTCTCGCACGTAGGATCTCTCGCACATAAGATCTCTCGCACGTAGGATCTCTCGCATATAGGATCTCTCGCACATAGGATCTCTCGCACATAGGATCTCTCGCACATAAGATCTCTCGCACATAGGATCTCTCGCACGTAGGATCTCTCGCATATAGGATCTCTCGCATATAGGATCTCTCGCACATAGGATCTCTCGCACATAAGATCTCTCGCACATAGGGTCTCTCGCACATAGGATCTCTCGCACATAAGATCTCTCGCACGTAGGATCTCTCGCACGTAGGATCTCTCGCATATAGGATCTCTCGCATATAGGATCTCTCGCACGTAGGATCTCTCGCACATAGGATCTCTCGCACATAGGATCTCTCGCACATAGGGTCTCTCGCACATAGGATCTCTCGCACATAGGATCTCTCGCACATAGGATCTCTCGCATATAGGATCTCTCGCACATAGGATCTCTCGCACATAGGATCTCTCGCACA
The DNA here is from genome assembly GCA_036245785.1 of Pristionchus fissidentatus. Taxonomy (NCBI): domain Eukaryota; kingdom Metazoa; phylum Nematoda; class Chromadorea; order Rhabditida; family Neodiplogasteridae; genus Pristionchus; species Pristionchus fissidentatus. The sequence goes on along the minus strand of BTSY01000005.1, from coordinate 26,148,289 downwards.
TAAGATCTCTCGCACATAGGATCTCTCGCACATAAGATCTCTCGCACGTAGGATCTCTCGCACATAAGATCTCTCGCACATAGGATCTCTCGCATATAGGATCTCTCGCACGTAGGATCTCTCGCACATAAGATCTCTCGCACGTAGGATCTCTCGCACATAAGATCTCTCGCACATAGGATCTCTCGCACATAGGATCTCTCGCACATAGGATCTCTCGCATATAGGATCTCTCGCACATAGGATCTCTCGCACATAAGATCTCTCGCACATAGGATCTCTCGCACATAAGATCTCTCGCACATAGGATCTCTCGCACGTAGGATCTCTCGCATATAGGATCTCTCGCATATAGGATCTCTCGCACATAGGATCTCTCGCATATAGGATCTCTCGCACATAAGATCTCTCGCACATAGGATCTCTCGCACATAGGATCTCTCGCACGTAGGATCTCTCGCACATAGGATCTCTCGCATATAGGATCTCTCGCACATAAGATCTCTCGCACATAGGATCTCTCACACATAAGATCTCTCGCACATAGGATCTCGTCGCACATAAGATCTCTCGCACGTAGGATCTCTCGCACATAAGATCTCTCGCACTTAGGATCTCTCGCACATAGGATCTCTCGCACATAAGATCTCTCGCACGTAGGATCTCTCGCATATAGGATCTCTCGCACGTAGGATCTCTCGCATATAGGATCTCTCGCACATAAGATGTCTCGCATATAGGATCTCTCGCATATAGGATCTCTCGCACGTAGGATCTCTCGCATATAGGATCTCTCGCACATAGGATCTCTCGCACATAAGATCTCTCGCACATAGGATCTCTCGCACATAAGATCTCTCGCACATAGGATCTCTCGCACGTAGGATCTCTCGCATATAGGATCTCTCGCATATAGGATCTCTCGCACATAGGATCTCTCGCACATAAGATCTCTCGCACATAGGGTCTCTCGCACATAGGATCTCTCGCACATAAGATCTCTCGCACGTAGGATCTCTCGCACGTAGGATCTCTCGCATATAGGATCTCTCGCACATAGGATCTCTCGCATATAGGATCTCTCGCACATAGGATCTCTCGCACATAGGATCTCTCGCACATAAGATCTCTCGCACATAGGATCTCTCGCACGTAGGATCTCTCGCATATAGGATCTCTCGCATATAGGATCTCTCGCACATAGGATCTCTCGCACATAAGATCTCTCGCACATAGGGTCTCTCGCACTTAGGATCTCTCGCACATAGGATCTCTCGCATATAGGATCTCTCGCACGTAGGATCTCTCGCATATAGGATCTCTCGCATATAGGATCTCTCGCACGTAGGATCTCTCGCACATAGGATCTCTCGCATATAGGATCTCTCGCACATAAGATCTCTCGCACATAGGATCTCTCACACATAAGATCTCTCGCATATAGGATCTCTCGCACATAGGATCTCTCGCACATAGGATCTCTCGCACATAAGATCTCTCGCACATAGGATCTCTCGCACATAAGATCTCTCGCACGTAGGATCTCTCGCACATAAGATCTCTCGCACATAGGATCTCTCGCATATAGGATCTCTCGCACGTAGGATCTCTCGCACATAAGATCTCTCGCACGTAGGATCTCTCGCACATAAGATCTCTCGCACATAGGATCTCTCGCACATAGGATCTCTCGCACGTAGGATCTCTCGCATATAGGATCTCTCGCACGTAGGATCTCTCGCACATAGGATCTCTCGCATATAGGATCTCTCGCACATAAGATCTCTCGCACATAGGATCTCTCGCACATAGGATCTCTCGCACGTAGGATCTCTCGCACATAGGATCTCTCGCATATAGGATCTCTCGCACATAAGATCTCTCGCACATAGGATCTCTCACACATAAGATCTCTCGCACATAGGATCTCGTCGCACATAAGATCTCTCGCACGTAGGATCTCTCGCACATAAGATCTCTCGCACTTAGGATCTCTCGCACATATCCTACGTGCCTACGTGCGAGAGATCCTATATGCGAGAGATCTTATGTGCGAGAGATCCTATATGCGAGAGATCCTATGTGCGAGAGATCCTACGTGCGAGAGACCTACGAGAGATCTTAGATCTTATGTGCGAGAGATCCTACGTGCGAGAGATCCTATGTGCGAGAGATCCTATGTGCGAGAGATCTTATGTGTGAGAGATCCTATGTGCGAGAGATCTTATGTGCGAGAGATCCTATATGCGAGAGATCCTATGTGCGAGAGATCCTACGTGCGAGAGATCCTATGTGCGAGAGATCCTATGTGCGAGAGATCTTATGATCCTATGTGCGAGAGATCCTATGTGCGAGAGATCCTATGTGCGAGACATCTTATGTGTGAGAGATCCTATGTGCGAGAGATCCTATATGCGAGAGATCCTATGTGCGAGAGATCCTACGTGCGAGAGATCCTATGTGCGAGAGATCCTATGTGCGAGAGATCTTATGTGCGAGAGATCCTATATGCGAGAGATCCTATGTGCGAGAGATCCTACGTGCGAGAGATCTTATGTGTGAGATCTTATGTGCGAGAGATCCTACGTGCGAGAGATCCTATGTGCGAGAGATCCTATGTGCGAGAGATCTTATGTGTATAGGATCTCTCGCACGTAGGATCTCTCGCATATAGGATCTCTCGCACGTAGGATCTCTCGCACATAGGATCTCTCGCATATAGGATCTCTCGCACATAAGATCTCTCGCACATAGGATCTCTCGCACATAGGATCTCTCGCACGTAGGATCTCTCGCACATAGGATCTCTCGCATATAGGATCTCTCGCACATAAGATCTCTCGCACATAGGATCTCTCACACATAAGATCTCTCGCACATAGGATCTCGTCGCACATAAGATCTCTCGCACGTAGGATCTCTCGCACATAAGATCTCTCGCACTTAGGATCTCTCGCACATATCCTACGTGCCTACGTGCGAGAGATCCTATATGCGAGAGATCTTATGTGCGAGAGATCCTATATGCGAGAGATCCTATGTGCGAGAGATCCTACGTGCGAGAGACCTACGAGAGATCTTAGATCTTATGTGCGAGAGATCCTACGTGCGAGAGATCCTATGTGCGAGAGATCCTATGTGCGAGAGATCTTATGTGTGAGAGATCCTATGTGCGAGAGATCTTATGTGCGAGAGATCCTATATGCGAGAGATCCTATGTGCGAGAGATCCTACGTGCGAGAGATCCTATGTGCGAGAGATCCTATGTGCGAGAGATCTTATGATCCTATGTGCGAGAGATCCTATGTGCGAGAGATCCTATGTGCGAGACATCTTATGTGTGAGAGATCCTATGTGCGAGAGATCCTATATGCGAGAGATCCTATGTGCGAGAGATCCTACGTGCGAGAGATCCTATGTGCGAGAGATCCTATGTGCGAGAGATCTTATGTGCGAGAGATCCTATATGCGAGAGATCCTATGTGCGAGAGATCCTACGTGCGAGAGATCTTATGTGTGAGATCTTATGTGCGAGAGATCCTACGTGCGAGAGATCTTATGTGTATAGGATCTCTCGCACGTAGGATCTCTCGCATATAGGATCTCTCGCACGTAGGATCTCTCGCACATAGGATCTCTCGCATATAGGATCTCTCGCACATAAGATCTCTCGCACATAGGATCTCTCGCACATAGGATCTCTCGCACGTAGGATCTCTCGCACATAGGATCTCTCGCATATAGGATCTCTCGCACATAAGATCTCTCGCACATAGGATCTCTCACACATAAGATCTCTCGCACATAGGATCTCGTCGCACATAAGATCTCTCGCACGTAGGATCTCTCGCACATAAGATCTCTCGCACTTAGGATCTCTCGCACATAGGATCTCTCGCATATAGGATCTCTCGCACGTAGGATCTCTCGCACATAGGATCTCTCGCATATAGGATCTCTCGCATATAGGATCTCTCGCACATAAGATCTCTCGCACATAGGATCTCTCGCACGTAGGATCTCTCGCACATAGGATCTCTCGCACATAAGATGTCTCGCACATAGGATCTCTCGCACATAGGATCTCGTCGCACATAAGATCTCTCGCACGTAGGATCTCTCGCACATAAGATCTCTCGCACTTAGGATCTCTCGCACATAGGATCTCTCGCATATAGGATCTCTCGCACGTAGGATCTCTCGCACATAGGATCTCTCGCATATAGGATCTCTCGCATATAGGATCTCTCGCACATAAGATCTCTCGCACATAGGATCTCTCGCACGTAGGATCTCTCGCACATAGGATCTCTCGCACATAAGATGTCTCGCACATAGGATCTCTCGCACATAGGATCTCTCGCACATAGGATCATAAGATCTCTCGCACATAGGATCTCTCACACATAAGATCTCTCGCACATAGGATCTCTCGCACATAAGATCTCTCGCACGTAGGATCTCTCGCACATAAGATCTCTCGCACTTAGGATCTCTCGCACATAGGATCTCTCGCATATAGGATCTCTCGCACGTAGGATCTCTCGCACGTAGGATCTCTCGCACATAAGATCTCACACATAAGATCTCTCGCACGTAGGATCTCTCGCACATAGGATCTCTCGCACGTAGGATCTCTCGCACATAGGATCTCTCGCACATAAGATGTCTCGCACATAGGATCTCTCGCACATAGGATCTCTCGCACATAGGATCTCTCGCACATAGGATCTCTCGCATATAGGATCTCTCGCACATAGGATCTCTCGCACATAAGATCTCTCGCATATAGGATCTCTCGCACGTAGGATCTCTCGCATATAGGATCTCTCGCATATAGGATCTCTCGCACATAGGATCTCTCGCACATAAGATCTCTCGCACATAGGATCTCTCGCACGTAGGATCTCTCGCACATAGGATCTCTCGCATATAGGATCTCTCGCACATAAGATCTCTCGCACATAGGATCTCTCGCACGTAGGATCTCTCGCACATAGGATCTCTCGCATATAGGATCTCTCGCACATAAGATCTCTCGCACATAGGATCTCTCACACATAAGATCTCTCGCACATAGGATCTCTCGCACATAGGATCTCTCGCACGTAGGATCTCTCGCACATAAGATCTAAGATCTCTCGTAGGTCTTTCGCACGTAGGATCTCTCGCACATAGGATCTCTCGCATATAGGATCTCTCGCACATAAGATCTCTCGCACATAGGATCTCTCACACATAAGATCTCTCGCACATAGGATCTCTCGCACATAAGATCTCTCGCACGTAGGATCTCTCGCACATAAGATCTCTCGCACTTAGGATCTCTCGCACATAGGATCTCTCGCATATAGGATCTCTCGCACGTAGGATCTCTCGCACATAGGATCTCTCGCATATAGGATCTCTCGCATATAGGATCTCTCGCACATAAGATCTCTCGCACATAGGATCTCTCGCACGTAGGATCTCTCGCACATAGGATCTCTCGCACATAAGATGTCTCGCACATAGGATCTCTCGCACATAGGATCTCTCGCACATAGGATCTCTCGCACATAGGATCTCTCGCATATAGGATCTCTCGCACATAGGATCTCTCGCACATAAGATCTCTCGCATATAGGATCTCTCGCACGTAGGATCTCTCGCATATAGGATCTCTCGCATATAGGATCTCTCGCACATAGGATCTCTCGCACATAAGATCTCTCGCACATAGGATCTCTCGCACGTAGGATCTCTCGCATATAGGATCTCTCGCATATAGGATCTCTCGCACGTAGGATCTCTCGCATATAGGATCTCTCGCACGTAGGATCTCTCGCACATAGGATCTCTCGCATATAGGATCTCTCGCACATAAAATCTCTCGCACATAGGATCTCTCGCACATAGGATCTCTCGCACGTAGGATCTCTCGCACATAGGATCTCTCGCATATAGGATCTCTCGCACATAAGATCTCTCGCACATAGGATCTCTCACACATAAGATCTCTCGCACATAGGATCTCGTCGCACATAAGATCTCTCGCACGTAGGATCTCTCGCACATAAGATCTCTCGCACTTAGGATCTCTCGCACATAGGATCTCTCGCATATAGGATCTCTCGCACGTAGGATCTCTCGCACATAGGATCTCTCGCATATAGGATCTCTCGCATATAGGATCTCTCGCACATAAGATCTCTCGCACATAGGATCTCTCGCACGTAGGATCTCTCGCACATAGGATCTCTCGCACATAAGATGTCTCGCACATAGGATCTCTCGCACATAGGATCTCTCGCACATAAGATCTCTCGCACATAGGATCTCTCGCACGTAGGATCTCTCGCACATAGGATCTCTCGCACATAAGATGTCTCGCACATAGGATCTCTCGCACATAGGATCTCTCGCACATAGGATCATAAGATCTCTCGCACATAGGATCTCTCGCACATAGGATCTCTCGCACATAGGATCTCTCGCACATAGGATCTCTCGCATATAGGATCTCTCGCACATAGGATCTCTCGCACATAAGATCTCTCGCATATAGGATCTCTCGCACGTAGGATCTCTCGCATATAGGATCTCTCGCATATAGGATCTCTCGCACATAGGATCTCTCGCACATAAGATCTCTCGCACATAGGATCTCTCGCACGTAGGATCTCTCGCATATAGGATCTCTCGCATATAGGATCTCTCGCACGTAGGATCTCTCGCATATAGGATCTCTCGCACGTAGGATCTCTCGCACATAGGATCTCTCGCATATAGGATCTCTCGCACATAAAATCTCTCGCACATAGGATCTCTCGCACATAGGATCTCTCGCACGTAGGATCTCTCGCACATAGGATCTCTCGCACATAGGATCTCTCGCACATAAGATGTCTCGCACATAGGATCTCTCGCACATAGGATCTCTCGCACATAGGATCATAAGATCTCTCGCACATAGGATCTCTCGCACATAGGATCTCTCGCACATAGGATCTCTCGCACATAGGATCTCTCGCATATAGGATCTCTCGCACATAGGATCTCTCGCACATAAGATCTCTCGCATATAGGATCTCTCGCACGTAGGATCTCTCGCATATAGGATCTCTCGCATATAGGATCTCTCGCACATAGGATCTCTCGCACATAAGATCTCTCGCACATAGGATCTCTCGCACGTAGGATCTCTCGCATATAGGATCTCTCGCATATAGGATCTCTCGCACGTAGGATCTCTCGCATATAGGATCTCTCGCACGTAGGATCTCTCGCACATAGGAACTCTCGCATATAGGATCTCTCGCACATAAAATCTCTCGCACATAGGATCTCTCGCACATAGGATCTCTCGCACGTAGGATCTCTCGCACATAGGATCTCTCGCATATAGGATCTCTCGCACATAAGATCTCTCGCACATAGGATCTCTCACACATAAGATCTCTCGCACATAGGATCTCGTCGCACATAAGATCTCTCGCACGTAGGATCTCTCGCACATAAGATCTCTCGCACTTAGGATCTCTCGCACATAGGATCTCTCGCATATAGGATCTCTCGCACGTAGGATCTCTCGCACATAGGATCTCTCGCATATAGGATCTCTCGCATATAGGATCTCTCGCACATAAGATCTCTCGCACATAGGATCTCTCGCACGTAGGATCTCTCGCACATAGGATCTCTCGCACATAAGATGTCTCGCACATAGGATCTCTCGCACATAGGATCTCTCGCACATAAGATCTCTCGCACATAGGATCTCTCGCACGTAGGATCTCTCGCACATAGGATCTCTCGCACATAAGATGTCTCGCACATAGGATCTCTCGCACATAGGATCTCTCGCACATAGGATCATAAGATCTCTCGCACATAGGATCTCTCGCACATAGGATCTCTCGCACGTAGGATCTCTCGCACATAGGATCTCTCGCATATAGGATCTCTCGCACATAAGATCTCTCGCACATAGGATCTCTCACACATAAGATCTCTCGCACATAGGATCTCTCGCACATAGGATCTCTCGCACGTAGGATCTCTCGCACATAAGATCTCTCGCACTTAGGATCTCTCGCACATAGGATCTCTCGCATATAGGATCTCTCGCACGTAGGATCATAAGATCTCTCGCACATAGGATCTCTCGCACATAGGATCTCTCGCACGTAGGATCTCTCGCACATAGGATCTCTCGCATATAGGATCTCTCGCACATAAGATCTCTCGCACATAGGATCTCTCACACATAAGATCTCTCGCACATAGGATCTCTCGCACATAAGATCTCTCGCACGTAGGATCTCTCGCATATAGGATCTCTCGCATATAGGATCTCTCGCACATAAGATCTCTCGCACATAGGATCTCTCGCATATAGGATCTCTCGCATATAGGATCTCTCGCACGTAGGATCTCTCGCACGTAGGATCTCTCGCACATAAGATGTCTCGCACATAGGATCTCTCGCACATAGGATCTCTCGCACGTAGGATCTTTCGCATATAGGATCTCTCGCATATAGGATCTCTCGCACGTAGGATCTCTCGCACATAGGATCTCTCGCACATAGGATCTCTCGCATATAGGATCTCTCGCATATAGGATCTCTCGCACATAGGATCTCTCGCACGTAGGATCTCTCGCACATAGGATCTCTCGCATATAGGATCTCTCGCACATAAGATCTCTCGCACATAGGATCTCTCACACATAAGATCTCTCGCACATAGGATCTCTCGCACATAGGATCTCTCGCACGTAGGATCTCTCGCACATAGGATCTCTCGCACATAGGATCTCTCGCACATAAGATCTCTCGCACATAGGATCTCTCGCACATAAGATCTCTCGCACGTAGGATCTCTCGCACATAAGATCTCTCGCACATAGGATCTCTCGCACATAGGATCTCTCGCACATAAGATCTCTCGCACGTAGGATCTCTCGCACATAGGATCTCTCGCATATAGGATCTCTCGCACGTAGGGATCTCTCGCATATAGGATCTCTCGCACGTAGGATCTCTCGCATATAGGATCTCTCGCATATAGGATCTCTCGCATATAGGATCTCTCGCACATAGGATCTCTCGCACATAAGATCTCTCGCACATAGGATCTCTCGCACGTAGGATCTCTCGCATATAGGATCTCTCGCATATAGGATCTCTCGCACATAGGATCTCTCGCACATAAGATCTCTCGCACATAGGGTCTCTCGCACATAGGATCTCTCGCACATAGGATCTCTCGCACATAGGATCTCTCGCATATAGGATCTCTCGCACATAGGATCTCTCGCACATAGGATCTCTCGCACATAAGATCTCTCGCACATAGGATCTCTCGCACATAAGATCTCTCGCACGTAGGATCTCTCGCACATAAGATCTCTCGCACTTAGGATCTCTCGCACATAGGATCTCTCGCATATAGGATCTCTCGCACGTAGGATCTCTCGCATATAGGATCTCTCGCATATAGGATCTCTCGCACGTAGGATCTCTCGCACATAGGATCTCTCGCATATAGGATCTCTCGCACATAAGATCTCTCGCACATAGGATCTCTCACACATAAGATCTCTGGCACATAGGATCTCTCGCACATAAGATCTCTCGCACGTAGGATCTCTCGCACATAAGATCTCTCGCACTTAGGATCTCTCGCACATAGGATCTCTCGCATATAGGATATCTCACACGTAGGATCTCTCGCATATAGGATCTCTCGCATATAGGATCTCTCGCACGTAGGATCTCTCGCACATAGGATCTCTCGCACATAAGATGTCTCGCACATAGGATCTCTCGCACATAGGATCTCTCGCACATAGGATCTCTCGCACATAGGATCTCTCGCATATAGGATCTCTCGCACATAGGATCTCTCGCACATAAGATCTCTCGCACGTAGGATCTCTCGCATATAGGATCTCTCGCACGTAGGATCTCTCGCATATAGGATCTCTCGCACATAAGATGTCTCGCATATAGGATCTCTCGCATATAGGATCTCTCGCACGTAGGATCTCTCGCATATAGGATCTCTCGCACATAGGATCTCTCGCACATAAGATCTCTCGCACATAGGATCTCTCGCACATAAGATCTCTCGCACATAGGATCTCTCGCACGTAGGATCTCTCGCATATAGGATCTCTCGCATATAGGATCTCTCGCACATAGGATCTCTCGCACATAAGATCTCTCGCACATAGGGTCTCTCGCACATAGGATCTCTCGCACATAAGATCTCTCGCACGTAGGATCTCTCGCACGTAGGATCTCTCGCATATAGGATCTCTCGCATATAGGATCTCTCGCACGTAGGATCTCTCGCACATAGGATCTCTCGCACATAAGATCTCTCGCACGTAGGATCTCTCGCATATAGGATCTCTCGCACGTAGGATCTCTCGCATATAGGATCTCTCGCACATAAGATGTCTCGCATATAGGATTTCTCGCATATAGGATCTCTCGCATATAGGATCTCTCGCACATAAGATCTCTCGCACATAGGATCTCTCACACATAAGATCTCTGGCACATAGGATCTCTCGCACATAAGATCTCTCGCACGTAGGATCTCTCGCACATAAGATCTCTCGCACTTAGGATCTCTCGCACATAGGATCTCTCGCATATAGGATCTCTCGCACGTAGGATCTCTCGCATATAGGATCTCTCGCATATAGGATCTCTCGCACGTAGGATCTCTCGCACATAGGATCTCTCGCACATAGGATCTCTCGCACATAGGATCTCTCGCACATAGGATCTCTCGCATATAGGATCTCTCGCACATAGGATCTCTCGCACATAAGATCTCTCGCACGTAGGATCTCTCGCATATAGGATCTCTCGCACGTAGGATCTCTCGCATATAGGATCTCTCGCACATAAGATGTCTCGCATATAGGATCTCTCGCATATAGGATCTCTCGCACGTAGGATCTCTCGCATATAGGATCTCTCGCACATAGGATCTCTCGCACATAAGATCTCTCGCACATAGGATCTCTCGCATATAGGATCTCTCGCACGTAGGATCTCTCGCACATAAGATGTCTCGCACATAGGATCTCTCGCACATAGGGTCTCTCGCACATAAGATCTCTCGCACATAGGATCTCTCGCACATAGGGTCTCTCGCACATAGGATCTCTCGCATATAGGATCTCTCGCACGTAGGATCTCTCGCACATAAGATGTCTCGCACATAGGATCTCTCGCACATAGGATCTCTCGCACATAAGATCTCTCGCACATAGGATCTCTCGCACATAGGGTCTCTCGCACATAGGATCTCTCGCATATAGGATCTCTCGCACATAAGATCTCTCGCACATAGGATCTCTCGCACATTAGATCTCTCGCACATAGGATCTCTCGCACATAAGATCTCTCGCACGTAGGATCTCTCGCACATAGGATCTCTCGCATATAGGATCTCTCGCACGTAGGGATCTCTCGCATATAGGATCTCTCGCACGTAGGATCTCTCGCACATAAGATCTCTCGCACGTAGGGATCTCTCGCATATAGGATCTCTCGCATATAGGATCTCTCGCACGTAGGATCTCTCGCACATAGGATCTCTCGCATATAGGATCTCTCGCACATAGGATCTCTCGCATATAGGATCTCTCGCACGTAGGATCTCTCGCATATAGGATCTCTCGCACGTAGGATCTCTCGCATATAGGATCTCTCGCACGTAGGATCTCTCGCATATAGGATCTCTCGCACGTAGGATCTCTCGCATATAGGATCTCTCGCATATAGGATCTCTCGCACGTAGGATCTCTCGCACATAGGATCTCTCGCATATAGGATCTCTCGCACGTAGGATCTCTCGCACATAGGATCTCGCGCATATAGGATCTCTCGCACATAGGATCTCTCGCATATAGGATCTCTCGCACGTAGGATCTCTCGCATATAGGATCTCTCGCACATAGGATCTCTCGCATATAGGATCTCTCGCACATAAGATCTCTGGCACATAGGATCTCTCGCACATAGGGTCTCTCGCACATAGGATTTCTCGCACATAAGATCTCTCGCACATAGGATCTCTCGCACATAAGATCTCTCGCACGTAGGATCTCTCGCACATAAGATCTCTCGCACTTAGGATCTCTCGCACATAGGATCTCTCGCATATAGGATCTCTCGCACATAAGATCTCTGGCACATAGGATCTCTCGCACATAAGATCTCTCGCACATAGGATCTCTCGCACATTAGATCTCTCGCACATAGGATCTCTCGCACATAAGATCTCTCGCACGTAGGATCTCTCGCACATAGGATCTCTCGCATATAGGATCTCTCGCACGTAGGGATCTCTCGCATATAGGATCTCTCGCACGTAGGATCTCTCGCACATAAGATCTCTCGCACATAGGATCTCTCGCACATAGGGTCTCTCGCACATAGGATCTCTCGCACATAGGATCTCTCGCACATAGGATCTCTCGCATATAGGATCTCTCGCACATAAGATCTCTCGCACATAGGATCTCTCGCACATAGGATCTCTCGCACATAGGATCTCTCGCACATAGGATCTCTCGCATATAGGATCTCTCGCACGTAGGATCTCTCGCACATAAGATGTCTCGCACATAGGATCTCTCGCACATAGGATCTCTCGCACATAGGATCTCTCGCACATAGGATCTCTCGCATATAGGATCTCTCGCACGTAGGATCTCTCGCACATAGGATCTCTCGCATATAGGATCTCTCGCACGTAGGATCTCTCGCACATAAGATCTCTCGCACATAGGATCTCTCGCACATAAGATCTCTCGCACGTAGGATCTCTCGCACATAGGATCTCTCGCATATAGGATCTCTCGCACGTAGGGATCTCTCGCATATAGGATCTCTCGCACGTAGGATCTCTCGCATATAGGATCTCTCGCATATAGGATCTCTCGCATATAGGATCTCTCGCACATAAGATCTCTCGCACAGAGGTCTCTCTCTCTCGCACTCTCTCGCACATGTGCGAGAGATCCTACGTGCGAGAGATCTTATGTGCGAGAGATCCTACGTGCGAGAGATCCTATGTGCGAGAGATCCTACGTGCGAGAGATCCTATATGCGAGAGATCCTATGTGCGAGAGATCTTATGTGCGAGAGATCCTACGTGCGAGAGATCCTATATGCGAGAGAGAGATCTTATGTGCGAGAGATCCTACGTGCGAGAGATCCTATGTGCGAGAGATCCTAAGTGCGAGAGATCTTATGTGCGAGAGATCCTCTGTGCGATAGATCCTAAGTGCGAGAGATCTTATGTGCCCTATGTGCGAGAGATCGTACGTGCGAGAGATCGTACGTGTGAGAGATCCTCTGTGCGAGAGATCTTATGTGCGAGAGATCTTATGTGCGAGAGATCCTACGTGCGAGAGATCCTATGTGCGAGAGATCCTACGTGCGAGAGATCCTATATGCGAGAGATCCTATGTGCGAGAGATCTTATGTGCGAGAGATCCTACGTGCGAGAGATCCTATATGCGAGAGATCCTATATGCGAGATCCTCTGTGCGATAGATCCTATGTGCGAAAGATCGTACGTGCGAGAGATCTGTGCGAGAGATCCTATATGCGAGAGATCCTATGTGCGAGAGATCCTAAGTGCGAGAGATCCTACGTGCGAGAGATCTTATGTGCGAGAGATCCTATGTGCGAGAGATCCTACGTGCGAGAGATCCTACGTGCGAGAGATCCTATATGCGAGAGATCCTATGTGCGAGAGATCCTATATGCGAGAGATCCTATGTGCGAGAGATCCTACGTGCGAGAGATCCTATATGCGAGAGATCCTATGTGCGAGAGATCTTATATGCGAGAGATCCTACGTGCGAGAGATCCTATATGCGAGAGATCCTATATGCGAGATCCTCTGTGCGATAGATCCTATGTGCGAAAGATCGTACGTGCGAGAGATCTGTGCGAGAGATCCTATATGCGAGAGATCCTATGTGCGAGAGATCCTAAGTGCGAGAGATCCTACGTGCGAGAGATCTTATGTGCGAGAGATCCTATGTGCGAGAGATCCTACGTGCGAGAGATCCTACGTGCGAGAGATCCTATATGCGAGAGATCCTATGTGCGAGAGATCCTATATGCGAGAGATCCTATGTGCGAGAGATCCTAAGTGCGAGAGATCTTATGTGCGAGAGATCCTCTGTGCGATAGATCCTATGTGCGAAAGATCGTACGTGCGAGAGATCCTATGTGCGAGAGATCCTACGTGCGAGAGATCCTATATGCGAGAGATCCTATGTGCGAGAGATCTTATGTGCGAGAGATCCTACGTGCGAGAGATCCTATATGCGAGAGAGAGATCTTATGTGCGAGAGATCCTACGTGCGAGAGATCCTATATGCGAGAGATCCTACGTGCGAGAGATCCTATATGCGAGAGATCCTATGTGCGAGAGATCCTAAGTGCGAGAGATCTTATGTGCGAGAGATCCTCTGTGCGATAGATCCTAAGTGCGAGAGATCTTATGTGCCCTATGTGCGAGAGATCGTACGTGCGAGAGATCGTACGTGTGAGAGATCCTCTGTGCGAGAGATCTTATGTGCGAGAGATCTTATGTGCGAGAGATCCTACGTGCGAGAGATCCTATGTGCGAGAGATCCTACGTGCGAGAGATCTTATGTGCGAGAGATCCTACGTGCGAGAGATCCTATATGCGAGAGATCCTATGTGCGAGAGATCTTATGTGCGAGAGATCCTACGTGCGAGAGATCCTATATGCGAGAGAGAGATCTTATGTGCGAGAGATCCTACGTGCGAGAGATCCTATGTGCGAGAGATCCTAAGTGCGAGAGATCTTATGTGCGAGAGATCCTCTGTGCGATAGATCCTAAGTGCGAGAGATCTTATGTGCCCTATGTGCGAGAGATCGTACGTGCGAGAGATCGTACGTGTGAGAGATCCTCTGTGCGAGAGATCTTATGTGCGAGAGATCTTATGTGCGAGAGATCCTACGTGCGAGAGATCCTATGTGCGAGAGATCCTACGTGCGAGAGATCCTATATGCGAGAGATCCTATGTGCGAGAGATCTTATGTGCGAGAGATCCTACGTGCGAGAGATCCTATATGCGAGAGATCCTATATGCGAGATCCTCTGTGCGATAGATCCTATGTGCGAAAGATCGTACGTGCGAGAGATCTGTGCGAGAGATCCTATATGCGAGAGATCCTATGTGCGAGAGATCCTAAGTGCGAGAGATCCTACGTGCGAGAGATCTTATGTGCGAGAGATCCTATGTGCGAGAGATCCTACGTGCGAGAGATCCTACGTGCGAGAGATCCTATATGCGAGAGATCCTATGTGCGAGAGATCCTATATGCGAGAGATCCTATGTGCGAGAGATCCTAAGTGCGAGAGATCTTATGTGCGAGAGATCCTCTGTGCGATAGATCCTATGTGCGAAAGATCGTACGTGCGAGAGATCTGTGCGAGAGATCCTATATGCGAGAGATCGTACGTGCGAGAGATCCTATATGCGAGAGATCTGTGCGAGAGATCCTATATGCGAGAGATCGTACGTGCGAGAGATCGTACGTGTGAGAGATCCTCTGTGCGAGAGATCTTATGTGCGAGAGATCTTATGTGCGAGAGATCCTACGTGCGAGAGATCCTATGTGCGAGAGATCCTACGTGCGAGAGATCCTATGTGCGAGAGATCCTACGTGCGAGAGATCCTATATGCGAGAGATCTGTGCGATAGATCCTATGTGCGAGAGATCGTACGTGCGAGAGATCTTATGTGCGAGAGATCCTATATGCGAGAGACCCTATGTGCGAGAGATCGTACGTGCGAGAGATCGTACGTGTGAGAGATCCTCTGTGCGAGAGATCTTATGTGCGAGAGATCTTATGTGCGAGAGATCCTATGTGCGAGAGATCCTACGTGCGAGAGATCCTATATGCGAGAGATCCTATGTGCGAGAGATCTTATGTGCGAGAGATCCTACGTGCGAGAGATCCTATATGCGAGAGATCCTATATGCGAGATCCTCTGTGCGATAGATCCTATGTGCGAAAGATCGTACGTGCGAGAGATCTGTGCGAGAGATCCTATATGCGAGAGATCCTATGTGCGAGAGATCCTAAGTGCGAGAGATCCTACGTGCGAGAGATCTTATGTGCGAGAGATCCTATGTGCGAGAGATCCTACGTGCGAGAGATCCTACGTGCGAGAGATCCTATATGCGAGAGATCCTATGTGCGAGAGATCCTATATGCGAGAGATCCTATGTGCGAGAGATCCTAAGTGCGAGAGATCTTATGTGCGAGAGATCCTCTGTGCGATAGATCCTATGTGCGAAAGATCGTACGTGCGAGAGATCTGTGCGAGAGATCCTATATGCGAGAGATCGTACGTGCGAGAGATCCTATATGCGAGAGATCTGTGCGAGAGATCCTATATGCGAGAGATCGTACGTGCGAGAGATCGTACGTGTGAGAGATCCTCTGTGCGAGAGATCTTATGTGCGAGAGATCTTATGTGCGAGAGATCCTACGTGCGAGAGATCCTATGTGCGAGAGATCCTACGTGCGAGAGATCCTATGTGCGAGAGATCCTACGTGCGAGAGATCCTATATGCGAGAGATCTGTGCGATAGATCCTATGTGCGAGAGATCGTACGTGCGAGAGATCTTATGTGCGAGAGATCCTATATGCGAGAGACCCTATGTGCGAGAGATCGTACGTGCGAGAGATCGTACGTGTGAGAGATCCTCTGTGCGAGAGATCTTATGTGCGAGAGATCTTATGTGCGAGAGATCCTACGTGCGAGAGATCCTATGTGCGAGAGATCCTACGTGCGAGAGATCCTATATGCGAGAGATCCTATGTGCGAGAGATCTTATGTGCGAGAGATCCTACGTGCGAGAGATCCTATATGCGAGAGATCCTATGTGCGAGAGATCCTACGTGCGAGAGATCCTATATGCGAGAGATCCTATGTGCGAGAGATCCTATGTGCGAGAGATCCTATGTGCGAGAGATCCTATGTGCGAGACATCTTATGTGCGAGAGATCCTACGTGCGAGAGATCCTATATGCGAGAGATCCTATGTGCGAGAGATCCTATGTGCGAGAGATCCTATGTGCGAGAGATCCTATGTGCGAGAGATCCTATGTGCGAGAGATCTTATGTGCGAGAGATCCTATATGCGAGAGACCCTATGTGCGAGAGATCCTATGTGCGAGAGATCTTATGTGCGAGAGATCATATATGCGAGAGATCCTATGTGCGAGAGATCCTATGTGCGAGAGATCCTATGTGCGAGAGATCCTATGTGCGAGAGATCCTATGTGCGAGACATCTTATGTGCGAGAGATCCTACGTGCGAGAGATCCTCTGTGCGAGAGATCTTATGTGCGAGAGATCTTATGTGCGAGAGATCTTATGTGCGAGAGATCCTATATGCGAGAGATCCTATGTGCGAGAGATCCTACGTGCGAGAGATCCTATATGCGAGAGATCGTACGTGCGAGAGATCGTACGTGTGAGAGATCCTCTGTGCGAGAGATCTTATGTGCGAGAGATCTTATGTGCGAGAGATCCTACGTGCGAGAGATCCTATGTGCGAGAGATCCTACGTGCGAGAGATCCTATATGCGAGAGATCCTATGTGCGAGAGATCTTATGTGCGAGAGATCCTACGTGCGAGAGATCCTATATGCGAGAGATCCTATATGCGAGATCCTCTGTGCGATAGATCCTATGTGCGAAAGATCGTACGTGCGAGAGATCTGTGCGAGAGATCCTATATGCGAGAGATCCTATGTGCGAGAGATCCTAAGTGCGAGAGATCCTACGTGCGAGAGATCTTATGTGCGAGAGATCCTATGTGCGAGAGATCCTACGTGCGAGAGATCCTACGTGCGAGAGATCCTATATGCGAGAGATCCTATGTGCGAGAGATCCTATATGCGAGAGATCCTATGTGCGAGAGATCCTAAGTGCGAGAGATCTTATGTGCGAGAGATCCTCTGTGCGATAGATCCTATGTGCGAAAGATCGTACGTGCGAGAGATCTGTGCGAGAGATCCTATATGCGAGAGATCGTACGTGCGAGAGATCCTATATGCGAGAGATCTGTGCGAGAGATCCTATATGCGAGAGATCGTACGTGCGAGAGATCGTACGTGTGAGAGATCCTCTGTGCGAGAGATCTTATGTGCGAGAGATCTTATGTGCGAGAGATCCTACGTGCGAGAGATCCTATGTGCGAGAGATCCTACGTGCGAGAGATCCTATGTGCGAGAGATCCTACGTGCGAGAGATCCTATATGCGAGAGATCTGTGCGATAGATCCTATGTGCGAGAGATCGTACGTGCGAGAGATCTTATGTGCGAGAGATCCTATATGCGAGAGACCCTATGTGCGAGAGATCGTACGTGCGAGAGATCGTACGTGTGAGAGATCCTCTGTGCGAGAGATCTTATGTGCGAGAGATCTTATGTGCGAGAGATCCTATGTGCGAGAGATCCTACGTGCGAGAGATCCTATATGCGAGAGATCCTATGTGCGAGAGATCTTATGTGCGAGAGATCCTACGTGCGAGAGATCCTATATGCGAGAGATCCTATATGCGAGATCCTCTGTGCGATAGATCCTATGTGCGAAGATCTCTCACACATAAGATCTCTCGCACATAGGATCTCTCGCACATAGGATCTCTCGCACGTAGGATCTCTCGCACATAGGATCTCTCGCACATAGGATCTCTCGCACATAAGATCTCTCGCACATAGGATCTCTCGCACATAAGATCTCTCGCACGTAGGATCTCTCGCACATAAGATCTCTCGCACATAGGATCTCTCGCACATAGGATCTCTCGCACATAAGATCTCTCGCACGTAGGATCTCTCGCACATAGGATCTCTCGCATATAGGATCTCTCGCACGTAGGGATCTCTCGCATATAGGATCTCTCGCACATAGGATCTCTCGCACATAAGATCTCTCGCACGTAGGATCTCTCGCACATAAGATCTCTCGCACATAAGATCTCTCGCATATAGGATCTCTCGCACATAGGATCTCTCGCACATAAGATCTCTCGCACGTAGGATCTCTCGCATATAGGATCTCTCGCACGTAGGATCTCTCGCACATAGGATCTCTCGCATATAGGATCTCTCGCACATAAGATCTCTCGCACATAGGATCTCTCGCACATAAGATCTCTCGCACGTAGGATCTCTCGCACATAAGATCTCTCGCACTTAGGATCTCTCGCACATAGGATCTCTCGCATATAGGATCTCTCGCACGTAGGATCTCTCGCATATAGGATCTCTCGCATATAGGATCTCTCGCACGTAGGATCTCTCGCACATAGGATCTCTCGCATATAGGATCTCTCGCACATAAGATCTCTCGCACATAGGATCTCTCACACATAAGATCTCTGGCACATAGGATCTCTCGCACATAAGATCTCTCGCACGTAGGATCTCTCGCACATAAGATCTCTCGCACTTAGGATCTCTCGCACATAGGATCTCTCGCATATAGGATCTCTCGCACGTAGGATCTCTCGCATATAGGATCTCTCGCATATAGGATCTCTCGCACGTAGGATCTCTCGCATATAGGATCTCTCGCACATAAGATGTCTCGCATATAGGATCTCTCGCATATAGGATCTCTCGCACGTAGGATCTCTCGCACGTAGGATCTCTCGCACATAGGATCTCTCGCACGTAGGATCTCTCGTACATAGGATCTCTCGCATATAGGATCTCTCGCATATAGGATCTCTCGCACGTAGGATCTCTCGCACGTAGGATCTCTCGCACATAGGATCTCTCGCACATAAGATGTCTCGCACATAGGATCTCTCGCACATAGGATCTCTCGCACATAGGATCTCTCGCACGTAGGATCTCTCGCACATAGGATCTCTCGCACATAAGATGTCTCGCACATAGGATCTCTCGCACATAGGATCTCTCGCACATAGGATCTCTCGCACATAGGATCTCTCGCATATAGGATCTCTCGCACATAGGATCTCTCGCACATAAGATCTCTCGCACGTAGGATCTCTCGCATATAGGATCTCTCGCACGTAGGATCTCTCGCATATAGGATCTCTCGCACATAAGATGTCTCGCATATAGGATCTCTCGCATATAGGATCTCTCGCACGTAGGATCTCTCGCATATAGGATCTCTCGCACATAGGATCTCTCGCACATAAGATCTCTCGCACATAGGATCTCTCGCACATAAGATCTCTCGCACATAGGATCTCTCGCACGTAGGATCTCTCGCATATAGGATCTCTCGCATATAGGATCTCTCGCACATAGGATCTCTCGCACATAAGATCTCTCGCACATAGGGTCTCTCGCACATAGGATCTCTCGCACATAAGATCTCTCGCACGTAGGATCTCTCGCACGTAGGATCTCTCGCATATAGGATCTCTCGCATATAGGATCTCTCGCACGTAGGATCTCTCGCACATAGGATCTCTCGCACATAAGATCTCTCGCACGTAGGATCTCTCGCATATAGGATCTCTCGCACGTAGGATCTCTCGCATATAGGATCTCTCGCACATAAGATGTCTCGCATATAGGATTTCTCGCATATAGGATCTCTCGCATATAGGATCTCTCGCACATAAGATCTCTCGCACATAGGATCTCTCACACATAAGATCTCTGGCACATAGGATCTCTCGCACATAAGATCTCTCGCACGTAGGATCTCTCGCACATAAGATCTCTCGCACTTAGGATCTCTCGCACATAGGATCTCTCGCATATAGGATCTCTCGCACGTAGGATCTCTCGCATATAGGATCTCTCGCATATAGGATCTCTCGCACGTAGGATCTCTCGCACATAGGATCTCTCGCACATAAGATGTCTCGCACATAGGATCTCTCGCACATAGGATCTCTCGCACATAGGATCTCTCGCACATAGGATCTCTCGCATATAGGATCTCTCGCACATAGGATCTCTCGCACATAAGATCTCTCGCACGTAGGATCTCTCGCATATAGGATCTCTCGCACGTAGGATCTCTCGCATATAGGATCTCTCGCACATAAGATGTCTCGCATATAGGATCTCTCGCATATAGGATCTCTCGCACGTAGGATCTCTCGCATATAGGATCTCTCGCACATAGGATCTCTCGCACATAAGATCTCTCGCACATAGGATCTCTCGCACATAAGATCTCTCGCACATAGGATCTCTCGCACATAAGATCTCTCGCACATAGGGTCTCTCGCACATAGGATCTCTCGCACATAAGATCTCTCGCACGTAGGATCTCTCGCATATAGGATCTCTCGCACATAGGATCTCTCGCACATAAGATCTCTCGCACATAGGATCTCTCGCACATAAGATCTCTCGCACATAAGATCTCTCGCACATAGGATCTCTCGCACATAAGATCTCTCGCACATAGGATCTCTCGCACATAAGATCTCTCGCACATAGGGTCTCTCGCACATAGGATCTCTCGCACATAAGATCTCTCGCACGTAGGATCTCTCGCACGTAGGATCTCTCGCATATAGGATCTCTCGCATATAGGATCTCTCGCACGTAGGATCTCTCGCACATAGGATCTCTCGCACATAGGATCTCTCGCACATAGGGTCTCTCGCACATAGGATCTCTCGCACATAGGATCTCTCGCACATAGGATCTCTCGCACATAGGATCTCTCGCACATAGGATCTCTCGCATATAGGATCTCTCGCACATAGGATCTCTCGCACATAGGATCTCTCGCACATAAGATCTCTCGCACATAAGATCTCTCGCACGTAGGATCTCTCGCATATAGGATCTCTCGCACGTAGGATCTCTCGCACATAGGATCTCTCGCACATAGGATCTCTCGCACATAGGGTCTCTCGCACATAGGATCTCTCGCACATAGGATCTCTCGCACATAAGATCTCTCGCACGTAGGATCTCTCGCACGTAGGATCTCTCGCATATAGGATCTCTCGCATATAGGATCTCTCGCACGTAGGATCTCTCGCACATAGGATCTCTCGCACATAAGATCTCTCGCACGTAGGATCTCTCGCATATAGGATCTCTCGCACGTAGGATCTCTCGCATATAGGATCTCTCGCACATAAGATCTCTCGCACATAGGATCTCTCGCACATAAGATCTCTCGCACGTAGGATCTCTCGCACATAAGATCTCTCGCACATAGGATCTCTCGCATATAGGATCTCTCGCACGTAGGATCTCTCGCACATAAGATCTCTCGCACGTAGGATCTCTCGCACATAAGATCTCTCGCACATAGGATCTCTCGCACATAGGATCTCTCGCACATAGGATCTCTCGCATATAGGATCTCTCGCACATAGGATCTCTCGCACATAAGATCTCTCGCACGTAGGATCTCTCGCATATAGGATCTCTCGCACGTAGGATCTCTCGCATATAGGATCTCTCGCATATAGGATCTCTCGCACGTAGGATCTCTCGCACATAGGATCTCTCGCACATAAGATGTCTCGCATATAGGATCTCTCGCACATAAGATGTCTCGCATATAGGATCTCTCGCATATAGGATCTCTCGCACGTAGGATCTCTCGCATATAGGATCTCTCGCACATAGGATCTCTCGCACATAAGATCTCTCGCACATAGGATCTCTCGCACGTAGGATCTCTCGCATATAGGATCTCTCGCATATAGGATCTCTCGCACATAGGATCTCTCGCACATAAGATCTCTCGCACATAGGATCTCTCGCACATAGGGTCTCTCGCACATAGGATCTCTCGCACATAGGATCTCTCGCACATAGGATCTCTCGCATATAGGATCTCTCGCACATAGGATCTCTCGCACATAGGATCTCTCGCACATAAGATCTCTCGCACGTAGGATCTCTCGCACATAAGATCTCTCGCACATAGGATCTCTCGCATATAGGATCTCTCGCACGTAGGATCTCTCGCACATAAGATGTCTCGCACATAGGATCTCTCGCACATAGGGTCTCTCGCACATAAGATCTCTCGCACATAGGATCTCTCGCACATAGGGTCTCTCGCACATAGGATCTCTCGCATATAGGATCTCTCGCACGTAGGATCTCTCGCACATAAGATGTCTCGCACATAGGATCTCTCGCACATAGGATCTCTCGCACATAAGATCTCTCGCACATAGGATCTCTCGCACATAGGGTCTCTCGCACATAGGATCTCTCGCATATAGGATCTCTCGCACATAAGATCTCTCGCACATAGGATCTCTCGCACATTAGATCTCTCGCACATAGGATCTCTCGCACATAAGATCTCTCGCACGTAGGATCTCTCGCACATAGGATCTCTCGCATATAGGATCTCTCGCATATAGGATCTCTCGCATATAGGATCTCTCGCACGTAGGATCTCTCGCACATAGGATCTCTCGCACATAGGATCTCTCGCACATAGGATCTCTCGCATATAGGATCTCTCGCACATAGGATCTCTCGCACATAGGATCTCTCGCATATAAGATCTCTCGCACATAGGATCTCTCGCATATAGGATCTCTCGCACATAGGATCTCTCGCATATAGGATCTCTCGCACGTAGGATCTCTCGCACATAGGATCTCTCGCACGTAGGATCTCTCGCATATAGGATCTCTCGCACGTAGGATCTCTCGCATATAGGATCTCTCGCACGTAGGATCTCTCGCATATAGGATCTCTCGCACGTAGGATCTCTCGCATATAGGATCTCTCGCATATAGGATCTCTCGCACGTAGGATCTCTCGCACATAGGATCTCTCGCATATAGGATCTCTCGCACGTAGGATCTCTCGCACATAGGATCTCGCGCATATAGGATCTCTCGCACATAGGATCTCTCGCATATAGGATCTCTCGCACGTAGGATCTCTCGCATATAGGATCTCTCGCACGTAGGATCTCTCGCATATAGGATGTCTCGCACGTAGGATCTCTCGCATATAGGATCTCTCGCATATAGGATCTCTCGCACGTAGGATCTCTCGCATATAGGATCTCTCGCACGTAGGATCTCTCGCATATAGGATCTCTCGCATATAGGATCTCTCGCACGTAGGATCTCTCGCACATAGGATCTCTCGCATATAGGATCTCTCGCACGTAGGATCTCTCGCATATAGGATCTCTCGCACGTAGGATCTCTCGCATATAGGATCTCTCGCACGTAGGATCTCTCGCATATAGGATCTCTCGCATATAGGATCTCTCGCACGTAGGATCTCTCGCACATAGGATCTCTCGCATATAGGATCTCTCGCACGTAGGATCTCTCGCACATAGGATCTCGCGCATATAGGATGTCTCGCACATAGGATCTCTCGCACATAGGATCTCTCGCACATAAGATCTCTCGCACATAGGATCTCTCGCACATAGGGTCTCTCGCACATAGGATCTCTCGCATATAGGATCTCTCGCACATAAGATCTCTCGCACATAGGATCTCTCGCACATTAGATCTCTCGCACATAGGATCTCTCGCACATAAGATCTCTCGCACGTAGGATCTCTCGCACATAGGATCTCTCGCATATAGGATCTCTCGCACATAGGATCTCTCGCATATAGGATCTCTCGCACATAGGATCTCTCGCATATAGGATCTCTCGCACATAGGATCTCTCGCATATAGGATCTCTCGCACGTAGGATCTCTCGCATATAGGATCTCTCGCACGTAGGATCTCTCGCATATAGGATCTCTCGCACGTAGGATCTCTCGCATATAGGATCTCTCGCACGTAGGATCTCTCGCATATAGGATCTCTCGCATATAGGATCTCTCGCACGTAGGATCTCTCGCACATAGGATCTCTCGCATATAGGATCTCTCGCACGTAGGATCTCTCGCACATAGGATCTCGCGCATATAGGATCTCTCGCACATAGGATCTCTCGCATATAGGATCTCTCGCACGTAGGATCTCTCGCATATAGGATCTCTCGCACATAGGATCTCTCGCATATAGGATCTCTCGCACATAAGATCTCTGGCACATAGGATCTCTCGCACATAGGGTCTCTCGCACATAGGATTTCTCGCACATAAGATCTCTCGCACATAGGATCTCTCGCACATAAGATCTCTCGCACGTAGGATCTCTCGCACATAAGATCTCTCGCACTTAGGATCTCTCGCACATAGGATCTCTCGCATATAGGATCTCTCGCACATAAGATCTCTGGCACATAGGATCTCTCGCACATAAGATCTCTCGCACATAGGATTTCTCGCACATTAGATCTCTCGCACATAGGATCTCTCGCACATAAGATCTCTCGCACGTAGGATCTCTCGCACATAGGATCTCTCGCATATAGGATCTCTCGCACGTAGGGATCTCTCGCATATAGGATCTCTCGCACGTAGGATCTCTCGCACATAAGATCTCTCGCACATAGGATCTCTCGCACATAGGGTCTCTCGCACATAGGATCTCTCGCACATAGGATCTCTCGCACATAGGATCTCTCGCATATAGGATCTCTCGCACATAAGATCTCTCGCACATAGGATCTCTCGCACATAGGATCTCTCGCACATAGGATCTCTCGCACATAGGATCTCTCGCACATAGGATCTCTCGCATATAGGATCTCTCGCACGTAGGATCTCTCGCACATAAGATGTCTCGCACATAGGATCTCTCGCACATAGGATCTCTCGCACATAGGATCTCTCGCACATAGGATCTCTCGCATATAGGATCTCTCGCACGTAGGATCTCTCGCACATAGGATCTCTCGCATATAGGATCTCTCGCACGTAGGATCTCTCGCACATAAGATCTCTCGCACATAGGATCTCTCGCACATAAGATCTCTCGCACGTAGGATCTCTCGCACATAGGATCTCTCGCATATAGGATCTCTCGCACGTAGGGATCTCTCGCATATAGGATCTCTCGCACGTAGGATCTCTCGCATATAGGATCTCTCGCATATAGGATCTCTCGCATATAGGATCTCTCGCACATAAGATCTCTCGCACAGAGGTCTCTCTCTCTCGCACTCTCTCGCACATGTGCGAGAGATCCTACGTGCGAGAGATCTTATGTGCGAGAGATCCTACGTGCGAGAGATCCTATGTGCGAGAGATCCTACGTGCGAGAGATCCTATATGCGAGAGATCCTATGTGCGAGAGATCTTATGTGCGAGAGATCCTACGTGCGAGAGATCCTATATGCGAGAGAGAGATCTTATGTGCGAGAGATCCTACGTGCGAGAGATCCTATGTGCGAGAGATCCTAAGTGCGAGAGATCTTATGTGCGAGAGATCCTCTGTGCGATAGATCCTAAGTGCGAGAGATCTTATGTGCCCTATGTGCGAGAGATCGTACGTGCGAGAGATCGTACGTGTGAGAGATCCTCTGTGCGAGAGATCTTATGTGCGAGAGATCTTATGTGCGAGAGATCCTACGTGCGAGAGATCCTATGTGCGAGAGATCCTACGTGCGAGAGATCCTATATGCGAGAGATCCTATGTGCGAGAGATCTTATGTGCGAGAGATCCTACGTGCGAGAGATCCTATATGCGAGAGATCCTATATGCGAGATCCTCTGTGCGATAGATCCTATGTGCGAAAGATCGTACGTGCGAGAGATCTGTGCGAGAGATCCTATATGCGAGAGATCCTATGTGCGAGAGATCCTAAGTGCGAGAGATCCTACGTGCGAGAGATCTTATGTGCGAGAGATCCTATGTGCGAGAGATCCTACGTGCGAGAGATCCTACGTGCGAGAGATCCTATATGCGAGAGATCCTATGTGCGAGAGATCCTATATGCGAGAGATCCTATGTGCGAGAGATCCTACGTGCGAGAGATCCTATATGCGAGAGATCCTATGTGCGAGAGATCTTATATGCGAGAGATCCTACGTGCGAGAGATCCTATATGCGAGAGATCCTATATGCGAGATCCTCTGTGCGATAGATCCTATGTGCGAAAGATCGTACGTGCGAGAGATCTGTGCGAGAGATCCTATATGCGAGAGATCCTATGTGCGAGAGATCCTAAGTGCGAGAGATCCTACGTGCGAGAGATCCTATATGCGAGAGATCCTATGTGCGAGAGATCTTATGTGCGAGAGATCCTACGTGCGAGAGATCCTATATGCGAGAGAGAGATCTTATGTGCGAGAGATCCTACGTGCGAGAGATCCTATGTGCGAGAGATCCTAAGTGCGAGAGATCTTATGTGCGAGAGATCCTCTGTGCGATAGATCCTAAGTGCGAGAGATCTTATGTGCCCTATGTGCGAGAGATCGTACGTGCGAGAGATCGTACGTGTGAGAGATCCTCTGTGCGAGAGATCTTATGTGCGAGAGATCTTATGTGCGAGAGATCCTACGTGCGAGAGATCCTATGTGCGAGAGATCCTACGTGCGAGAGATCCTATATGCGAGAGATCCTATGTGCGAGAGATCTTATGTGCGAGAGATCCTACGTGCGAGAGATCCTATATGCGAGAGATCCTATATGCGAGATCCTCTGTGCGATAGATCCTATGTGCGAAAGATCGTACGTGCGAGAGATCTGTGCGAGAGATCCTATATGCGAGAGATCCTATGTGCGAGAGATCCTAAGTGCGAGAGATCCTACGTGCGAGAGATCTTATGTGCGAGAGATCCTATGTGCGAGAGATCCTACGTGCGAGAGATCCTACGTGCGAGAGATCCTATATGCGAGAGATCCTATGTGCGAGAGATCCTATATGCGAGAGATCCTATGTGCGAGAGATCCTACGTGCGAGAGATCCTATATGCGAGAGATCCTATGTGCGAGAGATCTTATATGCGAGAGATCCTACGTGCGAGAGATCCTATATGCGAGAGATCCTATATGCGAGATCCTCTGTGCGATAGATCCTATGTGCGAAAGATCGTACGTGCGAGAGATCTGTGCGAGAGATCCTATATGCGAGAGATCCTATGTGCGAGAGATCCTAAGTGCGAGAGATCCTACGTGCGAGAGATCTTATGTGCGAGAGATCCTATGTGCGAGAGATCCTACGTGCGAGAGATCCTACGTGCGAGAGATCCTATATGCGAGAGATCCTATGTGCGAGAGATCCTATATGCGAGAGATCCTATGTGCGAGAGATCCTAAGTGCGAGAGATCTTATGTGCGAGAGATCCTCTGTGCGATAGATCCTATGTGCGAAAGATCGTACGTGCGAGAGATCCTATGTGCGAGAGATCCTACGTGCGAGAGATCCTATATGCGAGAGATCCTATGTGCGAGAGATCTTATGTGCGAGAGATCCTACGTGCGAGAGATCCTATATGCGAGAGAGAGATCTTATGTGCGAGAGATCCTACGTGCGAGAGATCCTATATGCGAGAGATCCTACGTGCGAGAGATCCTATATGCGAGAGATCCTATGTGCGAGAGATCCTAAGTGCGAGAGATCTTATGTGCGAGAGATCCTCTGTGCGATAGATCCTAAGTGCGAGAGATCTTATGTGCCCTATGTGCGAGAGATCGTACGTGCGAGAGATCGTACGTGTGAGAGATCCTCTGTGCGAGAGATCTTATGTGCGAGAGATCTTATGTGCGAGAGATCCTACGTGCGAGAGATCCTATGTGCGAGAGATCCTACGTGCGAGAGATCTTATGTGCGAGAGATCCTACGTGCGAGAGATCCTATGTGCGAGAGATCCTACGTGCGAGAGATCCTATATGCGAGAGATCCTATGTGCGAGAGATCTTATGTGCGAGAGATCCTACGTGCGAGAGATCCTATATGCGAGAGAGAGATCTTATGTGCGAGAGATCCTACGTGCGAGAGATCCTATGTGCGAGAGATCCTAAGTGCGAGAGATCTTATGTGCGAGAGATCCTCTGTGCGATAGATCCTAAGTGCGAGAGATCTTATGTGCCCTATGTGCGAGAGATCGTACGTGCGAGAGATCGTACGTGTGAGAGATCCTCTGTGCGAGAGATCTTATGTGCGAGAGATCTTATGTGCGAGAGATCCTACGTGCGAGAGATCCTATGTGCGAGAGATCCTACGTGCGAGAGATCCTATATGCGAGAGATCCTATGTGCGAGAGATCTTATGTGCGAGAGATCCTACGTGCGAGAGATCCTATATGCGAGAGATCCTATATGCGAGATCCTCTGTGCGATAGATCCTATGTGCGAAAGATCGTACGTGCGAGAGATCTGTGCGAGAGATCCTATATGCGAGAGATCCTATGTGCGAGAGATCCTAAGTGCGAGAGATCCTACGTGCGAGAGATCTTATGTGCGAGAGATCCTATGTGCGAGAGATCCTACGTGCGAGAGATCCTACGTGCGAGAGATCCTATATGCGAGAGATCCTATGTGCGAGAGATCCTATATGCGAGAGATCCTATGTGCGAGAGATCCTAAGTGCGAGAGATCTTATGTGCGAGAGATCCTCTGTGCGATAGATCCTATGTGCGAAAGATCGTACGTGCGAGAGATCTGTGCGAGAGATCCTATATGCGAGAGATCGTACGTGCGAGAGATCCTATATGCGAGAGATCTGTGCGAGAGATCCTATATGCGAGAGATCGTACGTGCGAGAGATCGTACGTGTGAGAGATCCTCTGTGCGAGAGATCTTATGTGCGAGAGATCTTATGTGCGAGAGATCCTACGTGCGAGAGATCCTATGTGCGAGAGATCCTACGTGCGAGAGATCCTATGTGCGAGAGATCCTACGTGCGAGAGATCCTATATGCGAGAGATCTGTGCGATAGATCCTATGTGCGAGAGATCGTACGTGCGAGAGATCTTATGTGCGAGAGATCCTATATGCGAGAGACCCTATGTGCGAGAGATCGTACGTGCGAGAGATCGTACGTGTGAGAGATCCTCTGTGCGAGAGATCTTATGTGCGAGAGATCTTATGTGCGAGAGATCCTATGTGCGAGAGATCCTACGTGCGAGAGATCCTATATGCGAGAGATCCTATGTGCGAGAGATCTTATGTGCGAGAGATCCTACGTGCGAGAGATCCTATATGCGAGAGATCCTATATGCGAGATCCTCTGTGCGATAGATCCTATGTGCGAAAGATCGTACGTGCGAGAGATCTGTGCGAGAGATCCTATATGCGAGAGATCCTATGTGCGAGAGATCCTAAGTGCGAGAGATCCTACGTGCGAGAGATCTTATGTGCGAGAGATCCTATGTGCGAGAGATCCTACGTGCGAGAGATCCTACGTGCGAGAGATCCTATATGCGAGAGATCCTATGTGCGAGAGATCCTATATGCGAGAGATCCTATGTGCGAGAGATCCTAAGTGCGAGAGATCTTATGTGCGAGAGATCCTCTGTGCGATAGATCCTATGTGCGAAAGATCGTACGTGCGAGAGATCTGTGCGAGAGATCCTATATGCGAGAGATCGTACGTGCGAGAGATCCTATATGCGAGAGATCTGTGCGAGAGATCCTATATGCGAGAGATCGTACGTGCGAGAGATCGTACGTGTGAGAGATCCTCTGTGCGAGAGATCTTATGTGCGAGAGATCTTATGTGCGAGAGATCCTACGTGCGAGAGATCCTATGTGCGAGAGATCCTACGTGCGAGAGATCCTATGTGCGAGAGATCCTACGTGCGAGAGATCCTATATGCGAGAGATCTGTGCGATAGATCCTATGTGCGAGAGATCGTACGTGCGAGAGATCTTATGTGCGAGAGATCCTATATGCGAGAGACCCTATGTGCGAGAGATCGTACGTGCGAGAGATCGTACGTGTGAGAGATCCTCTGTGCGAGAGATCTTATGTGCGAGAGATCTTATGTGCGAGAGATCCTACGTGCGAGAGATCCTATGTGCGAGAGATCCTACGTGCGAGAGATCCTATATGCGAGAGATCCTATGTGCGAGAGATCTTATGTGCGAGAGATCCTACGTGCGAGAGATCCTATATGCGAGAGATCCTATGTGCGAGAGATCCTACGTGCGAGAGATCCTATATGCGAGAGATCCTATGTGCGAGAGATCCTATGTGCGAGAGATCCTATGTGCGAGAGATCCTATGTGCGAGACATCTTATGTGCGAGAGATCCTACGTGCGAGAGATCCTATATGCGAGAGATCCTATGTGCGAGAGATCCTATGTGCGAGAGATCCTATGTGCGAGAGATCCTATGTGCGAGAGATCCTATGTGCGAGAGATCTTATGTGCGAGAGATCCTATATGCGAGAGACCCTATGTGCGAGAGATCCTATGTGCGAGAGATCTTATGTGCGAGAGATCATATATGCGAGAGATCCTATGTGCGAGAGATCCTATGTGCGAGAGATCCTATGTGCGAGAGATCCTATGTGCGAGAGATCCTATGTGCGAGACATCTTATGTGCGAGAGATCCTACGTGCGAGAGATCCTCTGTGCGAGAGATCTTATGTGCGAGAGATCTTATGTGCGAGAGATCTTATGTGCGAGAGATCCTATATGCGAGAGATCCTATGTGCGAGAGATCCTACGTGCGAGAGATCCTATATGCGAGAGATCGTACGTGCGAGAGATCGTACGTGTGAGAGATCCTCTGTGCGAGAGATCTTATGTGCGAGAGATCTTATGTGCGAGAGATCCTACGTGCGAGAGATCCTATGTGCGAGAGATCCTACGTGCGAGAGATCCTATATGCGAGAGATCCTATGTGCGAGAGATCTTATGTGCGAGAGATCCTACGTGCGAGAGATCCTATATGCGAGAGATCCTATATGCGAGATCCTCTGTGCGATAGATCCTATGTGCGAAAGATCGTACGTGCGAGAGATCTGTGCGAGAGATCCTATATGCGAGAGATCCTATGTGCGAGAGATCCTAAGTGCGAGAGATCCTACGTGCGAGAGATCTTATGTGCGAGAGATCCTATGTGCGAGAGATCTTATGTGCGAGAGATCCTACGTGCGAGAGATCCTATATGCGAGAGATCCTATATGCGAGATCCTCTGTGCGATAGATCCTATGTGCGAAAGATCGTACGTGCGAGAGATCTGTGCGAGAGATCTTATGTGCGAGAGATCTTATGTGCGAGAGATCCTACGTGCGAGAGATCCTACGTGCGAGAGATCTTATGTGTGAGAGATCCTATGTGCGAGAGATCTTATGTGCGAGAGATCCTATATGCGAGAGATCCTATGTGCGAGAGATCCTACGTGCGAGAGATCCTATATGCGAGAGATCCTACGTGCGAGAGATCCTATGTGCGAGAGATCCTACGTGCGAGAGATCCTATATGCGAGAGATCTGTGCGATAGATCCTATGTGCGAGAGATCGTACGTGCGAGAGATCTTATGTGCGAGAGATCCTATATGCGAGAGACCCTATGTGCGAGAGATCGTACGTGCGAGAGATCGTACGTGTGAGAGATCCTCTGTGCGAGAGATCTTATGTGCGAGAGATCTTATGTGCGAGAGATCCTATGTGCGAGAGATCCTACGTGCGAGAGATCCTATATGCGAGAGATCCTATGTGCGAGAGATCTTATGTGCGAGAGATCCTACGTGCGAGAGATCCTATATGCGAGAGATCCTATATGCGAGATCCTCTGTGCGATAGATCCTATGTGCGAAAGATCGTACGTGCGAGAGATCTGTGCGAGAGATCCTATATGCGAGAGATCCTATGTGCGAGAGATCCTAAGTGCGAGAGATCCTACGTGCGAGAGATCTTATGTGCGAGAGATCCTATGTGCGAGAGATCCTACGTGCGAGAGATCCTACGTGCGAGAGATCCTATATGCGAGAGATCCTATGTGCGAGAGATCCTATATGCGAGAGATCCTATGTGCGAGAGATCCTAAGTGCGAGAGATCTTATGTGCGAGAGATCCTCTGTGCGATAGATCCTATGTGCGAAAGATCGTACGTGCGAGAGATCTGTGCGAGAGATCCTATATGCGAGAGATCGTACGTGCGAGAGATCCTATATGCGAGAGATCTGTGCGAGAGATCCTATATGCGAGAGATCGTACGTGCGAGAGATCGTACGTGTGAGAGATCCTCTGTGCGAGAGATCTTATGTGCGAGAGATCTTATGTGCGAGAGATCCTACGTGCGAGAGATCCTATGTGCGAGAGATCCTACGTGCGAGAGATCCTATGTGCGAGAGATCCTACGTGCGAGAGATCCTATATGCGAGAGATCTGTGCGATAGATCCTATGTGCGAGAGATCGTACGTGCGAGAGATCTTATGTGCGAGAGATCCTATATGCGAGAGACCCTATGTGCGAGAGATCGTACGTGCGAGAGATCGTACGTGTGAGAGATCCTCTGTGCGAGAGATCTTATGTGCGAGAGATCTTATGTGCGAGAGATCCTACGTGCGAGAGATCCTATGTGCGAGAGATCCTACGTGCGAGAGATCCTATATGCGAGAGATCCTATGTGCGAGAGATCTTATGTGCGAGAGATCCTACGTGCGAGAGATCCTATATGCGAGAGATCCTATGTGCGAGAGATCCTACGTGCGAGAGATCCTATATGCGAGAGATCCTATGTGCGAGAGATCCTATGTGCGAGAGATCCTATGTGCGAGAGATCCTATGTGCGAGACATCTTATGTGCGAGAGATCCTACGTGCGAGAGATCCTATATGCGAGAGATCCTATGTGCGAGAGATCCTATGTGCGAGAGATCCTATGTGCGAGAGATCCTATGTGCGAGAGATCCTATGTGCGAGAGATCTTATGTGCGAGAGATCCTATATGCGAGAGACCCTATGTGCGAGAGATCCTATGTGCGAGAGATCTTATGTGCGAGAGATCATATATGCGA
Source organism: Pristionchus fissidentatus (assembly GCA_036245785.1). NCBI lineage: Eukaryota > Metazoa > Nematoda > Chromadorea > Rhabditida > Neodiplogasteridae > Pristionchus > Pristionchus fissidentatus. The sequence goes on along the minus strand of BTSY01000005.1, from coordinate 26,114,428 downwards.
GAGATCCTATGTGCGAGAGATCCTATGTGCGAGAGATCCTATGTGCGAGAGATCCTATGTGCGAGAGATCCTATGTGCGAGACATCTTATGTGCGAGAGATCCTACGTGCGAGAGATCCTCTGTGCGAGAGATCTTATGTGCGAGAGATCTTATGTGCGAGAGATCTTATGTGCGAGAGATCCTATATGCGAGAGATCCTATGTGCGAGAGATCCTACGTGCGAGAGATCCTATATGCGAGAGATCGTACGTGCGAGAGATCGTACGTGTGAGAGATCCTCTGTGCGAGAGATCTTATGTGCGAGAGATCTTATGTGCGAGAGATCCTACGTGCGAGAGATCCTATGTGCGAGAGATCCTACGTGCGAGAGATCCTATATGCGAGAGATCCTATGTGCGAAAGATCGTACGTGCGAGAGATCTGTGCGAGAGATCCTATATGCGAGAGATCCTATGTGCGAGAGATCCTAAGTGCGAGAGATCCTATGTGCGAGAGATCTTATGTGCGAGAGATCCTACGTGCGAGAGATCCTATGTGCGAGAGATCCTACGTGCGAGAGATCCTATATGCGAGAGATCCTCTGTGCGATAGATCCTATGTGCGAAAGATCGTACGTGCGAGAGATCTGTGCGAGAGATCCTATATGCGAGAGATCCTATGTGCGAGAGATCCTAAGTGCGAGAGATCCTACGTGCGAGAGATCCTATATGCGAGAGATCCTATGTGCGAGAGATCCTATGTGCGAGAGATCCTACGTGCGAGAGATCCTATATGCGAGAGATCCTATGTGCGAGAGATCCTAAGTGCGAGAGATCCTACGTGCGAGAGATCCTATATGCGAGAGATCCTATGTGCGAGAGATCTTATGTGCGAGAGATCCTACGTGCGAGAGATCCTACGTGCGAGAGATCCTATATGCGAGAGATCCTATGTGCGAGAGATCCTATATGCGAGAGATCCTATGTGCGAGAGATCCTAAGTGCGAGAGATCTTATGTGCGAGAGATCCTCTGTGCGATAGATCCTATGTGCGAAAGATCGTACGTGCGAGAGATCTGTGCGAGAGATCCTATATGCGAGAGATCGTACGTGCGAGAGATCCTATATGCGAGAGATCTGTGCGAGAGATCCTATATGCGAGAGATCGTACGTGCGAGAGATCGTACGTGTGAGAGATCCTCTGTGCGAGAGATCTTATGTGCGAGAGATCTTATGTGCGAGAGATCCTACGTGCGAGAGATCCTATGTGCGAGAGATCCTACGTGCGAGAGATCCTATGTGCGAGAGATCCTACGTGCGAGAGATCCTATATGCGAGAGATCTGTGCGATAGATCCTATGTGCGAGAGATCGTACGTGCGAGAGATCTTATGTGCGAGAGATCCTATATGCGAGAGACCCTATGTGCGAGAGATCGTACGTGCGAGAGATCGTACGTGTGAGAGATCCTCTGTGCGAGAGATCTTATGTGCGAGAGATCTTATGTGCGAGAGATCCTATGTGCGAGAGATCCTACGTGCGAGAGATCCTATATGCGAGAGATCCTATGTGCGAGAGATCTTATGTGCGAGAGATCCTACGTGCGAGAGATCCTATATGCGAGAGATCCTATATGCGAGATCCTCTGTGCGATAGATCCTATGTGCGAAAGATCGTACGTGCGAGAGATCTGTGCGAGAGATCCTATATGCGAGAGATCCTATGTGCGAGAGATCCTAAGTGCGAGAGATCCTACGTGCGAGAGATCTTATGTGCGAGAGATCCTATGTGCGAGAGATCCTACGTGCGAGAGATCCTACGTGCGAGAGATCCTATATGCGAGAGATCCTATGTGCGAGAGATCCTATATGCGAGAGATCCTATGTGCGAGAGATCCTAAGTGCGAGAGATCTTATGTGCGAGAGATCCTCTGTGCGATAGATCCTATGTGCGAAAGATCGTACGTGCGAGAGATCTGTGCGAGAGATCCTATATGCGAGAGATCGTACGTGCGAGAGATCCTATATGCGAGAGATCTGTGCGAGAGATCCTATATGCGAGAGATCGTACGTGCGAGAGATCGTACGTGTGAGAGATCCTCTGTGCGAGAGATCTTATGTGCGAGAGATCTTATGTGCGAGAGATCCTACGTGCGAGAGATCCTATGTGCGAGAGATCCTACGTGCGAGAGATCCTATGTGCGAGAGATCCTACGTGCGAGAGATCCTATATGCGAGAGATCTGTGCGATAGATCCTATGTGCGAGAGATCGTACGTGCGAGAGATCTTATGTGCGAGAGATCCTATATGCGAGAGACCCTATGTGCGAGAGATCGTACGTGCGAGAGATCGTACGTGTGAGAGATCCTCTGTGCGAGAGATCTTATGTGCGAGAGATCTTATGTGCGAGAGATCCTACGTGCGAGAGATCCTATGTGCGAGAGATCCTACGTGCGAGAGATCCTATATGCGAGAGATCCTATGTGCGAGAGATCTTATGTGCGAGAGATCCTACGTGCGAGAGATCCTATATGCGAGAGATCCTATGTGCGAGAGATCCTACGTGCGAGAGATCCTATATGCGAGAGATCCTATGTGCGAGAGATCCTATGTGCGAGAGATCCTATGTGCGAGAGATCCTATGTGCGAGACATCTTATGTGCGAGAGATCCTACGTGCGAGAGATCCTATATGCGAGAGATCCTATGTGCGAGAGATCCTATGTGCGAGAGATCCTATGTGCGAGAGATCCTATGTGCGAGAGATCCTATGTGCGAGAGATCTTATGTGCGAGAGATCCTATATGCGAGAGACCCTATGTGCGAGAGATCCTATGTGCGAGAGATCTTATGTGCGAGAGATCATATATGCGAGAGATCCTATGTGCGAGAGATCCTATGTGCGAGAGATCCTATGTGCGAGAGATCCTATGTGCGAGAGATCCTATGTGCGAGACATCTTATGTGCGAGAGATCCTACGTGCGAGAGATCCTCTGTGCGAGAGATCTTATGTGCGAGAGATCTTATGTGCGAGAGATCTTATGTGCGAGAGATCCTATATGCGAGAGATCCTATGTGCGAGAGATCCTACGTGCGAGAGATCCTATATGCGAGAGATCGTACGTGCGAGAGATCGTACGTGTGAGAGATCCTCTGTGCGAGAGATCTTATGTGCGAGAGATCTTATGTGCGAGAGATCCTACGTGCGAGAGATCCTATGTGCGAGAGATCCTACGTGCGAGAGATCCTATATGCGAGAGATCCTATGTGCGAGAGATCTTATGTGCGAGAGATCCTACGTGCGAGAGATCCTATATGCGAGAGATCCTATATGCGAGATCCTCTGTGCGATAGATCCTATGTGCGAAAGATCGTACGTGCGAGAGATCTGTGCGAGAGATCCTATATGCGAGAGATCCTATGTGCGAGAGATCCTAAGTGCGAGAGATCCTACGTGCGAGAGATCCTATATGCGAGAGATCCTATGTGCGAGAGATCTTATGTGCGAGAGATCCTACGTGCGAGAGATCCTATATGCGAGAGATCCTATATGCGAGATCCTCTGTGCGATAGATCCTATGTGCGAAAGATCGTACGTGCGAGAGATCTGTGCGAGAGATCTTATGTGCGAGAGATCTTATGTGCGAGAGATCCTACGTGCGAGAGATCCTACGTGCGAGAGATCTTATGTGTGAGAGATCCTATGTGCGAGAGATCTTATGTGCGAGAGATCCTATATGCGAGAGATCCTATGTGCGAGAGATCCTACGTGCGAGAGATCCTATATGCGAGAGATCCTATATGCGAGAGATCCTACGTGCGAGAGATCCTATATGCGAGAGATCCTATGTGCGAGAGATCCTATGTGCGAGAGATCCTATATGCGAGAGATCCTACGTGCGAGAGATCTTATGTGCGAGAGATCCTTTGTGCGAGAGATCTTATGTGCGAGAGATCCTATATGCGAGAGATCCTATGTGCGAGAGATCCTACGTGCGAGAGATCCTATATGCGAGAGATCCTATATGCGAGAGATCCTACGTGCGAGAGATCCTATATGCGAGAGATCCTATGTGCGAGAGATCCTAAGTGCGAGAGATCTTATGTGCGAGAGATCCTACGTGCGAGAGATCCTACGTGCGAGAGATCCTATATGCGAGAGATCTTATGTGCGAGAGATCCTATGTGCGAGAGATCCTATGTGCGAGAGATCCTATATGCGAGAGATCCTATGTGCGAGAGATCCTAAGTGCGAGAGATCTTATGTGCGAGAGATCCTACGTGCGAGAGATCTTATGTGCGAGAGATCCTATGTGCGAGAGATCTTATGTGCGAGAGATCCTATGTGCGAGAGATCCTATATGCGAGAGACCCTATGTGCGAGAGATCCTATGTGCGAGAGATCTTATGTGCGAGAGATCATATATGCGAGAGATCCTATGTGCGAGAGATCCTATGTGCGAGAGATCCTATGTGCGAGAGATCCTATGTGCGAGAGATCCTATGTGCGAGACATCTTATGTGCGAGAGATCCTACGTGCGAGAGATCCTCTGTGCGAGAGATCTTATGTGCGAGAGATCTTATGTGCGAGAGATCTTATGTGCGAGAGATCCTATATGCGAGAGATCCTATGTGCGAGAGATCCTACGTGCGAGAGATCCTATATGCGAGAGATCGTACGTGCGAGAGATCGTACGTGTGAGAGATCCTCTGTGCGAGAGATCTTATGTGCGAGAGATCTTATGTGCGAGAGATCCTACGTGCGAGAGATCCTATGTGCGAGAGATCCTACGTGCGAGAGATCCTATATGCGAGAGATCCTATGTGCGAGAGATCTTATGTGCGAGAGATCCTACGTGCGAGAGATCCTATATGCGAGAGATCCTATATGCGAGATCCTCTGTGCGATAGATCCTATGTGCGAAAGATCGTACGTGCGAGAGATCTGTGCGAGAGATCCTATATGCGAGAGATCCTATGTGCGAGAGATCCTAAGTGCGAGAGATCCTACGTGCGAGAGATCCTATATGCGAGAGATCCTATGTGCGAGAGATCTTATGTGCGAGAGATCCTACGTGCGAGAGATCCTATATGCGAGAGATCCTATATGCGAGATCCTCTGTGCGATAGATCCTATGTGCGAAAGATCGTACGTGCGAGAGATCTGTGCGAGAGATCTTATGTGCGAGAGATCTTATGTGCGAGAGATCCTACGTGCGAGAGATCCTACGTGCGAGAGATCTTATGTGTGAGAGATCCTATGTGCGAGAGATCTTATGTGCGAGAGATCCTATATGCGAGAGATCCTATGTGCGAGAGATCCTATGTGCGAGAGATCCTACGTGCGAGAGATCCTATATGCGAGAGATCGTACGTGCGAGAGATCGTACGTGTGAGAGATCCTCTGTGCGAGAGATCTTATGTGCGAGAGATCATATATGCGAGAGATCCTATGTGCGAGAGATCCTATGTGCGAGAGATCCTATGTGCGAGAGATCCTATGTGCGAGAGATCCTATGTGCGAGAGATCCTATGTGCGAGAGATCCTACGTGCGAGAGATCCTATATGCGAGAGATCGTACGTGCGAGAGATCGTACGTGTGAGAGATCCTCTGTGCGAGAGATCTTATGTGCGAGAGATCATATATGCGAGAGATCCTATGTGCGAGAGATCCTATGTGCGAGAGATCCTATGTGCGAGAGATCCTATGTGCGAGAGATCCTATGTGCGAGACATCTTATGTGCGAGAGATCCTACGTGCGAGAGATCCTCTGTGCGAGAGATCTTATGTGCGAGAGATCTTATGTGCGAGAGATCTTATGTGCGAGAGATCCTATATGCGAGAGATCCTATGTGCGAGAGATCCTACGTGCGAGAGATCCTATATGCGAGAGATCGTACGTGCGAGAGATCGTACGTGTGAGAGATCCTCTGTGCGAGAGATCTTATGTGCGAGAGATCTTATGTGCGAGAGATCCTACGTGCGAGAGATCCTATGTGCGAGAGATCCTACGTGCGAGAGATCCTATATGCGAGAGATCCTATGTGCGAGAGATCTTATGTGCGAGAGATCCTACGTGCGAGAGATCCTATATGCGAGAGATCCTATATGCGAGATCCTCTGTGCGATAGATCCTATGTGCGAAAGATCGTACGTGCGAGAGATCTGTGCGAGAGATCCTATATGCGAGAGATCCTATGTGCGAGAGATCCTAAGTGCGAGAGATCCTATGTGCGAGAGATCTTATGTGCGAGAGATCCTACGTGCGAGAGATCCTATGTGCGAGAGATCCTACGTGCGAGAGATCCTATATGCGAGAGATCCTCTGTGCGATAGATCCTATGTGCGAAAGATCGTACGTGCGAGAGATCTGTGCGAGAGATCCTATATGCGAGAGATCCTATGTGCGAGAGATCCTAAGTGCGAGAGATCCTACGTGCGAGAGATCCTATATGCGAGAGATCCTATGTGCGAGAGATCCTATGTGCGAGAGATCCTACGTGCGAGAGATCCTATATGCGAGAGATCCTATGTGCGAGAGATCCTAAGTGCGAGAGATCCTACGTGCGAGAGATCCTATATGCGAGAGATCCTATGTGCGAGAGATCTTATGTGCGAGAGATCCTACGTGCGAGAGATCCTACGTGCGAGAGATCCTATATGCGAGAGATCCTATGTGCGAGAGATCCTATATGCGAGAGATCCTATGTGCGAGAGATCCTAAGTGCGAGAGATCTTATGTGCGAGAGATCCTCTGTGCGATAGATCCTATGTGCGAAAGATCGTACGTGCGAGAGATCTGTGCGAGAGATCCTATATGCGAGAGATCGTACGTGCGAGAGATCCTATATGCGAGAGATCTGTGCGAGAGATCCTATATGCGAGAGATCGTACGTGCGAGAGATCGTACGTGTGAGAGATCCTCTGTGCGAGAGATCTTATGTGCGAGAGATCTTATGTGCGAGAGATCCTACGTGCGAGAGATCCTATGTGCGAGAGATCCTACGTGCGAGAGATCCTATGTGCGAGAGATCCTACGTGCGAGAGATCCTATATGCGAGAGATCTGTGCGATAGATCCTATGTGCGAGAGATCGTACGTGCGAGAGATCTTATGTGCGAGAGATCCTATATGCGAGAGACCCTATGTGCGAGAGATCGTACGTGCGAGAGATCGTACGTGTGAGAGATCCTCTGTGCGAGAGATCTTATGTGCGAGAGATCTTATGTGCGAGAGATCCTATGTGCGAGAGATCCTACGTGCGAGAGATCCTATATGCGAGAGATCCTATGTGCGAGAGATCTTATGTGCGAGAGATCCTACGTGCGAGAGATCCTATATGCGAGAGATCCTATATGCGAGATCCTCTGTGCGATAGATCCTATGTGCGAAAGATCGTACGTGCGAGAGATCTGTGCGAGAGATCCTATATGCGAGAGATCCTATGTGCGAGAGATCCTAAGTGCGAGAGATCCTACGTGCGAGAGATCTTATGTGCGAGAGATCCTATGTGCGAGAGATCCTACGTGCGAGAGATCCTACGTGCGAGAGATCCTATATGCGAGAGATCCTATGTGCGAGAGATCCTATATGCGAGAGATCCTATGTGCGAGAGATCCTAAGTGCGAGAGATCTTATGTGCGAGAGATCCTCTGTGCGATAGATCCTATGTGCGAAAGATCGTACGTGCGAGAGATCTGTGCGAGAGATCCTATATGCGAGAGATCGTACGTGCGAGAGATCCTATATGCGAGAGATCTGTGCGAGAGATCCTATATGCGAGAGATCGTACGTGCGAGAGATCGTACGTGTGAGAGATCCTCTGTGCGAGAGATCTTATGTGCGAGAGATCTTATGTGCGAGAGATCCTACGTGCGAGAGATCCTATGTGCGAGAGATCCTACGTGCGAGAGATCCTATGTGCGAGAGATCCTACGTGCGAGAGATCCTATATGCGAGAGATCTGTGCGATAGATCCTATGTGCGAGAGATCGTACGTGCGAGAGATCTTATGTGCGAGAGATCCTATATGCGAGAGACCCTATGTGCGAGAGATCGTACGTGCGAGAGATCGTACGTGTGAGAGATCCTCTGTGCGAGAGATCTTATGTGCGAGAGATCTTATGTGCGAGAGATCCTACGTGCGAGAGATCCTATGTGCGAGAGATCCTACGTGCGAGAGATCCTATATGCGAGAGATCCTATGTGCGAGAGATCTTATGTGCGAGAGATCCTACGTGCGAGAGATCCTATATGCGAGAGATCCTATGTGCGAGAGATCCTACGTGCGAGAGATCCTATATGCGAGAGATCCTATGTGCGAGAGATCCTATGTGCGAGAGATCCTATGTGCGAGAGATCCTATGTGCGAGACATCTTATGTGCGAGAGATCCTACGTGCGAGAGATCCTATATGCGAGAGATCCTATGTGCGAGAGATCCTATGTGCGAGAGATCCTATGTGCGAGAGATCCTATGTGCGAGAGATCCTATGTGCGAGAGATCTTATGTGCGAGAGATCCTATATGCGAGAGACCCTATGTGCGAGAGATCCTATGTGCGAGAGATCTTATGTGCGAGAGATCATATATGCGAGAGATCCTATGTGCGAGAGATCCTATGTGCGAGAGATCCTATGTGCGAGAGATCCTATGTGCGAGAGATCCTATGTGCGAGACATCTTATGTGCGAGAGATCCTACGTGCGAGAGATCCTCTGTGCGAGAGATCTTATGTGCGAGAGATCTTATGTGCGAGAGATCTTATGTGCGAGAGATCCTATATGCGAGAGATCCTATGTGCGAGAGATCCTACGTGCGAGAGATCCTATATGCGAGAGATCGTACGTGCGAGAGATCGTACGTGTGAGAGATCCTCTGTGCGAGAGATCTTATGTGCGAGAGATCTTATGTGCGAGAGATCCTACGTGCGAGAGATCCTATGTGCGAGAGATCCTACGTGCGAGAGATCCTATATGCGAGAGATCCTATGTGCGAGAGATCTTATGTGCGAGAGATCCTACGTGCGAGAGATCCTATATGCGAGAGATCCTATATGCGAGATCCTCTGTGCGATAGATCCTATGTGCGAAAGATCGTACGTGCGAGAGATCTGTGCGAGAGATCCTATATGCGAGAGATCCTATGTGCGAGAGATCCTAAGTGCGAGAGATCCTACGTGCGAGAGATCCTATATGCGAGAGATCCTATGTGCGAGAGATCTTATGTGCGAGAGATCCTACGTGCGAGAGATCCTATATGCGAGAGATCCTATATGCGAGATCCTCTGTGCGATAGATCCTATGTGCGAAAGATCGTACGTGCGAGAGATCTGTGCGAGAGATCTTATGTGCGAGAGATCTTATGTGCGAGAGATCCTACGTGCGAGAGATCCTACGTGCGAGAGATCTTATGTGTGAGAGATCCTATGTGCGAGAGATCTTATGTGCGAGAGATCCTATATGCGAGAGATCCTATGTGCGAGAGATCCTACGTGCGAGAGATCCTATATGCGAGAGATCCTATATGCGAGAGATCCTACGTGCGAGAGATCCTATATGCGAGAGATCCTATGTGCGAGAGATCCTATGTGCGAGAGATCCTATATGCGAGAGATCCTACGTGCGAGAGATCTTATGTGCGAGAGATCCTTTGTGCGAGAGATCTTATGTGCGAGAGATCCTATATGCGAGAGATCCTATGTGCGAGAGATCCTACGTGCGAGAGATCCTATATGCGAGAGATCCTATATGCGAGAGATCCTACGTGCGAGAGATCCTATATGCGAGAGATCCTATGTGCGAGAGATCCTAAGTGCGAGAGATCTTATGTGCGAGAGATCCTACGTGCGAGAGATCCTACGTGCGAGAGATCCTATATGCGAGAGATCTTATGTGCGAGAGATCCTATGTGCGAGAGATCCTATATGCGAGAGATCCTATGTGCGAGAGATCCTAAGTGCGAGAGATCTTATGTGCGAGAGATCCTACGTGCGAGAGATCTTATGTGCGAGAGATCCTATGTGCGAGAGATCTTATGTGCGAGAGATCCTATGTGCGAGAGATCCTATATGCGAGAGACCCTATGTGCGAGAGATCCTATGTGCGAGAGATCTTATGTGCGAGAGATCATATATGCGAGAGATCCTATGTGCGAGAGATCCTATGTGCGAGAGATCCTATGTGCGAGAGATCCTATGTGCGAGAGATCCTATGTGCGAGACATCTTATGTGCGAGAGATCCTACGTGCGAGAGATCCTCTGTGCGAGAGATCTTATGTGCGAGAGATCTTATGTGCGAGAGATCTTATGTGCGAGAGATCCTATATGCGAGAGATCCTATGTGCGAGAGATCCTACGTGCGAGAGATCCTATATGCGAGAGATCGTACGTGCGAGAGATCGTACGTGTGAGAGATCCTCTGTGCGAGAGATCTTATGTGCGAGAGATCTTATGTGCGAGAGATCCTACGTGCGAGAGATCCTATGTGCGAGAGATCCTACGTGCGAGAGATCCTATATGCGAGAGATCCTATGTGCGAGAGATCTTATGTGCGAGAGATCCTACGTGCGAGAGATCCTATATGCGAGAGATCCTATATGCGAGATCCTCTGTGCGATAGATCCTATGTGCGAAAGATCGTACGTGCGAGAGATCTGTGCGAGAGATCCTATATGCGAGAGATCCTATGTGCGAGAGATCCTAAGTGCGAGAGATCCTACGTGCGAGAGATCCTATATGCGAGAGATCCTATGTGCGAGAGATCTTATGTGCGAGAGATCCTACGTGCGAGAGATCCTATATGCGAGAGATCCTATATGCGAGATCCTCTGTGCGATAGATCCTATGTGCGAAAGATCGTACGTGCGAGAGATCTGTGCGAGAGATCTTATGTGCGAGAGATCTTATGTGCGAGAGATCCTACGTGCGAGAGATCCTACGTGCGAGAGATCTTATGTGTGAGAGATCCTATGTGCGAGAGATCTTATGTGCGAGAGATCCTATATGCGAGAGATCCTATGTGCGAGAGATCCTATGTGCGAGAGATCCTACGTGCGAGAGATCCTATATGCGAGAGATCGTACGTGCGAGAGATCGTACGTGTGAGAGATCCTCTGTGCGAGAGATCTTATGTGCGAGAGATCTTATGTGCGAGAGATCCTACGTGCGAGAGATCCTATGTGCGAGAGATCCTACGTGCGAGAGATCCTATATGCGAGAGATCCTATGTGCGAGAGATCTTATGTGCGAGAGATCCTACGTGCGAGAGATCCTATATGCGAGAGATCCTATATGCGAGATCCTCTGTGCGATAGATCCTATGTGCGAAAGATCGTACGTGCGAGAGATCTGTGCGAGAGATCCTATATGCGAGAGATCCTATGTGCGAGAGATCCTAAGTGCGAGAGATCCTACGTGCGAGAGATCCTATATGCGAGAGATCCTATGTGCGAGAGATCTTATGTGCGAGAGATCCTACGTGCGAGAGATCCTATATGCGAGAGATCCTATATGCGAGATCCTCTGTGCGATAGATCCTATGTGCGAAAGATCGTACGTGCGAGAGATCTGTGCGAGAGATCTTATGTGCGAGAGATCTTATGTGCGAGAGATCCTACGTGCGAGAGATCCTACGTGCGAGAGATCTTATGTGTGAGAGATCCTATGTGCGAGAGATCTTATGTGCGAGAGATCCTATATGCGAGAGATCCTATGTGCGAGAGATCCTACGTGCGAGAGATCCTATATGCGAGAGATCCTATATGCGAGAGATCCTACGTGCGAGAGATCCTATATGCGAGAGATCCTATGTGCGAGAGATCCTATGTGCGAGAGATCCTATATGCGAGAGATCCTACGTGCGAGAGATCTTATGTGCGAGAGATCCTTTGTGCGAGAGATCTTATGTGCGAGAGATCCTATATGCGAGAGATCCTATGTGCGAGAGATCCTACGTGCGAGAGATCCTATATGCGAGAGATCCTATATGCGAGAGATCCTACGTGCGAGAGATCCTATATGCGAGAGATCCTATGTGCGAGAGATCCTAAGTGCGAGAGATCTTATGTGCGAGAGATCCTACGTGCGAGAGATCCTACGTGCGAGAGATCCTATATGCGAGAGATCTTATGTGCGAGAGATCCTATGTGCGAGAGATCCTATATGCGAGAGATCCTATGTGCGAGAGATCCTACGTGCGAGAGATCCTATATGCGAGAGATCTTATGTGCGAGAGATCCTATGTGCGAGAGATCCTATATGCGAGAGATCCTATGTGCGAGAGATCCTAAGTGCGAGAGATCTTATGTGCGAGAGATCCTACGTGCGAGAGATCTTATGTGCGAGAGATCCTATGTGCGAGAGATCTTATGTGCGAGAGATCCTATGTGCGAGAGATCCTATATGCGAGAGACCCTATGTGCGAGAGATCCTATGTGCGAGAGATCTTATGTGCGAGAGATCATATATGCGAGAGATCCTATGTGCGAGAGATCCTATGTGCGAGAGATCCTATGTGCGAGAGATCCTATGTGCGAGAGATCCTATGTGCGAGACATCTTATGTGCGAGAGATCCTACGTGCGAGAGATCCTCTGTGCGAGAGATCTTATGTGCGAGAGATCTTATGTGCGAGAGATCTTATGTGCGAGAGATCCTATATGCGAGAGATCCTATGTGCGAGAGATCCTACGTGCGAGAGATCCTATATGCGAGAGATCGTACGTGCGAGAGATCGTACGTGTGAGAGATCCTCTGTGCGAGAGATCTTATGTGCGAGAGATCTTATGTGCGAGAGATCCTACGTGCGAGAGATCCTATGTGCGAGAGATCCTACGTGCGAGAGATCCTATATGCGAGAGATCCTATGTGCGAGAGATCTTATGTGCGAGAGATCCTACGTGCGAGAGATCCTATATGCGAGAGATCCTATATGCGAGATCCTCTGTGCGATAGATCCTATGTGCGAAAGATCGTACGTGCGAGAGATCTGTGCGAGAGATCCTATATGCGAGAGATCCTATGTGCGAGAGATCCTAAGTGCGAGAGATCCTACGTGCGAGAGATCCTATATGCGAGAGATCCTATGTGCGAGAGATCTTATGTGCGAGAGATCCTACGTGCGAGAGATCCTATATGCGAGAGATCCTATATGCGAGATCCTCTGTGCGATAGATCCTATGTGCGAAAGATCGTACGTGCGAGAGATCTGTGCGAGAGATCTTATGTGCGAGAGATCTTATGTGCGAGAGATCCTACGTGCGAGAGATCCTATATGCGAGAGATCCTACGTGCGAGAGATCCTATATGCGAGAGATCCTATGTGCGAGAGATCCTATGTGCGAGAGATCCTATATGCGAGAGATCTTATGTGCGAGAGATCCTATATGCGAGAGATCCTATGTGCGAGAGATCCTACGTGCGAGAGATCCTATATGCGAGAGATCCTATATGCGAGAGATCCTACGTGCGAGAGATCCTATATGCGAGAGATCCTATGTGCGAGAGATCCTAAGTGCGAGAGATCTTATGTGCGAGAGATCCTACGTGCGAGAGATCCTACGTGCGAGAGATCCTATATGCGAGAGATCTTATGTGCGAGAGATCCTATGTGCGAGAGATCCTATATGCGAGAGATCCTATGTGCGAGAGATCCTAAGTGCGAGAGATCTTATGTGCGAGAGATCCTACGTGCGAGAGATCTTATGTGCGAGAGATCCTATGTGCGAGAGATCTTATGTGCGAGAGATCCTATGTGCGAGAGATCCTATGTGCGAGAGATCCTATATGCGAGAGATCCTATGTGCGAGAGATCCTATGTGCGAGAGATCCTATGTGCGAGAGACCCTATGTGCGAGAGATCCTATGTGCGAGAGATCTTATGTGCGAGAGATCCTATGTGCGAGAGATCCTATATGCGAGAGATCCTATATGCGAGAGATCCTACGTGCGAGAGATCCTATGTGCGAGAGATCTTATGTGCGAGAGATCCTATGTGCGAGAGATCCTATATGCGAGAGATCCTATATGCGAGAGATCCTACGTGCGAGAGATCCTATATGCGAGAGATCCTACGTGCGAGAGATCCTATATGCGAGAGATCCTATGTGCGAGAGATCCTACGTGCGAGAGATCCTATATGCGAGAGATCCTACGTGCGATAGATCCTATATGCGAGAGATCCTATGTGCGAGAGATCCTAAGTGCGAGAGATCTTATGTGCGAGAGATCCTACGTGCGAGAGATCTTATGTGCGAGAGATCCTATGTGCGAGAGATCTTATGTGCGAGAGATCCTATGTGCGAGAGATCCTATGTGCGAGAGATCCTATATGCGAGAGATCCTATGTGCGAGAGATCCTATGTGCGAGAGATCCTATGTGCGAGAGACCCTATGTGCGAGAGATCCTATGTGCGAGAGATCTTATGTGCGAGAGATCCTATGTGCGAGAGATCCTATATGCGAGAGATCCTATATGCGAGAGATCCTACGTGCGAGAGATCCTATGTGCGAGAGATCTTATGTGCGAGAGATCCTATGTGCGAGAGATCCTATATGCGAGAGATCCTATATGCGAGAGATCCTACGTGCGAGAGATCCTATATGCGAGAGATCCTACGTGCGAGAGATCCTATATGCGAGAGATCCTATGTGCGAGAGATCCTACGTGCGAGAGATCTTATGTGCGAGAGATCCTATGTGCGAGAGATCTTATGTGTGAGAGATCCTATGTGCGAGAGATCTTATGTGCGAGAGATCCTATATGCGAGAGATCCTATGTGCGAGAGATCCTACGTGCGAGAGATCCTATATGCGAGAGATCCTATGTGCGAGAGATCCTACGTGCGAGAGATCCTATATGCGAGAGATCCTATATGCGAGAGATCCTACGTGCGAGAGATCCTATATGCGAGAGATCCTATATGCGAGAGATCCTACGTGCGAGAGATCCTATATGCGAGAGATCCTATGTGCGAGAGATCCTAAGTGCGAGAGATCTTATGTGCGAGAGATCCTACGTGCGAGAGATCCTATATGCGAGAGATCCTACGTGCGAGAGATCCTATATGCGAGAGATCCTATGTGCGAGAGATCCTACGTGCGAGAGATCCTATATGCGAGAGATCCTATATGCGAGAGATCCTACGTGCGAGAGATCCTATATGCGAGAGATCCTATGTGCGAGAGATCCTATATGCGAGAGATCCTATGTGCGAGAGATCCTATGTGCGAGAGATCCTATGTGCGAGAGACCCTATGTGCGAGAGATCCTATGTGCGAGAGATCTTATGTGCGAGAGATCCTATGTGCGAGAGATCCTATATGCGAGAGATCCTATATGCGAGAGATCCTACGTGCGAGAGATCCTATGTGCGAGAGATCTTATGTGCGAGAGATCCTATGTGCGAGAGATCCTATATGCGAGAGATCCTATATGCGAGAGATCCTACGTGCGAGAGATCCTATATGCGAGAGATCCTACGTGCGAGAGATCCTATATGCGAGAGATCCTATGTGCGAGAGATCCTACGTGCGAGAGATCTTATGTGCGAGAGATCCTATGTGCGAGAGATCTTATGTGTGAGAGATCCTATGTGCGAGAGATCTTATGTGCGAGAGATCCTATATGCGAGAGATCCTATGTGCGAGAGATCCTACGTGCGAGAGATCCTATGTGCGAGAGATCTTATGTGCGAGAGATCCTATGTGCGAGAGATCCTATGTGCGAGAGACCCTATGTGCGAGAGATCCTATGTGCGAGAGATCTTATGTGCGAGAGATCCTATGTGCGAGAGATCCTATATGCGAGAGATCCTATATGCGAGAGATCCTACGTGCGAGAGATCCTATGTGCGAGAGATCTTATGTGCGAGAGATCCTATGTGCGAGAGATCCTATATGCGAGAGATCCTATATGCGAGAGATCCTACGTGCGAGAGATCCTATATGCGAGAGATCCTACGTGCGAGAGATCCTATATGCGAGAGATCCTATGTGCGAGAGATCCTACGTGCGAGAGATCTTATGTGCGAGAGATCCTATGTGCGAGAGATCTTATGTGTGAGAGATCCTATGTGCGAGAGATCTTATGTGCGAGAGATCCTATATGCGAGAGATCCTATGTGCGAGAGATCCTACGTGCGAGAGATCCTATATGCGAGAGATCCTATGTGCGAGAGATCCTACGTGCGAGAGATCCTATATGCGAGAGATCCTATATGCGAGAGATCCTACGTGCGAGAGATCCTATATGCGAGAGATCCTATATGCGAGAGATCCTACGTGCGAGAGATCCTATATGCGAGAGATCCTATGTGCGAGAGATCCTAAGTGCGAGAGATCTTATGTGCGAGAGATCCTACGTGCGAGAGATCCTATATGCGAGAGATCCTACGTGCGAGAGATCCTATATGCGAGAGATCCTATGTGCGAGAGATCCTACGTGCGAGAGATCCTATATGCGAGAGATCCTATATGCGAGAGATCCTACGTGCGAGAGATCCTATATGCGAGAGATCCTATGTGCGAGAGATCCTAAGTGCGAGAGATCTTATGTGCGAGAGATCCTATATGCGAGAGATCCTATGTGCGAGAGATCTTATGTGCGAGAGATCCTGTGTGCGAGAGATCCTATATGCGAGAGATCCTATGTGCGAGAGATCCTATGTGCGAGACATCTTATGTGCGAGAGATCCTACGTGCGAGAGATCCTATGTGCGAGAGATCCTATGTGCGAGAGATCCTATATGCGAGAGATCCTATATGCGAGAGATCCTACGTGCGAGAGATCCTATATGCGAGAGATCCTATGTGCGAGAGATCCTACGTGCGAGAGATCCTATATGCGAGAGATCCTATATGCGAGAGATCCTACGTGCGAGAGATCCTATATGCGAGAGATCCTATGTGCGAGAGATCCTAAGTGCGAGAGATCCTATGTGCGAGAGATCCTATGTGCGAGAGATCCTATGTGCGAGAGCTCCTATGTGCGAGAGATCCTATGTGCGAGACATCTTATGTGCGAGAGATCCTACGTGCGAGAGATCTTATGTGCGAGAGATCCTATGTGCGAGAGATCTTATGTGTGAGAGATCCTATGTGCGAGAGATCTTATGTGCGAGAGATCCTATATGCGAGAGATCCTATGTGCGAGAGATCCTACGTGCGAGAGATCCTATATGCGAGAGATCCTATATGCGAGAGATCCTACGTGCGAGAGATCCTATATGCGAGAGATCCTATGTGCGAGAGATCCTATGTGCGAGAGATCCTATATGCGAGAGATCCTACGTGCGAGAGATCTTATGTGCGAGAGATCCTTTGTGCGAGAGATCTTATGTGCGAGAGATCCTATATGCGAGAGATCCTATGTGCGAGAGATCCTACGTGCGAGAGATCCTATATGCGAGAGATCCTATATGCGAGAGATCCTACGTGCGAGAGATCCTATATGCGAGAGATCCTATGTGCGAGAGATCCTAAGTGCGAGAGATCTTATGTGCGAGAGATCCTACGTGCGAGAGATCTTATGTGCGAGAGATCCTATGTGCGAGAGATCTTATGTGTGAGAGATCTTATGTGCGAGAGATCCTATATGCGAGAGATGCTATGCGCGAGAGATCCTACGTGCGAGAGATCCTATATGCGAGAGATCCTATATGCGAGAGATCCTACGTGCGAGAGATCCTATATGCGAGAGATCTTATGTGCGAGAGATCCTATGTGCGAGAGATCCTATATGCGAGAGATCCTATGTGCGAGAGATCCTAAGTGCGAGAGATCTTATGTGCGAGAGATCCTACGTGCGAGAGATCTTATGTGCGAGAGATCCTATGTGCGAGAGATCTTATGTGCGAGAGATCCTATGTGCGAGAGATCCTATGTGCGAGAGATCCTACGTGCGAGAGATCCTATGTGCGAGAGATCTTATGTGCGAGAGATCCTATGTGCGAGAGATCCTATGTGCGAGAGACCCTATGTGCGAGAGATCCTATGTGCGAGAGATCTTATGTGCGAGAGATCCTATGTGCGAGAGATCCTATATGCGAGAGATCCTATATGCGAGAGATCCTACGTGCGAGAGATCCTATGTGCGAGAGATCTTATGTGCGAGAGATCCTATGTGCGAGAGATCCTATATGCGAGAGATCCTATATGCGAGAGATCCTACGTGCGAGAGATCCTATATGCGAGAGATCCTACGTGCGAGAGATCCTATATGCGAGAGATCCTATGTGCGAGAGATCCTACGTGCGAGAGATCTTATGTGCGAGAGATCCTATGTGCGAGAGATCTTATGTGTGAGAGATCCTATGTGCGAGAGATCTTATGTGCGAGAGATCCTATATGCGAGAGATCCTATGTGCGAGAGATCCTACGTGCGAGAGATCCTATATGCGAGAGATCCTATGTGCGAGAGATCCTACGTGCGAGAGATCCTATATGCGAGAGATCCTATATGCGAGAGATCCTACGTGCGAGAGATCCTATATGCGAGAGATCCTATATGCGAGAGATCCTACGTGCGAGAGATCCTATATGCGAGAGATCCTATGTGCGAGAGATCCTAAGTGCGAGAGATCTTATGTGCGAGAGATCCTACGTGCGAGAGATCCTATATGCGAGAGATCCTACGTGCGAGAGATCCTATATGCGAGAGATCCTATGTGCGAGAGATCCTACGTGCGAGAGATCCTATATGCGAGAGATCCTATATGCGAGAGATCCTACGTGCGAGAGATCCTATATGCGAGAGATCCTATGTGCGAGAGATCCTAAGTGCGAGAGATCTTATGTGCGAGAGATCCTATATGCGAGAGATCCTATGTGCGAGAGATCTTATGTGCGAGAGATCCTGTGTGCGAGAGATCCTATATGCGAGAGATCCTATGTGCGAGAGATCCTATGTGCGAGACATCTTATGTGCGAGAGATCCTACGTGCGAGAGATCCTATGTGCGAGAGATCCTATGTGCGAGAGATCCTATATGCGAGAGATCCTATATGCGAGAGATCCTACGTGCGAGAGATCCTATATGCGAGAGATCCTATGTGCGAGAGATCCTACGTGCGAGAGATCCTATATGCGAGAGATCCTATATGCGAGAGATCCTACGTGCGAGAGATCCTATATGCGAGAGATCCTATGTGCGAGAGATCCTAAGTGCGAGAGATCCTATGTGCGAGAGATCCTATGTGCGAGAGATCCTATGTGCGAGAGCTCCTATGTGCGAGAGATCCTATGTGCGAGACATCTTATGTGCGAGAGATCCTACGTGCGAGAGATCTTATGTGCGAGAGATCCTATGTGCGAGAGATCTTATGTGTGAGAGATCCTATGTGCGAGAGATCTTATGTGCGAGAGATCCTATATGCGAGAGATCCTATGTGCGAGAGATCCTACGTGCGAGAGATCCTATATGCGAGAGATCCTATATGCGAGAGATCCTACGTGCGAGAGATCCTATATGCGAGAGATCCTATGTGCGAGAGATCCTATGTGCGAGAGATCCTATATGCGAGAGATCCTACGTGCGAGAGATCTTATGTGCGAGAGATCCTTTGTGCGAGAGATCTTATGTGCGAGAGATCCTATATGCGAGAGATCCTATGTGCGAGAGATCCTACGTGCGAGAGATCCTATATGCGAGAGATCCTATATGCGAGAGATCCTACGTGCGAGAGATCCTATATGCGAGAGATCCTATGTGCGAGAGATCCTAAGTGCGAGAGATCTTATGTGCGAGAGATCCTACGTGCGAGAGATCTTATGTGCGAGAGATCCTATGTGCGAGAGATCTTATGTGTGAGAGATCTTATGTGCGAGAGATCCTATATGCGAGAGATGCTATGCGCGAGAGATCCTACGTGCGAGAGATCCTATATGCGAGAGATCCTATATGCGAGAGATCCTACGTGCGAGAGATCCTATATGCGAGAGATCTTATGTGCGAGAGATCCTATGTGCGAGAGATCCTATATGCGAGAGATCCTATGTGCGAGAGATCCTAAGTGCGAGAGATCTTATGTGCGAGAGATCCTACGTGCGAGAGATCTTATGTGCGAGAGATCCTATGTGCGAGAGATCTTATGTGCGAGAGATCCTATGTGCGAGAGATCCTATGTGCGAGAGATCCTATATGCGAGAGATCCTATGTGCGAGAGATCCTATGTGCGAGAGATCCTATGTGCGAGAGACCCTATGTGCGAGAGATCCTATGTGCGAGAGATCTTATGTGCGAGAGATCCTATGTGCGAGAGATCCTATATGCGAGAGATCCTATATGCGAGAGATCCTACGTGCGAGAGATCCTATGTGCGAGAGATCCTATGTGCGAGAGATCCTATATGCGAGAGATCCTATGTGCGAGAGATCCTATGTGCGAGAGATCTTATGTGCGAGAGATCCTATGTGCGAGAGATCCTATATGCGAGAGATCCTATATGCGAGAGATCCTACGTGCGAGAGATCCTATGTGCGAGAGATCTTATGTGCGAGAGATCCTATGTGCGAGAGATCCTATATGCGAGAGATCCTATATGCGAGAGATCCTACGTGCGAGAGATCCTATATGCGAGAGATCCTACGTGCGAGAGATCCTATATGCGAGAGATCCTATGTGCGAGAGATCCTACGTGCGAGAGATCCTATATGCGAGAGATCCTACGTGCGATAGATCCTATATGCGAGAGATCCTATGTGCGAGAGATCCTAAGTGCGAGAGATCTTATGTGCGAGAGATCCTACGTGCGAGAGATCTTATGTGCGAGAGATCCTATGTGCGAGAGATCTTATGTGCGAGAGATCCTATGTGCGAGAGATCCTATGTGCGAGAGATCCTATATGCGAGAGATCCTATGTGCGAGAGATCCTATGTGCGAGAGATCCTATGTGCGAGAGACCCTATGTGCGAGAGATCCTATGTGCGAGAGATCTTATGTGCGAGAGATCCTATGTGCGAGAGATCCTATATGCGAGAGATCCTATATGCGAGAGATCCTACGTGCGAGAGATCCTATGTGCGAGAGATCTTATGTGCGAGAGATCCTATGTGCGAGAGATCCTATATGCGAGAGATCCTATATGCGAGAGATCCTACGTGCGAGAGATCCTATATGCGAGAGATCCTACGTGCGAGAGATCCTATATGCGAGAGATCCTATGTGCGAGAGATCCTATGTGCGAGAGATCCTATGTGCGAGAGACCCTATGTGCGAGAGATCCTATGTGCGAGAGATCTTATGTGCGAGAGATCCTATGTGCGAGAGATCCTATATGCGAGAGATCCTATGTGCGAGAGATCCTACGTGCGAGAGATCTTATGTGCGAGAGATCCTATGTGCGAGAGATCTTATGTGTGAGAGATCCTATGTGCGAGAGATCTTATGTGCGAGAGATCCTATATGCGAGAGATCCTATGTGCGAGAGATCCTACGTGCGAGAGATCCTATATGCGAGAGATCCTATATGCGAGAGATCCTACGTGCGAGAGATCCTATATGCGAGAGATCTTATGTGCGAGAGATCCTATGTGCGAGAGATCCTATGTGCGAGAGATCCTACGTGCAAGAGATCCTATATGCGAGAGATCCTATATGCGAGAGATCCTACGTGCGAGAGATCCTATATGCGAGAGATCCTATGTGCGAGAGATCCTAAGTGCGAGAGATCTTATGTGCGAGAGATCCTACGTGCGAGAGATCCTATATGCGAGAGATCCTACGTGCGAGAGATCCTATATGCGAGAGATCCTATGTGCGAGAGATCCTACGTGCGAGAGATCCTATATGCGAGAGATCCTATATGCGAGAGATCCTACGTGCGAGAGATCCTATATGCGAGAGATCCTATGTGCGAGAGATCCTAAGTGCGAGAGATCTTATGTGCGAGAGATCCTATATGCGAGAGATCCTATGTGCGAGAGATCTTATGTGCGAGAGATCCTATGTGCGAGAGATCCTATATGCGAGAGATCCTATGTGCGAGAGATCCTATGTGCGAGACATCTTATGTGCGAGAGATCCTACGTGCGAGAGATCCTATATGCGAGAGATCCTATGTGCGAGAGATCCTATGTGCGAGACATCTTATGTGCGAGAGATCCTACGTGCGAGAGATCCTATATGCGAGAGATCCTATGTGCGAGAGATCCTATGTGCGAGAGATCCTATATGCGAGAGATCCTATATGCGAGAGATCCTACGTGCGAGAGATCCTATATGCGAGAGATCCTATGTGCGAGAGATCCTACGTGCGAGAGATCCTATATGCGAGAGATCCTATATGCGAGAGATCCTACGTGCGAGAGATCCTATATGCGAGAGATCCTATGTGCGAGAGATCCTAAGTGCGAGAGATCCTATGTGCGAGAGATCCTATGTGCGAGAGATCCTATGTGCGAGAGCTCCTATGTGCGAGAGATCCTATGTGCGAGACATCTTATGTGCGAGAGATCCTACGTGCGAGAGATCTTATGTGCGAGAGATCCTATGTGCGAGAGATCTTATGTGTGAGAGATCCTATGTGCGAGAGATCTTATGTGCGAGAGATCCTATATGCGAGAGATCCTATGTGCGAGAGATCCTACGTGCGAGAGATCCTATATGCGAGAGATCCTATATGCGAGAGATCCTACGTGCGAGAGATCCTATATGCGAGAGATCCTATGTGCGAGAGATCCTATGTGCGAGAGATCCTATATGCGAGAGATCCTACGTGCGAGAGATCTTATGTGCGAGAGATCCTTTGTGCGAGAGATCTTATGTGCGAGAGATCCTATATGCGAGAGATCCTATGTGCGAGAGATCCTACGTGCGAGAGATCCTATATGCGAGAGATCCTATATGCGAGAGATCCTACGTGCGAGAGATCCTATATGCGAGAGATCCTATGTGCGAGAGATCCTAAGTGCGAGAGATCTTATGTGCGAGAGATCCTATGTGCGAGAGATCTTATGTGCGAGAGATCCTATATGCGAGAGATCCTATGTGCGAGAGATCCTACGTGCGAGAGATCCTATATGCGAGAGATCCTATATGCGAGAGATCCTACGTGCGAGAGATCCTATATGCGAGAGATCTTATGTGCGAGAGATCCTATGTGCGAGAGATCCTATATGCGAGAGATCCTATTATGTGCGAGAGATCCTATGTGCGAGAGATCCTATGTGCGAGAGATCCTATGTGCGAGACATCTTATGTGCGAGAGATCCTACGTGCGAGAGATCCTATATGCGAGAGATCCTATGTGCGAGAGATCCTACGTGCGAGAGATCCTATATGCGAGAGATCCTATATGCGAGAGATCCTACGTGCGAGAGATCCTATATGCGAGAGATCCTATATGCGAGAGATCCTACGTGCGAGAGATCCTATATGCGAGAGATCCTATGTGCGAGAGATCCTATGTGCGAGAGATCCTATGTGCGAGAGACCCTATGTGCGAGAGATCTTATGTGCGAGAGATCCTATGTGCGAGAGATCCTATATGCGAGAGATCCTATATGCGAGAGATCCTACGTGCGAGAGATCCTATGTGCGAGAGATCTTATGTGCGAGAGATCCTATGTGCGAGAGATCCTATATGCGAGAGATCCTATATGCGAGAGATCCTATATGCGAGAGATCCTACGTGCGAGAGATCCTATATGCGAGAGATCTTATGTGCGAGAGATCCTATGTGCGAGAGATCCTATATGCGAGAGATCCTATTATGTGCGAGAGATCCTATGTGCGAGAGATCCTATGTGCGAGAGATCCTATGTGCGAGACATCTTATGTGCGAGAGATCCTACGTGCGAGAGATCCTATATGCGAGAGATCCTATGTGCGAGAGATCCTACGTGCGAGAGATCCTATATGCGAGAGATCCTATATGCGAGAGATCCTACGTGCGAGAGATCCTATATGCGAGAGATCCTATATGCGAGAGATCCTACGTGCGAGAGATCCTATATGCGAGAGATCCTATGTGCGAGAGATCCTATGTGCGAGAGATCCTATGTGCGAGAGACCCTATGTGCGAGAGATCTTATGTGCGAGAGATCCTATGTGCGAGAGATCCTATATGCGAGAGATCCTATATGCGAGAGATCCTACGTGCGAGAGATCCTATGTGCGAGAGATCTTATGTGCGAGAGATCCTATGTGCGAGAGATCCTATATGCGAGAGATCCTATATGCGAGAGATCCTACGTGCGAGAGATCCTATATGCGAGAGATCCTACGTGCGAGAGATCCTATATGCGAGAGATCCTATGTGCGAGAGATCCTACGTGCGAGAGATCTTATGTGCGAGAGATCCTATGTGCGAGAGATCTTATGTGCGAGAGATCCTATGTGCGAGAGATCTTATGTGCGAGAGATCCTATATGCGAGAGATCCTATGTGCGAGAGACCCTATGTGCGAGAGATCCTATGTGCGAGAGATCTTATGTGCGAGAGATCCTATGTGCGAGAGATCCTATGTGCGAGACATCTTATGTGCGAGAGATCCTACGTGCGAGAGATCCTATATGCGAGAGATCCTATGTGCGAGAGACCCTATGTGCGAGAGATCCTATGTGCGAGAGATCCTATGTGCGAGAGATCCTATGTGCGAGACATCTTATGTGCGAGAGATCCTACGTGCGAGAGATCCTATATGCGAGAGATCCTATGTGCGAGAGACCCTATGTGCGAGAGATCCTATGTGCGAGAGATCCTATATGCGAGAGATCCTATGTGCGAGAGATCCTATATGCGAGAGATCCTACGTGCGAGAGATCCTATATGCGAGAGATCCTATGTGCGAGAGATCCTATATGCGAGAGATCCTATGTGCGAGAGATCCTACGTGCGAGAGATCCTATATGCGAGAGATCCTATATGCGAGACATCTTATGTGCGAGAGATCCTATGTGCGAGAGATCCTACGTGCGAGAGATCCTATATGCGAGAGATCCTATATGCGAGAGATCCTACGTGCGAGAGATCCTATATGCGAGAGATCCTACGTGCGAGAGATCTTATGTGCGAGAGATCCTATGTGCGAGAGATCCTATATGCGAGAGATCCTATGTGCGAGAGATCCTATGTGCGAGAGATCCTATGTGCGAGAGATCCTATGTGCGAGACATCTTATGTGCGAGAGATCCTATGTGCGAGAGATCCTACGTGCGAGAGATCCTATATGCGAGAGATCCTATATGCGAGAGATCCTACGTGCGAGAGATCCTATATGCGAGAGATCCTATGTGCGAGAGATCCTAAGTGCGAGAGATCTTATGTGCGAGAGATCCTACGTGCGAGAGATCTTATGTGCGAGAGATCCTATGTGCGAGAGATCTTATGTGTGAGAGATCCTATGTGCGAGAGATCTTATGTGCGAGAGATCCTATATGCGAGAGATCCTATGTGCGAGAGATCCTACGTGCGAGAGATCCTATATGCGAGAGATCCTATATGCGAGAGATCCTACGTGCGAGAGATCCTATATGCGAGAGATCCTATGTGCGAGAGATCCTAAGTGCGAGAGATCTTATGTGCGAGAGATCCTACGTGCGAGAGATCTTATGTGCGAGAGATCCTATGTGCGAGAGATCTTATGTGCGAGAGATCCTATGTGCGAGAGATCCTATGTGCGAGAGACCCTATGTGCGAGAGATCCTATGTGCCAGAGATCTTATGTGCGAGAGATCCTATATGCGAGAGATCCTATGTGCGAGAGATCCTATATGCGAGAGATCCTACGTGCGAGAGATCCTATATGCGAGAGATCCTATGTGCGAGAGATCCTATATGCGAGAGATCCTATGTGCGAGAGATCCTACGTGCGAGAGATCCTATATGCGAGAGATCCTATGTGCGAGAGATCCTACGTGCGAGAGATCCTATATGCGAGAGATCCTATATGCGAGAGATCCTACGTGCGAGAGATCCTATATGCGAGAGATCCTATGTGCGAGAGATCCTAAGTGCGAGAGATCTTATGTGCGAGAGATCCTATGTGCCAGAGATCTTATGTGCGAGAGATCCTATATGCGAGAGATCCTATGTGCGAGAGATCCTATATGCGAGAGATCCTACGTGCAAGAGATCCTATATGCGAGAGATCCTATGTGCGAGAGATCCTATATGCGAGAGATCCTATGTGCGAGAGATCCTACGTGCGAGAGATCCTATATGCGAGAGATCCTATATGCGAGACATCTTATGTGCGAGAGATCCTATGTGCGAGAGATCCTACGTGCGAGAGATCCTATATGCGAGAGATCCTATATGCGAGAGATCCTACGTGCGAGAGATCCTATATGCGAGAGATCCTACGTGCGAGAGATCTTATGTGCGAGAGATCCTATGTGCGAGAGATCCTATATGCGAGAGATCCTATGTGCGAGAGATCCTATGTGCGAGAGATCCTATGTGCGAGAGATCCTATGTGCGAGACATCTTATGTGCGAGAGATCCTATGTGCGAGAGATCCTACGTGCGAGAGATCCTATATGCGAAAGATCCTATATGCGAGAGATCCTACGTGCGAGAGATCCTATATGCGAGAGATCCTATGTGCGAGAGATCCTATGTGCGAGAGACCCTATGTGCGAGAGATCCTATGTGCCAGAGATCTTATGTGCGAGAGATCCTATATGCGAGAGATCCTATGTGCGAGAGATCCTAAGTGCGAGAGATCTTATGTGCGAGAGATCCTACGTGCGAGAGATCTTATGTGCGAGAGATCCTATGTGCGAGAGATCTTATGTGTGAGAGATCCTATGTGCGAGAGATCTTATGTGCGAGAGATCCTATATGCGAGAGATCCTATGTGCGAGAGATCCTACGTGCGAGAGATCCTATATGCGAGAGATCCTATATGCGAGAGATCCTACGTGCGAGAGATCCTATATGCGAGAGATCCTATGTGCGAGAGATCCTAAGTGCGAGAGATCTTATGTGCGAGAGATCCTACGTGCGAGAGATCTTATGTGCGAGAGATCCTATGTGCGAGAGATCTTATGTGCGAGAGATCCTATGTGCGAGAGATCCTATGTGCGAGAGATCCTATATGCGAGAGATCCTATGTGCGAGAGATCCTATGTGCGAGAGATCCTATGTGCGAGAGATCCTATATGCGAGAGATCCTATGTGCGAGAGATCCTACGTGCGAGAGATCCTATATGCGAGAGATCCTATGTGCGAGAGATCCTACGTGCGAGAGATCCTATATGCGAGAGATCCTATATGCGAGAGATCCTACGTGCGAGAGATCCTATATGCGAGAGATCCTATGTGCGAGAGATCCTAAGTGCGAGAGATCTTATGTGCGAGAGATCCTATGTGCCAGAGATCTTATGTGCGAGAGATCCTATATGCGAGAGATCCTATGTGCGAGAGATCCTATATGCGAGAGATCCTACGTGCAAGAGATCCTATATGCGAGAGATCCTATGTGCGAGAGATCCTATATGCGAGAGATCCTATGTGCGAGAGATCCTACGTGCGAGAGATCCTATATGCGAGAGATCCTATGTGCGAGAGATCCTATATGCGAGAGATCCTATGTGCGAGAGATCCTACGTGCGAGAGATCCTATATGCGAGAGATCCTATGTGCGAGAGATCCTACGTGCGAGAGATCCTATATGCGAGAGATCCTATATGCGAGAGATCCTACGTGCGAGAGATCCTATATGCGAGAGATCCTATGTGCGAGAGATCCTAAGTGCGAGAGATCTTATGTGCGAGAGATCCTATGTGCCAGAGATCTTATGTGCGAGAGATCCTATATGCGAGAGATCCTATGTGCGAGAGATCCTATATGCGAGAGATCCTACGTGCAAGAGATCCTATATGCGAGAGATCCTATGTGCGAGAGATCCTATATGCGAGAGATCCTATGTGCGAGAGATCCTACGTGCGAGAGATCCTATATGCGAGAGATCCTATATGCGAGACATCTTATGTGCGAGAGATCCTATGTGCGAGAGATCCTACGTGCGAGAGATCCTATATGCGAGAGATCCTATATGCGAGAGATCCTACGTGCGAGAGATCCTATATGCGAGAGATCCTACGTGCGAGAGATCTTATGTGCGAGAGATCCTATGTGCGAGAGATCCTATATGCGAGAGATCCTATGTGCGAGAGATCCTATGTGCGAGAGATCCTATGTGCGAGAGATCCTATGTGCGAGACATCTTATGTGCGAGAGATCCTATGTGCGAGAGATCCTACGTGCGAGAGATCCTATATGCGAAAGATCCTATATGCGAGAGATCCTACGTGCGAGAGATCCTATATGCGAGAGATCCTATGTGCGAGAGATCCTATGTGCGAGAGACCCTATGTGCGAGAGATCCTATGTGCCAGAGATCTTATGTGCGAGAGATCCTATATGCGAGAGATCCTATGTGCGAGAGATCCTAAGTGCGAGAGATCTTATGTGCGAGAGATCCTACGTGCGAGAGATCTTATGTGCGAGAGATCCTATGTGCGAGAGATCTTATGTGTGAGAGATCCTATGTGCGAGAGATCTTATGTGCGAGAGATCCTATATGCGAGAGATCCTATGTGCGAGAGATCCTACGTGCGAGAGATCCTATATGCGAGAGATCCTATATGCGAGAGATCCTACGTGCGAGAGATCCTATATGCGAGAGATCCTATGTGCGAGAGATCCTAAGTGCGAGAGATCTTATGTGCGAGAGATCCTACGTGCGAGAGATCTTATGTGCGAGAGATCCTATGTGCGAGAGATCTTATGTGCGAGAGATCCTATGTGCGAGAGATCCTATGTGCGAGAGATCCTATATGCGAGAGATCCTATGTGCGAGAGATCCTATGTGCGAGAGATCCTATGTGCGACTCGCACGTAGGATCTCTCGCACATAAGATCTCTCTCTCGCATATAGGATCTCTCGCACGTAGGATCTCTCGCACATAAGATCTCTCGCACATAGGATCTCTCGCATATAGGATCTCTCGCACGTAGGATCTCTCGCACATAGGATCTCTCGCACGTAGGATCTCTCGCACATAAGATCTCTCGCACGTAGGATCTCTCGCACATAGGATCTCTCGCACGTAGGATCTCTCGCACATAAGATCTCTCGCACATAAGATCTCTCGCACAGAGGATCTCTCACACGTACGATCTCTCGCACGTACGATCTCTCGCACATAGGGCACATAAGATCTCTCGCACTTAGGATCTATCGCACAGAGGATCTCTCGCACATAAGATCTCTCGCACTTAGGATCTCTCGCACATAGGATCTCTCGCATATAGGATCTCTCGCACGTAGGATCTCTCGCATATAGGATCTCTCGCACGTAGGATCTCTCGCATATACGATCTCTCGCATATAGGATCTCTCGCACATAAGATCTCTCGCACATAAGATCTCTCGCACAGAGGATCTCTCACACGTACGATCTCTCGCACGTACGATCTCTCGCACATAGGGCACATAAGATCTCTCGCACTTAGGATCTATCGCACAGAGGATCTCTCGCACTTAGGATCTCTCGCACATAGGATCTCTCGCATATAGGATCTCTCGCACGTAGGATCTCTCGCATATAGGATCTCTCGCACGTAGGATCTCTCGCATATACGATCTCTCGCATATAGGATCTCTCGCACATAGGATCTCTCGCACATAAGATCTCTCGCACATAGGATCTCTCGCACATAGGGTCTCTCGCACATAGGATCTCTCGCATATAGGATCTCTCGCACATAAGATCTCTCGCACATAGGATCTCTCGCACATAAGATCTCTCGCACATAGGATCTCTCGCACATAAGATCTCTCGCATATAGGATCTCTCGCACGTACGATCTCTCGCATATAGGATCTCTCGCACAGATCTCTCGCACGTACGATCTTTCGCACATAGGATCTATCGCACAGAGGATCTCTCGCACATAAGATCTCTCGCACTTAGGATCTCTCGCACATAGGATCTCTCGCATATAGGATCTCTCGCACATAGGATCTCTCGCATATAGGATCTCTCGCACGTAGGATCTCTCGCACGTAGGATCTCTCGCACATAGGATCTCTCGCACATAAGATCTCTCGCACGTAGGATCTCTCGCACTTAGGATCTCTCGCACATAGGATCTCTCGCATATAGGATCTCTCGCACAGATCTCTCGCACGTACGATCTTTCGCACATAGGATCTATCGCACAGAGGATCTCGCATATAGGATCTCTCGCATATAGGATCTCTCGCACGTAGGATCTCTCGCACATAAGATCTCTCGCACATAGGATCTCTCGCATATAGGATCTCTCGCACGTAGGATCTCTCGCACATAGGATCTCTCGCACGTAGGATCTCTCGCACATAAGATCTCTCGCACATAAGATCTCTCGCACAGAGGATCTCTCACACGTACGATCTCTCGCACGTACGATCTCTCGCACATAGGGCACATAAGATCTCTCGCACTTAGGATCTATCGCACAGAGGATCTCTCGCACATAAGATCTCTCGCACTTAGGATCTCTCGCACATAGGATCTCTCGCACGTAGGATCTCTCGCACATAAGATCTCTCTCTCGCATATAGGATCTCTCGCACGTAGGATCTCTCGCACATAAGATCTCTCGCACATAGGATCTCTCGCATATAGGATCTCTCGCACGTAGGATCTCTCGCACATAGGATCTCTCGCACGTAGGATCTCTCGCACATAGGATCTCTCGCACATAAGATCTCTCGCACATAGGATCTCTCGCACATAGGATCTCTCGCATATAGGATCTCTCGCACATAGGATCTCTCGCACATAGGATCTCTCGCACATAGGATCTCTCGCACATAAGATGTCTCGCACATAGGATCTCTCGCACGTAGGATCTCTCGCACATAAGATCTCTCGCACATAAGATCTCTCGCACAGAGGATCTCTCACACGTACGATCTCTCGCACGTACGATCTCTCGCACATAGGGCACATAAGATCTCTCGCACTTAGGATCTATCGCACAGAGGATCTCTCGCACATAAGATCTCTCGCACTTAGGATCTCTCGCACATAGGATCTCTCGCACGTAGGATCTCTCGCACATAAGATCTCTCTCTCGCATATAGGATCTCTCGCACGTAGGATCTCTCGCACATAAGATCTCTCGCACATAGGATCTCTCGCATATAGGATCTCTCGCACGTAGGATCTCTCGCACATAGGATCTCTCGCACGTAGGATCTCTCGCACATAAGATCTCTCGCACGTAGGATCTCTCGCACATAGGATCTCTCGCACGTAGGATCTCTCGCACATAAGATCTCTCGCACATAAGATCTCTCGCACAGAGGATCTCTCACACGTACGATCTCTCGCACGTACGATCTCTCGCACATAGGGCACATAAGATCTCTCGCAATTAGGATCTATCGCACAGAGGATCTCTCGCACATAAGATCTCTCGCACTTAGGATCTCTCGCACATAGGATCTCTCGCACGTAGGATCTCTCGCACATAAGATCTCTCTCTCGCATATAGGATCTCTCGCACGTAGGATCTCTCGCACATAAGATCTCTCGCACATAGGATCTCTCGCATATAGGATCTCTCGCACGTAGGATCTCTCGCACATAGGATCTCTCGCACGTAGGATCTCTCGCACATAGGATCTCTCGCACATAAGATCTCTCGCACGTAGGATCTCTCGCACTTAGGATCTCTCGCACATAGGATCTCTCGCATATAGGATCTCTCGCACAGATCTCTCGCACGTACGATCTTTCGCACATAGGATCTATCGCACAGAGGATCTCGCATATAGGATCTCTCGCATATAGGATCTCTCGCACGTAGGATCTCTCGCACATAAGATCTCTCGCACATAGGATCTCTCGCATATAGGATCTCTCGCACGTAGGATCTCTCGCACGTACGATCTCTCGCACGTACGATCTCTCGCACATAGGGCACATAAGATCTCTCGCACTTAGGATCTATCGCACAGAGGATCTCTCGCACATAAGATCTCTCGCACTTAGGATCTCTCGCACATAGGATCTCTCGCACGTAGGATCTCTCGCACATAAGATCTCTCTCTCGCATATAGGATCTCTCGCACGTAGGATCTCTCGCACATAAGATCTCTCGCACATAGGATCTCTCGCATATAGGATCTCTCGCACGTAGGATCTCTCGCACATAGGATCTCTCGCACGTAGGATCTCTCGCACATAAGATCTCTCGCACGTAGGATCTCTCGCACATAGGATCTCTCGCACGTAGGATCTCTCGCACATAAGATCTCTCGCACATAAGATCTCTCGCACAGAGGATCTCTCACACGTACGATCTCTCGCACGTACGATCTCTCGCACATAGGGCACATAAGATCTCTCGCACTTAGGATCTATCGCACAGAGGATCTCTCGCACATAAGATCTCTCGCACTTAGGATCTCTCGCACATAGGATCTCTCGCATATAGGATCTCTCGCACGTAGGATCTCTCGCATATAGGATCTCTCGCACGTAGGATCTCTCGCATATACGATCTCTCGCATATAGGATCTCTCGCACATAGGATCTCTCGCACATAAGATCTCTCGCACATAGGATCTCTCGCACATAGGGTCTCTCGCACATAGGATCTCTCGCATATAGGATCTCTCGCACATAAGATCTCTCGCACGTAGGATCTCTCGCACATAGGATCTCTCGCACGTAGGATCTCTCGCACATAAGATCTCTCGCACATAAGATCTCTCGCACAGAGGATCTCTCACACGTACGATCTCTCGCACGTACGATCTCTCGCACATAGGGCACATAAGATCTCTCGCACTTAGGATCTATCGCACAGAGGATCTCTCGCACATAAGATCTCTCGCACTTAGGATCTCTCGCACATAGGATCTCTCGCATATAGGATCTCTCGCACGTAGGATCTCTCGCATATAGGATCTCTCGCACGTAGGATCTCTCGCATATACGATCTCTCGCATATAGGATCTCTCGCACATAAGATCTCTCGCACATAAGATCTCTCGCACAGAGGATCTCTCACACGTACGATCTCTCGCACGTACGATCTCTCGCACATAGGGCACATAAGATCTCTCGCACTTAGGATCTATCGCACAGAGGATCTCTCGCACATAAGATCTCTCGCACGTAGGATCTCTCGCACATAAGATCTCTCGCACTTAGGATCTCTCGCACATAGGATCTCTCGCATATAGGATCTCTCGCACATAAGATCTCTGGCACATAGGATCTCTCGCACATAGGGTCTCTCGCACATAGGATCTCTCGCACATAGGATCTCTCGCATATAGGATCTCTCGCACATAGGGTCTCTCGCACATAGGATCTCTCGCATATAGGATCTCTCGCACATAAGATCTCTCGCACATAGGATCTCTCGCACATAAGATCTCTCGCACATAGGATCTCTCGCACATAAGATCTCTCGCACGTAGGATCTCTCGCATATAGGATCTCTCGCACATAGGATCTCTCGCACATAGGATCTCTCGCATATAGGATCTCTCGCATATAGGATCTCTCGCACGTAGGATCTCTCGCACATAGGATCTCTCGCACATAGGATCTCTCGCATATAGGATCTCTCGCACATAGGATCTCTCGCACATAAGATCTCTCGCACGTAGGATCTCTCGCACATAAGATGTCTCGCACATAGGATCTCTCGCACATAGGATCTCTCGCACATAGGATCTCTCGCATATAGGATCTCTCGCACAGAGGATCTCTCACACGTACGATCTCTCGCACGTACGATCTCTCGCACATAGGGCACATAAGATCTCTCGCACTTAGGATCTATCGCACAGAGGATCTCTCGCACATAAGATCTCTCGCACTTAGGATCTCTCGCACATAGGATCTCTCGCATATAGGATCTCTCGCACGTAGGATCTCTCGCATATAGGATCTCTCGCACGTAGGATCTCTCGCATATACGATCTCTCGCATATAGGATCTCTCGCACATAAGATCTCTCGCACATAAGATCTCTCGCACAGAGGATCTCTCACACGTACGATCTCTCGCACGTACGATCTCTCGCACATAGGGCACATAAGATCTCTCGCACTTAGGATCTATCGCACAGAGGATCTCTCGCACATAAGATCTCTCGCACTTAGGATCTCTCGCACATAGGATCTCTCGCATATAGGATCTCTCGCACGTAGGATCTCTCGCATATAGGATCTCTCGCACGTAGGATCTCTCGCATATACGATCTCTCGCATATAGGATCTCTCGCACATAGGATCTCTCGCACATAAGATCTCTCGCACATAGGATCTCTCGCACATAGGGTCTCTCGCACATAGGATCTCTCGCATATAGGATCTCTCGCACATAAGATCTCTCGCACATAGGATCTCTCGCACATAAGATCTCTCGCACATAGGATCTCTCGCACATAAGATCTCTCGCACGTAGGATCTCTCGCATATAGGATCTCTCGCACATAGGATCTCTCGCACATAGGATCTCTCGCATATAGGATCTCTCGCATATAGGATCTCTCGCACGTAGGATCTCTCGCACATAGGATCTCTCGCACATAGGATCTCTCGCATATAGGATCTCTCGCACATAGGATCTCTCGCACATAAGATCTCTCGCACGTAGGATCTCTCGCACATAAGATGTCTCGCACATAGGATCTCTCGCACATAGGATCTCTCGCACATAGGATCTCTCGCACATAGGATCTCTCGCATATAGGATCTCTCGCACATAGGATCTCTCGCACATAAGATCTCTCGCATATAGGATCTCTCGCACGTAGGATCTCTCGCATATAGGATCTCTCGCACGTAGGATCTCTCGCATATAGGATCTCTCGCACGTAGGATCTCTCGCATATACGATCTCTCGCATATAGGATCTCTCGCACATAAGATCTCTCGCACATAAGATCTCTCGCACAGAGGATCTCTCACACGTACGATCTCTCGCACGTACGATCTCTCGCACATAGGGCACATAAGATCTCTCGCACTTAGGATCTATCGCACAGAGGATCTCTCGCACTTAGGATCTCTCGCACATAGGATCTCTCGCATATAGGATCTCTCGCACGTACGATCTCTCGCATATAGGATCTCTCGCACAGATCTCTCGCACGTACGATCTTTCGCACATAGGATCTATCGCACAGAGGATCTCTCGCACATAAGATCTCTCGCACTTAGGATCTCTCGCACATAGGATCTCTCGCATATAGGATCTCTCGCACATAGGATCTCTCGCATATAGGATCTCTCGCACGTAGGATCTCTCGCACGTAGGATCTCTCGCACATAGGATCTCTCGCACATAAGATCTCTCGCACGTAGGATCTCTCGCACTTAGGATCTCTCGCACATAGGATCTCTCGCATATAGGATCTCTCGCACAGATCTCTCGCACGTACGATCTTTCGCACATAGGATCTATCGCACAGAGGATCTCGCATATAGGATCTCTCGCATATAGGATCTCTCGCACGTAGGATCTCTCGCACATAAGATCTCTCGCACATAGGATCTCTCGCATATAGGATCTCTCGCACGTAGGATCTCTCGCACATAGGATCTCTCGCACGTAGGATCTCTCGCACATAAGATCTCTCGCACATAAGATCTCTCGCACAGAGGATCTCTCACACGTACGATCTCTCGCACGTACGATCTCTCGCACATAGGGCACATAAGATCTCTCGCACTTAGGATCTATCGCACAGAGGATCTCTCGCACATAAGATCTCTCGCACTTAGGATCTCTCGCACATAGGATCTCTCGCACGTAGGATCTCTCGCACATAAGATCTCTCTCTCGCATATAGGATCTCTCGCACGTAGGATCTCTCGCACATAAGATCTCTCGCACATAGGATCTCTCGCATATAGGATCTCTCGCACGTAGGATCTCTCGCACATAGGATCTCTCGCACGTAGGATCTCTCGCACATAGGATCTCTCGCACATAAGATCTCTCGCACATAGGATCTCTCGCACATAGGATCTCTCGCATATAGGATCTCTCGCACATAGGATCTCTCGCACATAGGATCTCTCGCACATAGGATCTCTCGCACATAAGATGTCTCGCACATAGGATCTCTCGCACGTAGGATCTCTCGCACATAAGATCTCTCGCACATAAGATCTCTCGCACAGAGGATCTCTCACACGTACGATCTCTCGCACGTACGATCTCTCGCACATAGGGCACATAAGATCTCTCGCACTTAGGATCTATCGCACAGAGGATCTCTCGCACATAAGATCTCTCGCACTTAGGATCTCTCGCACATAGGATCTCTCGCACGTAGGATCTCTCGCACATAAGATCTCTCTCTCGCATATAGGATCTCTCGCACGTAGGATCTCTCGCACATAAGATCTCTCGCACATAGGATCTCTCGCATATAGGATCTCTCGCACGTAGGATCTCTCGCACATAGGATCTCTCGCACGTAGGATCTCTCGCACATAAGATCTCTCGCACGTAGGATCTCTCGCACATAGGATCTCTCGCACGTAGGATCTCTCGCACATAAGATCTCTCGCACATAAGATCTCTCGCACAGAGGATCTCTCACACGTACGATCTCTCGCACGTACGATCTCTCGCACATAGGGCACATAAGATCTCTCGCAATTAGGATCTATCGCACAGAGGATCTCTCGCACATAAGATCTCTCGCACTTAGGATCTCTCGCACATAGGATCTCTCGCACGTAGGATCTCTCGCACATAAGATCTCTCTCTCGCATATAGGATCTCTCGCACGTAGGATCTCTCGCACATAAGATCTCTCGCACATAGGATCTCTCGCATATAGGATCTCTCGCACGTAGGATCTCTCGCACATAGGATCTCTCGCACGTAGGATCTCTCGCACATAGGATCTCTCGCACATAAGATCTCTCGCACGTAGGATCTCTCGCACTTAGGATCTCTCGCACATAGGATCTCTCGCATATAGGATCTCTCGCACAGATCTCTCGCACGTACGATCTTTCGCACATAGGATCTATCGCACAGAGGATCTCGCATATAGGATCTCTCGCATATAGGATCTCTCGCACGTAGGATCTCTCGCACATAAGATCTCTCGCACATAGGATCTCTCGCATATAGGATCTCTCGCACGTAGGATCTCTCGCACGTACGATCTCTCGCACGTACGATCTCTCGCACATAGGGCACATAAGATCTCTCGCACTTAGGATCTATCGCACAGAGGATCTCTCGCACATAAGATCTCTCGCACTTAGGATCTCTCGCACATAGGATCTCTCGCACGTAGGATCTCTCGCACATAAGATCTCTCTCTCGCATATAGGATCTCTCGCACGTAGGATCTCTCGCACATAAGATCTCTCGCACATAGGATCTCTCGCATATAGGATCTCTCGCACGTAGGATCTCTCGCACATAGGATCTCTCGCACGTAGGATCTCTCGCACATAAGATCTCTCGCACGTAGGATCTCTCGCACATAGGATCTCTCGCACGTAGGATCTCTCGCACATAAGATCTCTCGCACATAAGATCTCTCGCACAGAGGATCTCTCACACGTACGATCTCTCGCACGTACGATCTCTCGCACATAGGGCACATAAGATCTCTCGCACTTAGGATCTATCGCACAGAGGATCTCTCGCACATAAGATCTCTCGCACTTAGGATCTCTCGCACATAGGATCTCTCGCATATAGGATCTCTCGCACGTAGGATCTCTCGCATATAGGATCTCTCGCACGTAGGATCTCTCGCATATACGATCTCTCGCATATAGGATCTCTCGCACATAGGATCTCTCGCACATAAGATCTCTCGCACATAGGATCTCTCGCACATAGGGTCTCTCGCACATAGGATCTCTCGCATATAGGATCTCTCGCACATAAGATCTCTCGCACGTAGGATCTCTCGCACATAGGATCTCTCGCACGTAGGATCTCTCGCACATAAGATCTCTCGCACATAAGATCTCTCGCACAGAGGATCTCTCACACGTACGATCTCTCGCACGTACGATCTCTCGCACATAGGGCACATAAGATCTCTCGCACTTAGGATCTATCGCACAGAGGATCTCTCGCACATAAGATCTCTCGCACTTAGGATCTCTCGCACATAGGATCTCTCGCATATAGGATCTCTCGCACGTAGGATCTCTCGCATATAGGATCTCTCGCACGTAGGATCTCTCGCATATACGATCTCTCGCATATAGGATCTCTCGCACATAAGATCTCTCGCACATAAGATCTCTCGCACAGAGGATCTCTCACACGTACGATCTCTCGCACGTACGATCTCTCGCACATAGGGCACATAAGATCTCTCGCACTTAGGATCTATCGCACAGAGGATCTCTCGCACATAAGATCTCTCGCACTTAGGATCTCTCGCACATAGGATCTCTCGCATATAGGATCTCTCGCACGTAGGATCTCTCGCATATAGGATCTCTCGCACGTAGGATCTCTCGCATATACGATCTCTCGCATATAGGATCTCTCGCACATAGGATCTCTCGCACATAAGATCTCTCGCACATAGGATCTCTCGCACATAGGGTCTCTCGCACATAGGATCTCTCGCATATAGGATCTCTCGCACATAAGATCTCTCGCACATAGGATCTCTCGCACATAAGATCTCTCGCACATAGGATCTCTCGCACATAAGATCTCTCGCACGTAGGATCTCTCGCATATAGGATCTCTCGCACATAGGATCTCTCGCACATAGGATCTCTCGCATATAGGATCTCTCGCATATAGGATCTCTCGCACGTAGGATCTCTCGCACATAGGATCTCTCGCACATAGGATCTCTCGCATATAGGATCTCTCGCACATAGGATCTCTCGCACATAAGATCTCTCGCACGTAGGATCTCTCGCACATAAGATGTCTCGCACATAGGATCTCTCGCACATAGGATCTCTCGCACATAGGATCTCTCGCATATAGGATCTCTCGCACAGAGGATCTCTCACACGTACGATCTCTCGCACGTACGATCTCTCGCACATAGGGCACATAAGATCTCTCGCACTTAGGATCTATCGCACAGAGGATCTCTCGCACATAAGATCTCTCGCACTTAGGATCTCTCGCACATAGGATCTCTCGCATATAGGATCTCTCGCACGTAGGATCTCTCGCATATAGGATCTCTCGCACGTAGGATCTCTCGCATATACGATCTCTCGCATATAGGATCTCTCGCACATAAGATCTCTCGCACATAAGATCTCTCGCACAGAGGATCTCTCACACGTACGATCTCTCGCACGTACGATCTCTCGCACATAGGGCACATAAGATCTCTCGCACTTAGGATCTATCGCACAGAGGATCTCTCGCACATAAGATCTCTCGCACTTAGGATCTCTCGCACATAGGATCTCTCGCATATAGGATCTCTCGCACGTAGGATCTCTCGCATATAGGATCTCTCGCACGTAGGATCTCTCGCATATACGATCTCTCGCATATAGGATCTCTCGCACATAGGATCTCTCGCACATAAGATCTCTCGCACATAGGATCTCTCGCACATAGGGTCTCTCGCACATAGGATCTCTCGCATATAGGATCTCTCGCACATAAGATCTCTCGCACATAGGATCTCTCGCACATAAGATCTCTCGCACATAGGATCTCTCGCACATAAGATCTCTCGCACGTAGGATCTCTCGCATATAGGATCTCTCGCACATAGGATCTCTCGCACATAGGATCTCTCGCATATAGGATCTCTCGCATATAGGATCTCTCGCACGTAGGATCTCTCGCACATAGGATCTCTCGCACATAGGATCTCTCGCATATAGGATCTCTCGCACATAGGATCTCTCGCACATAAGATCTCTCGCACGTAGGATCTCTCGCACATAAGATGTCTCGCACATAGGATCTCTCGCACATAGGATCTCTCGCACATAGGATCTCTCGCACATAGGATCTCTCGCATATAGGATCTCTCGCACATAGGATCTCTCGCACATAAGATCTCTCGCATATAGGATCTCTCGCACGTAGGATCTCTCGCATATAGGATCTCTCGCACGTAGGATCTCTCGCATATAGGATCTCTCGCACGTAGGATCTCTCGCATATACGATCTCTCGCATATAGGATCTCTCGCACATAAGATCTCTCGCACATAAGATCTCTCGCACAGAGGATCTCTCACACGTACGATCTCTCGCACGTACGATCTCTCGCACATAGGGCACATAAGATCTCTCGCACTTAGGATCTATCGCACAGAGGATCTCTCGCACTTAGGATCTCTCGCACATAGGATCTCTCGCATATAGGATCTCTCGCACGTACGATCTCTCGCATATAGGATCTCTCGCACAGATCTCTCGCACGTACGATCTTTCGCACATAGGATCTATCGCACAGAGGATCTCTCGCACATAAGATCTCTCGCACTTAGGATCTCTCGCACATAGGATCTCTCGCATATAGGATCTCTCGCACATAGGATCTCTCGCATATAGGATCTCTCGCACGTAGGATCTCTCGCACGTAGGATCTCTCGCACATAGGATCTCTCGCACATAAGATCTCTCGCACGTAGGATCTCTCGCACTTAGGATCTCTCGCACATAGGATCTCTCGCATATAGGATCTCTCGCACAGATCTCTCGCACGTACGATCTTTCGCACATAGGATCTATCGCACAGAGGATCTCGCATATAGGATCTCTCGCATATAGGATCTCTCGCACGTAGGATCTCTCGCACATAAGATCTCTCGCACATAGGATCTCTCGCATATAGGATCTCTCGCACGTAGGATCTCTCGCACATAGGATCTCTCGCACGTAGGATCTCTCGCACATAAGATCTCTCGCACATAAGATCTCTCGCACAGAGGATCTCTCACACGTACGATCTCTCGCACGTACGATCTCTCGCACATAGGGCACATAAGATCTCTCGCACTTAGGATCTATCGCACAGAGGATCTCTCGCACATAAGATCTCTCGCACTTAGGATCTCTCGCACATAGGATCTCTCGCACGTAGGATCTCTCGCACATAAGATCTCTCTCTCGCATATAGGATCTCTCGCACGTAGGATCTCTCGCACATAAGATCTCTCGCACATAGGATCTCTCGCATATAGGATCTCTCGCACGTAGGATCTCTCGCACATAGGATCTCTCGCACGTAGGATCTCTCGCACATAGGATCTCTCGCACATAAGATCTCTCGCACATAGGATCTCTCGCACATAGGATCTCTCGCATATAGGATCTCTCGCACATAGGATCTCTCGCACATAGGATCTCTCGCACATAGGATCTCTCGCACATAAGATGTCTCGCACATAGGATCTCTCGCACGTAGGATCTCTCGCACATAAGATCTCTCGCACATAAGATCTCTCGCACAGAGGATCTCTCACACGTACGATCTCTCGCACGTACGATCTCTCGCACATAGGGCACATAAGATCTCTCGCACTTAGGATCTATCGCACAGAGGATCTCTCGCACATAAGATCTCTCGCACTTAGGATCTCTCGCACATAGGATCTCTCGCACGTAGGATCTCTCGCACATAAGATCTCTCTCTCGCATATAGGATCTCTCGCACGTAGGATCTCTCGCACATAAGATCTCTCGCACATAGGATCTCTCGCATATAGGATCTCTCGCACGTAGGATCTCTCGCACATAGGATCTCTCGCACGTAGGATCTCTCGCACATAAGATCTCTCGCACGTAGGATCTCTCGCACATAGGATCTCTCGCACGTAGGATCTCTCGCACATAAGATCTCTCGCACATAAGATCTCTCGCACAGAGGATCTCTCACACGTACGATCTCTCGCACGTACGATCTCTCGCACATAGGGCACATAAGATCTCTCGCAATTAGGATCTATCGCACAGAGGATCTCTCGCACATAAGATCTCTCGCACTTAGGATCTCTCGCACATAGGATCTCTCGCACGTAGGATCTCTCGCACATAAGATCTCTCTCTCGCATATAGGATCTCTCGCACGTAGGATCTCTCGCACATAAGATCTCTCGCACATAGGATCTCTCGCATATAGGATCTCTCGCACGTAGGATCTCTCGCACATAGGATCTCTCGCACGTAGGATCTCTCGCACATAGGATCTCTCGCACATAAGATCTCTCGCACGTAGGATCTCTCGCACTTAGGATCTCTCGCACATAGGATCTCTCGCATATAGGATCTCTCGCACAGATCTCTCGCACGTACGATCTTTCGCACATAGGATCTATCGCACAGAGGATCTCGCATATAGGATCTCTCGCATATAGGATCTCTCGCACGTAGGATCTCTCGCACATAAGATCTCTCGCACATAGGATCTCTCGCATATAGGATCTCTCGCACGTAGGATCTCTCGCACGTACGATCTCTCGCACGTACGATCTCTCGCACATAGGGCACATAAGATCTCTCGCACTTAGGATCTATCGCACAGAGGATCTCTCGCACATAAGATCTCTCGCACTTAGGATCTCTCGCACATAGGATCTCTCGCACGTAGGATCTCTCGCACATAAGATCTCTCTCTCGCATATAGGATCTCTCGCACGTAGGATCTCTCGCACATAAGATCTCTCGCACATAGGATCTCTCGCATATAGGATCTCTCGCACGTAGGATCTCTCGCACATAGGATCTCTCGCACGTAGGATCTCTCGCACATAAGATCTCTCGCACGTAGGATCTCTCGCACATAGGATCTCTCGCACGTAGGATCTCTCGCACATAAGATCTCTCGCACATAAGATCTCTCGCACAGAGGATCTCTCACACGTACGATCTCTCGCACGTACGATCTCTCGCACATAGGGCACATAAGATCTCTCGCACTTAGGATCTATCGCACAGAGGATCTCTCGCACATAAGATCTCTCGCACTTAGGATCTCTCGCACATAGGATCTCTCGCATATAGGATCTCTCGCACGTAGGATCTCTCGCATATAGGATCTCTCGCACGTAGGATCTCTCGCATATACGATCTCTCGCATATAGGATCTCTCGCACATAGGATCTCTCGCACATAAGATCTCTCGCACATAGGATCTCTCGCACATAGGGTCTCTCGCACATAGGATCTCTCGCATATAGGATCTCTCGCACATAAGATCTCTCGCACGTAGGATCTCTCGCACATAGGATCTCTCGCACGTAGGATCTCTCGCACATAAGATCTCTCGCACATAAGATCTCTCGCACAGAGGATCTCTCACACGTACGATCTCTCGCACGTACGATCTCTCGCACATAGGGCACATAAGATCTCTCGCACTTAGGATCTATCGCACAGAGGATCTCTCGCACATAAGATCTCTCGCACTTAGGATCTCTCGCACATAGGATCTCTCGCATATAGGATCTCTCGCACGTAGGATCTCTCGCATATAGGATCTCTCGCACGTAGGATCTCTCGCATATACGATCTCTCGCATATAGGATCTCTCGCACATAAGATCTCTCGCACATAAGATCTCTCGCACAGAGGATCTCTCACACGTACGATCTCTCGCACGTACGATCTCTCGCACATAGGGCACATAAGATCTCTCGCACTTAGGATCTATCGCACAGAGGATCTCTCGCACATAAGATCTCTCGCACTTAGGATCTCTCGCACATAGGATCTCTCGCATA
The DNA here is from genome assembly GCA_036245785.1 of Pristionchus fissidentatus. Lineage (NCBI taxonomy): Eukaryota > Metazoa > Nematoda > Chromadorea > Rhabditida > Neodiplogasteridae > Pristionchus > Pristionchus fissidentatus. The sequence continues at coordinate 26,070,772 of BTSY01000005.1, read as the reverse complement.
TAGGATCTCTCGCACGTAGGATCTCTCGCATATAGGATCTCTCGCACGTAGGATCTCTCGCATATACGATCTCTCGCATATAGGATCTCTCGCACATAGGATCTCTCGCACATAAGATCTCTCGCACATAGGATCTCTCGCACATAGGGTCTCTCGCACATAGGATCTCTCGCATATAGGATCTCTCGCACATAAGATCTCTCGCACATAGGATCTCTCGCACATAAGATCTCTCGCACATAGGATCTCTCGCACATAAGATCTCTCGCACGTAGGATCTCTCGCATATAGGATCTCTCGCACATAGGATCTCTCGCACATAGGATCTCTCGCATATAGGATCTCTCGCATATAGGATCTCTCGCACGTAGGATCTCTCGCACATAGGATCTCTCGCACATAGGATCTCTCGCATATAGGATCTCTCGCACATAGGATCTCTCGCACATAAGATCTCTCGCACGTAGGATCTCTCGCACATAAGATGTCTCGCACATAGGATCTCTCGCACATAGGATCTCTCGCACATAGGATCTCTCGCATATAGGATCTCTCGCACAGAGGATCTCTCACACGTACGATCTCTCGCACGTACGATCTCTCGCACATAGGGCACATAAGATCTCTCGCACTTAGGATCTATCGCACAGAGGATCTCTCGCACATAAGATCTCTCGCACTTAGGATCTCTCGCACATAGGATCTCTCGCATATAGGATCTCTCGCACGTAGGATCTCTCGCATATAGGATCTCTCGCACGTAGGATCTCTCGCATATACGATCTCTCGCATATAGGATCTCTCGCACATAAGATCTCTCGCACATAAGATCTCTCGCACAGAGGATCTCTCACACGTACGATCTCTCGCACGTACGATCTCTCGCACATAGGGCACATAAGATCTCTCGCACTTAGGATCTATCGCACAGAGGATCTCTCGCACATAAGATCTCTCGCACTTAGGATCTCTCGCACATAGGATCTCTCGCATATAGGATCTCTCGCACGTAGGATCTCTCGCATATAGGATCTCTCGCACGTAGGATCTCTCGCATATACGATCTCTCGCATATAGGATCTCTCGCACATAGGATCTCTCGCACATAAGATCTCTCGCACATAGGATCTCTCGCACATAGGGTCTCTCGCACATAGGATCTCTCGCATATAGGATCTCTCGCACATAAGATCTCTCGCACATAGGATCTCTCGCACATAAGATCTCTCGCACATAGGATCTCTCGCACATAAGATCTCTCGCACGTAGGATCTCTCGCATATAGGATCTCTCGCACATAGGATCTCTCGCACATAGGATCTCTCGCATATAGGATCTCTCGCATATAGGATCTCTCGCACGTAGGATCTCTCGCACATAGGATCTCTCGCACATAGGATCTCTCGCATATAGGATCTCTCGCACATAGGATCTCTCGCACATAAGATCTCTCGCACGTAGGATCTCTCGCACATAAGATGTCTCGCACATAGGATCTCTCGCACATAGGATCTCTCGCACATAGGATCTCTCGCACATAGGATCTCTCGCATATAGGATCTCTCGCACATAGGATCTCTCGCACATAAGATCTCTCGCATATAGGATCTCTCGCACGTAGGATCTCTCGCATATAGGATCTCTCGCACGTAGGATCTCTCGCATATAGGATCTCTCGCACGTAGGATCTCTCGCATATACGATCTCTCGCATATAGGATCTCTCGCACATAAGATCTCTCGCACATAAGATCTCTCGCACAGAGGATCTCTCACACGTACGATCTCTCGCACGTACGATCTCTCGCACATAGGGCACATAAGATCTCTCGCACTTAGGATCTATCGCACAGAGGATCTCTCGCACTTAGGATCTCTCGCACATAGGATCTCTCGCATATAGGATCTCTCGCACGTAGGATCTCTCGCATATAGGATCTCTCGCACGTAGGATCTCTCGCATATACGATCTCTCGCATATAGGATCTCTCGCACATAGGATCTCTCGCACATAAGATCTCTCGCACATAGGATCTCTCGCACATAGGGTCTCTCGCACATAGGATCTCTCGCATATAGGATCTCTCGCACATAAGATCTCTCGCACATAGGATCTCTCGCACATAAGATCTCTCGCACATAGGATCTCTCGCACATAAGATCTCTCGCATATAGGATCTCTCGCACGTACGATCTCTCGCATATAGGATCTCTCGCACAGATCTCTCGCACGTACGATCTTTCGCACATAGGATCTATCGCACAGAGGATCTCTCGCACATAAGATCTCTCGCACTTAGGATCTCTCGCACATAGGATCTCTCGCATATAGGATCTCTCGCACATAGGATCTCTCGCATATAGGATCTCTCGCACGTAGGATCTCTCGCACGTAGGATCTCTCGCACATAGGATCTCTCGCACATAAGATCTCTCGCACGTAGGATCTCTCGCACTTAGGATCTCTCGCACATAGGATCTCTCGCATATAGGATCTCTCGCACAGATCTCTCGCACGTACGATCTTTCGCACATAGGATCTATCGCACAGAGGATCTCGCATATAGGATCTCTCGCATATAGGATCTCTCGCACGTAGGATCTCTCGCACATAAGATCTCTCGCACATAGGATCTCTCGCATATAGGATCTCTCGCACGTAGGATCTCTCGCACATAGGATCTCTCGCACGTAGGATCTCTCGCACATAAGATCTCTCGCACATAAGATCTCTCGCACAGAGGATCTCTCACACGTACGATCTCTCGCACGTACGATCTCTCGCACATAGGGCACATAAGATCTCTCGCACTTAGGATCTATCGCACAGAGGATCTCTCGCACATAAGATCTCTCGCACTTAGGATCTCTCGCACATAGGATCTCTCGCACGTAGGATCTCTCGCACATAAGATCTCTCTCTCGCATATAGGATCTCTCGCACGTAGGATCTCTCGCATATAGGATCTCTCGCACGTAGGATCTCTCGCACATAGGATCTCTCGCACGTAGGATCTCTCGCACATAGGATCTCTCGCACATAAGATCTCTCGCACATAGGATCTCTCGCACATAGGATCTCTCGCATATAGGATCTCTCGCACATAGGATCTCTCGCACATAGGATCTCTCGCACATAGGATCTCTCGCACATAAGATGTCTCGCACATAGGATCTCTCGCACGTAGGATCTCTCGCACATAAGATCTCTCGCACATAAGATCTCTCGCACAGAGGATCTCTCACACGTACGATCTCTCGCACGTACGATCTCTCGCACATAGGGCACATAAGATCTCTCGCACTTAGGATCTATCGCACAGAGGATCTCTCGCACATAAGATCTCTCGCACTTAGGATCTCTCGCACATAGGATCTCTCGCACGTAGGATCTCTCGCACATAAGATCTCTCTCTCGCATATAGGATCTCTCGCACGTAGGATCTCTCGCACATAAGATCTCTCGCACATAGGATCTCTCGCATATAGGATCTCTCGCACGTAGGATCTCTCGCACATAGGATCTCTCGCACGTAGGATCTCTCGCACATAAGATCTCTCGCACGTAGGATCTCTCGCACATAGGATCTCTCGCACGTAGGATCTCTCGCACATAAGATCTCTCGCACATAAGATCTCTCGCACAGAGGATCTCTCACACGTACGATCTCTCGCACGTACGATCTCTCGCACATAGGGCACATAAGATCTCTCGCAATTAGGATCTATCGCACAGAGGATCTCTCGCACATAAGATCTCTCGCACTTAGGATCTCTCGCACATAGGATCTCTCGCACGTAGGATCTCTCGCACATAAGATCTCTCGCACATAGGATCTCTCGCATATAGGATCTCTCGCACGTAGGATCTCTCGCACATAGGATCTCTCGCACGTAGGATCTCTCGCACATAGGATCTCTCGCACATAAGATCTCTCGCACGTAGGATCTCTCGCACTTAGGATCTCTCGCACATAGGATCTCTCGCATATAGGATCTCTCGCACAGATCTCTCGCACGTACGATCTTTCGCACATAGGATCTATCGCACAGAGGATCTCGCATATAGGATCTCTCGCATATAGGATCTCTCGCACGTAGGATCTCTCGCACATAAGATCTCTCGCACATAGGATCTCTCGCATATAGGATCTCTCGCACGTAGGATCTCTCGCACGTACGATCTCTCGCACGTACGATCTCTCGCACATAGGGCACATAAGATCTCTCGCACTTAGGATCTATCGCACAGAGGATCTCTCGCACATAAGATCTCTCGCACTTAGGATCTCTCGCACATAGGATCTCTCGCACGTAGGATCTCTCGCACATAAGATCTCTCTCTCGCATATAGGATCTCTCGCACGTAGGATCTCTCGCACATAAGATCTCTCGCACATAGGATCTCTCGCATATAGGATCTCTCGCACGTAGGATCTCTCGCACATAGGATCTCTCGCACGTAGGATCTCTCGCACATAAGATCTCTCGCACGTAGGATCTCTCGCACATAGGATCTCTCGCACGTAGGATCTCTCGCACATAAGATCTCTCGCACATAAGATCTCTCGCACAGAGGATCTCTCACACGTACGATCTCTCGCACGTACGATCTCTCGCACATAGGGCACATAAGATCTCTCGCACTTAGGATCTATCGCACAGAGGATCTCTCGCACATAAGATCTCTCGCACTTAGGATCTCTCGCACATAGGATCTCTCGCATATAGGATCTCTCGCACGTAGGATCTCTCGCATATAGGATCTCTCGCACGTAGGATCTCTCGCATATACGATCTCTCGCATATAGGATCTCTCGCACATAGGATCTCTCGCACATAAGATCTCTCGCACATAGGATCTCTCGCATATAGGGTCTCTCGCACATAGGATCTCTCGCATATAGGATCTCTCGCACATAAGATCTCTCGCACGTAGGATCTCTCGCACATAGGATCTCTCGCACGTAGGATCTCTCGCACATAAGATCTCTCGCACATAAGATCTCTCGCACAGAGGATCTCTCACACGTACGATCTCTCGCACGTACGATCTCTCGCACATAGGGCACATAAGATCTCTCGCACTTAGGATCTATCGCACAGAGGATCTCTCGCACATAAGATCTCTCGCACTTAGGATCTCTCGCACATAGGATCTCTCGCATATAGGATCTCTCGCACGTAGGATCTCTCGCATATAGGATCTCTCGCACGTAGGATCTCTCGCATATACGATCTCTCGCATATAGGATCTCTCGCACATAAGATCTCTCGCACATAAGATCTCTCGCACAGAGGATCTCTCACACGTACGATCTCTCGCACGTACGATCTCTCGCACATAGGGCACATAAGATCTCTCGCACTTAGGATCTATCGCACAGAGGATCTCTCGCACATAAGATCTCTCGCACTTAGGATCTCTCGCACATAGGATCTCTCGCATATAGGATCTCTCGCACGTAGGATCTCTCGCATATAGGATCTCTCGCACGTAGGATCTCTCGCATATACGATCTCTCGCATATAGGATCTCTCGCACATAGGATCTCTCGCACATAAGATCTCTCGCACATAGGATCTCTCGCACATAGGGTCTCTCGCACATAGGATCTCTCGCATATAGGATCTCTCGCACATAAGATCTCTCGCACATAGGATCTCTCGCACATAAGATCTCTCGCACATAGGATCTCTCGCACATAAGATCTCTCGCACGTAGGATCTCTCGCATATAGGATCTCTCGCACATAGGATCTCTCGCACATAGGATCTCTCGCATATAGGATCTCTCGCATATAGGATCTCTCGCACGTAGGATCTCTCGCACATAGGATCTCTCGCACATAGGATCTCTCGCATATAGGATCTCTCGCACATAGGATCTCTCGCACATAAGATCTCTCGCACGTAGGATCTCTCGCACATAAGATGTCTCGCACATAGGATCTCTCGCACATAGGATCTCTCGCACATAGGATCTCTCGCATATAGGATCTCTCGCACAGAGGATCTCTCACACGTACGATCTCTCGCACGTACGATCTCTCGCACATAGGGCACATAAGATCTCTCGCACTTAGGATCTATCGCACAGAGGATCTCTCGCACATAAGATCTCTCGCACTTAGGATCTCTCGCACATAGGATCTCTCGCATATAGGATCTCTCGCACGTAGGATCTCTCGCATATAGGATCTCTCGCACGTAGGATCTCTCGCATATACGATCTCTCGCATATAGGATCTCTCGCACATAAGATCTCTCGCACATAAGATCTCTCGCACAGAGGATCTCTCACACGTACGATCTCTCGCACGTACGATCTCTCGCACATAGGGCACATAAGATCTCTCGCACTTAGGATCTATCGCACAGAGGATCTCTCGCACATAAGATCTCTCGCACTTAGGATCTCTCGCACATAGGATCTCTCGCATATAGGATCTCTCGCACGTAGGATCTCTCGCATATAGGATCTCTCGCACGTAGGATCTCTCGCATATACGATCTCTCGCATATAGGATCTCTCGCACATAGGATCTCTCGCACATAAGATCTCTCGCACATAGGATCTCTCGCACATAGGGTCTCTCGCACATAGGATCTCTCGCATATAGGATCTCTCGCACATAAGATCTCTCGCACATAGGATCTCTCGCACATAAGATCTCTCGCACATAGGATCTCTCGCACATAAGATCTCTCGCACGTAGGATCTCTCGCATATAGGATCTCTCGCACATAGGATCTCTCGCACATAGGATCTCTCGCATATAGGATCTCTCGCATATAGGATCTCTCGCACGTAGGATCTCTCGCACATAGGATCTCTCGCACATAGGATCTCTCGCATATAGGATCTCTCGCACATAGGATCTCTCGCACATAAGATCTCTCGCACGTAGGATCTCTCGCACATAAGATGTCTCGCACATAGGATCTCTCGCACATAGGATCTCTCGCACATAGGATCTCTCGCACATAGGATCTCTCGCATATAGGATCTCTCGCACATAGGATCTCTCGCACATAAGATCTCTCGCATATAGGATCTCTCGCACGTAGGATCTCTCGCATATAGGATCTCTCGCATATAGGATCTCTCGCACGTAGGATCTCTCGCACATAGGATCTCTCGCATATAGGATCTCTCGCACATAAGATCTCTCGCACATAGGATCTCTCACACATAAGATCTCTCGCACATAGGATCTCTCGCACATAAGATCTCTCGCACGTAGGATCTCTCGCACATAAGATCTCTCGCACTTAGGATCTCTCGCACGTAGGATCTCTCGCACATAAGATCTCTCGCACTTAGGATCTCTCGCACATAGGATCTCTCGCATATAGGATCTCTCGCACGTAGGATCTCTCGCATATAGGATCTCTCGCATATAGGATCTCTCGCACGTAGGATCTCTCGCACATAGGATCTCTCGCACATAGGATCTCTCGCATATAGGATCTCTCGCACATAGGATCTCTCGCACATAGGATCTCTCGCATATAGGATCTCTCGCACAGAGGATCTCTCACACGTACGATCTCTCGCACGTACGATCTCTCGCACATAGGGCACATAAGATCTCTCGCACTTAGGATCTATCGCACAGAGGATCTCTCGCACATAAGATCTCTCGCACTTAGGATCTCTCGCACATAGGATCTCTCGCATATAGGATCTCTCGCACGTAGGATCTCTCGCATATAGGATCTCTCGCACGTAGGATCTCTCGCATATACGATCTCTCGCATATAGGATCTCTCGCACATAAGATCTCTCGCACATAAGATCTCTCGCACAGAGGATCTCTCACACGTACGATCTCTCGCACGTACGATCTCTCGCACATAGGGCACATAAGATCTCTCGCACTTAGGATCTCTCGCATATAGGATCTCTCGCACGTAGGATCTCTCGCACATAGGATCTCTCGCACATAGGATCTCTCGCATATAGGATCTCTCGCACATAGGATCTCTCGCACATAAGATCTCTCGCACGTAGGATCTCTCGCACATAAGATGTCTCGCACATAGGATCTCTCGCACATAGGATCTCTCGCACATAGGATCTCTCGCACATAGGATCTCTCGCATATAGGATCTCTCGCACATAGGATCTCTCGCACATAAGATCTCTCGCATATAGGATCTCTCGCACGTAGGATCTCTCGCATATAGGATCTCTCGCATATAGGATCTCTCGCACGTAGGATCTCTCGCACATAGGATCTCTCGCATATAGGATCTCTCGCACATAAGATCTCTCGCACATAGGATCTCTCACACATAAGATCTCTCGCACATAGGATCTCTCGCACATAAGATCTCTCGCACGTAGGATCTCTCGCATATAGGATCTCTCGCACGTAGGATCTCTCGCACATAGGATCTCTCGCACGTAGGATCTCTCGCACATAAGATCTCTCGCACATAAGATCTCTCGCACAGACGATCTCTCACACGTACGATCTCTCGCACGTACGATCTCTCGCACATAGGGTCTCTCGCATATAGGATCTCTCGCACATAAGATCTCTCGCACGTACGATCTCTCGCATATAGGATCTCTCGCACGTACGATCTCTCGCACTTAGGATCTCTCGCACATAGGATCTCTCGCATATAGGATCTCTCGCACGTAGGATCTCTCGCATATAGGATCTCTCGCATATAGGATCTCTCGCACGTAGGATCTCTCGCACATAGGATCTCTCGCACATAGGATCTCTCGCATATAGGATCTCTCGCACATAGGATCTCTCGCACATAGGATCTCTCGCATATAGGATCTCTCGCACATAGGATCTCTCGCACATAAGATCTCTCGCACGTAGGATCTCTCGCACATAGGATCTCTCGCATATAGGATCTCTCGCACATAGGATCTCTCGCATATAGGATCTCTCGCACGTAGGATCTCTCGCATATAGGATCTCTCGCACATAAGATCTCTCGCACTTAGGATCTCTCGCACATAGGATCTCTCGCATATAGGATCTCTCGCACGTAGGATCTCTCGCATATAGGATCTCTCGCATATAGGATCTCTCGCACGTAGGATCTCTCGCACATAGGATCTCTCGCACATAGGATCTCTCGCATATAGGATCTCTCGCATATAGGATCTCTCGCACATAAGATCTCTCGCACTTAGGATCTCTCGCACATAGGATCTCTCGCATATAGGATCTCTCGCACGTAGGATCTCTCGCATATAGGATCTCTCGCATATAGGATCTCTCGCACGTAGGATCTCTCGCATATAGGATCTCTCGCACGTAGGATCTCTCGCATATAGGATCTCTCGCATATAGGATCTCTCGCACGTAGGATCTCTCGCACATAGGATCTCTCGCACATAGGATCTCTCGCATATAGGATCTCTCGCACATAGGATCTCTCGCACATAAGATCTCTCGCACGTAGGATCTCTCGCACATAAGATGTCTCGCACATAGGATCTCTCGCACATAGGATCTCTCGCACATAGGATCTCTCGCACATAGGATCTCTCGCATATAGGATCTCTCGCACATAGGATCTCTCGCACATAAGATCTCTCGCATATAGGATCTCTCGCACGTAGGATCTCTCGCATATAGGATCTCTCGCATATAGGATCTCTCGCACATAGGATCTCTCGCACATAGGATCTCTCGCATATAGGATCTCTCGCACATAGGATCTCTCGCATATAGGATCTCTCGCACATAGGATCTCTCGCACATAGGATCTCTCGCACATAAGATCTCTCGCACATAGGATCTCTCGCACATAAGATCTCTCGCACGTAGGATTTCTCGCACATAGGATCTCTCGCACATAAGATCTCTCGCACGTAGGATCTCTCGCACATAAGATCTCTCGCACTTAGGATCTCTCGCACATAGGATCTCTCGCATATAGGATCTCTCGCACATAAGATCTCTCGCACTTAGGATCTCTCGCACATAGGATCTCTCGCACATAAGATCTCTCGCACTTAGGATCTCTCGCATATAGGATCTCTCGCACATAGGATCTCTCGCACATAAGATCTCTCGCATATAGGATCTCTCGCACGTAGGATCTCTCGCATATAGGATCTCTCGCATATAGGATCTCTCGCACATAGGATCTCTCACACATAGGATCTCTCGCATATAGGATCTCTCGCACATAGGATCTCTCGCATATAGGATCTCTCGCACATAGGATCTCTCGCACATAGGATCTCTCGCACATAAGATCTCTCGCACATAGGATCTCTCGCACATAAGATCTCTCGCACGTAGGATTTCTCGCACATAAGATCTCTCGCACTTAGGATCTCTCACACATAAGATCTCTCGCACATAGGATCTCTCGCACATAAGATCTCTCGCACGTAGGATCTCTCGCACATAAGATCTCTCGCACTTAGGATCTCTCGCACATAGGATCTCTCGCATATAGGATCTCTCGCACGTAGGATCTCTCGCATATAGGATCTCTCGCATATAGGATCTCTCGCACGTAGGATCTCTCGCACATAGGATCTCTCGCACATAGGATCTCTCGCATATAGGATCTCTCGCACATAGGATCTCTCGCACATAAGATCTCTCGCACATAGGATCTCTCGCATATAGGATCTCTCGCACATAGGATCTCTCGCACATAAGATCTCTCGCATATAGGATCTCTCGCACATAGGATCTCTCGCACATAAGATCTCTCGCATATAGGATCTCTCGCATATAGGATCTCTCGCACATAGGATCTCTCGCATATAGGATCTCTCGCACATAAGATCTCTCGCATATAGGATCTCTCGCACGTAGGATCTCTCGCATATAGGATCTCTCGCATATAGGATCTCTCGCACATAGGATCTCTCGCATATAGGATCTCTCGCACATAGGATCTCTCGCACATAGGATCTCTCGCACATAGGATCTCTCGCATATAGGATCTCTCGCACATAGGATCTCTCGCACATAAGATCTCTCGCACATAGGATCTCTCGCACATAGGATCTCTCGCATATAGGATCTCTCGCACATAAGATCTCTCGCACATAGGATCTCTCGCATATAGGATCTCTCGCACATAGGATCTCTCGCACATAAGATCTCTCGCATATAGGATCTCTCGCACGTAGGATCTCTCGCATATAGGATCTCTCGCATATAGGATCTCTCGCACGTAGGATCTCTCGCATATAGGATCTCTCGCATATAGGATCTCTCGCACGTAGGATCTCTCGCACATAGGATCTCTCGCATATAGGATCTCTCGCACATAAGATCTCTCGCACATAAGATCTCTCGCACATAAGATCTCTCGCACAGAGGATCTCTCGCACGTAGGATCTCTCGCACATAAGATGTCTCGCACATAGGATCTCTCGCACATAGGATCTCTCGCACATAGGATCTCTCGCACATAGGATCTCTCGCACATAGGATCTCTCGCATATATGATCTCTCGCACATAAGATCTCTCGCACATAGGATCTCTCGCACATAGGATCTCTCGCACATAGGATCTCTCGCACATAGGATCTCTCGCATATAGGATCTCTCGCACGTAGGATCTCTCGCACATAAGATGTCTCGCACATAGGATCTCTCGCACATAGGATCTCTCGCACATAGGATCTCTCGCACGTAGGATCTCTCGCATATAGGATCTCTCGCACGTAGGATCTCTCGCACATAGGATCTCTCGCACATAGGATCTCTCGCATATAGGATCTCTCGCACATAGGATCTCTCGCACATAAGATCTCTCGCACTTAGGATCTCTCGCACATAGGATCTCTCGCATATAGGATCTCTCGCACGTAGGATCTCTCGCATATAGGATCTCTCGCATATAGGATCTCTCGCACGTAGGATCTCTCGCACATAGGATCTCTCGCACATAGGATCTCTCGCATATAGGATCTCTCGCACGTAGGATCTCTCGCACATAGGATCTCTCGCACATAGGATCTCTCGCATATAGGATCTCTCGCACATAGGATCTCTCGCACATAAGATCTCTCGCACGTAGGATCTCTCGCACATAAGATGTCTCGCACATAGGATCTCTCGCACATAGGATCTCTCGCACATAGGATCTCTCGCACATAGGATCTCTCGCATATAGGATCTCTCGCACATAGGATCTCTCGCACATAAGATCTCTCGCATATAGGATCTCTCGCACGTAGGATCTCTCGCATATAGGATCTCTCGCATATAGGATCTCTCGCACATAGGATCTCTCGCACATAGGATATCTCGCACATAGGATCTCTCGCATATAGGATCTCTCGCACATAGGATCTCTCGCACATAAGATCTCTCGCACATAGGATCTCTCGCATATAGGATCTCTCGCACATAGGATCTCTCGCACATAAGATCTCTCGCATATAGGATCTCTCGCACGTAGGATCTCTCGCATATAGGATCTCTCGCATATAGGATCTCTCGCACGTAGGATCTCTCGCACATAGGATCTCTCGCACATAAGATCTCTCGCACGTAGGATCTCTCGCACATAAGATCTCTCGCACTTAGGATCTCTCGCACATAGGATCTCTCGCATATAGGATCTCTCGCACGTAGGATCTCTCGCATATAGGATCTCTCGCATATAGGATCTCTCGCACGTAGGATCTCTCGCACATAGGATCTCTCGCATATAGGATCTCTCGCACATAAGATCTCTCGCACATAAGATCTCTCGCACATAAGATCTCTCGCACAGAGGATCTCTCGCACGTAGGATCTCTCGCACATAAGATGTCTCGCACATAGGATCTCTCGCACATAGGATCTCTCGCACATAGGATCTCTCGCACATAGGATCTCTCGCACATAGGATCTCTCGCATATATGATCTCTCGCACATAAGATCTCTCGCACATAGGATCTCTCGCACATAGGATCTCTCGCATATAGGATCTCTCGCACGTAGGATCTCTCGCATATAGGATCTCTCGCATATAGGATCTCTCGCACATAGGATCTCTCGCACATAGGATCTCTCGCATATAGGATCTCTCGCACATAGGATCTCTCGCATATAGGATCTCTCGCACATAAGATCTCTCGCACTTAGGATCTCTCGCACATAGGATCTCTCGCATATAGGATCTCTCGCACGTAGGATCTCTCGCATATAGGATCTCTCGCATATAGGATCTCTCGCACGTAGGATCTCTCGCACATAGGATCTCTCGCACATAGGATCTCTCGCATATAGGATCTCTCGCACATAGGATCTCTCGCACATAAGATCTCTCGCACGTAGGATCTCTCGCACATAAGATGTCTCGCACATAGGATCTCTCGCACATAGGATCTCTCGCACATAGGATCTCTCGCACATAGGATCTCTCGCATATAGGATCTCTCGCACATAGGATCTCTCGCACATAAGATCTCTCGCATATAGGATCTCTCGCACGTAGGATCTCTCGCATATAGGATCTCTCGCATATAGGATCTCTCGCACATAGGATCTCTCGCACATAGGATCTCTCGCATATAGGATCTCTCGCACATAGGATCTCTCGCACATAAGATCTCTCGCACGTAGGATCTCTCGCACATAAGATGTCTCGCACATAGGATCTCTCGCACATAGGATCTCTCGCACATAGGATCTCTCGCACATAGGATCTCTCGCATATAGGATCTCTCGCACATAGGATCTCTCGCACATAAGATCTCTCGCATATAGGATCTCTCGCACGTAGGATCTCTCGCATATAGGATCTCTCGCATATAGGATCTCTCGCACATAGGATCTCTCGCACATAGGATATCTCGCACATAGGATCTCTCGCATATAGGATCTCTCGCACATAGGATCTCTCGCACATAAGATCTCTCGCACATAGGATCTCTCGCATATAGGATCTCTCGCACATAGGATCTCTCGCACATAAGATCTCTCGCATATAGGATCTCTCGCACGTAGGATCTCTCGCATATAGGATCTCTCGCATATAGGATCTCTCGCACGTAGGATCTCTCGCACATAGGATCTCTCGCACATAAGATCTCTCGCACGTAGGATCTCTCGCACATAAGATCTCTCGCACTTAGGATCTCTCGCACATAGGATCTCTCGCATATAGGATCTCTCGCACGTAGGATCTCTCGCATATAGGATCTCTCGCATATAGGATCTCTCGCACGTAGGATCTCTCGCACATAGGATCTCTCGCATATAGGATCTCTCGCACATAAGATCTCTCGCACATAAGATCTCTCGCACATAAGATCTCTCGCACAGAGGATCTCTCGCACGTAGGATCTCTCGCACATAAGATGTCTCGCACATAGGATCTCTCGCACATAGGATCTCTCGCACATAGGATCTCTCGCACATAGGATCTCTCGCACATAAGATCTCTCGCATATAGGATCTCTCGCACGTAGGATCTCTCGCATATAGGATCTCTCGCATATAGGATCTCTCGCACATAGGATCTCTCGCACATAGGATCTCTCGCATATAGGATCTCTCGCACATAGGATCTCTCGCACATAAGATCTCTCGCACGTAGGATCTCTCGCACATAAGATGTCTCGCACATAGGATCTCTCGCACATAGGATCTCTCGCACATAGGATCTCTCGCACATAGGATCTCTCGCATATAGGATCTCTCGCACATAGGATCTCTCGCACATAAGATCTCTCGCATATAGGATCTCTCGCACGTAGGATCTCTCGCATATAGGATCTCTCGCATATAGGATCTCTCGCACATAGGATCTCTCGCACATAGGATATCTCGCACATAGGATCTCTCGCATATAGGATCTCTCGCACATAGGATCTCTCGCACATAAGATCTCTCGCACATAGGATCTCTCGCATATAGGATCTCTCGCACATAGGATCTCTCGCACATAAGATCTCTCGCATATAGGATCTCTCGCACGTAGGATCTCTCGCATATAGGATCTCTCGCATATAGGATCTCTCGCACGTAGGATCTCTCGCACATAGGATCTCTCGCACATAAGATCTCTCGCACGTAGGATCTCTCGCACATAAGATCTCTCGCACTTAGGATCTCTCGCACATAGGATCTCTCGCATATAGGATCTCTCGCACGTAGGATCTCTCGCATATAGGATCTCTCGCATATAGGATCTCTCGCACGTAGGATCTCTCGCACATAGGATCTCTCGCATATAGGATCTCTCGCACATAAGATCTCTCGCACATAAGATCTCTCGCACATAAGATCTCTCGCACAGAGGATCTCTCGCACGTAGGATCTCTCGCACATAAGATGTCTCGCACATAGGATCTCTCGCACATAGGATCTCTCGCACATAGGATCTCTCGCACATAGGATCTCTCGCACATAGGATCTCTCGCATATATGATCTCTCGCACATAAGATCTCTCGCACATAGGATCTCTCGCACATAGGATCTCTCGCATATAGGATCTCTCGCACGTAGGATCTCTCGCATATAGGATCTCTCGCATATAGGATCTCTCGCACATAGGATCTCTCGCACATAGGATCTCTCGCATATAGGATCTCTCGCACATAGGATCTCTCGCATATAGGATCTCTCGCACATAAGATCTCTCGCACTTAGGATCTCTCGCACATAGGATCTCTCGCATATAGGATCTCTCGCACGTAGGATCTCTCGCATATAGGATCTCTCGCATATAGGATCTCTCGCACGTAGGATCTCTCGCACATAGGATCTCTCGCACATAGGATCTCTCGCATATAGGATCTCTCGCACATAGGATCTCTCGCACATAAGATCTCTCGCACGTAGGATCTCTCGCACATAAGATGTCTCGCACATAGGATCTCTCGCACATAGGATCTCTCGCACATAGGATCTCTCGCACATAGGATCTCTCGCATATAGGATCTCTCGCACATAGGATCTCTCGCACATAAGATCTCTCGCATATAGGATCTCTCGCACGTAGGATCTCTCGCATATAGGATCTCTCGCATATAGGATCTCTCGCACATAGGATCTCTCGCACATAGGATCTCTCGCATATAGGATCTCTCGCACATAGGATCTCTCGCATATAGGATCTCTCGCACATAGGATCTCTCGCACATAGGATCTCTCGCACATAAGATCTCTCGCACATAGGATCTCTCGCACATAAGATCTCTCGCACGTAGGATTTCTCGCACATAAGATCTCTCGCACTTAGGATCTCTCACACATAAGATCTCTCGCACATAGGATCTCTCGCACATAAGATCTCTCGCACGTAGGATCTCTCGCACATAAGATCTCTCGCACTTAGGATCTCTCGCACATAGGATCTCTCGCATATAGGATCTCTCGCACGTAGGATCTCTCGCATATAGGATCTCTCGCATATAGGATCTCTCGCACGTAGGATCTCTCGCACATAGGATCTCTCGCACATAGGATCTCTCGCACATAAGATCTCTCGCATATAGGATCTCTCGCACGTAGGATCTCTCGCATATAGGATCTCTCGCATATAGGATCTCTCGCACATAGGATCTCTCGCACATAGGATATCTCGCACATAGGATCTCTCGCATATAGGATCTCTCGCACATAGGATCTCTCGCACATAAGATCTCTCGCACATAGGATCTCTCGCATATAGGATCTCTCGCACTTAGGATCTCTCGCACATAGGATCTCTCGCATATATGATCTCTCGCACATAAGATCTCTCGCACATAAGATCTCTCGCACATAGGATCTCTCGCATATAGGATCTCTCGCACGTAGGATCTCTCGCATATAGGATCTCTCGCATATAGGATCTCTCGCACATAGGATCTCTCGCACATAGGATCTCTCGCATATAGGATCTCTCGCACATAGGATCTCTCGCATATAGGATCTCTCGCACATAAGATCTCTCGCACTTAGGATCTCTCGCACATAGGATCTCTCGCATATAGGATCTCTCGCACGTAGGATCTCTCGCATATAGGATCTCTCGCATATAGGATCTCTCGCACGTAGGATCTCTCGCACATAGGATCTCTCGCACATAGGATCTCTCGCATATAGGATCTCTCGCACATAGGATCTCTCGCACATAAGATCTCTCGCACGTAGGATCTCTCGCACATAAGATGTCTCGCACATAGGATCTCTCGCACATAGGATCTCTCGCACATAGGATCTCTCGCACATAGGATCTCTCGCATATAGGATCTCTCGCACATAGGATCTCTCGCACATAAGATCTCTCGCATATAGGATCTCTCGCACGTAGGATCTCTCGCATATAGGATCTCTCGCATATAGGATCTCTCGCACATAGGATCTCTCGCACATAGGATCTCTCGCATATAGGATCTCTCGCACATAGGATCTCTCGCATATAGGATCTCTCGCACATAGGATCTCTCGCACATAGGATATCTCGCACATAGGATCTCTCGCATATAGGATCTCTCGCACATAGGATCTCTCGCACATAAGATCTCTCGCACATAGGATCTCTCGCATATAGGATCTCTCGCACTTAGGATCTCTCGCACATAGGATCTCTCGCATATAGGATCTCTCGCACGTAGGATCTCTCGCACATAGGATCTCTCGCACATAGGATCTCTCGCACATAAGATCTCTCGCACATAGGATCTCTCGCATATAGGATCTCTCGCACGTAGGATCTCTCGCATATAGGATCTCTCGCATATAGGATCTCTCGCACGTAGGATCTCTCGCACATAGGATCTCTCGCACATAGGATCTCTCGCATATAGGATCTCTCGCACATAGGATCTCTCGCACATAGGATATCTCGCACATAGGATCTCTCGCATATAGGATCTCTCGCACATAGGATCTCTCGCACATAAGATCTCTCGCACATAGGATCTCTCGCATATAGGATCTCTCGCACTTAGGATCTCTCGCACATAGGATCTCTCGCATATAGGATCTCTCGCACGTAGGATCTCTCGCATATAGGATCTCTCGCATATAGGATCTCTCGCACGTAGGATCTCTCGCATATAGGATCTCTCGCACATAGGATCTCTCGCACATAAGATCTCTCGCATATAGGATCTCTCGCACGTAGGATCTCTCGCATATAGGATCTCTCGCATATAGGATCTCTCGCACATAGGATCTCTCGCACATAGGATATCTCGCACATAGGATCTCTCGCATATAGGATCTCTCGCACATAGGATCTCTCGCACATAAGATCTCTCGCACATAGGATCTCTCGCATATAGGATCTCTCGCACATAGGATCTCTCGCACATAAGATCTCTCGCATATAGGATCTCTCGCACGTAGGATCTCTCGCATATAGGATCTCTCGCATATAGGATCTCTCGCACGTAGGATCTCTCGCACATAGGATCTCTCGCACATAAGATCTCTCGCACGTAGGATCTCTCGCACATAAGATCTCTCGCACTTAGGATCTCTCGCACATAGGATCTCTCGCATATAGGATCTCTCGCACGTAGGATCTCTCGCATATAGGATCTCTCGCATATAGGATCTCTCGCACGTAGGATCTCTCGCACATAGGATCTCTCGCATATAGGATCTCTCGCACATAAGATCTCTCGCACATAAGATCTCTCGCACATAAGATCTCTCGCACAGAGGATCTCTCGCACGTAGGATCTCTCGCACATAAGATGTCTCGCACATAGGATCTCTCGCACATAGGATCTCTCGCACATAGGATCTCTCGCACATAGGATCTCTCGCACATAGGATCTCTCGCATATATGATCTCTCGCACATAAGATCTCTCGCACATAGGATCTCTCGCACATAGGATCTCTCGCATATAGGATCTCTCGCACGTAGGATCTCTCGCATATAGGATCTCTCGCATATAGGATCTCTCGCACATAGGATCTCTCGCACATAGGATCTCTCGCATATAGGATCTCTCGCACATAGGATCTCATATAGGATCTCTCGCATATAGGATCTCTCGCACGTAGGATCTCTCGCACATAGGATCTCTCGCACATAGGATCTCTCGCATATAGGATCTCTCGCACATAGGATCTCTCGCACATAAGATCTCTCGCACGTAGGATCTCTCGCACATAAGATGTCTCGCACATAGGATCTCTCGCACATAGGATCTCTCGCACATAGGATCTCTCGCACATAGGATCTCTCGCATATAGGATCTCTCGCACATAGGATCTCTCGCACATAAGATCTCTCGCATATAGGATCTCTCGCACGTAGGATCTCTCGCATATAGGATCTCTCGCATATAGGATCTCTCGCACATAGGATCTCTCGCACATAGGATCTCTCGCATATAGGATCTCTCGCACATAGGATCTCTCGCATATAGGATCTCTCGCACATAGGATCTCTCGCACATAGGATCTCTCGCACATAAGATCTCTCGCACATAGGATCTCTCGCACATAAGATCTCTCGCACGTAGGATTTCTCGCACATAAGATCTCTCGCACTTAGGATCTCTCACACATAAGATCTCTCGCACATAGGATCTCTCGCACATAAGATCTCTCGCACGTAGGATCTCTCGCACATAAGATCTCTCGCACTTAGGATCTCTCGCACATAGGATCTCTCGCATATAGGATCTCTCGCACTTAGGATCTCTCGCACATAGGATCTCTCGCATATAGGATCTCTCGCACGTAGGATCTCTCGCACATAGGATCTCTCGCATATAGGATCTCTCGCACATAGGATCTCTCGCACATAAGATCTCTCGCACATAGGATCTCTCGCATATAGGATCTCTCGCACATAGGATCTCTCGCACATAAGATCTCTCGCATATAGGATCTCTCGCACATAGGATCTCTCGCATATAGGATCTCTCGCACGTAGGATCTCTCGCATATAGGATCTCTCGCATATAGGATCTCTCGCACATAGGATCTCTCGCACATAGGATCTCTCGCATATAGGATCTCTCGCACATAGGATCTCTCGCACATAAGATCTCTCGCATATAGGATCTCTCGCACATAGGATCTCTCGCATATAGGATCTCTCGCACGTAGGATCTCTCGCACATAGGATCTCTCGCACATAGGATCTCTCGCATATAGGATCTCTCGCACATAGGATCTCTCGCACATAAGATCTCTCGCACGTAGGATCTCTCGCACATAAGATGTCTCGCACATAGGATCTCTCGCACATAGGATCTCTCGCACATAGGATCTCTCGCACATAGGATCTCTCGCATATAGGATCTCTCGCACATAGGATCTCTCGCACATAAGATCTCTCGCATATAGGATCTCTCGCACGTAGGATCTCTCGCATATAGGATCTCTCGCATATAGGATCTCTCGCACATAGGATCTCTCGCACATAGGATCTCTCGCATATAGGATCTCTCGCACATAGGATCTCTCGCATATAGGATCTCTCGCACATAGGATCTCTCGCACATAGGATCTCTCGCACATAAGATCTCTCGCACATAGGATCTCTCGCACATAAGATCTCTCGCACGTAGGATTTCTCGCACATAAGATCTCTCGCACTTAGGATCTCTCACACATAAGATCTCTCGCACATAGGATCTCTCGCACATAAGATCTCTCGCACGTAGGATCTCTCGCACATAAGATCTCTCGCACTTAGGATCTCTCGCACATAGGATCTCTCGCATATAGGATCTCTCGCACGTAGGATCTCTCGCATATAGGATCTCTCGCATATAGGATCTCTCGCACGTAGGATCTCTCGCATATAGGATCTCTCGCACATAGGATCTCTCGCATATAGGATCTCTCGCATATAGGATCTCTCGCACATAAGATCTCTCGCACATAGGATCTCTCGCATATAGGATCTCTCGCACATAGGATCTCTCGCACATAAGATCTCTCGCATATAGGATCTCTCGCACGTAGGATCTCTCGCATATAGGATCTCTCGTATATAGGATCTCTCGCACATAGGATCTCTCGCATATAGGATCTCTCGCACGTAGGATCTCTCGCATATAGGATCTCTCGCATATAGGATCTCTCGCACGTAGGATCTCTCGCACATAGGATCTCTCGCACATAGGATCTCTCGCATATAGGATCTCTCGCACATAGGATCTCTCGCACATAAGATCTCTCGCACGTAGGATCTCTCGCACATAAGATGTCTCGCACGTAGGATCTCTCGCATATAGGATCTCTCGCATATAGGATCTCTCGCACGTAGGATCTCTCGCACATAGGATCTCTCGCATATAGGATCTCTCGCACATAAGATCTCTCGCACATAAGATCTCTCGCACATAAGATCTCTCGCACAGAGGATCTCTCGCACGTAGGATCTCTCGCACATAAGATGTCTCGCACATAGGATCTCTCGCACATAGGATCTCTCGCACATAGGATCTCTCGCACATAGGATCTCTCGCACATAGGATCTCTCGCATATATGATCTCTCGCACATAAGATCTCTCGCACATAGGATCTCTCGCACATAGGATCTCTCGCACATAGGATCTCTCGCACATAGGATCTCTCGCATATAGGATCTCTCGCACGTAGGATCTCTCGCACATAAGATGTCTCGCACATAGGATCTCTCGCACATAGGATCTCTCGCACATAAGATGTCTCGCACATAGGATCTCTCGCACATAGGATCTCTCGCACATAGGATCTCTCGCACGTAGGATCTCTCGCATATAGGATCTCTCGCACGTAGGATCTCTCGCACATAGGATCTCTCGCACATAGGATCTCTCGCATATAGGATCTCTCGCACATAGGATCTCTCGCACATAAGATCTCTCGCACATAGGATCTCTCGCACATAAGATCTCTCGCACTTAGGATCTCTCGCACATAGGATCTCTCGCATATAGGATCTCTCGCACGTAGGATCTCTCGCATATAGGATCTCTCGCATATAGGATCTCTCGCACGTAGGATCTCTCGCACATAGGATCTCTCGCACATAGGATCTCTCGCATATAGGATCTCTCGCACGTAGGATCTCTCGCACATAGGATCTCTCGCACATAGGATCTCTCGCATATAGGATCTCTCGCACATAGGATCTCTCGCACATAGGATCTCTCGCACATAGGATCTCTCGCACAGATCTCTCGCACGTACGATCTTTCGCACATAGGATCTCTCGCACATAGGATCTCTCGCATATAGGATCTCTCGCACATAAGATCTCTCGCACGTAGGATCTCTCGCACATAGGATCTCTCGCATATAGGATCTCTCGCACATAAGATCTCTCGCACGTAGGATCTCTCGCACATAAGATGTCTCGCACATAGGATCTCTCGCACATAGGATCTCTCGCACATAGGATCTCTCGCACATAGGATCTCTCGCACAGATCTCTCGCACGTACGATCTTTCGCACATAGGATCTATCGCACAGAGGATCTCTCGCACATAAGATCTCTCGCACTTAGGATCTATCGCACAGAGGATCTCTCGCACATAAGATCTCTCGCACTTAGGATCTCTCGCACATAGGATCTCTCGCATATAGGATCTCTCGCACATAGGATCTCTCGCATATAGGATCTCTCGCACGTAGGATCTCTCGCACGTAGGATCTATCGCACATAGGATCTCTCGCACATAAGATCTCTCGCACGTAGGATCTCTCGCACTTAGGATCTCTCGCATATAGGATCTCTCGCACGTAGGATCTCTCGCACATAGGATCTCTCGCACATAAGATCTCTCGCACATAGGATCTCTCGCATATAGGATCTCTCGCATATAGGATCTCTCGCACGTAGGATCTCTCGCACATAGGATTTCTCGCACATAAGATCTCTCGCACATAGGATCTCTCGCACATAAGATCTCTCGCACGTAGGATCTCTCGCACATAAGATCTCTCGCACGTAGGATCTCTCGCATATAGGATCTCTCGCATATAGGATCTCTCGCACGTAGGATCTCTCGCACATAGGATCTCTCGCATATAGGATCTCTCGCACATAGGATCTCTCGCACATAGGATCTCTCGCACATAAGATCTCTCGCACATAGGATCTCTCGCACATAAGATCTCTCGCACGTAGGATCTCTCGCACATAAGATCTCTCGCACTTAGGATCTCTCACACATAAGATCTCTCGCACATAGGATCTCTCGCACATAGGATCTCTCGCACATAAGATCTCTCGCACATAGGATCTCTCGCACATAGGATCTCTCGCACATAGGATCTCTCGCACATAGGATCTCTCGCATATAGGATCTCTCGCACGTAGGATCTCTCGCACATAAGATGTCTCGCACATAGGATCTCTCGCACATAGGATCTCTCGCACATAGGATCTCTCGCACATAGGATCTCTCGCATATAGGATCTCTCGCACGTAGGATCTCTCGCACGTACGATCTCTCGCATATAGGATCTCTCGCACAGATCTCTCGCACGTACGATCTTTCGCACATAGGATCTATCGCACAGAGGATCTCTCGCACATAAGATCTCTCGCACTTAGGATCTCTCGCACATAGGATCTCTCGCATATAGGATCTCTCGCACATAGGATCTCTCGCATATAGGATCTCTCGCACGTAGGATCTCTCGCACATAAGATCTCTCGCACATAAGATCTCTCGCACAGAGGATCTCTCACACGTACGATCTCTCGCACGTACGATCTCTCGCACATAGGGTCTCTCGCATATAGGATCTCTCGCACATAAGATCTCTCGCACGTACGATCTCTCGCACATAGGATCTATCGCACAGATCTCTCGCATATAGGATCTCTCGCACGTAGGATCTCTCGCACATAGGATCTCTCGCACGTAGGATCTCTCGCACATAGGATCTCTCGCACGTAGCATCTCTCGCACATAAGATCTCTCGCACATAAGATCTCTCGCACAGAGGATCTCTCACACGTACGATCTCTCGCACGTACGATCTCTCGCATATAGGATCTCTCGCACAGATCTCTCGCATATAGGATCTCTCGCACGTACGATCTCTCGCATATAGGATCTCTCGCACAGATCTCTCGCACGTACGATCTTTCGCACATAGGATCTATCGCACAGATCTCTCGCATATAGGATCTCTCGCACATAGGATCTCTCGCATATAGGATCTCTCGCACGTAGGATCTCTCGCACATAGGATCTCTCGCACATAAGATCTCTCGCACGTAGGATCTCTCGCACTTAGGATCTCTCGCACATAGGATCTCTCGCATATAGGATCTCTCGCACAGATCTCTCGCACGTACGATCTCTCGCACATAGGATCTCTCGCATATAGGATCTCTCGCACATAGGATCTCTCGCATATAGGATCTCTCGCACGTAGGATCTCTCGCACGTAGGATCTATCGCACATAGGATCTCTCGCACATAAGATCTCTCGCACGTAGGATCTCTCGCACTTAGGATCTCTCGCACATAGGATCTCTCGCATATAGGATCTCTCGCACAGATCTCTCGCACGTACGATCTTTCGCACATAGGATCTATCGCACAGAGGATCTCTCGCACATAAGATCTCTCGCACTTAGGATCTATCGCACAGAGGATCTCTCGCACATAAGATCTCTCGCACTTAGGATCTCTCGCACATAGGATCTCTCGCATATAGGATCTCTCGCACATAGGATCTCTCGCATATAGGATCTCTCGCACGTAGGATCTCTCGCACGTAGGATCTATCGCACATAGGATCTCTCGCACATAAGATCTCTCGCACGTAGGATCTCTCGCACTTAGGATCTCTCGCATATAGGATCTCTCGCACGTAGGATCTCTCGCACATAGGATCTCTCGCACATAAGATCTCTCGCACATAGGATCTCTCGCATATAGGATCTCTCGCATATAGGATCTCTCGCACGTAGGATCTCTCGCACATAGGATTTCTCGCACATAAGATCTCTCGCACATAGGATCTCTCGCACATAAGATCTCTCGCACGTAGGATCTCTCGCACATAAGATCTCTCGCACGTAGGATCTCTCGCATATAGGATCTCTCGCATATAGGATCTCTCGCACGTAGGATCTCTCGCACATAGGATCTCTCGCATATAGGATCTCTCGCACATAGGATCTCTCGCACATAGGATCTCTCGCACATAAGATCTCTCGCACATAGGATCTCTCGCACATAAGATCTCTCGCACGTAGGATCTCTCGCACATAAGATCTCTCGCACTTAGGATCTCTCACACATAAGATCTCTCGCACATAGGATCTCTCGCACATAGGATCTCTCGCACATAAGATCTCTCGCACATAGGATCTCTCGCACATAGGATCTCTCGCACATAGGATCTCTCGCACATAGGATCTCTCGCATATAGGATCTCTCGCACGTAGGATCTCTCGCACATAAGATGTCTCGCACATAGGATCTCTCGCACATAGGATCTCTCGCACATAGGATCTCTCGCACATAGGATCTCTCGCATATAGGATCTCTCGCACGTAGGATCTCTCGCACGTACGATCTCTCGCATATAGGATCTCTCGCACAGATCTCTCGCACGTACGATCTTTCGCACATAGGATCTATCGCACAGAGGATCTCTCGCACATAAGATCTCTCGCACTTAGGATCTCTCGCACATAGGATCTCTCGCATATAGGATCTCTCGCACATAGGATCTCTCGCATATAGGATCTCTCGCACGTAGGATCTCTCGCACATAAGATCTCTCGCACATAAGATCTCTCGCACAGAGGATCTCTCACACGTACGATCTCTCGCACGTACGATCTCTCGCACATAGGGTCTCTCGCATATAGGATCTCTCGCACATAAGATCTCTCGCACGTACGATCTCTCGCACATAGGATCTATCGCACAGATCTCTCGCATATAGGATCTCTCGCACGTAGGATCTCTCGCACATAGGATCTCTCGCACGTAGGATCTCTCGCACATAGGATCTCTCGCACGTAGCATCTCTCGCACATAAGATCTCTCGCACATAAGATCTCTCGCACAGAGGATCTCTCACACGTACGATCTCTCGCACGTACGATCTCTCGCATATAGGATCTCTCGCACAGATCTCTCGCATATAGGATCTCTCGCACGTACGATCTCTCGCATATAGGATCTCTCGCACAGATCTCTCGCACGTACGATCTTTCGCACATAGGATCTATCGCACAGATCTCTCGCATATAGGATCTCTCGCACATAGGATCTCTCGCATATAGGATCTCTCGCACGTAGGATCTCTCGCACATAGGATCTCTCGCACATAAGATCTCTCGCACGTAGGATCTCTCGCACTTAGGATCTCTCGCACATAGGATCTCTCGCATATAGGATCTCTCGCACAGATCTCTCGCACGTACGATCTCTCGCACATAGGATCTCTCGCATATAGGATCTCTCGCACATAGGATCTCTCGCATATAGGATCTCTCGCACGTAGGATCTCTCGCACGTAGGATCTATCGCACATAGGATCTCTCGCACATAAGATCTCTCGCACGTAGGATCTCTCGCACTTAGGATCTCTCGCACATAGGATCTCTCGCATATAGGATCTCTCGCACGTAGGATCTCTCGCATATAGGATCTCTCGCATATAGGATCTCTCGCACGTAGGATCTCTCGCACATAGGATCTCTCGCACATAAGATCTCTCGCACATAGGATCTCTCGCATATAGGATCTCTCGCATATAGGATCTCTCGCACGTAGGATCTCTCGCACATAGGATTTCTCGCACATAAGATCTCTCGCACGTAGGATCTCTCGCACTTAGGATCTCTCGCACATAGGATCTCTCGCATATAGGATCTCTCGCACGTAGGATCTCTCGCATATAGGATCTCTCGCACATAAGATCTCTCGCACGTAGGATCTCTCGCACATAAGATCTCTCGCACATAGGATCTCTCGCACGTACGATCTCTCGCATATAGGATCTCTCGCACAGATCTCTCGCATATAGGATCTCTCGCACGTACGATCTCTCGCATATAGGATCTCTCGCACAGATCTCTCGCACGTACCATCTTTCGCACATAGGATCTATCGCACAGAGGATCTCTCGCACATAAGATCTCTCGCACTTAGGATCTCTCGCACATAGGATCTCTCGCATATAGGATCTCTCGCACATAGGATCTCTCGCATATAGGATCTCTCGCACGTAGGATCTCTCGCACGTAGGATCTATCGCACATAGGATCTCTCGCACGTAGGATCTATCGCACATAGGATCTCTCGCACATAAGATCTCTCGCACGTAGGATCTCTCGCACTTAGGATCTCTCGCACATAGGATCTCTCGCATATAGGATCTCTCGCACGTAGGATCTCTCGCATATAGGATCTCTCGCATATAGGATCTCTCGCACGTAGGATCTCTCGCACATAGGATCTCTCGCACATAAGATCTCTCGCACATAGGATCTCTCGCATATAGGATCTCTCGCACATAGGATTTCTCGCACATAAGATCTCTCGCACATAAGATCTCTCGCACGTAGGATCTCTCGCACATAAGATCTCTCGCACATAGGATCTCTCGCACATAAGATCTCTCGCACGTAGGATCTCTCGCACATAAGATCTCTCGCACGTACGATCTCTCGCACGTAGGATCTATCGCACATAGGATCTCTCGCACATAAGATCTCTCGCACGTAGGATCTCTCGCACTTAGGATCTCTCGCACATAGGATCTCTCGCATATAGGATCTCTCGCACGTAGGATCTCTCGCATATAGGATCTCTCGCATATAGGATCTCTCGCACGTAGGATCTCTCGCACATAGGATCTCTCGCACATAAGATCTCTCGCACATAGGATCTCTCGCATATAGGATCTCTCGCATATAGGATCTCTCGCACGTAGGATCTCTCGCACATAGGATTTCTCGCACATAAGATCTCTCGCACATAGGATCTCTCGCACATAAGATCTCTCGCACATAGGATCTCTCGCACGTAGGATCTCTCGCACATAAGATCTCTCGCACATAAGATCTCTCGCACAGAGGATCTCTCACACGTACGATCTCTCGCACGTACGATCTCTCGCATACAGGATCTCTCGCACAGATCTCTCGCATATAGGATCTCTCGCACGTACGATCTCTCGCATATAGGATCTCTCGCACAGATCTCTCGCACGTACGATCTTTCGCACATAGGATCTATCGCACAGAGGATCTCTCGCACATAAGATCTCTCGCACTTAGGATCTCTCGCACATAGGATCTCTCGCATATAGGATCTCTCGCACATAGGATCTCTCGCATATAGGATCTCTCGCACGTAGGATCTCTCGCACGTAGGATCTATCGCACATAGGATCTCTCGCACATAAGATCTCTCGCACGTAGGATCTCTCGCACTTAGGATCTCTCGCACATAGGATCTCTCGCATATAGGATCTCTCGCACGTAGGATCTCTCGCATATAGGATCTCTCGCATATAGGATCTCTCGCACGTAGGATCTCTCGCACATAGGATCTCTCGCATATAGGATCTCTCGCACATAGGATCTCTCGCATATAGGATCTCTCGCACGTAGGATCTATCGCACAGAGGATCTCTCGCATATAGGATCTCTCGCATATAGGATCTCTCGCACATAGGATCTCTCGCATATAGGATCTCTCGCACGTAGGATCTCTCGCACATAGGATTTCTCGCACATAAGATCTCTCGCACGTACGATCTCTCGCACGTAGGATCTATCGCACATAGGATCTCTCGCACATAAGATCTCTCGCACGTAGGATCTCTCGCACTTAGGATCTCTCGCACATAGGATTTCTCGCACATAAGATCTCTCGCACGTACGATCTCTCGCACGTAGGATCTCTCGCACATAAGATCTCTCGCACATAGGATCTCTCGCACATAAGATCTCTCGCACGTAGGATCTCTCGCACATAAGATCTCTCGCACGTACGATCGCTCGCACGTAGGATCTATCGCACATAGGATCTCTCGCACATAAGATCTCTCGCACGTAGGATCTCTCGCACTTAGGATCTCTCGCACATAGGATCTCTCGCATATAGGATCTCTCGCACGTAGGATCTCTCGCATATAGGATCTCTCGCATATAGGATCTCTCGCACGTAGGATCTCTCGCACATAGGATCTCTCGCACATAAGATCTCTCGCACATAGGATCTCTCGCATATAGGATCTCTCGCATATAGGATCTCTCGCACGTAGGATCTCTCGCACATAGGATTTCTCGCACATAAGATCTCTCGCACATAGGATCTCTCGCACATAAGATCTCTCGCACGTAGGATCTCTCGCACATAGGATCTCTCGCACGTAGGATCTCTCGCACGTAGGATCTCTCGCACATAAGATCTCTCGCACATAAGATCTCTCGCACATAGGATCTCTCGCATATAGGATCTCTCGCACGTAGGATCTCTCGCATATAGGATCTCTCGCACATAGGATCTCTCGCATATAGGATCTCTCGCACGTAGGATCTCTCGCACATAGGATCTCTCGCATATAGGATCTCTCGCACAGAGGATCTCTCACACGTACGATCTCTCGCACGTACGATCTCTCGCATATAGGATCTCTCGCACAGATCTCTCGCATATAGGATCTCTCGCACGTACGATCTCTCGCATATAGGATCTCTCGCACATAAGATCTCTCGCACTTAGGATCTCTCACACATAAGATCTCTCGCACATAGGATCTCTCGCACATAGGATCTCTCGCACATAAGATCTCTCGCACATAGGATCTCTCGCACATAGGATCTCTCGCACATAGGATCTCTCGCACATAGGATCTCTCGCATATAGGATCTCTCGCACGTAGGATCTCTCGCACATAAGATGTCTCGCACATAGGATCTCTCGCACATAGGATCTCTCGCACATAGGATCTCTCGCACATAGGATCTCTCGCATATAGGATCTCTCGCACGTAGGATCTCTCGCACATAGGATCTCTCGCATATAGGATCTCTCGCACGTACGATCTCTCGCATATAGGATCTCTCGCACAGATCTCTCGCACATACGATCTTTCGCACATAGGATCTATCGCACAGAGGATCTCTCGCACATAAGATCTCTCGCACTTAGGATCTCTCGCACATAGGATCTCTCGCATATAGGATCTCTCACACATAGGATCTCTCGCATATAGGATCTCTCGCACGTAGGATCTCTCGCACATAAGATCTCTCGCACATAGGATCTCTCGCATATAGGATCTCTCGCACGTAGGATCTCTCGCACATAGGATCTCTCGCACGTAGGATCTCTCGCACATAAGATCTCTCGCACATAAGATCTCTCGCACAGAGGATCTCTCACACGTACGATCTCTCGCACGTACGATCTCTCGCACATAGGGTCTCTCGCATATAGGATCTCTCGCACATAAGATCTCTCGCACGTACGATCTCTCGCACATAGGATCTCTCGCATATAGGATCTCTCGCACATAGGATCTCTCGCATATAGGATCTCTCGCACGTAGGATCTCTCGCACATAAGATCTCTCGCACATAGGATCTCTCGCATATAGGATCTCTCGCACGTAGGATCTCTCGCACATAGGATCTCTCGCACGTAGGATCTCTCGCACATAAGATCTCTCGCACATAAGATCTCTCGCACAGAGGATCTCTCACACGTACGATCTCTCGCACGTACGATCTCTCGCACATAGGGTCTCTCGCATATAGGATCTCTCGCACATAAGATCTCTCGCACGTAGGATCTCTCGCATATAGGATCTCTCGCATATAGGATCTCTCGCACGTAGGATGTCTCGCACATAGGATCTCTCGCATATAGGATCTCTCGCACATAGGATCTCTCGCATATAGGATCTCTCGCACGTAGGATCTCTCGCACATAGGATCTCTCGCACATAGGATCTCTCGCATATAGGATCTCTCGCACGTAGGATCTCTCGCACATAGGATTTCTCGCACATAAGATCTCTCGCACATAGGATCTCTCGCACATAGGATCTCTCGCATATAGGATCTCTCGCACGTAGGATCTCTCGCACATAAGATCTCTCGCACATAGGATTTCTCGCACATAAGATCTCTCGCACGTACGATCTCTCGCACGTAGGATCTCTCGCACATAAGATCTCTCGCACATAGGATCTCTCGCACATAAGATCTCTCGCACGTAGGATCTCTCGCACATAAGATCTCTCGCACGTACGATCTCTCGCACGTAGGATCTATCGCACATAGGATCTCTCGCACATAAGATCTCTCGCACGTAGGATCTCTCGCACTTAGGATCTCTCGCACATAGGATCTCTCGCATATAGGATCTCTCGCACGTAGGATCTCTCGCATATAGGATCTCTCGCATATAGGATCTCTCGCACGTAGGATCTCTCGCACATAGGATCTCTCGCACATAAGATCTCTCGCACATAGGATCTCTCGCATATAGGATCTCTCGCATATAGGATCTCTCGCACGTAGGATCTCTCGCACATAGGATTTCTCGCACATAAGATCTCTCGCACATAGGATCTCTCGCACATAAGATCTCTCGCACGTAGGATCTCTCGCACATAGGATCTCTCGCACGTAGGATCTCTCGCACGTAGGATCTCTCGCACATAAGATCTCTCGCACATAAGATCTCTCGCACATAGGATCTCTCGCATATAGGATCTCTCGCACGTAGGATCTCTCGCATATAGGATCTCTCGCACATAGGATCTCTCGCATATAGGATCTCTCGCACGTAGGATCTCTCGCACATAGGATCTCTCGCATATAGGATCTCTCGCACAGAGGATCTCTCACACGTACGATCTCTCGCACGTACGATCTCTCGCATATAGGATCTCTCGCACAGATCTCTCGCATATAGGATCTCTCGCACGTACGATCTCTCGCATATAGGATCTCTCGCACATAAGATCTCTCGCACTTAGGATCTCTCACACATAAGATCTCTCGCACATAGGATCTCTCGCACATAGCATCTCTCGCACATAAGATCTCTCGCACATAGGATCTCTCGCACATAGGATCTCTCGCACATAGGATCTCTCGCACATAGGATCTCTCGCATATAGGATCTCTCGCACGTAGGATCTCTCGCACATAAGATGTCTCGCACGTACGATCTCTCGCACATAGGGTCTCTCGCATATAGGATCTCTCGCACATAAGATCTCTCGCACGTACGATCTCTCGCACATAGGATCTCTCGCACTTAGGATCTCTCGCACATAGGATCTCTCGCATATAGGATCTCTCGCATATAGGATCTCTCGCACGTAGGATCTCTCGCACATAGGATCTCTCGCACGTAGGATCTCTCGCACATAAGATCTCTCGCACATAAGATCTCTCGCACAGAGGATCTCTCACACGTACGATCTCTCGCACGTACGATCTCTCGCACATAGGGTCTCTCGCATATAGGATCTCTCGCACATAAGATCTCTCGCACGTACGATCTCTCGCACATAGGATCTCTCGCATATAGGATCTCTCGCACATAGGATCTCTCGCATATAGGATCTCTCGCACGTAGGATCTCTCGCACATAGGATCTCTCGCACATAAGATCTCTCGCACATAGGATCTCTCGCATATAGGATCTCTCGCATATAGGATCTCTCGCACGTAGGATCTCTCGCACATAGGATTTCTCGCACATAAGATCTCTCGCACATAGGATCTCTCGCACATAAGATCTCTCGCACGTAGGATCTCTCGCACATAGGATCTCTCGCACGTAGGATCTCTCGCACGTAGGATCTCTCGCACATAAGATCTCTCGCACATAAGATCTCTCGCACATAGGATCTCTCGCATATAGGATCTCTCGCACGTAGGATCTCTCGCATATAGGATCTCTCGCACATAGGATCTCTCGCATATAGGATCTCTCGCACGTAGGATCTCTCGCACATAGGATCTCTCGCATATAGGATCTCTCGCACAGAGGATCTCTCACACGTACGATCTCTCGCACGTACGATCTCTCGCATATAGGATCTCTCGCACAGATCTCTCGCATATAGGATCTCTCGCACGTACGATCTCTCGCATATAGGATCTCTCGCACATAAGATCTCTCGCACTTAGGATCTCTCACACATAAGATCTCTCGCACATAGGATCTCTCGCACATAGCATCTCTCGCACATAAGATCTCTCGCACATAGGATCTCTCGCACATAGGATCTCTCGCACATAGGATCTCTCGCACATAGGATCTCTCGCATATAGGATCTCTCGCACGTAGGATCTCTCGCACATAAGATGTCTCGCACGTACGATCTCTCGCACATAGGGTCTCTCGCATATAGGATCTCTCGCACATAAGATCTCTCGCACGTACGATCTCTCGCACATAGGATCTCTCGCACTTAGGATCTCTCGCACATAGGATCTCTCGCATATAGGATCTCTCGCATATAGGATCTCTCGCACGTAGGATCTCTCGCACATAGGATCTCTCGCACGTAGGATCTCTCGCACATAAGATCTCTCGCACATAAGATCTCTCGCACAGAGGATCTCTCACACGTACGATCTCTCGCACGTACGATCTCTCGCACATAGGGTCTCTCGCATATAGGATCTCTCGCACATAAGATCTCTCGCACGTACGATCTCTCGCACATAGGATCTCTCGCATATAGGATCTCTCGCACATAGGATCTCTCGCATATAGGATCTCTCGCACGTAGGATCTCTCGCACATAAGATCTCTCGCACATAGGATCTCTCGCATATAGGATCTCTCGCACGTAGGATCTCTCGCACATAGGATCTCTCGCACGTAGGATCTCTCGCACATAAGATCTCTCGCACGTACGATCTATTGCACGTAGGATCTCTCGCATATAGGATCTATCGCACGTAGGATCTCTCGCATATAGGATCTATGCACGTCCCATCTGTCGCATATAGGATCTATCGCACGTAGGATCTCTCGCACGTAGGATCTCTCGCATATAGGATCTCTCGCACGTAGGATCTCTCACACGTACGATCTCTCGCACGTACGATCTCTCGCACATAGGGTCTCTCGCATATAGGATCTCTCGCACATAAGATCTCTCGCACGTACGATCTCTCGCACATAGGATCTCTCGCATATAGGATCTCTCGCACATAGGATCTCTCGCATATAGGATCTCTCGCACGTAGGATCTCTCGCACATAGGATCTCTCGCACGTAGGATCTCTCGCACATAAGATCTCTTGCACATAAGATCTCTCGCACAGAGGATCTCTCACACGTACGATCTCTCGCACGTACGATCTCTCGCACATAGGGTCTCTCGCATATAGGATCTCTCGCACATAAGATCTCTCGCACGTACGATCTCTCGCACATAGGATCTCTCGCATATAGGATCTCTCGCACATAGGATCTCTCGCATATAGGATCTCTCGCACGTAGGATCTCTCGCACATAAGATCTCTCGCACGTACGATCTCTCGCACGTAGGATCTATCGCACATAGGATCTCTCGCACGTACGATCTCTCGCACGTAGGATCTCTCGCACATAAGATCTCTCGCACATAGGATCTCTCGCACATAAGATCTCTCGCACGTAGGATCTCTCGCACATAAGATCTCTCGCACGTACGATCTCTCGCACGTAGGATCTATCGCACATAGGATCTCTCGCACATAAGATCTCTCGCACGTAGGATCTCTCGCACTTAGGATCTCTCGCACATAGGATCTCTCGCATATAGGATCTCTCGCACGTAGGATCTCTCGCATATAGGATCTCTCGCATATAGGATCTCTCGCACGTAGGATCTCTCGCACATAGGATCTCTCGCACATAAGATCTCTCGCACATAGGATCTCTCGCATATAGGATCTCTCGCATATAGGATCTCTCGCACGTAGGATCTCTCGCACATAGGATTTCTCGCACATAAGATCTCTCGCACATAGGATCTCTCGCACATAAGATCTCTCGCACGTAGGATCTCTCGCACATAGGATCTCTCGCACGTAGGATCTCTCGCACGTAGGATCTCTCGCACATAAGATCTCTCGCACATAAGATCTCTCGCACATAGGATCTCTCGCATATAGGATCTCTCGCACGTAGGATCTCTCGCATATAGGATCTCTCGCACATAGGATCTCTCGCATATAGGATCTCTCGCACGTAGGATCTCTCGCACATAGGATCTCTCGCATATAGGATCTCTCGCACAGAGGATCTCTCACACGTACGATCTCTCGCACGTACGATCTCTCGCATATAGGATCTCTCGCACAGATCTCTCGCATATAGGATCTCTCGCACGTACGATCTCTCGCATATAGGATCTCTCGCACATAAGATCTCTCGCACTTAGGATCTCTCACACATAAGATCTCTCGCACATAGGATCTCTCGCACATAGCATCTCTCGCACATAAGATCTCTCGCACATAGGATCTCTCGCACATAGGATCTCTCGCACATAGGATCTCTCGCACATAGGATCTCTCGCATATAGGATCTCTCGCACGTAGGATCTCTCGCACATAAGATGTCTCGCACGTACGATCTCTCGCACATAGGGTCTCTCGCATATAGGATCTCTCGCACATAAGATCTCTCGCACGTACGATCTCTCGCACATAGGATCTCTCGCACTTAGGATCTCTCGCACATAGGATCTCTCGCATATAGGATCTCTCGCATATAGGATCTCTCGCACGTAGGATCTCTCGCACATAGGATCTCTCGCACGTAGGATCTCTCGCACATAAGATCTCTCGCACATAAGATCTCTCGCACAGAGGATCTCTCACACGTACGATCTCTCGCACGTACGATCTCTCGCACATAGGGTCTCTCGCATATAGGATCTCTCGCACATAAGATCTCTCGCACGTACGATCTCTCGCACATAGGATCTCTCGCATATAGGATCTCTCGCACATAGGATCTCTCGCATATAGGATCTCTCGCACGTAGGATCTCTCGCACATAAGATCTCTCGCACATAGGATCTCTCGCATATAGGATCTCTCGCACGTAGGATCTCTCGCACATAGGATCTCTCGCACGTAGGATCTCTCGCACATAAGATCTCTCGCACGTACGATCTATTGCACGTAGGATCTCTCGCATATAGGATCTATCGCACGTAGGATCTCTCGCATATAGGATCTATGCACGTCCCATCTGTCGCATATAGGATCTATCGCACGTAGGATCTCTCGCACGTAGGATCTCTCGCATATAGGATCTCTCGCACGTAGGATCTCTCACACGTACGATGTCTCGCACGTACGATCTCTCGCACATAGGGTCTCTCGCATATAGGATCTCTCGCACATAAGATCTCTCGCACGTACGATCTCTCGCACATAGGATCTCTCGCATATAGGATCTCTCGCACATAGGATCTCTCGCATATAGGATCTCTCGCACGTAGGATCTCTCGCACATAGGATCTCTCGCACGTAGGATCTCTCGCACATAAGATCTCTCGCACATAAGATCTCTCGCACAGAGGATCTCTCACACGTACGATCTCTCGCACGTACGATCTCTCGCACATAGGGTCTCTCGCATATAGGATCTCTCGCACATAAGATCTCTCGCACGTACGATCTCTCGCACATAGGATCTCTCGCATATAGGATCTCTCGCACATAGGATCTCTCGCATATAGGATCTCTCGCACGTAGGATCTCTCGCACATAAGATCTCTCGCACATAGGATCTCTCGCATATAGGATCTCTCGCACGTAGGATCTCTCGCACATAGGATCTCTCGCACGTAGGATCTCTCGCACATAAGATCTCTCGCACATAAGATCTCTCGCACAGAGGATCTCTCACACGTACGATCTCTCGCACGTACGATCTCTCGCACATAGGGTCTCTCGCATATAGGATCTCTCGCACATAAGATCTCTCGCACGTAGGATCTCTCGCATATAGGATCTCTCGCATATAGGATCTCTCGCACGTAGGATCTCTCGCACATAGGATCTCTCGCATATAGGATCTCTCGCACATAGGATCTCTCGCATATAGGATCTCTCGCACGTAGGATCTCTCGCACATAGGATCTCTCGCACATAGGATCTCTCGCATATAGGATCTCTCGCATATAGGATCTCTCGCACGTAGGATCTCTCGCACATAGGATTTCTCGCACATAAGATCTCTCGCACATAGGATCTCTCGCACATAGGATCTCTCGCATATAGGATCTCTCGCACGTAGGATCTCTCGCACATAAGATCTCTCGCACATAGGATTTCTCGCACATAAGATCTCTCGCACGTACGATCTCTCGCACGTAGGATCTCTCGCACATAAGATCTCTCGCACATAGGATCTCTCGCACATAAGATCTCTCGCACGTAGGATCTCTCGCACATAAGATCTCTCGCACGTACGATCTCTCGCACGTAGGATCTATCGCACATAGGATCTCTCGCACATAAGATCTCTCGCACGTAGGATCTCTCGCACTTAGGATCTCTCGCACATAGGATCTCTCGCATATAGGATCTCTCGCACGTAGGATCTCTCGCATATAGGATCTCTCGCATATAGGATCTCTCGCACGTAGGATCTCTCGCACATAGGATCTCTCGCACATAAGATCTCTCGCACATAGGATCTCTCGCATATAGGATCTCTCGCATATAGGATCTCTCGCACGTAGGATCTCTCGCACATAGGATTTCTCGCACATAAGATCTCTCGCACATAGGATCTCTCGCACATAAGATCTCTCGCACGTAGGATCTCTCGCACATAGGATCTCTCGCACGTAGGATCTCTCGCACGTAGGATCTCTCGCACATAAGATCTCTCGCACATAAGATCTCTCGCACATAGGATCTCTCGCATATAGGATCTCTCGCACGTAGGATCTCTCGCATATAGGATCTCTCGCACATAGGATCTCTCGCATATAGGATCTCTCGCACGTAGGATCTCTCGCACATAGGATCTCTCGCATATAGGATCTCTCGCACAGAGGATCTCTCACACGTACGATCTCTCGCACGTACGATCTCTCGCATATAGGATCTCTCGCACAGATCTCTCGCATATAGGATCTCTCGCACGTACGATCTCTCGCATATAGGATCTCTCGCACATAAGATCTCTCGCACTTAGGATCTCTCACACATAAGATCTCTCGCACATAGGATCTCTCGCACATAGCATCTCTCGCACATAGGATCTCTCGCACATAGGATCTCTCGCACATAGGATCTCTCGCACATAGGATCTCTCGCATATAGGATCTCTCGCACGTAGGATCTCTCGCACATAGGATCTCTCGCATATAGGATCTCTCGCACGTACGATCTCTCGCATATAGGATCTCTCGCACAGATCTCTCGCACGTACGATCTTTCGCACATAGGATCTATCGCACAGAGGATCTCTCGCACATAAGATCTCTCGCACTTAGGATCTCTCGCACATAGGATCTCTCGCATATAGGATCTCTCGCACATAGGATCTCTCGCATATAGGATCTCTCGCACGTAGGATCTCTCGCACATAAGATCTCTCGCACATAGGATCTCTCGCATATAGGATCTCTCGCACGTAGGATCTCTCGCACATAGGATCTCTCGCACGTAGGATCTCTCGCACATAAGATCTCTCGCACATAAGATCTCTCGCACAGAGGATCTCTCACACGTACGATCTCTCGCACGTACGATCTCTCGCACATAGGGTCTCTCGCATATAGGATCTCTCGCACATAAGATCTCTCGCACGTACGATCTCTCGCACATAGGATCTCTCGCATATAGGATCTCTCGCACATAGGATCTCTCGCATATAGGATCTCTCGCACGTAGGATCTCTCGCACATAAGATCTCTCGCACATAGGATCTCTCGCATATAGGATCTCTCGCACGTAGGATCTCTCGCACATAGGATCTCTCGCACGTAGGATCTCTCGCACATAAGATCTCTCGCACATAAGATCTCTCGCACAGAGGATCTCTCACACGTACGATCTCTCGCACGTACGATCTCTCGCACATAGGGTCTCTCGCATATAGGATCTCTCGCACATAAGATCTCTCGCACGTACGATCTCTCGCACATAGGATCTATCGCACGTAGGATCTCTCGCACATAGGATCTCTCGCACATAGGATCTCTCGCATATAGGATCTCTCGCATATAGGATCTCTCGCACGTAGGATCTCTCGCACATAGGATTTCTCGCACATAAGATCTCTCGCACATAGGATCTCTCGCACATAGGATCTCTCGCATATAGGATCTCTCGCACGTAGGATCTCTCGCACATAAGATCTCTCGCACATAGGATTTCTCGCACATAAGATCTCTCGCACGTACGATCTCTCGCACGTAGGATCTCTCGCACATAAGATCTCTCGCACATAGGATCTCTCGCACATAAGATCTCTCGCACGTAGGATCTCTCGCACATAAGATCTCTCGCACGTACGATCTCTCGCACGTAGGATCTATCGCACATAGGATCTCTCGCACATAAGATCTCTCGCACGTAGGATCTCTCGCACTTAGGATCTCTCGCACATAGGATCTCTCGCATATAGGATCTCTCGCACGTAGGATCTCTCGCATATAGGATCTCTCGCATATAGGATCTCTCGCACGTAGGATCTCTCGCACATAGGATCTCTCGCACATAAGATCTCTCGCACATAGGATCTCTCGCATATAGGATCTCTCGCATATAGGATCTCTCGCACGTAGGATCTCTCGCACATAGGATTTCTCGCACATAAGATCTCTCGCACATAGGATCTCTCGCACATAAGATCTCTCGCACGTAGGATCTCTCGCACATAGGATCTCTCGCACGTAGGATCTCTCGCACGTAGGATCTCTCGCACATAAGATCTCTCGCACATAAGATCTCTCGCACATAGGATCTCTCGCATATAGGATCTCTCGCACGTAGGATCTCTCGCATATAGGATCTCTCGCACATAGGATCTCTCGCATATAGGATCTCTCGCACGTAGGATCTCTCGCACATAGGATCTCTCGCATATAGGATCTCTCGCACAGAGGATCTCTCACACGTACGATCTCTCGCACGTACGATCTCTCGCATATAGGATCTCTCGCACAGATCTCTCGCATATAGGATCTCTCGCACGTACGATCTCTCGCATATAGGATCTCTCGCACATAAGATCTCTCGCACTTAGGATCTCTCACACATAAGATCTCTCGCACATAGGATCTCTCGCACATAGCATCTCTCGCACATAAGATCTCTCGCACATAGGATCTCTCGCACATAGGATCTCTCGCACATAGGATCTCTCGCACATAGGATCTCTCGCATATAGGATCTCTCGCACGTAGGATCTCTCGCACATAAGATGTCTCGCACATAGGATCTCTCGCACATAGGATCTCTCGCACATAGGATCTCTCGCACATAGGATCTCTCGCATATAGGATCTCTCGCACGTAGGATCTCTCGCACATAGGATCTCTCGCATATAGGATCTCTCGCACGTACGATCTCTCGCATATAGGATCTCTCGCACAGATCTCTCGCACGTACGATCTTTCGCACATAGGATCTATCGCACAGAGGATCTCTCGCACATAAGATCTCTCGCACTTAGGATCTCTCGCACATAGGATCTCTCGCATATAGGATCTCTCGCACATAGGATCTCTCGCATATAGGATCTCTCGCACGTAGGATCTCTCGCACATAAGATCTCTCGCACATAGGATCTCTCGCATATAGGATCTCTCGCACGTAGGATCTCTCGCACATAGGATCTCTCGCACGTAGGATCTCTCGCACATAAGATCTCTCGCACATAAGATCTCTCGCACAGAGGATCTCTCACACGTACGATCTCTCGCACGTACGATCTCTCGCACATAGGGTCTCTCGCATATAGGATCTCTCGCACATAAGATCTCTCGCACGTACGATCTCTCGCACATAGGATCTCTCGCATATAGGATCTCTCGCACATAGGATCTCTCGCATATAGGATCTCTCGCACGTAGGATCTCTCGCACATAAGATCTCTCGCACATAGGATCTCTCGCATATAGGATCTCTCGCACGTAGGATCTCTCGCACATAGGATCTCTCGCACGTAGGATCTCTCGCACATAAGATCTCTCGCACATAAGATCTCTCGCACAGAGGATCTCTCACACGTACGATCTCTCGCACGTACGATCTCTCGCACATAGGGTCTCTCGCATATAGGATCTCTCGCACATAAGATCTCTCGCACGTACGATCTCTCGCACATAGGATCTATCGCACAGATCTCTCGCATATAGGATCTCTCGCACGTAGGATCTCTCGCACATAGGATCTCTCGCACGTAGGATCTCTCGCACATAGGATCTCTCGCACGTAGGATCTCTCGCACATAAGATCTCTCGCACATAAGATCTCTCGCACAGAGGATCTCTCACACGTACGATCTCTCGCACGTACGATCTCTCGCATATAGGATCTCTCGCACAGATCTCTCGCATATAGGATCTCTCGCACGTACGATCTCTCGCATATAGGATCTCTCGCACAGATCTCTCGCACGTACGATCTTTCGCACATAGGATCTATCGCACAGATCTCTCGCATATAGGATCTCTCGCACATAGGATCTCTCGCATATAGGATCTCTCGCACGTAGGATCTCTCGCACATAGGATCTCTCGCACATAAGATCTCTCGCACGTAGGATCTCTCGCACTTAGGATCTCTCGCACATAGGATCTCTCGCATATAGGATCTCTCGCACAGATCTCTCGCACGTACGATCTTTCGCACATAGGATCTATCGCACAGAGGATCTCTCGCACATAAGATCTCTCGCACTTAGGATCTATCGCACAGAGGATCTCTCGCACATAAGATCTCTCGCACTTAGGATCTCTCGCACATAGGATCTCTCGCATATAGGATCTCTCGCACATAGGATCTCTCGCATATAGGATCTCTCGCACGTAGGATCTATCGCACATAGGATCTCTCGCACATAAGATCTCTCGCACGTAGGATCTCTCGCACTTAGGATCTCTCGCACATAGGATCTCTCGCATATAGGATCTCTCGCACGTAGGATCTCTCGCATATAGGATCTCTCGCATATAGGATCTCTCGCACGTAGGATCTCTCGCATATAGGATCTCTCGCACATAGGATCTCTCGCACATAAGATCTCTCGCACGTAGGATCTCTCGCACATAAGATCTCTCGCACGTAGGATCTCTCGCATATAGGATCTCTCGCATATAGGATCTCTCGCACGTAGGATCTCTCGCACATAGGATCTCTCGCACGTAGGATCTCTCGCACATAAGATCTCTCGCACATAAGATCTCTCGCACAGAGGATCTCTCACACATAAGATCTCTCGCACATAAGATCTCTCGCACAGAGGATCTCTCACACGTACGATCTCTCGCACGTACGATCTCTCGCACATAGGGTCTCTCGCATATAGGATCTCTCGCACATAAGATCTCTCGCACGTACGATCTCTCGCACATAGGATCTATCGCACAGATCTCTCGCATATAGGATCTCTCGCACGTAGGATCTCTCGCACATAGGATCTCTCGCACGTAGGATCTCTCGCACATAGGATCTCTCGCACGTAGGATCTCTCGCACATAAGATCTCTCGCACATAAGATCTCTCGCACAGAGGATCTCTCACACGTACGATCTCTCGCACGTACGATCTCTCGCATATAGGATCTCTCGCACAGATCTCTCGCATATAGGATCTCTCGCACGTACGATCTCTCGCATATAGGATCTCTCGCACAGATCTCTCGCACGTACGATCTTTCGCACATAGGATCTATCGCACAGATCTCTCGCATATAGGATCTCTCGCACATAGGATCTCTCGCATATAGGATCTCTCGCACGTAGGATCTCTCGCACATAGGATCTCTCGCACATAAGATCTCTCGCACGTAGGATCTCTCGCACTTAGGATCTCTCGCACATAGGATCTCTCGCATATAGGATCTCTCGCACAGATCTCTCGCACGTACGATCTTTCGCACATAGGATCTATCGCACAGAGGATCTCTCGCACATAAGATCTCTCGCACTTAGGATCTATCGCACAGAGGATCTCTCGCACATAAGATCTCTCGCACTTAGGATCTCTCGCACATAGGATCTCTCGCATATAGGATCTCTCGCACATAGGATCTCTCGCATATAGGATCTCTCGCACGTAGGATCTATCGCACATAGGATCTCTCGCACATAAGATCTCTCGCACGTAGGATCTCTCGCACTTAGGATCTCTCGCACATAGGATCTCTCGCATATAGGATCTCTCGCACGTAGGATCTCTCGCATATAGGATCTCTCGCATATAGGATCTCTCGCACGTAGGATCTCTCGCATATAGGATCTCTCGCACATAGGATCTCTCGCACATAAGATCTCTCGCACGTAGGATCTCTCGCACATAAGATCTCTCGCACGTAGGATCTCTCGCATATAGGATCTCTCGCATATAGGATCTCTCGCACGTAGGATCTCTCGCACATAGGATCTCTCGCATATAGGATCTCTCGCACGTAGGATCTCTCGCACGTAGGATCTCTCGCATATAGGATCTCTCGCACATAGGATCTCTCGCACATAAGATCTCTCGCACGTAGGATCTCTCGCACATAAGATCTCTCGCACGTAGGATCTCTCGCATATAGGATCTCTCGCATATAGGATCTCTCGCACGTAGGATCTCTCGCACATAGGATCTCTCGCACGTAGGATCTCTCGCACATAAGATCTCTCGCACATAAGATCTCTCGCACAGAGGATCTCTCACACATAAGATCTCTCGCACATAAGATCTCTCGCACGTAGGATCTCTCGCACATAAGATCTCTCGCATATAGGATCTCTCGCATATAGGATCTCTCGCACGTAGGATCTCTCGCACATAGGATCTCTCGCATATAGGATCTCTCGCACGTAGGATCTCTCGCACGTAGGATCTCTCGCACGTAGGATCTCTCGCATATAGGATCTCTCGCACATAGGATCTCTCGCACATAAGATCTCTCGCACGTAGGATCTCTCGCACATAAGATCTCTCGCACGTAGGATCTCTCGCATATAGGATCTCTCGCATATAGGATCTCTCGCACGTAGGATCTCTCGCACATAGGATCTCTCGCACGTAGGATCTCTCGCACATAAGATCTCTCGCACATAAGATCTCTCGCACAGAGGATCTCTCACACATAAGATCTCTCGCACATAAGATCTCTCGCACAGAGGATCTCTCACACGTACGATCTCTCGCACGTACGATCTCTCGCACATAGGGTCTCTCGCATATAGGATCTCTCGCACATAAGATCTCTCGCACGTACGATCTCTCGCACATAGGATCTATCGCACAGATCTCTCGCATATAGGATCTCTCGCACGTAGGATCTCTCGCACATAGGATCTCTCGCACGTAGGATCTCTCGCACATAGGATCTCTCGCACGTAGGATCTCTCGCACATAAGATCTCTCGCACATAAGATCTCTCGCACAGAGGATCTCTCACACGTACGATCTCTCGCACGTACGATCTCTCGCATATAGGATCTCTCGCACAGATCTCTCGCATATAGGATCTCTCGCACGTACGATCTCTCGCATATAGGATCTCTCGCACAGATCTCTCGCACGTACGATCTTTCGCACATAGGATCTATCGCACAGATCTCTCGCATATAGGATCTCTCGCACATAGGATCTCTCGCATATAGGATCTC
Source organism: Pristionchus fissidentatus (assembly GCA_036245785.1). Lineage (NCBI taxonomy): Eukaryota > Metazoa > Nematoda > Chromadorea > Rhabditida > Neodiplogasteridae > Pristionchus > Pristionchus fissidentatus. The sequence goes on along the minus strand of BTSY01000005.1, from coordinate 26,026,050 downwards.
TCGCACGTAGGATCTCTCGCACATAGGATCTCTCGCACATAAGATCTCTCGCACGTAGGATCTCTCGCACTTAGGATCTCTCGCACATAGGATCTCTCGCATATAGGATCTCTCGCACAGATCTCTCGCACGTACGATCTTTCGCACATAGGATCTATCGCACAGAGGATCTCTCGCACATAAGATCTCTCGCACTTAGGATCTATCGCACAGAGGATCTCTCGCACATAAGATCTCTCGCACTTAGGATCTCTCGCACATAGGATCTCTCGCATATAGGATCTCTCGCACATAGGATCTCTCGCATATAGGATCTCTCGCACGTAGGATCTATCGCACATAGGATCTCTCGCACATAAGATCTCTCGCACGTAGGATCTCTCGCACTTAGGATCTCTCGCACATAGGATCTCTCGCATATAGGATCTCTCGCACGTAGGATCTCTCGCATATAGGATCTCTCGCATATAGGATCTCTCGCACGTAGGATCTCTCGCATATAGGATCTCTCGCACATAGGATCTCTCGCACATAAGATCTCTCGCACGTAGGATCTCTCGCACATAAGATCTCTCGCACGTAGGATCTCTCGCATATAGGATCTCTCGCATATAGGATCTCTCGCACGTAGGATCTCTCGCACATAGGATCTCTCGCATATAGGATCTCTCGCACGTAGGATCTCTCGCACATAGGATCTCTCGCACGTAGGATCTCTCGCACATAAGATCTCTCGCACATAAGATCTCTCGCACAGAGGATCTCTCACACGTACGATCTCTCGCACGTACGATCTCTCGCACATAGGGTCTCTCGCATATAGGATCTCTCGCACATAAGATCTCTCGCACGTACGATCTCTCGCATATAGGATCTCTCGCACGTACGATCTCTCGCACATAGGATCTATCGCACAGATCTCTCGCATATAGGATCTCTCGCACGTAGGATCTCTCGCACATAGGATCTCTCGCACGTAGGATCTCACGCACATAGGATCTCTCGCACGTAGGATCTCTCGCACATAAGATCTCTCGCACATAAGATCTCTCGCACAGAGGATCTCTCACACGTACGATCTCTCGCACGTACGATCTCTCGCATATAGGATCTCTCGCACAGATCTCTCGCATATAGGATCTCTCGCACGTACGATCTCTCGCATATAGGATCTCTCGCACAGATCTCTCGCACGTACGATCTTTCCCACATAGGATCTATCGCACAGAGGATCTCTCGCACATAAGATCTCTCGCACTTAGGATCTCTCGCACATAGGATCTCTCGCATATAGGATCTCTCGCACATAGGATCTCTCGCATATAGGATCTCTCGCACGTAGGACCTCTCGCACGTAGGATCTCTCGCACATAGGATCTCTCGCACATAAGATCTCCCGCACGTAGGATCTCTCGCACTTAGGATCTCTCGCACATAGGATCTCTCGCATATAGGATCTCTCGCACAGATCTCTCGCACGTACGATCTTTCGCACATAGGATCTATCGCACAGAGGATCTCTCGCACATAAGATCTCTCGCACTTAGGATCTATCGCACAGAGGATCTCTCGCACATAAGATCTCTCGCACTTAGGATCTCTCGCACATAGGATCTCTCGCATATAGGATCTCTCGCATATAGGATCTCTCGCACGTAGGATCTCTCGCACGTAGGATCTATCGCACATAGGATCTCTCGCACATAAGATCTCTCGCACGTAGGATCTCTCGCACTTAGGATCTCTCGCACATAGGATCTCTCGCATATAGGATCTCTCGCACGTAGGATCTCTCGCATATAGGATCTCTCGCACAGATCTCTCGCATATAGGATCTCTCGCACGTACGATCTCTCGCATATAGGATCTCTCGCACAGATCTCTCGCACGTACGATCTTTCGCACATAGGATCTATCGCACAGAGGATCTCTCGCACATAAGATCTCTCGCACTTAGGATCTCTCGCACATAGGATCTCTCGCATATAGGATCTCTCGCACGTAGGATCTCTCGCACGTAGGATCTATCGCACATAGGATCTCTCGCACATAAGATCTCTCGCACGTAGGATCTCTCGCACTTAGGATCTCTCGCACATAGGATCTCTCGCATATAGGATCTCTCGCACGTAGGATCTCTCGCATATAGGATCTCTCGCATATAGGATCTCTCGCACGTAGGATCTCTCGCACATAGGATCTCTCGCACATAAGATCTCTTGCACATAGGATCTCTCGCATATAGGATCTCTCGCATATAGGATCTCTCGCACGTAGGATCTCTCGCACATAGGATTTCTCGCACATAAGATCTCTCGCACATAGGATCTCTCGCACATAAGATCTCTCGCACGTAGGATCTCTCGCACATAAGATCTCTCGCACATAGGATCTCTCGCACGTACGATCTCTCGCATATAGGATCTCTCGCACAGATCTCTCGCATATAGGATCTCTCGCACGTACGATCTCTCGCATATAGGATCTCTCGCACAGATCTCTCGCACGTACGATCTTTCGCACATAGGATCTATCGCACAGAGGATCTCTCGCACATAAGATATCTCGCACTTAGGATCTCTCGCACATAGGATCTCTCGCATATAGGATCTCTCGCACATAGGATCTCTCGCATATAGGATCTCTCGCACGTAGGATCTCTCGCACGTAGGATCTATCGCACATAGGATCTCTCGCACGTAGGATCTATCGCACATAGGATCTCTCGCACATAAGATCTCTCGCACGTAGGATCTCTCGCACTTAGGATCTCTCGCACATAGGATCTCTCGCATATAGGATCTCTCGCACGTAGGATCTCTCGCATATAGGATCTCTCGCATATAGGATCTCTCGCACGTAGGATCTCTCGCACATAGGATCTCTCGCACATAAGATCTCTCGCACATAGGATCTCTCGAATATAGGATCTCTCGCACATAGGATTTCTCGCACATAAGATCTCTCGCACATAGGATCTCTCGCACATAAGATCTCTCGCACGTAGGATCTCTCGCACATAAGATCTCTCGCACATAGGATCTCTCGCACATAAGATCTCTCGCACGTAGGATCTCTCGCACATAAGATCTCTCGCACGTACGATCTCTCGCACGTAGGATCTATCGCACATAGGATCTCTCGCACATAAGATCTCTCGCACGTAGGATCTCTCGCACTTAGGATCTCTCGCACATAGGATCTCTCGCATATAGGATCTCTCGCACGTAGGATCTCTCGCATATAGGATCTCTCGCATATAGGATCTCTCGCACGTAGGATCTCTCGCACATAGGATCTCTCGCACATAAGATCTCTCGCACATAGGATCTCTCGCATATAGGATCTCTCGCATATAGGATCTCTCGCACGTAGGATCTCTCGCACATAGGATTTCTCGCACATAAGATCTCTCGCACATAGGATCTCTCGCACATAAGATCTCTCGCACGTAGGATCTCTCGCACATAAGATCTCTCGCACATAGGATCTCTCGCACGTACGATCTCTCGCATATAGGATCTCTCGCACAGATCTCTCGCATATAGGATCTCTCGCACGTACGATCTCTCGCATATAGGATCTCTCGCACAGATCTCTCGCACGTACGATCTTTCGCACATAGGATCTATCGCACAGAGGATCTCTCGCACATAAGATCTCTCGCACTTAGGATCTCTCGCACATAGGATCTCTCGCATATAGGATCTCTCGCACATAGGATCTCTCGCATATAGGATCTCTCGCACGTAGGATCTCTCGCACGTAGGATCTATCGCACATAGGATCTCTCGCACATAAGATCTCTCGCACGTAGGATCTCTCGCACTTAGGATCTCTCGCACATAGGATCTCTCGCATATAGGATCTCTCGCACGTAGGATCTCTCGCATATAGGATCTCTCGCATATAGGATCTCTCGCACGTAGGATCTCTCGCACATAGGATCTCTCGCACATAAGATCTCTCGCACATAGGATCTCTCGAATATAGGATCTCTCGCACATAGGATTTCTCGCACATAAGATCTCTCGCACATAGGATCTCTCGCACATAAGATCTCTCGCACGTAGGATCTCTCGCACATAAGATCTCTCGCACATAGGATCTCTCGCACATAAGATCTCTCGCACGTAGGATCTCTCGCACATAAGATCTCTCGCACGTACGATCTCTCGCACGTAGGATCTATCGCACATAGGATCTCTCGCACATAAGATCTCTCGCACGTAGGATCTCTCGCACTTAGGATCTCTCGCACATAGGATCTCTCGCATATAGGATCTCTCGCACGTAGGATCTCTCGCATATAGGATCTCTCGCATATAGGATCTCTCGCACGTAGGATCTCTCGCACATAGGATCTCTCGCACATAAGATCTCTCGCACATAGGATCTCTCGCATATAGGATCTCTCGCATATAGGATCTCTCGCACGTAGGATCTCTCGCACATAGGATTTCTCGCACATAAGATCTCTCGCACATAGGATCTCTCGCACATAAGATCTCTCGCACATAGGATCTCTCGCACGTAGGATCTCTCGCACATAAGATCTCTCGCACATAAGATCTCTCGCACAGAGGATCTCTCACACGTACGATCTCTCGCACGTACGATCTCTCGCATATAGGATCTCTCGCACAGATCTCTCGCATATAGGATCTCTCGCACGTACGATCTCTCGCATATAGGATCTCTCGCACAGATCTCTCGCACGTACGATCTTTCGCACATAGGATCTATCGCACAGAGGATCTCTCGCACATAAGATCTCTCGCACTTAGGATCTCTCGCACATAGGATCTCTCGCATATAGGATCTCTCGCACATAGGATCTCTCGCATATAGGATCTCTCGCACGTAGGATCTCTCGCACGTAGGATCTATCGCACATAGGATCTCTCGCACATAAGATCTCTCGCACGTAGGATCTCTCGCACTTAGGATCTCTCGCACATAGGATCTCTCGCATATAGGATCTCTCGCACGTAGGATCTCTCGCATATAGGATCTCTCGCATATAGGATCTCTCGCACGTAGGATCTCTCGCACATAGGATCTCTCGCATATAGGATCTCTCGCACATAGGATCTCTCGCATATAGGATCTCTCGCACGTAGGATCTATCGCACAGAGGATCTCTCGCATATAGGATCTCTCGCATATAGGATCTCTCGCACATAGGATCTCTCGCATATAGGATCTCTCGCACGTAGGATCTCTCGCACATAGGATTTCTCGCACATAAGATCTCTCGCACGTACGATCTCTCGCACGTAGGATCTATCGCACATAGGATCTCTCGCACATAAGATCTCTCGCACGTAGGATCTCTCGCACTTAGGATCTCTCGCACATAGGATTTCTCGCACATAAGATCTCTCGCACGTACGATCTCTCGCACGTAGGATCTCTCGCACATAAGATCTCTCGCACATAGGATCTCTCGCACATAAGATCTCTCGCACGTAGGATCTCTCGCACATAAGATCTCTCGCACATAGGATCTCTCGCACATAAGATCTCTCGCACGTAGGATCTATCGCACAGAGGATCTCTCGCATATAGGATCTCTCGCATATAGGATCTCTCGCACGTAGGATCTCTCGCACATAGGATCTCTCGCACATAAGATCTCTCGCACATAGGATCTCTCGCATATAGGATCTCTCGCATATAGGATCTCTCGCACGTAGGATCTCTCGCACATAGGATTTCTCGCACATAAGATCTCTCGCACATAGGATCTCTCGCACATAAGATCTCTCGCACGTAGGATCTCTCGCACATAAGATCTCTCGCACATAGGATCTCTCGCACGTACGATCTCTCGCATATAGGATCTCTCGCACAGATCTCTCGCATATAGGATCTCTCGCACGTACGATCTCTCGCATATAGGATCTCTCGCACAGATCTCTCGCACGTACGATCTTTCGCACATAGGATCTATCGCACAGAGGATCTCTCGCACATAAGATCTCTCGCACTTAGGATCTCTCGCACATAGGATCTCTCGCATATAGGATCTCTCGCACATAGGATCTCTCGCATATAGGATCTCTCGCACGTAGGATCTCTCGCACGTAGGATCTATCGCACATAGGATCTCTCGCACGTAGGATCTATCGCACATAGGATCTCTCGCACATAAGATCTCTCGCACGTAGGATCTCTCGCACTTAGGATCTCTCGCACATAGGATCTCTCGCATATAGGATCTCTCGCACGTAGGATCTCTCGCATATAGGATCTCTCGCATATAGGATCTCTCGCACGTAGGATCTCTCGCACATAGGATCTCTCGCACATAAGATCTCTCGCACATAGGATCTCTCGAATATAGGATCTCTCGCACATAGGATTTCTCGCACATAAGATCTCTCGCACATAGGATCTCTCGCACATAAGATCTCTCGCACGTAGGATCTCTCGCACATAAGATCTCTCGCACATAGGATCTCTCGCACATAAGATCTCTCGCACGTAGGATCTCTCGCACATAAGATCTCTCGCACGTACGATCTCTCGCACGTAGGATCTATCGCACATAGGATCTCTCGCACATAAGATCTCTCGCACGTAGGATCTCTCGCACTTAGGATCTCTCGCACATAGGATCTCTCGCATATAGGATCTCTCGCACGTAGGATCTCTCGCATATAGGATCTCTCGCATATAGGATCTCTCGCACGTAGGATCTCTCGCACATAGGATCTCTCGCACATAAGATCTCTCGCACATAGGATCTCTCGCATATAGGATCTCTCGCATATAGGATCTCTCGCACGTAGGATCTCTCGCACATAGGATTTCTCGCACATAAGATCTCTCGCACATAGGATCTCTCGCACATAAGATCTCTCGCACATAGGATCTCTCGCACGTAGGATCTCTCGCACATAAGATCTCTCGCACATAAGATCTCTCGCACAGAGGATCTCTCACACGTACGATCTCTCGCACGTACGATCTCTCGCATATAGGATCTCTCGCACAGATCTCTCGCATATAGGATCTCTCGCACGTACGATCTCTCGCATATAGGATCTCTCGCACAGATCTCTCGCACGTACGATCTTTCGCACATAGGATCTATCGCACAGAGGATCTCTCGCACATAAGATCTCTCGCACTTAGGATCTCTCGCACATAGGATCTCTCGCATATAGGATCTCTCGCACATAGGATCTCTCGCATATAGGATCTCTCGCACGTAGGATCTCTCGCACGTAGGATCTATCGCACATAGGATCTCTCGCACATAAGATCTCTCGCACGTAGGATCTCTCGCACTTAGGATCTCTCGCACATAGGATCTCTCGCATATAGGATCTCTCGCACGTAGGATCTCTCGCATATAGGATCTCTCGCATATAGGATCTCTCGCACGTAGGATCTCTCGCACATAGGATCTCTCGCATATAGGATCTCTCGCACATAGGATCTCTCGCATATAGGATCTCTCGCACGTAGGATCTATCGCACAGAGGATCTCTCGCATATAGGATCTCTCGCATATAGGATCTCTCGCACATAGGATCTCTCGCATATAGGATCTCTCGCACGTAGGATCTCTCGCACATAGGATTTCTCGCACATAAGATCTCTCGCACGTACGATCTCTCGCACGTAGGATCTATCGCACATAGGATCTCTCGCACATAAGATCTCTCGCACGTAGGATCTCTCGCACTTAGGATCTCTCGCACATAGGATTTCTCGCACATAAGATCTCTCGCACGTACGATCTCTCGCACGTAGGATCTCTCGCACATAAGATCTCTCGCACATAGGATCTCTCGCACATAAGATCTCTCGCACGTAGGATCTCTCGCACATAAGATCTCTCGCACGTACGATCTCTCGCACGTAGGATCTATCGCACATAGGATCTCTCGCACATAAGATCTCTCGCACGTAGGATCTCTCGCACTTAGGATCTCTCGCACATAGGATCTCTCGCATATAGGATCTCTCGCACGTAGGATCTCTCGCATATAGGATCTCTCGCATATAGGATCTCTCGCACGTAGGATCTCTCGCACATAGGATCTCTCGCACATAAGATCTCTCGCACATAGGATCTCTCGCATATAGGATCTCTCGCATATAGGATCTCTCGCACGTAGGATCTCTCGCACATAGGATTTCTCGCACATAAGATCTCTCGCACATAGGATCTCTCGCACATAAGATCTCTCGCACGTAGGATCTCTCGCATATAGGATCTCTCGCACGTACGATCTCTCGCACATAGGATCTATCGCACAGATCTCTCGCATATAGGATCTCTCGCACGTAGGATCTCTCGCACATAGGATCTCTCGCACGTAGGATCTCTCGCACATAAGATCTCTCGCACATAAGATCTCTCGCACAGAGGATCTCTCACACGTACGATCTCTCGCACGTACGATCTCTCGCATATAGGATCTCTCGCACAGATCTCTCGCATATAGGATCTCTCGCACGTACGATCTCTCGCACTTAGGATCTCTCGCACATAGGATCTCTCGCATATAGGATCTCTCGCACATAGGATCTCTCGCATATAGGATCTCTCGCATATAGGATCTCTCGCACGTAGGATCTCTCGCACATAGGATTTCTCGCACATAAGATCTCTCGCACATAGGATCTCTCGCACATAAGATCTCTCGCACGTAGGATCTCTCGCACATAAGATCTCTCGCACGTACGATCTCTCGCATATAGGATCTCTCGCACAGATCTCTCGCATATAGGATCTCTCGCACGTACGATCTCTCGCACTTAGGATCTCTCGCACATAGGATCTCTCGCATATAGGATCTCTCGCACATAGGATCTATCGCACAGAGGATCTCTCGCACATAAGATCTCTCGCACTTAGGATCTATCGCACAGAGGATCTCTCGCACATAAGATCTCTCGCACTTAGGATCTCTCGCACATAGGATCTCTCGCATATAGGATCTCTCGCACATAGGATCTCTCGCATATAGGATCTCTCGCACGTAGGATCTCTCGCACGTAGGATCTATCGCACATAGGATCTCTCGCACATAAGATCTCTCGCATTTAGGATCTCTCGCACGTAGGATCTCTCGCACGTAGGATCTCTCGCACATAGGATCTCTCGCACATAAGATCTCTCGCACGTAGGATCTCTCGCACTTAGGATCTCTCGCACATAGGATCTCTCGCACATAAGATCTCTCGCATATAGGATCTCTCGCACGTAGGATCTCTCGCACGTAGGATCTATCGCACATAGGATCTCTCGCACATAAGATCTCTCGCACGTAGGATCTCTCGCACTTAGGATCTCTCGCACATAGGATCTCTCGCATATAGGATCTCTCGCACGTAGGATCTCTCGCATATAGGATCTCTCGCATATAGGATCTCTCGCACGTAGGATCTCTCGCACATAGGATCTCTCGCACATAAGATCTCTCGCACATAGGATCTCTCGCATATAGGATCTCTCGCATATAGGATCTCTCGCACGTAGGATCTCTCGCACATAGGATTTCTCGCACATAAGATCTCTCGCACATAAGATCTCTCGCACAGACGATCTCTCACACGTACGATCTCTCGCACGTACGATCTCTCGCACATAGGGTCTCTCGCATATAGGATCTCTCGCACATAAGATCTCTCGCACGTACGATCTCTCGCATATAGGATCTCTCGCACGTACGATCTCTCGCACATAGGATCTATCGCACAGATCTCTCGCATATAGGATCTCTCGCACGTAGGATCTCTCGCACATAGGATCTCTCGCACGTAGGATCTCACGCACATAGGATCTCTCGCACGTAGGATCTCTCGCACATAAGATCTCTCGCACATAAGATCTCTCGCACAGAGGATCTCTCACACGTACGATCTCTCGCATATAGGATCTCTCGCAGTTAGGATCTCTCGCACATAGGATCTCTCGCATATAGGATCTCTCGCACAGATCTCTCGCACGTACGATCTCTCGCACATAGGATCTCTCGCATATAGGATCTCTCGCACAGATCTCTCGCACGTACGATCTTTCGCACATAGGATCTATCGCACAGAGGATCTCTCGCACATAAGATCTCTCGCACTTAGGATCTATCGCACAGAGGATCTCTCGCACATAAGATCTCTCGCACTTAGGATCTCTCGCACATAGGATCTCTCGCATATAGGATCTCTCGCACATAGGATCTCTCGCATATAGGATCTCTCGCACGTAGGATCTCTCGCACGTAGGATCTATCGCACATAGGATCTCTCGCACATAAGATCTCTCGCACGTAGGATCTCTCGCACTTAGGATCTCTCGCACATAGGATCTCTCGCATATAGGATCTCTCGCACGTAGGATCTCTCGCATATAGGATCTCTCGCATATAGGATCTCTCGCACGTAGGATCTCTCGCACATAGGATCTCTCGCACGTAGGATCTCTCGCACATAGGATCTCTCGCACGTAGGATCTCACGCACATAGGATCTCTCGCACGTAGGATCTCTCGCACATAAGATCTCTCGCACATAGGATCTCTCGCATATAGGATCTCTCGCACGTAGGATCTCTCGCATATAGGATCTCTCGCATATAGGATCTCTCGCACGTAGGATCTCTCGCACATAGGATCTCTCGCACATAAGATCTCTCGCACATAGGATCTCTCGCATATAGGATCTCTCGCATATAGGATCTCTCGCACGTAGGATCTCTCGCACATAGGATTTCTCGCACATAAGATCTCTCGCACATAGGATCTCTCGCACATAAGATCTCTCGCACGTAGGATCTCTCGCACATAGGATCTCTCGCACGTAGGATCTCTCGCACGTAGGATCTCTCGCACATAAGATCTCTCGCACATAAGATCTCTCGCACATAGGATCTCTCGCATATAGGATCTCTCGCACGTAGGATCTCTCGCACATAGGATCTCTCGCACGTAGGATCTCTCGCACATAAGATCTCTCGCACATAAGATCTCTCGCACAGAGGATCTCTCACACGTACGATCTCTCGCACGTACGATCTCTCGCACATAGGGTCTCTCGCATATAGGATCTCTCGCACATAAGATCTCTCGCACGTACGATCTCTCGCATATAGGATCTCTCGCACGTACGATCTCTCGCACATAGGATCTATCGCACAGATCTCTCGCATATAGGATCTCTCGCACATAGGATCTCTCGCACGTAGGATCTCTCGCACATAAGATCTCTCGCACATAAGATCTCTCGCACAGAGGATCTCTCACACGTACGATCTCTCGCACGTACGATCTCTCGCATATAGGATCTCTCGCACAGATCTCTCGCATATAGGATCTCTCGCACGTACGATCTCTCGCACTTAGGATCTCTCGCACATAGGATCTCTCGCATATAGGATCTCTCGCACATAGGATCTCTCGCACATAAGATCTCTCGCACGTAGGATCTCTCGCACTTAGGATCTCTCGCACATAGGATCTCTCGCATATAGGATCTCTCGCACAGATCTCTCGCACGTACGATCTTTCGCACATAGGATCTATCGCACAGAGGATCTCTCGCACATAAGATCTCTCGCACTTAGGATCTATCGCACAGAGGATCTCTCGCACATAAGATCTCTCGCACTTAGGATCTCTCGCACATAGGATCTCTCGCATATAGGATCTCTCGCACATAGGATCTCTCGCATATAGGATCTCTCGCACGTAGGATCTCTCGCACGTAGGATCTATCGCACATAGGATCTCTCGCACATAAGATCTCTCGCACGTAGGATCTCTCGCACTTAGGATCTCTCGCACATAGGATCTCTCGCATATAGGATCTCTCGCACGTAGGATCTCTCGCATATAGGATCTCTCGCATATAGGATCTCTCGCACGTAGGATCTCTCGCACATAGGATCTCTCGCACATAAGATCTCTCGCACATAGGATCTCTCGCATATAGGATCTCTCGCATATAGGATCTCTCGCACGTAGGATCTCTCGCACATAGGATTTCTCGCACATAAGATCTCTCGCACATAGGATCTCTCGCACATAAGATCTCTCGCACGTAGGATCTCTCGCACATAAGATCTCTCGCACGTAGGATCTCTCGCATATAGGATCTCTCGCATATAGGATCTCTCGCACGTAGGATCTCTCGCACATAGGATCTCTCGCATATAGGATCTCTCGCACGTAGGATCTCTCGCACATAGGATCTCTCGCACGTAGGATCTCTCGCACATAAGATCTCTCGCACATAAGATCTCTCGCACAGACGATCTCTCACACGTACGATCTCTCGCACGTACGATCTCTCGCACATAGGGTCTCTCGCATATAGGATCTCTCGCACATAAGATCTCTCGCACGTACGATCTCTCGCATATAGGATCTCTCGCACGTACGATCTCTCGCACATAGGATCTATCGCACAGATCTCTCGCATATAGGATCTCTCGCACGTAGGATCTCTCGCACATAGGATCTCTCGCACGTAGGATCTCACGCACATAGGATCTCTCGCACGTAGGATCTCTCGCACATAAGATCTCTCGCACATAAGATCTCTCGCACAGAGGATCTCTCACACGTACGATCTCTCGCACGTACGATCTCTCGCATATAGGATCTCTCGCAGTTAGGATCTCTCGCACATAGGATCTCTCGCATATAGGATCTCTCGCACAGATCTCTCGCACGTACGATCTCTCGCACATAGGATCTCTCGCATATAGGATCTCTCGCACAGATCTCTCGCACGTACGATCTTTCGCACATAGGATCTATCGCACAGAGGATCTCTCGCACATAAGATCTCTCGCACTTAGGATCTATCGCACAGAGGATCTCTCGCACATAAGATCTCTCGCACTTAGGATCTCTCGCACATAGGATCTCTCGCATATAGGATCTCTCGCACATAGGATCTCTCGCATATAGGATCTCTCGCACGTAGGATCTCTCGCACGTAGGATCTATCGCACATAGGATCTCTCGCACATAAGATCTCTCGCACGTAGGATCTCTCGCACTTAGGATCTCTCGCACATAGGATCTCTCGCATATAGGATCTCTCGCACGTAGGATCTCTCGCATATAGGATCTCTCGCATATAGGATCTCTCGCACGTAGGATCTCTCGCACATAGGATCTCTCGCACGTAGGATCTCTCGCACATAGGATCTCTCGCACGTAGGATCTCACGCACATAGGATCTCTCGCACGTAGGATCTCTCGCACATAAGATCTCTCGCACATAGGATCTCTCGCATATAGGATCTCTCGCACGTAGGATCTCTCGCATATAGGATCTCTCGCATATAGGATCTCTCGCACGTAGGATCTCTCGCACATAGGATCTCTCGCACATAAGATCTCTCGCACATAGGATCTCTCGCATATAGGATCTCTCGCATATAGGATCTCTCGCACGTAGGATCTCTCGCACATAGGATTTCTCGCACATAAGATCTCTCGCACATAGGATCTCTCGCACATAAGATCTCTCGCACGTAGGATCTCTCGCACATAGGATCTCTCGCACGTAGGATCTCTCGCACGTAGGATCTCTCGCACATAAGATCTCTCGCACATAAGATCTCTCGCACATAGGATCTCTCGCATATAGGATCTCTCGCACGTAGGATCTCTCGCACATAGGATCTCTCGCACGTAGGATCTCTCGCACATAAGATCTCTCGCACATAAGATCTCTCGCACAGAGGATCTCTCACACGTACGATCTCTCGCACGTACGATCTCTCGCACATAGGGTCTCTCGCATATAGGATCTCTCGCACATAAGATCTCTCGCACGTACGATCTCTCGCATATAGGATCTCTCGCACGTACGATCTCTCGCACATAGGATCTATCGCACAGATCTCTCGCATATAGGATCTCTCGCACGTAGGATCTCTCGCACATAGGATCTCTCGCACGTAGGATCTCTCGCACATAAGATCTCTCGCACATAAGATCTCTCGCACAGAGGATCTCTCACACGTACGATCTCTCGCACGTACGATCTCTCGCATATAGGATCTCTCGCACAGATCTCTCGCATATAGGATCTCTCGCACGTACGATCTCTCGCACTTAGGATCTCTCGCACATAGGATCTCTCGCATATAGGATCTCTCGCACATAGGATCTCCCGCACATAGGATCTCTCGCATATAGGATCTCTCGCACGTAGGATCTCTCGCACATAGGATCTCTCGCACATAAGATCTCTCGCACGTAGGATCTCTCGCACTTAGGATCTCTCGCACATAGGATCTCTCGCATATAGGATCTCTCGCACAGATCTCTCGCACGTACGATCTTTCGCACATAGGATCTATCGCACAGAGGATCTCTCGCACATAAGATCTCTCGCACTTAGGATCTATCGCACAGAGGATCTCTCGCACATAAGATCTCTCGCACTTAGGATCTCTCGCACATAGGATCTCTCGCATATAGGATCTCTCGCACATAGGATCTCTCGCATATAGGATCTCTCGCACGTAGGATCTCTCGCACGTAGGATCTATCGCACATAGGATCTCTCGCACATAAGATCTCTCGCACGTAGGATCTCTCGCACTTAGGATCTCTCGCACATAGGATCTCTCGCATATAGGATCTCTCGCACGTAGGATCTCTCGCATATAGGATCTCTCGCATATAGGATCTCTCGCACGTAGGATCTCTCGCACATAGGATCTCTCGCACATAAGATCTCTCGCACATAGGATCTCTCGCATATAGGATCTCTCGCATATAGGATCTCTCGCACGTAGGATCTCTCGCACATAGGATTTCTCGCACATAAGATCTCTCGCACATAGGATCTCTCGCACATAAGATCTCTCGCACGTAGGATCTCTCGCACATAAGATCTCTCGCACGTAGGATCTCTCGCATATAGGATCTCTCGCATATAGGATCTCTCGCACGTAGGATCTCTCGCACATAGGATCTCTCGCATATAGGATCTCTCGCACGTAGGATCTCTCGCACATAGGATCTCTCGCACATAGGATCTCTCGCATATAGGATCTCTCGCACGTAGGATCTCTCGCACATAGGATCTCTCGCACATAAGATCTCTCGCACGTAGGATCTCTCGCACTTAGGATCTCTCGCACATAGGATCTCTCGCATATAGGATCTCTCGCACAGATCTCTCGCACGTACGATCTCTCGCACTTAGGATCTCTCGCACATAGGATCTCTCGCATATAGGATCTCTCGCACATAGGATCTCTCGCACATAGGATCTCTCGCATATAGGATCTCTCGCACGTAGGATCTCTCGCACATAGGATCTCTCGCACATAAGATCTCTCGCACGTAGGATCTCTCGCACTTAGGATCTCTCGCACATAGGATCTCTCGCATATAGGATCTCTCGCACAGATCTCTCGCACGTACGATCTTTCGCACATAGGATCTATCGCACAGAGGATCTCTCGCACATAAGATCTCTCGCACTTAGGATCTATCGCACAGAGGATCTCTCGCACATAAGATCTCTCGCACTTAGGATCTCTCGCACATAGGATCTCTCGCATATAGGATCTCTCGCACATAGGATCTCTCGCATATAGGATCTCTCGCACGTAGGATCTCTCGCACGTAGGATCTATCGCACATAGGATCTCTCGCACATAAGATCTCTCGCACGTAGGATCTCTCGCACTTAGGATCTCTCGCACATAGGATCTCTCGCATATAGGATCTCTCGCACGTAGGATCTCTCGCATATAGGATCTCTCGCATATAGGATCTCTCGCACGTAGGATCTCTCGCACATAGGATCTCTCGCACATAAGATCTCTCGCACATAGGATCTCTCGCATATAGGATCTCTCGCATATAGGATCTCTCGCACGTAGGATCTCTCGCACATAGGATTTCTCGCACATAAGATCTCTCGCACATAGGATCTCTCGCACATAAGATCTCTCGCACGTAGGATCTCTCGCACATAAGATCTCTCGCACGTAGGATCTCTCGCATATAGGATCTCTCGCATATAGGATCTCTCGCACGTAGGATCTCTCGCACATAGGATCTCTCGCATATAGGATCTCTCGCACGTAGGATCTCTCGCACATAGGATCTCTCGCACATAGGATCTCTCGCATATAGGATCTCTCGCACGTAGGATCTCTCGCACATAGGATCTCTCGCACATAAGATCTCTCGCACGTAGGATCTCTCGCACTTAGGATCTCTCGCACATAGGATCTCTCGCATATAGGATCTCTCGCACAGATCTCTCGCACGTACGATCTTTCGCACATAGGATCTATCGCACAGAGGATCTCTCGCACATAAGATCTCTCGCACTTAGGATCTATCGCACAGAGGATCTCTCGCACATAAGATCTCTCGCACTTAGGATCTCTCGCACATAGAATCTCTCGCATATAGGATCTCTCGCACATAGGATCTCTCGCATATAGGATCTCTCGCACGTAGGATCTCTCGCACGTAGGATCTATCGCACATAGGATCTCTCGCACATAAGATCTCTCGCACGTAGGATCTCTCGCACTTAGGATCTCTCGCACATAGGATCTCTCGCATATAGGATCTCTCGCACGTAGGATCTCTCGCATATAGGATCTCTCGCATATAGGATCTCTCGCACGTAGGATCTCTCGCACATAGGATCTCTCGCACATAAGATCTCTCGCACATAGGATCTCTCGCATATAGGATCTCTCGCATATAGGATCTCTCGCACGTAGGATCTCTCGCACATAGGATTTCTCGCACATAAGATCTCTCGCACATAGGATCTCTCGCACATAAGATCTCTCGCACGTAGGATCTCTCGCACATAAGATCTCTCGCACGTAGGATCTCTCGCATATAGGATCTCTCGCATATAGGATCTCTCGCACGTAGGATCTCTCGCACATAGGATCTCTCGCATATAGGATCTCTCGCACGTAGGATCTCTCGCACATAGGATCTCTCGCACGTAGGATCTCTCGCACATAAGATCTCTCGCACATAAGATCTCTCGCACAGACGATCTCTCACACGTACGATCTCTCGCACGTACGATCTCTCGCACGTACGATCTCTCGCACATAGGGTCTCTCGCATATAGGATCTCTCGCACATAAGATCTCTCGCACGTACGATCTCTCGCATATAGGATCTCTCGCACGTACGATCTCTCGCACATAGGATCTATCGCACAGATCTCTCGCATATAGGATCTCTCGCACGTAGGATCTCTCGCACATAGGATCTCTCGCACGTAGGATCTCTCGCACATAAGATCTCTCGCACGTAGGATCTCTCGCACTTAGGATCTCTCGCACATAGGATCTCTCGCATATAGGATCTCTCGCACAGATCTCTCGCACGTACGATCTTTCGCACATAGGATCTATCGCACAGAGGATCTCTCGCACATAAGATCTCTCGCACTTAGGATCTATCGCACAGAGGATCTCTCGCACATAAGATCTCTCGCACTTAGGATCTCTCGCACATAGGATCTCTCGCATATAGGATCTCTCGCACATAGGATCTCTCGCATATAGGATCTCTCGCACGTAGGATCTCTCGCACGTAGGATCTATCGCACATAGGATCTCTCGCACATAAGATCTCTCGCACGTAGGAACTCTCGCACTTAGGATCTCTCGCACATAGGATCTCTCGCATATAGGATCTCTCGCACGTAGGATCTCTCGCATATAGGATCTCTCGCATATAGGATCTCTCGCACGTAGGATCTCTCGCACATAGGATCTCTCGCACATAGGATCTCTCGCACATAGGATCTCTCGCACATAAGATCTCTCGCACATAGGATCTCTCGCACATAAGATCTCTCGCATATAGGATCTCTCGCACATAGGATCTCTCGCACGTAGGATCTCTCGCACATAAGATCTCTCGCACGTAGGATCTCTCGCACATAGGATCTCTCGCACGTAGGATCTCTCGCACGTAGGATCTCTCGCACATAAGATCTCTCGCACATAAGATCTCTCGCACATAGGATCTCTCGCATATAGGATCTCTCGCACGTAGGATCTCTCGCACGTAGGATCTCTCGCACGTAGGATCTCTCGCACATAAGATCTCTCGCACATAAGATCTCTCGCACATAGGATCTCTCGCATATAGGATCTCTCGCACGTAGGATCTCTCGCACATAGGATCTCTCGCACGTAGGATCTCTCGCACATAAGATCTCTCGCACATAAGATCTCTCGCACAGAGGATCTCTCACACGTACGATCTCTCGCACGTACGATCTCTCGCACATAGGGTCTCTCGCACATAGGATCTCTCGCATATAGGATCTCTCGCACGTAGGATCTCTCGCACATAAGATCTCTCGCACATAAGATCTCTCGCACATAAGATCTCTCGCACAGAGGATCTCTCACACATAAGATCTCTCGCACAGAGGATCTCTCACACGTACGATCTCTCGCACATAGGATCTCTCGCATATAGGATCTCTCGCACATAGGATCTCTCGCATATAGGATCTCTCGCACGTAGGATCTCTCGCACGTAGGATCTATCGCACATAGGATCTCTCGCACATAAGATCTCTCGCACGTAGGATCTCTCGCACTTAGGATCTCTCGCACATAGGATCTCTCGCATATAGGATCTCTCGCACGTAGGATCTCTCGCATATAGGATCTCTCGCATATAGGATCTCTCGCACGTAGGATCTCTCGCACATAGGATCTCTCGCACATAAGATCTCTCGCACATAGGATCTCTCGCATATAGGATCTCTCGCATATAGGATCTCTCGCACGTAGGATCTCTCGCACATAGGATTTCTCGCACATAAGATCTCTCGCACATAGGATCTCTCGCACATAAGATCTCTCGCACGTAGGATCTCTCGCACATAAGATCTCTCGCACGTAGGATCTCTCGCATATAGGATCTCTCGCATATAGGATCTCTCGCACGTAGGATCTCTCGCACATAGGATCTCTCGCATATAGGATCTCTCGCACGTAGGATCTCTCGCACATAGGATCTCTCGCACGTAGGATCTCTCGCACATAAGATCTCTCGCACATAAGATCTCTCGCACATAGGATCTCTCGCACATAGGATCTCTCGCACATAAGATCTCTCGCACATAGGATCTCTCGCACATAAGATCTCTCGCATATAGGATCTCTCGCACATAGGATCTCTCGCACGTAGGATCTCTCGCACATAAGATCTCTCGCACGTAGGATCTCTCGCACATAGGATCTCTCGCACGTAGGATCTCTCGCACGTAGGATCTCTCGCACATAAGATCTCTCGCACATAAGATCTCTCGCACATAGGATCTCTCGCATATAGGATCTCTCGCACGTAGGATCTCTCGCACGTAGGATCTCTCGCACGTAGGATCTCTCGCACATAAGATCTCTCGCACATAAGATCTCTCGCACATAGGATCTCTCGCATATAGGATCTCTCGCACGTAGGATCTCTCGCACATAGGATCTCTCGCACGTAGGATCTCTCGCACATAAGATCTCTCGCACATAAGATCTCTCGCACAGAGGATCTCTCACACGTACGATCTCTCGCACGTACGATCTCTCGCACATAGGGTCTCTCGCACATAGGATCTCTCGCATATAGGATCTCTCGCACGTAGGATCTCTCGCACATAAGATCTCTCGCACATAAGATCTCTCGCACATAAGATCTCTCGCACAGAGGATCTCTCACACGTACGATCTCTCGCACATAGGATCTCTCGCATATAGGATCTCTCGCACATAGGATCTCTCGCATATAGGATCTCTCGCACGTAGGATCTCTCGCACGTAGGATCTATCGCACATAGGATCTCTCGCACATAAGATCTCTCGCACGTAGGATCTCTCGCACTTAGGATCTCTCGCACATAGGATCTCTCGCATATAGGATCTCTCGCACGTAGGATCTCTCGCATATAGGATCTCTCGCATATAGGATCTCTCGCACGTAGGATCTCTCGCACATAGGATCTCTCGCACATAAGATCTCTCGCACATAGGATCTCTCGCATATAGGATCTCTCGCATATAGGATCTCTCGCACGTAGGATCTCTCGCACATAGGATTTCTCGCACATAAGATCTCTCGCACATAGGATTTCTCGCACATAAGATCTCTCGCACATAGGATCTCTCGCACATAAGATCTCTCGCACGTAGGATCTCTCGCACATAAGATCTCTCGCACGTAGGATCTCTCGCATATAGGATCTCTCGCATATAGGATCTCTCGCACGTAGGATCTCTCGCACATAGGATCTCTCGCATATAGGATCTCTCGCACGTAGGATCTCTCGCACATAGGATCTCTCGCACGTAGGATCTCTCGCACATAAGATCTCTCGCACATAAGATCTCTCGCACAGACGATCTCTCACACGTACGATCTCTCGCACGTACGATCTCTCGCACATAGGGTCTCTCGCATATAGGATCTCTCGCACATAAGATCTCTCGCACGTACGATCTCTCGCATATAGGATCTCTCGCACGTACGATCTCTCGCACATAGGATCTATCGCACAGATCTCTCGCATATAGGATCTCTCGCACGTAGGATCTCTCGCACATAGGATCTCTCGCACGTAGGATCTCTCGCACATAAGATCTCTCGCACGTAGGATCTCTCGCACTTAGGATCTCTCGCACATAGGATCTCTCGCATATAGGATCTCTCGCACAGATCTCTCGCACGTACGATCTTTCGCACATAGGATCTATCGCACAGAGGATCTCTCGCACATAAGATCTCTCGCACTTAGGATCTATCGCACAGAGGATCTCTCGCACATAAGATCTCTCGCACTTAGGATCTCTCGCACATAGGATCTCTCGCATATAGGATCTCTCGCACATAGGATCTCTCGCATATAGGATCTCTCGCACGTAGGATCTCTCGCACGTAGGATCTATCGCACATAGGATCTCTCGCACATAAGATCTCTCGCACGTAGGAACTCTCGCACTTAGGATCTCTCGCACATAGGATCTCTCGCATATAGGATCTCTCGCACGTAGGATCTCTCGCATATAGGATCTCTCGCATATAGGATCTCTCGCACGTAGGATCTCTCGCACATAGGATCTCTCGCACATAAGATCTCTCGCACATAGGATCTCTCGCATATAGGATCTCTCGCATATAGGATCTCTCGCACGTAGGATCTCTCGCACATAGGATTTCTCGCACATAAGATCTCTCGCACATAGGATCTCTCGCACATAAGATCTCTCGCACGTAGGATCTCTCGCACATAAGATCTCTCGCACATAGGATCTATCGCACAGATCTCTCGCATATAGGATCTCTCGCACGTAGGATCTCTCGCACATAAGATCTCTCGCACATAAGATCTCTCGCACAGACGATCTCTCACACGTACGATCTCTCGCACGTACGATCTCTCGCACATAGGGTCTCTCGCATATAGGATCTCTCGCACATAAGATCTCTCGCACGTACGATCTCTCGCATATAGGATCTCTCGCACGTACGATCTCTCGCACATAGGATCTATCGCACAGATCTCTCGCATATAGGATCTCTCGCACGTAGGATCTCTCGCACATAGGATCTCTCGCACGTAGGATCTCACGCACATAGGATCTCTCGCACGTAGGATCTCTCGCACATAAGATCTCTCGCACATAAGATCTCTCGCACAGAGGATCTCTCACACGTACGATCTCTCGCACATAAGATCTCTCGCACAGAGGATCTCTCGCACAGATCTCTCGCATATAGGATCTCTCGCACGTACGATCTCTCGCATATAGGATCTCTCGCACAGATCTCTCGCACGTACGATCTTTCGCACATAGGATCTATCGCACAGAGGATCTCTCGCACGTACGATCTCTCGCACATAGGGTCTCTCGCATATAGGATCTCTCGCACATAAGATCTCTCGCACGTACGATCTCTCGCATATAGGATCTCTCGCACGTACGATCTCTCGCACATAGGATCTATCGCACAGATCTCTCGCATATAGGATCTCTCGCACGTAGGATCTCTCGCACATAGGATCTCTCGCACGTAGGATCTCACGCACATAGGATCTCTCGCACGTAGGATCTCTCGCACATAAGATCTCTCGCACATAAGATCTCTCGCACAGAGGATCTCTCACACGTACGATCTCTCGCACATAAGATCTCTCGCACAGAGGATCTCTCGCACAGATCTCTCGCATATAGGATCTCTCGCACGTACGATCTCTCGCATATAGGATCTCTCGCACAGATCTCTCGCACGTACGATCTTTCGCACATAGGATCTATCGCACAGAGGATCTCTCGCACATAAGATCTCTCGCACTTAGGATCTCTCGCACATAGGATCTCTCGCATATAGGATCTCTCGCACATAGGATCTCTCGCATATAGGATCTCTCGCACATAAGATCTCTCGCACATAAGATCTCTCGCACAGAGGATCTCTCGCACATAAGATCTCTCGCACGTAGGATCTCTCGCAGTTAGGATCTCTCGCACATAGGATCTCTCGCATATAGGATCTCTCGCACAGATCTCTCGCACGTACGATCTTTCGCACATAGGATCTATCGCACAGAGGATCTCTCGCACATAAGATCTCTCGCACTTAGGATCTCTCGCACATAGGATCTCTCGCATATAGGATCTCTCGCACATAGGATCTCTCGCATATAGGATCTCTCGCACATAAGATCTCTCGCACATAAGATCTCTCGCACAGAGGATCTCTCGCACATAAGATCTCTCGCACGTAGGATCTCTCGCAGTTAGGATCTCTCGCACATAGGATCTCTCGCATATAGGATCTCTCGCACAGATCTCTCGCACGTACGATCTCTCGCACATAGGATCTCTCGCATATAGGATCTCTCGCACAGATCTCTCGCACGTACGATCTTTCGCACATAGGATCTATCGCACAGAGGATCTCTCGCACATAAGATCTCTCGCACTTAGGATCTATCGCACAGAGGATCTCTCGCACATAAGATCTCTCGCACTTAGGATCTCTCGCACATAGGATCTCTCGCATATAGGATCTCTCGCACATAGGATCTCTCGCATATAGGATCTCTCGCACGTAGGATCTCTCGCACGTAGGATCTATCGCACATAGGATCTCTCGCACATAAGATCTCTCGCACGTAGGATCTCTCGCACTTAGGATCTCTCGCACATAGGATCTCTCGCATATAGGATCTCTCGCACGTAGGATCTCTCGCATATAGGATCTCTCGCATATAGGATCTCTCGCTCGTAGGATCTCTCGCACATAGGATCTCTCGCACGTAGGATCTCTCGCACATAGGATCTCTCGCACGTAGGATCTCACGCACATAGGATCTCTCGCACGTAGGATCTCTCGCACATAAGATCTCTCGCACATAAGATCTCTCGCACAGAGGATCTCTCACACGTACGATCTCTCGCACGTACGATCTCTCGCATATAGGATCTCTCGCACAGATCTCTCGCATATAGGATCTCTCGCATATAGGATCTCTCGCACGTAGGATCTCTCGCACATAGGATCTCTCGCATATAGGATCTCTCGCACGTAGGATCTCTCGCACATAGGATCTCTCGCACGTAGGATCTCTCGCACATAAGATCTCTCGCACATAAGATCTCTCGCACAGACGATCTCTCACACGTACGATCTCTCGCACGTACGATCTCTCGCACATAGGGTCTCTCGCATATAGGATCTCTCGCACATAAGATCTCTCGCACGTACGATCTCTCGCATATAGGATCTCTCGCACGTACGATCTCTCGCACATAGGATCTATCGCACAGATCTCTCGCATATAGGATCTCTCGCACGTAGGATCTCTCGCACATAGGATCTCTCGCACGTAGGATCTCACGCACATAGGATCTCTCGCACGTAGGATCTCTCGCACATAAGATCTCTCGCACATAAGATCTCTCGCACAGAGGATCTCTCACACGTACGATCTCTCGCACGTACGATCTCTCGCATATAGGATCTCTCGCACAGATCTCTCGCATATAGGATCTCTCGCACGTACGATCTCTCGCATATAGGATCTCTCGCACAGATCTCTCGCACGTACGATCTTTCGCACATAGGATCTATCGCACAGAGGATCTCTCGCACATAAGATCTCTCGCACTTAGGATCTCTCGCACATAGGATCTCTCGCATATAGGATCTCTCGCACATAAGATCTCTCGCACATAGGATCTCTCGCATATAGGATCTCTCGCATATAGGATCTCTCGCACGTAGGATCTCTCGCACATAGGATTTCTCGCACATAAGATCTCTCGCACATAGGATCTCTCGCACATAAGATCTCTCGCACGTAGGATCTCAGCACATAAGATCTCTCGCACGTAGGATCTCTCGCATATAGGATCTCTCGCATATAGGATCTCTCGCACGTAGGATCTCTCGCACATAGGATCTCTCGCATATAGGATCTCTCGCACGTAGGATCTCTCGCACATAGGATCTCTCGCACGTAGGATCTCTCGCACATAAGATCTCTCGCACATAAGATCTCTCGCACAGACGATCTCTCACACGTACGATCTCTCGCACGTACGATCTCTCGCACATAGGGTCTCTCGCATATAGGATCTCTCGCACATAAGATCTCTCGCACGTACGATCTCTCGCATATAGGATCTCTCGCACGTACGATCTCTCGCACATAGGATCTATCGCACAGATCTCTCGCATATAGGATCTCTCGCACGTAGGATCTCTCGCACATAGGATCTCTCGCACGTAGGATCTCACGCACATAGGATCTCTCGCACGTAGGATCTCTCGCACATAAGATCTCTCGCACATAAGATCTCTCGCACAGAGGATCTCTCACACGTACGATCTCTCGCACGTACGATCTCTCGCATATAGGATCTCTCGCACAGATCTCTCGCATATAGGATCTCTCGCACGTACGATCTCTCGCATATAGGATCTCTCGCACAGATCTCTCGCACGTACGATCTTTCGCACATAGGATCTATCGCACAGAGGATCTCTCGCACATAAGATCTCTCGCACTTAGGATCTCTCGCACATAGGATCTCTCGCATATAGGATCTCTCGCACATAGGATCTCTCGCATATAGGATCTCTCGCACATAAGATCTCTCGCACATAAGATCTCTCGCACAGAGGATCTCTCGCACATAAGATCTCTCGCACGTAGGATCTCTCGCAGTTAGGATCTCTCGCACATAGGATCTCTCGCATATAGGATCTCTCGCACAGATCTCTCGCACGTACGATCTTTCGCACATAGGATCTATCGCACAGAGGATCTCTCGCACATAAGATCTCTCGCACTTAGGATCTGTCGCACATAGGATCTCTCGCATATAGGATCTCTCGCACATAGGATCTCTCGCATATAGGATCTCTCGCACATAAGATCTCTCGCACATAAGATCTCTCGCACAGAGGATCTCTCGCACATAAGATCTCTCGCACGTAGGATCTCTCGCAGTTAGGATCTCTCGCACATAGGATCTCTCGCATATAGGATCTCTCGCACAGATCTCTCGCACGTACGATCTCTCGCACATAGGATCTCTCGCATATAGGATCTCTCGCACAGATCTCTCGCACGTACGATCTTTCGCACATAGGATCTATCGCACAGAGGATCTCTCGCACATAAGATCTCTCGCACTTAGGATCTATCGCACAGAGGATCTCTCGCACATAAGATCTCTCGCACTTAGGATCTCTCGCACATAGGATCTCTCGCATATAGGATCTCTCGCACATTGGATCTCTCGCATATAGGATCTCTCGCACGTAGGATCTCTCGCACGTAGGATCTATCGCACATAGGATCTCTCGCACATAAGATCTCTCGCACGTAGGATCTCTCGCACTTAGGATCTCTCGCACATAGGATCTCTCGCATATAGGATCTCTCGCACGTAGGATCTCTCGCATATAGGATCTCTCGCATATAGGATCTCTCGCACGTAGGATCTCTCGCACATAGGATCTCTCGCACGTAGGATCTCTCGCACATAGGATCTCTCGCACGTAGGATCTCACGCACATAGGATCTCTCGCACGTAGGATCTCTCGCACATAAGATCTCTCGCACATAAGATCTCTCGCACAGAGGATCTCTCACACGTACGATCTCTCGCACGTACGATCTCTCGCATATAGGATCTCTCGCACAGATCTCTCGCATATAGGATCTCTCGCATATAGGATCTCTCGCACGTAGGATCTCTCGCACATAGGATCTCTCGCATATAGGATCTCTCGCACGTAGGATCTCTCGCACATAGGATCTCTCGCACGTAGGATCTCTCGCACATAAGATCTCTCGCACATAAGATCTCTCGCACAGACGATCTCTCACACGTACGATCTCTCGCACGTACGATCTCTCGCACATAGGGTCTCTCGCATATAGGATCTCTCGCACATAAGATCTCTCGCACGTACGATCTCTCGCATATAGGATCTCTCGCACGTACGATCTCTCGCACATAGGATCTATCGCACAGATCTCTCGCATATAGGATCTCTCGCACGTAGGATCTCTCGCACATAGGATCTCTCGCACGTAGGATCTCACGCACATAGGATCTCTCGCACGTAGGATCTCTCGCACATAAGATCTCTCGCACATAAGATCTCTCGCACAGAGGATCTCTCACACGTACGATCTCTCGCACTTACGATCTCTCGCATATAGGATCTCTCGCATATAGGATCTCTCGCACAGATCTCTCGCATATAGGATCTCTCGCATATAGGATCTCTCGCACGTAGGATCTCTCGCACATAGGATCTCTCGCATATAGGATCTCTCGCACGTAGGATCTCTCGCACATAGGATCTCTCGCACGTAGGATCTCTCGCACATAAGATCTCTCGCACATAAGATCTCTCGCACAGACGATCTCTCACACGTACGATCTCTCGCACGTACGATCTCTCGCACATAGGGTCTCTCGCATATAGGATCTCTCGCACATAAGATCTCTCGCACGTACGATCTCTCGCATATAGGATCTCTCGCACGTACGATCTCTCGCACATAGGATCTATCGCACAGATCTCTCGCATATAGGATCTCTCGCACGTAGGATCTCTCGCACATAGGATCTCTCGCACGTAGGATCTCACGCACATAGGATCTCTCGCACGTAGGATCTCTCGCACATAAGATCTCTCGCACATAAGATCTCTCGCACAGAGGATCTCTCACACGTACGATCTCTCGCACTTACGATCTCTCGCATATAGGATCTCTCGCACAGATCTCTCGCATATAGGATCTCTCGCACGTACGATCTCTCGCATATAGGATCTCTCGCACAGATCTCTCGCACGTACGATCTTTCGCACATAGGATCTATCGCACAGAGGATCTCTCGCACATAAGATCTCTCGCACTTAGGATCTCTCGCACATAGGATCTCTCGCATATAGGATCTCTCGCACATAGGATCTCTCGCATATAGGATCCCTCGCACATAAGATCTCTCGCACATAAGATCTCTCGCACAGAGGATCTCTCGCACATAAGATCTCTCGCACGTAGGATCTCTCGCAGTTAGGATCTCTCGCACATAGGATCTCTCGCATATAGGATCTCTCGCACAGATCTCTCGCACGTACGATCTTTCGCACATAGGATCTATCGCACAGAGGATCTCTCGCACATAAGATCTCTCGCACTTAGGATCTCTCGCACATAGGATCTCTCGCATATAGGATCTCTCGCACATAGGATCTCTCGCATATAGGATCTCTCGCACATAAGATCTCTCGCACATAAGATCTCTCGCACAGAGGATCTCTCGCACATAAGATCTCTCGCACGTAGGATCTCTCGCAGTTAGGATCTCTCGCACATAGGATCTCTCGCATATAGGATCTCTCGCACAGATCTCTCGCACGTACGATCTCTCGCACAT
The DNA here is from genome assembly GCA_036245785.1 of Pristionchus fissidentatus. NCBI lineage: Eukaryota > Metazoa > Nematoda > Chromadorea > Rhabditida > Neodiplogasteridae > Pristionchus > Pristionchus fissidentatus. The sequence goes on along the minus strand of BTSY01000005.1, from coordinate 25,998,084 downwards.
AGGATCTCTCGCATATAGGATCTCTCGCACAGATCTCTCGCACGTACGATCTTTCGCACATAGGATCTATCGCACAGAGGATCTCTCGCACATAAGATCTCTCGCACTTAGGATCTATCGCACAGAGGATCTCTCGCACATAAGATCTCTCGCACTTAGGATCTCTCGCACATAGGATCTCTCGCATATAGGATCTCTCGCACATAGGATCTCTCGCATATAGGATCTCTCGCACGTAGGATCTCTCGCACGTAGGATCTATCGCACATAGGATCTCTCGCACATAAGATCTCTCGCACGTAGGATCTCTCGCACTTAGGATCTCTCGCACATAGGATCTCTCGCATATAGGATCTCTCGCACGTAGGATCTCTCGCATATAGGATCTCTCGCATATAGGATCTCTCGCACGTAGGATCTCTCGCACATAGGATCTCTCGCACGTAGGATCTCTCGCACATAGGATCTCTCGCACGTAGGATCTCACGCACATAGGATCTCTCGCACGTAGGATCTCTCGCACATAAGATCTCTCGCACATAAGATCTCTCGCACAGAGGATCTCTCACACGTACGATCTCTCGCACGTACGATCTCTCGCATATAGGATCTCTCGCACAGATCTCTCGCATATAGGATCTCTCGCATATAGGATCTCTCGCACGTAGGATCTCTCGCACATAGGATCTCTCGCATATAGGATCTCTCGCACGTAGGATCTCTCGCACATAGGATCTCTCGCACGTAGGATCTCTCGCACATAAGATCTCTCGCACATAAGATCTCTCGCACAGACGATCTCTCACACGTACGATCTCTCGCACGTACGATCTCTCGCACATAGGGTCTCTCGCATATAGGATCTCTCGCACATAAGATCTCTCGCACGTACGATCTCTCGCATATAGGATCTCTCGCACGTACGATCTCTCGCACATAGGATCTATCGCACAGATCTCTCGCATATAGGATCTCTCGCACGTAGGATCTCTCGCACATAGGATCTCTCGCACGTAGGATCTCACGCACATAGGATCTCTCGCACGTAGGATCTCTCGCACATAAGATCTCTCGCACATAAGATCTCTCGCACAGAGGATCTCTCACACGTACGATCTCTCGCACTTACGATCTCTCGCATATAGGATCTCTCGCACAGATCTCTCGCATATAGGATCTCTCGCACGTACGATCTCTCGCATATAGGATCTCTCGCACAGATCTCTCGCACGTACGATCTTTCGCACATAGGATCTATCGCACAGAGGATCTCTCGCACATAAGATCTCTCGCACTTAGGATCTCTCGCACATAGGATCTCTCGCATATAGGATCTCTCGCACATAGGATCTCTCGCATATAGGATCTCTCGCACATAAGATCTCTCGCACATAAGATCTCTCGCACAGAGGATCTCTCGCACATAAGATCTCTCGCACGTAGGATCTCTCGCAGTTAGGATCTCTCGCACATAGGATCTCTCGCATATAGGATCTCTCGCACAGATCTCTCGCACGTACGATCTTTCGCACATAGGATCTATCGCACAGAGGATCTCTCGCATATAAGATCTCTCGCACTTAGGATCTCTCGCACATAGGATCTCTCGCATATAGGATCTCTCGCATATAGGATCTCTCGCACGTAGGATCTCTCGCACGTAGGATCTATCGCACATAGGATCTCTCGCACATAAGATCTCTCGCACGTAGGATCTCTCGCACTTAGGATCTCTCGCACATAGGATCTCTCGCATATAGGATCTCTCGCACGTAGGATCTCTCGCATATAGGATCTCTCGCATATAGGATCTCTCGCACGTAGGATCTCTCGCACATAGGATCTCTCGCACATAAGATCTCTCGCACATAGGATCTCTCGCATATAGGATCTCTCGCATATAGGATCTCTCGCACGTAGGATCTCTCGCACATAAGATCTCTCGCACATAGGATCTCTCGCACATAAGATCTCTCGCACGTAGGATCTCTCGCACATAAGATCTCTCGCACGTACGATCTCTCGCATATAGGATCTCTCGCACAGATCTCTCGCATATAGGATCTCTCGCACGTACGATCTCTCGCATATAGGATCTCTCGCACAGATCTCTCGCACGTACGATCTTTCGCACATAGGATCTATCGCACAGAGGATTTCTCGCACATAAGATCTCTCGCACTTAGGATCTCTCGCACATAGGATCTCTCGCATATAGGATCTCTCGCACGTAGGATCTCTCGCACATAGGATCTCTCGCATATAGGATCTCTCGCACGTAGGATCTCTCGCACATAAGATCTCTCGCACAGAGGATCTCTCACACGTACGATCTCTCGCACGTACGATCTCTCGCATATAGGATCTCTCGCACGTAGGATCTCTCGCACATAGGATCTCTCGCACGTAGGATCTCACGCACATAGGATCTCTCGCACGTAGGATCTCTCGCACATAAGATCTCTCGCACATAAGATCTCTCGCACAGAGGATCTCTCACACGTACGATCTCTCGCACTTACGATCTCTCGCATATAGGATCTCTCGCACAGATCTCTCGCATATAGGATCTCTCGCACGTACGATCTCTCGCATATAGGATCTCTCGCACAGATCTCTCGCACGTACGATCTTTCGCACATAGGATCTATCGCACAGAGGATCTCTCGCACATAAGATCTCTCGCACTTAGGATCTCTCGCACATAGGATCTCTCGCATATAGGATCTCTCGCACATAGGATCTCTCGCATATAGGATCTCTCGCACATAAGATCTCTCGCACATAAGATCTCTCGCACAGAGGATCTCTCGCACATAAGATCTCTCGCACGTAGGATCTCTCGCAGTTAGGATCTCTCGCACATAGGATCTCTCGCATATAGGATCTCTCGCACAGATCTCTCGCACGTACGATCTTTCGCACATAGGATCTATCGCACAGAGGATCTCTCGCATATAAGATCTCTCGCACTTAGGATCTCTCGCACATAGGATCTCTCGCATATAGGATCTCTCGCATATAAGATCTCTCGCACTTAGGATCTCTCGCACATAGGATCTCTCGCATATAGGATCTCTCGCATATAGGATCTCTCGCACGTAGGATCTCTCGCACGTAGGATCTATCGCACATAGGATCTCTCGCACATAAGATCTCTCGCACGTAGGATCTCTCGCACTTAGGATCTCTCGCACATAGGATCTCTCGCATATAGGATCTCTCGCACGTAGGATCTCTCGCATATAGGATCTCTCGCATATAGGATCTCTCGCACGTAGGATCTCTCGCACATAGGATCTCTCGCACATAAGATCTCTCGCACATAGGATCTCTCGCATATAGGATCTCTCGCATATAGGATCTCTCGCACGTAGGATCTCTCGCACATAAGATCTCTCGCACATAGGATCTCTCGCACATAAGATCTCTCGCACGTAGGATCTCTCGCACATAAGATCTCTCGCACGTACGATCTCTCGCATATAGGATCTCTCGCACAGATCTCTCGCATATAGGATCTCTCGCACGTACGATCTCTCGCATATAGGATCTCTCGCACAGATCTCTCGCACGTACGATCTTTCGCACATAGGATCTATCGCACAGAGGATTTCTCGCACATAAGATCTCTCGCACTTAGGATCTCTCGCACATAGGATCTCTCGCATATAGGATCTCTCGCACGTAGGATCTCTCGCACATAGGATCTCTCGCATATAGGATCTCTCGCACGTAGGATCTCTCGCACATAAGATCTCTCGCACAGAGGATCTCTCACACGTACGATCTCTCGCACGTACGATCTCTCGCATATAGGATCTCTCGCACAGATCTCTCGCATATAGGATCTCTCGCACGTACGATCTCTCGCATATAGGATCTCTCGCACAGATCTCTCGCACATAGGATCTCTCGCACATAGGATCTCTCGCACGTAGGATCTCTCGCACATAGGATCTCTCGCATATAGGATCTCTCGCACATAGGATCTCTCGCATATAGGATCTCTCGCACGTAGGATCTCTCGCACGTAAGATCTCTCGCACATAGGATCTCTCGCACATAAGATCTCTCGCACAGAGGATCTCTCACACGTACGATCTCTCGCACGTACGATCTCTCGCATATAGGATCTCTCGCACAGATCTCTCGCATATAGGATCTCTCGCACGTACGATCTCTCGCATATAGGATCTCTCGCACAGATCTCTCGCACGTACGATCTTTCGCACATAGGATCTATCGCACAGAGGATCTCTCGCACATAAGATCTCTCGCACTTAGGATCTCTCGCACATAGGATCTCTCGCATATAGGATCTCTCGCACATAGGATCTCTCGCATATAGGATCTCGCGCACGTAGGATCTCTCGCACGTAGGATCTCTCGCATATAGGATCTATGCACGTACGATCTCTCGCACGTAGGATCTCTCGCATATAGGATCTCTCGCACAGAGGATCTCTCGCACATAAGATCTCTCGCACGTAGGATCTCTCGCAGTTAGGATCTCTCGCACATAGGATCTCTCGCATATAGGATCTCTCGCACAGATCTCTCGCACGTACGATATCTCGCACATAGGATCTCTCGCATATAGGATCTCTCGCACAGATCTCTCGCACGTACGATCTTTCGCACATAGGATCTATCGCACAGAGGATCTCTCGCACATAAGATCTCTCGCACTTAGGATCTATCGCACAGAGGATCTCTCGCACATAAGATCTCTCGCACTTAGGATCTCTCGCACATAGGATCTCTCGCATATAGGATCTCTCGCACATAGGATCTCTCGCACATAAGATCTCTCGCACAGAGGATCTCTCGCACATAAGATCTCTCGCACGTAGGATCTCTCGCAGTTAGGATCTCTCGCACATAGGATCTCTCGCATATAGGATCTCTCGCACAGATCTCTCGCACGTACGATCTCTCGCACATAGGATCTCTCGCATATAGGATCTCTCGCACAGATCTCTCGCACGTACGATCTTTCGCACATAGGATCTATCGCACAGAGGATCTCTCGCACATAAGATCTCTCGCACTTAGGATCTATCGCACAGAGGATCTCTCGCACATAAGATCTCTCGCACTTAGGATCTCTCGCACATAGGATCTCTCGCATATAGGATCTCTCGCACGTAGGATCTCTCGCACGTAGGATCTATCGCACATAGGATCTCTCGCACATAAGATCTCTCGCACGTAGGATCTCTCGCACTTAGGATCTCTCGCACATAGGATCTCTCGCATATAGGATCTCTCGCACGTAGGATCTCTCGCATATAGGATCTCTCGCATATATGATCTCTCGCACGTAGGATCTCTCGCACATAGGATCTCTCGCACGTAGGATCTCTCGCACATAGGATCTCTCGCACGTAGGATCTCACGCACATAGGATCTCTCGCACGTAGGATCTCTCGCACATAAGATCTCTCGCACATAGGATCTCTCGCATATAGGATCTCTCGCACATAGGATCTCTCGCATATAGGATCTCTCGCACGTAGGATCTCTCGCACGTAAGATCTCTCGCACATAGGATCTCTCGCACATAAGATCTCTCGCACAGAGGATCTCTCACACGTACGATCTCTCGCACGTACGATCTCTCGCATATAGGATCTCTCGCACAGATCTCTCGCATATAGGATCTCTCGCACGTACGATCTCTCGCATATAGGATCTCTCGCACAGATCTCTCGCACGTACGATCTTTCGCACATAGGATCTATCGCACAGAGGATCTCTCGCACATAAGATCTCTCGCACTTAGGATCTCTCGCACATAGGATCTCTCGCATATAGGATCTCTCGCACATAGGATCTCTCGCATATAGGATCTCTCGCACGTAGGATCTCTCGCACGTAGGATCTCTCGCATATAGGATCTATGCACGTACGATCTCTCGCACGTAGGATCTCTCGCATATAGGATCTCTCGCACAGAGGATCTCTCGCACATAAGATCTCTCGCACGTAGGATCTCTCGCAGTTAGGATCTCTCGCACATAGGATCTCTCGCATATAGGATCTCTCGCACAGATCTCTCGCACGTACGATATCTCGCACATAGGATCTCTCGCATATAGGATCTCTCGCACAGATCTCTCGCACGTACGATCTTTCGCACATAGGATCTATCGCACAGAGGATCTCTCGCACATAAGATCTCTCGCACTTAGGATCTATCGCACAGAGGATCTCTCGCACATAAGATCTCTCGCACTTAGGATCTCTCGCACATAGGATCTCTCGCATATAGGATCTCTCGCACATAGGATCTCTCGCACATAAGATCTCTCGCACAGAGGATCTCTCGCACATAAGATCTCTCGCACGTAGGATCTCTCGCAGTTAGGATCTCTCGCACATAGGATCTCTCGCATATAGGATCTCTCGCACAGATCTCTCGCACGTACGATCTCTCGCACATAGGATCTCTCGCATATAGGATCTCTCGCACAGATCTCTCGCACGTACGATCTTTCGCACATAGGATCTATCGCACAGAGGATCTCTCGCACATAAGATCTCTCGCACTTAGGATCTATCGCACAGAGGATCTCTCGCACATAAGATCTCTCGCACTTAGGATCTCTCGCACATAGGATCTCTCGCATATAGGATCTCTCGCACGTAGGATCTCTCGCACGTAGGATCTATCGCACATAGGATCTCTCGCACATAAGATCTCTCGCACGTAGGATCTCTCGCACTTAGGATCTCTCGCACATAGGATCTCTCGCATATAGGATCTCTCGCACGTAGGATCTCTCGCATATAGGATCTCTCGCATATAGGATCTCTCGCACGTAGGATCTCTCGCACATAGGATCTCTCGCACGTAGGATCTCTCGCACATAGGATCTCTCGCACGTAGGATCTCACGCACATAGGATCTCTCGCACGTAGGATCTCTCGCACATAAGATCTCTCGCACATAGGATCTCTCGCATATAGGATCTCTCGCACGTAGGATCTCTCGCATATAGGATCTCTCGCATATAGGATCTCTCGCACGTAGGATCTCTCGCACATAGGATCTCTCGCACATAAGATCTCTCGCACATAGGATCTCTCGCATATAGGATCTCTCGCATATAGGATCTCTCGCACGTAGGATCTCTCGCACATAGGATCTCTCGCACATAAGATCTCTCGCACATAAGATCTCTCGCACATAGGATCTCTCGCACGTAGGATCTCTCGCACATAGGATCTCTCGCACGTAGGATCTCTCGCACATAAGATCTCTCGCACATAAGATCTCTCGCACAGAGGATCTCTCACACGTACGATCTCTCGCACGTACGATCTCTCGCATATAGGATCTCTCGCACAGATCTCTCGCATATAGGATCTCTCGCACGTACGATCTCTCGCACTTAGGATCTCTCGCACATAGGATCTCTCGCATATAGGATCTCTCGCACATAGGATCTCTCGCACATAGGATCTCTCGCATATAGGATCTCTCGCACGTAGGATCTCTCGCACATAGGATCTCTCGCACATAAGATCTCTCGCACGTAGGATCTCTCGCACTTAGGATCTCTCGCACATAGGATCTCTCGCATATAGGATCTCTCGCACAGATCTCTCGCACGTACGATCTTTCGCACATAGGATCTATCGCACAGAGGATCTCTCGCACATAAGATCTCTCGCACTTAGGATCTATCGCACAGAGGATCTCTCGCACATAAGATCTCTCGCACTTAGGATCTCTCGCACATAGGATCTCTCGCATATAGGATCTCTCGCACATAGGATCTCTCGCATATAGGATCTCTCGCACGTAGGATCTCTCGCACGTAGGATCTATCGCACATAGGATCTCTCGCACATAAGATCTCTCGCACGTAGGATCTCTCGCACTTAGGATCTCTCGCATATAGGATCTCTCGCACGTAGGATCTCTCGCATATAGGATCTCTCGCATATAGGATCTCTCGCACGTAGGATCTCTCGCACATAGGATCTCTCGCACATAAGATCTCTCGCACATAGGATCTCTCGCATATAGGATCTCTCGCATATAGGATCTCTCGCACGTAGGATCTCTCGCACATAGGATTTCTCGCACATAAGATCTCTCGCACATAGGATCTCTCGCACATAAGATCTCTCGCACGTAGGATCTCTCGCACATAAGATCTCTCGCACGTAGGATCTCTCGCATATAGGATCTCTCGCATATAGGATCTCTCGCACGTAGGATCTCTCGCACATAGGATCTCTCGCATATAGGATCTCTCGCACGTAGGATCTCTCGCACATAGGATCTCTCGCACGTAGGATCTCTCGCACATAAGATCTCTCGCACATAAGATCTCTCGCACAGACGATCTCTCACACGTACGATCTCTCGCACGTACGATCTCTCGCACATAGGGTCTCTCGCATATAGGATCTCTCGCACATAAGATCTCTCGCACGTACGATCTCTCGCATATAGGATCTCTCGCACGTACGATCTCTCGCACATAGGATCTATCGCACAGATCTCTCGCATATAGGATCTCTCGCACGTAGGATCTCTCGCACATAGGATCTCTCGCACGTAGGATCTCTCGCACATAAGATCTCTCGCACGTAGGATCTCTCGCACTTAGGATCTCTCGCACATAGGATCTCTCGCATATAGGATCTCTCGCACAGATCTCTCGCACGTACGATCTTTCGCACATAGGATCTATCGCACAGAGGATCTCTCGCACATAAGATCTCTCGCACTTAGGATCTATCGCACAGAGGATCTCTCGCACATAAGATCTCTCGCACTTAGGATCTCTCGCACATAGGATCTCTCGCATATAGGATCTCTCGCACATAGGATCTCTCGCATATAGGATCTCTCGCACGTAGGATCTCTCGCACGTAGGATCTATCGCACATAGGATCTCTCGCACATAAGATCTCTCGCACGTAGGATCTCTCGCACTTAGGATCTCTCGCACATAGGATCTCTCGCATATAGGATCTCTCGCACGTAGGATCTCTCGCATATAGGATCTCTCGCATATAGGATCTCTCGCACGTAGGATCTCTCGCACATAGGATCTCTCGCACATAAGATCTCTCGCACATAGGATCTCTCGCATATAGGATCTCTCGCATATAGGATCTCTCGCACGTAGGATCTCTCGCACATAGGATTTCTCGCACATAAGATCTCTCGCACATAGGATCTCTCGCACATAAGATCTCTCGCACGTAGGATCTCTCGCACATAAGATCTCTCGCACGTAGGATCTCTCGCATATAGGATCTCTCGCATATAGGATCTCTCGCACGTAGGATCTCTCGCACATAGGATCTCTCGCATATAGGATCTCTCGCACGTAGGATCTCTCGCACATAGGATCTCTCGCACGTAGGATCTCTCGCACATAGGATCTCTCGCACGTAGGATCTCTCGCACATAAGATCTCTCGCACATAAGATCTCTCGCACAGACGATCTCTCACACGTACGATCTCTCGCACGTACGATCTCTCGCACATAGGGTCTCTCGCATATAGGATCTCTCGCACATAAGATCTCTCGCACGTACGATCTCTCGCATATAGGATCTCTCGCACGTAGGATCTCTCGCACATAGGATCTCTCGCATATAGGATCTCTCGCATATAGGATCTCTCGCATATAGGATCTCTCGCACGTAGGATCTCTCGCACATAGGATTTCTCGCACATAAGATCTCTCGCACATAGGATCTCTCGCACATAAGATCTCTCGCACGTAGGATCTCTCGCACATAGGATCTCTCGCACGTAGGATCTCTCGCACGTAGGATCTCTCGCACATAAGATCTCTCGCACATAAGATCTCTCGCACATAGGATCTCTCGCAAATAGGATCTCTCGCACGTAGGATCTCTCGCACATAGGATCTCTCGCACGTAGGATCTCTCGCACATAAGATCTCTCGCACATAAGATCTCTCGCACAGAGGATCTCTCACACGTACGATCTCTCGCACGTACGATCTCTCGCACATAGGGTCTCTCGCATATAGGATCTCTCGCACATAAGATCTCTCGCACGTACGATCTCTCGCATATAGGATCTCTCGCACGTACGATCTCTCGCACATAGGATCTATCGCACAGATCTCTCGCATATAGGATCTCTCGCACGTAGGATCTCTCGCACATAGGATCTCTCGCACGTAGGATCTCTCGCACATAAGATCTCTCGCACATAAGATCTCTCGCACAGAGGATCTCTCACACGTACGATCTCTCGCACGTACGATCTCTCGCACATAGGGTCTCTCGCATATAGGATCTCTCGCACATAAGATCTCTCGCACGTACGATCTCTCGCATATAGGATCTCTCGCACGTACGATCTCTCGCACATAGGATCTATCGCACAGATCTCTCGCATATAGGATCTCTCGCACGTAGGATCTCTCGCACATAGGATCTCTCGCACGTAGGATCTCTCGCACATAAGATCTCTCGCACATAAGATCTCTCGCACAGAGGATCTCTCACACGTACGATCTCTCGCACGTACGATCTCTCGCATATAGGATCTCTCGCACAGATCTCTCGCATATAGGATCTCTCGCACGTACGATCTCTCGCACTTAGGATCTCTCGCACATAGGATCTCTCGCATATAGGATCTCTCGCACATAGGATCTCTCGCACATAGGATCTCTCGCATATAGGATCTCTCGCACGTAGGATCTCTCGCACATAGGATCTCTCGCACATAAGATCTCTCGCACGTAGGATCTCTCGCACTTAGGATCTCTCGCACATAGGATCTCTCGCATATAGGATCTCTCGCACAGATCTCTCGCACGTACGATCTTTCGCACATAGGATCTATCGCACAGAGGATCTCTCGCACATAAGATCTCTCGCACTTAGGATCTATCGCACAGAGGATCTCTCGCACATAAGATCTCTCGCACTTAGGATCTCTCGCACATAGGATCTCTCGCATATAGGATCTCTCGCCCAGATCTCTCGCACGTACGATCTTTCGCACATAGGATCTATCGCACAGAGGATCTCTCGCATATAGGATCTCTCGCACGTAGGATCTCTCGCACATAGGATCTCTCGCACGTAGGATCTCTCGCACATAAGATCTCTCGCACATAAGATCTCTCGCACAGACGATCTCTCACACGTACGATCTCTCGCACGTACGATCTCTCGCACATAGGGTCTCTCGCATATAGGATCTCTCGCACATAAGATCTCTCGCACGTACGATCTCTCGCATATAGGATCTCTCGCACGTACGATCTCTCGCACATAGGATCTATCGCACAGATCTCTCGCATATAGGATCTCTCGCACGTAGGATCTCTCGCACATAGGATCTCTCGCACGTAGGATCTCTCGCACATAAGATCTCTCGCACGTAGGATCTCTCGCACTTAGGATCTCTCGCACATAGGATCTCTCGCATATAGGATCTCTCGCACAGATCTCTCGCACGTACGATCTTTCGCACATAGGATCTATCGCACAGAGGATCTCTCGCACATAAGATCTCTCGCACTTAGGATCTATCGCACAGAGGATCTCTCGCACATAAGATCTCTCGCACTTAGGATCTCTCGCACATAGGATCTCTCGCATATAGGATCTCTCGCACATAGGATCTCTCGCATATAGGATCTCTCGCACGTAGGATCTCTCGCACGTAGGATCTATCGCACATAGGATCTCTCGCACATAAGATCTCTCGCACGTAGGATCTCTCGCACTTAGGATCTCTCGCACATAGGATCTCTCGCATATAGGATCTCTCGCACGTACGATCTCTCGCATATAGGATCTCTCGCACGTAGGATCTCTCGCACATAGGATCTCTCGCATATAGGATCTCTCGCATATAGGATCTCTCGCATATAGGATCTCTCGCACGTAGGATCTCTCGCACATAGGATTTCTCGCACATAAGATCTCTCGCACATAGGATCTCTCGCACATAAGATCTCTCGCACGTAGGATCTCTCGCACATAGGATCTCTCGCACGTAGGATCTCTCGCACGTAGGATCTCTCGCACATAAGATCTCTCGCACATAAGATCTCTCGCACATAGGATCTCTCGCAAATAGGATCTCTCGCACGTAGGATCTCTCGCACATAGGATCTCTCGCACGTAGGATCTCTCGCACATAAGATCTCTCGCACATAAGATCTCTCGCACAGAGGATCTCTCACACGTACGATCTCTCGCACGTACGATCTCTCGCACATAGGGTCTCTCGCATATAGGATCTCTCGCACATAAGATCTCTCGCACGTACGATCTCTCGCATATAGGATCTCTCGCACGTACGATCTCTCGCACATAGGATCTATCGCACAGATCTCTCGCATATAGGATCTCTCGCACGTAGGATCTCTCGCACATAGGATCTCTCGCACGTAGGATCTCTCGCACATAAGATCTCTCGCACATAAGATCTCTCGCACAGAGGATCTCTCACACGTACGATCTCTCGCACGTACGATCTCTCGCATATAGGATCTCTCGCACAGATCTCTCGCATATAGGATCTCTCGCACGTACGATCTCTCGCACTTAGGATCTCTCGCACATAGGATCTCTCGCATATAGGATCTCTCGCACATAGGATCTCTCGCACATAGGATCTCTCGCATATAGGATCTCTCGCACGTAGGATCTCTCGCACATAGGATCTCTCGCACATAAGATCTCTCGCACGTAGGATCTCTCGCACTTAGGATCTCTCGCACATAGGATCTCTCGCATATAGGATCTCTCGCACAGATCTCTCGCACGTACGATCTTTCGCACATAGGATCTATCGCACAGAGGATCTCTCGCACATAAGATCTCTCGCACTTAGGATCTATCGCACAGAGGATCTCTCGCACATAAGATCTCTCGCACTTAGGATCTCTCGCACATAGGATCTCTCGCATATAGGATCTCTCGCACATAGGATCTCTCGCATATAGGATCTCTCGCACGTAGGATCTCTCGCACGTAGGATCTATCGCACATAGGATCTCTCGCACATAAGATCTCTCGCACGTAGGATCTCTCGCACTTAGGATCTCTCGCACATAGGATCTCTCGCATATAGGATCTCTCGCACGTAGGATCTCTCGCATATAGGATCTCTCGCATATAGGATCTCTCGCACGTAGGATCTCTCGCACATAGGATCTCTCGCACATAAGATCTCTCGCACATAGGATCTCTCGCATATAGGATCTCTCGCATATAGGATCTCTCGCACGTAGGATCTCTCGCACATAGGATTTCTCGCACATAAGATCTCTCGCACATAGGATCTCTCGCACATAAGATCTCTCGCACGTAGGATCTCTCGCACATAAGATCTCTCGCACGTAGGATCTCTCGCATATAGGATCTCTCGCATATAGGATCTCTCGCACGTAGGATCTCTCGCACATAGGATCTCTCGCATATAGGATCTCTCGCACGTAGGATCTCTCGCACATAGGATCTCTCGCACGTAGGATCTCTCGCACATAAGATCTCTCGCACATAAGATCTCTCGCACAGACGATCTCTCACACGTACGATCTCTCGCACGTACGATCTCTCGCACATAGGGTCTCTCGCATATAGGATCTCTCGCACATAAGATCTCTCGCACGTACGATCTCTCGCATATAGGATCTCTCGCACGTACGATCTCTCGCATATAGGATCTCTCGCACGTAGGATCTCTCGCACTTAGGATCTCTCGCACATAGGATCTCTCGCATATAGGATCTCTCGCACGTAGGATCTCTCGCATATAGGATCTCTCGCATATAGGATCTCTCGCACGTAGGATCTCTCGCATATAGGATCTCTCGCATATAGGATCTCTCGCACGTAGGATCTCTCGCACATAGGATCTCTCGCACATAAGATCTCTCGCACATAGGATCTCTCGCATATAGGATCTCTCGCATATAGGATCTCTCGCACGTAGGATCTCTCGCACATAGGATTTCTCGCACATAAGATCTCTCGCACATAGGATCTCTCGCACATAAGATCTCTCGCACGTAGGATCTCTCGCACATAAGATCTCTCGCACGTAGGATCTCTCGCATATAGGATCTCTCGCATATAGGATCTCTCGCACGTAGGATCTCTCGCACATAGGATCTCTCGCATATAGGATCTCTCGCACGTAGGATCTCTCGCACATAGGATCTCTCGCACGTAGGATCTCTCGCACATAGGATCTCTCGCACGTAGGATCTCTCGCACATAAGATCTCTCGCACATAAGATCTCTCGCACAGACGATCTCTCACACGTACGATCTCTCGCACGTACGATCTCTCGCACATAGGGTCTCTCGCATATAGGATCTCTCGCACATAAGATCTCTCGCACGTACGATCTCTCGCATATAGGATCTCTCGCACGTAGGATCTCTCGCACATAGGATCTCTCGCATATAGGATCTCTCGCATATAGGATCTCTCGCATATAGGATCTCTCGCACGTAGGATCTCTCGCACATAGGATTTCTCGCACATAAGATCTCTCGCACATAGGATCTCTCGCACATAAGATCTCTCGCACGTAGGATCTCTCGCACATAGGATCTCTCGCACGTAGGATCTCTCGCACGTAGGATCTCTCGCACATAAGATCTCTCGCACATAAGATCTCTCGCACATAGGATCTCTCGCAAATAGGATCTCTCGCACGTAGGATCTCTCGCACATAGGATCTCTCGCACGTAGGATCTCTCGCACATAAGATCTCTCGCACATAAGATCTCTCGCACAGAGGATCTCTCACACGTACGATCTCTCGCACGTACGATCTCTCGCACATAGGGTCTCTCGCATATAGGATCTCTCGCACATAAGATCTCTCGCACGTACGATCTCTCGCATATAGGATCTCTCGCACGTACGATCTCTCGCACATAGGATCTATCGCACAGATCTCTCGCATATAGGATCTCTCGCACGTAGGATCTCTCGCACATAGGATCTCTCGCACGTAGGATCTCTCGCACATAAGATCTCTCGCACATAAGATCTCTCGCACAGAGGATCTCTCACACGTACGATCTCTCGCACGTACGATCTCTCGCATATAGGATCTCTCGCACAGATCTCTCGCATATAGGATCTCTCGCACGTACGATCTCTCGCACTTAGGATCTCTCGCACATAGGATCTCTCGCATATAGGATCTCTCGCACATAGGATCTCTCGCACATAGGATCTCTCGCATATAGGATCTCTCGCACGTAGGATCTCTCGCACATAGGATCTCTCGCACATAAGATCTCTCGCACGTAGGATCTCTCGCACTTAGGATCTCTCGCACATAGGATCTCTCGCATATAGGATCTCTCGCACAGATCTCTCGCACGTACGATCTTTCGCACATAGGATCTATCGCACAGAGGATCTCTCGCACATAAGATCTCTCGCACTTAGGATCTATCGCACAGAGGATCTCTCGCACATAAGATCTCTCGCACTTAGGATCTCTCGCACATAGGATCTCTCGCATATAGGATCTCTCGCACATAGGATCTCTCGCATATAGGATCTCTCGCACGTAGGATCTCTCGCACGTAGGATCTATCGCACATAGGATCTCTCGCACATAAGATCTCTCGCACGTAGGATCTCTCGCACTTAGGATCTCTCGCACATAGGATCTCTCGCATATAGGATCTCTCGCACGTAGGATCTCTCGCATATAGGATCTCTCGCATATAGGATCTCTCGCACGTAGGATCTCTCGCACATAGGATCTCTCGCACATAAGATCTCTCGCACATAGGATTTCTCGCACATAAGATCTCTCGCACATAGGATCTCTCGCACATAAGATCTCTCGCACGTAGGATCTCTCGCACATAAGATCTCTCGCACGTAGGATCTCTCGCATATAGGATCTCTCGCATATAGGATCTCTCGCACGTAGGATCTCTCGCACATAAGATCTCTCGCACGTAGGATCTCTCGCATATAGGATCTCTCGCATATAGGATCTCTCGCACGTAGGATCTCTCGCACATAGGATCTCTCGCATATAGGATCTCTCGCACGTAGGATCTCTCGCACATAGGATCTCTCGCACGTAGGATCTCTCGCACATAAGATCTCTCGCACATAAGATCTCTCGCACAGACGATCTCTCACACGTACGATCTCTCGCACGTACGATCTCTCGCACATAGGGTCTCTCGCATATAGGATCTCTCGCACATAAGATCTCTCGCACGTACGATCTCTCGCATATAGGATCTCTCGCACGTACGATCTCTCGCACATAGGATCTATCGCACAGATCTCTCGCATATAGGATCTCTCGCACGTAGGATCTCTCGCACATAGGATCTCTCGCACGTAGGATCTCACGCACATAGGATCTCTCGCACGTAGGATCTCTCGCACATAAGATCTCTCGCACATAAGATCTCTCGCACAGAGGATCTCTCACACGTACGATCTCTCGCACGTACGATCTCTCGCATATAGGATCTCTCGCACAGATCTCTCGCATATAGGATCTCTCGCACTTAGGATCTATCGCACAGAGGATCTCTCGCACATAAGATCTCTCGCACTTAGGATCTCTCGCACATAGGATCTCTCGCATATAGGATCTCTCGCACATAGGATCTCTCGCATATAGGATCTCTCGCACGTAGGATCTCTCGCACGTAGGATCTATCGCACATAGGATCTCTCGCACATAAGATCTCTCGCACGTAGGATCTCTCGCACATAGGATCTCTCGCACGTAGGATCTCTCGCACATAAGATCTCTCGCACATAAGATCTCTCGCACAGACGATCTCTCACACGTACGATCTCTCGCACGTACGATCTCTCGCACATAGGGTCTCTCGCACATAAGATCTCTCGCACATAGGATCTCTCGCACGTAGGATCTATCGCACATAGGATCTCTCGCACATAAGATCTCTCGCACGTAGGATCTCTCGCACTTAGGATCTCTCGCACATAGGATCTCTCGCATATAGGATCTCTCGCACGTAGGATCTCTCGCATATAGGATCTCTCGCATATAGGATCTCTCGCATATAGGATCTCTCGCATATAGGATCTCTCGCACATAAGATCTCTCGCACATAGGATCTCTCGCATATAGGATCTCTCGCATATAGGATCTCTCGCACGTAGGATCTCTCGCACATAGGATTTCTCGCACATAAGATCTCTCGCACATAGGATCTCTCGCACATAAGATCTCTCGCACGTAGGATCTCTCGCACATAAGATCTCTCGCACGTAGGATCTCTCGCATATAGGATCTCTCGCATATAGGATCTCTCGCACGTAGGATCTCTCGCACATAGGATCTCTCGCATATAGGATCTCTCGCACGTAGGATCTCTCGCACATAGGATCTCTCGCACGTAGGATCTCTCGCACATAAGATCTCTCGCACATAAGATCTCTCGCACAGACGATCTCTCACACGTACGATCTCTCGCACGTACGATCTCTCGCACATAGGGTCTCTCGCATATAGGATCTCTCGCACATAAGATCTCTCGCACGTACGATCTCTCGCATATAGGATCTCTCGCACGTACGATCTCTCGCACATAGGATCTATCGCACAGATCTCTCGCATATAGGATCTCTCGCACGTAGGATCTCTCGCACATAGGATCTCTCGCAAATAGGATCTCTCGCACGTAGGATCTCTCGCACATAGGATCTCTCGCACGTAGGATCTCTCGCACATAAGATCTCTCGCACATAAGATCTCTCGCACAGAGGATCTCTCACACGTACGATCTCTCGCACGTACGATCTCTCGCACATAGGGTCTCTCGCATATAGGATCTCTCGCACATAAGATCTCTCGCACGTACGATCTCTCGCATATAGGATCTCTCGCACGTACGATCTCTCGCACATAGGATCTATCGCACAGATCTCTCGCATATAGGATCTCTCGCACGTAGGATCTCTCGCACATAGGATCTCTCGCACGTAGGATCTCTCGCACATAAGATCTCTCGCACATAAGATCTCTCGCACAGAGGATCTCTCACACGTACGATCTCTCGCACGTACGATCTCTCGCATATAGGATCTCTCGCACAGATCTCTCGCATATAGGATCTCTCGCACGTACGATCTCTCGCACTTAGGATCTCTCGCACATAGGATCTCTCGCATATAGGATCTCTCGCACATAGGATCTCTCGCACATAGGATCTCTCGCATATAGGATCTCTCGCACGTAGGATCTCTCGCACATAGGATCTCTCGCACATAAGATCTCTCGCACGTAGGATCTCTCGCACTTAGGATCTCTCGCACATAGGATCTCTCGCATATAGGATCTCTCGCACAGATCTCTCGCACGTACGATCTTTCGCACATAGGATCTATCGCACAGAGGATCTCTCGCACATAAGATCTCTCGCACTTAGGATCTATCGCACAGAGGATCTCTCGCACATAAGATCTCTCGCACTTAGGATCTCTCGCACATAGGATCTCTCGCATATAGGATCTCTCGCACATAGGATCTCTCGCATATAGGATCTCTCGCACGTAGGATCTCTCGCACGTAGGATCTATCGCACATAGGATCTCTCGCACATAAGATCTCTCGCACGTAGGATCTCTCGCACTTAGGATCTCTCGCACATAGGATCTCTCGCATATAGGATCTCTCGCACGTAGGATCTCTCGCATATAGGATCTCTCGCATATAGGATCTCTCGCACGTAGGATCTCTCGCACATAGGATCTCTCGCACATAAGATCTCTCGCACATAGGATTTCTCGCACATAAGATCTCTCGCACATAGGATCTCTCGCACATAAGATCTCTCGCACGTAGGATCTCTCGCACATAAGATCTCTCGCACGTAGGATCTCTCGCATATAGGATCTCTCGCATATAGGATCTCTCGCACGTAGGATCTCTCGCACATAGGATCTCTCGCACATAAGATCTCTCGCACATAGGATTTCTCGCACATAAGATCTCTCGCACATAGGATCTCTCGCACATAAGATCTCTCGCACGTAGGATCTCTCGCACATAAGATCTCTCGCACGTAGGATCTCTCGCATATAGGATCTCTCGCATATAGGATCTCTCGCACGTAGGATCTTTCGCACATAGGATCTATCGCACAGAGGATCTCTCGCACATAAGATCTCTCGCACTTAGGATCTATCGCACATAGGATCTCTCGCACATAAGATCTCTCGCACGTAGGATCTCTCGCACTTAGGATCTCTCGCACATAGGATCTCTCGCATATAGGATCTCTCGCACAGATCTCTCGCACGTACGATCTTTCGCACATAGGATCTATCGCACAGAGGATCTCTCGCACATAAGATCTCTCGCACTTAGGATCTATCGCACATAGGATCTCTCGCACATAAGATCTCTCGCACGTAGGATCTCTCGCACTTAGGATCTCTCGCACATAGGATCTCTCGCATATAGGATCTCTCGCACAGATCTCTCGCACGTACGATCTTTCGCACATAGGATCTATCGCACAGAGGATCTCTCGCACATAAGATCTCTCGCACTTAGGATCTATCGCACAGAGGATCTCTCGCACATAAGATCTCTCGCACTTAGGATCTCTCGCACATAGGATCTCTCGCATATAGGATCTCTCGCACATAGGATCTCTCGCATATAGGATCTCTCGCACGTAGGATCTCTCGCACGTAGGATCTATCGCACATAGGATCTCTCGCACATAAGATCTCTCGCACGTAGGATCTCTCGCACTTAGGATCTCTCGCACATAGGATCTCTCGCATATAGGATCTCTCGCACGTAGGATCTCTCGCATATAGGATCTCTCGCATATAGGATCTCTCGCACGTAGGATCTCTCGCACATAGGATCTCTCGCACATAAGATCTCTCGCACATAGGATTTCTCGCACATAAGATCTCTCGCACATAGGATCTCTCGCACATAAGATCTCTCGCACGTAGGATCTCTCGCACATAAGATCTCTCGCACGTAGGATCTCTCGCATATAGGATCTCTCGCATATAGGATCTCTCGCACGTAGGATCTCTCGCACATAAGATCTCTCGCACGTAGGATCTCTCGCATATAGGATCTCTCGCATATAGGATCTCTCGCACGTAGGATCTCTCGCACATAGGATCTCTCGCATATAGGATCTCTCGCACGTAGGATCTCTCGCACATAGGATCTCTCGCACGTAGGATCTCTCGCACATAAGATCTCTCGCACATAAGATCTCTCGCACAGACGATCTCTCACACGTACGATCTCTCGCACGTACGATCTCTCGCACATAGGGTCTCTCGCATATAGGATCTCTCGCACATAAGATCTCTCGCACGTACGATCTCTCGCATATAGGATCTCTCGCACGTACGATCTCTCGCACATAGGATCTATCGCACAGATCTCTCGCATATAGGATCTCTCGCACGTAGGATCTCTCGCACATAGGATCTCTCGCACGTAGGATCTCACGCACATAGGATCTCTCGCACGTAGGATCTCTCGCACATAAGATCTCTCGCACATAAGATCTCTCGCACAGAGGATCTCTCACACGTACGATCTCTCGCACGTACGATCTCTCGCATATAGGATCTCTCGCACAGATCTCTCGCATATAGGATCTCTCGCACTTAGGATCTATCGCACAGAGGATCTCTCGCACATAAGATCTCTCGCACTTAGGATCTCTCGCACATAGGATCTCTCGCATATAGGATCTCTCGCACATAGGATCTCTCGCATATAGGATCTCTCGCACGTAGGATCTCTCGCACGTAGGATCTATCGCACATAGGATCTCTCGCACATAAGATCTCTCGCACGTAGGATCTCTCGCACTTAGGATCTCTCGCACATAGGATCTCTCGCATATAGGATCTCTCGCACGTAGGATCTCTCGCATATAGGATCTCTCGCATATAGGATCTCTCGCACGTAGGATCTCTCGCACATAGGATCTCTCGCACATAAGATCTCTCGCACATAGGATCTCTCGCACGTAGGATCTATCGCACATAGGATCTCTCGCACATAAGATCTCTCGCACGTAGGATCTCTCGCACTTAGGATCTCTCGCACATAGGATCTCTCGCATATAGGATCTCTCGCACGTAGGATCTCTCGCATATAGGATCTCTCGCATATAGGATCTCTCGCATATAGGATCTCTCGCATATAGGATCTCTCGCACATAAGATCTCTCGCACATAGGATCTCTCGCATATAGGATCTCTCGCATATAGGATCTCTCGCACGTAGGATCTCTCGCACATAGGATTTCTCGCACATAAGATCTCTCGCACATAGGATCTCTCGCACATAAGATCTCTCGCACGTAGGATCTCTCGCACATAAGATCTCTCGCACGTAGGATCTCTCGCATATAGGATCTCTCGCATATAGGATCTCTCGCACGTAGGATCTCTCGCACATAGGATCTCTCGCATATAGGATCTCTCGCACGTAGGATCTCTCGCACATAGGATCTCTCGCACGTAGGATCTCTCGCACATAAGATCTCTCGCACATAAGATCTCTCGCACAGACGATCTCTCACACGTACGATCTCTCGCACGTACGATCTCTCGCACATAGGGTCTCTCGCATATAGGATCTCTCGCACATAAGATCTCTCGCACGTACGATCTCTCGCATATAGGATCTCTCGCACGTACGATCTCTCGCACATAGGATCTATCGCACAGATCTCTCGCATATAGGATCTCTCGCACGTAGGATCTCTCGCACATAGGATCTCTCGCACGTAGGATCTCTCGCACATAAGATCTCTCGCACGTAGGATCTCTCGCACTTAGGATCTCTCGCACATAGGATCTCTCGCATATAGGATCTCTCGCACAGATCTCTCGCACGTACGATCTTTCGCACATAGGATCTATCGCACAGAGGATCTCTCGCACATAAGATCTCTCGCACTTAGGATCTATCGCACAGAGGATCTCTCGCACATAAGATCTCTCGCACTTAGGATCTCTCGCACATAGGATCTCTCGCATATAGGATCTCTCGCACATAGGATCTCTCGCATATAGGATCTCTCGCACGTAGGATCTCTCGCACGTAGGATCTATCGCACATAGGATCTCTCGCACATAAGATCTCTCGCACGTAGGATCTCTCGCACTTAGGATCTCTCGCACATAGGATCTCTCGCATATAGGATCTCTCGCACGTAGGATCTCTCGCATATAGGATCTCTCGCATATAGGATCTCTCGCACGTAGGATCTCTCGCACATAGGATCTCTCGCACATAAGATCTCTCGCACATAGGATCTCTCGCATATAGGATCTCTCGCATATAGGATCTCTCGCACGTAGGATCTCTCGCACATAGGATTTCTCGCACATAAGATCTCTCGCACATAGGATCTCTCGCACATAAGATCTCTCGCACGTAGGATCTCTCGCACATAAGATCTCTCGCACGTAGGATCTCTCGCATATAGGATCTCTCGCATATAGGATCTCTCGCACGTAGGATCTCTCGCACATAGGATCTCTCGCATATAGGATCTCTCGCACGTAGGATCTCTCGCACATAGGATCTCTCGCACGTAGGATCTCTCGCACATAAGATCTCTCGCACATAAGATCTCTCGCACAGACGATCTCTCACACGTACGATCTCTCGCACGTACGATCTCTCGCACATAGGGTCTCTCGCATATAGGATCTCTCGCACATAAGATCTCTCGCACGTACGATCTCTCGCATATAGGATCTCTCGCACGTACGATCTCTCGCACATAGGATCTATCGCACAGATCTCTCGCATATAGGATCTCTCGCACGTAGGATCTCTCGCACATAGGATCTCTCGCACGTAGGATCTCACGCACATAGGATCTCTCGCACGTAGGATCTCTCGCACATAAGATCTCTCGCACATAAGATCTCTCGCACAGAGGATCTCTCACACGTACGATCTCTCGCACGTACGATCTCTCGCATATAGGATCTCTCGCACAGATCTCTCGCATATAGGATCTCTCGCACGTACGATCTCTCGCATATAGGATCTCTCGCACAGATCTCTCGCACGTACGATCTTTCGCACATAGGATCTATCGCACAGAGGATCTCTCGCACATAAGATCTCTCGCACTTAGGATCTCTCGCACATAGGATCTCTCGCATATAGGATCTCTCGCACATAGGATCTCTCGCATATAGGATCTCTCGCACATAAGATCTCTCGCACATAAGATCTCTCGCACAGAGGATCTCTCGCACATAAGATCTCTCGCACGTAGGATCTCTCGCAGTTAGGATCTCTCGCACATAGGATCTCTCGCATATAGGATCTCTCGCACAGATCTCTCGCACGTACGATCTTTCGCACATAGGATCTATCGCACAGAGGATCTCTCGCACATAAGATCTCTCGCACTTAGGATCTCTCGCACATAGGATCTCTCGCATATAGGATCTCTCGCACATAGGATCTCTCGCATATAGGATCTCTCGCACATAAGATCTCTCGCACATAAGATCTCTCGCACAGAGGATCTCTCGCACATAAGATCTCTCGCACGTAGGATCTCTCGCAGTTAGGATCTCTCGCACATAGGATCTCTCGCATATAGGATCTCTCGCACAGATCTCTCGCACGTACGATCTCTCGCACATAGGATCTCTCGCATATAGGATCTCTCGCACAGATCTCTCGCACGTACGATCTTTCGCACATAGGATCTATCGCACAGAGGATCTCTCGCACATAAGATCTCTCGCACTTAGGATCTATCGCACAGAGGATCTCTCGCACATAAGATCTCTCGCACTTAGGATCTCTCGCACATAGGATCTCTCGCATATAGGATCTCTCGCACATAGGATCTCTCGCATATAGGATCTCTCGCACGTAGGATCTCTCGCACGTAGGATCTATCGCACATAGGATCTCTCGCACATAAGATCTCTCGCACGTAGGATCTCTCGCACTTAGGATCTCTCGCACATAGGATCTCTCGCATATAGGATCTCTCGCACGTAGGATCTCTCGCATATAGGATCTCTCGCATATAGGATCTCTCGCACGTAGGATCTCTCGCACATAGGATCTCTCGCACGTAGGATCTCTCGCACATAGGATCTCTCGCACGTAGGATCTCACGCACATAGGATCTCTCGCACGTAGGATCTCTCGCACATAAGATCTCTCGCACATAAGATCTCTCGCACAGAGGATCTCTCACACGTACGATCTCTCGCACGTACGATCTCTCGCATATAGGATCTCTCGCACAGATCTCTCGCATATAGGATCTCTCGCATATAGGATCTCTCGCACGTAGGATCTCTCGCACATAGGATCTCTCGCATATAGGATCTCTCGCACGTAGGATCTCTCGCACATAGGATCTCTCGCACGTAGGATCTCTCGCACATAAGATCTCTCGCACATAAGATCTCTCGCACAGACGATCTCTCACACGTACGATCTCTCGCACGTACGATCTCTCGCACATAGGGTCTCTCGCATATAGGATCTCTCGCACATAAGATCTCTCGCACGTACGATCTCTCGCATATAGGATCTCTCGCACGTACGATCTCTCGCACATAGGATCTATCGCACAGATCTCTCGCATATAGGATCTCTCGCACGTAGGATCTCTCGCACATAGGATCTCTCGCACGTAGGATCTCACGCACATAGGATCTCTCGCACGTAGGATCTCTCGCACATAAGATCTCTCGCACATAAGATCTCTCGCACAGAGGATCTCTCACACGTACGATCTCTCGCACGTACGATCTCTCGCATATAGGATCTCTCGCACAGATCTCTCGCATATAGGATCTCTCGCACGTACGATCTCTCGCATATAGGATCTCTCGCACAGATCTCTCGCACGTACGATCTTTCGCACATAGGATCTATCGCACAGAGGATCTCTCGCACATAGGATCTCTCGCATATAGGATCTCTCGCACATAGGATCTCTCGCATATAGGATCTCTCGCACATAAGATCTCTCGCACATAAGATCTCTCGCACAGAGGATCTCTCGCACATAAGATCTCTCGCACGTAGGATCTCTCGCACTTAGGATCTCTCGCACATAGGATCTCTCGCATATAGGATCTCTCGCACGTAGGATCTCTCGCATATAGGATCTCTCGCATATAGGATCTCTCGCACGTAGGATCTCTCGCACATAGGATCTCTCGCACGTAGGATCTCTCGCACATAGGATCTCTCGCACGTAGGATCTCACGCACATAGGATCTCTCGCACGTAGGATCTCTCGCACATAAGATCTCTCGCACATAAGATCTCTCGCACAGAGGATCTCTCACACGTACGATCTCTCGCACGTACGATCTCTCGCATATAGGATCTCTCGCACAGATCTCTCGCATATAGGATCTCTCGCATATAGGATCTCTCGCACGTAGGATCTCTCGCACATAGGATCTCTCGCATATAGGATCTCTCGCACGTAGGATCTCTCGCACATAGGATCTCTCGCACGTAGGATCTCTCGCACATAAGATCTCTCGCACATAAGATCTCTCGCACAGACGATCTCTCACACGTACGATCTCTCGCACGTACGATCTCTCGCACGTACGATCTCTCGCATATAGGATCTCTCGCACAGATCTCTCGCATATAGGATCTCTCGCATATAGGATCTCTCGCACGTAGGATCTCTCGCACATAGGATCTCTCGCATATAGGATCTCTCGCACGTAGGATCTCTCGCACATAGGATCTCTCGCACGTAGGATCTCTCGCACATAAGATCTCTCGCACATAAGATCTCTCGCACAGACGATCTCTCACACGTACGATCTCTCGCACGTACGATCTCTCGCACATAGGGTCTCTCGCATATAGGATCTCTCGCACATAAGATCTCTCGCACGTACGATCTCTCGCATATAGGATCTCTCGCACGTACGATCTCTCGCACATAGGATCTATCGCACAGATCTCTCGCATATAGGATCTCTCGCACGTAGGATCTCTCGCACATAGGATCTCTCGCACGTAGGATCTCACGCACATAGGATCTCTCGCACGTAGGATCTCTCGCACATAAGATCTCTCGCACATAAGATCTCTCGCACAGAGGATCTCTCACACGTACGATCTCTCGCACGTACGATCTCTCGCATATAGGATCTCTCGCACAGATCTCTCGCATATAGGATCTCTCGCACGTACGATCTCTCGCATATAGGATCTCTCGCACAGATCTCTCGCACGTACGATCTTTCGCACATAGGATCTATCGCACAGAGGATCTCTCGCACATAAGATCTCTCGCACTTAGGATCTCTCGCACATAGGATCTCTCGCATATAGGATCTCTCGCACATAGGATCTCTCGCATATAGGATCTCTCGCACATAAGATCTCTCGCACATAAGATCTCTCGCACAGAGGATCTCTCGCACATAAGATCTCTCGCACGTAGGATCTCTCGCACTTAGGATCTCTCGCACATAGGATCTCTCGCATATAGGATCTCTCGCACGTAGGATCTCTCGCATATAGGATCTCTCGCATATAGGATCTCTCGCACGTAGGATCTCTCGCACATAGGATCTCTCGCACGTAGGATCTCTCGCACATAGGATCTCTCGCACGTAGGATCTCACGCACATAGGATCTCTCGCACGTAGGATCTCTCGCACATAAGATCTCTCGCACATAAGATCTCTCGCACAGAGGATCTCTCACACGTACGATCTCTCGCACGTACGATCTCTCGCATATAGGATCTCTCGCACAGATCTCTCGCATATAGGATCTCTCGCATATAGGATCTCTCGCACGTAGGATCTCTCGCACATAGGATCTCTCGCATATAGGATCTCTCGCACGTAGGATCTCTCGCACATAGGATCTCTCGCACGTAGGATCTCTCGCACATAAGATCTCTCGCACATAAGATCTCTCGCACAGACGATCTCTCACACGTACGATCTCTCGCACGTACGATCTCTCGCACATAGGGTCTCTCGCATATAGGATCTCTCGCACATAAGATCTCTCGCACGTACGATCTCTCGCATATAGGATCTCTCGCACGTACGATCTCTCGCACATAGGATCTATCGCACAGATCTCTCGCATATAGGATCTCTCGCACGTAGGATCTCTCGCACATAGGATCTCTCGCACGTAGGATCTCACGCACATAGGATCTCTCGCACGTAGGATCTCTCGCACATAAGATCTCTCGCACATAAGATCTCTCGCACAGAGGATCTCTCACACGTACGATCTCTCGCACGTACGATCTCTCGCATATAGGATCTCTCGCACAGATCTCTCGCATATAGGATCTCTCGCACGTACGATCTCTCGCATATAGGATCTCTCGCACAGATCTCTCGCACGTACGATCTTTCGCACATAGGATCTATCGCACAGAGGATCTCTCGCACATAAGATCTCTCGCACTTAGGATCTCTCGCACATAGGATCTCTCGCATATAGGATCTCTCGCACATAGGATCTCTCGCATATAGGATCTCTCGCACATAAGATCTCTCGCACATAAGATCTCTCGCACAGAGGATCTCTCGCACATAAGATCTCTCGCACGTAGGATCTCTCGCAGTTAGGATCTCTCGCACATAGGATCTCTCGCATATAGGATCTCTCGCACAGATCTCTCGCACGTACGATCTTTCGCACATAGGATCTATCGCACAGAGGATCTCTCGCATATAAGATCTCTCGCACTTAGGATCTCTCGCACATAGGATCTCTCGCATATAGGATCTCTCGCATATAGGATCTCTCGCACGTAGGATCTCTCGCACGTAGGATCTATCGCACATAGGATCTCTCGCACATAAGATCTCTCGCACGTAGGATCTCTCGCACTTAGGATCTCTCGCACATAGGATCTCTCGCATATAGGATCTCTCGCATATAGGATCTCTCGCACGTAGGATCTCTCGCACATAGGATCTCTCGCACATAAGATCTCTCGCACATAGGATCTCTCGCATATAGGATCTCTCGCATATAGGATCTCTCGCACGTAGGATCTCTCGCACATAAGATCTCTCGCACATAGGATCTCTCGCACATAAGATCTCTCGCACGTAGGATCTCTCGCACATAAGATCTCTCGCACGTACGATCTCTCGCATATAGGATCTCTCGCACAGATCTCTCGCATATAGGATCTCTCGCACGTACGATCTCTCGCATATAGGATCTCTCGCACAGATCTCTCGCACGTACGATCTTTCGCACATAGGATCTATCGCACAGAGGATTTCTCGCACATAAGATCTCTCGCACTTAGGATCTCTCGCACATAGGATCTCTCGCATATAGGATCTCTCGCACGTAGGATCTCTCGCACATAGGATCTCTCGCATATAGGATCTCTCGCACGTAGGATCTCTCGCACATAAGATCTCTCGCACAGAGGATCTCTCACACGTACGATCTCTCGCACGTACGATCTCTCGCATATAGGATCTCTCGCACAGATCTCTCGCATATAGGATCTCTCGCACAGATCTCTCGCATATAGGATCTCTCGCACAGATCTCTCGCATATAGGATCTCTCGCACGTACGATCTCTCGCATATAGGATCTCTCGCACAGATCTCTCGCACATAGGATCTCTCGCACATAGGATCTCTCGCACGTAGGATCTCTCGCACATAGGATCTCTCGCATATAGGATCTCTCGCACATAGGATCTCTCGCACATAGGATCTCTCGCATATAGGATCTCTCGCATATAGGATCTCTCGCACGTAGGATCTCTCGCACATAAGATCTCTCGCACATAGGATCTCTCGCACATAAGATCTCTCGCACGTAGGATCTCTCGCACATAAGATCTCTCGCACGTACGATCTCTCGCATATAGGATCTCTCGCACAGATCTCTCGCATATAGGATCTCTCGCACGTACGATCTCTCGCATATAGGATCTCTCGCACAGATCTCTCGCACGTACGATCTTTCGCACATAGGATCTATCGCACAGAGGATTTCTCGCACATAAGATCTCTCGCACTTAGGATCTCTCGCACATAGGATCTCTCGCATATAGGATCTCTCGCACGTAGGATCTCTCGCACATAGGATCTCTCGCATATAGGATCTCTCGCACGTAGGATCTCTCGCACATAAGATCTCTCGCACAGAGGATCTCTCACACGTACGATCTCTCGCACGTACGATCTCTCGCATATAGGATCTCTCGCACAGATCTCTCGCATATAGGATCTCTCGCACAGATCTCTCGCATATAGGATCTCTCGCACAGATCTCTCGCATATAGGATCTCTCGCACGTACGATCTCTCGCATATAGGATCTCTCGCACAGATCTCTCGCACATAGGATCTCTCGCACATAGGATCTCTCGCACGTAGGATCTCTCGCACATAGGATCTCTCGCATATAGGATCTCTCGCACATAGGATCTCTCGCATATAGGATCTCTCGCACGTAGGATCTCTCGCACGTAAGATCTCTCGCACATAGGATCTCTCGCACATAAGATCTCTCGCACAGAGGATCTCTCACACGTACGATCTCTCGCACGTACGATCTCTCGCATATAGGATCTCTCGCACAGATCTCTCGCATATAGGATCTCTCGCACGTACGATCTCTCGCATATAGGATCTCTCGCACAGATCTCTCGCACGTACGATCTTTCGCACATAGGATCTATCGCACAGAGGATCTCTCGCACATAGGATCTCTCGCACATAAGATCTCTCGCACATAGGATCTCTCGCATATAGGATCTCTCGCATATAGGATCTCTCGCACGTAGGATCTCTCGCACATAAGATCTCTCGCACATAGGATCTCTCGCACATAAGATCTCTCGCACGTAGGATCTCTCGCACATAAGATCTCTCGCACGTACGATCTCTCGCATATAGGATCTCTCGCACAGATCTCTCGCATATAGGATCTCTCGCACGTACGATCTCTCGCATATAGGATCTCTCGCACAGATCTCTCGCACGTACGATCTTTCGCACATAGGATCTATCGCACAGAGGATTTCTCGCACATAAGATCTCTCGCACTTAGGATCTCTCGCACATAGGATCTCTCGCATATAGGATCTCTCGCACGTAGGATCTCTCGCACATAGGATCTCTCGCATATAGGATCTCTCGCACGTAGGATCTCTCGCACATAAGATCTCTCGCACAGAGGATCTCTCACACGTACGATCTCTCGCACGTACGATCTCTCGCATATAGGATCTCTCGCACAGATCTCTCGCATATAGGATCTCTCGCACAGATCTCTCGCATATAGGATCTCTCGCACAGATCTCTCGCATATAGGATCTCTCGCACGTACGATCTCTCGCATATAGGATCTCTCGCACAGATCTCTCGCACATAGGATCTCTCGCACATAGGATCTCTCGCACGTAGGATCTCTCGCACATAGGATCTCTCGCATATAGGATCTCTCGCACATAGGATCTCTCGCATATAGGATCTCTCGCACGTAGGATCTCTCGCACGTAAGATCTCTCGCACATAGGATCTCTCGCACATAAGATCTCTCGCACAGAGGATCTCTCACACGTACGATCTCTCGCACGTACGATCTCTCGCATATAGGATCTCTCGCACAGATCTCTCGCATATAGGATCTCTCGCACGTACGATCTCTCGCATATAGGATCTCTCGCACAGATCTCTCGCACGTACGATCTTTCGCACATAGGATCTATCGCACAGAGGATCTCTCGCACATAGGATCTCTCGCACATAAGATCTCTCGCACATAGGATCTCTCGCATATAGGATCTCTCGCATATACGATCTCTCGCACGTAGGATCTCTCGCACATAAGATCTCTCGCACATAGGATCTCTCGCACATAAGATCTCTCGCACGTAGGATCTCTCGCACATAAGATCTCTCGCACGTACGATCTCTCGCATATAGGATCTCTCGCACAGATCTCTCGCATATAGGATCTCTCGCACGTACGATCTCTCGCATATAGGATCTCTCGCACAGATCTCTCGCACGTACGATCTTTCGCACATAGGATCTATCGCACAGAGGATTTCTCGCACATAAGATCTCTCGCACTTAGGATCTCTCGCACATAGGATCTCTCGCATATAGGATCTCTCGCACGTAGGATCTCTCGCACATAGGATCTCTCGCATATAGGATCTCTCGCACGTAGGATCTCTCGCACATAAGATCTCTCGCACAGAGGATCTCTCACACGTACGATCTCTCGCACGTACGATCTCTCGCATATAGGATCTCTCGCACAGATCTCTCGCATATAGGATCTCTCGCACGTACGATCTCTCGCATATAGGATCTCTCGCACAGATCTCTCGCACATAGGATCTCTCGCACATAGGATCTCTCGCACGTAGGATCTCTCGCACATAGGATCTCTCGCATATAGGATCTCTCGCACATAGGATCTCTCGCATATAGGATCTCTCGCACGTAGGATCTCTCGCACGTAAGATCTCTCGCACATAGGATCTCTCGCACATAAGATCTCTCGCACAGAGGATCTCTCACACGTACGATCTCTCGCACGTACGATCTCTCGCATATAGGATCTCTCGCACAGATCTCTCGCATATAGGATCTCTCGCACGTACGATCTCTCGCATATAGGATCTCTCGCACAGATCTCTCGCACGTACGATCTTTCGCACATAGGATCTATCGCACAGAGGATCTCTCGCACATAAGATCTCTCGCACTTAGGATCTCTCGCACATAGGATCTCTCGCATATAGGATCTCTCGCACATAGGATCTCTCGCATATAGGATCTCTCGCACGTAGGATCTCTCGCACGTAGGATCTCTCGCATATAGGATCTATGCACGTACGATCTCTCGCACGTAGGATCTCTCGCATATAGGATCTCTCGCACATAAGATCTCTCGCACAGACGATCTCTCGCACGTACGATCTTTCGCACGATCTCTCGCACAGAGGATCTCTCGCACGTACGATCTTTCGCACATAGGATCTCTCGCACGTAGGATCTCTCGCATATAGGATCTCTCGCACGTAGGATCTCTCGCACATAGGATTTCTCGCACATAAGATCTCTCGCACATAGGATCTCTCGCACATAAGATCTCTCGCACGTAGGATCTCTCGCATATAGGATCTCTCGCATATAGGATCTCTCGCACGTAGGATCTCTCGCACATAGGATCTCTCGCATATAGGATCTCTCGCACGTAGGATCTCTCGCACATAGGATCTCTCGCACGTACGATCTCTCGCACATAGGGTCTCTCGCATATAGGATCTCTCGCACATAGGATCTCTCGCATATAGGATCTCTCGCACGTAGGATCTCTCGCACGTAGGATCTCTCGCATATAGGATCTATGCACGTACGATCTCTCGCACGTACGATCTCTCGCACGTAGGATCTCTCGCACATAAGATCTCTCGCACATAAGATCTCTCGCACAGACGATCTCTCGCACGTACGATCTTTCGCACATAGGATCTCTCGCACGTAGGATCTCTCGCATATAGGATCTCTCGCACAGAGGATCTCTCGCACGTACGATCTTTCGCACATAGGATCTCTCGCACGTAGGATCTCTCGCATATAGGATCTCTCGCACGTAGGATCTCTCGCACATAGGATTTCTCGCACATAAGATCTCTCGCACATAGGATCTCTCGCACATAAGATCTCTCGCACGTAGGATCTCTCGCACATAAGATCTCTCGCACGTAGGATCTCTCGCATATAGGATCTCTCGCATATAGGATCTCTCGCACGTAGGATCTCTCGCACATAGGATCTCTCGCATATAGGATCTCTCGCACGTAGGATCTCTCGCACATAGGATCTCTCGCACGTAGGATCTCTCGCACATAAGATCTCACGTAGGATCTCTCGCACATAGGATCTCTCGCATATAGGATCTCTCGCACGTAGGATCTCTCGCACGTAGGATCTCTCGCATATAGGATCTATGCACGTACGATCTCTCGCACGTACGATCTCTCGCACGTAGGATCTCTCGCACATAAGATCTCTCGCACATAAGATCTCTCGCACAGACGATCTCTCGCACGTACGATCTTTCGCACGATCTCTCGCACATAAGATCTCTCGCACGTACGATCTCTCGCATATAGGATCTCTCGCACGTACGATCTCTCGCACATAGGATCTATCGCACAGATCTCTCGCATATAGGATCTCTCGCACGTAGGATCTCTCGCACATAGGATCTCTCGCACGTAGGATCTCACGCACATAGGATCTCTCGCACGTAGGATCTCTCGCACATAAGATCTCTCGCACATAAGATCTCTCGCACAGAGGATCTCTCACACGTACGATCTCTCGCACGTACGATCTCTCGCATATAGGATCTCTCGCACAGATCTCTCGCATATAGGATCTCTCGCACGTACGATCTCTCGCATATAGGATCTCTCGCACAGATCTCTCGCACGTACGATCTTTCGCACATAGGATCTATCGCACAGAGGATCTCTCGCACATAAGATCTCTCGCACTTAGGATCTCTCGCACATAGGATCTCTCGCATATAGGATCTCTCGCACATAGGATCTCTCGCATATAGGATCTCTCGCACATAAGATCTCTCGCACATAAGATCTCTCGCACAGAGGATCTCTCGCACATAAGATCTCTCGCACGTAGGATCTCTCGCAGTTAGGATCTCTCGCACATAGGATCTCTCGCATATAGGATCTCTCGCACAGATCTCTCGCACGTACGATCTTTCGCACATAGGATCTATCGCACAGAGGATCTCTCGCATATAAGATCTCTCGCACTTAGGATCTCTCGCACATAGGATCTCTCGCATATAGGATCTCTCGCATATAGGATCTCTCGCACGTAGGATCTCTCGCACGTAGGATCTATCGCACATAGGATCTCTCGCACATAAGATCTCTCGCACGTAGGATCTCTCGCACTTAGGATCTCTCGCACATAGGATCTCTCGCATATAGGATCTCTCGCACAGAGGATCTCTCGCACGTACGATCTTTCGCACATAGGATCTCTCGCACGTAGGATCTCTCGCATATAGGATCTCTCGCACGTAGGATCTCTCGCACATAGGATTTCTCGCACATAAGATCTCTCGCACATAGGATCTCTCGCACATAAGATCTCTCGCACGTAGGATCTCTCGCACATAAGATCTCTCGCACGTAGGATCTCTCGCATATAGGATCTCTCGCATATAGGATCTCTCGCACGTAGGATCTCTCGCACATAGGATCTCTCGCATATAGGATCTCTCGCACGTAGGATCTCTCGCACATAGGATCTCTCGCACGTAGGATCTCTCGCACATAAGATCTCACGTAGGATCTCTCGCACATAGGATCTCTCGCATATAGGATCTCTCGCACGTAGGATCTCTCGCATATAGGATCTATGCACGTACGATCTCTCGCACGTACGATCTCTCGCACGTAGGATCTCTCGCACATAAGATCTCTCGCACATAAGATCTCTCGCACAGACGATCTCTCGCACGTACGATCTTTCGCACGATCTCTCGCACATAAGATCTCTCGCACGTACGATCTCTCGCATATAGGATCTCTCGCACGTACGATCTCTCGCACATAGGATCTATCGCACAGATCTCTCGCATATAGGATCTCTCGCACGTAGGATCTCTCGCACATAGGATCTCTCGCACGTAGGATCTCACGCACATAGGATCTCTCGCACGTAGGATCTCTCGCACAGAGGATCTCTCACACGTACGATCTCTCGCACGTACGATCTCTCGCATATAGGATCTCTCGCACAGATCTCTCGCATATAGGATCTCTCGCACGTACGATCTCTCGCATATAGGATCTCTCGCACAGATCTCTCGCACGTACGATCTTTCGCACATAGGATCTCTCGCACGTAGGATCTCTCGCATATAGGATCTCTCGCACGTAGGATCTCTCGCACATAGGATTTCTCGCACATAAGATCTCTCGCACATAGGATCTCTCGCACATAAGATCTCTCGCACGTAGGATCTCTCGCACATAAGATCTCTCGCACGTAGGATCTCTCGCATATAGGATCTCTCGCATATAGGATCTCTCGCACGTAGGATCTCTCGCACATAGGATCTCTCGCATATAGGATCTCTCGCACGTAGGATCTCTCGCACATAGGATCTCTCGCACGTAGGATCTCTCGCACATAAGATCTCACGTAGGATCTCTCGCACATAGGATCTCTCGCATATAGGATCTCTCGCACGTAGGATCTCTCGCATATAGGATCTATGCACGTACGATCTCTCGCACGTACGATCTCTCGCACGTAGGATCTCTCGCACATAAGATCTCTCGCACATAAGATCTCTCGCACAGACGATCTCTCGCACGTACGATCTTTCGCACGATCTCTCGCACATAAGATCTCTCGCACGTACGATCTCTCGCATATAGGATCTCTCGCACGTACGATCTCTCGCACATAGGATCTATCGCACAGATCTCTCGCATATAGGATCTCTCGCACGTAGGATCTCTCGCACATAGGATCTCTCGCACGTAGGATCTCACGCACATAGGATCTCTCGCACGTAGGATCTCTCGCACAGAGGATCTCTCACACGTACGATCTCTCGCACGTACGATCTCTCGCATATAGGATCTCTCGCACAGATCTCTCGCATATAGGATCTCTCGCACGTACGATCTCTCGCATATAGGATCTCTCGCACAGATCTCTCGCACGTACGATCTTTCGCACATAGGATCTATCGCACAGAGGATCTCTCGCACATAAGATCTCTCGCACTTAGGATCTCTCGCACATAGGATCTCTCGCATATAGGATCTCTCGCACATAGGATCTCTCGCATATAGGATCTCTCGCACATAAGATCTCTCGCACATAAGATCTCTCGCACAGAGGATCTCTCGCACATAAGATCTCTCGCACGTAGGATCTCTCGCAGTTAGGATCTCTCGCACATAGGATCTCTCGC
This sequence comes from Pristionchus fissidentatus, assembly GCA_036245785.1. Lineage (NCBI taxonomy): Eukaryota > Metazoa > Nematoda > Chromadorea > Rhabditida > Neodiplogasteridae > Pristionchus > Pristionchus fissidentatus. Next base: position 25,962,033 of record BTSY01000005.1, on the reverse strand, counting down.
ATATAGGATCTCTCGCACAGATCTCTCGCACGTACGATCTTTCGCACATAGGATCTATCGCACAGAGGATCTCTCGCATATAAGATCTCTCGCACTTAGGATCTCTCGCACATAGGATCTCTCGCATATAGGATCTCTCGCATATAGGATCTCTCGCACGTAGGATCTCTCGCACGTAGGATCTATCGCACATAGGATCTCTCGCACATAAGATCTCTCGCACTTAGGATCTCTCGCACTTAGGATCTCTCGCACATAGGATCTCTCGCATATAGGATCTCTCGCACGTAGGATCTCTCGCACGTAGGATCTATCGCACATAGGATCTCTCGCACATAAGATCTCTCGCACGTACGATCTCTCGCATATAGGATCTCTCGCACGTACGATCTCTCGCACATAGGATCTATCGCACAGATCTCTCGCATATAGGATCTCTCGCACGTAGGATCTCTCGCACATAGGATCTCTCGCACGTAGGATCTCACGCACATAGGATCTCTCGCACGTAGGATCTCTCGCACATAAGATCTCTCGCACATAAGATCTCTCGCACAGAGGATCTCTCACACGTACGATCTCTCGCACGTACGATCTCTCGCATATAGGATCTCTCGCACAGATCTCTCGCATATAGGATCTCTCGCACGTACGATCTCTCGCATATAGGATCTCTCGCACAGATCTCTCGCACGTACGATCTTTCGCACATAGGATCTATCGCACAGAGGATCTCTCGCACATAAGATCTCTCGCACTTAGGATCTCTCGCACATAGGATCTCTCGCATATAGGATCTCTCGCACATAGGATCTCTCGCATATAGGATCTCTCGCACATAAGATCTCTCGCACATAAGATCTCTCGCACAGAGGATCTCTCGCACATAAGATCTCTCGCACGTAGGATCTCTCGCAGTTAGGATCTCTCGCACATAGGATCTCTCGCATATAGGATCTCTCGCACAGATCTCTCGCACGTACGATCTTTCGCACATAGGATCTATCGCACAGAGGATCTCTCGCATATAAGATCTCTCGCACTTAGGATCTCTCGCACATAGGATCTCTCGCATATAGGATCTCTCGCATATAGGATCTCTCGCACGTAGGATCTCTCGCACGTAGGATCTATCGCACATAGGATCTCTCGCACATAAGATCTCTCGCACGTAGGATCTCTCGCACTTAGGATCTCTCGCACATAGGATCTCTCGCATATAGGATCTCTCGCACAGAGGATCTCTCGCACGTACGATCTTTCGCACATAGGATCTCTCGCACGTAGGATCTCTCGCATATAGGATCTCTCGCACGTAGGATCTCTCGCACATAAGATCTCTCGCACAGACGATCTCTCGCACGTACGATCTTTCGCACGATCTCTCGCACATAAGATCTCTCGCACGTACGATCTCTCGCATATAGGATCTCTCGCACGTACGATCTCTCGCACATAGGATCTATCGCACAGATCTCTCGCATATAGGATCTCTCGCACGTAGGATCTCTCGCACATAGGATCTCTCGCACGTAGGATCTCACGCACATAGGATCTCTCGCACGTAGGATCTCTCGCACAGAGGATCTCTCACACGTACGATCTCTCGCACGTACGATCTCTCGCATATAGGATCTCTCGCACAGATCTCTCGCATATAGGATCTCTCGCACGTACGATCTCTCGCATATAGGATCTCTCGCACAGATCTCTCGCACGTACGATCTTTCGCACATAGGATCTCTCGCACGTAGGATCTCTCGCATATAGGATCTCTCGCACGTAGGATCTCTCGCACATAGGATTTCTCGCACATAAGATCTCTCGCACATAGGATCTCTCGCACATAAGATCTCTCGCACGTAGGATCTCTCGCACATAAGATCTCTCGCACGTAGGATCTCTCGCATATAGGATCTCTCGCATATAGGATCTCTCGCACGTAGGATCTCTCGCACATAGGATCTCTCGCATATAGGATCTCTCGCACGTAGGATCTCTCGCACATAGGATCTCTCGCACGTAGGATCTCTCGCACATAAGATCTCACGTAGGATCTCTCGCACATAGGATCTCTCGCATATAGGATCTCTCGCACGTAGGATCTCTCGCATATAGGATCTATGCACGTACGATCTCTCGCACGTACGATCTCTCGCACGTAGGATCTCTCGCACATAAGATCTCTCGCACATAAGATCTCTCGCACAGACGATCTCTCGCACGTACGATCTTTCGCACGATCTCTCGCACATAAGATCTCTCGCACGTACGATCTCTCGCATATAGGATCTCTCGCACGTACGATCTCTCGCACATAGGATCTATCGCACGTAGGATCTCACGCACATAGGATCTCTCGCACGTAGGATCTCTCGCACAGAGGATCTCTCACACGTACGATCTCTCGCACGTACGATCTCTCGCATATAGGATCTCTCGCACAGATCTCTCGCATATAGGATCTCTCGCACGTACGATCTCTCGCATATAGGATCTCTCGCACAGATCTCTCGCACGTACGATCTTTCGCACATAGGATCTATCGCACAGAGGATCTCTCGCACATAAGATCTCTCGCACTTAGGATCTCTCGCACATAGGATCTCTCGCATATAGGATCTCTCGCACATAGGATCTCTCGCATATAGGATCTCTCGCACATAAGATCTCTCGCACATAAGATCTCTCGCACAGAGGATCTCTCGCACATAAGATCTCTCGCACGTAGGATCTCTCGCAGTTAGGATCTCTCGCACATAGGATCTCTCGCATATAGGATCTCTCGCACAGATCTCTCGCACGTACGATCTTTCGCACATAGGATCTATCGCACAGAGGATCTCTCGCATATAAGATCTCTCGCACTTAGGATCTCTCGCACATAGGATCTCTCGCATATAGGATCTCTCGCATATAGGATCTCTCGCACGTAGGATCTCTCGCACGTAGGATCTATCGCACATAGGATCTCTCGCACATAAGATCTCTCGCACTTAGGATCTCTCGCACTTAGGATCTCTCGCACATAGGATCTCTCGCATATAGGATCTCTCGCACGTAGGATCTCTCGCACGTAGGATCTATCGCACATAGGATCTCAAGCACATAAGATCTCTCGCACGTACGATCTCTCGCATATAGGATCTCTCGCACGTACGATCTCTCGCACATAGGATCTATCGCACAGATCTCTCGCATATAGGATCTCTCGCACGTAGGATCTCTCGCACATAGGATCTCTCGCACGTAGGATCTCACGCACATAGGATCTCTCGCACGTAGGATCTCTCGCACATAAGATCTCTCGCACATAAGATCTCTCGCACAGAGGATCTCTCACACGTACGATCTCTCGCACGTACGATCTCTCGCATATAGGATCTCTCGCACAGATCTCTCGCATATAGGATCTCTCGCACGTACGATCTCTCGCATATAGGATCTCTCGCACAGATCTCTCGCACGTACGATCTTTCGCACATAGGATCTATCGCACAGAGGATCTCTCGCATATAAGATCTCTCGCACTTAGGATCTCTCGCACATAGGATCTCTCGCATATAGGATCTCTCGCATATAGGATCTCTCGCACGTAGGATCTCTCGCACGTAGGATCTATCGCACATAGGATCTCTCGCACATAAGATCTCTCGCACGTAGGATCTCTCGCACTTAGGATCTCTCGCACATAGGATCTCTCGCATATAGGATCTCTCGCACAGAGGATCTCTCGCACGTACGATCTTTCGCACATAGGATCTCTCGCACGTAGGATCTCTCGCATATAGGATCTCTCGCACGTAGGATCTCTCGCACATAGGATCTCTCGCACATAAGATCTCTCGCACGTAGGATCTCTCGCACATAAGATCTCTCGCACGTAGGATCTCTCGCATATAGGATCTCTCGCATATAGGATCTCTCGCACGTAGGATCTCTCGCACATAGGATCTCTCGCATATAGGATCTCTCGCACGTAGGATCTCTCGCACATAGGATCTCTCGCACGTAGGATCTCTCGCACATAAGATCTCACGTAGGATCTCTCGCACATAGGATCTCTCGCATATAGGATCTCTCGCACGTAGGATCTCTCGCATATAGGATCTATGCACGTACGATCTCTCGCACGTACGATCTCTCGCACGTAGGATCTCTCGCACATAAGATCTCTCGCACATAAGATCTCTCGCACAGACGATCTCTCGCACGTACGATCTTTCGCACGATCTCTCGCACATAAGATCTCTCGCACGTACGATCTCTCGCATATAGGATCTCTCGCACGTACGATCTCTCGCACATAGGATCTATCGCACAGATCTCTCGCATATAGGATCTCTCGCACGTAGGATCTCTCGCACATAGGATCTCTCGCACGTAGGATCTCACGCACATAGGATCTCTCGCACGTAGGATCTCTCGCACAGAGGATCTCTCACACGTACGATCTCTCGCACGTACGATCTCTCGCATATAGGATCTCTCGCACAGATCTCTCGCATATAGGATCTCTCGCACGTACGATCTCTCGCATATAGGATCTCTCGCACAGATCTCTCGCACGTACGATCTTTCGCACATAGGATCTATCGCACAGAGGATCTCTCGCACATAAGATCTCTCGCACTTAGGATCTCTCGCACATAGGATCTCTCGCATATAGGATCTCTCGCACATAGGATCTCTCGCATATAGGATCTCTCGCACATAAGATCTCTCGCACATAAGATCTCTCGCACAGAGGATCTCTCGCACATAAGATCTCTCGCACGTAGGATCTCTCGCAGTTAGGATCTCTCGCACATAGGATCTCTCGCATATAGGATCTCTCGCACAGATCTCTCGCACGTACGATCTTTCGCACATAGGATCTATCGCACAGAGGATCTCTCGCATATAAGATCTCTCGCACTTAGGATCTCTCGCACATAGGATCTCTCGCATATAGGATCTCTCGCATATAGGATCTCTCGCACGTAGGATCTCTCGCACGTAGGATCTATCGCACATAGGATCTCTCGCACATAAGATCTCTCGCACTTAGGATCTCTCGCACTTAGGATCTCTCGCACATAGGATCTCTCGCATATAGGATCTCTCGCACGTAGGATCTCTCGCATATAGGATCTCTCGCATATAGGATCTCTCGCACGTAGGATCTCTCGCACATAGGATCTCTCGCATATACGATCTCTCGCACATAGGATCTCTCGCATATAGGATCTCTCGCACGTAGGATCTCTCGCACGTAAGATCTCTCGCACATAGGATCTCTCGCACATAAGATCTCTCGCACAGAGGATCTCTCACACGTACGATCTCTCGCACATAAGATCTCTCGCACGTAGGATCTCTCGCAGTTAGGATCTCTCGCACATAGGATCTCTCGCATATAGGATCTCTCGCACAGATCTCTCGCACGTACGATCTTTCGCACATAGGATCTATCGCACAGAGGATCTCTCGCATATAAGATCTCTCGCACTTAGGATCTCTCGCACATAGGATCTCTCGCATATAGGATCTCTCGCATATAGGATCTCTCGCACGTAGGATCTCTCGCACGTAGGATCTATCGCACATAGGATCTCTCGCACGTAGGATCTCTCGCACATAAGATCTCACGTAGGATCTCTCGCACATAGGATCTCTCGCATATAGGATCTCTCGCACGTAGGATCTCTCGCATATAGGATCTATGCACGTACGATCTCTCGCACGTACGATCTCTCGCACGTAGGATCTCTCGCACATAAGATCTCTCGCACATAAGATCTCTCGCACAGACGATCTCTCGCACGTACGATCTTTCGCACGATCTCTCGCACATAAGATCTCTCGCACGTACGATCTCTCGCATATAGGATCTCTCGCACGTACGATCTCTCGCACATAGGATCTATCGCACAGATCTCTCGCATATAGGATCTCTCGCACGTAGGATCTCTCGCACATAGGATCTCTCGCACGTAGGATCTCACGCACATAGGATCTCTCGCACGTAGGATCTCTCGCACAGAGGATCTCTCACACGTACGATCTCTCGCACGTACGATCTCTCGCATATAGGATCTCTCGCACAGATCTCTCGCATATAGGATCTCTCGCACGTACGATCTCTCGCATATAGGATCTCTCGCACAGATCTCTCGCACGTACGATCTTTCGCACATAGGATCTATCGCACAGAGGATCTCTCGCACATAAGATCTCTCGCACTTAGGATCTCTCGCACATAGGATCTCTCGCATATAGGATCTCTCGCACATAGGATCTCTCGCATATAGGATCTCTCGCACATAAGATCTCTCGCACATAAGATCTCTCGCACAGAGGATCTCTCGCACATAAGATCTCTCGCACGTAGGATCTCTCGCAGTTAGGATCTCTCGCACATAGGATCTCTCGCATATAGGATCTCTCGCACAGATCTCTCGCACGTACGATCTTTCGCACATAGGATCTATCGCACAGAGGATCTCTCGCATATAAGATCTCTCGCACTTAGGATCTCTCGCACATAGGATCTCTCGCATATAGGATCTCTCGCATATAGGATCTCTCGCACGTAGGATCTCTCGCACGTAGGATCTATCGCACATAGGATCTCTCGCACATAAGATCTCTCGCACTTAGGATCTCTCGCACTTAGGATCTCTCGCACATAGGATCTCTCGCATATAGGATCTCTCGCACGTAGGATCTCTCGCATATAGGATCTCTCGCATATAGGATCTCTCGCACGTAGGATCTCTCGCACATAGGATCTCTCGCATATACGATCTCTCGCACATAGGATCTCTCGCATATAGGATCTCTCGCACGTAGGATCTCTCGCACGTAAGATCTCTCGCACATAGGATCTCTCGCACATAAGATCTCTCGCACAGAGGATCTCTCACACGTACGATCTCTCGCACATAAGATCTCTCGCACGTAGGATCTCTCGCAGTTAGGATCTCTCGCACATAGGATCTCTCGCATATAGGATCTCTCGCACAGATCTCTCGCACGTACGATCTTTCGCACATAGGATCTATCGCACAGAGGATCTCTCGCATATAAGATCTCTCGCACTTAGGATCTCTCGCACATAGGATCTCTCGCATATAGGATCTCTCGCATATAGGATCTCTCGCACGTAGGATCTCTCGCACGTAGGATCTATCGCACATAGGATCTCTCGCACATAAGATCTCTCGCACGTAGGATCTCTCGCACATAAGATCTCTCGCACGTAGGATCTCTCGCACTTAGGATCTCTCGCACATAGGATCTCTCGCATATAGGATCTCTCGCACGTAGGATCTCTCGCATATAGGATCTATCGCATATAGGATCTCTCGCACGTAGGATCTCTCGCACATAGGATCTCTCGCACATAAGATCTCTCGCACATAGGATCTCTCGCATATAGGATCTCTCGCATATAGGATCTCTCGCACGTAGGATCTCTCGCACATAAGATCTCTCGCACATAGGATCTCTCGCACATAAGATCTCTCGCACGTAGGATCTCTCGCACATAAGATCTCTCGCACGTACGATCTCTCGCATATAGGATCTCTCGCACAGATCTCTCGCATATAGGATCTCTCGCACGTACGATCTCTCGCATATAGGATCTCTCGCACAGATCTCTCGCACGTACGATCTTTCGCACATAGGATCTATCGCACAGAGGATCTCTCGCACATAAGATCTCTCGCACTTAGGATCTCTCGCACATAGGATCTCTCGCATATAGGATCTCTCGCACGTAGGATCTCTCGCACATAGGATCTCTCGCATATAGGATCTCTCGCACGTAGGATCTCTCGCACATAGGATCTCTCGCACGTAGGATCTCTCGCACATAGGATCTCTCGCACGTAGGATCTCTCGCACATAGGATCTCTCGCATATATGATCTCTCGCACATAGGATCTCTCGCATATAGGATCTCTCGCACGTAGGATCTCTCGCACGTAAGATCTCTCGCACATAGGATCTCTCGCACATAAGATCTCTCGCACAGAGGATCTCTCACACGTACGATCTCTCGCACGTACGATCTCTCGCATATAGGATCTCTCGCACAGATCTCTCGCATATAGGATCTCTCGCACGTACGATCTCTCGCATATAGGATCTCTCGCACAGATCTCTCGCACGTACGATCTTTCGCACATAGGATCTATCGCACAGAGGATCTCTCGCACATAAGATCTCTCGCACTTAGGATCTCTCGCACATAGGATCTCTCGCATATAGGATCTCTCGCACATAGGATCTCTCGCATATAGGATCTCTCGCACGTAGGATCTCTCGCACGTAGGATCTATCGCACATAGGATCTCTCGCACATAAGATCTCTCGCACGTAGGATCTCTCGCACTTAGGATCTCTCGCACATAGGATCTCTCGCATATAGGATCTCTCGCACGTAGGATCTCTCGCATATAGGATCTCTCGCATATAGGATCTCTCGCACGTAGGATCTCTCGCACATAGGATCTCTCGCACATAAGATCTCTCGCACATAGGATCTCTCGCATATAGGATCTCTCGCATATAGGATCTCTCGCACGTAGGATCTCTCGCACATAGGATTTCTCGCACATAAGATCTCTCGCACGTAGGATCTCTCGCACATAAGATCTCTCGCACATAAGATCTCTCGCACAGACGATCTCTCGCACGTACGATCTTTCGCACGATCTCTCGCACATAAGATCTCTCGCACGTACGATCTCTCGCATATAGGATCTCTCGCACGTACGATCTCTCGCACATAGGATCTATCGCACAGATCTCTCGCATATAGGATCTCTCGCACGTAGGATCTCTCGCACATAGGATCTCTCGCACGTAGGATCTCACGCACATAGGATCTCTCGCACGTAGGATCTCTCGCACAGAGGATCTCTCACACGTACGATCTCTCGCACGTACGATCTCTCGCATATAGGATCTCTCGCACAGATCTCTCGCATATAGGATCTCTCGCACGTACGATCTCTCGCATATAGGATCTCTCGCACAGATCTCTCGCACGTACGATCTTTCGCACATAGGATCTATCGCACAGAGGATCTCTCGCACATAAGATCTCTCGCACTTAGGATCTCTCGCACATAGGATCTCTCGCATATAGGATCTCTCGCACATAGGATCTCTCGCATATAGGATCTCTCGCACATAAGATCTCTCGCACATAAGATCTCTCGCACAGAGGATCTCTCGCACATAAGATCTCTCGCACGTAGGATCTCTCGCAGTTAGGATCTCTCGCACATAGGATCTCTCGCATATAGGATCTCTCGCACAGATCTCTCGCACGTACGATCTTTCGCACATAGGATCTATCGCACAGAGGATCTCTCGCATATAAGATCTCTCGCACTTAGGATCTCTCGCACATAGGATCTCTCGCATATAGGATCTCTCGCATATAGGATCTCTCGCACGTAGGATCTCTCGCACGTAGGATCTATCGCACATAGGATCTCTCGCACATAAGATCTCTCGCACTTAGGATCTCTCGCACTTAGGATCTCTCGCACATAGGATCTCTCGCATATAGGATCTCTCGCACGTAGGATCTCTCGCATATAGGATCTCTCGCATATAGGATCTCTCGCACGTAGGATCTCTCGCACATAGGATCTCTCGCATATACGATCTCTCGCACATAGGATCTCTCGCATATAGGATCTCTCGCACGTAGGATCTCTCGCACGTAAGATCTCTCGCACATAGGATCTCTCGCACATAAGATCTCTCGCACAGAGGATCTCTCACACGTACGATCTCTCGCACATAAGATCTCTCGCACGTAGGATCTCTCGCAGTTAGGATCTCTCGCACATAGGATCTCTCGCATATAGGATCTCTCGCACAGATCTCTCGCACGTACGATCTTTCGCACATAGGATCTATCGCACAGAGGATCTCTCGCATATAAGATCTCTCGCACTTAGGATCTCTCGCACATAGGATCTCTCGCATATAGGATCTCTCGCATATAGGATCTCTCGCACGTAGGATCTCTCGCACGTAGGATCTATCGCACATAGGATCTCTCGCACATAAGATCTCTCGCACGTAGGATCTCTCGCACATAAGATCTCTCGCACGTAGGATCTCTCGCACTTAGGATCTCTCGCACATAGGATCTCTCGCATATAGGATCTCTCGCACGTAGGATCTCTCGCATATAGGATCTATCGCATATAGGATCTCTCGCACGTAGGATCTCTCGCACATAGGATCTCTCGCACATAAGATCTCTCGTACATAGGATCTCTCGCATATAGGATCTCTCGCATATAGGATCTCTCGCACGTAGGATCTCTCGCACATAAGATCTCTCGCACATAGGATCTCTCGCACATAAGATCTCTCGCACGTAGGATCTCTCGCACATAAGATCTCTCGCACGTACGATCTCTCGCATATAGGATCTCTCGCACAGATCTCTCGCATATAGGATCTCTCGCACGTACGATCTCTCGCATATAGGATCTCTCGCACAGATCTCTCGCACGTACGATCTTTCGCACATAGGATCTATCGCACAGAGGATCTCTCGCACATAAGATCTCTCGCACTTAGGATCTCTCGCACATAGGATCTCTCGCATATAGGATCTCTCGCACGTAGGATCTCTCGCACATAGGATCTCTCGCATATAGGATCTCTCGCACGTAGGATCTCTCGCACATAGGATCTCTCGCACGTAGGATCTCTCGCACATAGGATCTCTCGCACGTAGGATCTCTCGCACATAGGATCTCTCGCATATATGATCTCTCGCACATAGGATCTCTCGCATATAGGATCTCTCGCACGTAGGATCTCTCGCACGTAAGATCTCTCGCACATAGGATCTCTCGCACATAAGATCTCTCGCACAGAGGATCTCTCACACGTACGATCTCTCGCACGTACGATCTCTCGCATATAGGATCTCTCGCACAGATCTCTCGCATATAGGATCTCTCGCACGTACGATCTCTCGCATATAGGATCTCTCGCACAGATCTCTCGCACGTACGATCTTTCGCACATAGGATCTATCGCACAGAGGATCTCTCGCACATAAGATCTCTCGCACTTAGGATCTCTCGCACATAGGATCTCTCGCATATAGGATCTCTCGCACATAGGATCTCTCGCATATAGGATCTCTCGCACGTAGGATCTCTCGCACGTAGGATCTATCGCACATAGGATCTCTCGCACATAAGATCTCTCGCACGTAGGATCTCTCGCACTTAGGATCTCTCGCACATAGGATCTCTCGCATATAGGATCTCTCGCACGTAGGATCTCTCGCATATAGGATCTCTCGCATATAGGATCTCTCGCACGTAGGATCTCTCGCACATAGGATCTCTCGCACATAAGATCTCTCGCACATAGGATCTCTCGCATATAGGATCTCTCGCACAGATCTCTCGCACGTACGATCTTTCGCACATAGGATCTATCGCACAGAGGATCTCTCGCACATAAGATCTCTCGCACTTAGGATCTCTCGCACATAGGATCTCTCGCATATAGGATCTCTCGCACATAGGATCTCTCGCATATAGGATCTCTCGCACATAAGATCTCTCGCACATAAGATCTCTCGCACAGAGGATCTCTCGCACATAAGATCTCTCGCACGTAGGATCTCTCGCAGTTAGGATCTCTCGCACATAGGATCTCTTGCATATAGGATCTCTCGCACAGATCTCTCGCACGTACGATCTTTCGCACATAGGATCTATCGCACAGAGGATCTCTCGCATATAAGATCTCTCGCACTTAGGATCTCTCGCACATAGGATCTCTCGCATATAGGATCTCTCGCATATAGGATCTCTCGCACGTAGGATCTCTCGCACGTAGGATCTATCGCACATAGGATCTCTCGCACATAAGATCTCTCGCACTTAGGATCTCTCGCACTTAGGATCTCTCGCACATAGGATCTCTCGCATATAGGATCTCTCGCACGTAGGATCTCTCGCATATAGGATCTCTCGCATATAGGATCTCTCGCACGTAGGATCTCTCGCACATAGGATCTCTCGCATATACGATCTCTCGCACATAGGATCTCTCGCATATAGGATCTCTCGCACGTAGGATCTCTCGCACGTAAGATCTCTCGCACATAGGATCTCTCGCACATAAGATCTCTCGCACAGAGGATCTCTCACACGTACGATCTCTCGCACATAAGATCTCTCGCACGTAGGATCTCTCGCAGTTAGGATCTCTCGCACATAGGATCTCTCGCATATAGGATCTCTCGCACAGATCTCTCGCACGTACGATCTTTCGCACATAGGATCTATCGCACAGAGGATCTCTCGCATATAAGATCTCTCGCACTTAGGATCTCTCGCACATAGGATCTCTCGCATATAGAATCTCTCGCATATAGGATCTCTCGCACGTAGGATCTCTCGCACGTAGGATCTATCGCACATAGGATCTCTCGCACATAAGATCTCTCGCACGTAGGATCTCTCGCACATAAGATCTCTCGCACGTAGGATCTCTCGCACTTAGGATCTCTCGCACATAGGATCTCTCGCATATAGGATCTCTCGCACGTAGGATCTCTCGCATATAGGATCTATCGCATATAGGATCTCTCGCACGTAGGATCTCTCGCACATAGGATCTCTCGCACATAAGATCTCTCGCACATAGGATCTCTCGCATATAGGATCTCTCGCATATAGGATCTCTCGCACGTAGGATCTCTCGCACATAAGATCTCTCGCACATAGGATCTCTCGCACATAAGATCTCTCGCACGTAGGATCTCTCGCACATAAGATCTCTCGCACGTACGATCTCTCGCATATAGGATCTCTCGCACAGATCTCTCGCATATAGGATCTCTCGCACGTACGATCTCTCGCATATAGGATCTCTCGCACAGATCTCTCGCACGTACGATCTTTCGCACATAGGATCTATCGCACAGAGGATCTCTCGCACATAAGATCTCTCGCACTTAGGATCTCTCGCACATAGGATCTCTCGCATATAGGATCTCTCGCACGTAGGATCTCTCGCACATAGGATCTCTCGCATATAGGATCTCTCGCACGTAGGATCTCTCGCACATAGGATCTCTCGCACGTAGGATCTCTCGCACATAGGATCTCTCGCACGTAGGATCTCTCGCACATAGGATCTCTCGCATATATGATCTCTCGCACATAGGATCTCTCGCATATAGGATCTCTCGCACGTAGGATCTCTCGCACGTAAGATCTCTCGCACATAGGATCTCTCGCACATAAGATCTCTCGCACAGAGGATCTCTCACACGTACGATCTCTCGCACGTACGATCTCTCGCATATAGGATCTCTCGCACAGATCTCTCGCATATAGGATCTCTCGCACGTACGATCTCTCGCATATAGGATCTCTCGCACAGATCTCTCGCACGTACGATCTTTCGCACATAGGATCTATCGCACAGAGGATCTCTCGCACATAAGATCTCTCGCACTTAGGATCTCTCGCACATAGGATCTCTCGCATATAGGATCTCTCGCACATAGGATCTCTCGCATATAGGATCTCTCGCACGTAGGATCTCTCGCACGTAGGATCTATCGCACATAGGATCTCTCGCACATAAGGTCTCTCGCACGTAGGATCTCTCGCACTTAGGATCTCTCGCACATAGGATCTCTCGCATATAGGATCTCTCGCACGTAGGATCTCTCGCATATAGGATCTCTCGCATATAGGATCTCTCGCACGTAGGATCTCTCGCACATAGGATCTCTCGCACATAAGATCTCTCGCACATAGGATCTCTCGCATATAGGATCTCTCGCATATAGGATCTCTCGCACGTAGGATCTCTCGCACATAGGATTTCTCGCACATAAGATCTCTCGCACATAGGATCTCTCGCACATAAGATCTCTCGCACGTAGGATCTCTCGCACATAAGATCTCTCGCACATAGGATCTCTCGCACATAAGATCTCTCGCACGTAGGATCTCTCGCACATAAGATCTCTCGCACGTACGATCTCTCGCATATAGGATCTCTCGCACAGATCTCTCGCATATAGGATCTCTCGCACGTACGATCTCTCGCATATAGGATCTCTCGCACAGATCTCTCGCACGTACGATCTTTCGCACATAGGATCTATCGCACAGAGGATCTCTCGCACATAAGATCTCTCGCACTTAGGATCTCTCGCACATAGGATCTCTCGCATATAGGATCTCTCGCACATAGGATCTCTCGCATATAGGATCTCTCGCACGTAGGATCTCTCGCACGTAGGATCTATCGCACATAGGATCTCTCGCACATAAGATCTCTCGCACGTAGGATCTCTCGCACTTAGGATCTCTCGCACATAGGATCTCTCGCATATAGGATCTCTCGCACGTAGGATCTCTCGCATATAGGATCTCTCGCATATAGGATCTCTCGCACGTAGGATCTCTCGCACATAGGATCTCTCGCACATAAGATCTCTCGCACATAGGATCTCTCGCATATAGGATCTCTCGCATATAGGATCTCTCGCACGTAGGATCTCTCGCACATAGGATTTCTCGCACATAAGATCTCTCGCACATAGGATCTCTCGCACATAAGATCTCTCGCACGTAGGATCTCTCGCACATAAGATCTCTCGCACATAGGATCTCTCGCACATAAGATCTCTCGCACGTAGGATCTCTCGCACATAAGATCTCTCGCACATAAGATCTCTCGCACGTAGGATCTCTCGCACATAAGATCTCTCGCACATAGGATCTCTCGCACATAAGATCTCTCGCACGTAGGATCTCTCGCACAGATCTCTCGCACATAGGATCTCTCGCATATAGGATCTCTCGCATATAGGATCTCTCGCACGTAGGATCTCTCGCACATAAGATCTCTCGCACATAGGATCTCTCGCACATAAGATCTCTCGCACGTAGGATCTCTCGCACATAAGATCTCTCGCACGTACGATCTCTCGCATATAGGATCTCTCGCACAGATCTCTCGCATATAGGATCTCTCGCACGTACGATCTCTCGCATATAGGATCTCTCGCACAGATCTCTCGCATATAGGATCTCTCGCACGTACGATCTCTCGCATATAGGATCTCTCGCACAGATCTCTCGCACGTACGATCTTTCGCACATAGGATCTATCGCACAGAGGATCTCTCGCACATAAGATCTCTCGCACTTAGGATCTCTCGCACATAGGATCTCTCGCATATAGGATCTCTCGCACGTAGGATCTCTCGCACATAGGATCTCTCGCATATAGGATCTCTCGCACGTAGGATCTCTCGCACATAGGATCTCTCGCACGTAGGATCTCTCGCACATAGGATCTCTCGCACGTAGGATCTCTCGCACATAGGATCTCTCGCATATATGATCTCTCGCACATAGGATCTCTCGCATATAGGATCTCTCGCACGTAGGATCTCTCGCACGTAAGATCTCTCGCACATAGGATCTCTCGCACATAAGATCTCTCGCACAGAGGATCTCTCACACGTACGATCTCTCGCACGTACGATCTCTCGCATATAGGATCTCTCGCACAGATCTCTCGCATATAGGATCTCTCGCACGTACGATCTCTCGCATATAGGATCTCTCGCACAGATCTCTCGCACGTACGATCTTTCGCACATAGGATCTATCGCACAGAGGATCTCTCGCACATAAGATCTCTCGCACTTAGGATCTCTCGCACATAGGATCTCTCGCATATAGGATCTCTCGCACATAGGATCTCTCGCATATAGGATCTCTCGCACGTAGGATCTCTCGCACGTAGGATCTATCGCACATAGGATCTCTCGCACATAAGATCTCTCGCACGTAGGATCTCTCGCACTTAGGATCTCTCGCACATAGGATCTCTCGCATATAGGATCTCTCGCACGTAGGATCTCTCGCATATAGGATCTCTCGCATATAGGATCTCTCGCACGTAGGATCTCTCGCACATAGGATCTCTCGCACATAAGATCTCTCGCACATAGGATCTCTCGCATATAGGATCTCTCGCATATAGGATCTCTCGCACGTAGGATCTCTCGCACATAGGATTTCTCGCACATAAGATCTCTCGCACATAGGATCTCTCGCACATAAGATCTCTCGCACGTAGGATCTCTCGCACATAAGATCTCTCGCACATAGGATCTCTCGCACATAAGATCTCTCGCACGTAGGATCTCTCGCACATAAGATCTCTCGCACGTACGATCTCTCGCATATAGGATCTCTCGCACAGATCTCTCGCATATAGGATCTCTCGCACGTACGATCTCTCGCATATAGGATCTCTCGCACAGATCTCTCGCACGTACGATCTTTCGCACATAGGATCTATCGCACAGAGGATCTCTCGCACATAAGATCTCTCGCACTTAGGATCTCTCGCACATAGGATCTCTCGCATATAGGATCTCTCGCACATAGGATCTCTCGCATATAGGATCTCTCGCACGTAGGATCTCTCGCACGTAGGATCTATCGCACATAGGATCTCTCGCACATAAGATCTCTCGCACGTAGGATCTCTCGCACTTAGGATCTCTCGCACATAGGATCTCTCGCATATAGGATCTCTCGCACGTAGGATCTCTCGCATATAGGATCTCTCGCATATAGGATCTCTCGCACGTAGGATCTCTCGCACATAGGATCTCTCGCACATAAGATCTCTCGCACATAGGATCTCTCGCATATAGGATCTCTCGCATATAGGATCTCTCGCACGTAGGATCTCTCGCACATAGGATTTCTCGCACATAAGATCTCTCGCACATAGGATCTCTCGCACATAAGATCTCTCGCACGTAGGATCTCTCGCACATAAGATCTCTCGCACATAGGATCTCTCGCACATAAGATCTCTCGCACGTAGGATCTCTCGCACATAAGATCTCTCGCACGTACGATCTCTCGCATATAGGATCTCTCGCACAGATCTCTCGCATATAGGATCTCTCGCACGTACGATCTCTCGCATATAGGATCTCTCGCACAGATCTCTCGCACGTACGATCTTTCGCACATAGGATCTATCGCACAGAGGATCTCTCGCACATAAGATCTCTCGCACTTAGGATCTCTCGCACATAGGATCTCTCGCATATAGGATCTCTCGCACATAGGATCTCTCGCATATAGGATCTCTCGCACGTAGGATCTCTCGCACGTAGGATCTATCGCACATAGGATCTCTCGCACATAAGATCTCTCGCACGTAGGATCTCTCGCACTTAGGATCTCTCGCACATAGGATCTCTCGCATATAGGATCTCTCGCACATAGGATTTCTCGCACATAAGATCCCTCGCACATAGGATCTCTCGCACATAAGATCTCTCGCACGTAGGATCTCTCGCACATAAGATCTCTCGCACATAGGATCTCTCGCACATAAGATCTCTCGCACGTAGGATCTCTCGCACACAGGATCTCTCGCATATAGGATCTCTCGCACGTAGGATCTCTCGCATATAGGATCTCTCGCATATAGGATCTCTCGCACGTAGGATCTCTCGCATATAGGATCTCTCGCACGTAGGATCTCTCGCACGTAGGATCTATCGCACATAGGATCTCTCGCACATAAGATCTCTCGCACGTAGGATCTCTCGCACTTAGGATCTCTCGCACATAGGATCTCTCGCATATAGGATCTCTCGCACGTAGGATCTCTCGCATATAGGATCTCTCGCATATAGGATCTCTCGCACGTAGGATCTCTCGCACATAGGATCTCTCGCACATAAGATCTCTCGCACATAGGATCTCTCGCATATAGGATCTCTCGCATATAGGATCTCTCGCACGTAGGATCTCTCGCACATAGGATTTCTCGCACATAAGATCTCTCGCACATAGGATCTCTCGCACATAAGATCTCTCGCACGTAGGATCTCTCGCACATAAGATCTCTCGCACATAGGATCTCTCGCACATAAGATCTCTCGCACGTAGGATCTCTCGCACATAAGATCTCTCGCACGTACGATCTCTCGCATATAGGATCTCTCGCACAGATCTCTCGCATATAGGATCTCTCGCACGTACGATCTCTCGCATATAGGATCTCTCGCACAGATCTCTCGCACGTACGATCTTTCGCACATAGGATCTATCGCACAGAGGATCTCTCGCACATAAGATCTCTCGCACTTAGGATCTCTCGCACATAGGATCTCTCGCATATAGGATCTCTCGCACATAGGATCTCTCGCATATAGGATCTCTCGCACGTAGGATCTCTCGCACGTAGGATCTATCGCACATAGGATCTCTCGCACATAGGATTTCTCGCACATAAGATCCCTCGCACATAGGATCTCTCGCACATAAGATCTCTCGCACATAGGATCTCTCGCACATAAGATCTCTCGCACGTAGGATCTCTCGCACATAAGATCTCTCGCACATAGGATCTCTCGCACATAAGATCTCTCGCACATAGGATCTCTCGCATATAGGATCTCTCGCATATAGGATCTCTCGCACGTAGGATCTCTCGCACATAGGATTTCTCGCACATAAGATCTCTCGCACATAGGATCTCTCGCACATAAGATCTCTCGCACGTAGGATCTCTCGCACATAAGATCTCTCGCACATAGGATCTCTCGCACATAAGATCTCTCGCACGTAGGATCTCTCGCACATAAGATCTCTCGCACGTACGATCTCTCGCATATAGGATCTCTCGCACAGATCTCTCGCATATAGGATCTCTCGCACGTACGATCTCTCGCATATAGGATCTCTCGCACAGATCTCTCGCACGTACGATCTTTCGCACATAGGATCTATCGCACAGAGGATCTCTCGCACATAAGATCTCTCGCACTTAGGATCTCTCGCACATAGGATCTCTCGCATATAGGATCTCTCGCACATAGGATCTCTCGCATATAGGATCTCTCGCACGTAGGATCTCTCGCACGTAGGATCTATCGCACATAGGATCTCTCGCACATAAGATCTCTCGCACGTAGGATCTCTCGCACTTAGGATCTCTCGCACATAGGATCTCTCGCATATAGGATCTCTCGCACATAGGATTTCTCGCACATAAGATCCCTCGCACATAGGATCTCTCGCACATAAGATCTCTCGCACGTAGGATCTCTCGCACATAAGATCTCTCGCACATAGGATCTCTCGCACATAAGATCTCTCGCACGTAGGATCTCTCGCACACAGGATCTCTCGCATATAGGATCTCTCGCACGTACGATCTCTCGCATATAGGATCTCTCGCACAGATCTCTCGCATATAGGATCTCTCGCACGTACGATCTCTCGCATATAGGATCTCTCGCACAGATCTCTCGCACGTACGATCTTTCGCACATAGGATCTATCGCACAGAGGATCTCTCGCACATAAGATCTCTCGCACTTAGGATCTCTCGCACATAGGATCTCTCGCATATAGGATCTCTCGCACATAGGATCTCTCGCATATAGGATCTCTCGCACGTAGGATCTCTCGCACGTAGGATCTATCGCACATAGGATCTCTCGCACATAAGATCTCTCGCACGTAGGATCTCTCGCACTTAGGATCTCTCGCACATAGGATCTCTCGCATATAGGATCTCTCGCACGTAGGATCTCTCGCATATAGGATCTCTCGCATATAGGATCTCTCGCACGTAGGATCTCTCGCACATAGGATCTCTCGCACATAAGATCTCTCGCACATAGGATCTCTCGCATATAGGATCTCTCGCATATAGGATCTCTCGCACGTAGGATCTCTCGCACATAGGATTTCTCGCACATAAGATCTCTCGCACATAGGATCTCTCGCACATAAGATCTCTCGCACGTAGGATCTCTCGCACATAAGATCTCTCGCACATAGGATCTCTCGCACATAAGATCTCTCGCACGTAGGATCTCTCGCACATAAGATCTCTCGCACGTACGATCTCTCGCATATAGGATCTCTCGCACAGATCTCTCGCATATAGGATCTCTCGCACGTACGATCTCTCGCATATAGGATCTCTCGCACAGATCTCTCGCACGTACGATCTTTCGCACATAGGATCTATCGCACAGAGGATCTCTCGCACATAAGATCTCTCGCACTTAGGATCTCTCGCACATAGGATCTCTCGCATATAGGATCTCTCGCACATAGGATCTCTCGCATATAGGATCTCTCGCACGTAGGATCTCTCGCACGTAGGATCTATCGCACATAGGATCTCTCGCACATAAGATCTCTCGCACGTAGGATCTCTCGCACTTAGGATCTCTCGCACATAGGATCTCTCGCATATAGGATCTCTCGCACATAGGATTTCTCGCACATAAGATCCCTCGCACATAGGATCTCTCGCACATAAGATCTCTCGCACGTAGGATCTCTCGCACATAAGATCTCTCGCACATAGGATCTCTCGCACATAAGATCTCTCGCACGTAGGATCTCTCGCACACAGGATCTCTCGCATATAGGATCTCTCGCACGTAGGATCTCTCGCATATAGGATCTCTCGCATATAGGATCTCTCGCACGTAGGATCTCTCGCATATAGGATCTCTCGCACGTAGGATCTCTCGCACGTAGGATCTATCGCACATAGGATCTCTCGCACATAAGATCTCTCGCACGTAGGATCTCTCGCACTTAGGATCTCTCGCACATAGGATCTCTCGCATATAGGATCTCTCGCACGTAGGATCTCTCGCATATAGGATCTCTCGCATATAGGATCTCTCGCACGTAGGATCTCTCGCACATAGGATCTCTCGCACATAAGATCTCTCGCACATAGGATCTCTCGCATATAGGATCTCTCGCATATAGGATCTCTCGCACGTAGGATCTCTCGCACATAGGATTTCTCGCACATAAGATCTCTCGCACATAGGATCTCTCGCACATAAGATCTCTCGCACGTAGGATCTCTCGCACATAAGATCTCTCGCACATAGGATCTCTCGCACATAAGATCTCTCGCACGTAGGATCTCTCGCACATAAGATCTCTCGCACGTACGATCTCTCGCATATAGGATCTCTCGCACAGATCTCTCGCATATAGGATCTCTCGCACGTACGATCTCTCGCATATAGGATCTCTCGCACAGATCTCTCGCACGTACGATCTTTCGCACATAGGATCTATCGCACAGAGGATCTCTCGCACATAAGATCTCTCGCACTTAGGATCTCTCGCACATAGGATCTCTCGCATATAGGATCTCTCGCACATAGGATCTCTCGCATATAGGATCTCTCGCACGTAGGATCTCTCGCACGTAGGATCTATCGCACATAGGATCTCTCGCACATAAGATCTCTCGCACGTAGGATCTCTCGCACTTAGGATCTCTCGCACATAGGATCTCTCGCATATAGGATCTCTCGCACATAGGATTTCTCGCACATAAGATCCCTCGCACATAGGATCTCTCGCACATAAGATCTCTCGCACGTAGGATCTCTCGCACATAAGATCTCTCGCACATAGGATCTCTCGCACATAAGATCTCTCGCACGTAGGATCTCTCGCACACAGGATCTCTCGCATATAGGATCTCTCGCACGTAGGATCTCTCGCATATAGGATCTCTCGCATATAGGATCTCTCGCACGTAGGATCTCTCGCACATAGGATCTCTCGCACATAAGATCTCTCGCACATAGGATCTCTCGCATATAGGATCTCTCGCATATAGGATCTCTCGCACGTAGGATCTCTCGCACATAGGATCTCTCGCACATAAGATCTCTCGCACGTAGGATCTCTCGCAGTTAGGATCTCTCGCACATAGGATCTCTCGCATATAGGATCTCTCGCACAGATCTCTCGCACGTACGATCTTTCGCACATAGGATCTATCGCACAGAGGATCTCTCGCATATAAGATCTCTCGCACTTAGGATCTCTCGCACATAGGATCTCTCGCATATAGGATCTCTCGCATATAGGATCTCTCGCACGTAGGATCTCTCGCACGTAGGATCTATCGCACATAGGATCTCTCGCACATAAGATCTCTCGCACGTAGGATCTCTCGCACATAAGATCTCTCGCACGTAGGATCTCTCGCACTTAGGATCTCTCGCACATAGGATCTCTCGCATATAGGATCTCTCGCACTTAGGATCTCTCGCACATAGGATCTCTCGCATATAGGATCTCTCGCACATAGGATCTCTCGCATATAGGATCTCTCGCACGTAGGATCTCTCGCACGTAGGATCTATCGCACATAGGATCTCTCGCACATAAGATCTCTCGCACGTAGGATCTCTCGCACTTAGGATCTCTCGCACATAGGATCTCTCGCATATAGGATCTCTCGCACATAGGATTTCTCGCACATAAGATCCCTCGCACATAGGATCTCTCGCACATAAGATCTCTCGCACGTAGGATCTCTCGCACATAAGATCTCTCGCACATAGGATCTCTCGCACATAAGATCTCTCGCACGTAGGATCTCTCGCACACAGGATCTCTCGCATATAGGATCTCTCGCACGTAGGATCTCTCGCATATAGGATCTCTCGCATATAGGATCTCTCGCACGTAGGATCTCTCGCACATAGGATCTCTCGCACATAAGATCTCTCGCACATAGGATCTCTCGCATATAGGATCTCTCGCATATAGGATCTCTCGCACGTAGGATCTCTCGCACATAGGATCTCTCGCACATAAGATCTCTCGCACGTAGGATCTCTCGCAGTTAGGATCTCTCGCACATAGGATCTCTCGCATATAGGATCTCTCGCACAGATCTCTCGCACGTACGATCTTTCGCACATAGGATCTATCGCACAGAGGATCTCTCGCATATAAGATCTCTCGCACTTAGGATCTCTCGCACATAGGATCTCTCGCATATAGGATCTCTCGCATATAGGATCTCTCGCACGTAGGATCTCTCGCACGTAGGATCTATCGCACATAGGATCTCTCGCACATAAGATCTCTCGCACGTAGGATCTCTCGCACATAAGATCTCTCGCACGTAGGATCTCTCGCACTTAGGATCTCTCGCACATAGGATCTCTCGCATATAGGATCTCTCGCACGTAGGATCTCTCGCATATAGGATCTATCGCATATAGGATCTCTCGCACGTAGGATCTCTCGCACATAGGATCTCTCGCACATAAGATCTCTCGCACATAGGATCTCTCGCATATAGGATCTCTCGCATATAGGATCTCTCGCACGTAGGATCTCTCGCACATAAGATCTCTCGCACATAGGATCTCTCGCACATAAGATCTCTCGCACGTAGGATCTCTCGCACATAAGATCTCTCGCACGTACGATCTCTCGCATATAGGATCTCTCGCACAGATCTCTCGCATATAGGATCTCTCGCACGTACGATCTCTCGCATATAGGATCTCTCGCACAGATCTCTCGCACGTACGATCTTTCGCACATAGGATCTATCGCACAGAGGATCTCTCGCACATAAGATCTCTCGCACTTAGGATCTCTCGCACATAGGATCTCTCGCATATAGGATCTCTCGCACGTAGGATCTCTCGCACATAGGATCTCTCGCATATAGGATCTCTCGCACGTAGGATCTCTCGCACATAGGATCTCTCGCACGTAGGATCTCTCGCACATAGGATCTCTCGCACGTAGGATCTCTCGCACATAGGATCTCTCACACGTACGATCTCTCGCACGTACGATCTCTCGCATATAGGATCTCTCGCACAGATCTCTCGCATATAGGATCTCTCGCACGTACGATCTCTCGCATATAGGATCTCTCGCACAGATCTCTCGCACGTACGATCTTTCGCACATAGGATCTATCGCACAGAGGATCTCTCGCACATAAGATCTCTCGCACTTAGGATCTCTCGCACATAGGATCTCTCGCATATAGGATCTCTCGCACATAGGATCTCTCGCATATAGGATCTCTCGCACGTAGGATCTCTCGCACGTAGGATCTATCGCACATAGGATCTCTCGCACATAAGATCTCTCGCACGTAGGATCTCTCGCACTTAGGATCTCTCGCACATAGGATCTCTCGCATATAGGATCTCTCGCACGTAGGATCTCTCGCATATAGGATCTCTCGCATATAGGATCTCTCGCACATAAGATCTCTCGCACGTAGGATCTCTCGCACTTAGGATCTCTCGCACATAGGATCTCTCGCATATAGGATCTCTCGCACATAGGATTTCTCGCACATAAGATCCCTCGCACATAGGATCTCTCGCACATAAGATCTCTCGCACGTAGGATCTCTCGCACATAAGATCTCTCGCACATAGGATCTCTCGCACATAAGATCTCTCGCACGTAGGATCTCTCGCACACAGGATCTCTCGCATATAGGATCTCTCGCACGTAGGATCTCTCGCATATAGGATCTCTCGCATATAGGATCTCTCGCACGTAGGATCTCTCGCATATAGGATCTCTCGCACGTAGGATCTCTCGCACGTAGGATCTATCGCACATAGGATCTCTCGCACATAAGATCTCTCGCACGTAGGATCTCTCGCACTTAGGATCTCTCGCACATAGGATCTCTCGCATATAGGATCTCTCGCACGTAGGATCTCTCGCATATAGGATCTCTCGCATATAGGATCTCTCGCACGTAGGATCTCTCGCACATAGGATCTCTCGCACATAAGATCTCTCGCACATAGGATCTCTCGCATATAGGATCTCTCGCATATAGGATCTCTCGCACGTAGGATCTCTCGCACATAGGATTTCTCGCACATAAGATCTCTCGCACATAGGATCTCTCGCACATAAGATCTCTCGCACGTAGGATCTCTCGCACATAAGATCTCTCGCACATAGGATCTCTCGCACATAAGATCTCTCGCACGTAGGATCTCTCGCACATAAGATCTCTCGCACGTACGATCTCTCGCATATAGGATCTCTCGCACAGATCTCTCGCATATAGGATCTCTCGCACGTACGATCTCTCGCATATAGGATCTCTCGCACAGATCTCTCGCACGTACGATCTTTCGCACATAGGATCTATCGCACAGAGGATCTCTCGCACATAAGATCTCTCGCACTTAGGATCTCTCGCACATAGGATCTCTCGCATATAGGATCTCTCGCACATAGGATCTCTCGCATATAGGATCTCTCGCACGTAGGATCTCTCGCACGTAGGATCTATCGCACATAGGATCTCTCGCACATAAGATCTCTCGCACGTAGGATCTCTCGCACTTAGGATCTCTCGCACATAGGATCTCTCGCATATAGGATCTCTCGCACATAGGATTTCTCGCACATAAGATCCCTCGCACATAGGATCTCTCGCACATAAGATCTCTCGCACGTAGGATCTCTCGCACATAAGATCTCTCGCACATAGGATCTCTCGCACATAAGATCTCTCGCACGTAGGATCTCTCGCACACAGGATCTCTCGCATATAGGATCTCTCGCACGTAGGATCTCTCGCATATAGGATCTCTCGCATATAGGATCTCTCGCACGTAGGATCTCTCGCACATAGGATCTCTCGCACATAAGATCTCTCGCACATAGGATCTCTCGCATATAGGATCTCTCGCATATAGGATCTCTCGCACGTAGGATCTCTCGCACATAGGATCTCTCGCACATAAGATCTCTCGCACGTAGGATCTCTCGCAGTTAGGATCTCTCGCACATAGGATCTCTCGCATATAGGATCTCTCGCACAGATCTCTCGCACGTACGATCTTTCGCACATAGGATCTATCGCACAGAGGATCTCTCGCATATAAGATCTCTCGCACTTAGGATCTCTCGCACATAGGATCTCTCGCATATAGGATCTCTCGCATATAGGATCTCTCGCACGTAGGATCTCTCGCACGTAGGATCTATCGCACATAGGATCTCTCGCACATAAGATCTCTCGCACGTAGGATCTCTCGCACATAAGATCTCTCGCACGTAGGATCTCTCGCACTTAGGATCTCTCGCACATAGGATCTCTCGCATATAGGATCTCTCGCACTTAGGATCTCTCGCACATAGGATCTCTCGCATATAGGATCTCTCGCACATAGGATCTCTCGCATATAGGATCTCTCGCACGTAGGATCTCTCGCACGTAGGATCTATCGCACATAGGATCTCTCGCACATAAGATCTCTCGCACGTAGGATCTCTCGCACTTAGGATCTCTCGCACATAGGATCTCTCGCATATAGGATCTCTCGCACATAGGATTTCTCGCACATAAGATCCCTCGCACATAGGATCTCTCGCACATAAGATCTCTCGCACGTAGGATCTCTCGCACATAAGATCTCTCGCACATAGGATCTCTCGCACATAAGATCTCTCGCACGTAGGATCTCTCGCACACAGGATCTCTCGCATATAGGATCTCTCGCACGTAGGATCTCTCGCATATAGGATCTCTCGCATATAGGATCTCTCGCACGTAGGATCTCTCGCACATAGGATCTCTCGCACATAAGATCTCTCGCACATAGGATCTCTCGCATATAGGATCTCTCGCATATAAGATCTCTCGCACGTAGGATCTCTCGCACATAGGATCTCTCGCACATAAGATCTCTCGCACGTAGGATCTCTCGCAGTTAGGATCTCTCGCACATAGGATCTCTCGCATATAGGATCTCTCGCACAGATCTCTCGCACGTACGATCTTTCGCACATAGGATCTATCGCACAGAGGATCTCTCGCATATAAGATCTCTCGCACTTAGGATCTCTCGCACATAGGATCTCTCGCATATAGGATCTCTCGCATATAGGATCTCTCGCACGTAGGATCTCTCGCACGTAGGATCTATCGCACATAGGATCTCTCGCACATAAGATCTCTCGCACGTAGGATCTCTCGCACATAAGATCTCTCGCACGTAGGATCTCTCGCACTTAGGATCTCTCGCACATAGGATCTCTCGCATATAGGATCTCTCGCACGTAGGATCTCTCGCATATAGGATCTATCGCATATAGGATCTCTCGCACGTAGGATCTCTCGCACATAGGATCTCTCGCACATAAGATCTCTCGCACATAGGATCTCTCGCATATAGGATCTCTCGCATATAGGATCTCTCGCACGTAGGATCTCTCGCACATAAGATCTCTCGCACATAGGATCTCTCGCACATAAGATCTCTCGCACGTAGGATCTCTCGCACATAAGATCTCTCGCACGTACGATCTCTCGCATATAGGATCTCTCGCACAGATCTCTCGCATATAGGATCTCTCGCACGTACGATCTCTCGCATATAGGATCTCTCGCACAGATCTCTCGCACGTACGATCTTTCGCACATAGGATCTATCGCACAGAGGATCTCTCGCACATAAGATCTCTCGCACTTAGGATCTCTCGCACATAGGATCTCTCGCATATAGGATCTCTCGCACGTAGGATCTCTCGCACATAGGATCTCTCGCATATAGGATCTCTCGCACGTAGGATCTCTCGCACATAGGATCTCTCGCACGTAGGATCTCTCGCACATAGGATCTCTCGCACGTAGGATCTCTCGCACATAGGATCTCTCACACGTACGATCTCTCGCACGTACGATCTCTCGCATATAGGATCTCTCGCACAGATCTCTCGCATATAGGATCTCTCGCACGTACGATCTCTCGCATATAGGATCTCTCGCACAGATCTCTCGCACGTACGATCTTTCGCACATAGGATCTATCGCACAGAGGATCTCTCGCACATAAGATCTCTCGCACTTAGGATCTCTCGCACATAGGATCTCTCGCATATAGGATCTCTCGCACATAGGATCTCTCGCATATAGGATCTCTCGCACGTAGGATCTCTCGCACGTAGGATCTATCGCACATAGGATCTCTCGCACATAAGATCTCTCGCACGTAGGATCTCTCGCACTTAGGATCTCTCGCACATAGGATCTCTCGCATATAGGATCTCTCGCACGTAGGATCTCTCGCATATAGGATCTCTCGCATATAGGATCTCTCGCACGTAGGATCTCTCGCACATAGGATCTCTCGCACATAAGATCTCTCGCACATAGGATCTCTCGCATATAGGATCTCTCGCATATAGGATCTCTCGCACGTAGGATCTCTCGCACATAGGATTTCTCGCACATAAGATCTCTCGCACATAGGATCTCTCGCACATAAGATCTCTCGCACGTAGGATCTCTCGCACATAAGATCTCTCGCACATAGGATCTCTCGCACATAAGATCTCTCGCACGTAGGATCTCTCGCACATAAGATCTCTCGCACGTACGATCTCTCGCATATAGGATCTCTCGCACAGATCTCTCGCATATAGGATCTCTCGCACGTACGATCTCTCGCATATAGGATCTCTCGCACAGATCTCTCGCACGTACGATCTTTCGCACATAGGATCTATCGCACAGAGGATCTCTCGCACATAAGATCTCTCGCACTTAGGATCTCTCGCACATAGGATCTCTCGCATATAGGATCTCTCGCACATAGGATCTCTCGCATATAGGATCTCTCGCACGTAGGATCTCTCGCACGTAGGATCTATCGCACATAGGATCTCTCGCACATAAGATCTCTCGCACGTAGGATCTCTCGCACTTAGGATCTCTCGCACATAGGATCTCTCGCATATAGGATCTCTCGCACATAGGATTTCTCGCACATAAGATCCCTCGCACATAGGATCTCTCGCACATAAGATCTCTCGCACGTAGGATCTCTCGCACATAAGATCTCTCGCACATAGGATCTCTCGCACATAAGATCTCTCGCACGTAGGATCTCTCGCACACAGGATCTCTCGCATATAGGATCTCTCGCACGTAGGATCTCTCGCATATAGGATCTCTCGCATATAGGATCTCTCGCACGTAGGATCTCTCGCACATAGGATCTCTCGCACATAAGATCTCTCGCACATAGGATCTCTCGCATATAGGATCTCTCGCATATAGGATCTCTCGCACGTAGGATCTCTCGCACATAGGATCTCTCGCACGTAGGATCTCTCGCACATAGGATCTCTCGCACATAAGATCTCTCGCACGTAGGATCTCTCGCACATAAGATGTCTCGCACATAGGATCTCTCGCACATAGGATCTCTCGCACATAGGATCTCTCGCACATAGGATCTCTCGCATATAGGATCTCTCGCACATAGGATCTCTCGCACATAAGATCTCTCGCATATAGGATCTCTCGCACGTAGGATCTCTCGCATATAGGATCTCTCGCACATAAGATCTCTCGCACATAGGATCTCTCACACATAAGATCTCTCGCACATAGGATCTCTCGCACATAAGATCTCTCGCACGTAGGATCTCTCGCACATAAGATCTCTCGCACTTAGGATCTCTCGCACATAGGATCTCTCGCATATAGGATCTCTCGCACGTAGGATCTCTCGCATATAGGATCTCTCGCATATAGGATCTCTCGCACGTAGGATCTCTCGCACATAGGATCTCTCGCATATAGGATCTCTCGCACATAAGATCTCTCGCACATAGGATCTCTCGCATATAGGATCTCTCGATCACATAGGATCCTATGTGGATCCTATGCACATAGGATCACATAGGATCCTATATGTGAGAGATCCTACGTGCGAGAGATCCTATATGCGAGAGATCCTACGTGCGAGAGATCCTACGTGCGATAGATCCTATATGCGACAGATGGGACGTGCATAGATCCTATATGCGAGAGATCCTACGTGCGAGAGATCCTATGTGCGAGAGATCCTACGTGCGAGAGATCCTGTGTGCGAGAGATCCTACGTGCGATAGATCCTATATGCGAGAGATCCTACGTGCAATAGATCGTACGTGCGAGAGATCCTATATGCGAGAGATCGTACGTGCGAGAGATCGTACGTGCGAGAGATTATATATGCGAAAGATCGTACGTGCGAGAGATCCTCTGTGCGAGAGATCCTATATGCGATAGATCCTATATGCGAGAGATCGTACGTGCGAGAGATCGTACGTGCGAGAGATCCTCTGTGCGAGAGATCCTATATGCGACAGATGGGACGTGCATAGATCCTATATGCGAGAGATCCTACGTGCGAGAGATCCTATGTGCGAGAGATCCTGCGTGCGAGAGATCCTGTGTGCGAGAGATCCTACGTGCAATAGATCGTACGTGCGAGAGATCCTATATGCGAGAGATCGTACGTGCGAGAGATCGTACGTGCGAGAGATCGTACGTGCGAGAGATCGTACGTGCGAGAGATCCTATGTGCGAGAGATCCTACGTGCGAGAGATCCTATGTGCGAGAGATCCTACGTGCGAGAGATCCTATGTGCGAGAGATCCTACGTGCGAGAGATCCTGTGTGCGAGAGATCCTACGTGCGAGAGATCCTACGTGCGAGAGATCCTGTGTGCGAGAGATCCTACGTGCGAGAGATCCTATATGCGAGAGATCCTACGTGCAATAGATCCTACGTGCGATAGATCCTATATGCGAGAGATCCTATATGCGAGAGATCCTATATGCGACAGATGGTACGTGCGATAGATCGTACGTGCAAGAGATCCTGTGTGCGAGAGATCCTACGTGCGAGAGATCCTATATGCGAGAGATCCTACGTGCGAGAGATCCTCTCTGCGAGAGATGGGACGTGCATAGATCCTATATGCGAGAGATCCTACGTGCAATAGATCCTACGTGCGATAGATCCTATATGCGAGAGATCCTACGTGCAATAGATCCTACGTGCGATAGATCCTATATGCGAGAGATCCTATATGCGAGAGATCCTATATGCGACAGATGGTACGTGCGATAGATCGTACGTGCGAGAGATCCTGTGTGCGAGAGATCCTACGTGCGAGAGATCCTATGTGCGAGAGATCCTACGTGCGAGAGATCCTATATGCGACAGATGGGACGTGCATAGATCCTATATGCGAGAGATCCTACGTGCAATAGATCCTACGTGCGATAGATCCTATATGCGACAGATGGTACGTGCGATAGATCCTATATGCGAGAGATCGTACGTGCGATAGATCGTACGTGCGAGAGATCGTACGTGCGAGAGATCCTATATGCGAAAGATCCTACGTGCGATAAATCCTATATGCGAGAGATCCTACGTGCGAGAGATCCTACGTGCGATAGATCCTATATGCGAGAAATCCTACGTGCGAGATATCCTACGTGCGAGAGATCCTATATGCGACAGATATGCGAGAGATCTTACGTGCAATAGATCGTACGTGCGAGAGATCCTCTGTGCGAGAGATCCTATATGCGACAGATGGTACGTGCGAGAGATCGTACGTGCGAGAGATCCTATGTGCGAGAGATCCTACGTGCGAGAGATCCTGTGTGCGAGAGATCCTACGTGCGAGAGATCCTATATGCGAGAGATCCTACGTGCGAGAGATCCTACGTGCGATAGATCCTATATGCGACAGATGGGACGTGCATAGATCCTATATGCGAGAGATCCTACGTGCGATAGATCCTATATGCGAGAGATCCTACGTGCAATAGATCGTACGTGCGAGAGATCCTATATGCGATAGATCGTACGTGCGAGAGATCCTGTGTGCGAGAGATCCTACGTGCGAGAGATCCTATATGCGAGAGATCCTACGTGCGAGAGATCCTCTGTGCGAGAGATGGGACGTGCATAGATCCTATATGCGAGAGATCCTACGTGCAATAGATCCTACGTGCGATAGATCCTATATGCGAGAGATCCTACGTGCAATAGATCCTACGTGCGATAGATCCTATATGCGAGAGAACCTATATGCGAGAGATCCTATATGCGACAGATGGTACGTGCGATAGATCGTACGTGCGAGAGATCCTGTGTGCGAGAGATCCTACGTGCGAGAGATCCTATGTGCGAGAGATCCTACGTGCGAGAGATCCTATATGCGACAGATGGGACGTGCATAGATCCTATATGCGAGAGATCCTACGTGCAATAGATCCTACGTGCGATAGATCCTATATGCGACAGATGGTACGTGCGATAGATCCTATATGCGAGAGATCGTACGTGCGATAGATCGTACGTGCGAGAGATCGTACGTGCGAGAGATCCTATATGCGAAAGATCCTACGTGCGATAAATCCTATATGCGAGAGATCCTACGTGCGAGAGATCCTACGTGCGATAGATCCTATATGCGAGAAATCCTACGTGCGAGATATCCTACGTGCGAGAGATCCTATATGCGACAGATATGCGAGAGATCTTACGTGCAATAGATCGTACGTGCGAGAGATCCTCTGTGCGAGAGATCCTATATGCGACAGATGATACGTGCGAGAGATCGTACGTGCGAGAGATCCTATGTGCGAGAGATCCTACGTGCGAGAGATCCTGTGTGCGAGAGATCCTACGTGCGAGAGATCCTATATGCGAGAGATCCTACGTGCGAGAGATCCTACGTGCGATAGATCCTATATGCGACAGATGGGACGTACATAGATCCTATATGCGAGAGATCCTACGTGCGATAGATCCTATATGCGAGAGATCCTACGTGCAATAGATCGTACGTGCGAGAGATCCTATATGCGATAGATCGTACGTGCGAGAGATCCTGTGTGCGAGAGATCCTACGTGCGAGAGATCCTATATGCGAGAGATCCTACGTGCGAGAGATCCTCTGTGCGAGAGATGGGACGTGCATAGATCCTATATGCGAGAGATCCTACGTGCAATAGATCCTACGTGCGATAGATCCTATATGCGAGAGATCCTACGTGCAATAGATCCTACGTGCGATAGATCCTATATGCGAGAGATCCTATATGCGAGAGATCCTATATGCGACAGATGGTACGTGCGATAGAT
Source organism: Pristionchus fissidentatus (assembly GCA_036245785.1). Classification (NCBI taxonomy): domain Eukaryota; kingdom Metazoa; phylum Nematoda; class Chromadorea; order Rhabditida; family Neodiplogasteridae; genus Pristionchus; species Pristionchus fissidentatus. The sequence goes on along the minus strand of BTSY01000005.1, from coordinate 25,929,165 downwards.
CGTACGTGCGAGAGATCCTGTGTGCGAGAGATCCTACGTGCGAGAGATCCTATGTGCGAGAGATCCTACGTGCGACAGATCCTATATGCGACAGATGGGACGTGCATAGATCCTATATGCGAGAGATCCTACGTGCAATAGATCCTACGTGCGATAGATCCTATATGCGACAGATGGTACGTGCGATAGATCCTATATGCGAGAGATCGTACGTGCGATAGATCGTACGTGCGAGAGATCGTACGTGCGAGAGATCCTATATGCGAAAGATCCTACGTGCGATAAATCCTATATGCGAGAGATCCTACGTGCGAGAGATCCTACGTGCGATAGATCCTATATGCGAGAAATCCTACGTGCGAGATATCCTACGTGCGAGAGATCCTATATGCGACAGATATGCGAGAGATCTTACGTGCAATAGATCGTAAGTGCGAGAGATCCTCTGTGCGAGAGATCCTATATGCGACAGATGGTACGTGCGAGAGATCGTACGTGCGAGAGATCCTATGTGCGAGAGATCCTACGTGCGAGAGATCCTGTGTGCGAGAGATCCTACGTGCGAGAGATCCTATAAGCTAGAGATCCTACGTGCGAGAGATCCTACGTGCGATAGATCCTATATGCGACATATGGGACGTGCATAGATCTTATATGCGAGAGATCCTACGTGCGATAGATCCTATATGCGAGAGATCCTACGTGCAATAGATCGTACGTGCGAGAGATCCTATATGCGAGAGATCGTACGTGCGAGAGATCGTACGTGCGAGAGATTATATATGCGAAAGATCGTACGTGCGAGAGATCCTATGTGCGAGAGATCCTACGTGCGAGAGATCCTATATGCGACAGATGGGACGTGCATAGATCCTATATGCGAGAGATCCTACGTGCAATAGATCCTACGTGCGATAGATCCTATATGCGACAGATGGTACGTGCGATAGATCCTATATGCGAGAGATCGTACGTGCGATAGATCGTACGTGCGAGAGATCGTACGTGCGAGAGATCCTATATGCGAAAGATCCTACGTGCGATAAATCCTATATGCGAGAGATCCTACGTGCGAGAGATCCTACGTGCGATAGATCCTATATGCGAGAAATCCTACGTGCGAGATATCCTACGTGCGAGAGATCCTATATGCGACAGATATGCGAGAGATCTTACGTGCAATAGATCGTACGTGCGAGAGATCCTCTGTGCGAGAGATCCTATATGCGACAGATGGTACGTGCGAGAGATCGTACGTGCGAGAGATCCTATGTGCGAGAGATCCTACGTGCGAGAGATCCTGTGTGCGAGAGATCCTACGTGCGAGAGATCTTATATGCGAGAGATCCTACGTGCGAGAGATCCTACGTGCGAGAGATCCTATATGCGAGAGATCCTACGTGCGAGAGATCCTACGTGCGATAGATCCTATATGCGACAGATGGGACGTGCATAGATCCTATATGCGAGAGATCCTACGTGCGATAGATCCTATATGCGAGAGATCCTACGTGCAATAGATCGCACGTGCGAGAGATCCTATATGCGATAGATCGTACGTGCGAGAGATCCTGTGTGCGAGAGATCCTACGTGCGAGAGATCCTATATGCGAGAGATCCTACGTGCGAGAGATCCTCTGTGCGAGAGATGGGACGTGCATAGATCCTATATGCGAGAGATCCTACGTGCAATAGATCCTACGTGCGATAGATCCTATATGCGAGAGATCCTACGTGCAATAGATCCTACGTGCGATAGATCCTATATGCGAGAGATCCTATATGCGAGAGATCCTATATGCGACAGATGGTACGTGCGATAGATCGTACGTGCGAGAGATCCTGTGTGCGAGAGATCCTACGTGCGAGAGATCCTATGTGCGAGAGATCCTACGTGCGAGAGATCCTATATGCGACAGATGGGACGTGCATAGATCCTATATGCGAGAGATCCTACGTGCAATAGATCCTACGTGCGATAGATCCTATATGCGACAGATGGTACGTGCGATAGATCCTATATGCGAGAGATCGTACGTGCGATAGATCGTACGTGCGAGAGATCGTACGTGCGAGAGATCCTATATGCGAAAGATCCTACGTGCGATAAATCCTATATGCGAGAGATCCTACGTGCGAGAGATCCTACGTGCGATAGATCCTATATGCGAGAAATCCTACGTGCGAGATATCCTACGTGCGAGAGATCCTATATGCGACAGATATGCGAGAGATCTTACGTGCAATAGATCGTACGTGCGAGAGATCCTCTGTGCGAGAGATCCTATATGCGACAGATGGTACGTGCGAGAGATCCTCTGTGCGAGAGATCCTATATGCGATAGATCGTACGTGCGAGAGATCCTGTGTGCGAGAGATCCTACGTGCGAGAGATCCTATATGCGAGAGATCCTACGTGCGAGAGATCCTCTGTGCGAGAGATGGGACGTGCATAGATCCTATATGCGAGAGATCCTACGTGCAATAGATCCTACGTGCGATAGATCCTATATGCGAGAGATCCTACGTGCAATAGATCCTACGTGCGATAGATCCTATATGCGAGAGATCCTATATGCGAGAGATCCTATATGCGACAGATGGTACGTGCGATAGATCGTACGTGCGAGAGATCCTGTGTGCGAGAGATCCTACGTGCGAGAGATCCTATGTGCGAGAGATCCTACGTGCGAGAGATCCTATATGCGACAGATGGGACGTGCATAGATCCTATATGCGAGAGATCCTACGTGCAATAGATCCTACGTGCGATAGATCCTATATGCGACAGATGGTACGTGCGATAGATCCTATATGCGAGAGATCGTACGTGCGATAGATCGTACGTGCGAGAGATCGTACGTGCGAGAGATCCTATATGCGAAAGATCCTACGTGCGATAAATCCTATATGCGAGAGATCCTACGTGCGAGAGATCCTACGTGCGATAGATCCTATATGCGAGAAATCCTACGTGCGAGATATCCTACGTGCGAGAGATCCTATATGCGACAGATATGCGAGAGATCTTACGTGCAATAGATCGTACGTGCGAGAGATCCTCTGTGCGAGAGATCCTATATGCGACAGATGGTACGTGCGAGAGATCCTCTGTGCGAGAGATCCTATATGCGATAGATCGTACGTGCGAGAGATCCTGTGTGCGAGAGATCCTACGTGCGAGATATCCTATATGCGAGAGATCCTACGTGCGAGAGATCCTCTGTGCGAGAGATGGGACGTGCATAGATCCTATATGCGAGAGATCCTACGTGCAATAGATCCTACGTGCGATAGATCCTATATGCGAGAGATCCTACGTGCAATAGATCCTACGTGCGATAGATCCTATATGCGAGAGATCCTATATGCGAGAGATCCTATATGCGACAGATGGTACGTGCGATAGATCGTACGTGCGAGAGATCCTGTGTGCGAGAGATCCTACGTGCGAGAGATCCTATGTGCGAGAGATCCTACGTGCGATAGATCCTATATGCGAGAGATCGTACGTGCGATAGATCGTACGTGCGAGAGATCGTACGTGCGAGAGATCCTATATGCGAAAGATCCTACGTGCGATAAATCCTATATGCGAGAGATCCTACGTGCGAGAGATCCTACGTGCGATAGATCCTATATGCGATACTTACGTGCTCTCGCACGTACGATCTATTGCACGTAAGATCTCTCGCATATCTGTCGCATATAGGATCTCTCGCACGTAGGATATCTCGCACGTAGGATTTCTCGCATATAGGATTTATCGCACGTAGGATCTTTCGCATATAGGATCTCTCGCACGTACGATCTCTCGCACGTACGATCTATCGCACGTACGATCTCTCGCATATAGGATCTATCGCACGTACCATCTGTCGCATATAGGATCTATCGCACGTAGGATCTATTGCACGTAGGATCTCTCGCATATAGGATCTATGCACGTCCCATCTGTCGCATATAGGATCTCTCGCACGTAGGATCTCTCGCACATAGGATCTCTCGCACGTAGGATCTCTCGCACACAGGATCTCTCGCACGTACGATCTATCGCACGTACCATCTGTCGCATATAGGATCTCTCGCATATAGGATCTCTCGCATATAGGATCTATCGCACGTAGGATCTATTGCACGTAGGATCTCTCGCATATAGGATCTATCGCACGTAGGATCTATTGCACGTAGGATCTCTCGCATATAGGATCTATGCACGTCCCATCTCTCGCACAGAGGATCTCTCGCACGTAGGATCTCTCGCATATAGGATCTCTCGCACGTAGGATCTCTCGCACACAGGATCTCTCGCACGTACGATCTATCGCATATAGGATCTCTCGCACGTACGATCTATTGCACGTAGGATCTCTCGCATATAGGATCTATCGCACGTAGGATCTCTCGCATATAGGATCTATGCACGTCCCATCTGTCGCATATAGGATCTATCGCACGTAGGATCTCTCGCACGTAGGATCTCTCGCATATAGGATCTCTCGCACGTAGGATCTCTCGCACGTAGGATCTCTCGCATATAAGATCTCTCGCACGTAGGATCTCTCGCACACAGGATCTCTCGCACGTAGGATCTCTCGCACATAGGATCTCTCGCACGTACGATCTCTCGCACGTACCATCTGTCGCATATAGGATCTCTCGCACAGAGGATCTCTCGCACGTACGATCTATTGCACGTAAGATCTCTCGCATATCTGTCGCATATAGGATCTCTCGCACGTAGGATATCTCGCACGTAGGATTTCTCGCATATAGGATCTATCGCACGTAGGATCTCTCGCACGTAGGATCTCTCGCATATAGGATTTATCGCACGTAGGATCTTTCGCATATAGGATCTCTCGCACGTACGATCTCTCGCACGTACGATCTATCGCACGTACGATCTCTCGCATATAGGATCTATCGCACGTACCATCTGTCGCATATAGGATCTATCGCACGTAGGATCTATTGCACGTAGGATCTCTCGCATATAGGATCTATGCACGTCCCATCTGTCGCATATAGGATCTCTCGCACGTAGGATCTCTCGCACATAGGATCTCTCGCACGTACGATCTTTCGCATATATAATCTCTCGCACGTACGATCTCTCGCACGTACGATCTCTCGCATATAGGATCTCTCGCACGTACGATCTATTGCACGTAGGATCTCTCGCATATAGGATCTATCGCACGTAGGATCTCTCGCATATAAGATCTATGCACGTCCCATCTGTCGCATATAGGATCTATCGCACGTAGGATCTCTCGCACGTAGGATCTCTAGCTTATAGGATCTCTCGCACGTAGGATCTCTCGCACACAGGATCTCTCGCACGTAGGATCTCTCGCACATAGGATCTCTCGCACGTACGATCTCTCGCACGTACCATCTGTCGCATATAGGATCTCTCGCACAGAGGATCTCTCGCACGTACGATCTATTGCACGTAAGATCTCTCGCATATCTGTCGCATATAGGATCTCTCGCACGTAGGATATCTCGCACGTAGGATTTCTCGCATATAGGATCTATCGCACGTAGGATCTCTCGCACGTAGGATCTCTCGCATATAGGATTTATCGCACGTAGGATCTTTCGCATATAGGATCTCTCGCACGTACGATCTCTCGCACGTACGATCTATCGCACGTACGATCTCTCGCATATAGGATCTATCGCACGTACCATCTGTCGCATATAGGATCTATCGCACGTAGGATCTATTGCACGTAGGATCTCTCGCATATAGGATCTATGCACGTCCCATCTGTCGCATATAGGATCTCTCGCACGTAGGATCTCTCGCACATAGGATCTCTCGCACGTAGGATCTCTCGCACACAGGATCTCTCGCACGTACGATCTATCGCACGTACCATCTGTCGCATATAGGATCTCTCGCATATAGGATCTCTCGCATATAGGATCTATCGCACGTAGGATCTATTGCACGTAGGATCTCTCGCATATAGGATCTATCGCACGTAGGATCTATTGCACGTAGGATCTCTCGCATATAGGATCTATGCACGTCCCATCTCTCGCACAGAGGATCTCTCGCACGTAGGATCTCTCGCATATAGGATCTCTCGCACGTAGGATCTCTCGCACACAGGATCTCTCGCACGTACGATCTATCGCATATAGGATCTCTCGCACGTACGATCTATTGCACGTAGGATCTCTCGCATATAGGATCTATCGCACGTAGGATCTCTCGCATATAGGATCTATGTACGTCCCATCTGTCGCATATAGGATCTATCGCACGTAGGATCTCTCGCACGTAGGATCTCTCGCATATAGGATCTCTCGCACGTAGGATCTCTCGCACACAGGATCTCTCGCACGTAGGATCTCTCGCACATAGGATCTCTCGCACGTACGATCTCTCGCACGTACCATCTGTCGCATATAGGATCTCTCGCACAGAGGATCTCTCGCACGTACGATCTATTGCACGTAAGATCTCTCGCATATCTGTCGCATATAGGATCTCTCGCACGTAGGATATCTCGCACGTAGGATTTCTCGCATATAGGATCTATCGCACGTAGGATCTCTCGCACGTAGGATCTCTCGCATATAGGATTTATCGCACGTAGGATCTTTCGCATATAGGATCTCTCGCACGTACGATCTCTCGCACGTACGATCTATCGCACGTACGATCTCTCGCATATAGGATCTATCGCACGTACCATCTGTCGCATATAGGATCTATCGCACGTAGGATCTATTGCACGTAGGATCTCTCGCATATAGGATCTATGCACGTCCCATCTGTCGCATATAGGATCTGTCGCACGTAGGATCTCTCGCACATAGGATCTCTCGCACGTAGGATCTCTCGCACACAGGATCTCTCGCACGTACGATCTATCGCACGTACCATCTGTCGCATATAGGATCTCTCGCATATAGGTTCTCTCGCATATAGGATCTATCGCACGTAGGATCTATTGCACGTAGGATCTCTCGCATATAGGATCTATCGCACGTAGGATCTATTGCACGTAGGATCTCTCGCATATAGGATCTATGCACGTCCCATCTCTCGCACAGAGGATCTCTCGCACGTAGGATCTCTCGCATATAGGATCTCTCGCACGTAGGATCTCTCGCACACAGGATCTCTCGCACGTACGATCTATCGCATATAGGATCTCTCGCACGTACGATCTATTGCACGTAGGATCTCTCGCATATAGGATCTATCGCACGTAGGATCTCTCGCATATAGGATCTATGCACGTCCCATCTGTCGCATATAGGATCTATCGCACGTAGGATCTCTCGCACGTAGGATCTCTCGCATATAGGATCTCTCGCACGTAGGATCTCTCGCACACAGGATCTCTCGCACGTAGGATCTCTCGCACATAGGATCTCTCGCACGTACGATCTCTCGCACGTACCATCTGTCGCATATAGGATCTCTCGCACAGAGGATCTCTCGCACGTACGATCTATTGCACGTAAGATCTCTCGCATATCTGTCGCATATAGGATCTCTCGCACGTAGGATATCTCGCACGTAGGATTTCTCGCATATAGGATCTATCGCACGTAGGATCTCTCGCACGTAGGATCTCTCGCATATAGGATTTATCGCACGTAGGATCTTTCGCATATAGGATCTCTCGCACGTACGATCTCTCGCACGTACGATCTATCGCACGTAGGATCTCTCGCACGTAGGATCTCTAGCTTATAGGATCTCTCGCACGTAGGATCTCTCGCACACAGGATCTCTCGCACGTAGGATCTCTCGCACATAGGATCTCTCGCACGTACGATCTCTCGCACGTACCATCTGTCGCATATAGGATCTCTCGCACAGAGGATCTCTCGCACGTACGATCTATTGCACGTAAGATCTCTCGCATATCTGTCGCATATAGGATCTCTCGCACGTAGGATATCTCGCACGTAGGATTTCTCGCATATAGGATCTATCGCACGTAGGATCTCTCGCACGTAGGATCTCTCGCATATAGGATTTATCGCACGTAGGATCTTTCGCATATAGGATCTCTCGCACGTACGATCTCTCGCACGTACGATCTATCGCACGTACGATCTCTCGCATATAGGATCTATCGCACGTACCATCTGTCGCATATAGGATCTATCGCACGTAGGATCTATTGCACGTAGGATCTCTCGCATATAGGATCTATGCACGTCCCATCTGTCGCATATAGGATCTCTCGCACGTAGGATCTCTCGCACATAGGATCTCTCGCACGTAGGATCTCTCGCACACAGGATCTCTCGCACGTACGATCTATCGCACGTACCATCTGTCGCATATAGGATCTCTCGCATATAGGATCTCTCGCATATAGGATCTATCGCACGTAGGATCTATTGCACGTAGGATCTCTCGCATATAGGATCTATCGCACGTAGGATCTATTGCACGTAGGATCTCTCGCATATAGGATCTATGCACGTCCCATCTCTCGCACAGAGGATCTCTCGCACGTAGGATCTCTCGCATATAGGATCTCTCGCACGTAGGATCTCTCGCACACAGGATCTCTCGCACGTACGATCTATCGCATATAGGATCTCTCGCACGTACGATCTATTGCACGTAGGATCTCTCGCATATAGGATCTATCGCACGTAGGATCTCTCGCATATAGGATCTATGTACGTCCCATCTGTCGCATATAGGATCTATCGCACGTAGGATCTCTCGCACGTAGGATCTCTCGCATATAGGATCTCTCGCACGTAGGATCTCTCGCACACAGGATCTCTCGCACGTAGGATCTCTCGCACATAGGATCTCTCGCACGTACGATCTCTCGCACGTACCATCTGTCGCATATAGGATCTCTCGCACAGAGGATCTCTCGCACGTACGATCTATTGCACGTAAGATCTCTCGCATATCTGTCGCATATAGGATCTCTCGCACGTAGGATATCTCGCACGTAGGATTTCTCGCATATAGGATCTATCGCACGTAGGATCTCTCGCACGTAGGATCTCTCGCATATAGGATTTATCGCACGTAGGATCTTTCGCATATAGGATCTCTCGCACGTACGATCTCTCGCACGTACGATCTATCGCACGTACGATCTCTCGCATATAGGATCTATCGCACGTACCATCTGTCGCATATAGGATCTATCGCACGTAGGATCTATTGCACGTAGGATCTCTCGCATATAGGATCTATGCACGTCCCATCTGTCGCATATAGGATCTGTCGCACGTAGGATCTCTCGCACATAGGATCTCTCGCACGTAGGATCTCTCGCACACAGGATCTCTCGCACGTACGATCTATCGCACGTACCATCTGTCGCATATAGGATCTCTCGCATATAGGTTCTCTCGCATATAGGATCTATCGCACGTAGGATCTATTGCACGTAGGATCTCTCGCATATAGGATCTATCGCACGTAGGATCTATTGCACGTAGGATCTCCCGCATATAGGATCTATGCACGTCCCATCTCTCGCACAGAGGATCTCTCGCACGTAGGATCTCTCGCATATAGGATCTCTCGCACGTAGGATCTCTCGCACACAGGATCTCTCGCACGTACGATCTATCGCATATAGGATCTCTCGCACGTACGATCTATTGCACGTAGGATCTCTCGCATATAGGATCTATCGCACGTAGGATCTCTCGCATATAGGATCTATGCACGTCCCATCTGTCGCATATAGGATCTATCGCACGTAGGATCTCTCGCACGTAGGATCTCTCGCATATAGGATCTCTCGCACGTAGGATCTCTCGCACACAGGATCTCTCGCACGTAGGATCTCTCGCACATAGGATCTCTCGCACGTACGATCTCTCGCACGTACCATCTGTCGCATATAGGATCTCTCGCACAGAGGATCTCTCGCACGTACGATCTATTGCACGTAAGATCTCTCGCATATCTGTCGCATATAGGATCTCTCGCACGTAGGATATCTCGCACGTAGGATTTCTCGCATATAGGATCTATCGCACGTAGGATCTCTCGCACGTAGGATCTCTCGCATATAGGATTTATCGCACGTAGGATCTTTCGCATATAGGATCTCTCGCACGTACGATCTCTCGCACGTACGATCTATCGCACGTACGATCTCTCGCATATAGGATCTATCGCACGTACCATCTGTCGCATATAGGATCTATCGCACGTAGGATCTATTGCACGTAGGATCTCTCGCATATAGGATCTATGCACGTCCCATCTGTCGCATATAGGATCTCTCGCACGTAGGATCTCTCGCACATAGGATCTCTCGCACGTAGGATCTCTCGCACACAGGATCTCTCGCACGTACGATCTATCGCACGTACCATCTGTCGCATATAGGATCTCTCGCATATAGGATCTCTCGCATATAGGATCTATCGCACGTAGGATCTATTGCACGTAGGATCTCTCGCATATAGGATCTATCGCACGTAGGATCTATTGCACGTAGGATCTCTCGCATATAGGATCTATGCACGTCCCATCTCTCGCAGAGAGGATCTCTCGCACGTAGGATCTCTCGCATATAGGATCTCTCGCACGTAGGATCTCTCGCACACAGGATCTCTCGCACGTACGATCTATCGCACGTACCATCTGTCGCATATAGGATCTCTCGCATATAGGATCTCTCGCATATAGGATCTATCGCACGTAGGATCTATTGCACGTAGGATCTCTCGCATATAGGATCTCTCGCACGTAGGATCTCTCGCACACAGGATCTCTCGCACGTAGGATCTCTCGCACGTAGGATCTCTCGCACACAGGATCTCTCGCACGTAGGATCTCTCGCACATAGGATCTCTCGCACGTAGGATCTCTCGCACATAGGATCTCTCGCACGTAGGATCTCTCGCACATAGGATCTCTCGCACGTACGATCTCTCGCACGTACGATCTCTCGCACGTACGATCTCTCGCACGTACGATCTCTCGCATATAGGATCTCTCGCACGTACGATCTATTGCACGTAGGATCTCTCGCACACAGGATCTCTCGCACGTAGGATCTCTCGCACATAGGATCTCTCGCACGTAGGATCTCTCGCATATAGGATCTATGCACGTCCCATCTGTCGCATATAGGATCTCTCGCACAGAGGATCTCTCGCACGTACGATCTCTCGCACGTACGATCTCTCGCATATAGGATCTATCGCATATAGGATCTCTCGCACAGAGGATCTCTCGCACGTACGATCTTTCGCATATATAATCTCTCGCACGTACGATCTCTCGCACGTACGATCTCTCGCATATAGGATCTCTCGCACGTACGATCTATTGCACGTAGGATCTCTCGCATATAGGATCTATCGCACGTAGGATCTCTCGCACACAGGATCTCTCGCACGTAGGATCTCTCGCACATAGGATCTCTCGCACGTAGGATCTCTCGCATATAGGATCTATGCACGTCCCATCTGTCGCATATAGGATCTATCGCACGTAGGATCTCTCGCACGTAGGATCTCTCGCATATAGGATCTCTCGCACGTAGGATCTCTCACATATAGGATCCTATGTGATCCTATGTGCATAGGATCCACATAGGATCCTATGTGATCGAGAGATCCTATATGCGAGAGATCCTATGTGCGAGAGATCTTATGTGCGAGAGATCCTATATGCGAGAGATCCTATGTGCGAGAGATCCTACGTGCGAGAGATCCTATATGCGAGAGATCCTATATGCGAGAGATCCTACGTGCGAGAGATCCTATATGCGAGAGATCCTATGTGCGAGAGATCCTAAGTGCGAGAGATCTTATGTGCGAGAGATCCTACGTGCGAGAGATCTTATGTGCGAGAGATCCTATGTGCGAGAGATCTTATGTGTGAGAGATCCTATGTGCGAGAGATCTTATGTGCGAGAGATCCTATATGCGAGAGATCCTACGTGCGAGAGATCCTATATGCGAGAGATCTTATGTGCGAGAGATCCTATGTGCGAGAGATCCTATATGCGAGAGATCCTATGTGCGAGAGATCCTATGTGCGAGAGATCCTATGTGCGAGAGATCCTATGTGCGAGACATCTTATGTGCGAGAGATCCTACGTGCGAGAGATCTTGCGAGAGATCCTATGTGCGAGAGATCCTACGTGCGAGAGATCCTATGTGCGAGAGATCCTACGTGCGAGAGATCCTATATGCGAGAGATCCTATATGCGAGAGATCCTATGTGCGAGAGATCTTATGTGCGAGAGATCCTATGTGCGAGAGATCCTACGTGCGAGAGATCCTATATGCGAGAGATCCTATATGCGAGAGATCCTACGTGCGAGAGATCCTATATGCGAGAGATCCTGTGTGCGAGAGATCCTACGTGCGAGAGATCTTATGTGCGAGAGATCCTATGTGCGAGAGATCTTATGTGCGAGAGATCCTACGTGCGAGAGATCTTATGTGCGAGAGATCCTATGTGCGAGGGATCTTATGTGCGAGAAATCCTATGTGCGAGAGATCCTATATGCGAGAGATCCTATGTGCGAGAGATCGTAAGTGCGAGAGATCCTACGTGCGAGAGATCTTATGTGCGAGAGATCCTATGTGCGATAGATCCTACGTGCGAGAGATCCTACGTGCGAGAGATCCTATATGCGAGAGATCCTATATGCGAGAGATCCTATATGCGAGAGATCCTATGTGCGAGAGATCCTAAGTGCGAGAGATCTTATGTGCGAGAGATCCTCTGTGCGATAGATCCTATGTGCGAAAGATCGTACGTGCGAGAGATCTGTGCGAGAGATCCTATATGCGAGAGATCGTACGTGCGAGAGATCCTATATGCGAGAGATCTGTGCGAGAGATCCTATATGCGAGAGATCGTACGTGCGAGAGATCTTATGTGCGAGAGATCCTACGTGCGAGAGATCTTATGTGCGAGAGATCCTATGTGCGAGAGATCTTATGTGCGAGAGATCCTACGTGCGAGAGATCTTATGTGCGAGAGATCCTATGTGCGAGAGATCTTATGTGCGAGAAATCCTATGTGCGAGAGATCCTACGTGCGAGAGATCCTATATGCGAGAGATCCTATATGCGAGAGATCCTATGTGCGAGAGATCTTATGTGCGAGAGATCCTATGTGCGAGAGATCCTACGTGCGAGAGATCCTATATGCGAGAGATCCTATATGCGAGAGATCCTACGTGCGAGAGATCCTATATGCGAGAGATCCTATGTGCGAGAGATCCTAAGTGCGAGAGATCCTACGTGCGAGAGATCTTATGTGCGAGAGATCCTATGTGCGATAGATCCTACGTGCGAGAGATCCTACGTGCGAGAGATCCTATATGCGAGAGATCCTATGTGCGAGAGATCCTATATGCGAGAGATCCTATGTGCGAGAGATCCTAAGTGCGAGAGATCTTATGTGCGAGAGATCCTCTGTGCGATAGATCCTATGTGCGAAAGATCGTACGTGCGAGAGATCTGTGCGAGAGATCCTATATGCGAGAGATCGTACGTGCGAGAGATCCTATATGCGAGAGATCTGTGCGAGAGATCCTATATGCGAGAGATCGTACGTGCGAGAGATCGTACGTGTGAGAGATCCTCTGTGCGAGAGATCTTATGTGCGAGAGATCCTATGTGCGAGAGATCTTACGTGCGAGAGATCCTACGTGCGAGAGATCCTATATGCGAGAGATCCTATGTGCGAGAGATCCTATATGCGAGAGATCCTATGTGCGAGAGATCCTACGTGCGAGAGATCCTATGTGCGAGAGATCCTACGTGCGAGAGATCCTATGTGCGAGAGATCCTACGTGCGAGAGATCCTATATGCGAGAGATCCTATGTGCGAGAGATCCTACGTGCGAGAGATCCTATATGCGAGAGATCCTATGTGCGAGAGATCCTAAGTGCGAGAGATCTTATGTGCGAGAGATCCTCTGTGCGATAGATCCTATGTGCGAAAGATCGTACGTGCGAGAGATCTGTGCGAGAGATCCTATATGCGAGAGATCGTACGTGCGAGAGATCCTATATGCGAGAGATCTGTGCGAGAGATCCTATATGCGAGAGATCGTACGTGCGAGAGATCGTACGTGTGAGAGATCCTCTGTGCGAGAGATCTTATGTGCGAGAGATCCTATGTGCGAGAGATCTTACGTGCGAGAGATCCTACGTGCGAGAGATCCTATATGCGAGAGATCCTATGTGCGAGAGATCCTATATGCGAGAGATCCTATGTGCGAGAGATCCTACGTGCGAGAGATCCTATGTGCGAGAGATCCTACGTGCGAGAGATCCTATGTGCGAGAGATCCTACGTGCGAGAGATCCTATATGCGAGAGATCCTATGTGCGAGAGATCCTACGTGCGAGAGATCCTATATGCGAGAGATCCTATGTGCGAGAGATCCTAAGTGCGAGAGATCTTATGTGCGAGAGATCCTCTGTGCGATAGATCCTATGTGCGAAAGATCGTACGTGCGAGAGATCTGTGCGAGAGATCCTATATGCGAGAGATCGTACGTGCGAGAGATCCTATATGCGAGAGATCTGTGCGAGAGATCCTATATGCGAGAGATCGTACGTGCGAGAGATCTTATGTGCGAGAGATCCTACGTGCGAGAGATCTTATGTGCGAGAGATCCTATGTGCGAGAGATCTTATGTGCGAGAGATCCTACGTGCGAGAGATCCTATATGCGAGAGATCCTATATGCGAGAGATCCTATGTGCGAGAGATCTTATGTGCGAGAGATCCTATGTGCGAGAGATCCTACGTGCGAGAGATCCTATATGCGATAGATCCTATATGCGAGAGATCCTACGTGCGAGAGATCCTATATGCGAGAGATCCTATGTGCGAGAGATCCTAAGTGCGAGAGATCCTACGTGCGAGAGATCTTACGCACAGAGGATCTCTCACACGTACGATCTCTCGCACGTACGATCTCTCGCATATAGGATCTCTCGCACAGATCTCTCGCATATAGGATCTCTCGCACGTACGATCTCTCGCATATAGGATCTCTCGCACAGATCTCTCGCACGTACGATCTTTCGCACATAGGATCTATCGCACAGAGGATCTCTCGCACATAAGATCTCTCGCACTTAGGATCTCTCGCACATAGGATCTCTCGCATATAGGATCTCTCGCACAGATCTCTCGCACGTACGATCTTTCGCACATAGGATCTATCGCACAGAGGATCTCTCGCATATAAGATCTCTCGCACTTAGGATCTCTCGCACATAGGATCTCTCGCACATAGGATCTCTCGCATATAGGATCTCTCGCACGTAGGATCTCTCGCATATAGGATCTCTCGCATATAGGATCTCTCGCACGTAGGATCTCTCGCACATAGGATCTCTCGCATATACGATCTCTCGCACATAGGATCTCTCGCATATAGGATCTCTCGCACGTAAGATCTCTCGCACATAGGATCTCTCGCACATAAGATCTCTCGCACAGAGGATCTCTCACACGTACGATCTCTCGCACATAAGATCTCTCGCACGTAGGATCTCTCGCAGTTAGGATCTCTCGCACATAGGATCTCTCGCATATAGGATCTCTCGCACAGATCTCTCGCACGTACGATCTTTCGCACATAGGATCTATCGCACAGAGGATCTCTCGCATATAAGATCTCTCGCACTTAGGATCTCTCGCACATAGGATCTCTCGCATATAGGATCTCTCGCATATAGGATCTCTCGCACGTAGGATCTCTCGCACGTAGGATCTATCGCACATAGGATCTCTCGCACATAAGATCTCTCGCACGTAGGATCTCTCGCACTGTCACTTCTCTCTCTCTATCGATAGTATGTTATTCCCTCCAACGGATTCCCCATCATAGTTGCTCGTCAATTTGATCTATGAGTTAACATTATCGTAAATCTGGGTTGCTATGGTCTTATCCCATCCAATTGATCGTTAGATTGTTATATAGTAATGCCGTAAGTATCTCGATAGTAATGCCATAAGCAGATCGAAACCATATGATGTGTGTTTTTTACTTCGAACCGCGGTCACTAATAATTTCACAGTTGCGATACTGTAATCCTAATATCGCACTCTTTGCATTTCACTCTAGAAATATCCTGAATTCTATTGATTGTTCTATGTATAGCCATATGGTAGAAGAGGGTAGATGACATACATTTATCGATCGGACGTTTCGTCAGCTCAGTGACATGTTCATATGATTATCTAGAATGACAACAAATTTGTTTTCTATCTCCCGAGGTTCCCACAATACTCGTCGTTTCCCACAATTCCGTACCTTCGACCCCACTTTCTAGCATTTGCACCCACAAGTTTGGTTGTATTTGTTTTGCCCTTTTCTTCTTTCACACCAAATGTTCTTTTTGTTCGACAACGACTGTAGTAAATCGTGCTCCAATTATAGAACTTTCTATACAAACATATAAAACGTGTGTCGACCGAATTCCCCGATTATGATAAATGTGTTCAATTTATTTATTGTATTGTTCAAGCTGTACACTCTGTGGTTTGTTGAGCCATCCCTTGTGGTGCCCAGGATCAGTATTAGCATATGAGAGGAATCGCGAGAAACTCGAGCATGGCTGGGACGTAGAAATTTATGATTTTAAATTTTTCTGAAAATATGGCCTAAGGTATTTCGAACATCCCTCTATCGAATGGCGTTGTCAGAATTTCGATAAAAAATTTCGCAATCGCGTGAAACACAAACAAACCTGGTGACTCGGCGAAAAAAATTAGTGAGAGGCATGTTCGAAAAATCATAAAATGCTTCAAAATGAAGATAGCGACGAATCTCTCGCACATAGGATCTATTGCACGTAGGATCTCTCGCATATAGGATCTATCGCACGTACGATCTCTCGCACGTACGATATCTCACACATAGGATCTCTCGCACGTAGGATTTCTCGCATATAGGATCTATCGCACGTAGGATCTCTCGCATATAGGATCTCTCGCACAGAGCATCTCTCGCACGTACGACCTTTCGCACGTACGATCTCTCGCACGTACGATATCTCGCATATAGGATCTATCGCACGTCCCATCGGTCGCATATAGGATCTATCGCACGTAGGATCTCTCGCACGTAGGATCTCTCGCATATAGAATCTATCGCACGTAGGATCTCTCGCATATAGGATCTATCGCACGTAGGATCTCTCGCATATAGGATCTCTCGCACAGAGCATCTCTCGCACGTACGATCTTTCGCACGTACGATCTCTCGCACGTACGATCTCTCGCATATAGGATCAATCGCACGTCCCATCGGTCGCATATAGGATCTATCGCACGTAGGATCTCTCGCACGTACGATCTCTCACACATAGTATCTCTCGCACGTAGGATCTCTCGCACGTACGATCTCTCGCACGTACGATCTCTCGCATATAGGATCTATCGCACGTCCCATCGGTCGCATATAGGATCTATCGCACTCAGGATCTCTCGCACGTACGATATCTCGCATATAGGATCTATCGCACGTCCCATCGGTCGCATATAGGATCTATCGCACGTAGGATCTCTCGCATATAGGATCTCTCGCACAGAGCATCTCTCGCACGTACGATCTTTCGCACGTACGATCTCTCGCACGTACGATATCTCGCATATAGGATCTATCGCACGTCCCATCGGTCGCATATAGGATCTATCGCACGTAGGATCTCTCGCACGTAGGATCTCTCGCATATAGAATCTATCGCACGTAGGATCTCTCGCATATAGGATCTCTCGCACGTAGGATCTCTCGCATATAGGATCTCTCGTCCCATCGGTCGCATATAGGATCTATCGCACGTAGGACGTCCCATCGGTCGCATATAGGATCTATCGCACGTAGGATCTCTCGCACGTACGATCTCTCACACATAGGATCTCTCGCACGTAGGATCTCTCGCATATAGGATCTACCGCACGTAGGATCTCTCGCATATAGGATCTATCGCACGTAGGATCTCTCGCATATAGGATCTCTCGCACAGAGCATCTCTCGCACGTACGATCTTTCGCACGTACGATCTCTCGCACGTACGATCTCTCGCATATAGGATCTATCGCACGTCCCATCGGTCGCATATAGGATCTATCGCACTCAGGATCTCTCGCACGTACGATATCTCGCATATAGGATCTATCGCACGTAGGATCTCTCGCATATAGGATCTATCGCACGTAGGATCTCTCGCATATAGGATCTCTCGCACAGAGCATCTCTCGCACGTACGATCTTTCGCACGTACGATCTCTCGCACGTACGATCTCTCGCATATAGGATCTATCGCACGTCCCATCGGTCGCATATAGGATCTATCGCACGTAGGATCTCTCGCACGTACGATCTCTCACACATAGGATCTCTCGCACGTAGGATCTCTCGCATATAGGATCTACCGCACGTAGGATCTCTCGCATATAGGATCTATCGCACGTAGGATCTCTCGCATATAGGATCTCTCGCACAGAGCATCTCTCGCACGTACGATCTTTCGCACGTACGATCTCTCGCACGTACGATCTCTCGCATATAGGATCTATCGCACGTCCCATCGGTCGCATATAGGATCTATCGCACTCAGGATCTCTCGCACGTACGATATCTCGCATATAGGATCTATCGCACGTAGGATCTCTCGCATATAGGATCTATCGCACGTAGGATCTCTCGCATATAGGATCTCTCGCACAGAGCATCTCTCGCACGTACGATCTTTCGCACGTACGATCTCTCGCACGTACGATCTCTCGCATATAGGATCTATCGCACGTCCCATCGGTCGCATATAGGATCTATCGCACGTAGGATCTCTCGCACGTACGATCTCTCACACATAGGATCTCTCGCACGTAGGATCTCTCGCATATAGGATCTACCGCACGTAGGATCTCTCGCATATAGGGAGAGATCCTGAGTGCGATAGATCCTATATGCGACCGATGGGACGTGCGATAGATCCTATATGCGAGAGATCGTACGTGCGAGAGATCGTACGTGCGAAAGATCGTACGTGCGAGAGATGCTCTGTGCGAGAGATCCTATATGCGAGAGATCCTACGTGCGATAGATAATGGTAATGCGAGTAGCTCAAAGGAACAAACAATTGACAGAGGACACTGGGGTCGGAAGGGTTTCAAATTCGGATAAATAATTGAATTTTTTTTATTTTGCATATTCTCGCATCAAGTGTGCAAAATTAAGCGTGTGCAAAATTAAGAGACCTAATCCAATTATTTACTCGGATTTCAAACTCAAGTTTTACAGGGTACTACAGGGGAGAAACAAAAATGTCTGACATGTCTCGGGCGTCGATAAAACATAGTGAAATAAATCCATTCCTTCTTCGATTCTCTCGATATTCAGTCGGTTTCGAATGCCGCACGAATCACATCTGAGTAGAATAAAATTACAATCTCCAATGCGACTTTCGTATTTTCCCTCCTTGTTACTCTTTGAATCAAGAGTAGTGTCGGCAATTTGATTCGTTCTCAAGCGCTCAACAATTTCTTATCTCAGTTCTCCGTGGAGCAATCGACTCAAAACTTCGAATATAACATTTTTCGACCCTTTGCATATATGAACGAAGTTTTGGGTGGATTGCTCCACGGAGAACTGAGATAAGAAATTGCGGGAATTCAAATTTTACCTTATTCATTTCCTTTTTCCGAAAACTAACACCACAAAAGAGAGGGAGTTGGGAGCTCGTAATGGTGCACATCAGTTTCATACGGAAGAGAAACAATTTCATGTTTTTGTATGCAAATTACTTATTTTTTCATCGCCTGTCACTAATTTGCATCTCACAACATAAAATGCTTGAAATATCGAGTCTATGTGTACCTTTGCGACTTTCGATTAGATCTCTAATAGCAAGAAGACAGAAGAAGGATCCATGTGAATCCATCTAAGAAAGAAGGAATCTAATTGCCAACACTAAGGAAGAAAGTACAAAATGAAAGTTCTCACTGCTTTCATAATCGTCCTTTCCAGCATTGAATCGGAGAGAAGAGAAGAAACGACAGAAATCCAAAGGCGACACCTGCACAGTGTCCCGAGTTCTCTCTGAAAAGTGCATCAATTGACACACTCATGGGTCAAATAGGTTCTCGCTAGCGAGGATAGGCAATTTTTCGAATTTTCCATGTATTTCTGACGATTTTTTGATAAATTTATAGAAAATTGTGCAATGAATTGTGCATTTAGGCATTCCTGCACGAAATCCTGCTAGAACCCCATTTGACCAATGGATACACTTTCATGCAATTCTAGAATAGTCAAATGGACCAGCGAGATAACGAACCAATGAGTAGATCGAAATCAGAAGAATGTCCACTCGAACCGATACAATGAAGATAGAAGAAGATCACGACAATTGACTCTGAGTGGATGAAATATGGAGGGTTGAGATCAAGAGTACCTACCATGGTGGACTGAGATTGGAGAGAGTGCATATCCGAAGTTGAGCAGTTTTTGTCCTTCAGTCGTGGCCAGTCTCCATGGGATGAGCACTCCTCCCTCCTTGATCTCATTGAGACAGCCGTACAACTCCTCCGCCTTCTGAAACAAGTTTGTCACGAGTCATCCTTCGAGACTCACGATGAACTATCAGAGAGAACTGAATCAAAAAATGTGCATTGAATTCTAAACATGACTATCTACGACAGGCGCAGGGCGGAAAGCGCAAAGGAAATCCGCTCATGGATTTTTTGCAACCTATGAAGGTGATAGCTGACATGGGAATATTATAAACGGTCAACCATTTGTCTGCCACCGTCAATTCATCCTTTTTTATCCAGAACTGACGGCTTTGATAAGATTATTTCAGTTGAAATCAGTTTGCAAATTTAATTCTGGAACTGTGATTATGCAAACGATATTCCCCAACTACCCTCTATTCATAACCAAAAATAGTGTCCCGATCATTGGTCACAATGGGATTAGAATAGTCGTCTCAACAACACTCATTTCCCTCATTATTGCCTTATGTAAAATAGTGGATGAACGTGAGAATTGGACATGACTGACTTTGAAACAGAGAAATTGGAACTGATTATTTGGGATAAAAAAGGCGCTCGAATGAGTAGATTGGTAATGGTGTAACCACGAAGGTAACTAGATCCGAAGAAGAGATTGGGCCCTCCGGATTGAACTGGCCTATTGTGCGCTGGCCTTAGCAGTGACTCGCTCAGGACTTGGAGCCTAGATAAGGGGATGCCTTTACCTTTTACCTTTTCACCGCTGAGAACAATGCCGAATCTGTATAAACAAATTAATATATTTTGTGGAATAAGATCGGATTTGAGTTCAATGGAAAACGCGACAGGGCATCTGATCAATTGGATTCGACCAGTAGAAATATCGGTTCCAAATTGTTGGTAAAGGCCGGTTCTCGATAAGTCAAATCATTGGTTCCAAGTAGTCAGTTCTGAACCGTTCCAGAACGTCGTGTCCAATTCTCACGTCCCACCACCATTAGCATTTGGCAATAATGAGGGGAATGAGGGTTGTCGAGAAGACTATTCTAATCCCATTGTGACAAATGATCGGAGTACAATTTGTGGCTATGAAATGAGTGGTTTTTATTAGGCCGCTCATTCTACAGTATAATGATATTTCTGTTGAGTGGAGTTTTGGTTGATTTACGTTCATTTCGACAGAACATCTCATCATATCAGGCACCAGAAAAATGGAATTTTAATGAAAATTTGCGAGATTCGATTTTTTTTAAATTTTCTGTTCATCGAAAAGTGCAGAAGGGCACAGTTAAAAGTATTACTACTAGGCTGTTGCAAAAGTCTTGTCGCGTTTCGGGGTACTAACATATTTATCCCTATCATCTTCAAAGATGAACCAATGAACTTGGGAATAGTCTACGTTCACATCAGTAGTACCCCTCTATAATTCGCACAACTTATGGGTACCACCCTCATAGAACGCCGGGGTCTGTAATTTGAAATTTGAAGAAGCCGGTCTACTCGTTTACGATATCGACTCGGGTTTTGAAGTTCTGTTCTCTGAGGAAGTTGGTGATGGTGGGGAACAAGTTATTTTCTGAGAGGGTAGTGTCTGGCGACTAAGAAGGATATATTAGGATGGTGCTGCCATACGCCGCCAATTCAGAATTGGTTGTCCTCGCAGTAAGGGGTAGAGCAGTGCCATTTTGACAGTAAACATTTGCCCACAATCTGCGTCTCTTAACGACTTTGATCTTGCCTTATTATATATCAATGGTGTACACCTGTGCCATGATAGTGGTACCTTCGAGTAGGAGCTCCCACTCCTGAGCGCCCCGGGCGATCCACGAATTTCTCAACATCTTTTTTTGGCTACCGAAAACTGTGTTTGGGAACATCGTCTGCCTTCTAATCTGCATCAATACTCTGGTATTTCGGTACAACGTTTTTACACTGTACCCATGCATACTCCCCGTCACCATTTGGTCCAGATAGTTGAAGGCCCTGTGGAAAATTAGGAAAATCAAATACATATCCACCCTCGAAAAAGTGACTGCATCCGAGAATTCGTAGTAAATCAACGGTCCCATATTTTACTTCGTTCCAATTT
The DNA here is from genome assembly GCA_036245785.1 of Pristionchus fissidentatus. Taxonomy (NCBI): domain Eukaryota; kingdom Metazoa; phylum Nematoda; class Chromadorea; order Rhabditida; family Neodiplogasteridae; genus Pristionchus; species Pristionchus fissidentatus. The sequence goes on along the minus strand of BTSY01000005.1, from coordinate 25,906,593 downwards.
CGTGAATTCCCCAATGTATGGTGGTAAAGTCTGCCTCGAGTGTGTCGCCCAGTTTGCGCATGATTTTATAGGGGTCTGTTTCTTGCTTTGTGCACAGAGTGCCGAAACACAGATTGAGGATTTTCCGGATCTGACCTCTTCGGCCAGAGAAAAGTCCATATTCTCGATAGCGAGAGTCCAACTTTTCACGATTTGCAAAGAGGTTGCATATGACTGATGACTTACATCCGCGTTCAAATTCGGGTGACTTTGAGCCAGACAGGAAGACGAACAAAACTACCTCCCAAAAGTTGTGAGGGACGTTAGCAAAACAATTCGTATTTCTCCATCAGAGAACTAGAAGGGACTAATCATAACCGTGCTTTAGAGAGAAGGTATGGACCCCCTTCTACTGTATACTGGAAGGCACATTACAAAAAGAAACAGAGCCGAGATAACCCGCGAAAGTGAACGCTCAAAAAACGACAGGACTTTTGCAACAGCCTGATAGTATAAGTCAGGGATATTGTCAGTGAATAAATCGTGCACTAGTACATCTCGATAGCTTCGCATTCGACATCGTTATTTGAAATAGTTGGGAGACTACTTGTTCCGGACTTTCTGAATTTGGAGAACCATAACTTGTGCAATAAATGTAGCAGCGTCTCATACTCACCACTAAAAGAGGACTGTTGAATCTATAATTGTTTCTAACTCTGGAAAAAATTGTTACCGCCAAGATAACAATATACTTTTCACAAGACTTTTTGAATAAATTGTATACCTATGGACATCTCTAGTCACATGTTATGACTATGCGACTATGAGACGCCAAGCGTTGTATATCTATAAGGCTGTTGCATAACAGGGCTGTGCGGCAAGGCCCTTGCCGGTTGCCGAAGTTGCCGAAATTGCCGGACTTTCGTTGCCGAAATTTCTTGCCGGCAACGGCAATCAAATATTTTGAAATAAAATATATGAGACGAATCGCGAGAGAATCGACCAGAGCGCGGAACTAGAAAATTTTTCTCTTCGATTTCCCTGTAAATATAATTCAAGGTACTTTCAATCGTGCTCTATTTGATAGCGTTTTCCGTTTTTCGAGATAGGCCTTATTTTTCGAGTACGCGAGTAACAAAGTTTTTCATTAAATAGAGAAATGGATTCTCCACAATTCCTATATTTTCACGTGACATTTTAATTTTTTTCGATTTTGCAGTATTTTATAGGGTGAAAAGTGCCGTAAAAAGTGCAATCGGAAAAACTTCAATTTCCCTCTATGCAAATTTTGTAGAGACCAATTTTATGTATTTAAAAAATCAACTTTCAGCCAAATCGGTAGGTGCAAACAAAATCGGCCTCAGGTGAAGATTTTTTCAAAAAAATCGATTTTTTGAAACATTTGTTTGTGATACTTTAAAATGGCACTTTTGCGGTCGAAACTGACTAATACCATCGGAAAACATTTTAGAAACTCTAATTTAGAGAATACTAATTGATTTGACTCGAGGAAATCGATTTTCCGGATTATGGAGCGACAATATTTCGATCGATAAAACTAACGTTCCGGAAGAGTGGCATGTGTCATATCGACTTGAATCATGAACATATGTCGGTAGGAGACAGCCCATGTAGTTATACAAAAACAGCGCCAGCAGAAATTGAGTTATTTAATTTTTAAGGTTTTTGAAAATTTTACAGAATATCACATGTCCGTTCGTTTGGTGGACACGATCTGACGTGCCAGGAGTACTGTGCCAACTATGCTGAACAACTTTGCTTTTTAGAGCTAGTTGATATCTTTTCATAGAAAGAAGCTAGAGATTCTTGAAAAGTGGCTCTAGCGTCTTTCTGACGGACGAGATTGACGGGAGCGCGTGCTCTAACACCCCTCGCACCCTCTCATTTTCACACACTCTCTCGCTTTGTTAGACTCTTTTTGATCGAATTTTCTTTCGCCATGATATTTCTTAGAGAATTTAGTTTACATACGACTGGAAAAGTAGAGTTTACGGATATTACGCCATTTTGAACAATAATGGTGTTGAACCAGAAGAGCGCGTGGAAATGAGAGGGTGCGAGGGGTGTTAGAGCGCGCGCTCCCTTCAGTCTCGTCCGTCAAAAAGACGCTAGAGCCACTTTTCAAGAATCTCTAGCTTCTTTCTATGAAAAGATATCAACTAGCTCTAAAAAGCAAAGTTGTTCAGCATAGTTAGCACAGTACTCCTGGCACGTCAGATCGTGTCCACCAAACGAACGGACATGTGATATTCTATAAACTTTTCAAAAACCTTAAAAATTAAATAACTCAATTTCTGCTGGCGCCGTTTTTGTATAACTACATGGGCTGTCTCCTACCGACATATGTTCATAATTCAAGTCGATATGGCACATTCCACACTTCCGGAACGTTAGTTTTATCGATCGAAATATTGTCGCTCCATTATCCGGAAAATCGATGTCCTCGAGTCAAATCAATTAGTATTCTCTAACTTAGAGTTACTAAAATGTTTTCCGATGGTATTATTAAGTTTCGACCGCAAAAGTGCCATTTTAAAGTATCACAAACAAATGTTTCAAAAAATCGATTTTTTTGAAAAAATCTTCACCTGAGGCCGATTTTGTTTGCACCTACCGATTTGGCTGAAAGTTGATTTTTTAAATACATAAAATTGGTCTCTACAAAATGTGCATAGAGGGAAATTGAAGTTTTTCCGATTGCACTTTTTACGGCACTTTCCACCCTATAAAATACTGCAAAATCGAAAAAAATTAAAATGTCACGTGAAAATATAGGAATTGTGGAGAATCCATTTCTCTATTTAATGAAAAAAAATTGGAACTCCATATCTCAATTTTAAAGTGAGTTATGAAATTTCTACGGAAGCACACTCGGGTGCAAAATCCGAAGGACCGTCACTTTGTTACTCGCGTACTCGAAAAATAAGGCCTATCTCGAAAAACGGAAAACGCTATCAAATAGAGCACGATTGAAAGTACCTTGAATTATATTTACAGGGAAATCGAAGAGAAAAATTTTCTAGTTCCGCATACCCCCCTCAAATGGTCGATTTTCTCGCGATTCCTCTCATATAAAAATTAAGAAAAATGTCAAAATTCAAGAAGAAAGATATGTATTCGTTATCTGAACTAGCAGGGTGTGTTGAGGTTAAACTACGTTATGGTAGGGTGCGCACTACGTTTTCAAAGTATGGTTCAGGGGGGGGGGGGGGGCATTCAGTTGCAGGGCACAATTCGGTCCAGGGGGAGCTTTGCAGCCGACTCCAGGCTCAGTCCAGGGAAAACTCGGTAGCAGGCTCCAAGTTCGTTCCAAAGGGAGCTCTGTAGCCGGCTCCAAATTCGGTCCAGGGGGAGCTCTGTAGCCGGCTCCAAATTCGGTCCAGGGGGAGCTCGGTAGCTGGCTTCAAGATCGGTCCAGGGGGAGCTCGATGGCCGGCTCCAAGTTCGGTCCAGCGGGAGCTACGCCACTTCGTGGCTCCATGGCAACTTTTTTCGATCGCTCTCAGCCTCACGAGCCTTTCACAACGGAAACGCAGGATACAGTGCGTTCAGAACTTTTAGAACAATTTCGGAGACGTTTCCTGTGTGTCCCCTACGCTCTCTGAATAATATTGGAAATTTTTCGAAATTTTCGAGTTTTCACGTTAAAACGTGTTACAACACGTTCAGACACGTTTGTGACATCGCAAAACACTTTTCTTCTGATCCCCTACGCTCTATGAATCATTTGGAAAGTTTTCGAAATTTTCGATTTTTCACGTTAGAACGTGTCAGAACACGTTTAGACACGTTTCTGATATCGCAAAACACTTTTCGTCTGATCCCCTACGCTCTCTGAATCATTTTGGAACTTTTTGAAATTTTCGATTTTTGACGTTAAAACCTGTCAGAACACGTTCAGACACGTTTCTGACATCGCAAAACACATTTCCTGTGATCCCCGACACTCACCGGTGCGTTTGGAGGAAGTTCGAAAATTCAGATTTTTCATGTTAAAACTCGGCAAAACAGGTGAAAACGTGTTTCACGGTACTCAAAAACGTGTTAGAACAGTTTCTGGCACTCGCGAAAAATGCGGCAAAAGGTTTGCCCGCGGCGGGGGTCGAACCTGCGTCGCTCGGATTGCTAGTCAAGCGCGTAACCCACTTAGCTATGGATTTTGTTTAAATATTTTTTTAAAAAGTTTACTTTTGTGGATACGCATATGATAGTGAAGAGAGTGTGAGAACTGATTTTATTAAGATTTTCCGTATACTTTTTCGTTTTTGACTTCCTGCCAGAAACTTTTAAATTCTCTATTTTTCACAGATTGTGCGCAACTGCTGTGCGATGTAGTAGGACGAGGGAAAATTTTGCAGGACCTCTAGTAGTATTGAAAATTAAGTGAGAAACTATTTTTGAAGAATAACTCTGCTGCGTGAACTCTGATCAAAAAAGCTCCGAAAGTGAAAAATAGTTGTATTTCGATGGGCTCTCGATTGCACTAAGAATCGGAAAGATTCCATTCGATTTGACAAAAAAGTTTTGTGACGTCACAAGTACCAATATTTTATGCCCTGAGGCGTAGAAGCATTTTTGAACTTCCGGAATGACACGGTCTTAACTCTCATCAAATGCACTACAACATAGCGTTGTCAGTCTTCAATCGGAAATTTCGTCAACTGCCAGCTTCCTGAACAAATATGTCGAACCACTCAGATAGTCTCTCATATAGTGTCACACGTTTTTTTTGTAGAAGTTCCAAAGTAATGTTCTCGATGATGTCAAAGAACTTTGTGTCTTGTTTTTGTTCAATCTGTTAAAATTTATTTTTGATTTTTCGGTGACATCAAGGCACAGCCAAATGAAACTACTATTGGATTTTGTAATTCGACAGTCCTACTACCATCTGCTATGGGCGCAATGCGTAGTTATTTGAAGGAAGCAAAATGGGAATGTTAAAAGTTCACTTCCAAAATCGGTAAAGACTTATGCAACAGGGGTGTGCGGCAAGGGCTTTTTTCGGCAATCGGCAATTGCCGGCAACTGCCGACATGAAAATTCGGCAATTTCGGCAAGTTTCGGCAATGCTCAAAATCGTACAAAGCGACTATCTGATGTTGTTTTTGATAATTTATGCCTCTAATTTTAACAACGAATAACAATACAATTAACAGAGGTGACAACCGTTTGATTTTTTTTTCTTCGAAACCTTCGAAAAGATAAATTCCTAAAGACTATTATTTCAGAACGTCTGTCTGTCTGTGTGTGTGTGTCTGTCCGTGTGTGTGTCCGTGTGTTCAAACTTTATTTTGCTGAATAACTCGGGAACGAAGAAAGATTTCGACACACTCTCTTCACTATCATATGCGTATCCACAAAAGTAAACTTTTTAAAAAAATATTTAAACAAAATCCATAGCTAAGTGGGTTACGCGCTTGACTAGCAATCCGAGCGACGCAGGTTCGACCCCCGCCGCGGGCAAACCTTTTGCCGCATTTTTCGCGAGTGCCAGAAACTGTTCTAACACGTTTTTGAGTACCGTGAAACACGTTTTCACCTGTTTTGCCGAGTTTTAACATGAAAAATCTAAATTTTCGAACTTCCTCCAAACGCACCGGTGAGTGTCGGGGATCACAGGAAATGTGTTTTGCGATGTCAGAAACGTGTCTGAACGTGTTCTGACAGGTTTTAACGTCAAAAATCGAAAATTTCAAAAAGTTCCAAAATGATTCAGAGAGCGTAGGGGATCAGACGAAAAGTGTTTTGCGATATCAGAAACGTGTCTAAACGTGTTCTGACACGTTCTAACGTGAAAAATCGAAAATTTCGAAAACTTTCCAAATGATTCATAGAGCGTAGGGGATCAGAAGAAAAGTGTTTTGCGATGTCACAAACGTGTCTGAACGTGTTGTAGCACGTTTTAACGTGAAAACTCGAAAATTTCGAAAAATTTCCAATATTATTCAGAGAGCGTAGGGGACACACAGGAAACGTCTCCGAAATTGTTCTAAAAGTTCTGAACGCACTGTATCCTGCGTTTCCGTTGTGAAAGGCTCGTGAGGCTGAGAGCGATCGAAAAAAGTTGCCATGGAGCCACGAAGTGGCGTAGCTCCCGCTGGACCGAACTTGGAGCCGGCCATCGAGCTCCCCCTGGACCGATCTTGAAGCCAGCTACCGAGCTCCCCCTGGACCGAATTTGGAGCCGGCTACAGAGCTCCCCCTGGACCGAATTTGGAGCCGGCTACAGAGCTCCCCTTGGAACGAACTTGGAGCCTGCTACCGAGTTTTCCCTGGACTGAGCCTGGAGTCGGCTGCAAAGCTCCCCCTGGACCGAATTGTGCCCTGCAACTGAATGCCCCCCCCTGAACCATACTTTGAAAACGTAGTGCGCACCCTACCATAACGTAGTTTAACCTCAACTGCCAGCACTATTTCGATCCGCTCAGATAGTCTCTCATATGAAGTGCACGTTCACCCTCTGGTGAGAACAGAGTGATAAGATTCTTAGTTTCGGAGTTACAGATCTTCAAAGTAGAACATCGAAAAAAGAATGAGGCTTGAATGATCTCAAATGAGTTTTTCTACAGTTATGTTGCTGGGATCTAGTAAAGCGCGTTTGTCTCATTGACACTTCAACTTCCTACCACGAAAGTGCTTTCGAGTTATCACCTTCTCATCGCATTTCAAAATGAGAAACTTTAACATTTCACGTTGCACAAATTTTCGTTGACTGAGCAACATTAGGTATCTTCACTGGGGTCCCACTACTAGTCCTGCATTCAGTATATACCACTCATCACGAAAACCACTTCTTTCTGATCGTACCTCTTTCCGCCAAGGAAAATCAATACAAAACAAAAGTGGTCATGGACCCGAACATGTGAACTTCGATGGTGACCTTCTTTCGCCAATACGAACCATAGGCCAAATGGGTTTTTCGCAAGTTCGCAATTAGCATAGGGCGGGGGATGTAGACAGAGGCCTTCCTGTGTCTGTCCTGCACGCTCTCGCTAGGTTAATCCGGTTTATATGCAAAGTGCAGAAGTGCCTATCTTCGCACGCGAAGACCTATTTGACCCATGATACGAACAGTTAGCCACAAACTAGTGGGCGATGAAAAGAGGAATACTTACTGTATATAAATATAGTAGAAAAAAATTGAAAAGAATGCGCGTCGTCCAAACCCGTTCATAAATTGGCAGTTGTCAAAATCGGCAAAGACTTATGCAACAGCCTTATATGAACCCGATAGAGAGTGAAATGAAACCAAAGATAAAAGTTGTAACTTTACATTCCTCCTACAACATATGAGACGAATCGCGAGAGAATCAACCACCAATGCCCCCTTGGAGAAAATAGAAATTCATCGTCTTTAAAACAGACGAAAAAAAAATTATTTAAGTACTAAAAACAAGGCGGTTCGTACTGCGTTTACCTTTTTTTATTTAAAAAAATTGTTCGCGAGCTGTAAAGCCTCAAAGATGTAGAGAAAACAATAGAGAAAACACTGAAAACCACACCTCGCGTAATTGATCAGAACTAGCTTCAAAATTGAGATAGAAACTTTTTTTTTAAAAAGGGAATTGAAGAGCAATAGATACTCTAAAATTGTCCCCATTATGTCATAACCCTGCCTGTGAAACCCGGGTCAGACTGGTTGGTCATCGGCAAAATGGCCATAACTCGAACAAAACAAAAAAAATTATTTTTTGGTTATGCACAAGTTGTAGGTCATATATATTAGTATTTAGTCCCCACGTCTTAGGTTTTTCGACCTCTGCCAAAAAATGCGGGCTCGATTTAGTGGAGGCTTGTCGTAGTGACCTACCGAAAAATGATCTCTCCTGATCTTAATTTCAACTCATTTTCAAGAGAATATTGTAAAAATAAACTAGAATCACGTTATGGTTGCTCATTTGCCTCAGAAATGCTGTAGTTAGCTGAAACACGAATGTGAAGGGCGACATTTCAAAAATCAGAAAATTTGTTTTTTTCTTGTTGCAGGCATGTCTATATGAGAGGGATCACGAGAGAATCGACTATTTGACGGTTGGCGGCAGTAGAATTTTTTTGTCACCGAATTAGCTCTAAAGAAGATGCAAGATACTTTCCACCGTGCTCTATTTGATGGCGTTTACCTTTTTTTTCGTTAAACGTCCTATGCTTCGAGTACGCGCGTTTCAAATGACGGTCCTCGGCATTTCGACTCCTAATGCGTCTCAGTAGAATTTTCATATATTTTTTTAAAAGAGATATGAAGTTCTATTTTTTTACTAGATAGAGGAATAGATTCTGCGTACTTTTGCAACAACAAAAAAAAATTTTCAACTTTTTTTGACAATTCACTATGTGAAAACCGTCGTAACTTTGCTAATCGGAAAAAGAATCATACGGCTCTATGTGAAATTTGTAGAGCATAATTATGATTAATTTTTATGCACATATTAGCCAGATCGAGGCATGTGAAAAAACGGCGCTGCTTTAAGTATCGGATGTGCAATACGACCTACCTGGAAAAAATACTTTCGACCATTGAACCTGTCTCAAATTAAACCAAAACTATTGTAATTACTCAATAATGAATTGCAAAAAAATCTTTATGGCAGTATGATTATCGATTTGATGCCAAAAATATGAAAATCGATATTTCTCTTCAAAAATCTCCCGATGAGTAAAACTTTCGCTAATGTGGTATTGCATGTGCTATAATGATAGAAAACTTAAATGTATGCTGGTGCGACATGCCTCATTTGGTAAGACAAAAACGGCGCATATGAAAATTGGGTTATTTATCTTGGAAGATTCGAGAAATATCGACGTGGTCTGCATATGACGATGTCCGCGATAGATTCAACAAATCTCCAACAGGGCTCCGCACAGCGAAAAAATGAAATCTCTCCCAAACATGCCCCTAGGGGTAGTTTTCGATGCTCTACAACGTGGAGTCTTTCATTTTTTCATGAATTTGACTTTTGGCGCCGCGCCAAAATACAGTGAAATCACTTTTTCCAATATTTCTCCTTCAGTGTTGCAGCTAGAGAGTCGAAATCTCACGTGTACTATCAGAATTTGATGGCGAATCTCGCTATGTAATTCATTTGTCGCTAATTAGCTTAATTAGCCTGTAATTACGCGTTTTTGATCCGATAAAGTGTGAACGTCGTGACATAGCTCATTCGAACCGCCGAGACGCTGATTCTAGGGATATTTTTTATGTGGCAAACGTACCTACGCAACTATGTTTTTCGTTCGATGTTTTGTCTGAAAGAGTTGGAAAAGGGTGTTTTAGTGCATGAAAAAAATGAAATAACATTTTAAAGTGCTATTAATCGCAAAATAATACCACATTCGGTGACAAAAAAATTCTACTGCCGCCAACCGTCAAATAGTCGATTCTCTCGTGATCCCTCTCATATAGACATGCCTGCAACAAGAAAAAAACAAATTTTCTGATTTTTGAAATGTCGCCCTTCACATTCGTGTTTCAGCTAACTACAGCATTTCTGAGGCAAATGAGCAACCATAACGTGATTCTAGTTTATTTTTACAATATTCTCTTGAAAATGAGTTGAAATTAAGATCAGGAGAGATCATTTTTCGGTAGGTCACTACGACAAGCCTCCACTAAATCGAGCCCGCATTTTTTGGCAGAGGTCGAAAAACCTAATACGTGGGGACTAAATACTAATATATATGACCTACAACTTGTGCATAACCAAAAAATAATTTTTTTTGTTTTGTTCGAGTTATGGCCATTTTGCCGATGACCAACCAGTCTGACCCGGGTTTCACAGGCAGGGTTATGACATAATGGGGACAATTTTAGAGTATCTATTGCTCTTCAATTCCCTTTTTAAAAAAAAAGTTTCTATCTCAATTTTGAAGCTAGTTCTGATCAATTACGCGAGGTGTGGTTTTCAGTGTTTTCTCTATTGTTTTCTCTACATCTTTGAGGCTTTACAGCTCGCGAACAATTTTTTTAAATAAAAAAGGTAAACGCAGTACGAACCGCCTTGTTTTTAGTACTTAAATAATTTTTTTTTCGTCTGTTTTAAAGACGATGAATTTCTATTTTCTCCAAGGGGGCATTGGTGGTTGATTCTCTCGCGATTCGTCTCATATGTTGTAGGAGGAATGTAAAGTTACAACTTTTATCTTTGGTTTCATTTCACTCTCTATCGGGTTCATATAAGGCTGTTGCATAAGTCTTTGCCGATTTTGACAACTGCCAATTTATGAACGGGTTTGGACGACGCGCATTCTTTTCAATTTTTTTCTACTATATTTATATACAGTAAGTATTCCTCTTTTCATCGCCCACTAGTTTGTGGCTAACTGTTCGTATCATGGGTCAAATAGGTCTTCGCGTGCGAAGATAGGCACTTCTGCACTTTGCATATAAACCGGATTAACCTAGCGAGAGCGTGCAGGACAGACACAGGAAGGCCTCTGTCTACATCCCCCGCCCTATGCTAATTGCGAACTTGCGAAAAACCCATTTGGCCTATGGTTCGTATTGGCGAAAGAAGGTCACCATCGAAGTTCACATGTTCGGGTCCATGACCACTTTTGTTTTGTATTGATTTTCCTTGGCGGAAAGAGGTACGATCAGAAAGAAGTGGTTTTCGTGATGAGTGGTATATACTGAATGCAGGACTAGTAGTGGGACCCCAGTGAAGATACCTAATGTTGCTCAGTCAACGAAAATTTGTGCAACGTGAAATGTTAAAGTTTCTCATTTTGAAATGCGATGAGAAGGTGATAACTCGAAAGCACTTTCGTGGTAGGAAGTTGAAGTGTCAATGAGACAAACGCGCTTTACTAGATCCCAGCAACATAACTGTAGAAAAACTCATTTGAGATCATTCAAGCCTCATTCTTTTTTCGATGTTCTACTTTGAAGATCTGTAACTCCGAAACTAAGAATCTTATCACTCTGTCCGTACACAATTTACAGTAACCAGAATTTCTGTAATTAAATTTTATTTGTAATTTCTGAAGTTGTGGCCACGAAAAGTCATCGCCCGGGAGTACTGTATCCCATGTACAGTACTCCCGGCTACAATAGACCTACCGTAACCCGTATTTCTGAAGTAATGAGAAAAATGAATGCCCTCGCAGAAGTTATTATCGCTCTGTGAAATCAATGCGCGTCGTCCGCCTTATCAAATTCAAACAAGGTATCATTCGTAGTATTATTTTTTAGTATTACCCATATAGTTATTCCTCTTTCCGATCACAACTTTCTGAAACTTGTCTGATTTGTTCCGTTTTGTCTCTCTGACTACTCCCCTCACTCGCTGTGGCGGAGGGGGCGGATTGGTCGATGGGGGTACGGTAGGTCTGTTGTAGCCGGGATTACTGTACATGGGATACAGCACTCTCTGGCGATGACTACTCGTGACAACAATTTCAGAAATTACAAAAAAACATTTTAATTACAGAAATTCGGGTTACTGTATCCTGGTTACGGTAAATTGTGTACGGTAGGTGGCGGACATCAGCTCACATGGATATTGGATGTACCACTGCAAACACGCGTTGACCACGGTTTGAATCGACTACATCTAGAAAAGATAAACGAACTTATTCGTTTACGGCGAACATTTGCCATTGTCTGGCTAAACGACAGTTGTTTACCATGAGTTCTCTTTCACCCACCAAAGCAAGCTATCATTCATTTCCGAATTCGTATCTCGGTCGTGAATATTCTTAGATTGTATGATCACTCTTATTGATTGAGCTGTTATTACATTATTTTTGTAATACATTTCTGTGTTGTTGTCAATTCAGACTAATCAGTTAATTCACACTAACTTGTTCACTACGAGAATCGTCATGTGATTGTGATTGATCTGATGAGAAAGTGAGACGACTTGATGGAAGAGGGGAAATCTGATTATAAGAGATTTCGCTTGTTTTCGCTACGTTTTGTAAGTAATTGATTGTGCTTATAAATATTTCCCTATTTGTATGCCGGAATAAATAATCCACTAACTGAAGAGGGTTTGGAGAATGATGAGGGCTCGGCCAAATCAGCTGGTCGAGTCGTTCGAAGTGAAATAACTGGCCGAGTTCCCAAGAAAGAAGGAATTGGGGCAGGGCGATTCTGCGGAAGAAAGAAACATATTCGGAAATGAGTGTAATACGGTAATCAAATGGTAGCAAGGAGTACACTAAGCAAAAATATTGATTACTGTAGTCCTATACTCGTTTTCAGTTGTTCATCCGTGATGTATGATCTATTACTCGGAAATGCTAGTTTTTTACGAATACTGTAGAACAAGGGTAAGTGCCGTTTACGGCAGGATGCGACGATTCGCAGAAATTACGGTAAGAATTCTACTGGTAGGGATTACGGTAGGATACTAATTACTAGTCGAGATATGCATAGGAGGTTACGGTATGACTGGAGACCGTAAGCCTTTCAGTATGCCGAATATTGTTAGTCTACTGCCACTCACGTCAATCGGAACTGCGTCGTTGGGGAACCGGAAGTGCCTCAGGCACCATCTTGGATCCTTGGTTGCGCGGTGTCGCTGCAGCTCTCGGGCGGTCCGAACCGTATCCAAACTCAGCCTCAGAATCCATTCTAGCTGCGCAGCATACCGTCCGTGTGGTGGAAAAGTCCTAGTCTGATCGGTGAACTCCCCGCACAAGAAGCATTTCTTCTTGCGCGCCGTTCCGCTCATTCTGCAAATATATTTAGTGTGAATTCCACGCATGCGTGTCAGTAATCTTCGTAATTGGACTAATAAAAACGAAAAACATGAAAAATAAATATAAAATATAGTAAGAAATCAATAAAATTACAGTAAAACGCGAGGGGGAAAAGTGGTGTGCCCCGTGGCGCCCTTTCCCAATGTACCGGTGTCTCAAAGACGGTTCCCGGTCATAAACTTTGAAAATTGCGGAAAATTCAGGAAAAATTTTTAAAATTATTTTTTTTACATTTTTGATATCGCACAACATTTCTGCGTTATCTGAACCTTAATCATTTTCCGGTGCCGGGTCCCTTTAAAAACGTTAAAATGTGAAAATATATTCAATTTGTTGTAACGTTTGAAAGAAAAATATTTTTGAGAAAAATCACATTGAACCCGGGTTCATGGTGGAAAATATTGCGGCATACTGCGGGCTTTAATATAGCCCGGAGCCGGCTACCCAGCTCCCCCGGGACCGAACCTGGAGCCGGCTACCGGGCGTCCCTGGACCGTAGCTGGAGCCATCTACCGAGCGTCCCCTGGACCGAACCTGCACCCAGAACTATGCATAGAGCGTAGTGTACGCATAGAGCGTAGTGCATTTAACCTCAATACAACCCCGCTACTTTATAAGAATAATTTAAATCAGCTGACCTTTTATCATTCGGAGGAGGTCGTCCGACTCCCGATCGTGCCTCGCACGGCCTTGCAGCACATTTGTTTCTGAGAAGTAGCATTGTTAGCTTTAAAACAGAGCACTGAACACTAACTCGTAGAGCCATTTTTTCGTCAATGTCTAAACATGCAGCTAACGGAGCTCGCTAATTACTACGAGAAACAATCTTGCAAGTGCATATTGCTCGCCAGTGATTTTCTCCAATGGCATTCAAAGGTTATATCTTGATAATAGTACTACTAAGTACTTAACTGACACCAGTATCAAAGATGCAACATCTTTCTATTGTTGGACTTTAAAAGTACCTGGTCGCCGGGTTCCAGCAAGAATAGCGCGCGTGGCACGCGCTCTCCTCACTCGCATCCGACCTTCAATACATACATTAAGTCAAATGAAAAAAGAACATAAAAACGACTTCAATACAACATAAAACGTGGTTTCACGGAGAATCAGCGTAATCACGAAATTATCCTATCGATAATGCAATAAAACTCGAAAGATTAGTCTCCCCTTGTTACGGGATTCTGAGGCTGAGTTTGGATACGGTTCGGACCGCCCGAGAGCTGCAGCGACACCGCGCAACCAAGGATCCAAGATGGTGCCTGAGGCACTTCCGGTTCCCCAACGACGCAGTTCCGATTGACGTGAGTGGCAGTAGACTAACAATATTCGGCATACTGAAAGGCTTACGGTCTCCAGTCATACCGTAACCTCCTATGCATATCTCGACTAGTAATTAGTATCCTACCGTAATCCCTACCAGTAGAATTCTTACCGTAATTTCTGCGAATCGTCGCATCCTGCCGTAAACGGCACTTACCCTTGTTCTACAGTATTCGTAAAAAACTAGCATTTCCGAGTAATAGATCATACATCACGGATGAACAACTGAAAACGAGTATAGGACTACAGTAATCAATATTTTTGCTTAGTGTACTCCTTGCTACCATTTGATTACCGTATTACACTCATTTCCGAATATGTTTCTTTCTTCCGCAGAATCGCCCTGCCCCAATTCCTTCTTTCTTGGGAACTCGGCCAGTTATTTCACTTCGAACGACTCGACCAGCTGATTTGGCCGAGCCCTCATCATTCTCCAAACCCTCTTCAGTTAGTGGATTATTTATTCCGGCATACAAATAGGGAAATATTTATAAGCACAATCAATTACTTACAAAACGTAGCGAAAACAAGCGAAATCTCTTATAATCAGATTTCCCCTCTTCCATCAAGTCGTCTCACTTTCTCATCAGATCAATCACAATCACATGACGATTCTCGTAGTGAACAAGTTAGTGTGAATTAACTGATTAGTCTGAATTGACAACAACACAGAAATGTATTACAAAAATAATGTAATAACAGCTCAATCAATAAGAGTGATCATACAATCTAAGAATATTCACGACCGAGATACGAATTCGGAAATGAATGATAGCTTGCTTTGGTGGGTGAAAGAGAACTCATGGTAAACAACTGTCGTTTAGCCAGACAATGGCAAATGTTCGCCGTAAACGAATAAGTTCGTTTATCTTTTCTAGATGTAGTCGATTCAAACCGTGGTCAACGCGTGTTTGCAGTGGTACATCCAATATCCATGTGAGCTGATGTCCGCCACCTACCGTACACAATTTACCGTAACCAGGATACAGTAACCCGAATTTCTGTAATTAAAATGTTTTTTTTGTAATTTCTGAAATTGTTGTCACGAGTAGTCATCGCCAGAGAGTGCTGTATCCCATGTACAGTAATCCCGGCTACAACAGACCTACCGTACCCCCATCGACCAATCCGCCCCCTCCGCCACAGCGAGTGAGGGGAGTAGTCAGAGAGACAAAACGGAACAAATCAGACAAGTTTCAGAAAGTTGTGATCGGAAAGAGGAATAACTATATGGGTAATACTAAAAAATAATATTACGAATGATACCTTGTTTGAATTTGATAAGGCGGACGACGCGCATTGATTTCACAGAGCGATAATAACTTCTGCGAGGGCATTCATTTTTCTCATTACTTCAGAAATACGGGTTACGGTAGGTCTATTGTAGCCGGGAGTACTGTACATGGGATACAGTACTCCCGGGCGATGACTTTTCGTGGCCACAACTTCAGAAATTACAAATAAAATTTAATTACAGAAATTCTGGTTACTGTAAATTGTGTACGGTAGGTGGCGAACATTAGCTGGCATGGATATTGGATGTAACCCTGCAAACATGCACGTGGATCAAGGCCACGGTTCGAATCGACTACATCTAGAAAAGATCGAAACTCTCGTCCAAGCCCCTTTCTGGAGCTTCCACTAGGATGTGGAATGTGGTAATCTATAGTACGGCAAATCATTCGCACATGCAATTTTTGTGATTTGGCATTGCTTCCACAACCAAAAACAACATGATGAAGAAAGTCGAAGACAATGAGTACGTGCATACTGTTTGTAACATCCTCTCACGAGAGGATCGATCTAGCGAAAATTAGTTTTTTATTGGATGTGGTACTCTCTGGGCACGCCTGACAGCCTCCCGAATTCTCGGAGCCCGAATAGCATTTTGTGGCTCGGTACACCTGGTCGGATCCTCGGGTACCCAACTTTGGTTTGTGCGAAAAATCATGCGAGTAGTACCTATACTCTTTTTCCATGCTTTATCGATCTATATACTTTATTTGTTCTCATTTATTCTTTATTTATATCTATATACTCAACTTCGAAGATTTCAAAAGTGTTAAAAAGCAGCTAATTTTTTCAGTTATGGCCATCTTGGGACCACGACATGATTTGAACGAAAAACGAGGTCAACGTTGGGTACCCGAGGACCCGAATCGATATACCGAGCCACAAAATGATATTCGGGCTCCGAGACTTCGGGAGAATGTCAGGCGTACCCAGAGGGTACCAAAACCAAGAAAAACTCATTTTCATTTTTTGGCACCATTCCCTAGAAATATTAATTTAGCTCGATCCTCTCGTGAGAGGCGTGATACACTATTCCTAATTCAATTTTCAACATCAACTAAATTGTTTAAAAAATACTAAAATACAATATAGGGCGTTCTAAAAACTATGTGGGCTTATAACTATTTACATCTACTAGCCTCCTTCGACGACGCCTCTCTTTCTCGACCCGTCTTCTCTCGATGAAGGGGTACCCTGGAATGACGAATCAATAAATGAACTACTGCCGCAACGTATGAAGTCCGCATTTTCGACAATTTCAGTGGAACCCGCGCAATCACAAGTGAGAAAATGAGGAAGGGAGTATATAAAATAGACATTGTAGGGTTCAGAGTATCGCGTGTCTCAAGACATTGAGGGGATGGAAGGGGTAGAGGAAGATGAGAGAATTGAAGAACAAGAAGAGGACGAGGAGAGAAAAGAGAACAATCGATATGCGATAGTAGAAATCGATTGTCTCCTTTCTCTCTTCGATCGATGTAAAGGGTGTGGAGCCCGACTAGATACCAGTTCGGTCGCGGTCGCTAGAGTTGGTAGTGCATCCATTGTCACGTACGAGTGCCTCGGTTGTACTGCCAACGGACGGTGGGAGAGTCAATTCAAAGTGGGAAGTGGAAAGGGAAAGGTATGCTCTCTCAACCACTGGATCCCCATTGGAGCGTTTATTACTGGGACCCCCCTGCCGGTATTAGATCCTATGTAGGTTACTCTAAATTACGGTATTGCAGAGATTGATTGATATGGCGAAGGAGATCGATATCGCGTTTCCGAGTGACAGATCAATGCGCAAAGTTATACGAGACACGGGTGCGGTAGCAATCGATCGCGTCTATGAGTCTTGGCAGAGAGACGCGCGAGAAGTCGCATTGAGCGCGGCGAAGGTATTAGAATACAAACAAATGTATCAATAAAAGTTCATTTGAAGGAGGAGGGGTTGACAGTATCGATAGATGGGCAATATGATTGCCCTGGATTTAACGCGCCTAACTGCAAGGTTACGGTGATCGATTGCGAGACTAAGCTCGCCCTGTCCTCCTCCACCGTCCACAAGCATGAACCCGGGATAGGTGATACCCGCAAAATCGAAATTGCGAAAATAATCAATCAGTTTAGATGGTATTTCGATCAGAATGGA
Source organism: Pristionchus fissidentatus (assembly GCA_036245785.1). Classification (NCBI taxonomy): domain Eukaryota; kingdom Metazoa; phylum Nematoda; class Chromadorea; order Rhabditida; family Neodiplogasteridae; genus Pristionchus; species Pristionchus fissidentatus. The sequence continues at coordinate 25,889,141 of BTSY01000005.1, read as the reverse complement.
GAGCGAGGGAGCAAAGCGAGCACTTGTTGAATTAGTAGACGATGGAGTGAAAATACGGTATCACTTTTTTTCTAATTAAAGGGAATTGGTACTGCAAATGAAGTGATTTTACAGTGCAAACCTTATTTTTATATAGTTGAATTTTTAAAACCGCACATTTTTACTATTTTTTTTGTTGATCTAGTTTTGAATTTTTCTTTTTTTTCTATTTTTTGGCTTGGATGACTGAAATCATTTTTTAGCAGGGAAACACAATATCACCGGGCAAACCCAGGTGAAATAAAAAAAAATTGAAAATTACAATTTATTTCTAAATTGTAATAATATGCTGGTTTTTCAATATAATTAATTTGTTTTTTTAAAACTTCATTTGCAGTACCAGGTCCCATTATGAAGCCTCAGAGAAATATAAACAGATACAATATATAATATTATTAGCGCGCGCGTTGGCGATCAGAACAACATGGTCAACAAGACATTGCGAGAAGAGCCCAAGACAGCCACCATCGAGATGTTTCTCGACTGGTGGCATGTTCAGAGGCCACTACGCAAAGATTGGTTCAAAGTGAGATGATGCAATAAAAAATATGCGCAAACGAGTGTATTTGAAGGTCATTAAATCGAACCCAACGATGACTCCGATTTATCGTTCCTTCTTCAATCACTTATACTTTGCCCATCACAAGTACCCCAATAAGGCGGATCGTCCGCGTGCCCTTGAATTAGTGCGATCTTTCTTGAAGCACATTCAGGGACAACATTCATGGGCAAAGGTAAATAGACGTATGCAAAAAGTGATAGGAAATGAATTATAGGATAAGGAATTCAAACTGGTGAAGAGGTGTGAACACGAGAAATTGGGCAAATTGAAAAAGGGGGAGAAGAGATTGAAGCTGTCGAAGAAGGTACAGCATGATAAATATATTTAATACTTGAATATCTAAATATAGAAGCACTCTGACTTGCTGGGAATGGTGAGGGAGTTGCTCTACAAGCCCTCTTTCGAAAAGGCGTTCCTCTCTGCGACCGCTCTCGCAGATACGGCCATAAACGAGTCTTTTCACTCTCTCTCCCTCATGTACTCATCGAAACGCTTCCATTGGTTAGTCAATAACAAATACAACAAGAATGTGGTTTTTGGCTACTTTCAGCTCGCCCCACTATTATCGGCTCAAGACGAAGCTTTCGGTGCTCCACTACAACAGTTTAGTAATGCAAGATTTGTTGGGAATGAGATGGGAAACGGGCAACACGAAATTAACAAGGAAGGGCAAGGTGATCATTGCCGTGAAACGGAAGAGAGGACCCGGAGTTCACGAATGGAGAAGAGAGGCAAGAGGAAACTAATCGATATTGATTGATCGAACCAATTTCAGATCATGGTGGAGAGTTTGCGAGTGCGTGAGGAGATCAACGAGCAACAATACGCACGGCGGATTGGGATTCCGGACGACGATGTCTACGACGAAGTGATCAAGTGGTGGGAGGAGAAGGAGGAGGGGACACTGGGCGAGTACGAGGAATGGGAGGAATGGAATGAAGAAGACGCGGATGAAGGAGAGGAAGAGGAAGAAAACGAGGAAGAAATTGACGGGAATGAAGAAAGAGAACGCGAAGCAAGAATAAGCGATGAAGAGGGAATTTAGAGTGGCAAGAACCACCCAAACCAGTTGAACTCGTTGCAAATATGTAACCTTGTACTGACATCGAATAAACCGAGTTAATTCAAATATACCGGTTTGTGAGTAACGCAAATGAGTCGCAAAGCGTGACAACTGGTGGGAGAGGTGGGATAACAATAACTATCCGCAGGTTTAAGCCGAAATAATAAGAAAAATCGATTCAAAATGATGAAATAAGAGAAAAGAACCGCCGCGAGGGAGCCAGGTGTAGGGCCGGCAATTGTCGCTGGCACTTTGCCAACTGGCTACAAACTACGTACCGAATCATGCGCTGCTTATCAGTACGATAGAGATGTACCGGAACGCTTTAATCAGTACCGTACTTTTCATTTTTTTAAATAAATTTTCAAATTTTTTTTAAAATTTATTTTTTTTCATTTTAGTTGTTTTAAGGCAATTTCTGATCAATAGTGCGTACAACATGTAGGTCTGCCAGGTCCCTTTAAGATATAACTAACTTTTCCAGTCGATTTGAGAGAATTTTTTTGTTGAGAAAAATCACCATGAACAGTCCTTTTTCAATAACAACCTCATTTTCCTATTCCATTCACGTAAAACGGCGAGAGATAAGGATATTATCTCGCCACATTCGCAAAACGAGAATGTGAGATCATAGAAAGCGAGAATGTGCCTATTTACCGAACCGGTAACTCTAGTTCATTTCTCAATCCCTATCTCACATACAGTACACTTCTGGTTATAATGACTCCTTCTAGTCATATCCTCGTGTGACATAATCATAAATTAATAACTGCATAATGCATAAATTATTATACAAGAATAATCATACTGTATTGCAGCGACAAGCAGACAACTTCACAAGCGTCAGACCGCAGAGAAGGAGACTGGGCCGCCAACTACTCCAATGGAAGGCTAAAAGACGCACTTGGAGTGATGTCGTGAGAAATAGAATCTCATATTGTGTAGGCCACTTCCCATTATTTGATAGAAATATTACAAACAAATTATATTTCATCGATTGGTTTGGCTGTTTTGTTTATAGATTTCTTTACTTCTCGTTATCTTATGCACAACACTGTTCATCTTGTGAAATTAGGCATTTCCAATCGAGTACTCTTATATCGAATTCTCTGTCACATGTATCCTCCAATCGTACCATTGTCCTGAAAGCGTGTAACGCAAACACCGCCCCCCACTGTATACAGTATGTTTCATGTGCTAAATAAGATAAATGATTGTTTCCAATGGAGATAACACAATAAATTTGTAAGTGAACGGAGGAGCAGGGGTGGGGGAGGGGGGAAACTGGAAGGATTGAGGCAGGTAAGTGACAGCAAGAGAGCATGGCTGCCACAGCTAAGTGACAGGTCCTGACAGGCAAATGGTAGGTGGGAAGCATGGATGTCGCAGCCTGCAACTTCCATGTTTCCTACCAGTGGACATCCATGCTTTTTAGCTGTGACATGGATGCTTTTTAACTGCGACATCCATGCTCCCTTATCTCTGAGTAAATGACAACTAACTTCAGATGCACGAGTCTTGTTACACCAACTGTTCCTCTCCTGATATTTCATTCGGAAGAGGCAGTCAGCCACTTTCTTCTTCACTAGAAAAGTGTTCACGTCCGCGATCTGCAATAGACATTATTCAACAAGGCCAACTTTTTTTGGTTAAAGTACAGCGAAAGTAAATCTAATACATCTAGGACGATCTCTAACTGGAATTCCCTCCGATTTAAATCAGTTTACCTGTCCCGCGACTCTTTTCGCAAATACATTCGCTCCTAATCTAAACATTTCTTCCCTCAATCTATTATTCAAAACTGGCTTCTTTGATCCCATCATCGATACCCACTCCCACCCCCTCGCCCCTCTCCCAATACCCTTGCTGCCATGCAGAAACAACACCCCCTCCCCAATTCGACCATGTCGACGGACATCCGTCTCCTGCCCCATAACAACCTACCTCATGATCCCAATCCACTCTGACGGAATAAATAAATAATGAATGAATGAATGAATACCTGTTTTGCTTTCCCAGCATTATTCCGAGCACTCCCTAGTTTCTTCTTGCACGTTGGCAATTCCTGTAATTTATAAAAGTATTACATGCGATTGTACTGAAACCCAGGTTGCTCAACATATAAAAGTGTTCAAAATACATCCTCATTCTCCCACTACCAAATCTTGCAGTATATCTGTGCATAAATATTTACCTCCAATCTCCGCTCGCCGTCCGCTTGTTCATTGGCTGTCGTAGATTCGACCTCACTATCGCATGCCTTCGATTCCATCGATTCCTTCAAAGAAATATTGGTTTAGATTATCATGCCGTAAACTGACTTTGGATCCCCCTCCCTCTTATTTAACAACGGTTATAAAGAAGTGGGCTACCATTTCAAAGCGCAAGTGACATTATGACGTACCTCTCAAATATTGGAATATGCCGAATTCCTATATTTGAGAGGTACCTTCCACGTGTAAGAGCAATCAAATGTCTTACACGTGGAAGGGACGGAGGAAGACTCAACGAAAACAACCTGAAGGAAAGATCGTGATTGCACTCTCCTTCCACTGTCTCCAACACTAATCTCACTATGCTAATCGCCTAACTGAGTAATCAAATCTACTCTCTCCCTAACATCATTATGCTAATCGATGAGCCGAGTAATCAAATGTGCGATAACATCTCAACAAAAAATACGGTAAGTCTCGAAGAAGTGAATTCATCACTCGTCACGTAATGTCAACTGACGAGATAATATTACAAACTGCAAGTGGAGTGAATGCAGTACCTCTTGAACATTCCTCTCGTGAGAAGATCGAAAATCCTCTCTAGTATGCCATTATTATGAATAGAGACGATTAGATGAATAATTCGGAGATATAGTAAGAAGATCAGACTGAAATCGATCGACTCCATTTCACTCTTTCTTATAAATGTGGAATTAGCCCCGCATGTTGAAAGAATTGATAATAAATATTGATTATTGAAAAAGATTAAGCAAAATTGATCTTGCTACGGTGATCTTTTATAGCTAACTAACCGAGATATTCTTCCTCTTGCTATAATTCCTCGCATATAATGATATTATTACCATTAATCTCCACAAACTATTCTGCAATCACATTCCAGATCAATCAGAAGTGGGGGTGGGAAACAAATGTACATAAAGTCTAATCAATCACACATCTCTTTGTTTCTTGGAGTGAACACACACCTCAAATATAAGATTTATTTCAATCAACGACTAATTGCACAAGAAAAGGAGAGTAAGTTGCAGGAACTCCACTGAACTCTAAGTGGAAGATATGTTGGTTACTCTGAGTATGGAAATGAAAATAATATGGTAAAATGGTAGATCTTCCACTTAGAGTCCAGTGGAATTCCTGTGAAGAACAACAGTAATCGATCGAACGATAAATAGATGTGAAAGACTCGAGGAGGAAAAAAGAGCAACGAAGGGACGGGAAGACTCGTTACCAATTCAAAGGATTACAATTTATATCTTCGATGCAATAGGAAATTAACGATTAAAATTCGTATTCAGGGATCTACAATAAATATCATATATCGTACTCAAAGCAAAGTAAGAGTAGAGTGACTGGCAAATGGGAGAGGGAGAGTACTCTCAGAGTAGAGATCAATTGTCGACATTCCTTTTTCATTTGTCAAGTGGATCAGTGAAAATAGCATTAAAATCGAAGCTAAATTAAACATTGAAACTAATTTATATAATTCCTCAATAAGGAAAATATGTATAAAAGAAAACTTATAAAAATGGTTAATTACGGTTACCTTGACTTCTTCCTGTGAATCCTCAGATTTGATCTATTTCCCTGCGGGAATTCGCATCTTCAACTCGGGGAATAAAAACAGAGAAATAAGAGAAGTTGTCAGCAAGCAACGAGCTCCTGACAGAACCTGAACAGGAATATTATAAAATAATAAATTCAACTAGAGAAGAACCAAAGAGGTGTCATAGGGGGAAGAGAGAATCTTGAATGTTTTGGAACTAATAGTAAGTACTAACAACTAATGGCCACGATTAGAGTCTCGAAAACAATCAACTAGTTTAATCACTTCCTGTCAACTTGTTGACTTTCACCAAAATGAACCACCGATGCGATCTTCCGAGTCCCTTAGAATGAAATGAGGTGACTGGCGTCGAGTATTTGACTAGTTGACCGCTTTTCAACTAGTTAAGAGACAGGATCGGTAAGACTCGACCATATCCGACCCTTCCCGGACGTGGAAAAAACCCCCCAAAATTGAGAGCTGGGGGCCATACTCGATTGGATAGAAGATGTCCACACCGGATTGCACAAAACACCACTTATTTCTATTTTCCGGCTCTGGACTTTGAGAAATATGGATTTGAGTGAAACATAGTCGAAAAATCAAAATTTCTTAAATTGAAAAAAATAAACTTTATTCATTATTTGCGTTGTGTTTGGGGTACCCAAACACTGTAAAACTGATGTTCAGATCGAATTTCGATTGATTCCGATACCCCTTTTTGGACTCAAAATTTTTCATTTTCGAGATTAGTTAGCCATTTTTCGAGCCGCTGCCAAGATTTTCTGTGCACATCTTGTAGTCTGGCACCATATGCAACTATATTGACCATAGTCAGGTTCCCCCTGATTGACTAAAGTTCCGAAATTTTCACTTGAATATCCGTTACCGATGAAATCGGTTTCGACATTTCTCATTTCCTTCCAAGAAAACTTTTGGTATATACAATATTTAGGTGTAATATTATTACAGTATCATCAATATTATTGAATGATCATTTTAAAGAGCCAATATCGCATTTGCCGACAGTGTTTTTGAATTTTTTCCATAAAACTTTTGTTTTCAAAAATACGTCCAGTTTTCTTCCACATACCTCAGAAATATGGTACTCTACCGAATGCTGGCGCAGGTCAAATTGTATGGAGAGTTTTTCTGACCAATTTTGTTTTTGATAGTGTTCAAATCTATGAGTGATTTGACCACGAAAAAAAACGAAGAATCAAAAGTGCTCAAATTTCTCAACAAAAAAATTAATTCTCAGGATATATGAAACGTTTTCAGTGAAATATTGTCCACATTCATTTTCATATACCTAAAGAAGAACTTTGAAACTAATACCTTGAACTTTTGAGAAAAAAAATTGTTTTGAAAAATACCATGAACCTGAAAAATACCATGAACCTGAAAAATACCATGGGTTTTTTAAAAAAATTTTTTCAAAAGTTTAAGTTATTAGTTTCAAAGTTCTTCTTTAAGTATATGAAAATGAATGTGGACAATATTTCACTGAAAACGTTTCAAATATCCTGAGAATTAATTTTTTTTGTTGAGAAATTTGAGCACCTTTGATTCTTCGATTTTTTTCGTGGTCAAATCACTCATAGATTTGAACACTATCAAAAACAAAATTGGTCAGAAAAACTCTCCAAACAATTTGACCTGCGCCAGCATTCGGTAGAGTACCATATTTCTGAGGTATGTGGGAGAAAACTGGACGTATTTTTGAAAACAAAAGTTTTATGGAAAAAAATCAAAAACACGGTCGGCAAATGCGATATTGGCTCTTTAAAATGATCATTCAATAATATTGATGATACTGTAATAATATTACACCTAAATATTGTATATACCAAAAGGAAATGAGAAATGTCGATACCGATTTCATCGGTAACGGATATTCAAGTGAAAATTTCGGAACTTTAGTCAATCAGGGGGAACCTGGCTATGGTCAATATAGTTGCATATGGTGCCAGACTACAAGATGTGCACAGAAAATCTTGGCAGCGGCTCGAAAAATGGCTAACTTATCTCGAAAATGAAAAATTTTGAGTCCAAAAAGTGGTATCGGAATCAATCGAAATTCGACCTGAACATCAGTTTTACAGTGTTTGGGTACCCAAACACAACGCAAATAATAAATAAAGTTTATTTTTTTCAATTTGAGAAATTTTGATTTTTCGACCTTTTTTCATTCAAATCCATATTTCACCAAGTCCAGAGCCGGCAAATAGAAATAAATGGTGTTTTGTGCAATCCGGTGTGGACACCTTCCACCCAACCTAGTATGGGCCCCCAGCTCTCATTTTGGACGGCCACGTCCGGGGGGTGATCGAGTTTTACCGATACCGTCTCTTAACTAGTTGAGAATGGTTGGGACGGACAGTTGAATTGAAATCAACTAGTTGAACTCTATCCTTCTCAACTAGTTGATTTCGCCAAACCAGTTGTTTTCGAGACTCTCGCCACGATCAAATTCCATTCTCAATGAGACACTTTGCACCACAATTCTCATAAATATACATTTTGCAGAACAATATCAGATACACCTTCTCTGGTATGCGTCGTTTATGGGAGAAATAAACCAATTTTCTTCTCTCGTTTTCATTTTTTAATATAAAAACAAAATAAGTAATGCAAACGCAAAGTCATCCTCATCCGTCCGAATCATCATTTCACAACAGTGGCCATTTCATATCCTTACCGCACAAAGGTGCAGTTAGTATTTATTTGATAACGTCACATGTCCGAGGGTCTCAACCCACGGGCATGTAAGTGAACCAGAGGTCGAGACCAATGCAGAGATAGATATTCGATATCCATCGGGGGTCTTCAACAGTGCCAGAAAATTTCACAGCTGCGGTACGCATTTCTAATAAAATTTCGAGAATTTAGCATAAGTCGGTGGTCCTGAAAATCTCTAAAACAGTATTGGCGGACCGCAAACCGAAAATTTTCGGCATTCTCAGCCCATCACTACTGGAGAGCCCAGCATGGACTTACCAGCCAGATTTCACACTTTGAAATGTGCATCGAATCCTCCCGATATCAGTCTGCTTCCATCGACTCCCACTCACACAGCTTCGACTGATCGTGAGTGACCTCTGAGTGCTGCCACTGTATTCTCTCCTCCATCAGTCGACCATTTATTGATTTATCTACTCTCTAGTCCAATCGCCATCGAAAAACCACCACCCATTCCAGCACCTGATAAGATAACAGTCAATACATGTAAATAGATGGGTGACAAATATCTAATCCACTCCTGTCGAAATTTCAGCAAATTTTTTAGCAAACCAATCTTACCCCATTAGTTACGTCACTACCCTCGGTGAAAAGTATATTAGCCTAACCACGCTATTGTAATAGAATGATGATCGATATAGAAAATGAAGCAGCAAGATGTTTTTTTATAAATTGTTCAATGTACTTTTGGGGCGGCTATAATACAAAAGAGGTTTTAATTGCGGAAACACAAGAGAAGTGTTGTGAATTCATTAAATGTGATAAACACTAACAGTGGTAGAGATCCCACCGGTTACTCACCCGTCTTCACACAAAGCGACTAGTTTGGGAGATATTTCATCACGGTTTTCTTCCGATTTTTCTCTACGTCGAATCATGAATTTCTTGACAGGCGAAGGGAGAGAATCATTGTCGAGAAGAGATTGGGGACGACCTGCGCATGAAGTAAGAGATTATCGACCCTTACAATCCGTCAGAAGTTCGCGAACTTTTCACGCATCTTTTCTTGCTCGTTTTAGGCTATTTTCTTTATAATTTGCGTTAGGTCATTAGAGACGCATAAGAAACTAAAATTTAACATAAATTATAAGGCAAATAGCCTAAAACGAGCAAGAAAAGATGCGTGAAAAGTTCGCAAACTTCTGACGGATTGTAAGGGTCGTATATCGCTAATCTCAATATCGAAGATAAACAAAACCCACTAAAAACTAAAATTGATGAATCGAGTCTTTCTCTTAATTTATCTTATTGTACCGCTTTTCCACGTGACTCGAATAATAATAATTATTATTATTATCGTTATAAAAGTGTCGACATCTAACCCTGATCTATGGATGGAATGGATTGAGTAGAAATTAGAGATCCTCGAGAAGTGCCGATCCACAACTGTCAATATCATTGATCATCTTTGAAATAGAAGAAAAAACCTGACTTTCGGCCATTTGTCCCAGTGCAGAAATGAGATTGGACCGGATCTCGGTGTGAAAGTGTAGAGAAGTTGAAGAGAATCGTCAAGATAGAACACTTCCTGAGTATATGGTGGTAGAGAAGAAGATGGGGAACACAATTTACTCACTCCTTTCTCAGTTCCAATTATCACATTACTCTTCATCCTCATGATTACGGTAGCCGAGGGAATCTTGAAATCTCCAGAGGAATGGAGAATGGGCGCTTCAGTGAGAAGAGCACGGAATCTGTAATCACACAGATTGTCCCCAAGGCATGTCCATTGCGAGAGATTTTCTTCCTCTGATAGAACATAAATGAAACCTACCCAGCCATTAACATAAAGATATGCCAGGTGTATCTTTCCATCTTCAATTATGATAAATAGAGTGTTGGCGGTTTTAGTACACTGCTCAGCTGTTATCACCTCTGCAGTACAAGCATTTATAATATACTCTAATAGATAAACGGTAATAATGCTTTATTTTAGTTTCCAAATTATTTGTATTATACTCTTTAGATCATTGCAGCGAACAATTCAGTACCTTTGCTAGCATAGCAAAGGTACTGAATTGTTCGCTGCAATGATCTAAAGAGTATAATACAAATAATTTGGAAACTAAAATAAAGTTCGTACGTTGACACGAATCTAAAGAGATTATTGACAACGTAGGTTACTTCGCTTCCATCGTTAATCTTTGATTAGACGTAATAAAATATAAAAGAACGTATACATTGACGGCGTGACGTGGACAGAAGAGATCCAATCGGGTCCATTAAGAATGTGTTGAGGCTCTGGAGGATCATGGCCATCTACACACTGTATTTGCACTACTCGTTCCTGAAAGTGAACGATGAATAAATGATATAACGTAATATGACTAATCATAAGTAATTAAATGTAAAACTAGCAGGGTGTGCTGAGGTTAAACTACGTTATGGTAGGGTGCGCACTACGTTTTCAAAGTATGGTTCAGGGGGGCGTTCAGTTGCAGGACACAGTTCGGTCCAGGGGGAGCTTTGCAGCCGACTCCAAATTCGGTCCAGGGGGAGATCGGTAGCCGGCTCCAAGATCGGTCCAGGGGGAGCTCGATGGCCGGCTCCAAGTTCGGTCCAGGGGGAGCTCCATAGCCGGCTCCAGGTTACATTGAAGCTCAACTTATGTTGGGGAGTGTTAATCGCTACAAAGAGTACTGGCTTATTCCGTTGCAAAAGGCTCGTGAGGCTGAGAGCGATCGAAAAAAGTTGCCACTACGCCACTTCGTGGCTCCGTGGCTGTTAGAACACGTTCAGACACGTTTCTGACATCGGAAAACACTTTTCATGTGATCCCCTACGCTCTCTGAATCATTTTGGAACTTTTCGAAATTTTCGATTTTTCACGTTAGAACGTGTTAGAACACGTTCAGACGCGTTTCTGACATCGCAAAACACTTTTCCTGTGATCCCCTACGCTCTCTGAATCATTTTGGAACTTCTCGAAATTTTCGATTTTTCACGTCAAAACTCGGCAAAACAGGTGAAAACGTGTTTCACGGTACTCAAAAACGGGTTAGGACAGCTTCTGACACTTGCGAAAAATGCGGCAAAAGGTTTGCCCGCGGCGGGGGTCGAACCTGCTTCGGTCGGATTTGAATGTCGCGCGCTTTAAAGAAGGCCTCCCACGAATCACCGTTGCCTGATTTTCAATAAGCCACTACAGTATACCGGACACGAAAATGGAGCGCGCACACTCTTGTTAGGGGCAATTTATATGCTTTCCGTTACGAAAAATATTATATTTTTGATGAAAACCGATATTATCCACAGGGGGGACAATATTATATTAATGAAAACTTCATCTTACGCCGATTGCATGTATTTGTGGTCCTAACACGCGTTGCCTGTCGATTATTGGCCCTTTTGTAGCCGTTTGAGCGTCAATATATCGATTTAGAGATTACGGTAGATTTTCAGATGCGTTGCAATGTGATCGGGTGAGCGTCCCCCACAGCACTACGTTGGCAGTCTATGTGACCAAATATTCGTGGGAGGCCTTCTTTAACCACTTGGCCATGGATTTTGTTTAAATATTTTTTATTTAAAAGTTGTCTTTTGTGGAGATGCATATGCTAGTGAAGAGAGTGTGTCGAAATCTTTCTTCGTTCCCGAGTTATTCAGCAAAATACAGTTTGAACACACACACACACAGACAGACAGACGTTCTGAAATAATAGTCTTTAGGAATTATAGCAACTGACAAAATTAAGGTTGTTCTCCTGTATGAATTCGGAAAGTGGGCATCGAAGGAACATATTGCCGATAAGTAGTTCAAATCGTCGCTGCTTCCACTCATCTGAAGGATTATCGCGCAATTAGCCGATTTAAAAGGAAAATTAAAGAACGCAGGAGTCATAAAATATACCATAAAGTAAAGAAGTAATGAAAAGATAAAAACGAACCGTCAGCAGCAGTGGCAGGAGTATTAACTAGATTATTCAGCTTCTCATGGTCTGCGCTAACGGGCACGTCAATAATTGCATCTTCCGCACCTGGAATCCTGAAATAACTCATGTGACACTGAAACGCACAATCCCACTTACGGTTTGTCGCTACTCGCTGAGTAGAATGAAACCTGGACGTGCACTTTCGCCTTCTATCACTCAGCGCTCGTGGTGAATGGTTACCCCAGACAGGAGGTATAGCTACTTCAGCTAGAAGACAGTACAGCTAGCGTAGCGCTGCTTTCTAGCTAGCGTAGCGCTGCTTTCTAGCTAGCTCCTAGCTTATTTTTGTCTTCTAGCTGAAGTGGCTATACCCCCTGCCTGCGGTAGCTATACCCCACGAGCACTGAGTATTACAAACTGTCCCTGAACATGTAGATTATCGATTGAGCAAAACAAATAACACATTGAACAGAAAACAAACAACAAAACGTGACAAAACAGTCTGTTGAAAACAGACGACATTCACCTTTTGTTTGCGTCTATCGAGAACTGAACTACTCGCAAGAATAGTACTGTAAGACAACTTCTCGGAAGAAGCAAGGTTACGGTAATTGGCACTTTCATATTCCCACAAAAAAATTGTTTCTCTCTGTCTAATATAATTCGACACATTGCTAACAGTGAGAATATTCGATGTGAATTACTACCAACTCACACTTCCACTCATTTTCCATTCGTCTCACAGAGCTCTGGAGTTTGTGCTCTTAACGCCAGCTGCGAATCGCATGAATCGATTGATATATCACACAAGTATTCAACGAAATGGAAAATACTGAGTACCATGTTAACAACTGGATTTCAAAATGCTGCTCTCATCTCTCGATCACTGTATTTCTTCAGTTTGTCAGATCGATAGACCAAGTCGAGATGAAGAGAATTGTAGAGATATATCGTTTGAATCGTCTAGAATTGGCCGGGTTAGCGAAAATAAAATGTGAACTTAAGAGTCTTAGTCGTCACACAGCAGCCGAAAGAGTTACGGTGAGAACAAGTTAGAGGAAGAGGAAATCATTGAGAGAGTGAGCGAAACGAGAGAGGGAGACAACGAGAGAAGTTCTTGATGCCACCTCTATGCCGTGCGTCTGGTTCCTTCTCTTGTTTATTGAAAGAATGTGGACTCGCTCTGGTTTTTCTGCCCCATTGGAATCCCAAGGTTTGCCCCATTGGGTAGCGAATCGGTATCCCATTGGGGCGTTCTTTGAGGTCCCAATGGGGAGGTTGACATGTTTGGGATCCCATTGGGGAAGCCTAACCACGCCCACTTTCATTGGGATCCCAATGGGGCAGAAAAACAAGAGTCATTGGTAAATGTATCAACCTCCAGAATGGAGTTTGGATCGAGAGAATGCGCGAAGTGATAGAGTTCCTTTCGGATTCTGGGATTACATTCTGTTGATTCATTTATCCTGAAAGTTCTCCAGCGCGGAAGATTGATTATGATTGATTGAGACGTGTTATGACTCCTTTCTGGAGATACGATGGGATTGTGAAACAATGTGAAAAAAGAAATTTATTCATTCATGTAATCGGATTCTCGAATTGAATATGGCCAACTCTGAATTATAAATGGTCAAGAAGGTTTCTTAGATCCTTCCGGGTATGCGGTTGTTCTGGATGGTTGTCTGGTTGGAGTTTCTCTTCTACTCATTCCTACATTCGATCCACTTTCCATCTCCGCCTTCCTCTTCTTATTTCTCCTTCTTCTTCGATAGAAAATGAGACCACCGACGATGAGTCCGAGAGATCCAAAGAACATGAAGAACCTGCACATCATTGACTAGGGCTCCCTTATTGGAACTTATGGGAATTTAACTCATCACTCCTCTCTCCATTTCTCCCCCTATCTCGCGCGTATCGAAGTCTGCATTCCTTTGCTCCCCCAATTTACAATTACATTTGATTCCAATAAGAGACCCCTAGAATTGACTCTAAACGATACTATCTAACAATAAGAAGTATTCCAACTACGATATATAAATTGATTAGGAACAGATACATCATTCCATCGGTGACGTAAGCACAGCACTCAGCTCCACACAATTTGACAAGGAGTGACTGAGGGGGGCACATCATCTTGTTCGGATTGACGACATTGATCGTTGGAGCGAACTTCCTGTTCAATATCTCATTCGAATTTCACAAAGATCACTCAAAGACAGTTCATGCTGAATTCCAGAATGTGAAATGTGAGACAACGATTTCTTCATTTCACTCGGTCTCTTCACCGGTCGGTGGATGAGAGAGTGGGCGAAATGAAGGGACCAGAGCATATGTGTCCACGCTGGCGGCGAGCTGTGTGTCTGCACGCTGCCCCACGTGGGGCAGCGTGCAGACACTAGTGTCCGACCATGTATAGGGGGTCATGGTCCAAAATGGGTTTTGGGTTGATCCCACCAAAGTCAAAGTTGTATACTGTAACTTCTCCGCCGGGGTCCCGCAACGAAAACAAACTACCGTAACCCATGGTACCGTAATCCGGTAATACGAAATTGAGCAATTTGATTCGATATTTGTTGCATGAGGTAGGCTTCGAGTAGTAATTAATCGGACGGTATGCGGCGGTCCTGGCACGACATTGCCGATACCGTAATCAAGTCTACAGTATGCTGAAATTTCAAATTGATAAAATCGACTCCTCATTTTTGCTGGAGGGGGACCTTGAGTAGTTATTGATCGGACGATATACTGGGGTCCCGGCGCGATATCGCCAGTACCGTAATCCTACATACCGTAATCTGAAAATATGAAAGTGACCAAATCGATTCGATATTTGTTGAATGAGGTAGGCCTCGAGTAGTAAATAATCGGACGGTATACGGCGGTCCCGGCACGACATTGCCGATATCGTAATCAAGGCTACAGTATGCTCAAATTTCAAATTAATCAAATCGGTTCCGGATTTTTACTGGAGGTGGACCTTGAGTAGCAATTGTTTGGAGGGCAAGCCGTTTCTCCCCTACCGTACCCAGGGTTACTGTAGTGCGGTTACAGTATGACCAATTAATGAAATTGCTCATATCTTCTTGAGATTTTTGTAGGCGGTTGATATCGAGCAGACAATGATAGAGGGGTATTCTGTATTGATTTACCGCGTCCCGGGTATAGTGTAGCGGGTTACGGTATAACGAATTCATGAAATTGACGATATCTACTCGGGATTTTTGTAGGAAGTAGATCTCGAGCTGACAATGCCAGAGGTGTATACGGTATCTCTTTCACCCTATCCAGGGTTACTGTAGAGCTGTTACAGTATAACGAATTTTGTTTAAAATTGATCTAATCGAGTCGCGATTTTTTCATGAACCTGACCTCGAGCAAGCAATGCCAGAGGGATATGCGCATATATGCTGTGTCGTTTCCATAGTGTTCTGGTTACTGTAATATTTTCGTTGACCGTTTTCGGTTCCACCTTTTCGCATGCTATATATCTTTATCATTTCGCACACAAGAGAGCATACGAGAGAGGTGATTAAATTAGGTTGAGAGCAGGGCTGTGCATTTTACGTTTTACGATTTTACGATTTTTTTCGTAAAAATTTTACGAAATATTTTCGTAAAATTCGTAAAAGTTTCCTGAGAAAAAAAGGTTACTTTATTGGCGAATAGCGCACTTCACTTGGTATTTTCTCAAAAAAAATTTCATTCTTTAAAATCTCAGTGAAAAAGTGCAGGTTTTTTGTTGTTTTTTCCTAATTACTATTTTTTTCCGCAACAACACAGGCTGCGAATATGTGATTAGGTATTGCGCATCATTTAAAATAATCGAATTTCGAATCCCAGCGTTCGATCTAGTTAAAACTTTGTTCAAAAAGCAAAATCAAGACGTTGTGGAGCAATTTTCTGTAAATTATTTGATTTAGAACAATTTTCAAAATTTTACGAAAATTTTACGAATTTTACGATTTTTACGAATTTTTTTTCGTAAAATTTACGTTTTACGAAAATTTTACGAAAAATATTTTACGCACAGCCCTGGTTGAGAGCAAGAAAGTGAGAGAGCGAAAGAGATTCTACTTCGTACACTTTCTTTTACCATTTCCACTTTTAGCTCATTTTGCACTTTTAACTCATTGAACTTTTATAATTTTTTTGAATACAAGTGGCGTGCACAATTACATGCTACATCCTCGGGAATATTCGATACGCTCCCGGAACTGTTGTACTTTTTTTCTCCTTTCTTTTTTTTCTTTTTTTTGTTGAACTTTTTTTCTCCATTCCACAGACCATAGGTCAATGTGCTCTTCATAACCATAACCCCGCAACAGTAAGCTACACTAGAATCAACAGGGAAGGTCGTAGAAAATAACTATCCTACATGTACCTCCTGAAAAAATCCCGAATTGATTAGCTCATTTCATAAATTGATCATACTGTAACCCCGCTACAGTATCCCCGGGACACGGTAAAATCAATACAGTATACCCCTATGTCATTGCCTGCTCGATGTCTACCACCTACAAAAATCCCGAGAAGATATGATCGATTTCATTAATTGGTCATACTGTAACCGTACTACAGTAACCCTGGGTACGGTGGGGGAGAAACGGCATGCCCTCCAAGCAATCGCTACTCAAGGTTCACCTCCAGTAAAAATCCGGAGTCGATTTGATCAATTTGAAATTTGAGCATACTGTAGACATGATTACGGTTTCGGAAATGTCGTGCCAGGACCGCCGCATACCGTCCAATTAATTACCACTCGAGGCCTAGCTCATGCAACAAATACCGAATCGATTTGGTCAATTTCATATTTACACATTACAGGGGGGGTCGGATTACGGTAACGGCAATAGGTCGGATTACGGTACCGGCAATATCGCGCCGGGACCCCCGTACATCGCCCGATCAATAACTACTCAAGGTCCCCCTCCAGCAAAAAAATGCGGAGTCGATTTGATCAATTTGAAATTTCAGCATACTGTAGACTTGATTACGGTATCGGCAATGTCGTGCCAGGACCGCCGCATGCCGTCCGATTAATTACTACTCGAGGCCTACCTCATGCAACAAATATCGAATCAAATTGCTCAATTTCGTATTTCCGGATTACGGTACCATGGATTACGGAAGTTTGTTTTCGTTGCGGGACCCCGGCGGAGAAGTTACAGTATACAACTTTGACTTTGGTGGGACCAACCCAAAACCCATTTTGGACCATGACCCCTATACATAGTCGGACACTACAGTCAAAATGACATATTGTGAACAAAGTATTATAAGATATCATAAGTTATTATAACTATTTATAACTTCTTTTTCCTGAGGTTCCCATCGAACCAAAAAATCTGAAATTTTGACAGGCGCCTTTTTTCCGCTTCTAAATAACTTATTACCGAACAGAATTTTAATAAAAAATCATTTGAAAAAGTTCTGGGAAAAGTCCCGTAGTTCGCATTTTAAGCCAGAGCCGGGACGCGGGGCGAGCCAGAGCCGCGATTCCAACCAAGCCGGATCCGGGAATTAGATTTCATATTCAAATTTCTCGCCTGAATACCGATAAACCATTGCCAAGTTGGTTGTGCGCGAGCGATTGAAACTTAGGGACGGAGCTGTGAATATTTGAGTACGCTTTTACACGGTACTACCTGCGAAGTCACCTACCGTATACTAATTCCTTCTTTGTTTTTATTTAAATTCTAGCGAACTGCGGTCAATTTGTACAATTTAATAGCCGAAACGTGTGTCCATGAGTCATATGCACACTGTAAATGAATGAATAAGGCGAATTACAAAGTTACCATTTGAACAGGTCGCATTTTCAATCGAAATAATCGAAACTGCGTATTAAGCGTTTATTTGTGTATGAGCGATAGATTAGAGGGCGAAAAAAATGGTAATAAAGGTTAAATTGCATTTAAAGCCGCCGAAATTGGTAAAATAAATGATTGAAAATGGCCTTTTACAACGGTGAAAACATATTTATCGATCGCGTATGGATATAAGTGCGTATTACGAGTTCCTACTTTAGTGACGTGTTCTAGGCACCATGACACTGTTTCAGTGTTAAAATTAGGATAAACAACGCCGCGTATTTCGTAAACAATCGTTTCGAAGTTAAATTGGGTTACGGTAGTTGATTTGCTCAAGTATTTCAATGAAAGGCTGTGATATCTGGTCAATTTTGCTGTTTTAGCTTGAAGTACAACACGAGGGGATGCCTTTATACTCGATTGTTAAAAGATGAGTGTGATTTCAGTAAAATTTATGTTTCAAATTAAATTGAAAAGTCAATTCGCAACTGTTGATTTACCGGATAAAGTCTGACCCAGAGCAACACCCTTCCGGAAATCCGCGGAATAGACCGCCAAAATACTTCACCCCTTTCCTTTACTTTGTATAATGATTTTAACTTATTTAATTATTATATTATTTTAAAACAAAGTGATTCTATAAAACTAGGCAAGTGCAGCTTTCAAATAAGCCATAACACTTAATTTATCGTCGTTGTTGGTATGAAAGGCCTCCGTCCCTATCTGGCTCACGGAGGGGACGGAGGCGAATCTCCGTTTGAATTTCCGAGAACCGCAACGCGTGCTCCTCGCGTTGCGGAACCCGGGAATTTTCCCGGTTCAAAACTTAGCAGCATGCCCGATCCCTTGTTCTTGTGCCAATTTTTGGCAAAACGATGTTAATGATGCGCTCACATGTTTATCGATTACTGAACGAGCAAAAAAGGGAAGAAAAAGTAGATAAACGCATGAACTGGAAGTCGTATTCTGGAATTTAGTTTGTCGAGTTATTTTCCTTAAATATCCTTTCAAAAAATTATTTTTTCATGAGTATGCCTAGCTACCCCCATCGTCTAACTTAATGACTACAATTCAATATTCATAAATGACACATACTAAAGAAAATATACAAAGTTCTTGCGAACATTACAACTTTCTTTGTTTAGCACGTCCGGCGTAGGGACCCCCAAAGGCGCAATGAAACTGACTCTAAAATTCCAATTTTAGCATTGTTGGCTGCTGACGGTATCGAGAATCATTGTTTTCATAGTTAAATTCCCGCAATTCCTATAATTACTTAAAAAAATTGCGTTCCAATTAGACTCCTTTTGTGACGTACGTGAAGCCCTTTTAACGCGACCGCAACGCGCTGTTCGCTGGGTCAACCAGACTTTACTGAGTCAGATCAGTCGTTTTTAGCTAATTTTTCATGTATTATAATCACTAGATTTGTTTTTGGTACCTAGCAGCCTTCTACACTGCATCAGCCACAGATATTTCTATATATTCAATTTGAACCACGATCGGTAAGGGTAAGCGAGGAATTACTGAATGTCCTGTCTACTTTTCGTCGCAGCATGTCTGCGGCGAAACGTAGAACGCTATTTTTACGATATGTTGTAGAGCATGCATTGTAGATGATCGCTAGAGCAAGAAAAAAGGCACTGAAAGCACCTGAACGTGTTTATTCCCAAAAATTCAAGTGCACTGTAAGAATGTCCGACCTTTGGAAGCTCATAGCAAAAATTGGCACTTGAATGCATTCTCAAATTGCCTATAGGACAATGCGGTAGATGTAGGTGATCACAAAATCACAAAAATATAGGTTGTCCCATATGCTGGAAAAAAGTTATTCACAAATTTCCGATTGAAAAGTAAAAGTACCTGATTTTGGAACCTCATAACAAAAATTGGCACTTGGATGCATTCTCGAACTACCTACACCACGATGCGCATGGATTAGCTGATCATGAACTCACAAAAATATGGGTTGTCCCATATGCGGGGAAAAAAGTTATTCGCGAAAAACATGGTTTTCACGATTTGAATTGCCGCAAAAAATAAATGTAGGAAAGGCACACACCGTCTTTGTCTAAATGCCGGTCAAAAACCTGGTTTGGTGGTCCCTACGTCCGGCGACCGCATTTTATCCACTTTTGCGCCGATCTTTCCTAATCGCACGCAAAACCTGCACATCTTTCCGAGACTCGTCCTTTTGTACTATCCGTCCCCTCCGTGGGCTCGCCCCGCGTCCCGGCTCTGGCTTTAAATGCGAACTACGGGAAACCGCCCAGAAATGATTTTTTGTTAAAATTCTGTTCGGTAATAAGTTATTCACAAGCGGAAAAAAGGCGCCTGTCAAAATTTCAGAATTTTTGGTTCGATGGGAACCTCAGGAAAAAGAAGTTATAAATAGTTATAATAACTTATGATATCTTATAATACTTTGTTCACAATATGTCATTTTGACTGTAGCGTCTGCACGCTGCCCCACGTGGGGCAGCGTGCAGACACACAGCTCGCCCGTGCGCCTGGACAGGTATGGACCAGAGTCTCACATTCCGACATTAAGTGCATTCCGAATCAGAATAAGATCATACAAGAGATATACTTTCACTCTGCTGAGTGCTATCAACTCCACTTTTGCATTTATTGATCGATCCCACCTGTTGTCATGGTTGGAACTGACGACTTTTGTCACAGCAACTCTTGGATAGGGAGTAGTCTTGACATCGTCATCTCAATTATCTCATTATTTCACACAGTCTCCGAAAGATTCACTAAGTAAGTAAGTCTCCGAAAGAGTATCGGCGAGATCAACTTAGAGAAAGAGGGAATCATTGAGAGAGTGCGCGAAACGATAGATTCAGACAACGAGAGACGTTCTTGGCATTGCGCCAACTACTCCACTACAGCGACAATAACCGTTCCTCTCACCTAACATCTTCATAAGATCTCCGAAGAATGCTGACACCGAGTAGATCAGAAAAAAGAAAGCGAGTTCAAATCTCATTCTTCCAATCTTTTTTTTCGTTTTCCTTACTCTCTTTTATCTCAACGAGAGCGTCGATGATTCTCCCACTACAAATGTCGATTTTATTGCATTCCTCGGTTCGTCTTCCTATAAATGGTGAATTGAAGGGGGGTTCAATCACCTTTTCAATGTCTTCTCATCTCATTGTAGTGCTCGTCTTCCTTCTCTCAGTCAATCCCTCTTCTGCCTTCTGGGGTCCCTTCAGAGCAGTGACTAATCTAATTGGTATCACCAAGTCCCGCTCTCCCTCTCCTCCCCCTCCTGCCCCCGCCCCCGAATCGAATGTGGGCGGAGTTGGGTCTGGTAGTGATTCCAACTCCAACAGTGGCAGTAAGAGTTCGAGTCAGAGTAACAGCAATAGTGGAAGTGGAAGTGCATCGACGAGTGTGGCTGGACCCAGTACCAGTGGAATGAATAACAAGTAAGTGACACATTTCCAGAAAGGGGTCAGGAGTGAGACTTTCACACACACTCTCGCTCTCTCTCCTCTCGGAGATATGGAATCGTGTGTTGAGAACAAGGACACTAATTTTCGTCTTACAGAAACTTCAATCCGACTTTCAAACTCAAGATTTGAATTGTTTTCCTTCTCACAATCAGATCGCTATTGTGGCAATTTCATGTCGATAAAGTATTCATAATTTAAATTTTCATTCTATGAATTGTACAGTATGAGGCTTAAACGAAAATTAAGACGGGAGAGAATCATTTACTTATTGTTGGCAACATTTCTGGGCAAATCTTCTTACATACACAACACTCAATGGTTTCTCTGGAGTCTCCATCTAAAACGATCCTGTTTGCACAAAATTCTCTTCGCCATTATCGCCTATCGAACTCATTTCCCATTTCCACTCATTCTCAGACAAGAGATCGATGCTCACTGAAGAAGCCATTCAAGATGTCTCGGCCTATAGAACAAATCAAATGAAGATAGCCCTTTCAATGTCGTCAGAGCTCCTATCCGACTCCCCCAGGTCGATTTCCTCCTCTATCGATTGCTCAGCGAAACAAGAGAGTGTGTGCAATTGGGAAGTTGGACAACCGCTCTCTGAGACATGAAGACTTCGAGAATCGTTCTCATTTCAAATTTGAGCCAAGTACAGAATTGTTTCTTGATAAAAGACTTTCAAACCAATCCAAATCATCTCGTAGTGAATACAATTGACACCCTTCCATCCAATTTTGTGATTCCCATTCATCTCAACAAGACCTGTGAATAAGAGGTTGTTTTTTTTCATTCTTCATTCTTCATTCTTCATTCTGTGCCTCGTGACGGGCGGTCGACAGTCTCCCCGCTCCTCTCCCACCTCAGTTTGGAGAATCCTTGCCAGTCAGCTTGGGCAACCCGGCAAGTATTTCGCCCACCCGGTACCACTTCGAGCAGAGAACTCGGATCGACTACATATAATTCAAGTCGTCAACTTTCAAGAAAGGCCCCAGTCGACAAGACTACGACGTGAGTTCCCACTTTGGTTGATACACGCTAGTCAGGACGTCACTGGAAGCTGGAAGATCTACTTCTACGCTCAATGTCTATCGTCCAAGATCGGCACTACAATTGACCAAGGAAGCCAAGCATGATCCATTCCCTTGACCCAGTTGCCTCGAATTCGAAGATCCCGACCAGCTCTGTCCCCGAATGATACCTCCTGCAGGCCCTTGCCTTGATGTCAGGATAAATATGTATATGTATGTATATGTATGACACTTTCTGCCATTCTTCAATTTCACAATCGTTTTCGCCGTTTATTAGGTCACATTCTTCGCATTCCAGTCCCTGTTTCATAGTTCACGTCGAATGAGTTTCGATAAGATTCATCATTCGTTGCTTCTCTCCCCTGTTAGAGATGGTCGCTCGCATCTCTTTCCTTCTTCTCGGTCTCTTCTTGACAGCAAATGGAAATGGTCGATTTCCTCGTGGAAGCGGTTGGGTTTAGAGCACCTCAAATGTGACAATCTAAGAGATTTAGAACAAAAGTATCACTTGTATCTTCCTCACTGAGATAGTGAGATGTCTCACGGCGATCTGCAAATTAATTTATCCTCTCTCTTTTTCTAGTAATGAGTGATCGAGTGGGACATCTCATTTCTACTTTTTGATTTGTCTGAGAAAATTGGAATGATTAGTAGAAGAAGAATGAGAGTTAGACGTCGCATTTCTTTCCTCGCTTTGCTAGTCCAGAGACAGACGTCTTTCAACTAGACTTTGAAAAGTAACGGTTTTGGCACTGGGCAACTAGTTGCTTTCATTCTGAAGCAACGGGCCATTCCGTCATTTACCCGTTGCTTTGAGCGGCGTGTGTAACTAGTTGCTTTTCTGAAGCATTTCGGAACAAGCTCTAAAATCACATAGATAGTGAAATACTTACCATTTAAATATTTTGTCATGTAAATATTATTTCCATGAGCACCTGCAATAACAAAATTGGTTTTTTTTTTCAAATCAAAGTTCTGTGTGAGAGCAAGACATTGCTTTTTATACCAATTTACAAGAATTCAGTTACTGATTGCCGTCCTACTAATGTAAAACAAATTGGAAATATATTTTTGACGTTCCTTAATATGACTAGTGAAAAGAAAACATATATTACTAACATTTTGGCTTGATAGAACGTTCCATTGATTAATCGTTTGAGCGCGGCGTGAACCAACCGATTTCGATGCCGAACATAGTGAGAAATGATCTCACGATCCCCCTCATAAACATATTAATAATTCTCACCATCTTCCATGTAAATAATTTCATGTAAATTTGTCAAATCAGAAAGCAACTAGTTACTTCAAAAGCAACTAGTTGCATAGCCCGCAAAAGCAACGGGCGAAATGAGGAATGAAGCAACTAGTTAGTTATCTTTCAAAGTCTACTTTCAACCTCGATACAATGGAGAAAGTGAGATAAAATGAGATCATCCATGGTGCCCTATTTGGTTCTTCTCTCACTTCACATCAATCTCATCTCTCTTTCCCTCTTTGAGTCAGTCTCGTCTCCCCTCAAGATGAAGTTTCCCAAAGTGAAGGAGAAACGAAGACACAGGCGGGAGACAGCAAGGCAATCATGGACAATTCGTCAGTTTTAAGACCCATTTTTGAAACGGAAATGACGTATTTCAGTGGATTCAAACCGGAAGTTGAGATGGAAATGCCCGATGGAGCTACAGGACCGCCGCCCATGATGTGGGTTTAGAGTG
This sequence comes from Pristionchus fissidentatus, assembly GCA_036245785.1. NCBI lineage: Eukaryota > Metazoa > Nematoda > Chromadorea > Rhabditida > Neodiplogasteridae > Pristionchus > Pristionchus fissidentatus. The sequence goes on along the minus strand of BTSY01000005.1, from coordinate 25,865,072 downwards.
ATCTCTAGGGTTGACCAGTCGATAAGTTACGGCTCATTCCGGAAAATCCTTTGTTCGAGAGTCATTCCTGTTTACGACTGATCACCTTTGGTGGTCTCCTCTCCTTCCAACTCCAAGATGACAAATTGAAAAATTTCAGGATTTTCTTCGTTCTCTTTCTCATTGGAATCTTCGCTTTCATCGCAATTTCCTACAAGAGAAAGCAAATGAAGAAAGCGAAATTGGCTGCGCAGGGGAATAAATAAATGCTTTTCTAACATAAATCGTATCTCACAATCCTCAAGCGTTTCACACAAAACTCGAGAACATAAGACACTGAGAAACACAATGAACGAATTACGTTTGTCTCTAAATAGATTATATAGACTGTTGGAATGTAAACACACAAAACTAGTTCTAACTGAAATTTGAGAGAAAGTACGAGTTTTGGCCGGTTGGTGTAATGATGTGTGATGAGCCTGTCTGCGATATTTATTAATAATTCCTCTATCAATAAATCCTTCGAGATATTGAGAGAAATGTAAGGAATCTTGAAAATTAGCGCACAATTAGCGTTCAGGCAGTCTATGGAATTTCTAATTAGCGCTAAATCGGTGGCATTTTCTAGATTCGTTTCAATCAATTTCACACTAAATACCAAATTTCTTCGCGTTCCACTGAAATCGATTCCAAAATGCCTACAAAAGACAGAGGAATCAATCAAATTCGCCTTATTCTTCTTCTCTTCGACTTTCTCGTGCAGACCGCAAATCAGCTAGGAAAACGATTCTCCAAGGTTTCCTATCGAAGAAATCGGATGTCCAACCCTCCTCATTCCACGCGCTCTCTCATAAAAGAGAGAGAGTGTGGAAGGAAGAGGGTTGGAGAATCGTTCTCCTACCGAATTTGATCTGAGTGTCTTTAGATGGCTCAACTTCGTCTCTTCTTCTTCCTCTCTCTTCTCATCTTGTCTCAATCTGTCAAAATCGGCAATGTCAATTCCCGGTCTGGCAGTAATACAAATACTCAAAGTGAGACAAATACTGGAAGTAACAGTGGAAGTCAGAGTCAAAGCGTGTCTCGATCGGAAGCAGAGGAAAGCACCAGTGAGATGGATAACAGGTATGGAGTCTATGGAAGATATTGGGAAATGTGACTCCAACTTCTCTTCATTTCGCACGTTCTCTTCGCCGGTCAGTGACTGAGAGAGTGTGCGAAATGAATAGATCGTGGTTTCACACATTCGCATTCTTCTTTGGAGTAGAATCTCAGCGAGATGCTCAATCTTCCTAACTCTTTTCGTAAAAATCTCTCTAACTTTTCATTGCATTCTGGAGATAATATAAGCTGACCAGAGTAACATCTTATTTCCAGTGGAATGAATGCAACAACAGACATTGATTTGTCTTCTGGCTCTTCTCTCAGTCTCTTCCCTGTAATGTGAGTGTGAATCAATCCATTCTAGATCTCTCTCTCTTCTCTTTCAGTTTCACTCCCATCGTCGTACTCACAATTCGCGCCTTGTGAAGAACATTTACTTATTGAATTGATAAATGATTTGTTTTATTCAATGATACTTATTTCTGAATTGGAACACTGTCTAATGACGTCAGACAATACTCCCGTAGTGTTCCCTCATTGGAAGACATTGGAGATGGGAAATGTGGAGAACAAAGAAAGGTAGACAACATTGCGTCAAATGAAGAGAGAAGATGATGAGATCCTTTCCCACACGTCTAATAAGTGAACCATTCTCCAGATTTAGACGCCACATCAAGACTTGAGTTTCAATATGTCAGGCACATCCAGTTTGAATTTTTCAAAGAGAACAATTCGTACTCTCACTAGATACGTCCAATAACTTCTTCATCTTATCAATTTGTCGATAGACTATCTTCAACTATCTCCCGATGATTCTTTTATGATCGCGAGAAACAGTCGCCTGCTATCTCAAAAATTGGGAAATGATCTCGAATGAGCTTTGATTAGGACTTAATTTGTTTTGACATTCTTGAAAATAATGAATTAAGATTCTAATTCCTTTCTCCGTCTCACTTCCCCTCCTCCCCTCCGGAAAAGTTAAATTTCAATCATATTTCAATATACCAGAGTCTCGAGAATCGACCCATTTTTTCTTGTAAATGAGGGACATTTGAACAATGAGTTCCAAAATTCTCATTTGCTTTCTCACTCTACCAACCACAATCAATTGTAATACACTAAGAATGAGTAGCAATCATTTTATCACTCGTCTCTCATCCTGTCAATTTCTTCTTCTGTCTCTTCTTGTGGTGCATCACTCCAACCACGAGACCACCCACGACGAGCACAATCAACACGAGAAATCTGAGAGATGAAAAGTCAGTTTGCGATTCTCCCTTAACCTACTGTATATTTCCATGCGCGTGTTTTTTCGAAGGGAATTTGAGCGAGACTTTGGGGCGATAGTTGCTGCAAGTTATAATCTCTATTCGCTGAAGTGTTTAACGCTTCAAAGTTAGAGAGATGATTAGTAATAATCTATGAACGTTTCCTCCTTGCCCACCTGTTATTCATAGTACTCGTACTCTCTCCACTGCTAGTCTTCACTTCACTCTCCAGTCGACTATTCGACAGACTTCTTCTCTCTCCTTCTTCCATCCATGCAGAGAGTGAACTGAGAACAAGGAGGAAGAGGAATAACGACCTCATCCTTGAGATGAGAAGAGAAGAATGAGAGGGAATGGAGGGAGGGGAAGGAGGAATTCACCCAATCAAGAGGTGACATTATCACAACGAGGAATTCACTCGAATTCCAATGAAAGATTCTCGATAAAAGACGAATTTCTCATCTGTACTATCCCTTCTCCCACTATGATCATCATCAAATCTTCCCTCTTTGTCTTCCTTCTTCTAATTAGTTCCGTCCTCTCCTCTGGAAGCATCAGAACTGGCAGTAACAGTCAAAGTAAGAATCAGACATTTTAGCTTCTATTCAGGAGAAAACTCTCTCATTCATCGATAGCAACTTACCTTCCACAGAAACGGTTCACTCCTAATGTGACTTTGTACCTAGTATTTACATAATTCATTTTTTGATTCTTTCCCCACTTTCGTATAGAGTTTGCACAACAACGAAAACTCTCTTCACCGGTCAGTGGATGAGAAAGTGTGTGAAATGAAGAGGTCGTGATCTCACATCTTTACCTCCATTTCCTCTTCAGGCTCGGGTGCTTCTGACTCTTCCAGTGCCTCTGGTGGATCTGCCAACAGTGAGAGTGCAGGAGCTAGTGCTGCTAATAGTGAGAGTGGAAATGTCGATGGAAGGTTCATTGAGGGGGAGGAAAGTGAAAAGTGTTGAGTGATTTCAGAGAGATCGAGAATAATGTGTCAGGACTGAATGTGACAGCGATAAAAGCAGCAAGGAATCAAGGAGGGGGAGATGGAATGTTAGTTCCAATTTGAATCAAGTAAATGAATGTAGAGTAAAAAGCACATGTTCTCAATGCCTGGAATCATCTTATATGCAGGTTTCTAGATCTCAAAACCAACGATCGACCTACAATTTCTCATTCAAGAGAATTTCTCGAGTTTGGAAGATAGAGCGGTCTTTTTTTTCTCACTACGCCCTATAGAGGAACTAAAATCCGACTAGCTCATTCATTTCTCGATTTCAGGGTGATCCTTGTGATCGGTATCATACTCTCTGCAGTGATTGAATTGATTGTGTTCCTCCTCACACGAAACAAGAATCCTTCTCCCGCCCCTCCCACTCCCGCTGCTTATGGATTCCACCAGGAGAATACCAGAAATTGATTTGAGCACTGATAAATTAATTAATTATTTGGGAAGATATCCGAAACAAAATAGCCGCCATACCAATTGGGGCCGCTTGACATCTCGCCAGACTAGCTAGAGAGCAGTGGGAAACGAGAGAGTGGCGAGGGTAGCTCAGTCTAGCGACCCTCTCGTATTGTGATAGAGACAAAAGTTTTTATTTCTTTTGAAGGCACGCAAAACTTTGTAACCACTGCACATGATTTAAAACCCCCAGAAAGGGGTCAAGAGTGAACTGCGTGGACAAACTGTGGTTTGCTGGCTAGGTGATAACGATAGTGACGTCATTGATTGGAAGTAGTGTGAGTATTAGTCAATGCAAACAGAGGTCAGACAACATCACGAGTTCACGTCCACACTGAACAAGAGGAAATGAATCAGCACAACAAACCTCTCAGATTATTTACATAATTTTATAGGGGAAAAAAGTGTACTCACTCGCTTCCTCACATCTCATAACAGTGCGTTTGTGAAGGAACAGAACCAAAAAGAAGATAATTTACTGAACATTTTCTGTATCTTCTTGAAGCTCACATTTGTGTACAGAGATCACCGTATCATGTTGAAAGTTGTGTCTGAAAGCTATTTGTTGATCACGAGATCGTCTCCCATTACTCGATTGGTCATTTGCACCATTCTGTTCTATTTGTCCCTCTGACTCACTCTTTCTGTTCACGCCTACCCATTCCATCACTTTCCTTTATCAGTCCCCTCATATAAATACCTCCATCCCTCCATCCTTCCCTCATCTTCTTCCTCTTCTCTCCATCGCTCCTCACAATGTGGCCCTTCCACCATCACCATGGACACCATCATCATCACCACACAGCGACTGTCGTGAGTACACCTTACCTCCTTTCCTACGTCATTCCTTCCCTTAGGGAATCCCTGCTTATACGGCGTTCTGGGTAGAATGGCTAAAGTAAATTTGTGGTGAGACCATCGACCATGTACAAATCATCATATTTCCGCACTCACTAGCAGTCTACCTCAAGTGGCACTTTTGCCCTCTGAGACCACAGGAATGCTCCACTCTTCTTCTATACTTTTTTTGTAATAGCTGATTCAATCGAAAAACAAAACTCAATTCTCATCTGATCTAACTCTCTTTTCCATCAGGTCTCCACTCCCTACATCTCTCCATCAGTTCATGGTGCAGTTCCTGTGATTCACGTCGCTCCTCATGTTGGTTCCTTCATTAATTTGATATATATTAGACTGGAATTTCCGAGAGATTCATCCCCTTGAGTCTGCAGTCCTGAGTTCAGAGATTCCGACCACATTCGAATGCGAATCGGCGAGATCAAGATTGAGAAAAAGTGTATAATCGGGAGAGTGCGCGAAACGAGAGAGTCAGACAACGAAAGACGTTCTTGGCATGGTGGCAAATCGATGCAGTGCCCGAAGCTAGTTCGAAATTGTGGCTTTCTAAATATAAAAATAGTAAATATCTATTTCAGCACCCCCACCATCATCATGGTCATCATCACTTTGGCTTCAGTGGACATCATCATCATCACTGCTGAGCGTACTGTAGTCATTCCTTCGTATCGATCGACAAGAATCTACGCAAACCCATTCCACTTTCGACGTTTCACTCAATTGTGAACTTGCCGCTGCATAATTTCTCCTTTAATTTGCGAATCGCTGAATAAAATTGTAATGACTTTAATTGTTCAGTTGATAAGAACAAACGATTTATCCTAAATGTCAATCATTATCCAAATCTGTCAAAGTTGTGGAAACGGCTCTTCTCATCGTACATAAGCAATTTGTATACCTGAGTTTGAAGATATCAGAGATCACTCAGATCTCAACTGTTGCTTTCACAAGGATTGTCGCCAAATTCAAGCAAAGCTTTATCGATATCACAATTAGGCGCATAACACATGGTCTGAATCATCCATCGTAGTGAACACTGTGGTTGTGAGGGGCGTAGCACTTGTCCAGATTGAGTTTATTATCGATTGGAGAGGAGAAGAGAGTCACCAATTCAATGCCCTGTCCATGACCTGCAGAAGAGTGGTTTGAAATATATGAGAGATCAAAGATCAACTTCTACCCCTATTGAAGCAAGAGTTGAACTGACCAATTTTGCCCTCCAATTCCCTCTCCCCCACAGTTCCTGTTAGAATATGCACGAGGATTTGAGCGTCCGGGGAGAATCTGAACCCATTTCAATCATATTTTTTGGGATTTCTCGGATTTTGATGTTGATCTTCTTTTTGTTCTAAAATTTTCACTCACTTCTCACAGAATGGAATAAGAGCGGCAGTGAGCGTGGCAAATTCAGAGAGGGAAGAAGCGTAGACCTGATTGAATTGAATTGCGTCCTCATTATGAAAATTCACTTATTCTAAAATCTCCTCAATAATTGAGAAAAACTGGTGTACCGGTGCGAGCTTGAATAGATTATCATTCTCGAATCCAGTAGAAGTTATTCCAGCAACAGCAATCACTTTTCCCTCTTGATTGAGAAGAACGGCACCTTCTGTACGAGGAGAGGAGAGGAAGGGAACAAGCAGATCAGATCTGAGGAGGAGAGAAGGATAAGTGGTGAGTGTACCGGGAGAGCACATGATTCCGGACGAACGGAGAGGGGTCAGCGTGAGAGAGTGTATGAAAAGGTGAGAGAGCCCCCTCGATATTCAATGTCTTGTGGAATGATGAGAGAAGATACCGTAATCATCTCTGGGTCGATCGATAACTGAACTGACCGTTCTCTTCCGGTGATTTCAGCATCGAATCGAAGGAGATCCAATTTCTGTGCTTGATTAAGTTGAGAGGCGAGTTTGAGAGCGGAAGAGGAGGGAGAGAATTGAGAACAGAACTGAATGGAATGTGTTCGTTATCTGAACTCACTTCCCTCGTTTACCAAGTCTCCTCTATCCCATCAAGGAATGCATTAATTACAGTAGTCGATCTGCCTACAGTACCTCTCTCATCTCGGTGCAAGTCAGTAGATTCTTTCTCAGTCTCGATATCTCAATGGGAGTGTCTTTCGAGGCATATCGAGTAGCCATCTCGGGCACTGAAATAAAGTCAGCTCACGATGATCGAGGTGGCTTACTGTAATCGCCCAAGGGCTATTCAACCGTCACTGTTGATGCTTCTCCTTCAGATTTCACAATATCGTTTGGTATGTCTCCTATTTTCCAATAGTACTCAAATTTTAAAAAAAAGATAGGGCACTAACCAGCCCTTAATCCAATGATTCTCTTAGTCGGATGAATTCTCTCCAATGCTCTTGCCCATAATTTGCTGCCCAGACCACACTTGCGAAGAGATGGAGAGACGATGTAGAATCCTGAATAGAACGTGTGTCTATTGCATCATACCTATGCAATCACTCACCAATGAATGCCATCTCATCGTACTCATTCCACACGACGCAACCGAGGAACGAACCGTCTGAAATCGAGTTTCAATGTGTGTCATGTTGCCACAGCATCCAGTAGCCATCATGTCAAGAACGCCTCTCGTTGTCTGACCCTCTCGTTTGGCGCGCTATCTCGCCATCGATCTCTCTCTTTCTCTAACTCATTCTCGCGGACTCCTTTGCGAATGTTGTGATTGCTAAATACTCGAGCGTTCGAAACCGCCTAGAGTGTAGAAGACCTAACACCGTACCCCTTTATCCACTACTATCTGGCATCTCTATATTGGAAATCAGATGTAATCGAACTTCTCTAAAGTGAAATCACAAAATGACCAACCATCGTCCGTCCTCGCGAATACACAACGAGTCGTGGAGAGAACAGGGGTGAGATTGAGTACTGTAATTGGTCTGATCCAATCGTCAGCTGACTTTCAAAACTCTGTTATTCAAAAAGTAACTGACCAGTATTGTCGTCGGAAGTCCATTTCATCTCCCTCACTAATTCCTTGAATTGACTCCACAGTAGATCACTCCCTTCATCGATGATTGAATAAGAGGGAATAAGCATTGTAAGGCTGGAATGAGAGAAGTAGCAACACGGAGTGACAAGAGGGGAATGACAAGTGGCAATTGGAAACTGACTGGGAACTATCAAAGATGATTGAAACAAGAAAGAGATTGGACCAGTTTCAAAGCAAAAACTAACTGAAAATGATTGGAAACGTGATCATTGGAAGAGTCAAATCAGAAAGGGTTTGAAACAGCGACGATTGAAAGTCAACTGCTTATTCTCAAGTTCTCCCTCGCTCTCACTGACAATGTGAGATGTGTGCGAATTTCGTGGCAAAGATCAACTCAACGAGTGAGAGAAAGAAGAGACGAGAGATAAGAGGAGCGTTCGAGAGATCATTCAGAGTGTGTCAAAAGTGTGAGTGATCTCTCTCTTCATGACTATCTAATCACAGCATCGAATTGGCGCCATGCCAAGAGCGTCTTTCGCTGTCTGACTCTCTCGTTTCGCGCACTCTCTCGGCGATTTTCTCTTTCTCTAACTTGATCTCGCCGATACTCTTTCTAATCACTGCCTGATAACATAGTTTATCTCTATATCTACACTTTTATCAACAATCTCAACATCCAAATCGATCTCATCATCATTTCTTCCACTGTCCCTTCTCATAGTCCCAATACTTGGCCGGTCCGAGGAATTGACCCTGGAATGAAGTGAGAGATCACAAGAGTAATTCAACGGGATGGTTCAATCGGGCCATTGATAAGAGTCAGTCTCTCTCAACGCCTTCTGTCTATCGTTATCTACAGTAAACGAGCGTGAATGACCGAAAGATGCAACCGTGACAGTTTAATAGGCTATCTAGTCACTCAGATTTAGGCAATCCCTTCCTTTTCATAAATATCAAGTCCTCAATAAATGACTGACCTTCTCAAGCACGAGTTGTCTCTGCACTTGCGCTTCCTTGTATTCATTGCAGTAAGTGGGAGGCGGCTTGGCGAACACTCAAATTGAGAGAGATACAAGCAGATTTGTTTATGCGATTTGAAAATGACACTCGTAATGAATAATAAGCGATACTTTGATGTAATTTCCTCATATAATGCAATAAATCCCACAACATCGAGTTGGCACAATGCCATGAGCATCTCTCGTTGTCTGCCTCTCTCGTTTCCCACACTCTCTCGTTGATCCCCTCTTTTCTAACTTTGTCTCGCCGTCGCTCTTTTGGATGCTGTGCCATTCTCAATCGTCATATTTGCATTCTCTTACCGAAGATCGAGAGGAATGAACCGTAGAGAGTCGCTAGAGCAATAACAGATGCCACAGTTCCCACGATCACCTCAATTTAATTCATTTTGTATTACGAATATTTCTCGATGCATTACAGTAATTATCGATTTCCCTCACCTTCCAATATCCCGAGGGCGCTTCGAACTCGGCCAGAGTCTGTCGGAATGAATAGCGATACACTGAAAGATAACGAAGTCATCAATTCATCAGGAGATGACCATTGGTTCACACGATTTTGGCCGGAACAATTGTAAACTGCTAATTATCTTCGAGATCTAGCGGATAATCAGGGGATTGGCAAAATGGTAATAACCAGTTTCTCTCCTCTCTCACTAACCCCTTCTCATAGAGAGAGACTGTCTTTTGATCTACCTCTCTCCTACACCCCCTGTAAAATACAGTGGGTTCTTGAAGTATCCACCCCTTTGTGAACTCACACATTTTCTTCTCGTCCACACTCAAATTCTTCCAATCTCCCTTCTCTTTCTCTCGAACAGGGGCGATTGTCGCGTCCTCATTGCCTACAAACAAATTAAATTTTAAAAGTATGGAAGCGTAAAAACAACTTACGGAAGCGAATAGCGGGGTACCAGTAGTCATATCGGTCGACGTAGTTCTGAAATCGGCAATTATTGAGTCATCCTTAGGCAACACTGATTCCATAGGTTGCATAATGACTACGCAACGACTCACGGGTTCTCCACTCTGACCGTATCCGACGACTTCTCTGCCAGCAGACTTCTCTGGTCCCCACCAGTGCTCGATGTGGTGACCTACGGTGTCGTCATCACTAGGTTACATTCAGACCTTGGGTTACCATCACTATCTAGTACAGTTTGAAATTCGGGTAAATAGTTGGATCAAACCTCTTCATTTGCACAATCTCTTCGTTGACGAAAGAGTACGCGGAATGAAGAGATCTAATGCAATTATTTCCCCGAATTTCCAACTATTATCTAGTTTAGTTAATCTAGAAACATTTTTGAGATGTACCTCCTCCGAGTGAAGTTGAAGTGTGGATGGATCTCGCAGTGAGACGAGGAAGGAGAGAACGATACAGCATTATTCGCCCCACTCAAACAAGACTACTCTTGATTCCAAACATACAGAGTCAGAGACAGAGTACCACAGACTTGGGTCAGGGCAAGGGAGTGGGCAAAAGTGAGAGTTACTCTCTATTTTACACGATCTCTCGCCCCAAAAAACCCTTTCTGTGTGGGTGAACGAGATGTAACTAGTCAATGGAGAGACACTCTCACAGAAACCGCGACACGTACTTGCAGAATATACAGACATAATAGGCCATAAACGGAATATCATTGATAGAAACGAACGCTTTGGATAAAAATGTTGTATTCTTTGCAAAAGAGTTCCACAGCTGGGTTGGGAAGAAAAAAGAGGGACTGAAAATGCCGTCTCCGTAGGGAGTCTAGTTGTAAACAAGAGGAGGGAGGGAGGGAGGAGGGAGAGTTCTGAATAGGAATGGAGAGAAGGGGATAGAGCGAATCGATGGTGACTTCGAATTAGTGAGAACACTCATCGAATCAAATTTTGACTCAGTAACGATTTCCTAGCGATGATGTAATATCGGTGGACACAAACCATTTGAACAAGGAATGGGTTCACATGATATACATGGAAAATTGAGTGAGTACTCTCTCAATTCCTGATTCAATTGGCCAATCCATCGAATCTCACTCTCTCTCAACCTCTCTTCACTTCATTCTCTACCACTGCTGAGTATCACACATTGTTTACTACTACTCCAAGTCTCGTCTCTTTCTCTCCCTCACTCCTCTCCCCTCTTCTCTTTCCCTCTTCCTCCTCTCTATTCTGTTTTGACCAGAGTTTGCTCCTCAAAACCTATCGAATCACGCAATTCTTCACATTGCAACTGCAATACTCAATCATTTCAAGCACGCCCTTTATCACCCAACTGGAAAAAGTTGATACTATCTTCAACTACGGTAATCTATTGTATGGCAACGGAAACGGGGAGTAAGGGCACCAATGGATATCGAGTAACAAGCGATTTCATACAATGGAAAAGAAGCGGATAAAACGGGCAAGTTATCAACAAATGAAAAATTTCCTGTGGGTCTTTCCGTCCTGATAAGTAGGGAATCTACCTATGGAAACTATTGGAGACAAGGAATCGAGGGAAGCGAAATCGACAAAATCTCTGAAGGAACGAGCGTGCACAACTCAAATTACGCCTGAGGGCTCAATTAAAAATTATCTAGTCGCACTAGCAACAAATGATAAGTGGGACATCTATCGGGCCAACAATCGATGCATAACGGTAGACTGACCTGATAGTCACACTACAGTATCCCTCTAGAATCGATTGATACCGTACCTGCCTGGTGGGAAGGGGGCTAGAGTACCGTACTCAGTACTTGACCGTCTTCTTGATGGCATCGAATACTCTCCATACAGTGGGTAGATAGAATGGTTCGTATACGTGGGGGAAGGGAGTGTCCCATCCACACACTCTCTCGATGGGAGATTCGAGCGAGAGGAAGCAACGCTTCTGCAACAACAACGAATTAACATCTCACACTTATTATACAAAGACTTTTTTTTAAAAAAACGTTACTGAGTACCATAGCTATTTATTATAATAATACAGAAATAATTCGCAAAAATATCAATCGACCCTTATAATCCGTCAGAAGTTCGCGAACTTTTCACGCATCTTTTCTTTCTCGTTTTAGGCTATTTTCTTTATAATTTGCGTTAGGTCATTAGAGACGCATAAGAAACTACTAATTCCGAAGAAATTAACCAAAAATATAAACTAGGGAATTAGCCGCACCTCTTAGAAGGTCGCGGAATTCTGCGAGCTGTTTTCACGCAGCTAGACAGTCACCGGTGTGCAACCACAAGTTGATATCAAGCCTAGAGCGAATATCAACTTGATATCAAGCTCCCGATTTCACAAGTTGATATCAAGCAGTTTCACAAATTGATATCAAGTTGCCGTAACCGGGGAAAATACTCGTAAACAACTCCAGACAGTGCACTCAAAGCACGGGCGCGTTCACCGCGTCTCATTTTCAAATCAATTTATCGATTTTCTACTGTTATTTATCGAATTTCATCGTATTTTTTATCTAAAATTACTACGGGAATCGTGGAGAACGGCGACATTCACATTGAGGTATTATTCACTGCGGAGTTCCTATGAAACTCTCGTCTTTTCAGAATGTGGAGATGTCTATTTGGATATTCGGTGGAATACTTATAATTCCTACACGTTCTCATCCATAAATGAAGGCCTCTGATCTTTATGCAGTTTTCGTCACAAAAAAGGTTCGTAAGTGAAGAATAATCTTCTTTTCAGATCCATTTTTATACATTTTTAAATACAATGTTTCTTTCTATTGGCGTGACCATTTGCGCTATTTCTAATCATCAAGTTGGAGAATTAGTCTATACTCAAGGTAAGTGAAGCGTTTTTCCTACAATATTCCTTTCAGGAAGTAGCCGAAATTTCATATTTGAATATCGGGTTTCAATAACTTCAGCGTCCTTTCTATACGAAGAACCACCACTTAGAAGAAGTGAATCATATTTTGTATGCCCTATCACCAAACCTAGTTTATCATTAAACCTAGTTTATCACAAATTGTAAACAATTTGTGCATGATAAACTTTTTGATTTGCCTGAAAAAAAACATGAAAGAACACGAGTATAAACAAGGGTACGGGGCGCGGGGCCCACAGAGATTCCACAAGTTGATATCAAGCTGTTTCACAAGTTGATATCAAGCTCATTCACAAGCTGCCTTCAAGCTTGATGCCAACTTGTGAATGAGCTTGATATCAACTTGTGGTTGCACACCGGTGGTGACGAGAGAGCACGCGGAACGAGGAGCGGGAAAAGTAAGCAATGTTGTTGTTGTATTTCTGCGCTCTCTCTGTTTACGTGCTCTCTTTCTAAGAGGTGCGGCTAATTCCCTAGTTTATATTTTTGGTTAATTTCTTCGGCATTAGTAGTTTCTTATGCGTCTCTAATGACCTAACACAAATTATAAAGAAAGCCTAAAACGAGCAAGAAAAGATGCGTGAAAAGTTCGCGAACTTCTAACGGGTTAAGGGTCGAATGTGTTTAGCTCTCTTAGCACCTCGTAAAATGGATCATCGTTCTTCTTCCAATTAGTGTTCGAAAGAGGAATGATTGCGTCCATTCGAATAGATTTAAAATATCACTTTCTACTCCACAATCTACACCCTCCCCCCACTTCCCTTCTCTCCCCTCACCTGAATAGTCGACGCGATCTCAGCTCCGAATCCACTGTTGAGAGGAGCTTCGTGAGAGATGATGAGTCGACCCGTCTTAGTCACACTCTGCAAAGCAGGGCTGTTCGGAAAAACATATTTTCGGAAAAAAATTGAAAATTGGAAATTTCCGGTTTTAACTTCGGAAAAATCGGAAAATTCTCTGAACACTGCGTTTCCCATTTTTTTCTTCGAAATATCTATTTTTATCTTTCAACAACAAACAAATAGGAGACGAAATAACAACGATCTATTATGATAAGATTCGGAATTCTTTGAGGTTAATCTTGAAAATAAGCAACTGCTCAAATTGCTCATGGTCGAGGGAAAAGCGGTTGAGAGAGAGTATTTTTGGCAGCAGAGAACATTCTCTCAACCGAACGGAGCCAACTACTCGCGTCGGCCAAAATTTATCATTTTGCATCGGAAAAGTTAACAAATTGAGTTTTCTTCAATAATTTAACGCTGTTTTGGTTAGAAAAAGTCATGAAAAAAATCGGAAATTTTCCGAAATATTTTCGGAAAACGGAAAATCGAAATTTTCTGAAAAAAATTCGGAAAATCGAAAAATTCGGAAAAAAAAACGGAAAATACCAGCCCTGCTGCAAAGCACATTTTATATTTAATTAATGTGCATAGATGGGCAAGAGTTGTTGATGGAAGCTAGTAGTCAAAAGCGGAAGGATATTTGACAAATGCTGGTGAATGAGCAAAAATAAGAAGTAGGGTCTGATCGAGAATTGTGGCGACTTGAACCGAACTCCGTTAGGTTCTCGAGAAAAAAAGAGAAAAAAAAGTCTATGTTGCTGGCTACAATATATCCCATGTATAATTACTATGTCTATTATCACGGGTTTTTTTTCTGTAAGATCGTCGAGTTTCGTCATGGATTGTGATGGTTATCAATATGCATGGATAATTAGTTTTTTTGTTTGCTTATTACTTGAGATACTACAAGAACAATGTGATAGGATTGGAAACAAATTCAAACTGGTCAGAATCATCCATCACTATGGCTTCACTAGAGGAATACTAAAAAAAATTAAAAAAAGAAAGAATACACACACTTTTTTTAACGAATCAATCGAATTCTACATCTTTGGACACCAATAATTAGAGGAATCGGTGAAGGCTAACGTTCAGGAAGCTCGATATAATAAGAAAATTAAGTCGATAATCAAGATTTTTGGCACAAAGTCGTCAAACAAGGACGACCCTTTGTGCAGACGACCCCATATATTTTAAGCTTTCTGTCTTTTGGAACAGACCAAAAAGTTCATTCCATGGAACATTGAATTACGATTTTTCACCCAAAAATCGTAAAATCAGACAAAATTTTCGATTTTTAATCCAAAAAAGGAAAATCAGATACAATTTTCGATTTTTCATTTTAAAAATGAAAAATCAGACAACATTTCGGACTTTTGGGGACAAACGTTGTTGGTCTATAATTTTTAACGATGCTCAGGCTTCTTGAATTACGATTTTCACCAAAGAAACGTAAAATCACACATCATTTTCGATTTTACTGCAAAAAAAGGTAAATCAGACATCATTTTTTTTGATATTTCGTCCTAAATTGAATATGATTACAATATCGATTGCTAATTCAAGTGTACTACAAGAAAACCCGAAAATCAAACAGAATTTTCACTCTAAAAAGTGAAAATCCGACAGAATTTTCAATTTTTCACCCTAAAGCCGAAAATAGGAAAGAATTTTCGATTTTTCACTCTAAAATCGGAAAATCAGAAAACGTTTTCGATTTTTATCCTCAAAAATATCAGACATCATTTTTTTCTTCTATTTTTCACCCCAAAACCAGAAAATCAGATAGGATTTTCGAGTTTTCACTCTAAAAACAGAAAATCAGAGATCATTTTCGGGTTTTCATTCGAAAAACGGAAAATCAAACAGAATTTTCGATTTTTCACTCTAAAAAAATCCGACAACATTTACGAATTTTTCTCTCCCCAAAAAAAATTAGACATTTTTTTTTCTATTTTTCACCCTAAAACCGGAAAATCTGACAGGATTTTCGATTTTTCATTTTAAAAGCGAAAAATCAAGATATTTTCGTTTTTTCACCCTAAAAGGAAAAATCATACAGCATTTTTTTTTATTTTTCACTCTAAAAATAGGAGAATCCGACACAATTTTCGATTTTTCATCGTGAAACAGAAAATCAGAAAGAATTTTCGATTGTTCACCTTTAAAAAACGGAAAATCAGACATCCTTTTCGATGTTTCACCTTAAAAAGGGAAAATCAGAGAGCATTTGGGATTTTCTTTCGTGATTTTCTTTTGATTTCGCTCGGTTTTACTTTCAGTCGCAACAGAGGAGTTTTCCTCCTTTTCATTGCGGTTCTTTTCTTTCTTTGCCCTACTTTATTCGGTAACTTTTAAAAAAAGATTTTTTTAAAGGGAGAGTTACCCCATGTTTGAATTCGCGCGAATTCCTATGGTCTCGCCACGAAACGACAAACACACCACCCCGTTTCCGGACTAGTGTGATTCCCTGGATGCGAGGTCACCTCTCCTCTCTCGCACCCTCTTTGATCTACTCAGTGTCTCTCCTCCTCTCGCATCTCTCGCCCCTCCTCGATTCCCCAATCTCTCTTTTATGATCACTTCCCTGTCTGGTGCTCTCTCCAAGAGAGACAGCGGAAGAGAGGTCAATCTCTAGGTCTTTTCTAGGGGTATTTCTCCCTTTAAGAGAGCATCCACGAGAGGGCGGGGGTACCCCTCGGATGGCTTTTCAGCAACCTATCCCAATATCTTGGGGGTAGAGTCGATATCACGAATGCTGATATTTAGCCAAGTAACTAAGGTTCTGGGTCTCGGACGGAAAAGTTACAGTAACCCCACTTTCCGATATCGCTTTTTACTATTTTAAAAAGCACATTTTTATAGGCGTTCTAGGTGCATTTTGCGAAAAAAAATACGAATGCAACCACTTTGAAAGCGATCAGATAACTAGAAAGGGTCGAAAAACTAAAAATTTCTACGTTTTTTTATTCCCCTGAAATTTTTTTTCGAATAGTGGGGAAATTTAGATGCATTTTCGTTATCTACAGAAAAATCTACATATAGTACTATTTTTCATTGATTTTGAAAAATGAAAGCACGAAAGTTAGAATAAATTAAATCTGCCGCATTTGAATGAACCGGTCTGAGATATGTATTAAAAATTTGTCCCGGTTGCAACATATCTCATTTATTAAGGGTGATAGTTTATGTCCAAGGTGCGTGTATATAAACGATGCGATGGTTTCATCAGCAAGTGAAAAAAAATTGAAAATTTTTTTCGAACATGAATTCATGAATTTTTCGATAAAATTTTTTTCTCTCAAAAGTCTATGAATCTGGTTGAAATTTGTTCAGTAGGTGTCATATAAAAAGTGAACGTCGTAATCGGCAATAAACATCGCAGTATCAAACCATCCGGATGTGGATTACTAAAGAAAACCACAAGGTAAAATTCAATGAAAATGAAGTAATATAAACCTTTTTTGGTCAATCACGACGTTCACTTTTTATATGACACCTACTGAACAAATTTCAACCAGATTCATAGACTTTTGAGCAAAAATTTTTTATCGAAAAATCCATGAACCCTTTTTCATGGTCATGGTCGAAAAAAATTTTTTTTCACTTGCTGATGAAACCATCGCATCGTTTATATACACGCACCTTGGACATAAACTATCACCCTTAATAAATGAGATATTTTGCAACCGGGACAAATTTTTAATACATATCTCAGACCGGTTCATTCAAATGCGGCAGATTTAATTTATTCTAACTTTCGTGCTTTCATTTTCAAAATCAATGAAAAATAGTACTATATGTAGATTTTTCTGTAGATAACGAAAATGCATCTAAATTTCCCCACTATTCGAAAAAAAATTTCAGGGGAGTAAAAAACGGAGAAATTTCAGTTTTTCGACCTTTTCTAGTTATCTGATCGCTTTCAAAGTGGTTGCATTCGTATTTTTTTCGCAAAATGCACCTAGAACGCCTATAAAAATGTGCTTTTTAAAATAGTAAAAAAAAGCGATATCGGAAAGTGGGGTTACTGTAACTTTTCCGTGCGAGACCCAGAACCTTAGTTACTTGGCTAAATATTACCATTCGTGATACCGACTCTACCCCCAAGATATTGGGATAGGTTGCTGAAAAGCCATCCGTGGGTATCCGCCCAGCGCCCCGTCCTCTCATGGATGCTCTCTTAAGTCTCAAATTTCGGAGACCCTGATTTAGTTTACGGCTATAATACAGAATGCAACATATTTCCTCTAGTGAAGTCATCGTTTCCATCATAGTGATGGATGTTTCAGATAATTTTGAATTTTTGTCTAGTATATTTCAACGTCGTCGTTTCAATATCTCAGAATACGTGTTATGCAACACAGAACGATAATTTTGATAACCATCACATTCCATGACGAAACTCGATGAGTCAATGGAGTATTGTAAAATCTGGACGATGTTTTGACAATTCATTTCAATAATAATAAACTACAGTACCTCAGAGACGCAATCCTCGTCCCATGGCTGAATGGACTGCAGATCGATAATCTGAACGGAGACGGGGTTAACATTTGACAGTTTTTCAGCCCCCTATCTCTCTCTCTCTCTCTCCTCACCTCGACGCTCACTCCCAACTTCTCCTCTGCCATCTTGGCTGCTTCACTCACGACGTGTACTTGAGTGCCCCATGCAACCATCGTCACGTCCTTGCCTCAAACACGCAAAGGTATATGCCAAATATGTATATTTTCACAATAAATGGTATTTTACGAAGATTCCAACTTTTCCCTGTTCTAGCGACACCTCTACACAGCCCTATCTACTCAACGACAGGGTCTCGCAACTCCCGAGGGACACCCTTTCAATTAACTCTTCTTCCTTCCTCTCCAATTTCGGAGGCCTCGATTGTCTATCTAGCTAGAATATTCGTTATTTTTCTTCAAAAATCGTATATGCGCTCATGGCATGAAGAAGCGCCAACAAGATATGTATCTCACCTTGCTTGATCACCTCGGCCTTTCCGATGGGGATTGAGTAATCGCCCGAGGGAACCTCCTCAACCGCCTGGCGGTAGAGCACCTGCAGTGATAGTATTACGATGATATCGGATATATCAGATATCCCCGCGAAAAATAGAAAGACTTATAATATCAATGGTATGAAAGAATATTCCTATATAAAATCTATATCGGCAAAGTTACTTTAGGCTCAAGGAAGATGCATGGATCGGGGTCACGGATGCACGAGAGGAGAAGTCCCTTGGCTTGGATCGGACCACGAGGAACAACGATCTGAGAGATACACGATATCATATCCCATTTCGTTATCCATCTAAGTAATAAGTTACTCTCATTTTACTCGAAATGGATACAACAGAACGCGTACCTTGAGTCCGGGAGTGTGAGTGAAGTTGGCCTCAGGACTCTGCGAGTGGTAGAGGGCACCGTGTCCAACTGCTCCGCAGGTAGCTCTGCAAGAACAATCGTTATCACCAGTCATAGGCATCTCAAAAAAAGAAGGAGACAACCAAGATTTATGAGTATTCTCATGATATTCCCACGAAAAAAAACAAAATTGCGACATTTCGAAACTTATTTCTAAATAACTTCCCAAAGTTTTTTTTTAGAATTTTCCTATCAAATTTCGAAAGCACAACCACTTTTTTCACCTAGGTTCGTGAAAAACCTACCAAAATATTTACATTTTCAATTGAGTTTCGAAAATCTAATAAAAGTTTGAATTTTCAAATCTTTCTATAGCCAAACTCCTTTTTAAAAAAAAATTTGTTTTTTTCTATATGATTCAGGAAGCCCCCAACCATGATTTACACAATTTTTGACCTAATTTCAAAAAAAGACCTACCAATATTTTTACATTTTCGTATCGAATTTCGAAAATCCAACAAAGACTTGGCATTTCTTACGTATTTCCAGAAAAAAAACACATTCATAATTTCGGCATTACCCACATAATTTCGGTGGGAAATCTACAGAAATCATTTTCCTATCCAACTTCGAAAATACTACAACGAATGTAGCATTACTTAATTGCGGGAAAAACCAAACCATGAATTTGGTATTTTCCTATGAAAATTCGCTATTCCAACAAAGATTTTTGAATTTTTCATTGAATTCAGGGAAAAAAACACAATCATGATTTACGAACAGTTTTATACTTAATTTCGAAGAAAAAACACACCGGAATGTTTGCATTTTCAATCGATTTTCGAAAATCCAACAATGGCTTTGACGTTTTCACACCAGCTCTTTCTACCTATGTCTCCAATGTTTCCTTTCAATCAAATTAGTTCAATCATCACATAACTTCCCCAATAACTAAAACACTGACGTTGAAAATAAAGGACGAATTGCATAAATACCTGATAGTGAGTCCTCCGCACGAGAAGAGACCTCCCGATCGGTATCGGTACTTGGCAGCCTCGTTGACGATCTGATAGCGATATCAATCAATGAAGCCGACATTTTCCAACTTCTCGATGTACTGCGAAATCAATCTTAATCAATCGATACCTGATCGTAAGCGGGGAAGATGTAGTCTCCGAACTGAATCTCTGCAATTGCCGTAGATCCAATGGTTGCTACTCCGATAGCGAATCCAGCAATGCCCTGCTCGCACAGAGGAGTGTTGAACACGCGGTCCTTGCCTGAATCAAGGCAATCGTCGAGTCCCTCCAAAAAATGATTCAGTAATGCGAAGCACTACTGAGAAATACTTCTCTGCCCCTAATGATTGATTCTACAATCAGTATCGATAGATCACCAGGAAAGATTGTGGATTTAGGCCAATCGTGACTCACCGTATTTCCCCTGTAGTCCGACTGTACATCTGAAGACTCCTCCGAATGCGACGTCTTCTCCAAAGACGAGAGCGGACTTGTCAGTGTCCATGGCAATGTCCATTGCATTGTTCACTGCCTGGCACAAGTTCATCTTCGTCTTCTCCGCTCCTGAAACGGCATTTCGCACCTATACACGTCTCGTTGTATATTGAATAGTGCCATCGTGAATTGAGCTTCGATTTCTCAAAGTTTAGAAGAAATAAGATCAAAAGATACCGAGGGAAGCGGGCGCGACCGAGGGCTGAAAAGTGAAGTGAGAGGCGAATCGACGCGCAGGCAGTCGTACTGCAGATTTGAGAGCGAGCGACGAAGCGGCCATTGTCGCCTGGAATCGAGGTATTCAATGGACAATTAAAATGAGAAAAACTAAAGTAATTGACAACGAATTCGACAAAATAGAAAATTGCTAACACTGCAACACTTCATACGCGTCAGCAGGTAGTGGATAGCGCCAATCAGTGAGCTGACGCATTACCTTCTCACGAACTCTCAACATTTTTTTGTCTTATCGATTTATCCGTTTTGTTGATCGCCAATGTCACTTTGAATGTTACCACGCGACTCTGCACGACATGTTTGCAGATCCTCCTGCGGATTCGTTCACCATGGAGGGAATGGGACCGGGAGCGGTACGATTCTAATAATTTACTAAACTACAATTCTCGATTCATCTTTAAAGATCCTTCATTTGCAGCAATAGTTTTGAAACAACCACTGATCGTAGTTCGCAGCATCACTTTCTTTAGGGTAATGCTGCAGCTAAGCAGGAGCAGGCACGGCAGAACGCTGAGAAGCAGGAGACTCAGAAGAACAGCATGCTCTCCCAGGTTCGACCGTTTTGGCATTATTAGTGGGGTATAGCTAAATACTTCTGGCAGGGGCATAGCTACTTCTGCTATAAAATAAATTTTAAAAAAACAGCGCTACCTAGCTACTTTCTAGCTGGCTTCTGACTTCTTGCCGAAGTAACTATCTACCCCTGCTAGAAGTAGTTATTTAAACTCCATGAGGGTAGTTTGTCATGTGCTCCATGAGCGCTGAGTTGTGAAATAAAAAGTACGGAATATTGCTATCTTTAATATTGCAGCAGTAATATCTTGATAATATCGCGAATCCTTTCAGATTCTTGATCAGGAGGCGATTGTTCGTCTGAACAATCTCGCTGCTGCCAAGCCAGAGAAGGCGAAGATGGCAGAAGCAACCATCATCAATATGGCCAGGTTTGAACCATTTAACCACCTTTAATCAATACAACATTGGCCTTGAGAAATTCGTGGTCGAAATATTCGAAATTATTGGAAATACTTATTGGACTCCCCATTCAGTTATAATATCTGTCATGTTTGTCATGTTTGTGTCATAGGTCAGTAAGTCGTCTTTTTACGAAAAAGTGTGGTAGATGATACGTTTATGATCATCATTACGGAGTGTTTGAAACGTAATCGATCTCCTACTTTCAGACGAGGTCAAATCGCTGGCAAACTATCGGACGACGGACTCAAGCAAATCCTCAATAGAGTCTCCGAGCAATCCCAGTCCAAGACAACCGTGCATGTGAGAAATCATTCGTTCCATGGAACGTGCACGCAATTTATTTTTCATTTTTTTTCACCTTTCCTAACGCACCTTTCTATGCCATCTGTTTATTCAAATATAATTTTTCTTTTCGGTTTGAGAAAACTCCAAAAAATACCGGCCAAAATTTGCTGTAATAAAAATATACCCACAAACTCAAGTACCCTGAAAAGACCAGAATAAATAGGTCCAAAAAGTGTACTGATAAGTGCGAAGGGCAAACTTAGATAATAATTTTCCGCATTGTTTTGTAGTCACTACTTCCTCGATTTATTTAGAAAAAAATCTTTTGCTTATTGTGAAAACGTGCGACTGTCCGATTTTTCAAAACGCATTTCCAATTTCTACTATATTTCGCGGCAAAACCCTGCCCGACAGAGCCGTGAGCCACTAAATATTATATCCTAGTAAAAACGACCGCAAGAGGATCCAAAAAAATGCTGAGGGAGGACACGTTTTTTTCTATCTGGTAAAACTTTTCAAGATTAAATATAAATCTGTGATCTGGCGTCTTAGCCAATATAAAAAACAACTTTTATGTCCCAGTGGGAAATAATCATACATGTGCTGGGGTGTAGCAACAGGACCCTCCCGCTTTTTGCCAAGAACCCTCCCGATTTCGGTTCAAGCCGTTACGATTTTGGATCAGACTCTACCGTGTTTTTGTTCAAAATCACCAGGTTTTGTCACTACCCTCCCGCTTTTGACATACCAGCAACAATCCTTGCCCATCTATGGAAATAATATTTTTAAAGGGGACAGTTATAGCAAAGCGAAAGTTGTGTAAATTTGTTACCTGGGTCCCATTTGTCGCTGTACTAAAACTTTCACTTTACTGTGGGTGCATGAATTACAACATTTCTTCTATAAAAAATCTATTTGGGGCAATCTGCTAACTAGTAAAGCCAGGAACACTTAATTTTTATCGCCCATTTGTGCTTTAGAATCTGACTCTGTTCTGTTGCCTATTTCTGTATTTCCTTACATGAGATCAATGTACGGCGGGCAGTGATGCTAATAGTCCCTAAATTCGGCGACCCCCCCCGCGCGCGGCGGCGTGCGAGATTTTTTCCCGGAAATATAAAGCCCAGTTTCACGAACACCAAATCCTAGTCTAATGAATTACCAATTTTTTTGTGATGCGGGCGAGTTGTGACTCCAAATGTCTAACTGGTTTTGTTGAAAAAAAATTATTTTGATAACCAGTAACCGGTTATGTGGAACTGAAATTCGAAAAATGATTAGTATAAAACCTGTCGTTGTGAAACCTCTAGTGAACGAAAGTTAGATGAGTACATTCCGGGGTGAGGACCCATTCCCCATGCTCTTTTCGGAGGCTTCGTAACATTTTTTGTCGATGGCGTGTACACAAATTCCGATTTTTCAATACAAAACAATATGAGACACAGGAAAATTCCTAATTTTTATTTCACTCCGTTCCGTGCGGTATAAATTTGATCCTTTTAGTCTTTATCTAATACTGGTGCAATGTGGTTTTCTGTTTTTTTTTTAAAATAACTTTCTTCTGAAATTTTAATGGACGTCCGCCCTCTACAATTTATGAGTTGACTCGATTTGGTTTTTGAAACATACGTGGGCACGGCCCCCCGGGAGCACTCTGCACACCGCGAAAACCAGTCGGGGGGACTATGCTGCATAGTCTATGCAACTCAGAAAATAATAATTAATGACGGAGAAAGATTCATTATTGACTCTCACTGATCTGTTGAGACTGCACCAAAATAGTCCGGAAACTTCAACCCCAAGCAGTACGCAGCCAAATGGATCCTACAACACCAGTGTTCAGACTACGGACCAGGAAGATATACACTAGATTCGGAAATACGCGAGGAAGAACCGACGATCCCCATACAAACATCGATTTCAACGTCTATAATTTCGATATAACTCTCGAGTCCCCCGACTATAAGTAGAAGCGAAGAACCATGTTCGATTAGTCTCAAAGTCAGATAAATTTGTTGGTAAAACCGTAGTAACTTTAAAAAACTCAAATTATAATATTTTTTTTTAAATAAAAAAATATATCGAATTTTCGGCATGAATTTGTTTTAAATTTCATAATATCGCACAATTTCGTGCCAATTTTGGCTTTAGCATGTGCGAATAAAAAGTATCCATTAAACTGCACAAAAAACGGAGCATGGGAGTGCTCCCGAAAGATTTCCAGTGCTCCCGACTAAAAACACGACTTTTTGGCTTGAAAAAGTCGGGAGCACTTTATTCGCTCATTTTCGAACAATACAACGTCTGTAAGCTACAGCAGTCGTGTTCCTATGCAGGCCACCTCCCCTGTTCTTAAGAAATCAAAATATTATAGCTGGACACCTAAAAACATATACACGAAATAATCGGACGTGATCACAAATGTGACCAAGTCTCTGATGATACCCTATCGTAGTAATCAGTTCGCAACCCCTTCAAACATCCATTCAGATATTGTACCGTGATATTACTGCAAGTATCGGGTAATATTACGGCAAAGACGGTATCGTCGGAGCAGAGACTTGGTCACATATGTGATAGCTTCCGATTATTTAGTGTTATTTCAGTGTTTTTTAGGTGTCCAGCTATAATATTTTGATTTCTTAAGAACAGGGGAGGTGGCCTGCATAGGAACACGAATGCTGTAGCTTACAGACGTTGTATTGTTCGAAAATGAGCGAATAAAGTGTTCCCGACTTTTTCAAGCCGAAAAGTCGTGTTTTCAGTCGGGGGCACTGGAAATCTTTCGGGAGCACTCCCACGCTCCGTTTTTTGTGCAGTTTAATGGATACTAATTATTCGCATATGCTAAAGCCTAAATTGGCACGCAATTGTGCGATATTATGAATTTTTTTTAAAAAATCGAGCCGAAAATTCGAATTTTTTAAAAATATTATAATTTGTGTTTTTTTTAAGTAACTACGATTTTACCAACAAATTTATCTGACTGAGACTAATCGAACATGGTTCTTCGCTTCTTCTGATAGTCCTCGAGAGTTGTATCGAAATTCTAGACGTTGAAATCGATGTTTGAGGATCCGGACTATTTTTGGTGCAGTTTCAACAGATCAGTGAGAATCTTCACAGTTAGACGATGTGAATATAGTTGATCACCGAAAAAATAAACCAACCACGTTCGACTTGGGAACTCGAAATTGGGAGGGAGATAATACAATCGAGAAGCCTCTTCAAGGGATGTTGCACATGTGTCGAAGTGTGTGCATAATGAATCTATATTCGGATTATCCAAACGAGAAAACAACATGGAATAATTTCCGGTCAACAATGGAAATTATCACACATTTTTTTGTGATGTACTGTAACGCTGAATAAGGGAGATAAAAATTCATGAAGAAACTACGCTTTATTAACGCGGAAATTATTTTTGCGAGCCTTCGGAGATTGTAACCGGGGGCACTCTGCAAACCGTCCGAATTGGGGCCGGGAGGACTGTGCAAAAAAGTTCTATAATATGCTGCCCACGTATGTTTTGAAACTGGATTTATCAAAATTTTAAGATCTCAAAATATTGTTTTCATAGTTCGAACGTTGGTGGGTAATATAGGTTGACAAGGTGGGTAAGATTTTTTTTCAAAATTGGCCATGAAAATGGCAAAATGTGGGCAGAGTTTTATAAAAAAAAATCTTTCCAATATCAATTATTTCAATTTTTCGAGAGAAAAAATGCCACATTTTGACATTCACTTGATTGCGAAAAGCCAACCATGATTTATGTTTTGTTTTTTTTTTAAATTTACTTTTTCGAACTATTCATCGATTTTTTAAACACATCTCTCATTATCAGAATCCGTAAAAGATGTTCTCACTTCTCTTTGTGTTCGAGGAAAACGAATTGTGCTGTCTGAATATGATTCATTTTCATTCAAACTCATCGTCTTCCTTTCAGTTCGATCGACGTCGTAATGCCCTCGACTCGGACTCCGATTAGAAGTCGATCGATTGATGTTTGATCTCGTTCTTTCACTGCTTCCGGTATTCTGTATCCGCTATCCACTGTTTGAACCTTGTCGTTTACGTTTAGTTTGTGTGATTTGAGATATTCGTGATCGCTACTGTGTGGGTAAGTAAACTTCTGCCATTCGGATTGTTATTGCAACAACACAATTCAGGATATACATAAATGAAAAGGTAAAGGTAAGGTTACTAAGTTGAAGTGAAGTGCACTTTTACCTTAACCTTTAGTAATGAAAGAATTAGCTAAGAGAGTGAAGTGAATTCCATCCTCGACCCGTCCCTTATTAGTATTCACTTGTCTCCATCGGTCTTGTCAGTAGAGAGGGACAAATAGAATCCCGCTCTCACCCAGTCTCAGAGGAGAGAGGAGAAATAGGGTGATGATGCATTGCTGACAGCTTTTCAACAGAGGAAAACCGCCCATCCCTCGAGACGTATCCTTATTTTCCCTCAGAGTCTAGAAGAATACGGTGGTTGGCTTGTCTACTGTAGATCAGAGTATCGATCGATATCTGGAGTAGTTGACTTCTTTTTCTGTGCCAGGCACGAAATTTTTGCGATAACTGATGAAATGTGACCGAATGCAGACACAATATTGGACTATCGGCTTATCGCACCTCGAAGTATCTGTGATAAATAAGAGGAGAGGGGAGGGGAAGTATAAGAGACCATCCCTCAGAGGAGCAATGTGAGTGCATTCCGGCCCTTCCTCCACTTCGACCTATCCCTTCTATCGACCATGGTTCATACGAGCAGAGGTAGGCACTATACTGTACTCATCTACTTTATCGATTGATTCAGAGAAGAAGCCCAGATTCGCCCCCTTGTGTGCCAGTGAGTCGTTGACATACCCAGAGAAGCAACGGAAGATCATGCCTCTCTGCCAGTCAACTCAGCCTCACGGAAAGGTACTGTGGCCTGAGGCAGTTATCGATAGTCTATCTACCGTACTCTCCAGCACTGCTTGAATGGAGTCGATCGCCATGGGAAGTTGCCGGATACACTCAACCAGGCTATCAAGACCTATCACAAACGACCCTCTCGCTCACCATTCCGTAATTTCACACATTTCATTGTCGCTCACGAGAAATGACCTACCGTACATTCCCCCAATCAATAAATATCTGTTCAAATCTGATAAAGTTATTAACCGCCAATGTATCCTCCTAACAGGACATGATGGTCCATCAGTCTTTCGTTACTCTCTGGGGATTCTTTCGGGAGGAACAAGAGAGAGAGAGAAGATCCGCCTCTAAATGAATTCATAAGGACGTCCAATCTTCCCTCATGTTCTCCTCCATCGAAACACTGCTCCTCGATCTCAAGAAGGTAATCTACCGTACCCTTATCGTTTCCATCAATTCCATTCAGGAGCCCAGCACTTCCGAACACTCAACCACTGATCTTCCCAAAGATCCTAAGCCATCGGAGGTATCCAGATCAAATGTCTTTCCAATATTTCAATAGCTTTTACAGTCCTCTTCATCTTCTCCTACCGTAGCTCCACTCCCAATTCCTCCTAGCGTACCCCTTCCCCTTGGTATTCCTCAACTTCTGATCGACACCGCTTCCTATCAATCACTAGCTACCGTACCCCTGCTCTACGACCATCTCACCGCCCTCACATGTGAGCACAATCTTTAATCGATATTTCCATGTCTACATTATGCCTTTTTCAATGGTTCATACAGTAATCCATCTTTCTCAGTGGGAGCCTGGCAGTCATGGGGAAAGATGCGTCGACCTCGAACTTCCTTCACTTCAGAGCAACTGATCGAACTGGAGAAGCAATTCGCAGAGAATAGGTAGGTCAATTGATCGATTTCTCCCTTCGAAATACCGTGCCGTACCGTATTTGAGTGGAATCTGATAAATGTTCTTGAGATACCTGAGTCGCCCTCGTCGTTACCAACTCGCACAGCAACTCTCACTTACTGAGACACAGGTAGATGAGTCACGCAACATTCTGGCGAGTCGAGTTAGAAAAAAATTAGAGAGTGAACACTTAGAAAAAGTATGTGAATTGGAGATGGTCTTACCACGAATTAAATTTTGGTATTTTTCCTAGAACGCCGTGTAGATAGAATCACACTTGTCAATTCAGGTCAAGATCTGGTTTCAAAATCGACGAATGAAAAGCAAGAGATGCGCACAGGGAATGGGAGAGTTCAGAGATGAGTAGAATCCATATTCTATGTACTTCGAGGTGTTTTGTCAAAGATGATAAACTGTTCCTACAAACGTCCAGTGAACATTTTTTCTCCCTCTCCAACTACCGTATTCCTTCTTCAATTTCCCCAACTCGCTCAGCGCAAATAATCTTTCCATTTCCCTAGGGATGTACTCTGTCGAAAACCAGAGAGTATTTTCCGCCTCTCATGATGGATTTGTATCTCATTCCTCCCTCCCTAACACATTTCCAAGATCTATGACACGTCTACTGAAATATTTATTCATTTTTCTGCATCGGAACTGCGAAAAGCGTGTGAAAATCAACCATCAACCTCAACAACGAGTAACAAATGAATACATCGGAAGAATGGAGGATAACAATCAATCGATCAATAGGAAGGGAGAGAAGCCCCGTAGTACGGTAGGTAATCAATAGTGGAGTGAGTAGATCACTAACTGCTTACAACAAGAGAACGGCATTGATGCATCCATCGTTCTCGGGATTGTTGGTCACCTGAAATATATCGAATGCGTCGATTCTTAGCGGTGTAGTCATAGTATTTTCTGATTTGAGCCCATATCTCCAAGAGACAGCAGTTATAAAATAAATGAATTACCTGAGCATATTTTCCCCACACGACCTTTCCTCCCTGCGTGACCATACCGAGCTCAGAAACGTTCACCTTCAATTGATCAATTATATACTTACATAGAGACATATTAAATGCATTTTTCTCTTTTTTTCAAGCCAGTAATAATAAATACATAGGCACACCTCAAGAATGGTTCCCTTTGTGATAACTCCGAGAGAAGTGTACATCTGACTGGAGGGATTCTTCTTCACTCCAACAATCGGAAGGCAGAAGGTCGTCTGCAGCTCCGGATGAGTGACGTGAGCCTCAAAGAATAAGTACTTCAAGATTCGACCGAGCATCTCTTCGAGTAATGAATTGAGTATGTCCATAATAGACAATATACGACTGTTTAACGCATCGAAGAATTTTTCTCCATTTGTTTCAAATATGATGAAATCATATTCCTTTCAGATATGGGGCTTTCCTCATTTTCTTCGTAATTTTCATCGTTTCTGTGGGCCTATTCCCAT
Source organism: Pristionchus fissidentatus (assembly GCA_036245785.1). Classification (NCBI taxonomy): domain Eukaryota; kingdom Metazoa; phylum Nematoda; class Chromadorea; order Rhabditida; family Neodiplogasteridae; genus Pristionchus; species Pristionchus fissidentatus. The sequence continues at coordinate 25,836,088 of BTSY01000005.1, read as the reverse complement.
GAAATCTAAATAGACTAGGTTCTCAACAGTATTCCTATTTCAGTAAGCGCCAACATTCTCGATGTTGGTATATTCCAGGATATTTGGGCACAAGGAAATCCAATCAACGAGTAAGCCATCTTGTGATCTACTTGCAAACAGAAAACAACGCATAGACTGCACATAATTTCGCATCTGATATTCTTCCGTGAACCAAAGTTCGTTTAGTAAAAAACACAAAAAAAAATACAAATCGTTAAGGCGAACCTTATTGAAACGCAGTCCCATGGGTCGGATGAATCGCTCGAACTTGGCTGGCTTACGGGTGAATGACTCTCCGACGTAAGTGACCTGCATGGATAGGATATAAATAGTGGTGTCGATTAAGACTTGGATTTTTTATTTTGATTTTTCGTTAGATTGAGAAAAGAAATGAATTTTTTTTTAAATAAGTGTTCAGCCTCATCATTTGAGGGAGAAAAATTCAGTCCGAAGATTCGTTGATGGTATATATAGCGAGAGAAATCATCCTGAAAGATTTCCAATCAGACGAACTCTTACCTTTGTGACCATTCTCTTCCATCCCTTCCTTCTGCTCTTACCGGTCTTGACGACCTAAAATAAATAATTGTATTTCACAATCTCAAAATAACATAAAAAGGAGAAAAGTACCTTGAAGGCCTCAGCGTCGGATACAGCTTTCACTTTGGGAATGGGCACTTGGTATTTGTTCTGAAAAAATAAATGATTGCACATAATTTTATTTTTAGAACAGTTCTAAAGTAGATGTATTCCATCGAAGGGGGTAATACATATACTTACAGCCTTCTCCTTTCTTTTCTGCTTGATCATATTGGAAAGAACGGTTCCTGCAGTCTGCTGCTGTCGGTCGAGGAGATATGCAGGGACAGCGCCAGTTTCTTGCTGAATGTGGTTTGATCAGTGTTAGTGATGCATCCCAATTCAGCAAACCTTCTCAGTCACTCCAGTTTTCTCCTTCTCCTCGTGCTGCTTGATGAGCTTGCGCATTTCAACCTGAAAGAATAAATTAATTGTCAATATTAAATTAGTTCTGAACCTTCTCGCTATATCTCTTCTTATGGTACAGCTTAGCCTTGATTCCGCGCATCTTCTTAGCCTTTGCGGAGCGGTCATGGCCCTCACGGGCCTGACGCTTCCTTCTGAAAAAATATACGATTAACACACAACCAGCAGTTTAAAAGAAGAAAGAAAAATGTGTGTATCGGATATATACTCACGCTCTTTCTTCATGATCGAGACGTCTTCCGAATCGTTTTCTGTGCAATTCAATATGCTCGTTTTGGGGCTGAAAAAAACACGCATGAAAATTAGAATATAGCGGGAGAAACCAACCATGTCGGCTGCTCGAGCTAGCTTGCAGCTGCTGTTTTTACCCTGAAAAATGAGCGTAAGACGGTGTCAAACTCGTGTGGAAAATAGTATGTAAAAGGTACAATTAGGAGTAGAACAAGTGCAAGTACAGATGCTGACAAGTTGGGGGGTATTTCCGGGCTACATATGTAACAACATAATTAATAAATACACCGCTAAATCGATAAAACAAAAAAAGTTGAACAATGAAGAAAAGTTTGACGATTTAGCTTACCGTACTTTTACGTGAGCTTAAAAGGTTTCTTTTCAGGAGTTCTTGTCTTCTTTTTAAAAATTAAGGCGCGAAAGTTTTCTTTTCTTTATTTCTCGAAATATTGATTTTCGTGGTTTAGCAATGGTAATGTGTATGTTCTTCATTCACCTTTGCTCACTTGGTAGTGCGTGTTGTATACTCACACCCATGTGCACTATCTCCGTGATCTGTGAGTCACTCAATCGAAAGCCTCCGTGTTCGCGTTTTCGTTATCTCTGACATCTACAAGGTCGGTGTTCATCCACGTTATTTTCTCAGTTTCGAACGGTACGAATTCGTCTCTTACTGGGTTCTCTCCTCCCCTTCTCCCATATGCGTCACATCTGCCATTTCCCATCCGCCCTTTTTCCCTCTTCACCTTTCTTCTTCCCAACTCACCAGATGTACTGTTCTTCACACGGGTTCTTCTCTCGTGCACTCCATTCAAACCTTTTCCTGAAACAACTTTGCATTTTGAACTCATTGTTGAATCTCGACTTGTTTCGTATTTAATGTGTTGCACGTGTTTCATTAGCTCAATTGGTACTTGCTTTGCACTGCTCGAGAACCGCTTCTTCATAACCGCTTCTTCAGCGACCCTTACAAACGATGCGTCCAGGAGACGGTTCGATCCTCTCGTCACTCGACAGTAAGTTGACTCTTTTGCCCTTGGTCCAGTCCCCTGCTGTGTGGCCAACACTAATGTGCACGCATGTGCTCCGATTCTCGTGAAATGCGCATCTCCTTGTGAGTCGATGATCGAAACCTCCCACTGACTTAGTCATCGCGTATCTTCTTCTCTCTTTTCCTTGCAACGATTCCTCATCTCTTCCTTCTGTCGTTCCTTCTGACATGTCTGACCTTTCCCTCTTCTCCCTATCGATTCTCTTCTGTTCAATTTATTTCCCTTACTATGCAATCAGGGACAGCATCGGTCACTGAGTTAGTCTACAAGTTTGACCACAATAGATTTCCTCGAATCCCCCGTGTTCGAGATCGGTCGTTATCCAAAGATTCCCTGCCCTCATCCATATCTGATTGTGAGAGCAGCGGCGATGGTGAAGTTATCTCTTCGATGATCTCTCTGAATACTGTATAATTGTCGATTGTTGCAGGCACTAACCGTACGACGATGAGTGTGCGTACCGAGGGATCGCGATCACAGGCGAAGGACACTCACTATGTCGGATTCGCCAACTTCCCCAATCAGGTAGGATAAGATTGGACTTCCCAATCCAATCTTATCCGAAAATTGCGCCTTTTTGTCTTCTTGACGCGTGAAGACAGTTTAATGAATTTGTAATACAGGTATTCCGCCGTGCGATCAAGAATGGATTCGAATTCACACTGATGGTTGTTGGTACGTTTCATATCAGTTACTAGTAATATTGCAATTCTGATATGAGGGCAATACAAGTTTGTGAAATGGACGTAACGATGCTATTTTACAGGCCAGAGTGGACTGGGAAAGTCGACATTCATTAACACACTCTTTCTTGCTGAGATCAACGACCCCAAGACGGTAGGTCACTGAGCCAAAATATCGACCTCATTGAATTTTTTTGGACATAATTTATCCTTTTTTTCAGGTGCACATCCCCAAGGTCTCCAGTACCACTTCAATCGAACAGAAACACGTGAGATTTGTTTTTATTCCCTTTTTTTCTCTCTAACAAGTGGGTCAAACATGCCCAATATCCATTAAACATTATACATTTCTTAGGTGAAACTAGTGGAGAACGGAACAACTCTCCGTCTCTCTCTCGTCGATACTCCTGGATTTGGAGATGCGATCGATAACACCAAGTGGTACGGTGCCATTCAACTTACTCAATCTATAGCATCAATCACAGCTGGGAACCAATCCTACAGTTCATCGAGAGGCGATATCTCGACTACTTCACTGAGGAGACTAAGATTGAGAGAAAGGTATTGATTACCCCTTCCTGACTATCATAGTGTGATTCATTGCAGGAGCGTGTCACTGATCACTGTGTGCATCTCTGCTTCTACTTCATCGCTCCCACTGGACATGGGTACGATAGTCTACTATTTATCGATTTTCTGTGTAGGGTCGAGTATGACATCAATCGACGATGTTCTCACTTTCCGTTCCACGGTTAGTCATCGACGAAAAATGCAATACGGAGATGAATCACGGAAGTTTGATTCCATCGACTGCCTTATGTTGAAAACGTTTGAAATAATGAATGATGACAAAATTGAAATATTATTTATTGATGAAGTTGATTCAGCCTGAAAGCATTGGACGTTGAATGTATGAAGAGACTTCACGAACACGTCAATATCATACCAGTGATCGCCAAGGCAGATTGTATGACGAAAGATGAACTACAGAGATTCAAAGCACAGGTTGGGAGAGAAGAAGAGAGATTAGGGTAGTCGTATCTACAGCAAGCTACATGATATTGATTGATTGGCTAAATTTAATACCAAACTACTCTATATTTGCAGATCCTCAAGGATATCGACACTCACGGAATCAAGGTGTACAAGTTCCCCGAGGTAGGTAGATGGCTTTGATTACTGGAGTTGGATATTCGACTCGCTCGTAGCTTTACATTGGAAACAAAAGCAGACACGAGAAGATTACGTGAACTGAACTAAGTGAACTGAAGTGAAGTAAGTGAACTGATCAAGCAACTTCTTTTTGTTCAGTCTGATGATGAAGATGAGAAGAAGCAATTGGAACCATTGAGAAGAAGAGTTCCCTTCGCTGTCGTGGGAAGTAATCATTTGAAGGAGGAGGGAGGAAGGAAATACAGATACAGGTTAGAGGATAAGAGAGTCAGGAGTGAAGAATCTTGGCCCCATCAATGTTCCTGCATTCAGGACATATCACCCTTCTAGTGCGTAGCCTCTATCATGATGTGTCTTGATTTATCATTAAACGGCAACTAGATAAAATATCGAGTCGAAACCGATCCTATCAACTTTTTTTATAAAACAAATCACTTTTCGTCTAAATGAAAGGGCAACGTTGAAGTAGTGGGTAATGAAAAGATGGAGACTCACTACATGCATCGTTGATACAAAGGATTTGGTTGAAGACTCGGAAGGGAAGCTCGGACGATTTTTTTCAATAAAGATTTAAATTCGCGCAATACCCTAGTTTAAAAAAAGATAAATATGAATCGTCCTCGAGCATTTATGGAAAAAATATGAAAACGTATTGTTTTCTATTTTGACCACTGCACGATTAATTTCTTGGTGATATTTCAACAGTATATCGGGTGATATGACAACCAGTTACGATTCTCAGTTACTTCCAGTTGCCAGTTATTTATTTTTGGTTTTCCTAGTTACGATTTATTTATTTTTGTTTTTGAAAATTCTTTTTTTAAAATTATTGGCTGTATAGTTCATAGATGGCAGCCAAAATTCAATTTTTTTGCGGGCGGTCGACCGACCACAATTTCGCCCTGCAGGCGGCCGTCATATGACTCAAAGGACCCTTTTTAAGGAGTTTACCTGTGAAAAAAAGAGTGATACATGGCGCTTGAATGCTTTCACGGACAGCACATAACACATACATACTACAAAATGCAATCAATAATAATGAAAAATGAGGTGGATACTGCATATTTTTTTGGGATTTTGCTTGCAGGCGGTAGGCGAACCCCCACCGGTGTGCAACCACAAGTTGATATCAAGCCTAGAGCGAATATCAACTTGATATCAAGCTCCCGATTTCACAAGTTGATATCAAGCAGTTTCACAAGTTGATATCAAGTTGCCGTAACCGGGGAAAATACTCGTAAACGACTCCAGACAGTGCACTCAAAGCACGGGCGCGTTCACCGCATCTCACTTTCAAATCAATTTATCGATTTTCTACTGTTATTTATCGAATTTCATCGTATTTTCTATCTAAAATTACTACGGGAATCGTGGAGAACGGCGACATTCACATTGAGGTATTATTTCCTGCGGAGTTCCTATGAAACTCTCGTCTTTTCAGAATGTGAAGATGTCCGAAATGGATATTTAGTGGAATACTTACAATTTCTACACGTTCTCATCCATAAATGAAGGCCTCTGATCTTTATGCAATTTTCGTCACAAAAAGGTTCGTAAGTGAAGAATAATCTTCTTTTCAGATCCATTTTATACATTTTCTAATACAATGTTTTTCTATTGGCGTGACCATTTGCGCTATTCATCAGGTTGGAGATTTAGTCGATACTCAAGGTAAGTGAAGCGTTTCCTACAATATTCCTTTCAGGAAGCAGCCGAAATTTCATATTTTAATATCGGGCCGTTATTTCAAGAACTTCGGCGTCCTTTCTATACGAAGAACCACCACTTAGAAGAAGTGAATCATATTTTGTATGCCCTATCACCATGTAAAAAAATTGTGCATGATAAACTGTTTGATTTGCCTGAAAACATGAAAGAACACGAGTATAAACAAGGGTACGGGAGCGCGGGGCCCACAGAGATTCCACAAGTTGATATCAAGCTGTTTCACAAGTTGATATCAAGCTTATTCACAAGCTGCCTTCAAGCTTGATGCCAACTTGTGAATGAGCTTGATATCAACTTGTGGTTGCACACCGGTGCCCCTGCAGGCGGTAGTCAAGTTACCCCTTCAACCTATGGTGTAGTCGTCGTACCGATTTAAAAGACCCGATTGTTTGATAATCGATCAGTTAATATCCACCGAATTGTTTGAAGACAAAAACACCTTTTAATTCTAGTCAAAAACATTTCTAACACAATCAGAACACTTCTAAAATGTTTTTAAGCTATAGATATTATTAAATTTTAGCTGAACATAGTTTGGAAGGGTGAGTAAGAAAATGATAAACTCTTGGTTAGTGTGATTTTTTTTTCAATATGGGGTGAAATAACTTTTTAAAATTCTGGTAGGGATCTCGAAACTCGGTAAAAACCACCAATATCCGTGTAGGGCTTTAAACATTCGGCAAGAAAATGCCCAAAACCTTTTTAAAAATTTCGAAATGTGGTATGAAAATTCTAAAATGCTGATAGTGAACTAATGACAATTTTTCTCTCCTCAAATATGGTAGGGAAATGCGAAAAGCTTGGCAGAGGGTGTCGAAATTAGGTGAAAAGGTAAAAATTCTGGTAACGTTCTCGAAATTCTGTAAAAATCAACAATATCAGTGTAGGTCTTTAGAAATTATGTAAAAAAATGCCCAAATCCTTATAAAATTTTTCAAAATTAATAAGAAAAATCTAAAATGCTGATAGGGAACTCCTAGCAATTTTTTAATCCTAAACATACATGGGCCAGGGTGTAGCCAGCAACAGGACCCTCCCGCTTTTTGCCGAAAACCCACCCGATTTCGGTTCAGGCCGTAATTATTTTGGACTAGACCCTACCGCTTTTTGATCAAAATCACCAGGTATTGTCACTGACCCTCCCGCTTTTCACCTACCAGCTACAATCCTTGCCCATCTATGATCCTAAATTTTGCAGGGAAATGCTAAAATCTTTGTAGCCGTTTGTCGGAATTAGGCTATCAAGTATTTTTTTGCAGGATTCTCGAAATTTGGTAGGCCTTTAAAAATTGTGTGAAAAAATGCCCAAATCTTTTTTAGAATGTACGAATGGGATTAACTGATGGAATTTTTTTCTGCTTAAATTTTGCAAGGAAATGATATAATATTGGTAGGGTTTTTTTCTCGATTATATTCGAAATTTTTTTAACCTAGTAGGATTCTCAAAATTTGGTAAGAAACGCATATATCCTTGTAGTTCTTTAGAAAATATGCGAGAAAATGCCCAAATCCTTATAAAAATTTTCGAAATTGGTAAGAAAAATCTAAAATGCTGATAGGGAACCCTAGCAATTTTTTCTCTCAAATTTTAGTAGGAAATGCTAAAATCTTGTTATGCATTTGTCGAAATTAATCCTACAAGATAAAGTAAAATAATCTTGTAGGATTCTCGAAATTCGGTGAAAATCGCCAATATCGGTGTAGGGATTTAGAAATTGGCAAGAAAATGCCCAAGTCCTTTTAGAATTGTCGAAATTGGTAAGAAAATTTCAAAATGTTGATTGGGAACTAATGGCAATGTTTCTCTCCTCAAATATGGTAGACATATGCGAAAAGCTTGGCAGAGGGTATCGTAATTAGCTGAAAAGGTTAAAATTCAGGTAAAGTTCTCGAAATTCGGTAAAAAACACCAATATCGGTGCAGGGCTTTGGAAATTGGCAAGAAAATGCCCAAAAACCTTTTATAAATTTTGAACTTTCGTAAGAAAATTCTAAAATATTGATAGGGAACTAATGGCAATGTTTCTCAACTCAAATATGGTAGACATATACGAAAAGCTTGGCAGAGGGTGTCGAAATTAGGTGAAAAGGTAAAAATTCTGGTGAGGTTATCGAAATTCGGTAAAAAATCACCAATATCGGTGTAGGGCTTTAGAAATTAGCCAAGAAAATGTTTTTGAATGTTCGAAATTGGTAAGAAAATTTTAAAATGTTGATTTTAAAGAACTACTGGCAAATTTTTTTCCCTCAAATGTGGTAGGGAAATGGCAAAATCTTTGTTTAAGTTTTTTTCTCTCGAAACTAGTTGAAGAATTAAAAATTCTGGTAGGTTTTTCGAAATAATTATCGTTACCATTGGTTGCAGAGAGTACGCGTGGGGAGTAGTGGAGGTTGACAATCTGGCACACAATGACTTCATCGCGCTCAGAGACATGGTTATCAGGTGAGAAGATCACTGTTTGAATGTATGAAAAGGTGATATTGATTGAATGACCTACATATTTTGATAGACAATTGGAGCAAACTCTAATTTCAGGACGAATCTGGTTGATCTGATAGAGGTCACACGCAATGTTCACTACGAGAACTTCCGATTCAGGTGACGTATAGTTTGATATTGGGAAGATTGCACTCTGAAGCGTGGTAACCATGGAGTTGTTTTGTTATTTGCCCCCCTCTAACCATGTTTCTCTGCAGACAGATGCAGGGCAAGGGAGGAGCAATCCAGAAGAGCGGCAGTGGAGATCGGTAAGTACACTTGGTATTTTCTTTTTTTTTGTGGAGGTATTTTCTCTCCAAGTCTCTAACTTTAAGAATCTCCCGTTGATTGCAGTGATCCATTCACTCAAATGGAGGAGGATCACCATCGACGAGAGAAGGAATTGATGCAGAAACAGAAGGAGATGGATCAGTTGTTTGAGGAGAAGGCAAGAAGGGGAAGGGGCATTGACTCACCAAAAACGTTCCCAAAAGTCGCATACACTGTCTGATTTTCTATTTTTTGGATGGAAAATCGAAAATGTTATCTAATTTTTTCTCTCGAAATATCACCTCAAAAAGTCAAAATGCTGTCTTCCTTTGTTCAGTGGAACGAAATTGTTTTCTATGGTTGAATCTGCCTCATTCCATGCTGATCGCATTGAGGTTCGTGAGCGCAACACTCGATTCGCCGATCGATCGAAGCGATTGGAGACGAGAGATGAGGAATTGAAGAGAGCCATTGAGGAGAGGAAGATTGAGATTGATAGAATTCAGACTGATGTGAGTGATTGATGATACGCATATTCCCTGATTATCAGTGGAATTGAGATATATTGTGTACGAAGTTGAGCAAGTCCAATTCTTCATTGTTGCTCTTTTCTTTCCATTGACTAATTAACTCCTCTTGATTGCAGTCCGATGGTTCCTCCACAGCTCCTCGTGTATCACGCGCCAATTCGAAGGTGAGTGAGGTGAGGATCATCAATTGGGAGTACTGTAGTCTGAATGGGAGTCAACCGTGAACTGACAGTATTTCTTTCAGCTGTCTCTCCACAATGAGAATGGAGTGAAGTTGTCTCCTCCCGGTGGAGAAAAGGCACAGAGCAAAGTGAAGAAGACTGCACTTGGAATATTCTCGAGAAACTCGTAATCTCCTCTCTCTTATCGATCGTAGTCTACCGTAATCCTCGCTTGTCCTACCGTGTCCCCCGCTCTCCTCTACCGCTATCCGCCTTGCCCAATATTCCTGATGAACACCGGAAGTTGTCCTACTGTCCCGCCCACTACATAATTCCTGATGAAAACAGTAACCGGAAGTTGCGGAAATTGTCGTATTGCCCCGCTCACTCACACACTTGTTTATGCCATCTCTGTACTGTCCCCCGATTGAAGCTACATGGTTGACTCCCACTCACGATATTTATTTGACACCTTGTATAATAAACTGAATGATTGCTCCGTTTGAGATACACATTAAGGGGAGGAGACAGATTCCTCATGGGGGCCAAATAGAAAGAATGTCGGAAGGGGATAAAGGGATAAAGGATGAATGGAGTGATGAAGCACTTAGTGTATTCGCACCTTCTCCTTATAAATGAATGGGCTTGAGGTGAGGTAGATGACGTGTATAGAAAGCGGCTTCTTTATCCAATAAGATGAGCTTCGGGCGAAACTTTCACCTACCCATTACTTTAAGGGATATGGTATCTAAGATCACTTGTAGTTGTAACTAAGGTGTACCCCCAGGCAACCAGCACAAATGTGTGAACGTCTGGCGCGTTTATGATACTTGCAAGAATGGCAGGAAGTGGAGTCCTTGATCTTATAAGGTATACGGTATCACTTGTCTTACGATATCTTCACCGGTGTGCAACCACAAGTTGATATCAAGCTCATTCACAAGTTGGCATCAAGCTTGAAGGCAGCTTGTGAATAAGCTTGATATCAACTTGTGAAACAGCTTGATATCAACTTGTGGAATCTCTGTGGGCCCCGCGCTCCCGTACCCTTGTTTATACTCGTGTTCTTTCATGTTTTTCAGGCAAATCAAACAGTTTATCATGCACAATTTTTTTACATGGTGATAGGGCATACAAAATATGATTCACTTCTTCTAAGTGGTGGTTCTTCGTATAGAAAGGACGCCGAAGTTCTTGAAATAACGGCCCGATATTAAAATATGAAATTTCGGCTGCTTCCTGAAAGGAATATTGTAGGAAACGCTTCACTTACCTTGAGTATCGACTAAATCTCCAACCTGATGAATAGCGCAAATGGTCACGCCAATAGAAAAACATTGTATTAGAAAATGTATAAAATGGATCTGAAAAGAAGATTATTCTTCACTTACGAACCTTTTTGTGACGAAAATTGCATAAAGATCAGAGGCCTTCATTTATGGATGAGAACGTGTAGAAATTGTAAGTATTCCACTAAATATCCATTTCGGACATCTTCACATTCTGAAAAGACGAGAGTTTCATAGGAACTCCGCAGGAAATAATACCTCAATGTGAATGTCGCCGTTCTCCACGATTCCCGTAGTAATTTTAGATAGAAAATACGATGAAATTCGATAAATAACAGTAGAAAATCGATAAATTGATTTGAAAGTGAGACGCGGTGAACGCGCCCGTGCTTTGAGTGCACTGTCTGGAGTCGTTTACGATTTTTTTCCCCGGTTACTGCAACTTGATATCAACTTGTGAAACTGCTTGATATCAACTTGTGAAATCGGGAGCTTGATATCAAGTTGATATTCGCTCTAGGCTTGATATCAACTTGTGGTTGCACACCGGTGTTTGCTCTGTTTCCCCTACCTGCCTTCCCACTGCTTCCACCAGACTTCCTCTTCTCTTGTTTCCTTTCGGAACGAGTAGCCGATGCCTCGATTCACTCTCTAAGCTGTTACAACTAACGGATTAGGGAGTCAATCGAGATGGGAAGAGATGAAAGGAGAGAGGCGTAACCAGAAGTCATTGAGGTAGTCTGTTCATCTTGGGTAAATCCTCAATTAATCTGGAGATAGACAGCTACACAACAAATACACGAATGAAATTATACAAACTGTTGGAACTCGCAACACATTCCCCCCCAAAGATGGTTTCGGGGAACATTTAGAAACTGTTACTGTTGAGTTTTCTAATCTGCAGTTGGTTCTAAAATGTGCCATCAATGAATTTATTATTCCCATCCAGTGTGTCTCCCACAGTGAAATAGTACTGGATAATCTCGATGTCAAGCGTATCCGGCGGGAGTATTAGTGTCAACCAATGGAGACAATGAGATTACTCTCTCAGCAATCTGACAGTTCACTCGAGGGAAGACTGGAGAGAGAGACGGATTTGGATGGATTAAACAACAGGAAGTGAATGGATGATCCATATTGTTTACTGTCTGAGAACAACTGAGAGAGATCTAACACAACCAACTCCAAAATGGTTGTTGGTTACGGTATGTTAATGCAATTTGGGACTCGGTTGGGATGAATTTGGACTTACCTCATCCCGCTACCCTCAGTAGTCCCTCCTGATCTACCAATCTAAATCTCTCTCGGAAATCATTAAAATCAGAGGAAGGATGCAATGGATAATCTGGTAGTCAAAGGAACATAAAGAAGCCCCGACCCTCAATCGACCTCTGATATCAGTTTACACAGTCACCTGTTCTATCTACCCATCTCCAGCGCATCTCTCCCCATCTACTCCTTACTCTTACATGGGAATTGTCTCAGGACACAAATTCCGTTTCTCACCAAAATTTGAGAGTTTATCAAACCGGCTGCGCTTATTTCAAATTTGTTATCAAAATCTGCTATATCATCCTATGAAGCGGATTCGCATTTTGAAGCGAGATGTAAGGAGAACTTCCAGCCACGGGATCAAGTGGTCTGGTAGCTGAGTGTTAGATACACGGAACAGACGTTTCTCCCCCGATTGTAAATGCATCAGCGACTCATTAGCACCAGTGGCAAAACGAGTGACGTCAGAGATTGTAAACTATCAGTTTATTGCCGATTTGAGAGAGTGACTAGGAAGGAAATGAATGAGCTGAGTGTGGGAAGAAGAACAACGAAACACAACGAGAGCGTAACGATGGAAAGTAACAGGAAACACGAAAAAGATGGGGAATACAAGATGGAAATAAGTGAACGAAACCACAATTCGAAGCTGGAAAGTGACGACTTCCTTGCTTAGAATCATGGTTTCGTAGACTAATTTCCCCCCTAAAAAGGTGACCAAAGCAGTGAGATCAGTGAGTGAAACTGAAGAGAAGAAGGGAGGAAAGACAATAACCAGAGGGTGTGAGGGGAAGGAAGGAAAAGGGGGATCGAGGGTGTGAAGTTTACCTATATTTGCCTAGAGAGCACCGGGATAAAGAAGTCCTCTTTGATCTACCGTAGGAAGGAAGCTGCTAGTAGCCATGAGTCAAATTGCTGGCCATTGAAAGGCGTTGAGGGAAGGGGAAAAGAGGGAGGGGGGAAAGGAGGAGGATGAGGGAAGGACGGAGGATGGTAGATACCGTATGGACGGTTGTGGAATGATGATGATTTACGACGACGACTCACTTTGCCTGAAATTGAATATCGCTTGATTCACTGAGCTACAGTATGCATCGATTGATTCACTGGACTACGGTAGGTATCGATTGATTCACCTGACTACGGTCATGATCGATTGTCTGTGGAAGTACTGTAAGTACTAGTTATTGATCAATGAGGTACCTGTTGCACTGTTGACACTGAGTTGCTCGTCTCCATTTATCGCCCAGTAGCAACCTGAACGGGATAAGGGATTGCATCATCACTACGTAATCATCGAAGTATTCTAAGATGCATTCAAAGAAAAATTGTTCCTTACCTTTGCCAGCATCTCCGAATTCTCTTGGGATCTTGACGAAACTCTTTGAAATGGAGAGATTGTGTCGGATCGAATTCTTCCAATTGCCATCTGATGAATCTCGATAGTAAGAGAAGTTTGAGATGATGTAGTCGTAAATTCCAGAGAGACACAGTCTATAAAGATCAAAGATCAACTACATACCAGCTATGAGGAAAATTTAAATTAACGTTCATAGCTATAGAAAGATGAGGGGAAGAATGTGATCCTAGAGATCAAAGATCAATGATTGTGAATTGTCCTTACCTTCCATCCGGACTGTTCTTGATCGCCATCATAATGAGTGCATTATACGACAGTTTCGGTCTCTCCTCTCCACTCTTCGCCCTCTCGTCGTTTCTCGACGGAGAGACGAAATTCTCCTTTTCTCCGGTTCCGTCGGACGACGATTCGCCGGCTCCGCAATCTCCGGTCCCCGAATCAAATGAGGATTGGAGGGAGGAGGGAGAGGAGGGAAGGGGAGCGAAGTCGTCGATTGAACCATCTGAATAGAGATCAAAGATCAATCTGAGTCGTGATAAGCGAGGCACTCGTTTACTGTACCGGACCAGCCAAGTGAGATGTTAGAGTGACTCTCTCATTCGTCATCTCACTGTGTCAATCGAGAAGTGACTCTATTAGAATGAGGTGCCCGATCCGGTAAAGTAAACCAGTGCCGGAAGAGGAATAGTGAAATTGCGTAGTGATGACGCAACTGACCGTGGACACTTAGTAGAGGTTCTCTGGCAGGGAAGAAGTCAGCGAGTGGGGGGAGTGAGAGGGGAAGAAGAGGAGAGGATGACGATGACGTTACTGTCGAATCATCTGTCTCACTCGGCGAGTAGGGCACACGGAGAATGTCCGAGATCAGAAACGAACGCATCTAAGAGAGATTATCGATTGATAAGGGGAATACTACCGTATTCATACCATAAATGAACTGATGTGGAAAAAGCGAAACAAGCAAACGAGAAGGAAAAAAACCGATATGACTGTGTGAGGACTGGGAAATGTATGGGAGCATAATTATAGTCAAACAGTGAAAGTACATTGTTGCGAATCAGAGACTCAGACAGTGGAGATGCAAATGAAGAAAGGGCGAAGAGATCAAAGTGAGAGTGAGGAATGAGGAATAAAGGACTTGTCAAAATGCCAAAAGTGAATTCGTGGTGAGACCTCGCTCATTTACATGCTATTTTCGCACTCTCTAACTGTCTGTCCCAATCAGCATAGACTCGCGGGAACGCCGTATAAAGTGAGAGAGAAGAATAAGAAGAAGCTCTATTACGGACCAGACGAAGGTGTGAAAGAGGGGCGGAGTCTAGAGAGAGAGGAGGAGAGAGGAAGGGACTGTCTGGTTGAGGGGTACGGTACACATCTGCCAGTGGGACGGTGGATTAGTGAGGTGTGTTATGAGTGACATCGGATGGAACCACGGGAAGAGATTGACAAGAGAAGTAGTGGAGGAAACTTAACTAATACAACGGAAACAATAACCGGAAAGTGACAGGGTTTGACCTCCGGGTGACAGTTGTAGAAATACAGTATGCTTTGAACAGTAAACGTAGTTTATATTATTTATCATTCACCGGTATCTTAATCAATCAATAATCTAGCAGAACTGGCAACTCTTGGCGCAATCTCTCCTCATAGAGGCTGGATTCGTTTGACAGAGGGAGGGTGAGGCAGCGATCCATGCAATGCAGCCTGGTTGAGTGTCGACGCAGAGAGAGGGAGGAAGGGGAGTGGGAAGTTCACGGAGAACGGCATCCATCACTACTCTCACTCCATTCCACGTCTCACGAGCGGTCGGAATCAACTCCGATGGACGCATGACGAAGCCATTGAAGGCTGAAATCAGAGAAATAACTATGGGTAATATTGATTTGACTTGACGGAGAGTTTGAAACTCTAACGTTAGAGAGCGTGCGATAATAAGAGAACTGGTCTCTCTTGTTTCATGCACTCTCTCCATTTTTATTTCCCGTCTCGACGTAGGTACCGAGTGAAAACAGCGGGATTTTGTCTTGTGAGTACGAACTCTTACCCGTGTACAATGGTCGAAGTTCGATGGTGTAAGAATACTTCACTCCAATTTTCTCGGTTGCCCAATCTGTCGAACCCCCAGCGAATCCATCTAAATTTAATCAATTGACGGAGATAAACATGCCTAATTAATAAATTGGTTCAGGTATATCTAAAGGTATTTCTAACTGTACTACAGAGTTAATGTGGCAAACATGATACAGGTTTGACTCTGTCGCTTCTTTAGCGGCTAGCACTTACAAATGATTTCGGGTCCCGTTCCGAACTGGTACTTGGTACCGTACATCTTCTCAATCTCCTTTACAGCATGGGATGCTACTTGTCTCTGAAACGAGCTGGTTAGTATACTGTAGGGTCAATTATTGTAGATAAATGGATACTGTATCACTTACGATATCATCGATTTCTCTGGGATAAGCCTTTGCTCTGTGAGAATATGAGTGTATGAACAATTGGGAGTAAGCGTGAAGAGTGATATAAGCACGGATTCGACCCTTGAGAGACATGAAGAGGTCCCGAAGAGCTCTAATTATCGATTGGAATGAATGAGATTACTGTAGATAAGACTCACATCGACTCCGGTTCACTGAAAGCGAATGGGCCGTGATAAATCTCGGAACAAATATATCTGGATGAACCAATGGCTGGAATATTATCGATTAATCGAGTCCCTGAGGCTACCGTATACCTCCGAATTGGAAATCAAAGTTCCTATTGAGATCGACTCCTTTGCAGCATCGCTTCTCTCCATCGACAGAGTTCGAGCACAATTCCCTCCCTCTGTTCTTCCTCCACATACGGAACTGAGAGGGAATACGGTATCTATCAATCGATAACTGAATCAATTACCTTGGGATTAGTCTCGTCTATTCGAGTATATTCATATCCATCAGGATTCGCAACGGGAATAATGTAGATCACCATCTTATCCAGATATTCTTTCACTGAAGCGTCAGCTGCGGGATTCAGTAACTGGAAAAAAACTACATAATTTTATCAATAAAAATTGGACTACCGCTGTGTTTGGGACCAGCCAACCTCGAGTGATTTCAGCAGTTCCTCTCATTTCTGGTCTACTCACTCATTCTTTGACGTTGGCTGGACTCAAACACTGCAGTAGTCCTACATGTGGGTCTATTTCATAACAAAGACTGCATCTCAAGATACCTGATTGATAAAGTAGAGAGCAGTATGGACTGTTGCCCATTCCCTCGCGTGAATTCCCGCATCGAATATGAATACTTCCTTTTTACCATCATCGTGCCCTATCTGAAACGCAATTCCCATTGATCCCTGCTAATTTTTATGTGTTAAAAAGAGCACAAATTTTTGCGGTGTTAGTTTCTTGGAAAAGAAAATTGAAAAAGGAAAAAGGGTGTTAGTTTTTCCGCCGCCTTTTTCGGAAAATGCACGAGATTTGAATTCCCGCATTTTCAGTATCTCGGCTCCCTGTGAAGCTAGACATGCGATACTTCGTTTTATGGTTAATTTTCACGGTTAGAAATCATAAAACAAGCCTAGCTCTTCGGGGAATCGAGTTATAAGCAAAAAAATCGAAGTAATCGATAAATGCGGGAATTCAAATCTTGAGCTTTTTCCGAAAAAGGCGGCGGAAAACTAACACCCTTTTCTCTTTTTCTTTTCCAAGAAACTAACACCACATTAGAAAGCGCACGAGAATACTAGTATCCCGCTTTCGTTTTAGCAGGCTGTGTTCATATTAGTGCTTATCACTCTGAATTTCGCATAGATACATTCTACTCTCTAGTGCGTTTTGTGTGTGAGGTGTGCAAACCTCCATATACTAATTCGTTTACCTTGAGTCCAGCAATGGTTCTCCCTTCAACAGTCGTTCCAATAGTGATATACTTCGCGAGTCCTTTGGAAGAATCAGCCATTCGTTGCAGTGAATCAGAGATAGCAGTGTATCCATGGTACACTCCGAGGGGGAGACCACCGAAGGGAACTGAAGGAAACAAACATGGTACGGGAAGGGGTCAGGATGAGAGAGTGGAGAAAAGTTAGAGAATCCCTCTCAATTTTTCACACTCTTTCACTCCAAACCCAGTAGGGTTGGCCAGCCTAAGGAACTGAAGTGAACTCAAGTGATAAGACGGGGACATCGAAAAACAAGGTGAGACAGGGAGAAGGAACTTGGGTAATTAAACTGTTGTTGGCACGATACTAAGTGGACGATGTACTATGGAATACCTGATAGATCATCCTTCAATCGAGTTCCGTTCAACGCAATCTCTCGCTTTTTGAACAACAACGAATTGCTAATGAGATCTCTGAAAATGGGAACATTGAGATGAGACAAACAAATGATTCCACGCCTGTCAAGAGTGCGATAGTGAGAGAGTTCCTCTCATTTTTAACACTCTCTCACCTCTTGACTAGGGTTTCCCTTTTTGTGTTTTGGGTGAGTCCCTTTTCATTTTCCCGGTCGAATTAACCTGATCAGGATCTAATTTTGAACGATTTTTGTGTCACCTGAAATTTCATTTTATTCCCTCCACCCCTGTGAGGAGGGGTTGAAACTCAACTCATTCTCTCCGAATGTTCTTTGTTAGGGGGTGGGTTAGACCCCTCGTAACAAAGAACTAGAACACAGAAATGGGGGATTCGGTAAATTGCTATTTTCAGGTGACACAAAACTCATTCCCCCCATTCTTGCTTCCACCTATATGTGGGCTCGGCGTAATGGAATATAAATGGGGGATTTTCAGGTTGAATATTCACCTACCAAAAAAGGAAACCCTACTCTTGACCTTTTCTCAACACATGATTCTAAACCGATAGAAAGGGGTCAGACAGTGTGCGAAAATGAGAGTTTCTCTTGATTTTGTACATTCTTTCACTCCTGGCCCTCTCTGGCCGGTGAGTGGGAGTAAACCGGACTCACTTCTCCACATCATCGAGCATTGTGTCATAAGAAATGTTCCATTTGTGGAGTAATCTCTCTAGATTCGATCCGGGACTCGCCATCACATGAGTGCTTCCATTGACAGAGGAAGGAGGCAACCAAAAGTCGCTGAACTGAAAGAATAGAAATGATCTTTGGTCTCTAGCAGGGTTGGGCGGAAAATGTCATACCATCTGACGGAAACTTTTACGTCGATTTTTTTTCTCCGTCAAGACTCGGAAAATTTTTCGACTTTTACACTATAGATACATACATATTCCAACGATATAAAATACAGAAAACAAGGGAAAACATTTTAAAAATTCAAAAACAGTACTATTATGTGCTCAATATTATTTGCATTCTATAGTTTCCTGTCGAAAACTTGAGAACAAACGGAACTGGATGCGCTGTGCAGATTTAATCAATGCTTTTCTTCTTAAATTTTCTTATTTTCTGTATTAAAGGGTCGAGTTACTTAGTCTATGATTTGTTGAAGTTTTCTCAGACGCCTTTAATTAAACAATACTAAAATTGAGGTTCCGATAGCAGTGAACGAAGTTTTTCCGATTTTTGAGACGGAAATTTTCAGTTTCCTTAATTTTTCTGCCAAACTTTTCCCGCCCAACCCTGGTCTCTAGACCATTGATGCTTCTATGAGCTTAACTTCTTTTTGCACTGCGACCTTTCTGCTCTAATCCATCACTCTTTGTTACTCTAAAATGTATAGCCTTTCTCTCTCTCTCTCTCTCTCGCTCTCTCTCTCACCCAAGTTGATCACTCTGTGGCAAAAGAAAGTGAAACATTCGGGAGACACAAAAGGTTGTTTTCCCATTTCATTCAGGACGATTGCACTTTCACTACCAGTTTTCGACCGAAACATGATCACAAATTAAGGTTTCCACGCCACATCTCATAATAAGATGATACGATGAACGCGATAGACAGTTACGACATAGACATCGATAAAGTCATCCATTTCCCAACTCCAAATTGAGTGCGAGAGTCGATAAAAAAGTAATCTATCATGACGAAAATTGGAACTGTGTACGAAAGAACATTAGACTTACCTAATTCGAGTTACTCTCTGGGAGGAAAGATTAACGGATTTGCACTTTTCGAGACGATGTTCCACTATTTTTTCCACTTCGTTTCCCCTGTTTTGACTCATGGGAAATTAAATCCACGACTCCACAAGTCTATGGTGGCAAGCGACGATTTGAAAGTCTAATAGGCGCAGGGAATATGTTCATACTTTGAAAGTCGTCGCACGGCAGCCCACAAGTCAAGATTCGTAGACTTATTTCCCTCTTAACCGCTGATCATCAAAAAATGGTGAAACATTACTTTCGCGCGCGCTTTCCCTATCTAACTCTTCTTTTTTCACGCTGTATATCTACCCAATTCAGCGTGCAAACTCCTACTAAACTATTGCTTCCACTTTCAGTCGCATAACTCGGCACAATTGATAAATAGAGAAGTCGATATTCTGAACTCTCATAAAAGCGGGGTTTTTATTTGCCTCAAAGTGAGAACTCTTTATTTCTACTTTTTGGCCAAATCTTGTAGATATCATTTACAAAAAGTTAAAATACGTACATCTTGTGGAAATTTCTCCCTTAGAGATCTCAATTTGTGAAGTTGAAATTCATCTCTCGGGACGATTGACAAAACGCGATATTTACTGAAATGCTCATTGAATTTGCATGAAACAATGAGATAATGTCCATACCTTATAGACTGAACAAAACTGAAGATGGATACAAAGAGTAACGTGAGCAATGGACTTGTACTCATGGAAGTAGTAGGATGGAGTGAATCGGTGGGCGGAGTCTATTTCTTCCCGCGTCCAACTATCCGTCTACCCCCATCTCTCTCTCTCTCCCTACTAGTGATACAACAAGGTCAACTTTCCCCCTCATCAATGACACCTCTCTATTACATTGCTTTCCGTCTGTTCAATGTGAACACTCTCAAGATCATCGTTCGTTCGCTCCTTTAATCCATTGCCAAAAAACTGTCCTTCAGGGAAAAAAACTTACTTTGTAGTATATCTCATCACTCGAGGTCATTGTCATAGGATGGGTATTTTGTGATCGTGATTTTTTTTCAATTGAAAAAAATCTTTGATCTCGTCCGTCTACTTCTTTTCGAATCGTTTTCCTTTGCGTTCGTATCCTGACGAACATCACTTATGCGGTGTTAGTTTTCCGGAAAAGATCTTGGAAAAACTAAAAGGAGTGTTAGCTTTTACCTTTCCATTTCTCACGGCGGGCTCGGAAAAGCTAAATATTTGAATTCCCGCAATTATCGATTTTCGGCCATAACTCTGCTCCCAGTGCAGCTAGGCTTACCAAACTTGGTCCATGAAGTCTAAATGCAAAAATTAACCCTAAAACAAATTTTCTAAATGCTAGCTTTAATAGGAACCGAGATACAGAAAATGCGTGAATTCGAATCTAACTGCTTTTCCGGAAAAGCTCGCGGAAAAATTAACACTCTCGATTGCTTTTCCAAGAGCTTTTCCGGAAAACTAACGCCACATAAGATAAAGGAAAGGCAACAGGTTCTGTGTTTTTGTGGATTACTTAATTCAAACATCCGAGCACGAATCACTAATGTGGAATTCAAGAAAATTTGCACATTCGAGCAATTAAAATTGCCTGAACTTGTATTGCTTCCTATTCTATTACACATGTTAACAAAGTGGACTAGTGAAAACTTCTTTACTTCAAATCAGATCAGAGCTTTTTTTTTGCATGTACACAGTTTCACTTCTTTTCAATGATCGTATCAAGTTTCTTTTTCTTTTTCTCCCACTCAATTGAATCGTTCTTCGTACCCACTTTTTGTCTGTTTCTGATAAGATTTTATGAAGCTAAGCAATTTGTGTTTAAAAATGAACTCAGAAAATGACGTCAGATCGCAGGCAACTTTTAGAATATTCCAACGATCACATTTAAATAAAAAATAGTAGCGTCTTAACCGGTGTTTTAAGTGCATGAGGAAGTGACAATTTTAATTATGTTGTCGTTCTTTAGTCACACAAGGAATTGAATCTTGGTGCGTTGCCCAAAACACGGAAAATTTATGACAATGAAATGACTAACTGTATTGAGGGAATCGATCGATGGACGATAGTATGATTTATTTGAGAAGGAACAAGCGATCATTCCTGACGTGCAATTGTTTCTCAATGACAAAATAATTGATGTGCTAATAGTATTGATTGTGAGACCTACATTTCTTCTCTTCTTTTGGAGTACACATTTCACAAATCTATTGTTCTTGACTATATATTGAAGGAAAATGGATCACTCCAAATTGGCGGAGACAATTGAAATTTTCGCACATAGACTCTACTTCCAATTTGTCTTTCCTAGCAACTAACTTGAACCTTTGAGAAATTTGCGGTTCTGATGTAAAAAAATGAAAAAAAGTGTTCGGTTACACATTCATCGTTATTTCAGCAAACTTCCAGTACCGAGAAAATGCTGAGGCAGTGAGAAAAACGAAAACATATGTGAATGGCGCCGCAAAACATCAGAAGAATGATAGAAAGTGAGAAAAGAATCGGAGAAAATGGAAATAGTATGGAGAAATTTGTCTCACTCAAACTCTCTAACTTCGTGTTAGGTAGTTTGACTTGGTTATGCAATAACGTCGGTTTTTTTCTGATCCAGCATGCAGAATGAATATCTCATGGAAGTTGAGAATGAAGTGTAGACGGAATTCGCAGAATTAAAATTGTTCGAGAGAAAGAAAAGTGTCGAAAATCTTCGAAGAATCAAGAATTGTAATAAATCATGCGCATATTTTCCGTGACTGAGACATAATTGTATACATCGAGAAAAAACTGAACCAACGATTGATTGAGGGCATCAATTTTCTTTCGTCTTTCAATTGCTCTGAGCATGTTCATTGCTAATGATTTTGAGAAATTTCTCATAATAAATGGCATGTTCAAACTGATATTATTCAAACTTCAAACTTTTAAAAATTTAAAAATTCAAACTGATTTATTGCAATTATAATATTGCGCAATTTGCGAAAAACTCAATTGTCAACGAGACATAGGAAGAAATAATTGAACTGATTCGCAAGACACTTCCAAGATATGAGGTACAACGTTTGGACATGTTTAAAGCTCCGTAACGAAGGGGTAACGGGAAATCATAATGCAGCTTGCAACCATTTCAATCCTTCGAAGATTCCTTCCCCCGTACGAGCAGTCGTCGATTGGACGAACCACTGAAGAGAAATCAAGAAAAATGTGAATTATCGATTTCCGTTATCTTGAACCCAAGAGGAATTAATATATCGCTACACAAATAGTTTGAATTGACAGGGGTTTCGAGTTTTGGAGCTTGGAATCTCTCGCGCTGACCCATTCATGTTTGTGTTCACGTGAATTGATCTCTCTTGATTAAAATAAATCCAGTCCGACCTCTCTATCAGTCAATGCTCTCAGATTGAATGCTTCCATTAGTTGTTTGTCAGTCAACGCGCCCGGAATATCTTGTTTATTCGCGATGAAGAGAAGTTTCACACCTGCGAATTTATCGTTTCAAAAAAAAATTTCGTAATACGTTTACCTTTAAATTCATCTTTATCGAGAAATTCCTGAAGAGCTTCTCTTGATTCTTTCAATCTCGCAATGTCAGAGGCATCCACTACGAAGATTAGAGCCTGATTGAAATTATTTATTAATATATAAGATATCTATAATTATTATTAATGATAATCGAGTGAAAACTGAGCCTGAAAACTGAGCCAAAATTGGCTCAGTTTTCACTCGATTATCATTAATAATAATTATAGATATAGTTCATGAAAATAGTTTAGTGTTCAAAATGTAGTGTGAATAATCGAAGGACACTTTGTATTTTGATTATGAAACGGCTCCAAACGAAGATATTTGTGGAATTAAAAAGCACTCACTTTTGCAAAGGTATAATAGTGTTTCCACAGCAGTTTCGATCCTCCAATATCATACATCGTCAGTTTGAGATTGCCGTAGACAACTTCCTCCACGTTGAAACCTGCCAATTTAATCGTTTCTAGATTTCGAGTAGAGTTTTAAAACAATCACGTCTCTCTCTCCATTTCGCACGCCATTCTCACCGGTCGGTCGACGGGATCGAGAGAGAGTTTAACAACGAATTGTAAATAACGAAATTAAAATTTCGATATTTACAACTCTAATTTTTTCGTATTAACGCAGCGCATACTTTTACATGGCGGTCGACCCTACAGAAATGAATTTGCAGTGAGAAAGCGAAAATAAGGAGGACTTTTGAATACTCCTTAGTAAGGATTAGTCCTTACCCCTTTGAAAATGATCGAAATGATGTGGTTGTTCTCACCAATTGTCGGCATGGTCGTCACAGTCTCGCCAGTTTTCAGTTTATATAGAATCGTCGTCTTTCCAGCTCCATCCAATCCGAGCATCACAACGGGAACCTGCTGAGAGAGATGCCATCCCATAGGACAGCCAACTACGGAAAGGGATGTAGAGTGAGAGAGCGCGTGAAATCGAGAGGGACTCTCTCACTTTTGCACACTCTCTCACCCTGAACCTCCTGTAGATTTGGAATTGAAAAAAGATGAAAGAGACGTCACTTTCACGTCAAAAGCTAGCGATTTTCATCAAACAGACAAAGGGTCAAGTGGGTGTTATCAAAGGAATAGACTAGTTGAGAATAGTTCTGAAATGACATCATTACCTTCTTTTGTAAGCATCCCAGCCAACTGAACATGGCTGGCGACAAAGTTGGCAGCGAGCCAATAAAACGCCGCTTCCTCCGGATTTCTCACTGACTTACAGGAGGATCCGAGGTCTTGATCAAATAGAAGAGCAGGTGAAGAAAGAGAGAGAGAGAGAGAGAGAGAGAGAGAGAGAGAGAGAGAGAAGAGAGGAGAGGGGGGAGATAAAAAGAGAGAGAGAGACGGTGAATATCGAGTGATCACAGATAAAACAGAGTGAGTCAGTGGTGAGAAGCATACCAAAAATTGATAAGAGACTTGAGAAATACTGAGTTTGCAAGGAAAGAGACGGCAAAGTTCAGGCGAGGAATGAGTTGGAACTGCTAAAATAGGAACTGATAACACTTTTCAAATGTAAACAGACGCATTTCTTGAATTATTCAAAAGAATTAGACTTCAAAGTACAGAAAACAAGATAAGTAATGAGATGATTTGTTGTCGCTGACCGTGGTCGTCAGCAATCAAACGATGAAGAGTACATCACTCTTCTTTTTTTCTAAACATATTGCTAAACATTTTCACAAAGCAGACTAGATAAAATTATCCTTCACTCGGTTTCTCTTCTAATAAATTGAGGAAAATTTTATTTCACACCAACCTTGCATTCTCTCTGAATTTGCATCTCCCTTCCCTTCTCTCCTCTCTTCTCTCTCCTCGTATTTGCCCAGTGTGATCTGTGCCATACGGGCTGGTAGGTAGATACAGAGAGGGGAGACTCGAGTAGCCATTGCTTTCCCATTCGAATTAGCCTTTCGTCAAGTAAAATGACTCGTCTATTATTAATCTACTTGTTTCTCTCATTTATTTCGATGCTCCATGCCGATTTGTGGACTGAAACTGCAAGAATGAGCGATTTGCAGCAGGTTAGTTTATTCAATTTCGATATAACAAGACTAAATTTTGCCAGTAGGGCTTTGTTTGTCTCGTACTCAAGCAAATTGACTGCAATTTTATTGCTTCAAACTTTTTGTTCAGTTCCGTTCTTTCCATTGAGATAAATGAATAATAAAATATAGTATATAATATGATAATGATAATGGATTTACTCTGTTTCTCTTTCCAGTTCCGTTCCCTCTGTGGTCGACATCCCGTTGCAGAAGCATACATGAAAGACACGAATGCAAGAATGACGGTCAGTTTTCCATTTTTAGATTTTATAGGCGATCACAATATTTGATTCTCTAAATTTGCGAATTTCAATATGCGATAATTTCTTCTCTAATGCAATCATCTAACAATGTCGCAGGTGTTTGCCTTCGTCGATGTCGCTACGTACAATACTGGAAATTGAAGGAGAGCAATCGTGGTTGGAGAATAATCCAAAGAAGATTGCGAATAGCAGTGCTTTACTGCAATAATTTGTTGTATATAATTGATAATCCATTGCATATTTTATCTCCGATCCGCCTTGAATCACATTTAGAATCCATCTTTGATTGCTTCAATTCCTCTGTGTTTGTGTTTACAATGAAACGTGGGTTCTGGCGGGAATAACTAATTTAGAACTTATTTCGTCTGCGAGCTTACCAGTATTCGGAAACAGTGCATTCGGTGTTTGAATGGAAGTTAATATCCATCTGAACATCTACAGACGAGTCCAATGCAATAAGACGAGCGAATGTCTCTGACCCAGATGGTTAGCACATGATTCCAAGCCTACAAAACAGGGTTAGGACGAGAGAGTACGCAAAAATGAGAGAGTCCCTCTCGATTTTACACGCTCTCTCACTCCAAAGGCCTTTCTGGAAGGTTGACCGGTCTGTGGAATGATGTGTTAGCAAACAAATGCCCCGGAACACTTTGTTGTCTAATTCCAAATCCTGTCCCATCTCGGGCGTAGGCGAACTATAATAATAATAATAATTATATATTTTAATTATATCTCTTTCTTTCCAAATCATGGAGAGTCGAAGTGTCGTTCCGTATCGTATCACTCCTTGATCGCTTCCATCAACATCGCCTTCTCAGTTCTCTTTCCCTCTCTCCCTTCCCTCTTCCATCTTTCTCTCTTTCTCTCCTCTCTCCTCTCCCTCCCTTCTCTCTCTTCCTATTTGTTCTTCATCGTAGGGTATTGCCCTGTGTGACCTGGCCAGACGAGAGCTTGCAGGTACAGAGGAAAGTAGCCACTACTTTCATCTTATTTTTCATATTATTTATTGATGCTTTGAAAATTTCTCTGGCACAAAAACGTAGGGAATCTTAACTTTCGAACGCTTATTTCTTTCTCTTCACGTCATTCTGTTCAATTTTTGGAGTAAAAAAGCGAGTGCAATCGAGAAGAACTAACTTCACCATCACACCCTCCCTTGCCCCTAACCTATCATGTACCAGCTGAGCAATGCAAAAGATCCTCTTCTTGTTTGACATCGTTCACTGACCGCGTGGAGTGAATGAATCATCTGACTGTTCTCCTTATCTCTCCTCTCCTCTCTCCTTTTTATCACTCGGATATTCAAATTGGTGATATACACTGGTATACACTGGTGATATTCAAATTTGGTCGATTTCTCCTTCTCCTCTTCTCACTCCCAACATTTCTTCGACGTCTGTGTTCTTAACCTCTCTCTCAACTCTTTGCAGAGCACATTAACAGTGGGGAATCAGTAAAGAGTGTGTGAAAGCAGTCACTTCTTTTGTCCAATGAGTCGAATACGGGAGATTTCCCTTCTCCTCCTTTTAATTCCTCTCGTTCAATCGGATCTATGGACCGAAACAGCAAGAATACCCGATTTGCAGCAGGTTGGCCATTTTCTGTTTTCATCATTGTGTTTCATACCTACTATTTCTCTGAGAAACCTACACCTTCCCACTGAGTATTGAAAATACGACTAGCTGATTAATTGTCCAATCGATATATTCTTCGGAGAAACATTTCTCAATGATAAGTAAATAAAGCCGACCTTAGCGTGCGCAAAAAAGCGAAAAGAGAATTCCTCCAATCGATATTTTTCAGTTTCGTGCTCTCTGTGGTCGATATCAAGTGGCACAAGCTTACATGGAGGACACCAATTCACGGTGCACTGTCAGTTCGACTTTTAATTCCTTTCGCAAACATTCGCGTGTTCTATGGTGCCTTGATAGTGTATTCATCTCTGAGCATTCAATAATCGCGAAGAAACTGTACTAAGAGATATTTCAATAAGGATTTGTTTTAGTATTCCTTTTTACAACTCCGATCACTTCAAATTGCAGACTTTCGCTCCCGTTGACGATGTGTTCACTTATAATCCCGATATTCGAGCACTAGATCAGAAGGAAACACTGTCGCATTTTGGTGAGAAACACGGACAAGTGATTGATGCTAACCATGAATGGAACGTTAAGTTGTAAAAATCGAGACGACATTTTTTTCTTTCTCTCTCCAGATTTTTTTCCATAGATTTTACTGGGATGTGAAAGGATTTGATAGGATGGTTGTGTGAGTCCTAATCTATACAATTACAGTGGATACTCAAGTGGTCGAACTTGGATTGGGGAAGAAATGGGAGAAGCAGACACTTGTGAGATCGACTCTCAACAGTGGATACGTCTACATCACTCAATTCGAGAATAATCCCGGCAATTTTGTGAGAGAATTTTCACTGTTTAAAGAAGGAGTATCACGAATCTCGTGCTCCATCATTCCTCGTCTCATATGTTTCAATGAAGCGGTCGCTTTCTCCTCGTCCACCCTTATCCCTCCCTATCATTTTTGAATCCCTGCATTCAGGGTCAGTTTGGCACAGAGCCAAACGCGAATAACTTTGTTCAAACTTATCGGCTGAACATGCGGTTTGCGGGGTTCTTATCTGGAAACCGATTACCATAACCCGACAGTGAGAACTCAGTTGACCAAAAGTTCGTGGGACACCACCTTTAAGTGCGAATGAACTATTTTATCGATATTGTGCAAAAGCCTGTACAGAAAGTGTCGTGTTTTTTTTATTTGGAAAGGTTTTAATAATTTATTTAATTTCAGTCGTACTTCGCCAATGCTGGTCGAGTGTGCAACCACGAATCAAATCAATGGGGAATGATTTCGGGAGAGCAATATCTGTATAAAATATGCACCCCGATTGGACATCGGCCGTATCCAGGTATACAATGGTCGAAGTATGAACACTATGGACTTGTAGCATTATATCGAATGAATTGCCGCATAATAACAATAAAAAGTATTCCTACTGTCAGGCACGGCTTTATCATTCATTCGAGACAGGGAGGATTATATATTCGTCGATCGACAGTACAACAACCGAGATCTCAAGTGAGCTCCTTCCAAATTCTCACGGCATTCGTGCGAGTCTGTTATAGAGTGCGAAAATAGATAGTATGCGAATGGTTCACCACGAATTCAATGTTTGGCACTTTGCCAAGAATGCCGTGTATTCTCCCTGTAACTCCTCTCCTCTCAGTGATCTGCGTGATATTCTCGATCGAGTGCCCGATATCGCCCTTGTGATATACGGTAGTTCAGCATGGAATGGATTCCACACTTTCTTCCTTCCCAATGACAAAGCATTCTCCAAAGTGAGCTATCTTCTTTTAGGACAAGTAGACAGATGTTCCCCCATCTCTCTTCAAAGTCTTCTTGGATTGAGATAGATCGACTGCAGAATTATGCGATCGAATCTGTAGATGTACTAATTTCTTCAAAGTAATCAATAATTGATTAGATAATCGACCGTAATCGAGTGGATCGTGAAGTTCTCCTTGCACACGTCACTGGAATCAATCGAGTTTTGTTCACTTGGCCATGGATGTATGATGGGGGAGTTCACTATTATCCATCTGTGAGGTGAGCAGAAGTTTCAAGTTCAGATCTTTTGATTTGAACTAGAAACTAGGGACACTACGAGTATTTCTTTGTGTAAATTAGATACAATGTTACAGAATATGCGAAATAAGTTTAGAGTTTGTATAATATTGTTTCTCTCAGATTCTCTAACAACATCATCGAAGACAATTTCAAGCTGAAACTAGTAATGAGAAATATCACTGATAGAAGAACCGGAAGATACGATTGTCAGTTTTTTTCGTCACGTATCCTCCTTTTTCATGTTGGAATATTCAGTGTCTTACAATTAGTATAGAAATAGTAATTGACCAAGTCCCATTCAGTGTACGCTGTTTCTGAAGTTTACGAGAGATATGGTCAATTCAGAAGAGGATCCGTATGGGCAAAGGTAAGATTTAAGAATAACCCCATTAGATCGAACGAAATATGTTATATTCTCATTCGGATTTGTGTGCTGAACCAAATGTGTTTCACCAATCGCATATCCACTGCAGAACATCTCAGAAATGATTGGATTCCTGCCTCTGCAAAAAAAATCAAAATATATAAACCACTGTAGATCATCGTGCCGAATATTCCCGTGCAGAATGGAGTAGTGCACATAATCGATAATGTACTCGGAGTTGTGACGAATACTATCGATCAGGTTAAATAGATTCAATTTATGCTATGAAATATGGGGGCAGTCATATATGGACTTTGAAAAACAGCACGAAAATTGTGCCAGACAATGGTTGTCATTTCAGTTGTTGATGGACAATCCAAAGTGCATGACTCTAATGCGATACATCAATACAATCGGCCAGATTGTGAGGTGAGATTCTTTCGATTCTTTCACGATTTAAAATGTGTCCAACTCAAGAAGGCTCTGAGCAAGTCAATGTAAATGTCAGAGTGATCCAGCCTATGATGTAAATTTGTTCATGCTACTGAAAGTTTGATGACACGAAAACTAATAAATTGTCTCAGGAACTACTTCTCAGCCACTGGTGGTCTCGTTACTTTCTTCGCTCCATGGGACGAAGGATTCGATCGAATTCCTGAACAGATTGAGAGGAGACTTTTGAGAGATCGAATTTGGTTGGAGCAGGTGAGAATTATGATGGGGGAAAGGGAGAAATTTACGATAAATCATAGCCTCGACATCGAATTTATCCATTTTAAAAATGACTTAGAAGCATAATTTCAATACCATAAACTGTTCAGATTCTCAAACTGCACATCGTTCCTGCTAAAGAATTGACGTCTGACGAGATCACCAACGACACGATTGTGAATACAGTGGACAATATGAGACAACTTTACTTCATACGAGGAGAATGGCCGACCAACAATATCAGTCAGTTTTTGCTTCCTTTTCACGGCTCTTAGGAAGAATGAATACTATTTTCGCAAGAGATATACGATGAAAATATAAATATTTCGCATTGCAGCCTACTACGTCATCGGAGGAGGAGTGAAAACGGCTATTATTCAAGTGAGATAAATAATAATAATGATAATAATAATAATAGTATATCAGTTTCCACTTTTTGTACGCTCTGTCGTGGCGATAGGGAATGTAAATTAGTATGATTGTTTCAGGAAAACGTAGCTGCAACTAACGGAATCATTCACTACATCGAGAGGGTTCTCGGAGTTCCCTACCAATCGCTGTGGGAAGTACTCAAGAACGAGACACGTTTGAAGTTAGTTGCTACGCCACTTTAATTTAGAACTATTATTATGCATGAGTTCGATGCTAATACCACATCACGTCGAACAATCCTATGTAAAGGGATTTTGAGTGAGAGCGCATGCAAAATCGAGAGGAACCCTATCATTTTTGCACACTATCTCGCCATCACCTCTATATCTAGCTTTCGAATCATACGATGTTTGCAGACGCTCATATGAGATGCTTACTAATCTCCAACTGAAGTACACTCTCGATCCATGGCAAGTGTTGACTCCCGAACAGAATATGACATTCTTCGTGCCCATCGATCAAGCGTGGGAGAAGGTGAGCGACTACGGTCACTCTTATCAATCAATATTATCTGAATACTGTAAGAAATATCAATTCAGGTTCCTCCCACTCTTCTCAATCGAATGAACGATGGAAAGCACTGGTTGGCATTGCAATACGTCTACAAGAGACACATCATACAGGTAGGTTTTTCCTCCTGAAGTTTCATGCACTCTGTGAATACTTCCTTCTCCGTTTCAAATCAATGGTCATTGCAGGGTCAAGCTCTGATGTACACAGATCTCCGTGAGCGAACGTATGTTATGATGAATGACGAAAAAGTTGTCATAAGAAGGAGAGGACGATGTGAGATTTATTTGATTCGCTTTGATTTTACTGTAGCTCTAGTCTAGATAGAAGGAAAATTCTAAAAAAAGAAATTCGATAATATATTATTTGATGAGATATCGATCCAAACCATAAAGAGTGGTCTTATTCAGACACCAAATAATATGTTGACACTAGATTTTACATCTCCCTCGAAGTGAATTATGTAGAGCACGTTGTGGACGCAAAATATGTACAGAGATCAATTTCTTTACATACAATTCATCCCCCCATTTCCATTGCAGACTTCGAGTTGTACTGGCCTCGTGGTAATCGCGTCGCTAGAATCATCGAAGGAGGAGAAATAGCAGGAATCAATGGATACATGCACATGATAGACAATGTACTCATCTATGAACCCGATTTGAGAGCACCTGCAGCATTGGTGAATGGAACTGAAGGTGAGGGGTTATCGATTGAATTGCACACCGTGTCAAGCGGGGGAAGAAAGCTCATTTGCGTGGCATGCCTGTCTAGGGGATTAGAGGGCGAGAGAGTGAGAGGGCATAATCGATGCTAATTGAGCGGTCGGTTTTATGAGATACAGTTGATAGCTCATAACTCAGAGATAGGAAAAGCTAGCAACAAGGTAAAAAGGGTTTAAGGTAAAGAATGTGCTCCTACATACCATATCCAAAAATCAGGATCGACGGATAGCATAGAACCGAGTTGGAAAGGATCTTCAATTCTCATAATTTCTGTAGTACCATATTATTTTAATTGTAGAGAAGAGCTAAGATCGAAATCGAAAATTCGGCCTCGAGCATTTTGTCAGGACATGCTTTGCATAAATATGATCGTGATCGCCATGGTTCTATCTCACGTTCCAAATGAGTTGAAAACGTTTGCATGACGAAAACAGCCGTTTTTGCCCCTTTTCGACGTGTTTTCGACCTTTCACAATTTTTCTAAAAATATTAAGATGGACATTAAATAGTGGATCGCCTAGAAATTCTTGTGAATTTGTTTGGCCAGCCTCACATTGAGTTGTCATCTCGATATCTTGATTTTTCCTTCGCGGAAGCTATCTCCTCAGTGGAGTTCTCTTATCTGGTCATGAAATGTTAACTACGATTTAGAAAAAGCATTTATTCACAACTTGCTCGAAGCCGATTTTTAGATTTCGATATCATTATGTTTAGAAAAATTGTGAAAGGTCGAAAGCACGTCGAAAAGGGGCAAAAACGGCTGTTTTCGTCATGCAAACGTTTTCAACTCATTTGGAACGTGAGATGGAACCATGGCGATCACGATCATATTTAGGCAAAGCATGTCCTGACAAAATGCTCGAGGCCGAATTTTCGATTTCGATCTTAGCTCTTCTCTACAATTAAAATAATATGGTACTACAGAAATTATGAGAATTGAAGATCCTTTCCAACTCGGTTCTATGCTATCCGTCGATCCTGATTTTTGGATATGGTATGTAGGAGCACATTCTCTACCTTAAACCCTTTTTACCTTGTTGCTAGCTTTTCCTATCTCTGAGTTATGAGCTATCAACTGTATCTCATAAAACCGACCGCTCAATTAGCATCGATTATGCCCTCTCACTCTCTCGCCCTCTAATCCCCTAGACAGGCATGCCACGCAAATGAGCTTTCTTCCCCCGCTTGACACGGTGTGAATTGAGATATCCTAATCAGTTAATATCAAAATAGGTTAAAATACAGACACAGAAGGATCCCAGCAATTGGGATTTGAGAAGTATAGTGCTAAATTGAGATGTGCTAAATTACGAATTGACGTTCCACCTTTTCAGGTCTAATTCTCGTTTTTGTTGCTCTTCTCTTCCACAATCGACGAATTCTCTTCATCTCTTTGATATTCGTCATTATCATGTCGTCTTACGTTGAATTAGTACCTCAAACAAATGCTCAAGACGAATCGATTCAGTGATGTCCGAAAAACTTAGAGGACCATTCGCTCGGCCAAAATTGCAGGTCCTTGACATCTTTCCACCAAGAGATTTCTCTTCATTCTCGTAGATAATTCCCCCAAATCGTTTTATTTTATTTCATTCTATGGTTATACTGATCTAAGCATATTGCTCTTGTCCGCGGGTTGCTCAACCTCCTACTCAACTTCGACCCTCATTGACTCTAATGCACATTTTACTGTCGAAATGGCGATTGAAACTGGTATGAATATAATGTTCGCTAAACTTAAACGTTGCCTGATAAAGTGTTCATTTCCTGAGTGGGAGAGGATAGTGAAACAATATGAAATCATAGTAATACATTCTCGTAATCTTCTCCATTATCGAGGGTGAATTTCGTATTCGATTCTCGTATTCGAGTCGTTCTTTGCTCTCTATTGTCGAATGATCCGTTCGATCACTGTGGAGAGATGACTCTGAAAGAGAGATACTCTGCACAACTCATATGTGAGCTGAAATTGTACACAACTCGTTAGGATGGATATCACAAGGAGTGCACATATTCACACTTGGGATGGCTTCGCAATAAATGCCCTCATCATTCTGCCCTCTATCTCGTTGGTCAGTTCTGATGGAAAGTATGGGAAATTGAGAGTGTGATTCCTTGCTAAGCCATCTCTAGTTACACCCTTTTTAATATGTTTCTAGGAGTTAATACAAGGGTGGAAAGAGAAAATAATGAAAGTATACCAATAAGTGAGAGAGATGATGGTGGAACTCCGTTGTCGTGTAAGAGTTTCAACAATTTTGTGTAAAATTGACTTGAATCTCCAGCTGAGAAATCGAGAATTGTGTAGTCACTAATGTGAGTAGAAAATTCGCATCTCCTGAAATAAAATCATCGCGACGGTTAAAATCAATCGATAATAGCGTAATTTGGAAGCTAACCATGACTGGGGGAAGAAATGATCGTCGTCAAAGGAAGTTCTCTGCTTCTCACCCTGAGATCGTCTGAAAATGAAAATCGAAAACTTTTCATTACCTCAGATACAACGCTGCCTACTGTTAATTCAGGACACTACTCGCAATACAATTATGTGGTACTGACTGAATCGTACAAATATTCATCGGTTTTTTATTTAAAAAAACTCACTTGATGATTCTCTTATGCATTCTGTCTACAAAACAGTCGACATCTCTCTTGCATCCACAACATCGATCCGGATGCGATCGCCATGTCTCCTCTCTGATATTTATCTTATTTTAATTTTAGTTTAAAAAAAATAAACTTCGACGTCATAGTTATCTAGTTAGATGCCAACGGTCTATCGAATGATAGTGAAACCTACTTGAGACATTTGTCGACGAAACCAGAAATGAATCGATCGACGGGATCGCGAGTGATGGCAAAGAGTGTTGTACTCTGAGAATATTGGTGATGAGAACACTCACTCACATGATTTCGAAGCAATAGAAAGGAATCAGGGCGAAAGAGTGTGCAAAAGTGAAAGAAGCCATCTTGATGCTATACCCTCTTTCACTCCAAACCTTTCTTCTGTAGGGTTGACCGCTTGCGGAATGATGATCCCGTATCAAACCTCCAGGTCTCTCCTCATTCCTTCCACCAATTCGTTTAAAGGACTGCTCCAGAGTGGAAGCCTCATTGCGCGGACCACAGAATCTGTAATATTTATTGATCCATCCTATCCACCCCTCTCAATTTTCATAACCACGAATAGTTCGCATATTTTAGCTTCTAAGGACCACCTCATTTTCTCTGAAGTCTTTCTCCAGTTTCACATTTACAATGGATAATGTTTACCTATGGTGGAATTCCTCCTTGACAAGTATTCTTTCTCTGCTCACAAACTTCTTCTCATCATGGAGAAAACAGAGAATTGCAGTGAGAAGAGTCGAGAAATTCTTCTCGATCGCACATCCAATCAGATTGTAACGACGAGTGAACTGAGAGAGAGAGAGAGAATTGGACTTCGATCAATCGATATATCAAGAATTCCGTGTACCCGAAATGTTCCTCTTGTACCCGAGTACACTCCTAGAAGTGTACAAAAGGAACAGGATCAGGTACAGGAGGCACATCAGGTACAAAACCAGGTACACGGAATTCTTGAGATCAGCAAGCTCAACTAATAACTAGTCTGGTAGTGCTGTAAATGTGTTCCATACCCTATATCTCTGCTTGAAAGGAACAAAAGGGGCAGCGCAGTTTAATCGATCGGCCCCAGTGCAAAGAGGCTTTACAGAACTGCAATTTACTATTTTTGCATCGTCTGAAATACATTTTTAGAATCTCACCCTCGTTTCAGAAGGAAAATGGAGTAGAGGAAGAAGTAAGCGAGAAGGAAGGAGAAGAGACTAACTATGCATGGAATGAATCGCATTTAGAGTGAATTCGAAACACAAGAGAGATCGGGTAGAGTGGGGGAGGAGGAGATAGCCCACGTATCTTCCGTTTGTTCTATTTCGATCCCTTCACCACACTCCAAATTGTTCACCCCACTCGGATGTGTTCTGGTAATCCGATGTGAATCGAGATAAAACGGACAAAAAGAGATGGCGGAAACTTTAAAAGGTGTTAGCGAAAGATTCGACTGTTCTCATTGCATATTTTGCAAGGAAACTTTTCAGAAAGCATTATATTCTCTAAACTCTCAAACTCTTATGACACAATGGTGCGAGTCAGTGGGTAATCCTGTACATTTTTGGCATGAATCCAAATATGATATTGATCTCAACAATCCCATGGTTCATCTTGTTCATCTAATCTACATCTTGAAGTCCTAATCAACGACGAATATGGGACAATTCCGACTCATTGTTCATCATTCCTTTTCATCTCCTCATTCTCCTCTTCTTTCCTCTTATCGATCGGTCAACTGACGAATCAACGTCGAAACGACGATGAATTCAATCGAAGACCACCTCACTCAGGTATGATTTTAATTAGTCTTAATTAGCCTAAAGCATAATTAATTAGTCTTTTATTTCAGTCAGACAACGGAGAGATCTCAGAGATGGTCGATTGTCTCTTACGAGAATCCCTGCTTTCCAAGAGCCGAGAAGTGAGTATAAGTGAGTGTGTCTTCACTCGATTATGATTACATTTGTTCAGGTTGCTGAACTCAAACGAGAATTACTTGCGACCAAGCAGGCAAATGAGAAACTGAAGGTGCGAATTTCAAGGACTAATCAATTTTAAAATGCTCGATCTGATTTTCTCTCAAAAGAAAAATAATCAGTGAAATTCAGTCGGATCTCCAATCAACGACGACTTCTCTGCAATTTGTGATTGCAGTCAAGAACAAAAAGGTTTCTATTTCGAAAAAAAGTATGATTTAGAATCTAATTGTCAGATCGCCGAATTAGAAAGGAAAAGAGACGAAACTCCGATGGCTCTTAAGCCGGTGTGTTCATTCTCCCAGTTCCACTCAGATAACTTCAATTTCAGATATCTCACAGCACTTCTCCACTTCTCCAACATGAAGTAAACAATTCTTCTCCTTTCCGATAGATTATGGATTACGGGAAGAGCGCTAATGTTCACATCTTATAATTGACAGGGTTTCTGGCTCATTCGTACCAAGTTCAGTGGAGTTAACGATCTGAAGAGAGTGGTTGATGCATCTGTGATATCAGATCCATTCCATCTCGAGGGACTCAATTGGTACACTTCATCAACTCAAATGCCGGTTTCAGTGTTCATAAATGTTCATCGAACGGTCGAGAGAATGTGTGAAATGAAGATTGCATAGATAGACATTGATGAATACTGAAGCCAGCATAACATTGGGTATCTTATTGGTAGAGTTTGAAATTCGGGTAAATAATTGGATTAGCTCTCTTCATTTCACACACTATCTACATAGGCCGGTCGATAGGTGAGAGAGTGTGTGAAATGAAGAGAGCTAATCCAATTATTTAACCGAATTTCAAATTCTACTTATTGGTTTCTATCAGGCGAATTCGAATGCGAAGAGTGAGTCGAGCAGGAAAGGGAGCGTCTCTGGCAGCGTATGCTGAAGCTGATCATCCGACCAATCCGTATCCTCATTATTTAAAATATATTTTAAATAATTTATATTCTTCCATTCACTCTCCTCATTTCCGTGATTGGTCCTGTGCGGTCGTCATGAAGTTCCGTCTCATGTCGTTCAAGCACACTAATGATTTCATCGCCACTTCTATCAGTTTGCCAGCATTTCTCAACCAGGAAAAGCCAGCCTCTGGAGCGTATCTCACTGCCATCGAGGTTAGTTTCTCTCTTTTAAACTAGTCGATTATCATTTTTTTTAAATCGTGTACCACCAGAGTGCGTCAACATTTGCATGGAATGCAGGCAGTTGCATAAATATTCGAATAAATGAAAAGAAAATATATAAAATTAGAGAAAGAGATTCATTCTGTTAATTCCAGCCCCTTCTCACGAACGATCGGGAGTTCTTCAAGGAAGATTCTCTTCTTCTAGAGAGTTATCTCAAAGTCTTCACACCTCATCTCAAGAGTTAAAACCAAACCCAACAACTCGGCCATCAAGCAAAACTCGGGTTTCCAGTCAACATCAACGTACAATCGAATAAATATTGCAGTATTTTTACTGTTTTGTATGGATGGTTTTTTCGGAAGAATAAGTATAATAGAAGGAAGCGAAGTCTCAGTGAGACATGAAAGAATGGTAAACAAGGAAGTAGTGGAACTATGGGAATATTTTCGAACCACCTTTCGCTCGATCCCTCCCCTCACATCATTCAGTTCCAAACGAGTAATACGAGAGATTTGAGCTCGAACTAGAAAAAAGAGATGAAGACTGAAGAAAAATGAAGAGATTCGCAACAGGAAGTTGGCCTCAAGGAGGACAATGACCAAATAGAGATCTTTTCCACTGAGTCATATTCTCTCGTCAATTCCTGTATTTCGCCATTTTTCCCTGATTGATTGTGAAAACACGATGAATATTGTGCATAAATCCAACATGCTGCAACTGTCTAGATAAAGACGAAAAGATAATAAAAAGCATCTGGAGAGAGTGCGAATGGCACTAAAGACAGTTTGGTTTTCGATTTCTTTCCTTTCCTCACAGAGATCGCAGTTGGTCAGATGGGGAATGAGTATTCAGAGTAGTGAGCGTAAGAGGATTCCCTTCTCTTCTCTTCCTCCCCTCATTGACGCCTGTGCCATTACTGCTATCGTCCCACTTTCTATCACAAATCGATCGATTTTTTCCTGATTTCAGTTCGCGATGTCACGTGTGTCCGAGATATACGATAAGAGAGACATCGAAGCCAGGCATGAGAAACCACCACAACCAGCGGTCAGAGAAATATTTATTTTTGTTTTTCCCTTTTTTTCTGAAATTGTAATAGCAATTTAAAATTGATTTTTCCCTTTCAGATTCCATACAAATTCATATTGATCGTTTTGGTTGGAATGACTTCGATTTCTATCAACGGACTCACAACTTCATTTACAATAACTCAATTTCACGAGTACGGAAATGGATCAGCGAGTGATTGTAAGCGACGATTATTTTTTCTTCTTTAAATTTGTTTTATTCAAGTTTACAAGCAATATGATTATGAAGACACGGACAGTTTGCACCAGGGAACGGGAAGGAAGTCAGTTTCTTCCAATTAGTACTTTTTCATTGCGATTTCACCACAATTCACTGCATCTCGTTTCACGCATTATCTCGATGATTGCTTGTTCTTGTCATAACTATTTCGCTCACAGGGAAATAAGTCTACGTTTGTAGACTTATACCTAGACTTTCAAAGTCGTCGTCAGCCCCCTGAGACTTGCAAGTCTAGCGCTTAGACTTGAAAGTCTAATGGTTAGACTTGTGAAGTCTAATCTGGCTGAGAAGGTGGACCTACCGTAATCAGGCCAAGCAGAGCGCATCGTAGGGCATATTCACCATAAATATTGGCTTTGTTTGCTTTTTTGAGTGATTTATTGTTTATTCAATAAGCAGCTAGATTATTATTTATATTTTTATTTTCAAACGGGAAAACAAGCAATGACAAATAAAAAAAACACAACGAATATTTCACAGGGCAATTTCACATAAAACTCGTAGTCTATTCACAGGAAATTCCGTATTCTATTCACAAGTAGCGAGGACACCGTGGTAAATGATAACAGGCAAAGCATCTATAGAATTCTATCATATTCAATACAAACTAATCTGAAACGGTTCATTTGTAATCGTGTGGCATGTGA
This sequence comes from Pristionchus fissidentatus, assembly GCA_036245785.1. Lineage (NCBI taxonomy): Eukaryota > Metazoa > Nematoda > Chromadorea > Rhabditida > Neodiplogasteridae > Pristionchus > Pristionchus fissidentatus. Next base: position 25,796,892 of record BTSY01000005.1, on the reverse strand, counting down.
ACCAGAAATTTGTCTACATAATTCGCTCTACTCAGAAGTAAGTTGGGAATGGAGAGTGAATAGGCAATCCTGAGTCTGAGCTCCCTTCACTCCGATCAGAACCTTCACGAAATTATAAAGTCTGGCTAGGGGGCGGGGGGAATTGAGTTTGGTGTGATAGAGGAGGGAGACAATGAATAAGAGAGATCGAGCGAAAGAAGGAGTGGGAACAACGAGATCACCTAAGTATACCATGACTGTAGCTTGAGATCCTATTCGAAGTAGACTCGGATAAGGCGTCTTGGCACGATTGAGCGATTCTGCTGCCTCGTGTACTGTAGTTTGGCTCTGAAATAAAGAGATGACTATAAAAGAAGTGCATCCTGAATGAGAATAAGACGAGGTTAGTTAGTTAAAAAGTGAAGCATTCTTATTTCCATGCTAATTTTGGATAAAAGCATTTATAAGTGGAATTACTCACTTGGAAATGGTTGAATAGGTGAGTTGTCTTGGCCTTCCTGTGCAGTCCTGCCACTGAACGATTCACTAGATTGAGAAGAAGAAGAAGTGCGGTTCCATTAGAGTCTCCTGTCAACAGAGTTGATTGTTTTACATTTTAAATACAGTTTCAACAACATCATTTGGATAAATTCTGATTTAGTATAAGATTTTCGGTTGAATTAAATGTGATTGAAATCAGTGGAACATTTCAAACCTCCTGCTTCGCGTCGAATGTTATCCAGATCGAGATCTTCGTCTTCTTCTCCGATCGAAAGGAGTTTGGGGCACAATGCAGTTTCCCATGAATTTTCAAACGAAGAGCACTTGAGAGATCCGTTAGAATGGATATCAGAGATGAGCTAAAAGTAAACCATTTACTACATTAGATACTTTTATTCATGTTTCGTTTGGATGAGAGCTGAAATACTGAATCATTCATTATTGCGCAATTTTTTTTGAGAAACATCAAATTGTTTTAAGTTACAACTAGTAGCCAGGCAGTCAGCGCAAGGTATTTCCCGGGCCTACAGATGATGTTGTTTTGAGAACATAACCAACAACAACTCACAATATCGGGATCATTGAACAGAAATTGATGATCTCTAATTAGATCGTCGAACTCGTTCTCTTTGAGCAGAATCAGGCGAAATTTCCTTAACATGAGTGTGAAGTACTGTAGAACCAGGGAAGTCAATCGTACCTTGTGTCTTCTACCGTACTCCGATACGCAGAACTACCGAGAGGAAGAGTAGCAAGTCCATTCAGTCTCTCTTGTTGAATCGAGAGAAGGTGACTACGTAATTGCAGTGCCGACATACAATTTCCCCTTGTCGATGGCGGTGGAAAATTCTGTAACTGGGGTAATGACGAGGGAAACAACAATAAAGATATACCTCAAATGAGCCGCAAACGCGGTTTGATCTTTACTTTCAGGAAGCCGACAATCCGCGAAGGGGCAGAGGACCATCTATCAACGAGAGTCGGATCACAATAAACAATAATTGAAACACATAAAAACAACATAAACAATAGGAAAAACGAATAAAAACCAATCGATAACACCTTTCGTCACCCTTGAATTTCAAAGTCTAACACTTAGACTTTCCAAGTCTAACTAGTACATTCCAAAGTCTAAACCTGCGTCTTCAAAAGTCTAATCATTAGACTTCCACAAGTCTACGGGGGTTAGACTTTGGAAGTCGTAGACTTATTTCCCTGTGAGCGGATGCTGTGCACTTTATGCGATATTTTTATTTTAATTATTCCATGTTTCAGTATCATCAATCCTTTCAGTATTACTCTGCTCAAACGTAGTTTTCTCTCGAACGCGGAGAAAGCTTCTCTCATAATGGTAGTTCCCATCGGAGCCATTCTCTCCTTCTTCCCTGTTGCTTCGTGCTACAAGAAGTTCGGATTCAGGTTGGTCATATTATTTCTGGAGAAAGTGGGATGAGAATAAGCTTCACTACGAACAATAAAAATAAATGAAAAACAACTGAAGGAGAAGTCATACCTAGGACGTAGAGATTTCTTCATTTCACACTCACTCATCTATCGATGAGAAGAGTGTGTGAAATGAAGGGATCGTCGTCTCACATTCGAATTCTGAGAAGCATCTTCATAGATCATTTCCATTCAGTCGTACCTTTGTCTTCTGTCTCATTCTCTCTTCCATCACATCTGCTATGCTTCCTCTTGTGAGCAACGCCCAACTTTACTCACTCGCAATTATTGTGAGAATCATTCAAGGTCAATTTCGTTTTTTTAAATGTCGTTTTTCACTCCTTCGAATCAATTCAAAGCGAATAAGAAAACGCCCAGGTGTTTCGTTCGGTGCATTTCTTCCTGTGATCGCTAAAGTGGGCAGTTATCTCTCAATTGAAGACTTCACAATGACGAGTGTACTGCTCTTCAGTTATCTACAGGTATGTAGAGGTGCTTAGTCGAAATTCCGATTGATTTCGGGCAAAATATTTTCCGAAACGTACCGGGAAACTCTTTTTTTTCAGCAAAACGAACTTGCCTTCTAGGGAACCATTGCGCTCATTATTGTCATCAATAATCTTCTACTCTCACGGTATTCAATCGATAGTTCTTCTTCATCTCAGATCTCTGCCCTTCTTCTCTTTCCAATCGCCGGTGTTCTCTGTTGGTCCTCACTCGGATGGCACTCCGTCCACTACATTTTCGCTGGTTGTGAGTGATTTATCGATTAATATACCTCCTGAATCATAACTATCGATTGATTTATTTTCAGGGACCCTTTGCGTTACCGTAGTCTTCATTGCGTATCACTACTCTGAGGGATTCAAACGGACTCTCCGACAAGGAAGACTTTTTGAGGTAAACATATTTACTACGCATTTCCAACCTTTTCGGTCAATTCGTTCAGATTTTCTACGGTACAATGGCTGAACATTGTTCCTCCTCTATTCTCACTTTCCACCTTCCCTATGTTTCCATCTATCAAGATCTTTCAGTGAGTCCCAATTGTTCCTCATTCGTATCGATCTCTTCGTGTGTCTCACATATTATGTCAATTTCTACGCCGTGGGAGGATAAGACAAATACATTGATTCGATGATTTCTTTCAGTTCTGGGCGACAATGCTGGGTGCATTTGGGTACTTCACCGCACTGCAGATGAGTCTGCAGTATATTCCACTCTTTCTCAATAAGGTGACGTTGATTACTGTAATATTGGACCAGCCGAATCTTCATTTCTCTCGTTGCAGGTAGTGAATCTATCAGTGATCACCACTGGTTTTCTCTCCGCTCTCCCTCGTCTTCTTGGTTTCTCTATTTCTGTAGCAGCCGCTCTCAAAGTTCTTCCATTTCCGTAAGTTCATTTACTTTCGACGAGTTGGAATGATCTCAAACAGGAAGTGGTCAACGCAATTTGCTCACTAATGAGAGGTCTACCTAATTGTCATATTCAGTCAACTCGGGAAGGACAAACTGCTTCGAGTGCGAGTGTACAACACCATTTCCTCTGTAATTCCCGGCCTTCTCTGCATATCAATCGCTTTCTTCGAACCACAGAGAAATCCAACGGTGGTGATTGTGAGTGGAGAGATGACGTTTATACAATTCTAATTTAGTAAACAAAAAAATAAAATGCAGGAAAATTTTCAAAGCATAGAAAATTTAGATACTCCACTAAGTGTAAGATAAAAGAGCAGATGATCTTGAAGAAGAATTTGATTATATGCAGGTTCTTTACACCCTCGCATCGTCATTTCTCGGATTTGCTGGTGGCGGATTCTTTTCTGCCATTAGATATCGATCGGGTATGATTATTCATGTTAGACAAATGTCCGTATCACAACAGTTCTTTCTGTGACCAAACTGATTCCCACGTAAATTTTCAATGGTTCTTTCCCTGTTCATTATAAATGCACGCGAGGCAGATTTGTGTCAACATTACATCTAGTTTACCTGTAGCGGCATATTATTGTATCATCGTACAATAATAATGTCAGAAAAGGGAATGACAATAACAATATCATTCATGATAATAATAATCAATATTTCCTTTCATGTGCGTACTCGGTCTTCGTGGTTGCCAATGTGCACGCAGTTTGTCTTATCTCTCATTTCTTTGTTGCTCTTCTCAATTCTCTCATTGCGAGAAATGAAGAGTACAGTGAGTAAGATTCAGTAGAATTACGTGCCATTTCGAGTCTTTCAGTTCTGGGCGACAATGTTACGTGCATTTGGGTATTTCCACAAAGCATTCACAAAGAAAATTACTCTAGGAATACATTACACGAAAACATGAGATCGGCTATCTCATTTTCCACACACTCTATAGTATTAAAGTTTATAGTATTAAAGTTATCACGACTACAGTTTTTTTTCTCTGTGAGTAGATGATTTGACACGTGTTTCCGGTAGAATATATAAAAGGAAGAGGTGTACGGAGAAGATGAGTAATAACTGAATATTTCCTGTGATGCACACTAATGTTGTCATACTTTTCTGAAATGGAAATGGGAAATGTTTAAATTTGAAGAAAGAAAAATTGAATGTCGCTTTCCCAACAGTCTTCTCAGGAACTTTTTCAACGACTTTTCAACTCTCGTTTTTTTCATTACCATTTCAGAAAAGTAACACCACATAAGATAACTCGATCCCTTTTAGATGAATGGAGTGCTTTATTCATCACCGAAGGAGTAATGCTCATTCTCTGCAATCTTCTATTTTGTATTTTCGTGAGAACTGAGAAGGCCGAATGGTCGATTGAAGGATATGAGGTACATTTCCATAACAAATCCGAGAACTTGGTAGTGTCGGAAATGAACAATATCTTTCGCTTTTGTGCGGATTCTGTTTGTATCATTAGGGAATTCTTTCTTTCTTCATTGTGCAAAAGAAAAGAATGCAGTTAGCAGTAAATATCATCTACAAACACAATGTTATTCGTGCCACAATGTTTCGATCCCAAGACACCCAGTTAATTCCTATTATGGTCAGGGAACTGGATAAGTAGGAATTAGTCCATTCCTTCCTTGTCACCCTTCTCACAGAGACCAAAAGATGAAATTTGATCTCTTCCTCTCTCTCTTTATTCTCTCTTTCCAGGACACTTCTTATGTTCCAAAGCGACAAGATCCCATGCCCCAACGACCATTGTAAATGTGGAGGGGAAGTCACAATATCGACGAATCTTGTTTCTTCACCCGATAAATGACGTCACTAATACATTTTCTGTGTATCCACAGGCAACTACCATCTTGTATCTGTATGTCTGACTATAATCCTTCCTTCCCTCCCTGTAAACATCTCCTTGTATGGTTTCTCGACACAGAAACGGTATGCACCTCATTTATATCGTCTCTCTATGGGATACATCATCTCTTGCATAGATCTACGGAAGAGGGAGGGTCGAATAAGTTAGTAGACGAGAATCAAGACTATTTCCCGTTGAGGGATCGAGACTCGAAGATGGTTTGAGATGGGTGTAGGGGACACTTCAGAAGTGGAGATCTGGTTGGGGGGCACCGGTAAGCTGGTTGGAATGGGCCGGGATTGAGGATATGGGTGACTAAGGGGAGACACCGACAGACAGATCGGCGTGTGGACAGAGAGATCAAAGATCATCGAGTAGGTCAACAGATAACAATAGTCGGGCCTAGATGGAAGAGTTGTCTTCCATTCAACGTCTCGATCTTCGAGAGGCTCGCTCGTTCAGAATATCGGCCATCTCGCCGATTCTCACGCGAAGTTCCATCTCGTCCAGCTCCTGAAATCAACAAAAGGATTCTCTCCGGCCGGAAATTGAACCCGGGTCTCGCACGTGACAGGCGCGGATACTAACCACTATACTACCGGAGAAGTGGCATCAGCAGCCGATAAGTAGCTTACCTTAGCCAATTCCTCCTGAGCTGCCTCCTCTAGTGCTTCCTCTACCATGGCCTCCTGAAGGACGTCCTCCGGCACGAAAACAACCTAAATGTAAATATTAATTTAATTTAAAAATAAAATAATTAACCTCTTCCTCATCTTCGTCTCCGATAGGAGCGATGGGCATCGATCGACGGTCTCTGAATATATTTTAATTATTAAAACTATTTTTTTAACATCAGCTCACCTCGGGTGAGTGAGATACTCAACGGGAATGTCGACAATCTGCAATGATTATGTAATCCGTTGTTTGATGAAGTTGAGAAGAAAATCGATAATGTCGTGGTCACAGTACCTGGTACTGATCGACAGGCAACTGGGGGTCGTATCGATCCAATTCCTCTTGCACAACTCCCGCCAGAATCTCCAATTGTTCGTCGCTCAATTCTGCAAATATTCCATTTTATCCAAAATCATTTATTTGTATGTTTTCTCTTCAGTTACATAGCATAATCCACCTCCCATTGTTCCAGAGGCTGACCAACACTCCAGAACGGGGTTTGGGGAGAGATAACGGGTAAAATCGAGAGGGGGGTCTCACTTTCTTCGTTCTCTCTTCCGTTTCTTCAGTGTTGTAATCACGTGGTTCCCCCATCCCAAGAATCCATTCACCTCCGTATTATTACAGTATCTAACTGACTATCAACGTCCACTATCATTTATGGCTTCTCTTTCCATCTATCGCCGTTTTATGTGTATTAGTTCGGGTATAAATTGGATTCGTCGTGACTTTTAGTTGAAATGAGTGCGAACGAGTCAATTTCACATTTCAAGATCCAATCAAATCGCGTACCCGAAAGCAAATTATTTTTCAGACGCACTAAAAAGTAACAGCTAGTAGTACGAAATGGAATAGAACACGTGGATTTTTCCAGTTTGAAGCTCAATTTCCAAGTGGGTCTTCAGTTTCATAACCATGTGGGAGATGCGAAATTGAAGAGAGAATTCGTTCGAAAAGAGATGGGAACAAATATTTGCGCTTCCTTACAATAAAAAATAATAACGTACGGCTCAGTTCAGCCTCGAGTTCATTTTGCTCTGCAATTTCGTCCTCGATCTGGAATTTAATTGCTAATTATTAAATTATTAATGAATTACTATTTAATATTGTTAATTGCTCACCTCAACGGGAACTTGGACGACGAGAGATCGCTTGGCTCGTCGAACGACTTTGTGAGAAGGAGGAGAGAGAACTGAAGAGAAATTGGAAGAAAAGGGAATACTCATGATTCGACACTTCATAAGTACACAAATGAGTGCAATTACTCGCATCACATCATTCCACAGGCCGGTCAACCTTACAGAAAGGATTTTAGAGCGATAGAGCATGTAAAATAGAGGGACTATCACTTATGTACACTATCTCGCCCTGACCTTCTGTTGATTTTTAATAATGTGGGAAGACTCATGATGTAACATTTCCTTAGTGCATAAATGAGTAATGTTACTCGCATTTCATGTTCATTGAATGCATTATCTACTATCCCATAACTAGTGTGTTTGTTATTTAGTTATCACCATATTTGTATCTCTCTCTCTCTCTTTTGTCTTCGCGATTCAACGAATCTCCACCGTCTTATTGTCTCATTGCCTATGCATGCTTGACTGTATGCAAAGAAATAGAGACGGATTGCGACTAGTACCACCAATCTCTCTCTCTATCTCTCTCCTACCTAATACTAAATCAGACTTCCGCTGGTTAGCGACGTCGCATTAGAGAAGGAAACGAATGGGGATGTTGGTGGTGTCTAATCTCTCTCGTAGCTAACTACAAACAGGATATTCGTAGGTCACATTTCGTAGAATACATTTAGAAATCCATCGAGACATGACTCCCCCTCAAAACAGAATTCATTGATCTATGTTCTTCTGATGAAAGGGAGGGTGTGATAAGAGTCCTTCTTCCAATTCGACTTTTCACTTCGGGTTGTCATACTCTCTCACATTCACACAAAATTAGTGAGGGGGCGCCGTCGATGACGTCAGAGGGATATTTTGACCGAATTGTGAGTCAACCCATGTGTGGTTGACTCTGAGAGGAACACTCTCATATCTCACCTCATTTGTCCCTGCCCCGACTCATTAACCACATCATTCCAAGAAGTCAGAAAGGGGTCTAGGGAGGAGAGAGTGAGAGTGTCCCTCTCTCTTGTGCACACTCTCTAGCTCCGACCCTTTTATTGAGGTCTGGCTTGGTAAAGTACCCTTCTCCTCTCTGAATAGAGTGACTACTGTGGTCAAAGCCACCACTTCCCTCTATCGTATAATGACCGCAATGCACGAAGTCCATTAACTCTTTCTCTCTTTACTTTCTCTCTCTCTCTCCCCCTCTCTCTCTATCTCTCTCTCTCTCCCTCTCTCTCTCTTTCCCCTTTCACATCTCATTCGGCGAGAAGCCCGTTTGAACGCGGAAATCAAAACGGGAAATTGTATTACTTTCGCTCCATTTTTTGCAGGTTGGAAATGGGCTTCGAAAGGTCAAAATCGTCTTCTCATTTCACATCAACTTGCCACTTTTCATCTCACAAGTCACGTTTCCCAGTGAATTCGAGAGAGGCCAAAGCCGCCTTTTTGGTGTAGATTTCTCGCTTTTTCCCACGTCTTTCAGAGGATCTCACGAAAAACAAAACAAAATGCATACCTTTCACCGTTTTTGCGTGGCCGGCAACAGCTTTAGCAGTCTTCTGAAAGGAGTATTTCATCATCACTAGGCAATACTTCTTTTTCTCCTGTTAACTTCCTTTATCTATGTGGCCGTTTTTTTGCGCTGCAATTCCCTCGGGCACGTTGGTCAGTCAGAGGCTTCTCTCTTTTTCCGCCTCGATAGATTCTATTTTACGCGTTTCATCGCAACTTTCGACAGACGGGGAGAGAGAGAGAGAGAGAGAGAGAGAGAGAGAGCATCAAATTAACCAGGGGGAGTGGATTCAATAGAAGGGGGAGGAAGACATTCAACACAATTTGAGGCCTCTTCTATTCACTTTGTTCGTCTCATTGTGAGATTCCAGCTGAGACCAAATACGAATGCGCCCATGCTACAAAATACTGCAGCAAGACTACTTACTGAGCAATAAGCGCGCACGATTCACAGGGAAATAATTCTACGACTGTAGACTTCTCGGCTACCGAGCGACGACTTTCGAAGTCTAATCGACTCGCTCCCCTACTCCTATTAGACTTATGAAGTCGTCGCCGGCCAGCTCAGACTTATGGAATCGTTACCTTAATTCCCCGTTAGTTACTCTTCTCCCCTTCCTCTCTCCTCTATTTTCCACCTGTTCTTATATGGTGGCTCGCTAAGCGAGAGAACCGATTCTTGCTATCGGGGATATTCGTACTAAGAACGTGAAAAAGAGATACGGGGAGACTCCAATTAGAGTGACAATTGATAGATTGTCGTGGACTAAGAGTGAGGGGATAACAACTGAGTCAATTCAATGCTCAGAGGAACGACAAATTCACTCTAACGAAAGGGGGAAATTCAAATTCGATTTCTCCTTTCTCTGTTTTCTATTCTGCTCGCTGTATAAGAATGGGGAGAATTCTGAGTCGACAATAGGAGGAATATGGTCACATGCTAATAAGGAGGGAGCTCGTTCCTTCTATCCCCCTATATCCCTTCTCTCCCCCCCTCCCCCCTTCTCCTCTCCCACCCTTCATTCCCGCATGTCCTTTTTCTTCGTCGATTGGCCCCTACTATGTCCTACCTGTTTACTCCCTCCTTCTACAGTATTTCTTCCGTCTCGCCTATCCTCATTTTCGATGTACTCACTAGATGAAAAAACACACCCAAATTCCAGCCAGGCACGTGTAAATCAAATAATAAGGTGGACATACCGTAGCGGGCGCAGCTACAGTAACCGCCAGAGCGACGATGGATATGGTAGCGAGCAGACGGATTACGGTCATTGTTATGGATCGACGATGGGGACGAATCGATCGATATCAGGATTACGGTAGATGGATCGGTGTGAGAGTCGGAGAGCGATGGATGCTGAATCCGATTCTGAAGAGGAGAAGGAGGGAAGGAGGAAGGGTGGAAGGGAGACTCCGCCCCTTTATCGATGCGAAGGAGTAAGACACAACGAGAGAGAGAGAGAGAGAGAGAGAGAGAGAGAGGAGAAAGATGCCTGGGGCAGAAAAGTACTCCCTCTCCTCTCAAAATAAGGTCTTGAGCTGTCTCTCTCGAATGTTCTTGAGAAGATTAGCAAGAGGGCCTAGAAGACTCCCCTCGAAACACGAAAATGCTCAAAGAAGTGAACTCTGATAGAAGGACTACTGTAGTCGAGGGAGAGAGAGAGAGAGAGAGAGACAAGAGTGTGAAAATGGGGTGTACAATGGGGCGAGATGAGTGTAGGATTTCAATTGGAATCTGCTGTAGTGAGGGGAAAGAGGGGGAGAAATAAGGAAGGGCTTCTTCCATAGTCGAATTTCCCCCCTGAGTGGACGTCGGCCTCTGATTCTTATTGCAGTACGTCACTCATATTTATAATCTCTCACAATTCAAACAGGTGAAATGGCGGGAAAGATCTCATTTCCTTTTCCGAGTACTTTCGCAATGGAACAACACACACATTGCATCTGATAGTGGGAGAGGGGAAAGAGCGCAGCAACCTAAATGAGGGCAATTTGACTTATTCACGGTGTCTCCCATGCATTCTTGCAATGTCTTCTTTGTCTCTCTCTCATAACAATGGATTGGGCGAGGAATTATTGATGGATGTTGTAAGAGGAGAGAAGCCAAGCATGACCATGCTTCCCGTGACCATTCTGCATTCAATTCGAAGATCCTGTCCGTCTCTGACCACGAAGTACCTTCCTGCAGGCCCATTTGCCGAGATGCCAATTCAATTCATTCATCTCAGTAACATATAATATGAACTTTGTTGTCGACGTGTGTAGATAGATAGTTGTTTACTTTGTAATGAGGTATGTCAGGATAAATATGGAAATACGTATGTATGTAAGAGGAGAGTAGAAAATGTGCATAGATGCGATGGACAAATCAACTTCTTCGTACTAACCATCTAATTACTCCTTCCATCTAATTTCTCCTTCCTTTTCTTTCTCAAATGTCATTCATTTCTCGATTTTCACGCTACGAATAACTCGAATGCTGCGTGATTCTCCCATTATCGAGTATTAGTTGGCAAGAATGAGCAAGATCATAGAGTAGAAGGGGAGATTCACTTATCATATAGATTATCCCCGTTAGATGATCGTCCGATCTATAATTCTCTGTTTTCCTGTCATTTCACCTGCTTGACTTCGGACATGCGTCTCTTGCCCTGCAACAGATCAACTATTGCCCCAACTCCTCTGACACGGAATAAAGAAGTATACGTTAGTATTTATCACATCAGGCGGTTACGCTATCTGGTGAGGATGGGAAGGTATTCTTCGAATAAAGAAAGAAAGAAAGAAAGGAATAATCTCAATCTCTTCTATGACACTTCGACTTGTTACGTTCTCTGGGGAAGTCGTCCTAAAGTTTCTCCATTTGCAATTCATCCATCCGGTCTCTGAAACGGACGGATGGAATGAAATATTCAGTAGTCGGATGAACTCAGTGTTTGTGACATTTAGAGAGAGAGGGAGAGATAGAGAGAGAGAGAGAGAGAGAGAGAGAGAGAGAGGGAGAGAGAGAGAGAGAGAGAGAATGAAAGTATTCGTCTCCCTTTTCAATTGTCCGTCCTGAGTAGATGAGAGCCCATAATAAATGATAAATGAGAAGTCATACACATCGATGTGTTGAATGGGTTTGTTGCCCCATTCTCTTCTCGGGATTCCTCAGAGGGAAGTAACGCTACAACTATAGACTGCTGGGCTACCTAGTGAACATTTTAAAAGACTACTCGCTTCGATCAGAGAGTATCGGCACTTTTAGGCTTTTAAAGAAGGAGTGTCAGCAAAAATAGGATGTGGAGTTTGTGATATTAATCGCTTACACCTATGAAGGAAAATAGAAATCCAAAGTTTGGAAGGTCTATCTTTTCTCCGAAGCGAAATACGCGCGTGAAAAGAAGCTACAGTACTCAGGGAAATCAGGTTCAAGTGCCGCGCACGCGTGTGCGATTAAACAAATCTACCGGCCAAATTTCTCTCTCGTGTCGAATTTGCGTGCGCTTTCTCCACCGCTGGGAAGAGGGGGGGAGGGAGGATTTGCACTCTTGCTAATTTCTGCCCATATGCATACGCGCATTTGTCTAGACAGCGAGTTCCATCGCAGACGTCGGACGATTGTTCTTACAGTATTCCACCTTCCTTCCTCAGGGTAATCGTGCCAAGATATTTAGCTGACACTCCTTCTTTAAAGTTTGGTATCCAAGACTGGAGTTGTACACTTATTTCTCTATGAGTATTGTTGACCCTCAAAATAGCTCTTATCTAAGTTGAACGAACTTTCGAACTGAGTTTAATACGTCCCTAGAGACTGATTATAACTGTTTACTTCAAACCAGTATTGGTCAATACAACTCAGCTGCTTCGATGGATTACTTATTGTGAGGAGAGGGGAGAGAGAGAGACTGTGTTATTCCTCCCCTCTCCCACTGTAGTCGATGTGGTCAGAAGAGTGTCAATGACCGGTTGAAGGAGAGAGAGAGAGAGAAAGGGGTGAGATACTTTCACCCAGTGGGTCCGCCAATTCAATTTCTTCTCTCCGTACGATGGACGAAGGAGTGGATTATACTGCAGTGAACGGAGAAGAAAGAGAAGGAGAGAGACTACTTACTATCGAATGACCTGAACTCACATTTTCAGATCTTCTTTATTTAACCATGAAAGTATACAGGCTGTCTATAGACACATCTCAAAATTATTGTCAAAAGCTGTGCAAAGTGCTAATGAGGAAGAAAGGAGACGAGATAATGGTTAGATTTAGAGTGCATTTGTCTCTCTGTTCGTTCATTCTTCACATTCTCTGTCACGAAGACAACGAAGTGCAATGAAGAGAATCCCATTTTTTTAAAAACTCTGCTTATAAATGAAGAAGTAGACGAATCGACAAAGGATTCCGGTGGTTGAATCTCTCATAACCAAATGTTCGAATTCTCCAGCAGTTTATTGTCCTCAACAAATCCGCAAACACTTTTCATTTTCACCCTTATTTTGTGCAATATTCGTAGAAATGGAGTGATGGAAGACCTTCTCTTCGAGACGAATAAAGAACACTTTGAGGCTTTCTGAAAGGAGAGGAAACTTGAATGGAAAGAGTTCAGTGGTTAGAGAAGAGTGCGCATTGACGTAAACAAGAGAATAAATAATAGAGGGGAAGAGAGAACGTGCAATGGAGATGTCGTATCTAATTATCAATGTGAATGTCAGATGCAGAAGAGGGGAAGAGAAGAGGAGAGAGAGAGAGAGAGAGAGAGACGTGAACAAAGCCTTTATGAAAATCACATGAGCACATGAAGAAAATGAGATGAGATTGAATGAGAAATATGGAAATATGAAGGAACTGAGAATAACCAATAGGAATTGCATGTCTACACACATTTCCCGAATTTTCATAGTTAATTGTTCAGAGAAGAATGTTCTATGAGAATTTGTGTTTAAAAAAGGCATGAAATCATTAAGACGGATTCGATAATAGAATTGATTTGCGTATTCGTGTGATTTCGAAAGACGATTGGACTGTGACAATGAAGGAAGGAGCAGTGAATGGAACGACATGCACATCAGAACTCTCAACCTACTTTTGACAACCCTCGAAGAGGGCGAAGAACCCAATTGAACTCCAGATAATTGAATATTATTACAATATCGATTGCTATTGCAAGTGTACTATATACAAGTTGAATAAGTTTAAAGGGACCCGGCACCGGAAATTGATTAAGGCTCAGAAAACGCAGTTGTGTTGTGCGATCACAAAAATGTAAAAAAAATAATTTTAAAAAATTTTCCTGAATTTTCCGCAATTTTCAAAGTTCAGGACCGGAGCCGGCTTATATACACCGGTACGTGGGAAAACACACCACCGGGGCACACCACATGTACCGGTCGCTTTTTTCAGCCATATTTATTGATTTCCTACGGTATTTTATATACGTTTTGTACATATTTCGTATCAAAACATTGATTTGCATTGAATTAGGAAGGTTACTGGCACACATCGGAAGAGCGTAGTTGGGAAAACCGCACGCGCCATCTTCGGTATTTGATGGCGCTGCAGCTCACGGCAAGTCCTAATGATGCCGCGATTCTCTCAGAGCAGCCGCTCCAGTTGTGCGGAGTGTCGTCTATGTGTCGGAAAAGTCTTCGTCTGATCGCAAACTCTCCGGAAATGAAGCATTTCTCTCGTCATGTGTTTACATTCATTCTCCAGGTTAATCTAGTGTGAATTCCAAGCATGCGTGTCGGGAACAATCGCAAATCAATGTTTTGATACGAAATATGTACAAAACGTATATAAAATACCGTAGGAAATCAATAAATATGGCTGAAAAAAGCGACCGGTACATGTGGTGTGCCCCGGTGGTGTGTTTTCCCACGTACCGGTGTATATAAGCCGGCTCCGGTCCTGAACTTTGAAAATTGTGGAAAATTCAGGAAAATTTTTTAAAATTATTTTTTTACATTTTTGTGATCGCACAACACAACTGCGTTTTCTGAGCATTAATCAATTTCCGGTGCCGGGTCCCTTTAACTATAGTAAGTATGACTGTTTCGCTAGATAAATTCGAACTGTAACTGTAATTACCCACTGGCTGAATGAGATTGGCTCTCTCAATTCGATCACTGTAGCAACGCCGACACAAACAACGCGTCGCTTGCCTTTTAAATTTTCTTTATTTTCATTTTACCTCTCTATTGTGTGTTTGGGACGAACAATTCCATTCACCTGCTGAAGAAATAAAATCGCTTCACAATGTCGGAAGCTCCTCAGAAAAAGGCAAAATCAGGTAAATTCGTTTCTTCTTACCTTTCACTCATTAAAGTTCCTAATTGCAAAACGAGAAATGTAGATAAAAATAGTTGTGTAATAGGTGAAAAGAAACAAAATAACAACTTCAGACGAGGAGAAATCCATTGGTTTTATTATCAACATATCGAATTTGATTGAACATGGACAGATTTCTACTGAAACTCGATTGGCTCAAGGATTTTCATGGTTTCTCTGTTTTTATATATATTTCTTGTATTTATTTGTCATTAAAGCGTCTTCACGTGTCTTTGAAGGAGGCAAATAACGTCAAAACTTTTGGGATTTATGTTTACTGTGTACAATCAGCAAGTAACAACTTATGGACATGTGACATGACGGGTGAAATATGTCTTATAAATAGAAGGAACAAAGAAAAATCATTCAAGAAGGTAGTGTATAAATAACATATCACATGATTCCAAACATACAGAGAGGGGTCAGGGTGAGAGAATGTGTGCGAGAGTGAGAGAGTCCCTCTCGATTTTGCACGCACTCTCACTCCAAACACACTTGTGTAGGGTTGATCTGACTGTGGAATGATGTGAAATGCAGTACTATGTGATTCGAATTGCAGACAATTACACATCGTTACGACAATTCAAGTGAGAGTGGAATGGGATTTAGCCCTTTCCACGACTGGAATGAAGTCATCGATCGAAGCAAAGTAATGCCTTCCCCTCACTTTCCATCTAATAAATATTTTTAGGGATTTGTCGTAGATGAGAAAATCTTGATCGGCCTTTCAATCAAAGTTTACGGCGTTGCAGGAAGCAGGTAAATCGATATTCCCTATCCGATTTATTATCATCTTCAGATTCCGCGATCGTCTAATCCAAACAGATTTTTCATCTCCGGATGAAACAGCGGATGGAATTTTGGTAGTGGAAGATGCCAAGTTTCACATCAGCAAACAGGTTTACAACTTTGTAAATATCATATTACTAAAAAAAGTCAAAATTCAGCTGTTGGCAATAAATTCTTCATACTTCCGAATTCTATTCTATAAGGAGTACAAAGAATCGAAAGAATCGGAGATTTCCCTAGAGGAGTTGGATAAGAATGTTTGTTTTATTTATTTTTCTAATTAGAAAAAAATCAATCTTTCCAGGATTTCAAGACTCTTTTAGGACTGATCTACCGAGACGGCACCAAATTAACCGGTTGGTACTATAATTGAATTTAGAAAACAAACAAAATATACATTCCAGATTTGAATGTCGAGAGTGTGCTCAAGTTGGCGGATCGATTTGACGCGAGAGTGAGTTATTATGCAGTCTTGTTCAAAACTCCTTCTAGGATTCCACTAGTAAAATGCACTAAGACGCGAACACACATGGTGACAAACAAGGGAGTGCGTGCGTTTGCGTCTTTGTGCATTTTCCTCGTGGTTTCCTACTGGGATTCTATTGGATTCCTAGTGGAATCCTACTCATTTTTCCTACTAGGATTTCTGAACCAGTGAAGTAATATGAATTAACAACCCTCATTCAGAATGTATTGGACGATATTGAAATATTTCTTCAGCCAGATAAAAATGCCGTGAGCATCAGTAAGAAATTGCGTCTCGCTCGTCAATTCAGACTAGCGTTTGCACAGGTTTCTTTTCGTTTAACTCTCCTTCGCAGTTCACTACTGATGACCACTCGAAAAGACCTTTGTTCTAAACATTTTTATCTTCTTTTTTCTTCTCACGATCGATTTTCTATTCGTTATCACCTAAGCTTTCATAGGAAGCGGCTCTGGCACAGTGCAATACTGTCGAAATCATACTACAAGTCAAGAATTCAAGTGACTACTCTCACTTCTCCAAGGAAATTGTTGATGTTCTGTTTGGCAAGTTCGTTAATCTCAAAAAATAAAAATAAACAAGTCGATTTTTTTCCTTCAACGAATCTTTTATTTGACTATAATTTCTTAATACCTCCAGTTGCTCATTATATGTATGTAGGGATAAATATTATTGTTTATCAATATAGCCTTTTCATTCCCATATGACGTCAACGTTCTCCTCTTCACAACAATTTCAATTATTGTAAAACGACAATTAATTGTGAGCTTCGTTTGGTGACGCTCCTTAATGGTTTATAAAAAGTAGGATAGAGATAGGATATGGGAGAGAAAGTAAACCCACAGGATGATATAATCTTGTTATCGTTTTCACGGTTACTTTCACTATCACCTTATATTATGCATCGATTCCTCTTCGTATCTATCTTTTTCGCTATCCTTTTCTCATCTTTCCATTCCTCAGATTTCGCAATTTCTCCAATATCTTTTTCATCCGTGAATAAACGTTTACGATAACTTGTTTTGTTACAGCGTAATATTTGAAAAGTTTCGATGTTGGAGACTCCTGCTAAAAAGGCGAAAATAGGTGAGCTATCAGCAAGGTTAACAGGATCTCTTTTAAAGTTAGTGAAAATGTTACATCTAATTGCAGAAGATGAGAAAGGTACCATTAAATGGGCTGTGAATGTGAATAATTTGAGTGAAGTTGGAGAATTGTGGTCGGAGTTCACAGTGCCGATGGATTTCAGTGGTTGGAGCTAATTTATCTCGCCATGAAGACTTTTCAAAATTGAGGCGAATCAAAGTGACTTTGAAAGGAAAGTCACAACCGAGACCATTTGGTGTATTCTTCTTTTGTGCTCAATCACATCGAAGCAATCTTTGGTTTGCTGACGTCACTGCTCAAATTTGTATCGTCAATCGATCAAACGAAGAGCAATCAATCAAGGAGGTCACGAACTTTCTTTTTTTGAAAACAAACTATTTATATTTTAGAAATTAAATCATAGCTTTGACTCTTCGGATGAAATTGGACGTGGTCGTCAGTTCCAAGATTGGAATTCAGTCATAGACCCAGCAAAGGTTACATTCATTCATTTCTTCTTTCCAAATTCAAAAATTGCAGTGTTTCGTCGAAAAGGGCGAAATATTGATCCAATTGGACATAACAGTGAATGGATGCGAAGGATCAAAGTGAGGGGTCGTTGTAATAATTAGTCTTTATCTAAGACAGAGGTGCAACATAATTTGAAATTAGGCAAGATATTAGGGCAAAAAGTGCGAGAAGCTCTCCGGGTTTCACTTGAGATGACGAATGCTTCAACAGATTCCGTGATCGCCTCGAACAATCTGAATTCTCTACTGCTAATGAAACAACCGATGGAATTCTTGTTGTTGAGGGCACCAAGTTTCACATTAGCAAACAAGTTTGTATCTTTCCGAGGGCGCTGAAAATTCAAAAATTGCAGCTTCTGGCAATTCATTCGACATACTTTCGAACACTCTTCTACATATGAGGACTACAAAGAATCGAAGGAATCTGAGATTATAATGAAGGAAGTCGATAAGAAGGCAAGAATACTACTCCGGTGGGGTATAGCTACATCGAGTAGAAGACATAAATCAGCTACTCACAAAGAAAAAACTCTAATAATTAGAGTTATAATTAGAGTTTTAAACCCTCCGTCTCGACATATGGTGTTTCCCCCTCTAAAAATTAGAGTTTCAAACTCTAATGTGCTGACTCCGCCCCCTTACGCTCTCTTCCTCTTCTACCGTAATTCAGTTCAATTAGAGCGCATCGCGTGTCAGATTTGTGATTCCCCATCATTTCGCCCGTTCAGGATACCGTAATATCGTCGATATTATGTTGTCGATACGTACAGTGTTTAGCGGAAGAGCTTTAATGCTCGGCAAATGAGGATATTGCAATATTTTATCAACCAAAACAATACAGAAGAAAACGAGGAATAATTTAGCAGATTGGAACATGGGTAGCGAAGTCGATCGACCCATTGCGGGGGGAAGAGAGAGAAGAGTGAGGGGGGAGAGAGGGAATGCCTGCAAAACAAAAGTTACAATTCAAATTTCCACCCACGATTTCTATTTCATCGAGGTACATTTATCGTTCACTATATGCGAATGAGAGTGGCAGGAGCTTCAATTCCTTGTCACATCGATCACAAATGTATCTGGTAACAATATTTGATACACGCATCAAATACGAGGCCAAATACTCACACATTTAGGAGTTATTCAATAACCCTTACGGAAGACGTTTTTAGCAAAATATTCGAATTTAGCCTATTTTCGACAATTTGCTGCGCATCATTTGCATACAGTGAACGATAATCACCGAGTCAAAACAGATAATTTTACTCCTTTAGGCATCTCAACTCAACATCCCGGATAGTGCTCATTCAAACTGGTAGCTTATTTGTAAAAGTAAACTGATTATAATAAAAGTACACTCTAATTAAAATCACTATATACACGACTTCATGAAACGCTCGTGATTCGGACTTTCGTTGTTAGCTAAGCGCAATAACAAAAATGGCTCACCGGTAACATAATATCGTGCCCAATCATGAAAATATATAATTATTGAAGATATTTACAAATATTTCATAGCGATCTGAAACCTTCCTCAGACAACCCCCACTCATGTATGAATGAGTGGGGGTTATTTGCGGCAACATTACAAATATGATCATTAAAATAAACGAATTAAACTCACCTCTCTCTATGACTCGAAGATAAACATTATAAGCAATTAAATCAGCTTGATATGTCTGCAAAGAATAAAAATTAAAGGATTAAGGTGAAATACCTGTTGATTCGTTGGAGTTCCATAGATACATGCCAAATGTAACTGCGAAAGCTGGACTGAAACTGAACAATCACTTTCAATCTATTTAGTGATACGGTGATGCTTTTTATTACCCTCGTGTCATAAACTGAATCAATGCGGGACTACTTCAAAAGAGGCACATTTGATTATTCGTTTGGACCTCTTATGAAATAAAATAACTAAACGAACTACGTGTATGTGTGATTCGGCCAAATTTTGTCAGTAACTCAAACACCACACAAGGAAACTCCGGCGCAAATTTGCCGCAAGGACCTTGTGCAATATGCAGAGAATATCACCGCAAGTACGCTCAACACTTGTTGCAAACTTGGCGAACGCAAGTACAAAATAACGACAGCAAATTTACCGGCAATTTGATTGATCCTTGCCCGACTGGAACTGAGTATCACGCAATACGCGCCCAAGTTATTTCAGTTTTTAATTTTCGCAAGCTTCAAGAAAATTGCCGGCTACAACAATATAAATGCGCTGGTATTCCCCGCAACTTGCAAGAGGTCCAGGTTCTTGCGCCAAATTTGTGCTTGTTTTCAGTGAAGCAACTAATAATAATGGTAAGAGGACCACCCGTCTGCTCACAAACCTTTGCGGAGAGATCATATTCAGCTTCTCTTCGCCTCTCTATAGCTCATCAAACGAGAGGAGTAGACCTGAGTATGTATCCACAAGCAAAACCCGAACTCAGAAATAATTAATGTCGCCCACCTCGAGAAACTGACCTAATTTTAACGACGGCGAGCGCCAGGAGTCCTGGCAAGTGTACGGTGGTTTAGAGATGGTGTTGACAGCATCTACGCGGTGTCTTGACAGATAAAACCGACCGAGAAAACTCAAAAGCCATTGATAAGCGAAATTTTAAGTGAACGCGAAGTTTAATGAAACTTCTTACAGTATGGGTAGATCGAGTTCAATTTACTGTTAGCTTCAGGTCAGATATGTGATTCGTCGTTTCATTCAAATATTCTTTACAATATTTTTCTATGAAAAATCATTGTTGAAAACTCACCGATATACATTTCTTCTCAATTCCATAAAAATGAAAATTGAAAACAGAGAAATTGATCGCCGAGATGGTCGAGGAGGCGCAGAGAGCCCCACATGACTTGAACGCGCTGCGGTCAATCTCTACAACCGCGAGGGAACAAATACGACGATCGAAACATAATGAATAGTCTTTAAAATATTGAAATAGATAAATAAAAGACTGAAAATGTCACAGCCCGAGAGCAGGCGCGATTAGAGTTTGAAACTCTAATGTTTTAGAGTTTGCAACTCTAGGCGCCTTTAGAGTGGAAAACTCTAATTTTCTAGAGTTTGAAACTCTAAAAGCGATTAGAGTTTCAAACGCGTAGAGTTTTTTTCTTTGTGAGTAGGAAGTAGTTAGAAAGCAACAGTACTAAATAGTGCTTCTTTCTAGATATCTACTTCCTAGCCGATTTATGTGCTGTAGCTGAAGTATCTCCTTCAGAACGTCAGCACGGAGTAATTACATTTAAATTTTCAATCTGTTTTACTTCCAGGAATTCGAGTTTATCCTTGGGTTAATCTATCGAAACAAGACGAAGTTGACTGGTTCGTTATAACTAACTTCTTTTTAATATAGATGCACATATACTATTATTATTATTATTACAATAATAATACAAATAGTAATTATTGTTATTAATATTACAACATTATTTTAGAATCGAGTGTTGAATTCGTGCTCAAACTATCCGATCAATTTGATATTCGGGTGATTTTTTCTCTCTGGAATTCCATCAAACTCAATCGATTTACTCAGATAATAACAGACGAAGTGGAGAGATTCCTAATGAATCCTAAGAGTGGAGTTTCCATCAGCAAGAAACTCCGACTCGCTAGTCAGTATGCAATACCTGTTGCACAGGTTGGTTTACTATTTATATCTTCTAGGGATACTAACAAAAACGTTAAAACTAATGGTAAATGGATTATATTTCAATTTTCTTTTAGGATTTCGCTCTCTCCGAATGCAATTCGTGTGAGAGAATTCTGGAAGTAAAGAATTCCAGTGATTATCCTCATTTCACGAAGGAAATAGTCGATGTTCTCTTCGACAAATTCGTCATTTTCAATGCTGCCAATGATTAATCTACACTGTGGATTTCCCGCGATAATGCACTTGACACTTGAATAATTTCAAAATCCATAACTAGTAAACCTCGGGCGTAGATATCATTTTTCTCTGCTGTTCTGCAGTAATAACAAATGTCAGCGGATTGCAATGATCCTTTGTCACTCAAATCTTCCGATAAAGTGATCACGTCTATTTCGCAGTTGTTATTCTGCTCTTCAAAGACTAAATCCCTCTTATCATCTCTAGACCCTCCTAGATGACACATTAATCACGAGTCACCCGCCCTTTTGTTATCAATGGCCTCTATAAACCCGCCCATTGTCCCAATGGCAGAATCTGGCGGTCGAGTCAGCATCATTCTATCATTTTATATCATTCTATCAGTTTCTCCGCATTTCGCACACTCGCATCACCGGTCGGTGGAATGAAAGTGTGCGAAATGATGGAATCTTGTTTCATCTTGTCTCTACGCGATTTACTGACTTCTCATTGTGTTTCTAAAATTTCTATTCCTCATCTTCAGATCAACAAGTCAAAATGGACAATCACATAGCTAATCATCAGCAGTTTGAAAGCACGAATGGATCATCGGTAAGTGAGAGCCACTCCCCCCAGTGGATACAATACAGTACCTTACAGTACGCTCAGAGAGGAGGGGAGACACGATTCGGAGGTTGCTGTGACTCTCAAGGATTTAACCAATTCACTCCAGTAAGATTCTGATTCAGATAGATCAATTATTTTTAAATATTCTTCTCTATGAATTTCACTGTTTCAGACGGAATCTCAGCCCTCAGGTGTATCAAATAATGAATGGAATCAAGTATCCATAGATAGTCACAGAGGATTCTAAGAGAGTCAAAGATTTCCTATGACTCCTCCCTGCGAGTTGGAAGTCTCGTCTCCTTGTACTGTACAAATTATGGATAGTATATAGGCCACGCCATCAATTTGTTATTTTCTCAGTTTGTTACTCATGCTTGTACATTGTGCCCACTCATTCTCTTGTGAAGAATAAATCAGACTATTTCAATGTGTCTCTCACTCATTTCACAACAATCCCCGATTGAATCATTGTGGTCTCACATGATAACGAGAATTTTTTTATCTACGCATTAAAACAAAACCATGAGCAACGAAACTTCTGATACGAAAAGATTAAAACAACTTGTGCAACTTACAGTCAGAAAAGGAACGAACAACTTCGTACTACTAAAACGTTTTCTTCAAACAACAACGAACAATTTATAAAAAAAGAGTGAATACTATTAGATACCCTTCTATCGACGATTACTATAGTAAATCTTCTAACCATCCTACATCCAGTATATATCGTCATCCACTGTATGTCCACGTACACTCTCCATTTCAACCTCATTTTCCTCTGATCCATTCTCCTTCTTCTTTTTCATTTCTCTCTTCTCCCTTCTCTTCTCTCTATCTTCTCTCCTCTTCTCCTTTTCTTCCTCCCTCTTCTCTCTCATTTCTTCCCTCTGTCTCTCTCTATCTTCCTTCATAGCTGTCATTTCTCTTCTCTCTGCTTTCTTCATTTTCCTCTTCAATTCTCGCAGTCTCCACATTATGTAGCCCTTTTCGAAGTAGAGTGTCTGAAAGAACAATATTTATTCACCATTCCGGACCACTCCTGCCTCCCCTTATTAAAACGCGTTCTCTGTAAGGGCGCAGTGCGAGGCCGGGGTAGGCGGCATAACTAAATCAAAGTGGTCGCCCCGGTCACAAACTTTTTTCACAGATATATTCCCCCTCTAACTTCTCTTGTCTAACTCACCTCAACTTCCGTTCCTCCCATCACAATAACTCGCACATCCTTCTTATATCCGTCTCTCAGACAGATTATCGATCGAGGGCATTTCACTTCAGTCGTCAATCGTTCGAGAACAACCAACTGAAAGAGGAGAAGGAGAGATGATTCAATCATAATCAATCGAGAACAAATAACCCGTAATTAAAAAACGACAAAATCGTGTTCAATTCGCTTGACGGGCGTGTCGAGTGACACGTCCAGTGTTATTTCGACGCAAGAATAGCCGTTAAGGAACCATAACAAGCTGTGTGAATGCCTTGGAGTATAAATGCCTCACTTTCTCATTGATGATCACACTCAGAGCGACACTCCCATCTTCTGCTACCGTCGCCATGAAACACGCTTCACGTGGAAAATCTGAAATTCCATTTCTCCGGTTGGATATTTTCTCGGTAACGAGGATAAGCACTATTGTACAGCACGTTTTCCGGATCGTGTCGGCAAAAAAATTGTGTGCATGTCGACAAATTTATCGAAAATACGAAAAAAAGGCATTTCGGCACGCGATTGCAAGTATTTCTGTTATTTAAAACAAGTGCGAAAACTCAATATCGCCACCGAAATCCATTGAAATGGGGTAGATGCGTATTTGTCATTGAATACATGAGATGCCTCACCTAGATTGTCTTCCACATATTCTTCTTCTCCTCCCTCCGTCATTGTCACATACATCAAAGAAGAGTGAGAGAAATCGAGAGCTGTCGTCGAAATCGCTGCACACATATTCATATTTTTATGTTTCGCTATCACAGATTTTGACAAAGTGCCAAAATCAATTTTTAAAAAATATTAGCACTAAGGATCGAGCTAACTTTAGGCCCACTAACTTAGTGTTAGTGGGATGTCCCCTGTTTCACCCTTGCGGCCCACTAACTTAGTGGGATAAGGATTAGCTATTTTTCGCGTAACAAATACAAAAGCTGCTGTCTGTGATGTTTCATATCGTTCGGGCTGAAAGTCAGACGTATTCCAAGGCGACTGTCCTGGATAAACAAGCACAATGTAATATAATTAGTAAAATAAGCGCGAAAATGCATTTTCATCCCCACTAAGTTAGTGGGCCTAAAGTTACCTGTGGTCCTTACTCAATATTAGATGTTAAAATTTCAAAAAATATTGAAAAACTTCGACGGTCGCATTTGACCGTTGGAATAAGTTTGAGGGCTCAGTTACACATATTTGTGTACTCTACAAACCACGATGAAAGTAGCCCACCTCGGATGGGACTTGAGTGGAGTGTATCGAATCGGAGAATCAATCGATAATCTGTGGCAGCAAATATGGAAAGATCGCCCTCATTCGTTCCAATTGCAATCCTCCAGTTGTGTCGTCTGCAATATTTAAATCACTGTTGGTTCTTCCCAATTTTCAGTCTCTGCCCAATACAAAACAAAATCTGAATTGCGAGTGATTAGAGAGTGCGAACTAACCCGTCGGTCTTCCATTCTCTCTGCTTGAGATAGAATTGATGGAGTGTAGTCACAATCTCGATAGTCTCTTCATCTTTTGTCTTCACTTCCTCATAAGTGATCAGATCTCGAGACAGATCAGTCAACTAAAATTAACTCCATATTATTAATTAACATTCCATAATCATAATAGTTATCTCTATAGCTTTACCGATCACATTATTTTGTCGCCCTACAGTCAAATTCGAATTAAACTTGCACAAATCAATGTGTTTACCTCTACGGGGAATTTGGTGGGTGCTCTCGCGTATTCGTGTTTCTCCCTTCCCACTCTCGTCCTCATATATCGAGTGATTCCTTTTCCACCAGTCTCATCTGAAAGTAAAGTATGAGAACAGCGGCCATATACGTACTTTATACAATGAATTAATATCATAGATCGTGACTAATTTCTCTGACCCTTCTCAAATCCTTGCGAAGGTGTGAAGGGAACTCTGAATTGACACACGAATCGATGGAGTCGTCCTGCTGAAATTGACTAAAATGTAAAAGATAAAAGGGTGGGAATGAATGAGAACACTCGACCCTTATAATCCGTTAGAAGTTCGCGAACTTTTCACGCATCTTTTCGTTTTGCTCGTTTTCGGCTATTTTCCTTATAATTTGTGTTAGGTCATTAGAGACGCATAAGAAACTACTAATGACGAAGAAATTAACCAAAATTATAAACTAGGGAATTAGCCGCACCTCTTAGAAGGTCGCGGAATTCTGCGAGCTGTTTTCACGCAGCTAGACAGTGACGAGAGAGCACGCGGAACGAAGAGAGGGAAAAGTAAGCAATGTTGTTGTTGTATTTCTGCGCTCTCTCTATTTACGTGCTCTCTCGTCACTGTCTAGCTGCGTG
This sequence comes from Pristionchus fissidentatus, assembly GCA_036245785.1. Taxonomy (NCBI): domain Eukaryota; kingdom Metazoa; phylum Nematoda; class Chromadorea; order Rhabditida; family Neodiplogasteridae; genus Pristionchus; species Pristionchus fissidentatus. The sequence goes on along the minus strand of BTSY01000005.1, from coordinate 25,771,188 downwards.
AAAACAGCTCGCAGAATTCCGCGACCTTCTAAGAGGTGCGGCTAATTCCCTAGTTTATATTTTTGGTTAATTTCTTCGGCATTAGTAGTTTCTTATGCGTCTCTATTGACCTAACATAAATTATAAGGAAAATAGCCTAAAACGAGCAAGAAAAGATGCGTGAAAAGTTCGCGAACTTCTGACGGATTATAAGGGTCGACTGAATCCAGCTAGTAGAATAAAAAAAGCCAAGTAACCTCCGTCGATTGCATCGATTTCGGTAGAAGATTGGTATGGATTGTATCTGATGGCCATCTGAAAATAGAATGAAATACTATCAGTGGAAGAGGGTTCTCATATCATACTAGTCCCACTGCAGAACGATACAGTAGCCGCCAGGTAAGTAATGATGAATGATTGCAAACCTTGGTCACTCCAATATTCTCGTCCAATTCATGCATTCCAATTGCATCGAATTTGCGATGGCAGTCCTTCTGCTTTAGAATGAATACTCTGCAGAAACAATGTATCCATTGTCCACTTATAGAATAGCATCGTTATATTCACAAGATAAGTCAAACGAGGCTCTCACAGACAGTTCGTGCAGAAATCCCTAAAATCGTTTCCCGAAGTGCTGTATATTGCCAAATTTTTGATAATTTGTCCAAAAAAAAGTGGTAGGGAGTGCATGAAAGTTTCATTATGAAACATTTATAATATCGGTTGGCCGAAATGTTCAGAACGCCGAAATGCATATTCTCGCTAGCGAGAACCTATTTGACCTATTGTAACAAGACGACTCTATTATTACTTCTCCCAAGTACCTGATCTTCCTGTCCAAATAACCGACAGCGAATCTGAGTCCTCTCAAATCGTCATTGACTCCATCCCATTTAGACGCCGTATCATCTGGAATCTCATGACGACCTCCCTTCTCTCCTGAAAATAGTGAATGAAGAGAAGTGGAGACTCAATACACCCATCATATATGTTATATAGGATAACAATAAGCTTTTTATCGTCGTCAAACTAGAGTCTATACAACAATACCATTCAATTCCGAGTGATCGAAAAGAGTAATCAGAAGAAGAAAAAGAGGGGAAACTGACCAGAATGGTATTCATCTCTGTGTGGAAGGGCGATGGTTGTCACCTCAAGAGAACATAATCATGTAATATTTACAAACGGCCATGTTATAGATTTGCATAAGCCAAAATTGGAAAGTGAATAGATGAGTAGGCACTAAAGGTATTTTCGTATTTTTCCTAGCCTAGATTCCTGCCAGATTCCAGAGTACAAAAAGGCTGGTAAATATACAGCCTGGATCCCCAAATGCAAATTGGATATAGCATAGAAATACATATATAAAATTAAAATTAAAATAAATAGAGAAATCGGTCGTACCTTTGATGTCATCGTTGCTCCTCTCAATTCAACTGGGGGCTCTTCTCCAATTGGAGACGAGAAATCAACACAAAAATGGAGAGCGAACAGCTGCAAATTGGCTCAATGTGAAAGATTGAGTGGGGAAAAGAAAGGAGTAGCAAGTATTGATCTGACCCTTCCATCTTCCGTTCCAATCAAGGCGAATACTCGATGCAGATCTCTCAATAATTCCCCTCAAAGAATAATGAATCAATGATATCGAGAGACATATCAGACACCACACCTCACTTTCCCCCCCATTTACACAACAGAGTATTGATGGAAAGAATGGATGAGATAAGGAGTTATTCACTAACATTGTGATCGATCGTCTCTGTCTGCCATGAGTGCACATGCACTCCATCTCTCCTCTGTCTTCCACGACTTCGTTCTATGCAAATGACCACTTCGAATTCTCTTCTCGTGAATATATTCTGCAAGGAGAACGACCATCGAAGACTGACTCATTCACACTTTCGCAACCCTCGAATAACATTAATTACTTAATGAGCACAGTTATGATATGTCAAATCAGGTTCTTGCAGATTTTTGTGCAGAAATGCCTAAACTTGTGTGCCGACGTGTATAATTTCTTATTTACATCAAATTTGGCGAAAAAAATAGTCAAATCCCTGAAAAAAAAATCAAAAATGTGCATCTGCGGGCATGCTCCGGACAGCGCCATTCTCGCTAGCGATGGCCTATTTGACCTATGCCAGTGATACATGGCTACAATTGACAAATGCGATCATTCGTGCATACCTCCGAGTATTATTGTGTATGCCATAGATCCATCATCTCCGACTCTAAAGAGAGAAGCGAGTCTTCCCGAGTCTCTATAGACATCCCTCTCTGCATCCTTCTCGATGCAGTCCCATACAATCTAAATGAGACGAATTGAGAGAAGATGCAAGTATTGATGCAGTTAAAACTTTCTGTAAACCCATGCAAGAATTTAACGGAAGAGATAAATACATAATAATATATTAACCTTTTTCGCGTTAGCCATTGGATCTATCCATCGAATATCGGAGAACGTAGTGAAGCAACTCGATTCGACTTGAACGATACCCTACAAATTGAATATATAACGAATTATTGTACATGTCCCGACAGATTCTATTAATTTAACTAACCCCATTTGATACGCAGAGGAGCTGAATCGAATCCTCTCCATACAACAATGTGAATCGACCCTTCAATATTCGATTGATTATGCTTTTAAAATGTACATGATACATGTTCCATAGCTGGTACGAAAATACAAATAGTTATAAAATTGTGCCAAAACGTTTCACACATTCCACTGAATTCTAAGTCATATTTCATATGAATATGGAAATTCTAAGAAATCAGAAAAAAACGGACTCTGAGATTATCGAAATCAACTGGTGCGTGCTTGAATTCAGCCACTTCTTTCACTTCATGATCAACCGTGGAAACGATCAAGTCCGACTTAAAGTATATTCATCTCAAATTCTTCTACTGTTACTTTATGATACCATTGACTGTGTAATCCACATTTCCTTCTCTTTCCATCCATTCAACATTTGTGTCTTTCCTCGTCGCTCCATTGAATCCATCAACAAATCCACTGCAATCAATAAATTGAGAGGAGTGAGGAAATCTCGATCTCAATCATTATATCAAATTAAATAGAGAGTCAACAAGGAAACTAGTGAATCATAATCACGATTCTCCTTGAATATATATGAAACCAAGACGTATTTCCTTCTACTGGCAGCAGTATGTAACAATTTCAACCATAAACCAAAGGGTACGATCCACGCAATATACAATGGCAGCATTTTGGCTTTTTGAGGTTACTTTTTCCACAAAAACCTAACAACATTTCAGAATCGTAAGGTCTGAAAAAATAAAAATAAGTACATTTTGGAGCCTTTTAGTACATTATGTACTGTACATAGCTTTTTTTCTATAATTTGAGTGGCGTTTGTTGGTAGTGAAATGGGATACCTCCTTTGCCTCCTTTCTCCATTCTCGCCACCATTCCATTCTCGTATAATATCGTCAATCCCAAATCATTCGTCGAATCCTCTTTGATGTAAACAATCGGATATCCTAAAAGAGACAGCCATTACGGAGATTGAGCACGCACTATTCCAACGACTAACTGTTGTATCAATGAGCTCAATAAATAAAATAATATACCGTACCTTTCACAACGGAAGATGACGTAGATTGCGAGCGGATCGATTTAACCTGATCGTTATTTATTCGAATCATCAAAGTCAAAGCCAATTTCACCCAGTTCGCATCTTATATCCAGTGGTGCTCACGAGTCCCGAAATTCGACAGCGCGGGGGGGGGTCCGCGGGAGGACGACCCCCCCCCCCCCGCAACTCCTACTCGTGCGGGGGGATCCATAGTACAGGCAGCGGGGGCATCAATACAATACAATACAATACATCACTCATCACATTATTTTGAATCAGAACTATCGAAAACAGTGTTATTTTCACCCCGCTCGGACCCGGGGTCGCCGAATTTAGGGACTATGAGCATCACTGCTTATACCACGATAGTCGTTCCATAATTGGCGACTACCGTAATTGCGTTACCGTACCTTGAATGGATGGGCGATGTCTCGATCTAGAGTCTTTTCAAATTCCTCCGTAATCACATCATCAATTCCTTTCTTTTCTGTCCGAACTCTGCAAATCCATCGCGTTATTCGCTCATTTTTGCTCAATATCCATAAACTATTCACGGATAGCGGTGAATGGCGTAGAGAGATCCACTCGATGTTCCAATAACAGTCGTTGGCTTCTTAAGAAGAACAAGTTCTTGTTAGATAGTAGAGGTAACAAGAAATGCACACATCAATTCAATTGCTTTATCAGAATCATGCTTAGGGGTTGCGGGGATGCCGCCGCATCTCTTCACCCATCCGCATGCTCAATGCGCCCATCGATATCATTCAAAGACAATACCATACATTGGAATAAGGCTAAACAAAAGAGTGCGTCAGTCACTCACCCATTCTTTTGTGTCCCATGATGCGTGAATGGAAGTGATTGTCTCGTGACGGAATGAACCATAACAAGGACACAAACCATCTCAAATAGACCCATTGAGTGAGGCAAAAGAGAAGGAAAGGGAAGTCTGCATAACTCAATCTCACCAATAGTATCCATTGCGTCACAGTCCATCTCGATAATCAAACGCCAATTGGAATTATCATTTTCTGTGTATTGACGGACGACCTGAAAAGCGACTGATGCAAATTTACTTTGTAGTAATATATTCGCCTCATTTTTTCATTTAACGTTTTCCTTTAATCAATTCGTTTAAACACAAATAAATTAATTTTAATGGTAACGAACCACTTTCATATCGTCAGTCTGGACACAAAAGTACATTCCATTACACGCAACTGAGAGAATCTTCTGTTTAGTCGTCCAGTGGAATGTGATAGTTCGATCTGAAGAAGGAGAGATGCACACTTGGCATCTTGGCACTACTACTGATGCCCAGAATCATAAAAAAAGAATCTTAGAACAATGTCATTCGAAATGATCATTTCAAGAGCCCCTAGACCATTTATTGCCATTCTCCGGGCTTCAGCAATAGTGCCGTGACTTTGTGACTTCTTGCTGACAGATAGGAAATGGACAGCTGCCCTAGACACAGTAAGAAGTACGATATGATACCGTATCCAGAGATTCCGATTACTTCGTGATCTCCATATGCCATGCAAGACGACGTCATCCCGTCGTCGCTCACATACTAAAAGAGTATTGATGAATTCACGCAGTCATTTGAAATTACGAAAGGACAATCATAAAAGTAGGACACTACTTTACAAGACCAGCTTAGTTCTCGGATATGGATAATATTGAATGAACATATGCAATATGGTCTTGTAAAATATTGTGAATAGATGTGTTCACGTACCATATCATAGAAAGATCTCTCAGCAGCCAATTCCCTCCATCCATTCAAATCTCTCCTCTTCTCTCCGTTTTCTTCCCTCGATATCTTCGCTGCTTTCTCCGTTGCATCGATTGCTGCCATTCTGACACAGAGAGACATCAAGACAAGCACGATACCATAAATGCTAATAATAAAGGTAAAGGTAAAGTTGAACCGGGATCAAGAGAATCAACTTTACGTCGAATACTCTGTCGGGGCTCACCAGAAAGGCGGTTTTGCTAGCTTGTGTGATAATAATAGAGACAGTAAATAATAAAATAATTACAAAGCGATCACACAATATACTGGAACTTCAAACAAAAAGTAGAAAATGGAGAGAGAATTACCTTTTGCGTTTAGTTCTCTCCCACAATTTCCTCTCACTTCTATTCATCGTAAGAACGCTGTAGTCTTCAGAGCAGAAAGACGAACCCGCGCTCTCCGAATGGGATAATTCTGAAAGTGAACTCGTATAAGAGAGATTGGGGATATCAATACATCAAACAAGTAGTCTCGAAGTAGGTAATTGCTACCTGAACAAGTAGTCTTGATCACTTCTTCTTCTCTACCTTCGAGACACTGAGAATAAAGAGATCTGTAAGAGATGCTTCGTTGCTCGATATGAAGTACCGAGGGGTTGAACAGTGGTACTCAGCTCAGTCTGTCTCAGTTTCCTTTAATTCGGGAACCCCTTTGCGGAGGCGCTATAAGCTTGGGAAATCGGATCCGTCGCAAAAAGTCGGAAAGTACACAAATCTGGAAAACTTAGGCTTTTTTTAACTTTCGGAACCTTAATTTTAATATTGTTTTATCATAAGTATCTGAGAAAGCTTCAATAAATCAGTGACTTTATGGTTTTGCATTTTTTTTACACAATTTCTAAAAATCCCCAACGATTTTCGTACTGTTACCTTATTTCGGAAAAGGAATCCAGGTTAAATTTTTATCCAATCTCGAAAACAAAACAAAATGTCAAAAAATCGAAATTTGGAAAGAATATGCCAAAATTTTGTTCGGTCTTTCAAAATTTGGTAAGAGAATGCTAAATACCTGGTTTGGGTATGAAATTTGCTATTCAAGTGCAAAAAATCCTGGAAGGGTTTCGAAATATCGTAAGAAAATGCCAAAATCTAGGTTGGACAATCCAAATTTGGAAAAAAATCAAACATCTCTGAGGGTTTTTCGATAGGTTTTTCGATGTTTTATAATATCAAAATTCGAAATTTGGTATGAAAATACCAAAATCTTTGTTCGTCTTTCGAAATTTAATAACAAAATGCTAAAGTCCTGGTTCGGGTAAGAAATTTGGCACTTTCCTATGCCAGGCCCCGCCCCCTTCCCTTCCAGAGGAGAGGAGGGGAGGAGCTGACCTCCCGCCCAACCCGAGGGAGGGGATAGAGTCATTCAAATAGCCGAGCAATCACCTTCCAATCGGCGATAGCTTCGCTGCTTTGTTGCAGTACACGCCGCACATCATTGATGCGACCGAGCACTATGTCTAGGGAACGCGCGCTATACTCGAGACGGGTTTGACAGGCGAGAGAGGGGAGGGGCGGTAAAGAGGGAGCTGCGCAAACTCCGCCCTCTCATGAGCGCGCTCTCCCCGCCTGTCAACCCCGTCTCGCGTAAAGCGCGCGTTCCCTAGACATAGTGCTCGCCCGCTAAGAGGCAGTTCAGTGCGTACTGGAACTCTTCGGCGCAGCCATGCCCGATTGAATGCCGATTGCTCGGCTATTTTGAACTGCCTCTCGCTCTTCCCTCTGGATGGGCGGGAGGTCGGCTCCACCCTCTCTCGAGGGGGTGGAGCACAAGGGGCGTGGCCTGGCATGGATCTAGGAAAGTTCCAGAAATTTGCTATGAAAAAGCAAAAACTCTGGTAGGGTGTCGAAATTTGGTAACAAAATGCCAAAATCTAGGTTGGAATACCCAAATTTGGTAACAAAATGCATCTGGGGGTCGGAAATATTTGAAAAGGAAAATCATTTTCCGCACAATCCTGGTCGCTATTGCACCGGTGTGTTTCCACAAGTTGATTTCAAGTCTCAGTTTGAAATAAAAGGTGATATCAAGCTTGAAGGCAACTTTTACAACTGTCAGAGAAATGGCGCTTTCCGGAGAAGAGGCAGACAACGAGATAGCGATTGAAATCAACGTGCGAAACTGCGAGCTTGATATTATCTCTAATTAATTTCATATAACGCCGTTTGCGTTAGGATCAACAAGGCCTCAACAGGAGTCTAGAACAGATCAAAAATCGAAATAGCTCAAAACTTGCTCCTAGGGGTAACTTTGGACGCTGGAAACGCCGGTGCCATAGATTTCGCAATAGGACTCCTCTGGGCGCCGGTGTGGCGCCGCGCCCTTTCTGCGGAAAACGTGTTTTTCGATTAAAACTCCTCGGAGACGCGTCCAAATGGTGCGGAACCGAAATGTTTTAATCAGAATTTGACGCTCTATCAAATGGCACTAGTGCCACATCATTTGTTGCTCTCGTTTTCGCTAAAAAGTCAATTTTTGACACAGGGCGCATTACGGCTAGGCCCGATACCAGATTAAGTACCCCTTTTTTCTGATCATTTTGATATATTTGGTTAAGCAATAAAGTCTGGGATCGGTTGTTTCCGATTGCATCAAAGATTTTTCACGCTCGCGGAACGCGTGACCACTAGCGCATCGCCCACGCGGGTGCCGCGTGTGTACACGCGTTCCGCGAGCGTGAAAAATCTTTGAAGTAATGGGAAACAACCGAGCCCAGACTTTATTGCTTCACCAAATATATCAAAATGATCAGAAAAATGCGCTCTTTAATCTGGTAACGGCCCTCTCCGTAATGCGCCCTGTTTCAAAAATTGACTTTTTAGCGAAAACGAGAGCAACAAATAATGTGGCACTAGTGCCATTTGATAGAGCGTCAAATTTTGAATAAAGTATGTAGGTTCCGCACCATTTGGACGCGTTTCAGAGGGGTTTTAATCGAAAAACGCCTTTTCCGCAGAAAGGGTTCGGCGCCATACTGGCGCCCAGAGGGGTTCTATTGCGAAATCGATGGCACGGGCGTTTCCAGCGTCGAAATTACCCCTAGGACCAAGTTTTGAGCTATTTCGATTTTTGATCTGTTCCAGCCATTTGTTGATCCTAACGCAAACAGAGTCATATCATCTATCTCGCTGGCTGGGATTCGCTTGATACTAACTTGCGGATTGCGAAATTGCGGAACCTCAAGGGATGTGTTGTGAATTCGGGAAATGTAGAGAGTCGTCAGAAACACTGACAGAGGTAGAGAACTACACTCGGTCACTCACCCATCCTCACACAAAACGACAAGTTTGGGTGAGATTTCATCATGGTTTTCTCGTCGTCGAATCATAAATTTCTTGACGGGCGAAGGGAGAGAATCATTGTCGAGAAGAGAATGGGGACGACCTGAGGAAGAAATTGTATCAAAATATGAATATTGAGTCTTTAAAAAGTAAATAGCCACGAAAATCAAATTGACGAGTTTTTCTCTTAATTTATCTTGTTGTACCGCGTTTCCACGTGACTAGCATATACTATTATCGTAATATACTATTATCGTTGTCTAAGTGTCAACCTCACTAACCCTGATCTATGGATGGAATGCATTGAGTAGAAATTAGAGATCCTCGAGAAGTGCCGATCCACAACTGTCAATATCATTGATCGTCTTTGAAATAGAAGAGAAAAAACTGACTTTCGGCCATTTGTCCCAGTGCAGAAATGAGATTGGACCAGATCTTGGTGTGAACGTGTAGAGAAGTTGAAGAGAATCGTCAAGATAGAACACTTCCTGAGAATATGATGATAGAGAAGAAGATGGGGAACACAATTGACTCACTCCTTTCTCAGTTCCAATTATCACATTACTCTTCATCCTCATGATTACGGTAGCCGAGGGAATCTTGAAATCTCCAGAGGAATGGAGAATGGGCGCTTCAGTGAGAAGAGCACGGAAACTGTAATCACATCGATGACTATACTCAAGGCTCGAGTAACAATTTAAGCCATTTAAATTACAAGAGAATTTTCTTCCTCCAATAGAACATAAATGAATCCTACCCAGCCATTGACACATCTTCATTCGAAAGATATGCCAGATGTATCTCTCCATCTTCAGTTATGATAAACAGAGTGTTGGCGGTTTTAGTACACTGCTCAGCTGCTATCACTTTATGTCCCTGCAGTACAATAATTGATAAGAAATACGCAAATAGACAAACGGTAATAGAGATAGACTGAGAAATTAGCAACACTGACATAAAATCTATAATAAAATGCATTAGGAAACACAAATAAAGAAGAGAATTAATGAAACCTGGGATCCTCGACAAATTTGTTGTGCTTTGACTTTAGTATCGGAGAAGATCAAGAAGAAATGACCTCCTCCAACACGGGGAGCAGCGATACTGAAGAAGAAGAGGAATTAATTAAATTAGAAGGATACCGGAACTTACAGCTAATTATGACATGAAATTGAGTTCCACAATCTAAGGAACACTTAAAGGGACCTGGCACTGCAAATGAAGTGAATTTCAGGTTAAAGAGAATTTTCTTTCTTTTCGCAAAAAATCGCATATTTTTAGGATTTTTTAAAAAAATAGTTATGAATTTTCAAAGATCCCATTTTTGGCTGGAGTGCCCCAGCACTACTGTGTTTAGCGGCTAAACACAGTAGTGCCGGGGCATCCTAGCCGAAAATGAGATCTTTGAAAATTCATTACTAATTTCAAAAAATAGTAAAAATGTGCGATTTTTTGCGTTCGAATCGGAAGAAATTTCTCTTTAATTTGAAATTCACTTCATTTGCAGTGCCAGGTCCCTTTAAGCAATGAATACTAACATGTAGGCTGTGGAGGAGTCCGTCGTGGAGATCATTTTCACAGCGACAACCAACTTGGAATCCTCATTATTAGATACAATAATCTTGAAGTATTTGACTCTTCCCGATCGAAAGACGACATCACCGAAGAACTCCTGAGGAAGAAACAAGCAGTGACATTTACTACGATATTCTGGTACTACTGCCAAAGCCCGGTTTCATTTGCCACAAATGTCAGGACAAGGACCTTTCTAATGGCTTATTTCAAGCGAATTTATCGCCGATGCAGTTCTATTGATCAGATCCGGGCTCCAGCAGTAGAACCGATATTCTCACCGATCGTTCCTTCACCGGTTGATCGGACACTCGCTTAAATTTGTCCAAATCTCCGAAGAAAGTAGCGACAATTTCATCGGTGTCATCACAAAGAAATGCAGTTCCAACAGGGAAATCGGCTCTTAGAAGGACGACGGCGATTGATCGAATCCCAATTACAAGCAGATATTCTAATAATGTATTTAATTATCTTTCAAAATAACAATACATGTTTAATTTAATTAATATTCTTCACCAATTGATTAATCTAAGCCCTCGTGGGGTATAACTACTTCTGGCGAAGTCATAGCTACTTCAGCTAGAAGTCAGAAATCAGCTAGGAAGTAGCTAGAAAGCATCGCTACTTCAACTAATACAGCTGAAGTAGCGCTGCTTTCTACCAACTTCCTAGTTGATTTATGTCTTCTAGCTGAAGCACATTTACTCCAACGGGTACTTAGAAGGTAGATAGGACAAACCATGGGTAAGATCAGAGACAGAACGGACTGGGGTTCGACAATCATCGAAGATCCTCTTCGTGACGATATCATTCCGATTGATGCCCTCCGATGGATATTCCTCTTTTCCACCAACGGAAGGGCTAATTTTGTCGAAGATTTGAATTGATGAACCAACTCCTGAACAACAAAGAATACACACAACCTTTAAAAGGGAAAAAAAACCTGAAACAAAGCCTTGAGCGACCTCGCAGAAGCCGCGTCGTGGGAATAACCTGTACTCCTGATCAGCCATCGATCAGATGCTAAAAACAACGATTTAAAAACGTCGAATCCCTTTTAAAAAAATCGAGTAAACAACTAGAACCTGCGCAGAGGTGCCGCAGACTAATAATCCATTTCAGGCATTTCATACCGTACTCTGAGAGTTTCATGTGGATCGTTCTGCGTGTTTTGGCGAAGTAGTTATATGATCTGTGTCAAAATATGCATTTTCCGTTGTTATTAAAGTTTTTTTTCAACGCCCTTCATGCTGGGTTGAAAACAGTTCAAACGTCCGAATTAGTTTTTTAAAACCATAACTTGATATAACATGATTTATCGATGTTGCACTAATCACATATCAGGAACAGTAACAGTATGGTATGTGGTATCTCAATCCATGGATCCGGTAGAGTCGATGGTAGGCCAGGTTTCGCGAACACGATTAACAAAACAACACGGCAGTTCGATTCTCTTTCTAAGATCCTTGAACATGTAGGCGAGGAAGTATCGATAACTGCCATGCCGTAGTTGACTATAATCGATAAAGTTAGCCAAGTAGATCACAGTACGAGATAACCTGTTTTCATCTGTCTTCTCTACACTTTGCTCTAGCTTCTCCCTTCCTGCTCGAGACTTGGCCATCGTCGATCGATACATGACTGACGCACACTCCGACACCTCCAATTGTTTTATTTATAAATTCCATCAATTATTATAATCTCACATTTCTGTTTATGAACCTGTCCTTGAACAGGTCATAGTCCGTGATACAGAAGGTAGGAGGTTGCTGTGAAGGTAGATCTAGCAGCTTAGTCAAGCCATCTTTCATCGATCGACCGATCGGAGTGAGGGAATCGCTCATCGTCCATAGACTCTTACAGCAGAAGTTAGGCCGTTCTCCGACAGGAGCGTCACAGCATTTACCGCATGTGCACACTTTAGCCTCGTCCACCATGTTCAGATCAAAGATTGTGGACTGATTATATTTCTCAGTCGCTAATCTTTCAATTTCTCTAGCTTGGATCATCTCTTCTTCGGACGGCTCATACATCGACAAGTCGACAGACGAGAGCATCTACAATGGTTATGTATATTATCGCCAAAATAATCAAGAAAACAAGAAAGAAACAAGAGGAAAACAGAGAAGAGAAAGGAGAAACAAAAGAGAAACGAAACATGTGAGAATGAATACCGTACTTTATTTTCCCGAACGGAAAATTGGACATTCTATTGATTTTTAAAACAAATTATTTATTTATTTTCTTTGTGTGACGTGTTTCTTTGTGTGTCAACGTTTGTGTCTAAATGTATTTCTCATATCATTGGTTGAAGTGCGAACGACTATGCATGAGTGGAATTTACAACTCACTCAATGAGAACGCTATGACGTCAAATCTTTAAGATCTATTATCTTGAAATCTCGGCTTGTAGTACAATTTCTCCAATGTGGAAGAATATATTTTCTCCAAATGCGAAAAAAAACACGCAATACATGAATGATATTGTTTGGATATTAGCTCTCTGAGAGACGGATTTATCCCGTTTCCCTTTCTCTGTCTCAGATTGACGCCTCTTTACGAATCTCATTCCGTCAGAATAAATACGAACTAGCGTTTATTCTCGAAACCCTCTGGAGAGATACGTGAGGTGCGCAATTTGCTCTTCTAACTACTGGCTATACCTAGCATACGTGTTTATTAATAAGCATTCAATAATCATTGAGAATACCTCCAACTCTTGCACGGGGCTCAAAAAATCCAGACCCTATACAAGAGAAATGAATAGAGGATGGTCACGACCGCAATGCGTGAAATTTGCATTGATTACTAAGGTTTTGCTGAGAAACTTGTGGACTGCATCAGGCATTATACCGTAGTAAATGCAGCTGATTCTCGTACCACTCTTTTTATCTGCATTTGAGCCCCCTCTTGGGAGACTTTTTCTCTATGCTACAAAGTAGACCGACATTTCCGACGATTCCGAGAACTCAATTAGCAGTTGAAAAATTTTGACAATCCAATCGATAATTGTACGAGGGTGAGCAAATGGAGCAGAATCCAGTAGAAACCAGTCCATCTGAGGGGAGAACGAATAACGAATGAAGAAACGGAGGGATATTGAGAGAGATGAAACGTAATTCATTTGTGTGTGAGATCTGTAAAGAGGGAGAAAAACAATGATGAACAACCTTAAATTAGCTCCGCTAAAAGAGAAAAGGTGTTTGCTACGAAGTGGAATTAATGATTTTGTTGAGAAATTGAGCGCGTTTGTAATATTTCAGTCGTCAGTCGGAAAGGGAGGAGATACTGAAACTGAAAGACTGAAACTACTACTGAAAGAGAAGGACTGAAAGAAAGAAGTGAGAAAACCGAGTAGAATAGTGAATGGGACGGACTGACTTATCGACGTCACCTTGTCTTTAAGTCCGACAAAAAAATTTTCTCAAAACTAATACCGAAACAAATTTTATTCGCATAAATTTAATAAAACGAGAGACATATTATCGTACTCTTCTTCGATGAATCTTAATTTTAATTCTCATCCTCATTTTTCTCTATTCATTCTTTTCCCTTTTCTCCATCTCACACGGTCGATTTCTCCAGCAAAATTGTAAGTTCTCTCATCTTCATTAGAAAGTCTATTCTTGATATCGCGAGGAGCCTTAATGGAACGAGTATTATCCATTACGTGGAATAATTATCTTTCTGTAACTTATTGATATGTCGATTTTACTATGTATTACAGAACGATGGTGCAATCGTCCATCTTCTATCAATCGAGCACTCATCGAGTCGAAATTTGCTGCCAATACGATTCCTCTACGTGGTGCTTCACTTCTCATTTGATCTTTGATCTCTCATCGTAATCACAAAATGTCAGGTCCATTCGTCTGTCTCCTCATCCCGACTCCATGGAGGATCTCATTCTCGTAGTCGACCAACTGAAGATGCCTGACGAGAATGGGCATGGGATTCTCTTCCATCTCCAATGTGGAGACCGTAATATCCAGGTAAGTCGGCAATCATTGCTTTGTTTGTTCTCAGCGTTGCCGAAATTCACTATAAATAAGTAACGAGTGTACTTTAATCTCAATTGAGATGGTTCAATGGCCATCTTATCGCTATTCCTCTCATCTCCTCCCTCCCTCCTATCAATTCCGCCTTGGACCCATCGTCGCTGAGCGCTGTGGTGGAAACGACGACGTCCTCGCACAGGTATATTTCTGACTAGCAGAGCCAATTTTGAGAGGAAAAACACATCTCTTAAATCACATGCTAAAAAATTGTGTTTGGCAGCCATAATGTGCCACTTTGTGAGGCAAAAGACGCATCGGCTCTTTCCAACTTCGAAGGATTGCTCGTACTCCGATGCTCAGTTCGACTCTCCATCCAATCCGCTGCCAATTTTCTCTCCTTCTCTGGCGCATTCGAAAGTCACTTGCACGAGGAGTACGAACGAGGCCAATTCTTGAGGAACTGCGGAGACAGAGGAGTCATCTGTGGAGATGGAATCAGACTTCGAATCCCGGCTGAGGTACGGTAGGGACGGGGAAATACGGTAATTGGGATGTGAATCATGATTTTTATCCTTCAGCTCCTCTCACTCTCCTCTGAATACTTCGCCTGTCTCTTCTATTCTGGATTGAGAGAGATAAATGAGGAGTGGATCAGTTTGCCCCTCTTCAGTTTCCATCCACATTTCATTTTTAATTGAAAAATTTGAAAGACAACGAACAGAGATGGAAGCGTTTTCCCAGTTCTCACTGAGTTGCCATTTCATGTGTCATCTTCGCTCATTCTCTCGAAGGTCATTGGAATGTCTCGCACGCGCATCACTGATTGTGAGATTGGCTGGTGAGGAGAGGTCTACGATCAATTCCGTCAGTTTTGCTTCTTACACACAATATTTATTTAAATGTTTGAATTAAAAATCAAATATTTAATTAAGTACAATATATAAAAGTCCAGTGCAGAGGGTTTTTTGTGTTTCGGGTCATCGTAGTGAAACTACAGAAATCTCTTCAACTACAGTAGTCGTGTTTCAGTGGCGACTGACGCATTGGATGTAATCATTTCCTCCGATGCTCTCGCTCTTGTCGGATTACACAAATTTCTCATCAAATGTGTCGAGGGTTGCATTCCGACTCCAAATCGAGTGGGAAAGTGCACATTCCTGTACGTAAAGGGACTGTGTGAGGCGTGCGGCAACGAGAAGATGATGGTACGGTAGAGATAGGCGACCGCAAATGTCCTCTCACATTGTAGGCGAAATATATCGATCGATTTCCCCTCACTGCCGACTTGGAGAGAATGAAGAGTGAGGCAGGCGATACCCCTATTGCTGCACTCATCACACAGGTTAGCCAACTTATTTTTCGACTTTCCGGCTTGCTTACACAGCTAGATTTGGGTTTTTTTGAAACTGTCAAGCAAATTCGATTTGTTCAGTCGATATCTGGATTGGCCCGAGCTGAGAGACGTCGTCCCGCGGTGAGTGCTGTGTAAAATCGAACTGGATTCTATCACTTGTGCACACTCTCTCATTCTGACCCCTTTCTGTACGTTTCGAATCATGTGCAATTGAACAAAATTTATCGTACTTTTCTCTTCGAATCGATTATGCTCGCTCACATTTACATGGAAAAAAAGTTGAAAATGAATAGACTAATAATTTTAAATGATTTTTTTATTCGTAATTTCTTTTATGAGAGCAATCGCGATATAATCGACCGGCCGGCGGAAATAGAAAATTTTGGTCTCCGATTTGGCTTAAAACTAAAAAAAAGGTACTTTCGGGTCTGCTCTATTCAAATCTGGACACTAGAGCTCATGAAAATCATTCGCTGTCGCGAGCGGTTGCCTCAAAGCTGAGGTGTTCGGAAATTTTGCTCTAAAAAATTTCACGTAAATTAGTGTAACTTTGTTCAAACTTGAGATATCTTCTCATTCTTGGGATTATATGAAAGGGTAAACCTTCCGCTACGATTTGAGCACCACCACATCATTCCTGGCCCATGCCGTGCTGCGCAGTTGTCGCTTTCGCAAAAGTTTCCATAATTCTCCTAATCGGAAAAACCAATGCCCCGTTCTCGGGCACTTTATAGGGCCATGTATGAAGTTACTTCGCCCAACTTTTCAGCCGGATCGGGACATGCGAAAAAATGACGCTCTCGCCGAAGTAGGAGCTGCCAAACGTTTCATGCCATAAACGAAGTTTAATATATGATCAAAATGGTTGATCATGTTCATCTCAACATTCTGAACAACTTCTCTTTTGAAAGTGAACAGCTATCTTTTTCGAGAACAGAGTTGCACTGCTTAGAAGTTGCGACGCGCGCTAGCCACCGTCCCCTCTGCTTGTCTTGCTCTCTCTCACTTTCTCTGGTATCTCTCTACCAGTAGTGCTATTCCCTACACTATTCCCACTAGTTGCTCACCTATAGGGTAGACTACTAGTGCGCGCACTGGTAGTACTACTAGTGGCCGCGTTGTACAGGTGGTACTACTAGTGGAATCTAGCAATACGAATATGCTTTATCAATCGATTATCGCAATTAAATGATACAATAGTGATAGTTTGATGACTAGTAGAGCTCCAACATGAGGTCAATATTCTTCTTCAGACGAATATAAATCGCTTCTTCAATAGCCGCGAAAATAATGAGCCATATCGTCCATATTCTTCTCTATTTCTCCGGAAACGATAGAGTAGCTTCTGAAAGGCAACTTTTGAAAGAAAGCGGACCAACTTGCATTCTGACGACATAGTTCCAACATAGTAATATAGAAAACCCCCATAATTCAAATGAAAAAGAGCGGTAGATCAATCTGAAATATAAGATATTTAATCATGGCAGAAGTAGAACCAACTCACATCCTTATCGAAGATGCTCTTGATCAAATGAAGTATCTGCATATTAGGTAGCGATAAGGCAAGAAATAGACGAGAGAATCGGTAAACCAGCCAAACAATTGAAGAAAACGTTGAAATGTGCAATTCCGCACTAGCGCCTCACTTGCGCGCTTCTCGAGCGCGCCAACTCACCTAGAGCGTGCTAACTGAACTAGTGGTACTACTAGTGGATGCCACTAGTGGCACTACTAGTGAGATGAGGCCCGGGTATGCCCGGCTCAGCAACAGGTGGTACTACTTGTAGACGCCGCTGCACTAGTACACTACTGGTAGAGAGAAACCAGAGTTTGCACACTCTCTCACGGGTTTCGAGCACTTCCTGGTCCAAATATACTTTGAAAATTCAGTAAGCATGAATTTCGAATATATATGGCTCTATTTTTAACTAATACGAGTTTTCTCAGGACAAAAATGAAAATCATGGTGAGAGAGTGTGCGAAAGTGAGAGAGCGTGAGACAAGCAGAGGGGACGGTGGCTAGCGCGCGTCGCAACTTCTAAGCAGTGCAACTCTGTTCTCGAAAAAGATAGCTGTTCACTTTCAAAAGAGAAGTTGTTCAGAATGTTGAGATGAACATGATCAACCATTTTGATCATATATTAAACTTCGTTTATGGCATGAAACGTTTGGCAGCTCCTACTTCGGCGAGAGCGTCATTTTTTCGCATGTCCCGATCCGGCTGAAAAGTTGGGCGAAGTAACTTCATACATGGCCCTATAAAGTGCCCGAGAACGGGGCATTGGTTTTTCCGATTAGGAGAATTATGGAAACTTTTGCGAAAGCGACAACTGCGCAGCACGGCATGGGCCAGGAATGATGTGGTGGTGCTCAAATCGTAGCGGAAGGTTTACCCTTTCATATAATCCCAAGAATGAGAAGATATCTCAAGTTTGAACAAAGTTACACTAATTTACGTGAAATTTTTTAGAGCAAAATTTCCGAACACCTCAGCTTTGAGGCAACCGCTCGCGACAGCGAATGATTTTCATGAGCTCTAGTGTCCAGATTTGAATAGAGCAGACCCGAAAGTACCTTTTTTTTAGTTTTAAGCCAAATCGGAGACCAAAATTTTCTATTTCCGCCGGCCGGTCGATTATATCGCGATTGCTCTCATAAAAGAAATTACGAATAAAAAAATCATTTAAAATTATTAGTCTATTCATTTTCAACTTTTTTTCCATGTAAATGTGAGCGAGCATCATAAGTTGGTCGATTCTATCGCGATTGCTCTCTTATGAGAGGAATCGCGATAGACTCGAGCTTTTCGCGGGCTGCAGGGACGTAGAAATTTATGATTTTTGATCTGGCTGTAAGTTTATCACAAGGTATAACAAACATTCCTCTATCGAATGGCGTTGACAGAATTTCGATAAAAAATTTCGCAACCGCGTGAAACACAAAACAACCTGGCTACTTCGGATTTTTTTCTTAAAAAGACTAAGTTTGAAAATTCATAACTCTCTTCAAAATGATGGTAGAGATTTCTGGTTTGGATATTTGGATAGAGAAACTCCTCGACTACAAAGTGAAAATGCACAACTCATTCTTTGCTCTTGAGCCGATGAGGGGCGGTTGCTTTTGCAAAATATATTATTACTTCCATAAAAGTAAAAAAGGCTGGCTCCCACCGCGTGCGTTCTGGTGATGGTTGTTGGCACTAATTATAACCAAAATCTGAGCCAAAAAGGGCCATGCTTTTTAAAGTGGGCGCAGGTGACGTAAAATTTTTCGAAATCCGTCAAGTAAAAATGCAACGGAACTATTGTCAATTTGGCTGGAACAGCATGAAAGCTATTCAAAACGAGAAAATACTTAGCTGTGATGAGTTTCAAATTATATTTTTTGCTTATTTTTACACATCAATTGTGTAATTATTATTTTTGCGTATTCAATCTCATCAGTGATTTCTTATTCTCATTGTATGTATTCCTGATCATGTATAGAACATTTCCTTTTTTGAAAGTGAGTTGATATCTATTCGAAGAAACGAGCTACGAGGTCAAGAAAACTGAGTGTCTGACTGAGTGTCCTTCTCTAGCACTCTCTCATTTCCCCACGCTATCTCGCCGGGGTTCGGACCCCGACCTGGGCAGAAATCTTTTGCCAGTGTTACTTTGACTCCATATCAGCTGTTTTGAATAGAATTCCTTTTGCCCCTTCATGACAAGGCTCTGGCAAAAGATTTCTGCCCAGGTCGGGGTCCGAACCCAGGCGAGATAGCGTGGGGAAATGAGAGAGTGCTAGAGAAGGCAGAGCGTGCGTCGTCCGTCAGACACTCAGTTTTCTTGACCTCGTAGCTCGTTTCTTCGAATAGATATCAGCTCACTTTCAAAAAAGGAAATGTTCTATACATGATCAGGAATACATACAATGAGAATAAGATATCACTGATGAGATTGAATACGCAAAAATAATAATTACACAATTGATGTGTAAATATTGTAAAATTTCGGAGTGAAACTACTTCAACCAGTCAAACTTTTTCTATGCAGTATCTTTAACAATAAGAAGACGAAACTATGAAAATATATAAAAATTTAACATTAAAAAAAAACGAAAAAGAAATTAAAAATTTAAAAAAATATAAAATTTTTCAAAAATTTTATAAGCAAAAAATATAATTTGAAACTCATCACAGCTAAGTATTTTCTCGTTTTGAATAGCTTTCATGCTGTTCCAGCCAAATTGACAATAGTTCCGTTGCATTTTTACTTGACGGATTTCGAAAAATTTTACGTCACCTGCGCCCACTTTAAAAAGCATGGCCCTTTTTGGCTCAGATTTTGGTTATAATTAGTGCCAACAACCATCACCAGAACGCACGCGGTGGGAGCCAGCCTTTTTTACTTTTATGGAAGTAATAATATATTTTGCAAAAGCAACCGCCCCTCATCGGCTCAAGAGCAAAGAATGAGTTGTGCATTTTCACTTTGTAGTCGAGGAGTTTCTCTATCCAAATATCCAAACCAGAAATCTCTACCATCATTTTGAAGAGAGTTATGAATTTTCAAACTTAGTCTTTTTAAGAAAAAAATCCGAAGTAGCCAGGTTGTTATGTGTTTCACACGGTTGCGAATTTTTTTATCGAAATTCTGTCAACGCCATTCGATAGAGGAATGTTTGTTATACCTTGTGATAAACTTTCAGCCAGATCAAAAATCATAAATTTCTACGTCCCTGCCGTCCTCGATTTTCTCGCGATTCCTCTCTTATATTCATAAGTGTTATCATCATCCAGAGAAATGATAAATTAAAAAAAAACTGACAATTTGATTACAGCTGATACTCTCATCAAGCGGTGTTCACATCGAGATCAGTCTCTTCTCCGACTTCGATCACTTCAATGACTATGAGGAAGATACGATGAAGCTTCTCAAGGAAGTTTCTGGAGGTCAAATCAACACAGTCGCTTTCAACGATTGTCAATGGATCGCTATCGCTTCTAGTGATAGGGAAATCGGTTGCTCTGCCTTGAGCGATATCCTCATTCTGAATAAGAATGCTTGGGTGCTCATCGGATTGAATTACGAAGACTACTGGGAGGAGCTGGATACGGAGAACCCCAACACGAATTATGCTGTCCTGATGAAGTACAAGGACGCCCTCAGTCTGTACATTCCCCGCTATCTCGGTGTTGTGGTAGAGGGAGAAGAGATGATTAGCAGTGAACTGAAAAGAGTCCATATTCACATTGAGTGAAAACTGATAAAGATTGTTCTTTTTATCGAAACATTCTCTCAGCAACAAAAAGTGTAGTTAAAAATTATGTGTAACTTATTGAAATTTGCAATGAAAAAAAATCGTAGAAACCAGACCGACAAAGGAGAGAATACGAACACTAAAACCGAACAGGGTAATATGACAGGAATCGCGAGAGACTCGAGCTCATCGGCCATGGCCGGGACATAGAAATTTATGATTTTTGAATTGGCTGAAAATTTAACACAAGGTACTACAAACCTTCCTCTATCGAATTAGCGTTTTCAGAATTTTTTTAAAAAAATTCATTTTCGCGTGAAACACAAATCAACCTGGTGACTCGGAGATTTTTTCAAGTAACAGCAAAGTTTGAAAAATCATAAATATCTACAAAGTGAAGATAGAAATCCACTGTTTGCTGCGTTAGATAGACAAATGACTCGGCTTGTTTACCAACCGCTCGAAGTCATTCCTGGTTCGTGCGCCGATGCGGGGTTGTTGTTTTTGCAAAAGTTGAGCTAACTTTCTTAAAAGTCAAAAGTACTGGTTCACTCTAAGAGATGTTCTGGTGAACATTGTTGGTACTTGCTCCAGTAAAAAAATGAGCCAAATCGGCCCATGCGTTGTAAAGATGGGATGAATTATGTAAAGTCCTCCAAGTGTAACTATTATTCGTGAATAATAATTCTTGATCTTTTTAGGTGAAAACAATGTAAAATTAGTAGAAAATAATATTCAGGTTGTTTTTGAAATTTTTTATTGACAAGTTTTTCGAGGAAAAAAATGAAAAATTGTCAACTTCGATTTTGGGATTTCCTGAATGTCTGAAATTTCGATGTCGATATGAATCTTAAACATCTTCATATTATTAGATATACTCGCAGGAGGAAGATCTGTCCGTTATTTGCAGAGTATTGAACTTTTCCGCACTGAATTCACAACTTGCAAGCGAAATTTTCCTACAAATATTAGAAGCAGTCGAACTCCTTCCATACTTCATCATGGCATTCCTCATTATAGGTAGACCAATTTCCTTTTTGGAAGTGAAAGTTTATCTATTCGTAGAAAAGAGTTACAGCGCCTAGAAAATCGTTTAGAATGTGGAAAGCGCGTGCTCTGACTTCTCTGTACTCTCTCAATTCCCCACGCTCTCTCGTCTTGGTTCGGACCCCGAGCTGGTCTACCTATAATGAGGAATGCCATGATGAAGTATGGAAGGAGTCCGACTGCTTCTAATATTTGTAGGAAAATTTCGCATGCAAGTTGTGAATTCAGTGCGGAAAAGTTCAATACTCTGCAAATAACGGACAGATCTTCCTCCTGCGAGTATATCTAATAATATGAAGATGTTTAAGATTCTTATCGACATCGAAATTTCAGACATTCAGGAAATCCCAAAATCGAAGTTGACAATTTTTCATTTTTTTCCTCGAAAAACTTGTCAATAAAAAATTTCAAAAACAACCTGAATATTATTTTCTACTAATTTTACATTGTTTTCACCTAAAAAGATCAAGAATTATTATTCACGAATAATAGTTACACTTGGAGGACTTTACATAATTCATCCCATCTTTACAACGCATTGGCCGATTTGGCTCATTTTTTTACTGGAGCAAGTACCAACAATGTTCACCAGAACATCTCTTAGAGTGAACCAGTACTTTTGACTTTTAAGAAAGTTAGCTTAACTTTTGCAAAAACAACAACCCCGCATCGGCGCACGAACCAGGAATGACTTCGAGCGGTTGGTAAACAAGCCGAGTCATTTGTCTATCTAACGCAGCAAACAGCGGATTTCTATCTTCACTTTGTAGATATTTATGATTTTTCAAACTTTGCTGTTACTTGAAAAAATCTCCGAGTCACCAGGTTGATTTGTGTTTCACGCGAAAATGAATTTTTTTAAAAAAATTCTGAAAACGCTAATTCGATAGAGGAAGGTTTGTAGTACCTTGTGCTATGTTTTCAGCCAATTCAAAAATCATAAATTTCTATGTCCCGGCCATGCTCGAGTCTCTCGCGATTCCTGTCATATAGTGACAGATAAAGTGCAGATAATTCATTTTATGTGTGAGATATCTAAAGCAATTATCTTGAAATCTCGGCTTTCGGGTTCTCCAATGTAGATGAATATATTTGCTCTAAATGACTTTTTTCCATCAATGTGTCATCATCAACACACATAGAAGACACATGTGGAAGTTCGCAAGAATAGTATTCGAATACTTGTGTCTTCTTTGATAATCTCTCAAGAACAGATCTAATCCCCCCCCATCGGACACATATCAGTGCGTTCGCTTAAGGATTTCAATACATCCGTACAGCAAAAAGTGACTGCTTCTGTATTTTACATATTCTGATAGCCCCTGGTATGGTCGATCGATATCTGTTTGTCTCATGGCTTGATCTCCCTAATTTGCATAATTACAGGCGGTCAAAGTTCGGCTATTTTCACAGTTCCTGGACTGTAGCATGACAGGGAGAAGAGATAGAGATTTTGTCGTAACAACAATATTTACCGCCTTAATGAGCTGCATCTCGCTGTGTAATTTGTTTATGCAAATTTTCAATTATGCAAATTTCATGAAATTTCAAAGTCGATTTTCTCGAAAACAAAGCAAAATATGTTTCCTATATTTTGATATGTTGTGACACTATCCATTGCCTATCGAATGAACTCAATAAATCAAAGTTTGGAATGTGTTAATTTACTCAAATCATGGAAATACGAATGGTTCTTAATCGATTGAAACCTCTCATTTCACCCTCATTCCACCCCTTCGACGCGGATTGAGCGGTCTAAAATGACAAATCTACATCATTTTCAGCCGATTCTTTCCCCATTCCTCTCATTTGAATCAATTTAGACCGCGCAGTCCGCGTCAAATGAGTGGAATGGGAGTGAAATGAGGGGTTTCTCTCGATTAGGAACCATCCGTATTTCCATTATTTGAGTAAATTACCACACTCGAAACTTTGATTTATTAAGTTCATTCGATAGGCAATGGATAGTGACACAACATATCAGAATATAGGAAACATATTTTGCTTTGTTTTCGAGAAAATCGACTTTGAAATTTCACGAAATTTATATAATTGAAAATTTGCATAAACAAATCACACAGCGAGATGCTGCTCATTAAGGCGGTAAATATTGCTGTTACGACAAAATCCCTATCTCTTCTCCCTGTCATGCTACAGTCCAGGAACTGTGAAAATAGCCGAACTTTGACCGCCTGTAATTATGCAAATTAGGGGGATCAAGCCATGAGACAAACAGATATCGATAGACCATACATACCATCAGAAAAAAATGTGAAATACAGAAGCAGTCACTTTTTGCTGTACGGATTTCTGGAAATATGTGCGCTCCTTACGCGAACGCACTGATATTCGAATCGACCATAATTCGAGAAAATGTGTGCTGACGTTGCATAGATTCGTTTTGATGATAGTTGGGAGACAGAGCAAACGAAATGATATAAAGAGATGAACTGGGAGAGATTATATTCTCCATTCGACGTATTTCCCTCCAAATGTCTCGTCCACCATTGAATTTGTTCTTCTTTTCTCTACTTCTATCAGGTATTCAAACGATCAGTTCAGTAAAGATAAAAAGCTTTTCCAGTTGCATTTTCAACAAGCGAAGGCGTTTCGGAGAGGTTTGGTTGAATCACCGCGAAAAAGTTTCAGATGACATTATTTTCAGTGGAAAAGACATCAAAAGTGGTTCTAAGTCTGAAAATCGAGGAGATAAAGTGGCACAAAAAGAGGAAGATCTGGCCAAACGTGCGTTGATTAGTCTAAATTTGATGAGAATTCCATTGAGAACACTCGTAGAGCGAATGTACCCCGTTTCTATGATTGCATTCCACAATGGACCTGAATTTTTCAAATAACATAGGAAAAGACAATGAACAGTTTCTCTTTCTCTCTATTTCAGCATGTGCAGAAGTAGTCGATGGTAAGCGGAGATGCATCGAGGTACGAATATGTGTGATTTGTGAAATGGAACTTTGACCTACCCACTGATTGTTTTAAATGAGTCGTAATTCTCATTCTCAAATCTCCCCTCATTCCAGATTGGATTTCTCGAGTCTGCATGCACTTCTCCCATAATCACTCAATCTGATATCACTTGTCCCTCAGAATCTCATCCTACCATTTTCCTCCTTCCCTCAGTGAGTTATTGTGGAATACTTAGGATAACCATCAATACAGTTTGCACGGTAGTCCAGTTATCTTATCCCACATAGTCCCACATCGTCAGAGAGTGAGAGAATGTATGGAAATGACGGGAGTTCTTCTTATTTTCATACACTTTCTCGTTGTTGTCCCCTTTCTTGAAGTTTGACTGGGCTGTGTAAAAGGCTGTTATCTTATTCTCCTATCAGAATCCGAAAGAGTCTTATCTTCCTGCTAAATTCATGATCTGCATGGCAGGAGGAAGATGGATGATCAGTGTGAGTAATTCAGTGGAGAGATCCAATCGAAAATCGATAATTCAGGGTTCGAATGGTAGTTTCATGGATGACACCGGCAGATCTGCGCCCATTCACGTCGTTTGCTTCCCCAAACTACCAGAGGTGGATTCCGAGCGGATACTAGGGTTGCTGGATCGAATATTCCCATTGTCGAATAACCTATTCGCAAACAGAATTATTCGATCTAACAACTCTAGTGGATACAGTCGATACACAGGACAATCCTAAATGAAGTTATTAGGAACGAGAGAACATGAGAAATCGAGATGGCTTTCTCAGTTTTGCACACTTTTTTCGCTCACGGTTGTTTCTGGAGGTTGTGGAATGAGTCAGTCGACATGTGTCTAGGGTTGGCCTCGTGAGAGAGACACTGAGATCTCAAAAATAAATAATTCAATTATCTCTCCTTTTCGAGAATCATTGTTCGACTTTTGAGATCTCATTTCTCAAAATGCTCTCAAAATTCGATTCATTTCTCTTTTTCCACCGCGTGCTGATCGGTCTTCAAATTATCGCGTAATGTGCGTTGATGAGTGACGATAGAGGGAACGACCGGTATGCCTATATAGCGCAGTTGGGATGAGCTCCCACTATCGATTCTTTTGTTGCGGTTTCGAGCATCGCCGGCACAACATCTTTTGCACGAATTGTTCAACTCTCAAGAATATTGCCGAAAAAAATTGGAAATGAAATATTTTGAAAAGTCCAGAATAGCTACATGCAAATAGGAACAGTTTAATTGGCTGGTAAAAGGCATTTGTCTAGCAAAAGGGGAAAACTAAACAGGTGTAGTAGTCGAGAATTGACACGTTATTCACTTTCTTTTCCATTTCTACAGAGTGTCTCAATTTCTCATAAAATCTCAAATCATTTTGAGATCTCAAAAAGGATTAGTGCCCTATCATTTCTCATTTGAGACCATTTCTCCAATTTTGAGAAAAAGAGCGGTCATTTTTCTCACGAAGCCAACCCTACATGTGTCCAAACAATGGAAGGAGTGAATAGAAATAGGTGATTTTTGTGCAGGAAGAACAGCCGGATCCATTGGATGAAATGGAAGATAAAGAAGAGGAAGAAGAGGAGGAGAGGGAAAGGATGGAAAAGGAGAAGAAGAAGAAAGAAGAAGAAAAGAAGAAGAAAGAAGAAGAAAAGAAGAAGAAAGAAGAAGAAAAGAAGAAGAAAGAAGAAGAGAAAGTGAAAGAGAAGAAGAAAGAAGAGAAGAATAAGAAATCGAAGACTGAACTATAGACTTATTTCGCACCTTTTGTATCCGTTTATCTCGGAATTTCAGTTGTAATCTCTGATTTATGTACAATAGATAGGGCGTTTGAATATCGTGTTCAATTGAATTCTATGAGCAATTCCATAGAGAAAAATTAGACAAGAGAGAAGGTTTTGTCTTTGACCGGGGCAACGCTAGCGAACTTTGTATTGTACAATTGAAATTAGTAGCAAAACAAGCAATGAAAAACTTGTTTCCCGTGTCCGAAAAGGTTTTCACTGTGATCTGATGGTTTGGTGTCGGGTTTTGAGGTCTTTCGGAGTGGATTTTGACTACTCGTAAAGCGATCGACGGAAAAAAGAGAAAATGGGAATCACTAAACATTGGTTGGAACACTCGAGAACTCAGTATTGGAAATGCTGTCTGAGAAGGAATGCCTCAAATAAGTGAATACTGGTTTTTAAAAATAACATCAGTTCATGATTGAGTTCTCGAGTGATCTACCGTATCCCGAAGGGCTCAGTGCAGTGTTGTGGTTATGGATGTCATTCGGGTGGATGGGGCGAATCTTACTGTAGTCGATGGGGACATCATCGATCGAGAGAGACTTGAGGGGGTAGATCGAGAGATGGGAATGATCCGCGTTCTAGTGGGAGAGAGGGCGGTGGTTCGATAGGAAGTTGTTGATAGAGGAGAGAGAGAAGAGATGCGAGTGGAGGGAGAGGGAGAGGGAGAAGGACGAATGAGGGATGAGAAGGGTACAGATGAACGCTGTAGAGAAGCTGCTGCAGCTGCTGCACGTTCCTGAATAAGGGGAGGGTTACGGTAGTCCCTTGATGCGGAATGGCCGAGTGGTGTAAGCAACTGCTAGTCATTCGAAGGGTCACGAGTTCGATCCCCGCCCAGGCCAACCAAGCCTTCCATCCACCCCGGGGCGGTAAATTGGTAGCAACTTTGATTGCGAAAGGTAAACGTGCCCTAGATGCCTTGGGAAAGCTTGGGTTACGTAATCCCGCGTTGCAGCTGGCTTACCGGCTTGCCCCATCTAGCGTGGTAGCTTGCTACTGTAAAATCGCTTGACATGGAACAACTTTTTACGGTAGTCAGTTATCGATCGATACACCGTACCTTGTCTCTCTCATCCTTCCTCTCGGCCTCACGGAGCTCCTCGGCATAGACATCGGGCACTGGAAAAGATAAGATGTTTTTTTTCGTTCCAAATGGTAAAATGCGATTGCATTTCAATGAATAAGCATCATTAAAACCATGGCGTTCAGTGCAAAATACGAAAATTGAGTTCGTCGTGAGACCAAGGCACATTTAAATATTATTTCCGCACTTTCTTTTTAATTTAATCTATGGACGCGCTAGGACTCCATAATGCTGTGAACGGTGACTCTCCCTAGTCCTCATTCTTAATCGAAAAAGCGATTAAACGGTTCGGTCTAGAGGAGAATCAGGAGGAGTCGAGAATGACTCTGTTCTCTATCTCGACTCTGACTCTCTGCTCCGACTCTCTATATTGATCTCTCCAACATACCAGGATAGGGCGATAGTCTGGTGGGAACGAGAGCGACAGTCGCCGTCCCACGAAGTCGACGTTCGAAGTCAACCAATTGCTTCCAGAATCCAAGATTAGGATGAATTATCGGGCGAACTGACTGGAAAAAATCGATTATCGAGTGCATATTTTTGGGAGAAAGTGAATGATCCTTCGCAGATTCCAATCATTCGTCATTCCACATACCCGTCAAACCTCCAGAAAAGGTCGTGAGTGAGAGAGTGTGTGCAATCGAGAAGGTTCTCTCTCTTCACACACACACACACTGGTATTATTTTCAGTGTGGATACCGGTATCATTAGCATTTCCAGCGTGGAATCAGACAGGGAGACAATACAAGAGTACCCCTTGAAAGAATAGAATAGTAAGAGGGTTGGAATATATTTACCATTATTTGGATCCTTACTGAAGTCCTTCTCACCTTGACATAGTAGTAAGCCTGTTTGAGTGTCATTCTCTCATATTTGACTAGATAAGCGAGAACGAGAGAGGCAGATCGAGAGACTCCCGCCATGCAGTGAACGAGCACACGACCACCTCCTTCCTCAACAGAATCAGTTGTCGATTGGCAGTTACAGGAACCTTGGAATACGATATCTTGGCAGTGGATAATCTATTCATGTTTTTCTTTAGACTGCGAAAAGAGTGTGCGAAAAGAAGAGATCTTCATCTCACATTTCGCAATAAACTTTTCTGATTTTCTGGGGCTAATTTTGATGTCGTCTAATTTGTTGACAGGAATTTGTAGTCGTTCAAAACACTTGCACTAAATATATCAATCACTTCCTTTTCATTGCAATTTGTTTTCTCCCTCGTGCTTTCGCAATCTCTCCAAACAGTTTTCCTCCCTCTCCAAATGCAATCATTTCCATCTTTACGACTCGCAATAATAGTCAAAAAAAATGGAAGGAAACTGGTTCGAGATTCGAGAGGGAGAGAGAAGGAGGGAATTGATGTAGAAATGAGTGAGTGACTGGTCAGAGAGAGAAATATTTGCCATTGGAGGCAATGATTGAATTGAGTGTTGAATGGGAGAGGGAAAGAGGAGAGAGAGAGAGGGAGAGAGAGGGAGAGAGAGAGAGAGAGAGAGAGAGAGGGGAGAGAGAGAGAGAGAGAGAGAGAGAGAAGGAGGGGTAAAGAGGGATTAGAGATGTGTTTTGAATGGAATAGGTCGGGGTCGACCACACTAATCCACACGGGTTCAATTCCTCTTCTCAGAATGTCCTCTTTCCCTCTTCCCGTATATTTAAAACGGGGACAATGTCCAATGTCCGCGATCACATTTTTTTAAGGAGGCAGTTTTGACACTCAAAACCTATCTAGGAAGATGCGGGAGGATGAGATGAGCGAGTATTTTTTTTGCAATCTAGCTAGTTTTATCTAAAATCAGACCATTTTATATATTTCGCAATAAGCCGTTTTGTACGTGGGAAGAAAATGTATGATTTCCCCTCGATTCAAGATATTTCTCACCTTTACACTCTTGATTTTATCAGCGATCACATGGAAATGAATTCCGAGATTAGCAGAAGGATGGTCGTCCACGCGGATTCGAACCACGTCCACTCCTGATAGAAAGATCAAAGATCAATTCACTCACTTCATCATAGATACTGTATATA
Organism: Pristionchus fissidentatus; assembly: GCA_036245785.1. Taxonomy (NCBI): domain Eukaryota; kingdom Metazoa; phylum Nematoda; class Chromadorea; order Rhabditida; family Neodiplogasteridae; genus Pristionchus; species Pristionchus fissidentatus. The sequence goes on along the minus strand of BTSY01000005.1, from coordinate 25,741,471 downwards.
AGAGGTTTCAATCTAAAAATTGCACCAATTTTCACACTTGTTAATTTTTACCTTCACAATAAACAAGGTGATATGTTAATACACATGTTTTACAAAATAATTGTTTTCTTACATCGATTTTCGGAGAAAGCCAAATTTGTGCCTTGTGAACCATTATTCAAACTGTAATATTTCTAAGTTTGCGAAAATTGGAGGGCAACCATTCCTACACGTGTAGGAATGGCAGATCTACACGTGTAGGAATGGCGGCGCGGTTGAATCAGCCGCAAAAGAGAAATGAAAGACGAGGAATTGAACCACCGCTCGGCGAGCTGGGCAATCGACTTATCCATTGAGCTATGATGAGAATTTGAAGGTGTGCTCTCGAATGACATTGAGACGATTCCCCACCGCCCACTGATCAGGGTCCACTGATTACGGTAGATCAATCGATAGCACACAGTGGGATTGTAAAAAGTGTGTGAGAGGAGAAAACAGCGTTTGGTTTGTAGTGTTATTGCAAGGGTAGGAACTTTAGTACACTTTTTATTTGTAATTTACAAGGGAAAACAGTATGGACTAAACAGGGTCGAGATTGAATGTGGATTTATCATTGTATCACTGCCATACCCTTGCAATCACACTGCAAACCAAGCACTATTTTATCCTCTCACGCACTTACCATCCACTCCCCCCACTGTCGGCTTACAATCGATCTACCGTATCCCTGATCAATGTGCGGGTGGCGAAAATCGTGTACAGTCTCCCTTCTCATAGTCATTCGAGAGCACACCATTAAGTGTCGTCATGGCTCAATGGATAAGTCGATTGCCCAGCTCGCAGAGCGATGGTTCAATTTCTCCTCTGTCATTTCTCTTTTGCGGCTGCTTCAACCGCGCCGCCATTCCTACACGTGTAGGAATGGCAGAGCAACCAATCTCACACGTGTAGGAATGGTTGCTCTTCCATTCTATTTCTTCTGGGTAAAATTTGGTTCTGCCATTCCTACACGTGTAGGAATGGTTGCCCTCCAATATTCGCCATCATTGAAAAAAATTATAGTGTGAATAATGGTGCGCCTACTTCATTGACCAAATTATGTTGAGGCGAACCATTTTTAGAGTTTCGTATTTTTGTCTTAGCGGTTATATTGGCTTCGAACGTCGAAATTTGGCAACGAGTGACATATGAACTTTGGTTGATGAAAAATGGTTAAAATTGGACAATGAATATAGAGAAAAAATAAAAGTGCGAAAATTGGTGCATTTTTTAGAATGAAACCTCTTATATCATGGTATTCCTGTATTACCCTAATTTCTATAATTAATGACTAAAAAAGAGTGATTTGAATTTAAAAAGAGAGTTTGAAGGGGCTTGGGACTACTTTGAAAGTTTAGATCTACATGTAGACTTCTCTCAATGAGTCTCTTCTCAGTGCTTTCTCTTCATTTCACTCTCTTTCCAATCGCATCAGCTTATCGTTTCTCGACGGAACAACAAGAAGTTTACACTGTAATGACCAGAGAGAGAGAGAGAGAAAAGAAAGAAGAGAGAGAGAGAGAGAGAAGAAAGAAGAGAGAGAGAGAGAGAGAGAGAGAGAGAGAGAGAAAAGAAAGAAGAGAGAGAGAGAGGAACAACCGGTTTGAATGTGATTGAACCTTACGAGTTACACGACAATATGATGAAAACAATGGAAAGCAGCAATCGAGAACTGATTGGAATCGAAGGAAACTCATAATTCTCCAGAAGATAGAGTGCGAAAGTGAAAGAGTACCTCTCGATTTCACTCGCTCTCTCACTGTCGACCCCTTTCTGGATATGTTACTATGTTGGGAAACTGCCCACCTCTCACAGGCGGAGTGTTCTCTTCTGTAGTCGCATTCACTATCGTCGTGATGCCGATCTTACTGCAATTACTCATCTATTACATCATAAATATGCAATACTCTGGTATTTTCCCAGTGAGATCCCAGTTCCCCTACCACTGGGGGCTACACCAAAGGTTACGACGGTTTCCCCCCCCCCACTGGTATCCCCGTGACGTCACTACTCTCACCTCACTGGCTCCTGTTTGATAACTGCGATTCCCGAAAGGAAAAGGAAGTTTTTGATCTCGGATATTTGATGGAGAGGAGAGATGCGATAGTGCGAGTTATTCATCTGAGATTAGTAATGTGAATTTGGGGGGAAATCAAGGATGAACATGGTAAGCAACGGTTAAGAAATGGTTGCATAATGGGGAAAATTGACTTATTTCGTGGAAAAGAGTGCTATAACTGAGGAGCTCTGCTATTTTTCTCCAATTGGTATCCCAGTGAAAATGGGCGTGGTTGGCCTCTCCATTGGTATCCCCAGTCCCCCTCCCACTGGGAGAATCACTAGGATACTCGTGGGGGGAAATGGCAGAGAAGGCGCGGATAAAAACAATAAATTGCATAGTTCATTTTAAAAGCCTGGCGAAGGGATCGAGAGGGGGGGGAATCCAGTCATAAGTGTGAATAGGAGGAAGTACAAATGGGAGGTAAGGCCAATCTCCGAAAACACTCGAAATGAGGTGAAATTTGGGTCGAAAACAGGGCATTTAATCTCTCTCTCTCTCTTCTCTCTCAAACACACTCAAAATCACATAAAACTGAATGTGAATATGGAGTAACTGGTTTCGTGAACGAATGATTAGTTGAATGAGTTGCATCAATATCTCCCTCCTCTTTCTTTCTCTGCTCTCTCCTCATTTCACCCCCTCTCTCCTCTCTTCTTCTCTCTTTCTCTAATCCTCTCGACATCTGTCCGTTCTACACCCTTTTCATACACTTTTCCTCCCTCTTCTCGAGGGTTCGAGGAATCAAAAAAGTGTACGAATCTCAGATCTCTGATCCCTGTTGAGTAAGTCTCTCAAAGTACAAATACACCATTATCTTGTATTGGTTCTGTGGATGGGAGGGAGAAGAGGGTAGATCAATCGTGTTTATCCCGACCTTTCGACAATAAAATGACATCATAAAAAACAATCCTTTGTTTCAACTCAGCAATTTTGTCATTAGGAAGTAACAACCGTTGATGACGTCATTGATTGGCGAAACGTCGGGATAAACCCCATTGATCTACCCGCTTCTCTTACCCTGGTCATGTACAGAACCAATACAAGATAGTAAATGGCAAAAAACTTACCAAGTGTAAAAGATGAATTCACCATTCGTCTAATCGATTCTAAGTGTCTACAGTATCCAACCCCACCACTTACCGTACCCACAAGTGGCTACCACTCAACGGCGCCAGAACGAAAAAGTAACGACGATTTAGAATAGTTGACATGGTTTCCGGTTGAGGGAAGAGGAAGATAAAATAAGAGGAAATTGGCTAATCGGAGAGATTTCAACACAAATTCTAATGAATTTGCCAAGAATAGTTTTTTCCCCCTCTCTCTCTCCCGTGATCGAAACCAGATGGAATGCATACGAGAAATTGAAGTGATGAGAGACAATGGAGATTGAGGAGAGTGCAGAGAGACTAGAGAGAGACGAGAGAGTGCTGCGAATCGAGAGACGACGAGAAAGATACGCGATATTGTGTAAGAAGACTGAGGGAAGCAGGACTCGTGTCTCGCAATTACACGTGATCTCTCTCTCTCTCTCTCTCTTTCTCTCTCTGAAACTGCGACGGGACAACAGTTGAAATCGCAGACGATAACACTTAGAAGTCGTCCTGACATCCGGCGAATTGAACTGGGAAAACTCTCCCTCTCATTGAATGGTTCTATCACATGGTAGAAAGAGAGAGAGAGAGAGAGAGAGAAAGAGAGAGAGAGAGAGAGAGAGAGAGAGAAAGAGAGAGAGAGAGAGAGAGAGAGAGAGAGAGAGAAAGTTGAATCTCGATATGAGTCATCTCCAATTTCGTGTCTTTTTCTCACATGGGTTGCCATCGAGAGACAATTGGGAAATATCGTCATTCTCCCCATGCTGAGATCTATGGAATAACATAGGGAAGAAAAGAGAGAGAGAGCGATAAATTATGAGACAGAGGAGACAAGAGAGAAAAACAATGAATGGAATAGAGAGAGAGCACAGATTTCTAGAAACGATTAGTCAAAATTGGAAGTAGAGAACGGAGGCAGTATTGAATAGGTAGTTTGCCCCCCCCCACTCAAAGTCTCTCTCTCTCCCCCCTCGAATCGCACAAATTAGCACTGTGAGGTAGCGAATTGAATGTGTGGACTCTTGTATATAGGCAATTCGAGGTATGTGAAGGAAAGGGGAAATGCCTATTTACCGGAAAGTTCCTGGCTTCAGAGAACCTCTTTTACGGTCGGATGAATACGGTAGACGACCGGTTGACAAAATATTATTTGACGGGGGCAAGAGCAAAGATCAGGGAGAGAGAGAGAGAGAGAGAGAGAGAGAGAGAGAGACTACGGTAACACTAACTACAGTAATGCACTACAGACAGTCGGCGGAACTTTGTTAGAATGGGGGGGAAGAAAGTGGTAGAACTGATAAGAATTAGTAGTAGAGTAGTAGTGAATCGAAAGGTTGACCAACGGGAACAACTCGCGACTACCATACGGAACCTAAGTGGAACCGGGACCGAACTAGGGTAGAACCAGAGAAGGGACCTGGTTCATTGGGACTCAGGGTCGAGGACTTGCTCGAGGATCGAATGAAATAGTGAAGAAGATGAAAAAGATGGAAGGAAAAAGAGAGAAGGGACAACAAGTAAAAGAAAGTGATCGATCGACTATCGAATACTGAATTGAGTTCCCATTGTTGCCGACTGAGAAGTGAGGAACGGGTGCACTCAGTGTAACTGTTGATCTTAATTACGAAGTTGGTATATTCAAATATTTCCCTCCTCATTTTATGCTTAAAGCGCTTGCTTAAAGTTTGTTTCCTAAATTGTAAAAAGTGGAAATAATTGGTCCCCACTTGTCACTCATGCAATTTACGCAGCATAGGATAATCTCTGACTTTTCTGACACTCTCCCACATTTGCCTGCACTCTCAATGAAGTGAACTCCAAGAGAGAAAGAGATCGATAGGGGAATCGAGAAGATTTGAGGATTGGAGAGAGAAGAGAAACTGTCGATTGAATGGAATAACACTCTCTACTTATTTTCAGTCTCTATCAGGTCTGGGGGCTGTATAATCTGTTTAGAAGTTGGCCATCTTTTCGTTTTTCTTTTCGTCAGTTTTTGACTTAATATTGCTTTGCATTAGTTCGATAAAACACGATGAAAAAGTAAGTATGCCAACGAAATCAACATAAAATATAATGTAAGCGACTAGCAAATTCGTGTTAAAGATGGCCGAAAACTAGAAGTTGGCCAACTTTGTTTTGAGAAAGCTAGACAGTGACGAGAGAGCACGGGGATCGAGGAGAGGGGAAAGTATGCATGTGTTGTTTACTTTTATTGCGAAACTCTGCGCTCTCACTTGTTTACGTGCTCTCTCGTCACTGTCTAGCCCGCGAAACAGAAGATGGCCAACTTCTAATTAAAAGTTGGCCATCTTCTAGTTTTCGGCCATCTTTAACACGAATTTGCTAGTCGCTTACATTATATTTTATGTTTATTTCTTTGACATTCTTACTTTTCCATCGTGGTTTATTGAACTAATGCAAGAAATTAAGATTAAATCAAAACTGACGAAAAAAAGAAAAAAAGAAAAGATGGCCAACTTCTAACAGATTATACAGCCCCCTGGTATATTTTAAGCCTGGAATCAGGCAGAGGTCCATGTTATGAAAAATACGAGAGCATAACAATGGAGAGGAATGCACTCTTGATTTGAATGAGAGACTTTCTCCCAATACACGAAGGAAGAGGAGAGTCAAAACACTCGTTGAGATCTCATCTGTGGAGAGAGAGAGAGAGAGAGAGAGAAAGAGAGAGATTTGACCAAGGAATAGGAACAAAACAGAAAAGGAACAACTAAACACAGAAGTGGATACAGTTGGGATAACAGAGAACTCAGACGCTTTTTGCCCTCTCTCTCTATTTCTCAGAAGAGCAAAGTATGAGAAATGGGCGACTTTATTTACTGTGAGATCAAACTCTACGAAGGGGGGCGACTTAACTCTGCTCAGTAAGTGAGATGGGGGGAGTAAATAGAGTGAAAGAGAGAAAGAGAGAGAGAGAGAGAGAGAGAGAGAGAGAGAGAGAGAGCCTCTCTCTCCATTTCCACTCCATTGATCTACCAAAACAGTCCCGGTGAGGTGAGAGAGATAGAGTCAAAACAGAAATTGTGAACAGAAATGGTCGGAGAAGAGAAGGGGGCAATATGAAGTCTGGTGCGAGTTACGGTAGTCTAGCAACTGGGAACTGACTGGAAAGAGACGTAATGTTGTCCATTGTCTCAGTAAGACATCCATTCATTCTGGAGCTCTCTCTCTCTCTCTCTCTCTCTCTCTCTCTCCCCTCTCACTTTCGTAACCTTACGCAACTTTCTCTCATTTTGACTCACTTGTACAAACACATTGATGAAGTTGCCAGCAGAGTTCAATATCAACAAACACACTTGAGTGAATTGTGAAACGACTTCATTTTTTACAACTCGCAAAAGACGATCAACAGCAATGGAGGATTCACATGGCAACCCAGCTGACCTAAGACCTCAGACCTCCTGATATACAGATACACAATTATCCAGACATTATGGCAAATGGACCTACAGGATTACAGTAGCTTTGTGATTGGCGAGTCGTCAAACTCAGTGCAACAGTGTCTGCTGATAAAGTTGTTTAAATGTAATTGTAAAATGTAAAAATGTGAAACGAAAGCCCGTATAGATAGTGGAAACTTTATCTACACCAAACCGTAGCAATGTGATATGCTTGAATTCTTCTTCGTTTCTCTCAGAGTGAAGCATTTCTCGGCAGTTCTTGGATCAATTCCTCGCCAGGATACGGTGGAATTGAGATGGAGAGATCAGAGAGAAGACCTCAAAGAATACGGTAGTCGATGTTTTATGTATCGATTCACATAATAACATAAATTTCATATCAACTGGCTACGGTAACTTAGATTAGTGTCGATTTTTTGTTACAGATATAAACTCACCAGGCGTCAGGAATCGACCTCCCAAGAAGTGACGACCAGTGAACGATCGAACTCCGCTCTTGGGTACTGTATCAGAGCTTGTCGATCGGTACACTCTATGGCTACAATATACCTGACAGAGAGATAAGTGCCTGTGGCTGGAGTACGGTAGTGCCGTCGGTCGGAGGGCCGGATTCGACGTCCCAACCTTCGTCGATTATGATGGTATACTGTTGTGAGACGATACGGTACCTGATGGAATATCGACTGAGATGACGGGCAATTTGGAATCGACGATCTGCTTGAGAATTGAGTCGAATGGAGGACGAACGGGAGGCTGCAAAGAGATTGTGAAGGTTACGGTAGATGGTAAACGAATTAGGTAAGAGTACCGGTACTTATGACGGTTACGGTAGATTAGAGAACTACGGTAAGAGTACTGTACCTTGAATGAGAATCCGAAAAATGCATCAACAACGAATGCAGAGGAGGTGGGAAGAAGCTGAGGGAGATCGGGTAGAATATCGATTGAGAAGACCTGAAGAGTACGGTACGATACGGTAGACAGAGAGAGAAGAAACGGCACCTCGCACTGCTTCTTGAGTGATTCCATCAGTGGATTCGATGGTTGACGAGGGTAGACTACCGTACACTCGTAGCCCTGAGAATACGGTGGGTACCGTAATCACCAAGTGAATAAGGAGTACAGTATCCTCCTAGAAAAGTCATGGTCAGACCCTCTCCATTCCACACGACCTCTCATCGGTCTGATTGTGATAGAGAGTATGTGAAATGGAGAGAGCCAGACCATGACTCTCCTAGAATCCCAAAAGGAGGGGAAAATTGAACTGACGAATAGTTTGAGATGTCTGGCGGCGACGAGTCCATCGGCTCCATTATTGCCTGGTCCAGCCAGAACAATGGCATGAGAGGGACGAGGGAAGACTCGAGAAGCAGCCAACGCAGCTGCCAATCCTGCCTGTTCCACCAATTGAGGGAGAAGGAAACCAAAGGATCCCATCAACAACTCGTCCACACGAGCAGCCGTCTTTTGACTGCAAACACATTATTATACAGGCCGATCAACTTTACAGAAAGGGCTTGGGAGAGAGAGTGTGTGTAAAATCGAGAGCGACTCGCTCACTTTTCCACACACTCTCTCGCCCCTGACCAATTTCTGTCGTTTTGGAATCATGTGCAAACAAATCAATTTGCAAGTGATAAAAAGAGTTTTACAGTGTTTTCCGTGTTTGAAAGAGCCAAAAGACGTTTATTCAGCACACGTTGAAATAAAGGAAAGATAAAGTGGGGGAACTCACCAGACATACGAAACGGCGCTCATTGTGGATGGAATACAACGAAAATAGAGGAAAACAAGCGAAAACAACCGAGAGCCGGAGAGGAGAGCCGGCGAAAAGAAGAAATGGCATGTGGGCTCAGTTTGCGATTGCAATGGAGATGTAGAGAGAGAAGAGACAAAACATCAGTGGAGATTGGAAAAGCTCCCTAGACATTGTTTATTAAAATCCAGAAAAAAAAATTAAATTACCCTTTTCTTGAAAAACAAGCCCACATAATTGTAATTTATGAAACATGCGTACCGCTATTCTGTCAATAACGGCACTCTTTGACACTTAGGCGGAAGTGGCATGGGGTGTATTCCAATGTGAATGTTAGAGGGGAAAACAAGTCCCCCTCTAAATCCATAATTCGGAGAATAGTTCAATCATGACACTATCAACAGTGGTATAAGTGGTATAAGTGGTATACCATGGTATAAGTTTCCCTTGAGATTACCACCCGTAGATGTTTTCTGCGCATGGTTCAGATGTGCAAATGAACGTAAAAAAACGTAATAGCGTCGATATCTTTTTTTTAAAATATGATTTCATTCTCTCTACTGTTCAATAATCTAAAAACTTTCTGTAACACGATCATTCTAATAATTTCATCTTCGTTTTTGACCACTTTCAATCAAATAAATCGTGCATTATCTCCGCCTCCTCCTAATGACGACTGAAATAAAAATCTTTTCTCGACCAAAAAATTGATTCTCCGTGCAATTTCACTTCGTAGTGCACACCTTTTCTCTGTTGCCAGAGGTAATTTACGGTTGTGTTCATGATTGTTTTTCTCCCTCTTTACGGATCTCGCACCAAAATCACATCATTCCACAGACCGGTCAACCATCCAGAAAGGCCTTTGGAGTGAGAGAGCGTGTTAAATCGAGAGGGACTCTCTCACTTTTACCCACTCTCTCGCCCTAACCCTGGTCCGTAGGTTTGGAATCATGTGAAATGAATTATCTACACTTCATATATCTCGATCTTACTACTCCTTAATATTCCTCCTTAATATTCTTACTACTCATTCCTTAATATTTAGGTGTTCGTTCCCCTTCCTCAGATGGTCTGGTTTCTACTCGATTCTGCTCCATTTCCTCACCCTCTTCCAATTATCGATTGGATTGCCATCATTTTGCAACTGCTAATGGACGGACTCGGAATCGTCGGAAATATCGGCCTACTTTGTGCGATTACACAGAAGTCTCCCAAGAGTTGGAGGTATTCTCAATCATTATTCAAATTGTCAAATCGAAGAGTAGGCGTTATTTTTTTCAATTAGCAACGTAGATCTCAGAAAATGGACATAAGAAAAGTTGGAACCCTCCAGAAAAGAAAAGAGATATGAGTGAGATAATGAGAGAGTCCCTCTTGATTATACACGTGTTCTTCCTCCTTTCAGGAAGTTTGACTGGGCGATGGAATGGTGTACAACGTTTCAGATCATACAAATTTCTTCTCACAAATGCTGCAATTGTCGATCTCACTGCCTCTTTTACCTGTCTATTGAGTATTGAAAGGTGAGAAACTCCCATTTGACACGAACTAGAGAATATTGTGCACTGTAGAGACGCAGGTTCGGAAATCGAAATCATAATACGGCTTAAGATGAAAAGATTTAGAGAAAAAATACTGCCAGAGGGTATGTCAAACTTCCACTTCCATATCCTTCCCATCTACAGTACTCTTCAGGATGATTCCCTCTCCCTTCGGGACAGCGATGGTGTATCTCGGTCCCTGTACTCTCATCTCCCCTCTCTCTTGTCACATCTTCCATTCCATCATGATGAATGCTCAAACTCACTCAATTTATCTAGTAGCTGCAAGCTTCTTCTATCGACTCTATATACTCAAACAGTGAGAATTCACAGCATTCCATAGTCCGGTCAATCGAGCGGTTGAGAGCAGAAGATTGTCAAAAGTTGAGAGGGACTCTTTAATAGTAAATGTTACACATAATCTTCCTTATGTATCACAAAGTTCCGGGGGAAATGTCAAAAATTGAATTCGTGGTGAGATCGTTGACTATTTACATACTATTTTCGCATTCTCTGATTGTATGTTTTTTGCGTAGGCTCGTCAGAACGCAGTGTGTATGTTTGGAATCATGCAACTTGTTTTGGAATGGTATCTCCCCTCGGGGAAACGAGGGGAAACATAATGAATAATAAACAATTTGCAGTGAATCGCCATCTCCACGAACAATGATTGTTATTGTTCTTCTGCTATTAATCGTCCCAGTGTTTATGGCTGTGAGTATCTATGATGACGTCACATTTTGCATCTGCCTTTTAGGAAACAGAAAATAAAAGGCTTATATTTCAGCATGTCTAAAGAAAACCTGGGAAATTTTTGCAGGGGTACTAAATCAAAGTTACCGTATCAATAACTAACAATAAATAATAATTCAATGAGTAAGAATTTGCAGATGTGCACTTTCTCTTCAATCGATGACGAATTTGAAGTTAGAGAAGCATTTCGAGTTATTTATGATCTAGACGATTATGTTGTGTTGGGTGAGTAACTCGCACGGCTTACATAGTACTCACAAAGTAAAAACACTAGAAAGTTAGAGTTTAGCTATGTCAAAATCGAGGGTTACAAACACTAATGTGGAGAGAGCGTTTTTTTCAAAAAAGAGAGAGTGACTCTCTAGTTTTCGCCCGCTGGCTAGCATTAGTGTTTATTACCCTGGATTTTGTCATATGAGAAATTAGTGTATTTTTTTCCTTGTGAGTAATATTATGGAAGTACGAAAGTGCGAAATGTAAAAAATCTCCACTTCTCAGGCCACATCAACATCCATCCTAAAATTGTCTTCAAATTCTCTCAAATCTACACAGCCGGGTCCGCAGACCAGTTACGATTACTGTATTCGTCGAGAGAACAAAGGTTTCGTTCACTATGATCCACAGTTTCTACTTATTTTTCTCCATGTTATTGTCTCGTAACTATGTAAATGAATAAGTTAATTATAATTGCTCATTAAGGTAATTCTCACCCTCGACGCACAAAGGGCGATTATGTCTGAGAGGACGGTCAACGTGCATAGATCGCTTGTCAAGGTGAGGGAGAGAGATCTTAAAGATCAGACAAGTATTCAAATCAATCAATGAGTGTACTGTAGGTGCTGACTCTTCAAGCCTGTATACCAGTCATCTTCACTATCACAATTGCATGCTACATCGTCACCAATAGAGGAATTATGCATTCTCCAATCATCGAACATCTCATACGAATTGTCAGTTATTATTACGAACGTTGAAAAAAAGTAAAGGTGTTCCATGTCAAGCGATTTTACTGTAGAAAGCTACCACGCTAGATGGGGCAAGCCGGTAAGCCAGCTGCAACGTGGGATTACGTAACCCAAGCTTTCCCAAGGCATCTAGGGCACTTTATCTTTCGCAATCAAAGTTGCTACCAATTTACCGCCCCGGGGTGGATGGAAGGCTTGGTTGGCCTGGGCGGGGATCGAACTCGAGAATATTGAAAATATCAGCCAAAAACAATATTTGAATAACTCTCATTTCAGACGATTTCTCTATTGGCGGCAATCGCTCCTTTCATCTCCATTTTCTACATCCCAATATTCAAAGAGTCAGTGTTTTCGTTTCTTTTTCAATAATCAAATCGTTGAACCAATTTACATTTAGATATTTTCTCTGTCGATCTGCGAATCTCAATTCCCTCTTATTCGTCACTGTGAATCCCTCTTCAAAGTATTGAGAATCGAGCGACAATTCCTAATAATTGTACTTTGTAGCCTAGAAGTACTTAGAAGTGTCATTTATCATAAATACCTTTCTTCTTCAGTTTCAAAATAAAAATGGTCTCGTAAATAAGAGAAATTGATAGCTGTCGCCCTTGTTCAAAGTGTTACGGATCATACACCATTGGTTCATTCGATTGGAGAAACGTAAAGGAGTTATTTAAACCTCCAATTCAAATTATATATAGATGAAGTATGAACACGAGACAACACCGGTGGTTATGTATGCGAAGAATGAATATACCGATTATACAGGCTACAATTTTGTGTCTTTAGATTCCTTCTGGTGGTGGAAGTTGTAGTGTTTTACATATCTATCGTGTCTCATTATTCTCTCAAATTCAATGCTTTCCGATTTTTATTCTCCATCATAAAATAAGTTTCTTTTTTTTAGTTTTCGTGTATTCACATTCTCTCAATTCGAAACGTCGTCAGGATAAAGGTATTTTTTAAGCTAATAATGTATATTTGCAAATTGATGTCCATGTTGTTTGTTAGATGGTTTGGTTTCTCTTCGCTCGATTTCCTCATCCTCTTCCATTACACGATTCAATTGCTATTATTATTCACTCAATTATCGATCTAATTGGAATAAATGGAAATCTCATTCTACTTTTTGCCATTCTATTGAAGTCTCCAGCAAGATGGAAGTGAGAATTTTTTTTAATATAAATCATTGAAGAGATTGTTATAAAAAACTACTAGATTCGCCTGCGAAAAAGACGCAAGGCACGTGATTCCAAATGTGGAGATAGGGGTCAGGGCGAGAGAGCGTGTGAAAGTAAGAGAGTCCCTCTGGCATACTTTTACACCCTCCCTCACTCAAAGCCCTTTCAATATGGTTTAGCTGGTCGAGTAATGATGTGAAGGCAGTCTCGACTTCCCCTTTACTTGAAGAGCAACCAAATAGTTTCAAATATCGAAAACGTCTTCTCACGAGCGAATAATGAAATCTGTGTCCTTCTCTCACTCAGATCTTATTCGATGCTTCTTTATAGTTCGACAATCAACGATCTCCTCGCTTCTCTTTCGTGTTTTCTCAGCATGGAAATGTTACTTCCATAAAATTTCAATCGATATTCGTCCATTTACAGTATGATAGCTGCTAAATTCGGTACAGCGATGGTCTATCTCGGTCCATGTACTCTCATTTCTCCCTTATTCTGCCATTTCAACCACTCAATTATGCTGTGCAGTCAGGTATACCCAGTCAGGTATGCAGTCAGATATATATAATACAAATCTTCTTCAGTAACAATCAAAAAACCTTAATGACATCTCAGACTCACGCCACCTTTCTCATTTTATATTCGTTTATCTATCGTCTCTACATCCTGAAGAAGTGAGGTACCATGGATGATTATCGATTGATTTTTTTCCTATCAGTGATGTGCCCTCTCCTCGTGCCATGCTTCTACTTACAATTTTGGCCAATTCTCCACACGTAATTTTCACAGTAAACTTTTGTTATCTTTTTAAAATGGTCGAATATTTTGAAGTCCATGGCATTCGTTATAATCGACGATGAATCTGAAGTGAGAGAAGCTTTTCGATCAATTCGCGACCTCGATCAATATGTTGTGCAAGGTAGATCTCACATGGAAATGTGACTAGGAAGTCATAAGTCAAAGCTGCATATCGACGACTTCCAAAGTCTAATCTCTTTGCTCCTTGTGCCCATGAGACTTTGAACTCGTCGATAGCCAGGTTAGACGTATCGAGTCGAAGATTTATTTCTCCGCGAAATGTAGATGTATTAACAACACCCTCTCATCAAGAAGATATCTTTCCTTCAGACTGCTTTGCCAACATTTAAGGATGTCTCCGTTTCCTTTCATTCCGTCTAAGCCGATGTGCACCCCCCCCCCCAAGTTGCACCAAGCCTGATACAAACTTGGGGATGCCCACCGGCGTAATAACAAATAACTACAACATCTCACAATCAGGCCACGTCGCTTCTCGTCCCAAACCCCTCTACACTTTTCTTCTCTTGTACTGCACTGCCTTCTGTCTCCCAATATTCTTTGTTATTCTAATTATTAGACGAAAAGTGAGCCCTCCACTAAATTCTCTCGAATTTCAATCTTCCTCAGGTGCTCAAAACTCTCAAATCAGAGTGCGAAAAAATGTCCAAGAAGACAGCGGAAATGCACAGATCAATGGTCAAGGTACTAAAGAACTTATTTGACACATGATTCTAACCTACGGTCTCTCTCACTTTCATACACTCTCTCGCTCCTGAGTCTCAAGTCAAAGTGCGAAGAAAAGAGAGACTCTCGCACTGAGGTGACAGTGGAATTGCGTGTTGAGTCTGTCACTTCGAAATTGAAGATCGAATGAATGATCATTTGAAGGTATTAACTCTCCAATCTCTTCTTCCCATGACAGCTGTTATCTCAGCTGTTTCGTATATCCTTGCCAAGAAGGGAATCTACTCTTCTCCTATCGCTGATCACTTCAGTCGAGTCAGTCCCCCCTCCTCTCCTCTCTCTATCTCGTCTCCCCCCTCCTCTCCTCTCTCTCTATCTCGTCTCCCCTCTCCTCTCTCTATCTCGTCTCCCCCTTCTCTCAACTGCTGCAGAAATCCAAGTGGTATCCTAGCCACTTTCCTAGTAGGATACCGCTCTAGAATGCTACTGGGAAAATTTATACTAGGAAATACATTTTAATAGATAAGATCGCACAATGATTTCTGAACTAGAGAATAGAATACCATGCATGACATGGTATCTTCCCTTCCATCTCAGATCATATCAATTTCTCCTGCCTTCCATCCCTACATCACACTGCTCAATGTGAGAATCTACAGAGAGTAAGAAAAGAAGAGAAACGAAGAGAAATCCATAATTGCAGGTTCATTTTGGGAAAGAAAACGAAGAAAGAAGCAACAAGCAGCATCGTCCGATCATTTAACACTCAATCTTAGACATTATTCAACGTAAACCTTCATCTGATTGTCTTTCTCATCTTGATTCGTCATAGTGGCAGATTACAATGAAATTAGCGGTAGATCAGACAGAGCCGACAACTAAAAAAAGACGAGTGATCTCCCACTTTCTCGCGCCTCTTTCAACAATCACACTTGATGGTAATGAGATTGGTTCCTTCGCGGATTGGGAGGGGGAAGAGGGAGAAGAGGGAGTGGGGGGAGGGTGGAGGGGGGGAAGGGAGGTGGTGGCCACCGTAGGATGACCCCGCCTTCCCACTGTGACACCCGTGGAGGCAGTTATCCACTGGATCACAATTACCATTCACACCTTGGCTTAGTCGCTCGCTCACTTTTCTTACTTTCTGCCCCCTTCTGTTGAATTCACGTTTAATTTTGAAATGTTTACTTTACATGTGACCAATGTTAACAGTTCCGTTGTCCTCGAGCGCATTTTCGACTATCCGATAGAATTTTTAAAATTCGGTTTAATAATTGAATTAGGTCGCTTCATTTCGCACACCCGGGAATGAAGAGAGCTAATCTAATCAATTGCCCGAATTCCAAACTCTAAACTTTCAAACCCAACTATCTGTCACTTATTGATATAGAATGAACATTCTGGAGGATGAGGAAATGGAGCCTTATGTGAGGAGAAGAGTTGAGAAGAGTGAAGAGGAGAGGAAGAGAGATCTAGGAATTACTGAAGAGGTACAAAGAGTTTATTTACAGTTTGAATTACTTTTTGTTGTTTTCGATAGAATCATTTCTTGGCTTCCAATGAAACGAAATTATTTGAGGAGGAGCGAGCCCTTCGATCGTGTATCAATTCCCGTGAGAGAAAGAGAATGCACGATTTGAATGATGCACTCGAAGATCTACGATCTGTACTCCCTTATTTCAAGGTAACGGTTATAAACTTTCAAAGCTAAGAATTTTTCAATTCGTAAAACACCGAACTGGTTGAACTGATTGATCGATGGATGAGTTTTTGTGGAATAGATAGAGTCTGGAGTTATTATTCAATTGCAGGATACTTCAAATCGTCGAATGTCAAAGATAAACACGCTCATTCTGGCTACTAATTGGTTAGTTTCACTCCCCTTTTTAACTTATTATTTCATCCATCGTCGTTCTTTTCGAAATTTGTTATGGTTCGTGATATATTTTTCTTCGACTCTCTGATTCATAGATCTTTTCCATTTCCAGGATTCGCCATCTCAACAAAGCAAATGCGTCTCTCAAGCAGAAAGTGGACGATCTCACTACAAATTCGACTGATATCTAGACGGAATCGGAATTACAGTAGTCCAAGTACAGTAGTCGATTACTGTAGATAGACTACGGTAGTCGATGGCACCTTCTCATTTGCATTCCCCCTCTGCTCAATAAACACTTTCCCGGCCACAATAAATCGCTCAGTAGGGAGTCCTTCTAATGTTTCACTAACCTAGGGGAGAGAGAGAGAGAGACAGACGGATGGAATGATTACGTAAGAGAACCAATTGACTCAATGAGTGACCATCTATGAACCATTGAGAGATTAACCACTTAGAATGGAAAGTGATGACAGATTGGTGAGAGAGAATAGACTCCCCTTATTAGTGGAAGGGGAGAAGAGGAATAATGGGTAGGTGGAAGGGTGGATTAGGAAGAGAAGAGAACATGAGAGATGGACATGAAGGGTGATCGGAAGCAAGAAGAGAATGCTCAATCCATTTCGAAAGTATCTTCATTTTGTCCAATCTCTAGCGAATTGAATTATCCTGAGTTTATGAGAAATGAGGAGAGAATTTATGGCTCAAAATGGTAGGGAACCGACAATGAAAACTTGAATGAGATGAGGCAATCAATACGACCTCTCATCTTTCGAATGACAACAAAATATCTTTATTCTGGCAACTCACTGATCCGTGTAACAATGGAACGACGAATATTATTAATCACTATAAATTAATCAATAATTAAGTGAGGATATTTTTTTGAAGAAATGCGATGGTGGGTAATATGAGGAGTCTGCACATTGTTGAGCCGTGTACAATCGAGTAATCAATAAGACTCACAGACTTTCCGTCTGGGACTCCCATTGAAAGCCCGATTTGGAATTGCGATCGATCGATTGTTAGATAGATCAGAATATTCAATCAATAAATACGACATTGATTAGACTATTACGAAATGAGGAAATAGATAAATAACACACTCGGGAATGAGTTGACTATAGTGGGTATTCGAATATCTCTCTTAAAGATAGATTCGCAAGAAATGCTCTCATCATTTTGCACACTGTCTCGTCGGTCAGACCGGTGAGAGAGTGTGAAAATCGAAGAGATCTCTCGAGAGTTATTTCTTGCGAAGCCATCCCTAATCTATCTCCATCTCTACTCATTCTTCTTTCTCTTGTCCTTCTTATTCTTCTTCTTCACTTCTTTGCTTCCCTTACATACATATTCGACCAATTGCTCCATTTGTCCCTTCTTATCATAGTCTTCCACATGCTCCTCACCTGACACGTTTTTAAATTTCTTTTTTTTCCTAAATTCAAAACTTTCTCAATATTCATGGACCATATTTACAATGAAAGTTGTCTGAAAATTTAAATAAAAATATCAAGATAGATAATAATATCGATCCACAAACTCACTCCCGATATAAGTTCCACAGATGAACAGATAAGGCATAGTGGTCGACCCAGTTAAATGCTCGAGATGCTTCTGAATCTGAGTCTCTCGTCCATCAACTTTGTCGATGTAGAGAGCCACTAATGGAAGACCTTCAAAGAGTTCAGTAATTGAGAGAAGTAGGGTTGTAAATAGTTTGCTAACTGCACAACAATTAATGAAAGAACTAATCAATATCAATAAAAATCAATAATGAACTCGCCCTTGGCTCTCAGAATCTTCTCGATTCTCTTGGAAGCCGATGATTTCGTGTAGAGAACTGCGGGAAGAGAACGAATCTGAAAGGAGAAGAGAATTAGAGAATGAGAAAGAAGGAGAAATGCACTCTGATCTGTCCCTCAGTCACTCAGAGAAAAACTTATGTCGTCGCATGCATGAAGTGATCAATTACTTCTGTGGGCGGTCTAACGTCTTTCCACACAAGTAATTAATTACTGCATTCATTCGACGATGTTATTTTTCTCGAAGTGCCCCCTATGCCTTCTCCTCTCCTCTCCTCTCCTTCTCATCTCACCTGTTCAGCCAATGCTTCTCTCGACATCGCTGCGGCTTTTCCCTCCTTTGTCGTGCTGCAATCGATTAATATTATTTCCCTATTTCACCCTCATATTCTGGAGATTTGGAATGAATTTAAATTCTGATCTCTACGAAATTATCCACTGGTTTAGATAGATGGAATGGACTAACGGTTTGACACTCTTGGGTGGGGGTGCTGGTGCTGCAGTGGCCGAGACGGAGGCATGAGGAGTCTGTACTGATGAGGGATGGACGATGGGTACGGTAGGTGGAGGGTAGGTCACTGAGGGCGAAGGAGAGGGAGGAGAGGGAGGGGAGGTGGGACGGGGAGTACGAAGAGATGGAGGTGGAAGAGGAGGACGAGTGGGAGTGGGAAGATCACCCGGAGTAGGGAAGGCTGCTGCAAAGTACGGTACTGGATTGCTGTGGATGGATCGATGATTGAATTTATTCATACCTCCAGTGTAGATAACTGGTGGTGGTTGGGAGATCATCTTGGGAGGTTCGACTGGATTGATAGGAATGATGGGTTGGGATGGAAGAGAAGGAGCGTAACCTGAGGAAGGACTTTGTTAGAGCGAAACAGAAAGAGAGATTATCGATTAGCGAGTAAGTAACGGTTCTTGCCTTGATGTTCGTATGGGACGATAGGTTGAGGGGGGGGGAGGGGACGAGGAGTGGTGGCAGCAATGATGGGAACGACATATCTGAAACAATTCAATCTATCGAGTCGACAGTCTTCCCCAATGTTTAGCTTCGATCTCCCTCTCACAATGTTGTGTATGTCCGAAAAGCAGCCACGTAGTGTGTTTCCCAAATGGGGAAAAGACAGTACGAGGTCACTTTCCTGGCAATCCTCCATTAATTCACTCACTTGGGAGTTGTCTGTACTGCGGCGATTTCTTGTGCAATGGCAGAAGAGACTCTATCCCACCATTCCATCGGAGATCCACTCAGTGCGGAGTCGTCCGGCACTCAAAGAGAGGGGGGTTTAAATATTTAGTTAGTACACCCGCGAAGGGTGCCACAATAATTAACGGAAAAGTTTTTTTTTAATAAAAAGACAATGGAAATAACTAAGAAGTTATCCGCCTGATTCCCAGTGAAGCATCATGATTTCGGCGCATTAGTAACAACAAGAGAGAACCTCTCGATCAAGACTCGAACCTCTTGTAGCCGGCTGCATGGGCTGCACGGGTCGCAACTCCTCTACCACTGGCTGCGGCTGCGGAGGGTATCTGTAGTCACGAGGATCAGCGGGTCTGCAATGCCATAGATGCATCCTCTAGACTCTTCAATTCTTTCAACACAAAGAGAAATGTCTTCTCCAAATGTTCGTTTATGTTGGGTCTGGGGGAAGACATCTTTTTATCAGTCTCTACCTCGGTCTCTCGACGGGTCGTTGTACGGGCGCAGGCTGTCGTGGCAAATACTCTTGAGGGTAAGACGACTGCGAGGGAAGCGACTGAATCGGCTGCTCGGGCTGCAGAGGCTGCAATCTTCCATTTATTATCTGCTTCGATTACCTAAGAATGACGTAATCTCCACTCACATTCGCTTTTCCTGAAATGGCTGGTGGATAGGCGATGACAACTCTCGGGTCGGGTCGAGTCACACTTGCAGCAACTGAAGAGGGCGCAGTGTACGAGGCTGCAGCAGGTTGCCGCGTCGCTGCAGCAGCTGCAGCAGGAGGCTGCTGCACATACTCCTGACCGTATCCAGCGTGCTGCTGACTACCGTACTCCGGCTGCTGACCGTACTGGCCGTACTGATTGGCGGATGGTTCCTGCGGTTGCTGCTGAGATCCGTATTGACTGCCGTAAACAGGGTAGGAGTTTGCAGCAGGTGCAGCAGTGGGCTGCTGTGTCGGGTAGGAGTATTCGACGGCAGGCTGCACCGGCTGTGGTTGCTGAGAGTACTGGCCATAGACGTAAGGGGAAGGTGCAGACTGACTGCCGTATTGGGTCTGTTGCTGCACTTGCTGCACCTGCTGCATCTGCTGTTGCTGCTGCTGCGTGGGCTGCTGCGTGCCGTATGCAGCCTGGTTGGCGTACGACGCGTATGCAGCAGCTGCAGCACTAGCAGCTTGTTGTTGCTGCTGTTGCTGCAGCTGGTCGGGGATGGCAACGGCCGGTGATGAGACAGAAGAAGCTGAGTTGGAGTAGGAATAGGGAGGCTGATAGGGTTGTTGA
This sequence comes from Pristionchus fissidentatus, assembly GCA_036245785.1. Lineage (NCBI taxonomy): Eukaryota > Metazoa > Nematoda > Chromadorea > Rhabditida > Neodiplogasteridae > Pristionchus > Pristionchus fissidentatus. The sequence continues at coordinate 25,721,035 of BTSY01000005.1, read as the reverse complement.
GACTGTTGAGAAGATGTCGATTGAGATGAGTAAGGGTAGTACCTGCAACGATGATTTATTACACCGTTCCAATGACCGGTCAACGCTTGAGAAAGGGGCTTGGGATGAGAGAGAGCGTACGAGAGAGAACGTCTCACCCTGACCCTTTTCAGAAGTTTTGGAATCATGTGTCGACTCAAATCAGTCATCTATGATTGGCTAAGAATGATGCAATACTCACGACTGCTGCTGCTGGGGATAGTAATTGGCTGCAGCTGCAGGTGCTGTTGTGTACTTGGCGAATGGATTGGAGGGACGAGGCGATTGAGACATTGAAGCGATGGTGTAGGATTGGACTTGAGGAATGCCAGAGTTCCACTTAAATAGAGACCTTTTAGTCTTATCATTTTTTTACGTTTAGGAACTGGTAAATAAATTTTCTATTTTTAAAACATTTTTAAAAGTGCCACACACTAATCCAAGGGGGGATGTAATGTTGCTACATGGTAGTTCCAAAACGTATTAGACACTACCACTGCTCAGCAATCTACAGGCTATGTTCATGAGCTCACTCTGTTTCTCTCCAGTGGTGCTATTATCTAGATCGAATAAACTTATTCGATTTAGCAATGGAGTACTCTCCATTATTAGTTCTAATTCATTCTCTCACTTGCTGTGCTGCAGAATTCGGATTCATGGGCAGTTGAATGCCGTAATGTGCACGCAGAATGTCCAGATACTGCTGGTATTTGGCTAGATCCGGGTCCTGAACGGAATCTCTGGATACGGTAGACCACCGTCGTCACATGCATTTCCATGCAGAACACACACCAAACTGACACAGAACCATGCACACTCAACAAAAAAAGAAATTTAGAATGAGGAGAAATTGAATCTGAAATAATGAGTGAAAGAGGATGAGTAATGGTCAGACCCTCTCAAATCAGAATGCTCTCTCGCACTGTCTGATCAATGAGAGAGCATGTAGAATGAGGAGAGTCTGATCATTACTCAAAAGGACAGTTATTCATGCACACACCTGTAGAAGCAGATTGACATTCCGCTTATTCACCTTCCTAAAGGCTACAGCATGGGCAGCTGCTGCAGATGAGGCTGCTGCAGCTTGGAGGGCTGCAGCCTGAGCTGCCTCGGCTGCTTGACGGGTCTGGACTGCATCTAGAATTGGAAGAGGATTGAATAATTATGAAATGGATCGTGCAATAGTTCATTGTACAGTTAGCCAATTCCTAAATATCAATCAGGGCTGTGCAAAATTTTGCCGCAGTCTCGATTTCGCAAACTCTGTCGTGGTGTCTAACCGAGAGAGAGAATTTGCGAAATCATTAGTGCCGGATAATTTGGCACAGCCCTGATATCAATGCACGCCCCTATTGTACATTGTATGTATTGTTGAGAGAGGTGAATTAAAGGGACAGTAAAGACACCGTTGAATTCCCGCACATTTCAAAGGTCTCGCCTGGATTTCTTGCCCGCGGGAAGAAACAAAAGCATAGGCTGGGCGTCGAACCCGCGACCTCACGATTGCTAGGCAATCGTTTTACCACTGCTCCACTTGTGCTGATATCGGATAGGGCGCACACTATCTTTATCCTTACGTCGCTCTTGGAAAGTGGATCAAATGAACAAGAATTTGTGTGTTTACTGTCCCTTTAAGTGGAATGTTGTCTATAGATCGGAGTAATCACTCGTTCCTGACAATATAACAACTAATACAAGAGGTTTTTCAGGAAGAGAGATCAATCACTCTAGTATAGTCTCTATCTGAAGCTCGTCTGTATATAGAGTTACTTAATCTGTCAATCTCAGTCAGTACTAAACCCCTTCTGTCCCATCCCCTCTCCTCCCTCTCCCTTCTCTCTTCCATGAATAGCCTCAATGCGCAGATTTCTCGTGACTGCACTTCATCTGAGAACAAGCGGGGATTTCTAACAATGGGCAGACAACGATATCGGATAACCCCCGAAGGAATCCGGAGAGAGAGAGAGAGAGAGAGAGAGAGAGAGGGATCATGGGAGATCATAGAGAGAAGCAAATAGAAGGAGAGGTGTCACAGGCAATGTTTGAGACAACGAATAAATGATGACGAAGGCAATCACAGAGGTCATTCAATAGACACAATGAATGAGGGGCGAAGAGGGAGAGGAAGAGAGGGGGAAACGGAAAATAGGGAGAGAAACAATGAAAGCATTTGGAGACCGTAGTTGATTTGAAGCATCTTACGCTATAGGAGCGAAGCACTTGTACCTATACCACTTTCAACCCCTATTAATTGTTGTGCGCTTGAAGAGGTATTGTATACTATTTAAATTCAACGTCTTGTGGATTCAATTGAACGAATTGTGAGTCAGTCTAGTATAGTAAAGAATGAAACATCTCAATCTCTTATGAATCGAACTGAAGTAAGGTATCAACTAAGGGCACTACGATAGATGAGAACCATTGGATGACAACCAATTTCAATTCGAAAATATTTCCATAAAACATTTATGTTTAAATCAGACTTTTTTCGAAAACAAAAAGTTGTCATGCGGTCGGACCGCCCGACTTTGCATTTATCTCGAAGGTTTTTTTTTAAATATGAAGTCTAGTAGAGCAAAGAGCGGGAAGTGATTTCATGTGAGTGTTCGTTGGCTTCCAATGCGAGTGCTAATGGGATTATGACACGGATTATCCCATTTAGATGGCAGAAAGAGAGAAAAGAAGGGATGAGAAGGGAGGGGAGAACATGGGGTCATTTGTGTGTAGAGAAGATTATTGCGAGAAAGAGTGACGATTAGAGAGAAAAGTGAGAAGACTACGGATGAAATGGTGCAAGAAATGGAAGACATCGGACGACAAAAGATGCAGAATCAATCAATAAATTGCAAAGGAAAGGGATATTGCGAGATGTAGAAGCGTAGAACTGGGTATGGCTCATTGGTGTACCCTATAGGGTAGAGAATTTCCCTATCGTTAGTTCGAATCCCTCTGCCTCCAGCTTCTTTTGCCCACTTCTCTGACGATGAAACAAAATGACGAAATATCGATTTGAGAGGATGAAAATGGAGAAGATCCGGATGTGAAATGGAGAGAATGTGGCACAGATCTCATTTCGAATTCCATTCAAGGAGAAAAGTGAGACGATCGAATGAAGAAGGGAAGAGGGGGAAGAATACTTTGTCGATTCTGAGACCACGACGTTCTGGGCAAGACGGCAAAAATGAATTCGTGGTGAGCATATCACTAGGGTTCCGCAAGTGAGACAGCTCGAAATGGAGCCATTGACTGGATTAGTGTATCCCTTTATTGATGTCTCCGGGGGAGACGTCTCTCGACACTAATCTCCAGAGAGACAATTGGAGAGACGTCTCCTTTTGCATTGTTCCCGTGAATCACCGGGAACAATGATCCCATCTCACGTTAGGTCGAGATTGAGCGGTCGACACGATCTCATTCACCACAGATACAACAGCTCACGGCATTGATATGTATGCAAAATGGCGAGAGACGTCTCCCACTTTTCATCAATCAATTAACAGAAACATTCAAAATTAGATGTAAATGATGGAAGACGTCTCTGTCTCTGGATTATAAAGGAGACATTACAAATTCCGTTGTTCTGAGTCTCCCCAATTGTCTCACTTGCGGAACCCTACATATCACCCATTTTCATACTATTTTGCACTCTCTAACAGTTTCATCAATTTACAAACGCTCGCCAGAATGCTCTAAGCGCGAAATTCCTCCAGGAAGGGGTTGGAGAGCGAGAGAGCGTGTAAAAGTGAGAGGGACTCTCTCACTGTCCACACTCTATCCCTCCCGACCCCATTTTGGAGGTTTTGAAAGATGTGCAGGGAATGGAATCAATCAATGAATTCGATATTCTACTGAATTTGGACTCTTGAAAAAAAATTGAATTAAAAATTTCTTTTAAATAATAAACTCACATGGTTGACTATCGTCGATTCGCGGTTCTGAAATGAGAAACAATCTGATTGAGTACTCACACGGTGTCGATACATTTACCCGGTATATTGGTTCAAATTTATATAAGCTTGAATATTTTGTTACATCAAAAAACATTTAGAAACATTGCCCTCTGGTGCCTCTATAAATGCTAGTTCAAATTTAGAACTACCCAACCATCCCCACTACAACAGTTTCATCGAGTCAAACTCCTACAGTAGTACGATCAACCAGTTACCGTACCTGTCAAACAGCTGGATATCAATGCAGCCACGATGAGTATCTTCATGATTCACTGTCTCCAATCGATGGCTCGTCAGTGAGATTCTATTCAGAGTTCGCACCAGACTCCGCCCATCAGTTAACAAGGAGGCGGGAGTTGGTTGGTTCTTGCCCTGGGGCGATCGTCTCGTGTTGACACTTCGAGAGTGGCGGGGGAGACTGGATTGGAGGGGGGTAGAACAAGGGGTGATCACTGATATGACTGATCTGTCCCACTTCCCTCTCGACCATCTCACTTGACACGGAGTGTCCTTTCCTGTCTATCCGAGACCACCCGTGTCCAATATCCGGAGAGCCGAGAAAAGAACAATCATGGAAGCAACAACGAGACTAAACACCCCGCAAATGAGATCATCAAACAACGGCGTTCTCTGTACAGATCAACTTTATCATGCGAACGGCGGGAGAAAGAGCAACTAGCTACAATTATGTTGATCAGTTGGGTAGTTTAAAACGATAGAGTTGAGGAAGTATAACGTGTGGTCAATACTTGGATAGTCTTCTAATCGGGAAAGGGGAAGGGAGGGACTAAAGCGATAGAGAAGGATGAGAACGATGAGATTGGAGAAAATGAGAATCATCGATTAGGGGTAGGAGAGATGATTACATGCTCTACCGTATCCTCTCGATGAGAGAACAATTCAATGGACGAAGAGCCTGACCTATTGCGGAACTTCAGAGTGTCTACCGAGATTAATTCAATGGATGTACTGTTTACGACCGACCAAGAGATGCAAAAGTGCCTAATTAGGTCTCCTTAGCTCTCGAAAGATATCGAGGAATTACTTACAAAATGAACAACTATTAGCTAGCCGGCCGGGTTTAGTGGAGGAAAGGGCAGGAGGGGGATATCCAAAGAACGCGCGTGGATACGGGGGTACTGTAGATGAGAGGAGCAAAAGACAACTTCTAGAGTGGAAAGTGCAGTGGGGAGGATGAGATAACAAGAGAAGGAAGAAAGAGATGAGGGAACAGAGAAACAACAATAATATTAGAGACACAACGAAGTCAACGATGAGGAGATTGTAAGAGAGAGAAGGGAATGAGATGATTATCGATAGATCAATCGATTGATCTACCGTATTCCATCTCCTTACATGATTGCGCATCTCTCGTTGGGGTCGACACTGTCTCCATTGGCCTCATCAATGACAGTAGTCAGAGAAGCAACGATCTCTTCCTTCGCGTTGAGAAGAACCACCTACAATAATGAAATTTTTAAACAGTATCAACGTTCAGCCTGTTGTGATCATGAATTTTCGTCCAACTAGGAATAACGATATTCCCGACAAGTGAACCGATCAGAAAGTCAATAAAAATGGTCATATCTATACCGCAAGTTCATGGAAACTTTTCCGATAGGGGTGATGTGTACTAATAGTGATCTCCCGCACATTTCTGGATCTATTTCGAGACGTGAAATATGATTTTGGAACTTTGTAAACTGGTCAGACACCGATAATCTCGGTCTACGAAAATGATGATTGTCGTTCTAATCGACGGACAACTGATTCTACCGTACCAAGGGATGCTTTCCTCCGGGCCAGTTGTGACTCTTCATCACATACGAAGGAGGTACGTTCTTAGCACCCGAATCCTTGCTGTACACCTCAACATAACCAGATATTAATATCGAGATACCGATACACAAATCATCGTCTCTAGTGTAAAATCTATTCCCACTAATTAAAAAAGTAACGTACAGTTATGGAAGAGTTGGCGGGAATAGAGGTCTTCGTGTGGAACTTGAACATAGTCTGCAAAAATGACGTAATCATTATTGCGACAATGTCTTTTTCGTTTTATTCTCTCGTAAATAATTGCCATTCCTCGAATACATACCTCCTTTCCCTCATTGACCGATTTGAGTACCCATCCGGCCACCTTGATATCCTCATCCGATTCATTCTCCAGTTTTATGAACTCTCCATTCTCATCCACCTCACTGATCATGATGGGAGTCTTGTGAGAACTCTCGATCTGAACCAGCATATTGAGGCATTCCATCATCAATTCCAGCTTCCATACGAATAAATCTAGCCCTGGCTATAGTTTATACTTGGTTTAAATGCAAGCTGTAGTGTTAATCCTGTAAATGAAAAACGGACCTTAGCCTTGTAGTGCGAGTATCTGACACCTCCGGGTCCTCCCTGTCCATCACTGATTCTTCTTCTCTTCACTCCTGATCTAGACGACGACTCCTCCGATCGAACGACCGTAGTCTTAGTCAAATTGGGAGATCCACGTTGAGACAGATTCAGACGAGATTCCTCACTCATGAGGAGTGACTCGTAGTCACGAAGCTCAGTATCGAGAAGAACCTGCAATTGATGCAGTTCATATCAGTCAGACTCTTTCAACATTCGATCGTCCACTCTTTCCTCTCACCTTAGCATCAGCCAATTCGTTGCACTCATTCATAAGACGAGAGATCTCATCATTCAACTCGTTCACTCTTCTCTGGTACATATCCAAAGTACGATCCTGAAATAATAGATTCGAAAATTGTTTTGAGGGCTATAAAATAAAGTCACTCTCGTTGCGGTTTTGGATAAAAAAATTTTTTTGAATTTTTTGAACTGGTCAAAAAATCAAAATCAAAAAATTCCAGTCCTGTTGAGGGTTATACAATAAAGTGGTTCAATTGGATGATAGTTTAGCACATACAACTTTACCCCCTCCCCCCATCTCTCTTCCCAAATCGCTCACCTTCTCATCGAGAAGAGATCTTCTGAGAGACTGCTCATCACTCAGTCTCTTATCCATCTCTGCCAGTTTCCTCTCAAGATCGGAGATCGACTTCGAATACGAGCTACAATTGAGTATTGGTCCACTTCATACATTGCAGTATCTCTTATCTCTATTCTGACATTGAGAGACCACATTTAAAAAAAAACTGATTCTACATGTAATTTTACAATTGGAACCACCGAATGACGAAAATCGTAATTTTTTTTTAAAACACTTAAAGTTTTGGCCCATGATCATTTATAAATATAATAGATTCGGATGACATCAACAATTGCCAGTTTGAAAATAACAAAGAATGAAAAAAAGTTTCAAATTTGAAAATAAATATTTGAACTCGGAAAATGAGTTTCATCGATTTTGAATTCGACAACCGAGATTCATTTTTCAACCAATCGATTCGAGTAGTTTGAGTATACATTGTGCTCGATGTACAGATTCACCCAGACTTTACCAGTAGGGCGAAAGTCAACCAGGCGGGGTAAATGGAGGTATGTAGAGTTAAGAATAATTTCAATCAAGTAAGAAGTTAAAGCCTGTGATATTTATTTAATGTTGTTCTCAAATATTTCGAATTTTTGACAAAAAATCCTATCTCTTTCTGGCCCTAGGTTGAGGACTTTTAAAAAAAGGTTTTGTAACAAAATATTTTTAGCTGTGCTCATTTGAAAGCCCCATTTAGATTATATGGGGAAACGAAGCACGGCGTGAAAATAATTAACAAATTAAACCGAACAAGTATTTAACATGTAGTAGATTCTAATTAAAATGCAGTGCCTAATGACAAAAAAAATTATATATATTGTCCTCCAAAATCCGGAGATGACTAAATTTTAAAAGAGGATACATGTTTGTCAGTTGGACAACTTCATAGGAATGTGCGTATATATTTGAAGAAAAAATGCATATTTTAGGTTGTACATATGTATAATTGGATTTTAGGCACGAAAGAGAGCTTACGGCTCCCACCAACATTTCGAAATATTCAAGTGCTGGGATTATGTTTCAATCACAGTATAAAAACTTTGATTTTTTTTGATAAATGGATCATGAATACTTGTCATCAATCATTTTTCTCTTCTCACCCCGATTCAGATTCGACTTCTCTCATTCTCATTCTCATTCCCTTCTCGCGTTCAGTCGACTCATTCAATTGGTTGTTCACATGCTCCAGCTGCAAAAAAACACATTATTCATCAAATGCCCTCCAAATTGCATAAACAGTTAGTCTTAATTCCAACCTGAACTCTGAGATCGTTGACGGTCTTCTCCTTGTTGCGAGTGATATTCTCTATCGTTCTCTTCCTAAAGTACGTGCATTGCGAAGAGTGAGCGATTAATTGAAACAATGGCTCTAGTAAAGAAATACTACTAAGAATCTAGGGTTGGCCATTTGACTCTTTCGCAACCGCTCAAAAAGAAAAGAATGAGAGTCGAGTGAACCTCATTCGAAAAACGAGGTACAGTATCAGGAGTCAACTGAATCTCACCTAGGATTCACTTGACTCCTGAGGATTTTTAAAAGCAAGAAATTGATGAACCAAGATACTATTTTCATATATTTTGAGCATTCAGATATTTTTAAAATTCAAATATCATAATTTAAAATGGAAACTCATGAGCTTACAATCTTTGGACAGAATCGCAAGTGCTCACTGTCAGAGTAAAACCGGAATTGTTGTCAAGTACCATTTAAAACTAGCAGATGTGGTAGTAAAACAGTAGAGAAAACTTGAAATTGGGCTGAGAGAGTGATTTGCATAACGACAAATTATTTTTTTATCAGCATAGGTCAAATGGGTTTTTCGCAGACTTCTCGTGCAGAAATGCCTAAAATCGTGCGCAGAAGTGCATATTGCCCAATTTTCAATAAATTTGTCAAAAAAGTGGTCAGAAATGCATGAAACATTCAAACTTTTCCTTTGCCGACATGGTCTCAACGCTTTGCAGAAGTGCCTATCTTCGCTAGCGAGTACCTATTTGACCTATGTTTATCAGAAAATATAAAATATTCTATTGTCAATTATGTACCATTACGACATTCATACACCTTCTCTGTCCCGAGTTATGAGCTCAGGAGTCAAGTGAATCCTAAGATTCACTTGACTCCGAGTCATTTTGACTCCTCACACCGCGCGAGTCAAAATGACTCGGAGTCAAATGATCCAAGGAGTCTATAAAAGAGTCAAATGGCCAACCCTAGTAGAATACTACAAGGAAAATGAGTAGGGATCCACTAGGTTTCCACAAAGATCCCACTAAGAAACAGCTAGGGAAATGCACAAAGACGCAAACACACATACTGGCAAACAAGCGATTGTTTATTTGCGTCTTTGTGCATTTTCCTAGTTGTTTCCTACTCATTTTTACTAGTAGGATTCTACAATAGAATCCTAGTAGGATATGTGAACCAGAGGAGTCAATCAGTCGATACATGGTCCTCCCCTATTTACCTCGTCTCCTCCAACATAGCAGCCAGTTTCTCTTCATATTCAGTCTCCATTCTACGAGAAACCGTCGTCATCTCCACTTGACGCTTCTTCGTCTCTTCCTCCAGTTGCTGAACATACACATTTTAATGAGATGGCATACGCTAATCCCTTCACCATCCTGAGATTGCGAGTCTGGAAGCGGAGATCCTCAAGAGCAGCGTCAAGCTTGCCCTGTAATTAAATCGATAATTCATCAATCTCGATACACCACTCCTCACCTGGAGTCCCGTGCGGAGAAGAGTCTCGTCCTCAAGGTTCTTCTTGAGTGATTCGACCTGAGCCTTCAGCTTTCTAATCTCAATCTCGAGTTCGGCATTTCTCTTCGTGAGATAGTCGTTCTCCTTTCTCAGCTTGTTCTTCTCCGCATTCGAATCGTCCAGAGCAGACTACAATCAATTTAAGTGTGCGGAGATTCAGTGTAGGTGTAAAAATAGAGGCATGTTAATGAGCACTCCCGCCACTCCACTTCATACTAATTGCCCTCACCTGTGCCTTTCTCTCATTGTTGATGGCAGTCTTGAGATCGTGCTCGTATCGATCAGACTTCTTCTTGATCTCAGCATAATCAGCGAGTGCCTTCAATTATCGATTCATTCCCTTCACTCACTCACTCACTCTCTCTCTCTCTCTCTCCCTCACCGTATCTCTCTCCACCTGCAGCTTGGCAATCTCACCAGTGCGAAGTTCGAGTGCATCACGGAGACGAGACTGAATACAACCATAGGTCAAAAGTGTGCGTTGGGGAAAGTCGGAAATGTGAGTTGGATATTTCAAGTATGAGCATGAAAACCTGAAAATGTGGGTTGGTTTTTCAATTTTTTTCCTCAAAATCCAAAAAAAGTGGGTAGCATTTTACAAAAATTAGCCTTGAAAATGCCAAAATGTGGGTAGGCTTCGTCGTTTTTAACGTACCTGTTGACATATGAATACAACAATTGAGAAATCAAAGGGGCGAAAAATAGTAATCCACCAATTCAGTAAGAATATCAATACATTCAACCGAAGTAATGCATGGCATATTCCCAGAAAATGCATAATATATTCAAGTGATACATACCATCTCGACTTCATATCTATCCTGCAGACTTCCCTTCTCCTTCTTCTGAATCACTTCCGTGTCTCTGATTGACACCGTCAGTCTCTCATTCTCCTTTTCCAGTTGACGGACACGCTCAAATCGAAGGAAGTGAAGAGTCGATCAATAAAATGGCACTGCCGTACCTCGATGTACTCTGCGAGACGCGTGTTCAGACTCTGAAGTCGATCCTTCTCGTGAGTTCGCTGCTCGTACATCGAGTTGCTGCTGCTGAAACGACAATATTCAAGTTTGGTAAACTGCAAATTCAAAAATGATCCATCCGTCCATCAGATAATCCAAGCCTCGATGAATCAGATCGACTCTAGAGAGTTAGGTGACCTTCCACTTCTCTGGGTCGAATCAACCTTTCTAAAGGGCCCTTCTTAGTTCTCTTTCCGGCGCACACTCGGTTTGTCGATAGATGAGAGCCATGTGAGAGACTATAGACGACGAGAGGGATACAATTCAAACTGTTTACAGTTCTCTCTCTCTCTCTCTCTCTCTCTTTCCACCCTCCCGCCCTCACTCTTCCCTTACTCTCTAATCCCGATCATGTAATCCATGACACAACACTATTTTGCCATCGATTTATAGTTGGATGGAGCAACATTCCTCCCTGACGCAATGACTCTTCTAGCACATTCAGAGACGAAGAGATATAAAGAAGAGAAAGAAAGAGAAAGAGAAAAAGAAAGAGCGAGCGAACGAAGAGAAAATAAGAGAAGTTGCGTGGAGCGATAGAATGAGAAATACACAGGTGACTCAGGCAAAGATTTCCCCTCTTCCATTTCAACCCCCCCCCCCTCCATCACTACAATTCATACGGGGATGGAAAAAAAACGTCTACCATCTAACCACCAATCAATTCCTTCTCGGGTAGACAACACTCCCTTTCACTCTTCAAAACATCTGGAGACCAATAAAGCCAGCGCATTTGGACGGGGCTGAAGGGGGAATCGCATAAAAACAGTGCGAAAGAGAGGAAAGATTGGGGGGGAATTGAGAGGAGAGAGCTCGTTGATGAAAATGAGAGGTCGGAAATGAGAGAGTGAGCATAGAGAAAGGGAGAGATTGCAGAACGACGTGTATCTCCTTTTCTCCCTCTCTATCTCTGCCCCCCTCCAGCCTATCGACTACCCCCTCCATCGTGTCTTCTGCTTCAGAATCACCCAGACGGCGTCCAATCTTGTTTACTTGACGGATAGTATTTCCTTCTTTGACTCTGACTCATTTTAATTTCAATGTTTGCCATAAAAAAGGGAAAAATTCAAGATAACAAATACTTTAGTTGAAATAGACATACGTGGAATCGTTGAGAGCACTGTCGTCGGAAACATTGATGACACGGGCGGAGGCCCTCTGTTTGCGAGTAGACATGTTGACTACCTGAGACAGAGATGAATTACCCCTAGGGAATCCAACTGAGAACGCGCGCCAAAGAGAAACAATGGCAGGCATCGATCTGGGAAACGATGTAAACAACAAACGCGCAGAGTCCTAGAAGAGTAACTATGACGATTGGCGCCATTTTTTCGAAAGTGTTTCATCATGAGTGAGAGGGAAGGAAAAAGAGGGGAGTGAGAGGGTCGAAACGAAAAGAAGGCGTGTGTTGTGTACAAGTAACAGCAGGGAACGTTGGAGGAGGGGAGAGTCAGAGAAGAGGAAAGAAGGGGGCGGGGGAATGGCCACGAGAGGATAGAATGTGAAGAGCGGGCAAATCGGGAGATGCGATATGCAATGTACTGTTGTTCGTTCATCCGTGTGGTCTAAACGGAAAAAGACAAGGTCGAAAGCAGAAAAAGAGAGTTGAAACAACTCCAATTCGTGCAGATCTCTCGCGCGACAGTGAATTATGAGCTGACTCAGAAAGTATTGGTGCCATTTCAACAGCAGAAAGAAGAGACCAGTCAACACACTCTCCGTTTAAAATTCTGAGAGATAAGAGTATGAAAGGAAATTTGAGACGTTGCGAGACACTTGCAAGTGACGACAGAGACTCGTCGTGCATTGGATACGCGCGTGATGCTCTATGAAGTTCAATATCAGACAAAATAAGTTAAAATTAGAGATGAAAATGAAGTTCACAAACAGTAAACAGATACAAGTTTAGAGCTATTTTCGAGGATTTCATTCAGCAGATGTCTCCAGTACTGATGAAGGGCAGTGATGAGGGTAGTATGTACACATTCGGATAATGACTTAGTCACAAATTAATTAGCAATTACGAAGTTAATGAGCTCTCCGAAAACAAGTCAACTTTGCCGCCACTTTAAATTAGAAAAGTTCACTATTGTCACCAATAAATGTGAATGTTCACCGAAATCTACACCAAGCTAATCGACGGCTAGTTATTTCCCGGCTCGTGTCTTTTTTTGAATTCAATATTTATTGATTTTTTAGCCTTGATTTTTGGTGATATTTCGTAAATGTTGTCGCATATGTTACGGCGCTTACCTCACTTTGTATCTGACAGGTGTTCTTCTATCTATTCTTTCTGGCGCGACTGCATTTCCACCTAAATGTTGTCCTATTTTATGCCTCTTATTGCTCAACGATTTTTATAGTAAGTGAAATGACGGAACACGAGGTCGATGACGTGGAGGAGAAGACGGCAGTGGACAAGTACAATCGCGGTGCTGCCGATCTTGACAAGGTATTTTTTCCTTCATCTCTTGGCGCTTTTATAATTGCAATATTCCACTTTTATAGGATCTTGTAAGTTATTCACAATCCGTTTAAATACACTTTGTACGGTCAGGTGAACACTTTCGACGATGGAGGAGACGATATTCGAGGAATGGGAGCTAATCTCAAACTGGAGGAGGCTGCCCCGAAACAGAAGATTGTCACTGTGAAGCCAGAGGATCTCAAGATGATCATGGACGAGTTTGAGCTCCCCCAGGCTAGTGTTTTACATCCCTGGGTCGATATATACGTGAGGAATGACAAAGCCTACCCACATTTTGGCATTTCCAATTTTTGAAAGCCCTACCCATATTTTTGGATTTTGAGAGAAAAATTGAACACCCAACCAACATTTTGATATTTTAATGGCTAATTTTGAGCAACCCTACCCACATTCTCAACTCTTCCTGCGCATCTTGTCGACCTATATTTACATCATTAATTGATTTTGTTATAGTTTTGCTTGTTTGTGGTTGATCGATTTGTAATCGGTTCTTGTGTTGCCGAAGTATACGATTAGTGCAGCTAATTTATCCGATTTTTGGGTATCTTGATCCAATTAGACTAGCACTGGCCAGAGACCACGGGTAAAATGCAATGCATGCAAACATAGGTCGACAAGGCGGGTAGGAATCGGAAATGTTGGTAGGCTTTTCCAAAATTGGCCATGAAAATGTCAAATATGGGTAGATTTTTTTGAAAATTTCTTTCACATATCGATTATTTCACTTCGTCGTTAATTTCCTAACAATTTGTCAGCAGATTTAAAAATAAATGTCGTGTAGGATAAACAAAAACTATATTTAAAAAATACAGAAAACATTGTTCCCTAGACACGTGACAAAAACATGCAAAACAAATCGACAACAAATATTTTATGACAAATATAACAAGTTTTACTGACTTAGGCACAGAGGCACAGCGTTGGTCCGAAGTGCCCCACTATTTTCCCTTTTCTTCGTTTTGTTGTTGATTAAAACAATTGTTATGGTTGTTTAAATTTATTCTATTACAGATTCTCTTCAAAACGCAATTGATCTATTTAAATTTATTTCAAAATTTTGCAAAAATTATTTCTTTTTAATTTTAATACTGCTAGAAATTAAACAGGCAGGAAATTATGGTGTGACTGGTACAGTAAGTTGCGTGAGTATGACAGACAATATCTGACAGGATCGAAATTGGTCCGTACTATCGAAATTATGCCTATGCTAAAAAGTTGCCCTATGAGTAAATTTTATGCGTAGAGTCCGAAAATCGACCTGAAAATGGATTCCGTTCAAACCCGGCTAGCTCATCTGCGCAAAAAAATATGTTGCTTCAAAAAATAAAAATGATCACCCTGAAAAAATTTTTTGAAACTTTTCTGAGAAATTTTATTTCATTTTCGGAATCGCCGTGAAAAACTGCTCCAGTGTCCAATTGGACGGAGCGTGATATTTTCGGGATCTTGGTCGCGTGAAGCAAAATGTATCCTTGATTTCGGTGTTTTTCGAACATATTTCGATATATTTCTTTTCTTACACACCGCACAAGTTCCGATTCTTGCTATTTTTTATTAATTCATGGTCCTACAGCTACTCAAGAGATATCAAGTTGGAGCAACAATTAACAATTAAAATTTAAAATTATTATTAAATCCTTTTTTTTAATTATTAAATCCATGAACCATCATGGTCCAAAATCTTGAAAACATTTTCTCTTCCGCCTCCATTCCTACTCGATATTCAAGACATTACTGGCGAACACATTGGTGAACTCTAATTCAAGTTCAAGCGTTTCATGTTTTGGACCTGAGGATTAAAACATTTTTTCTTCAAAATTGTTGCTCCATCTTGATATCTCTTGAGTAGCTCTAGGACCTTGAATTAACAGCAAAATGGCAAGAATCGGAACTTGTCCGGTGTGTACGACAAGAAAATATAGAAAACTGTTCGAAAAGTAACTCTGTATCCGATTTCCGCCCCATTTCTTTGACCTCTTCTGTTTGCAAAGTCTTTGAGAAGATTCTTATTAAAAATCACGACTTTCCTCGACCAGAATATTCTTTTCGACCCTCATCAAACAGGGTTTAGATCCTCTAGACCCACTTTCACTAATCTGGCCGCCAATATTGTGTCACCTCTACATTTTTCGAATATATCTTTGTTCAAACTTAGCGAATCTTTCTAATTTTTTGAGAGTGATTGGGATTTATGATTGCCGATGATACTGTATAGTGGAGGTCGGCCAAATATAATCGTGCGACCACTTGCTGCATACTCCTTTACTTGCTGCAAATTCGAATTTTCAGTTTTCTCTTTGGCTAAATTCAGAATTGCTGGCTATATCTGAATAGGTACGCTGGTCAAATAGAGGAACATTAGTGCTTCTCAATCCATCACTTGGATAGGGTCTCAACTGCCTCTCCAGTCGAGCTGCATGTGCTGCAAATGGTACACTTCTGAAAAAGTTTTCGAGTATAATTCTCTTCCTGATGGAGGAATCAAGCTCAGACGTGGCGATTATTATTGGCTGGTGAGTAGTCATACACAGTGCTAATATGGACGGGATCCGCCTCTCTTTGGAACTTGCAGCAAGATGATGTCACTTTTGCGGCTAGTGTTGTTGTCATGCAGCACACTTGCTGCATACTTTTTTCTTAGGCGTAAAATGATCAGCGAATGTTATTGGATGCCTAAATAATATTTCTGCAATTTAATAGAGTGATAGGACCATTGCGAAGAAAGTTATGTGCCATCACACCTGAAAGAAAGTTGCACTTTTCGCTATTTTTTGTTCAAAAGTGCTGTTTTGAACAGGTTTTTCCCAGATTCCAACTATTACAGCGGGCCAGAAAAGTACTCCAAAATTATAATACTTGATTTATGAGAAGTATATGTATCATAGAATCATCACTTTTAATTTTACGCCTAAGAAAAAAGTATGCAGCAAGTGTGCTGCATGACAAAAACACTAGCTGCAAAAGTGACGTCAACTTGCTGCAAGTTCTAAAGAGAGGCGGATCCCGTGCATACTAGCACAGTGCATGACTACTCACTAGCCAATAATAATCGCCACGTCTGAGCTTGATTCCTCCATCAGGAAGAGAATTATACTCAAAAACTTTTTTCAGAACCATTTGCAGCACATGCAGCTCGACTGGAGAGGCAGTTGAGACCCTATCCAAGTAGTGGATTGAGAAGCCCTAATGTTCCTCTATTTGAATAGCGTGCCTATTCAGATATAGCCATCCATTCGGAATTTAGCCAAAGATAAAACTGAAAATTCGAATTTGCAGCATGTAAACGAGTATGCAGCAAGTGTTCGCACGATTATATTTGACCGACCTCCACTATAAGAAATCATCGGCAATCATAAATCCCAATCACTCTCAGAAAAAATTAGAAAGATTCGATAAGGTTGAATAAAGATATATTCGAAAAATGTAGAGGTGACACAATATTGGCGGCTACTGTATCTATCCAATTTCACCCAATCCGTTTTCATTGATGATTCATTCTCGCCTTCCACAATAGTTAGATCCGGTGTGCCACAGGGCTCATGCTTAGGCCTACTCTTTTTTTATCATATTTATTACGGATATTTCATCGCAATTCCCGACATCTATTCGTTATTCCGTTTATGCTGACGATTTAAAGCTTTATGCGGAAGCTCCTCCCTATTCTGATAACTTACAATGTGCCCTCGATGTTATCTCTACCTGGTCAGTACAATGGAATCTCGGCTTATCCGAGACAAAATGTTCAATTATGCACTTTGGCCTCCACAATCCTTGTAGACAATTTCATATCAATAATGTGCCCCTTACGCCCAAAAAAACTGTTAAAGACGTAGGAGTCGTTTTCACTCCTTCTCTTTGTTTTCCCGATCATTTTAAAGGGACAGTAAACACACACATTCTTGTTCATTTGATCCACTTTCCAAGAGCGACGTAAGGATAGAGATAGTGTGCGCCCTTTCGAATATCAGCTCAAGTGGATTCAACGGTGCCTTTACTGTCCTTTTAAAGAAATTATTAAGAAATCAAATTCTAAAATGCACTTCCTTTTCGTTTTCCGTAGTAATTGTATCGATGTTTATGTGAAATCGTTCACAACCTTCATTCTTCCTATTCTTGAGACCTGTTCTATTATCTGGAACCCCATTAACTCCGTTGAAATTACCAAAAATGTTGAAAGTGTCCAGCGCGACTTCACTAGGAAGCTATTTCCGTTGTTCTTTGCCTCATGTAAACTACCGTAATCGCTTACATTCTCTAAATCTAACAACTTTAGCCGTAGATTTGTTATCGATATTGTCTTTCTCCATTCCATTCTTCATAGGAATTATAAGCTTGATGACTCTCCCTCCTCACTCGTTCTCCTCTTACTAGATTTGTCCGTAATTCTCATCATTTCCGTATCTCTACCTTTCTTCCCTCCCAATTCCCACACCACCCTTTCCTCTAGAACCATATCCATATGGAATTCCCTCTCCTCCCCCCTCGGTTGATTTATCCCGAGATTCCTTTCGTAGATATATCCGTTCCCAACCCATTTTTTCCCTCAATCAGTTATTAAGAATTGGCTCTGACCCTTCTTCCCCATACCATTGCTACCATGCATAAAACCGATTCGACTACGTCGACGGACATCCGTTTCTTTCCCCCATTCACACTTATTTTTTTTGTATTCGGTACTCTGGCGGAATAAACAATGAATGAATGAAAAAACGGAAATCCAGGCATATTTTGCTTCACGCGACTAAGATCCTAAAAATATCACGCTCCGTCCAATTGGATACTGGAGCACTTTTCTCACGGAGATTCCGAAAATGAAATAAAATTTATTAGAAAATTTTAAATTTCTCCATATTTTCACCATTTGTGACCATTTTTATGTGTTGACGCAAAATATCTTTTTAAATAGATGAGCTAGCGACAAGTTGCCAACACAAAAAAAATCTCCCCATGTCCTCAGCTTTCAGAAAATATAGCTTTAAAATCTAATTTAAATTTAAAATCTAATTTTTTTCAATTTTTTGAAAAAATATCTCAGCCGGGTTTGAAAGGAGTTCATTTTAAAGTTACCGGGAATCCACGGAATAATTTTGAATTCGCGGTATTCCCTGATGATCAATGACGAGCGTCGCGTGTCGCGTCGCGGTCTTTTTTGAAAGCTCTTTTTCTCATTCGATGTTTTCGTTACATAAATTCTAATAAGACAATAAATTTCAATAAATAATGAGGCATTGAAGTATGCAAAAAAAGAGCGCCATAAGACAACATGATGAAATATTCACATTTGAATTTGCGCGAACTTTCCTGATGATCAGTGCTCTATTTTCGGACATTTGGAGCTGTGTCACGGCCTAATTATCGATTTTTGACATTTTTTGCTTCGACAGCCTTTCTTTTAAGGCAATTGTCTATTCGATTCCGTCGTAAGATCAGACACCAAAAATGTGGATTCCCGGTAACTTCTCCTGTTTTAAAACGCACGGTGAGCGCACGATTTTTCAGTTTGCGATAGCACGCACGTTCGCAGAACGTGCGTGGTGTACTTCGGTAAGAAACATCGTCAATTGTGCATCGGGCGCACAAGAGGCACGCGTGCGCTCGACTAGTGCCCCCAGTACAAACGACGAAATTTCTTACAGAATTCAGGAAATTTCTTACAGAAAGTATGCGCAACGCACATTGTGTGCACGTGAAACGCACCTTGTGCACATCATGCATGCACGCACCACGCATCTGCGGTGCCCGGGGGTTTCACGGGCGCATCTCGTGCGCTCACCGTGCGTTTTAAAACAGGAGTTTAAGATCGATTACGGACTCTACGCATGAAGTTTACTCTTAGGGCAACTTTTCAGCATAGGCATATTTTCGCTAGTAGACAGAATCTCAATCCTGTCAGAAAGTGTCTGATAAAAAATCAAAATCCGAAAATGTGGGTAGGCTTAGTCGTTTTTTTGGAACGTACTTGTCGACATATGAATGCCAACACTAACATCGTGAATTGCATAATGATGATTGTTTATTGCAGGTTCGAGTCGAGGCTGCCCTTATCACTAACGACGGAGACGTGAAGGCAACTATTCGTAGTCTCATGGGATTCTGATTTATCGATCGTTGATCTCTTTTTTCGTAAGTGCGCGTTGTCTGTTGCTGAATAGCTATAAAATATTGTTTATGTGATGCAAAATTGATTTTCAACGTGAAATGGGCGATCGAGTCATTGAGAATCGACGAAATTCGAAGTTGTCAGTAGGCGATGGCACTTGCAGAGTTCGTAACAGTGTTTCTTGGACCTGTAATGGGAGTAGAATTCATCATGAAATGAACTTTTCATTAGATCAAATTACTTTTTCTACCGTAGTTTCAGACGACAATGGGTCGTCAGAAGCGAATTCGCTCTCTTGTCTAGCTAGATCTAGATGGCGTAAGTAGGGATGGTCGTTGAGAGTATCCGTTGAGTTGCTGAAACTATCATTGGTTTCCTTTGATTTCTCACTGACTCACCGGAAGTTGTCGTACAGCTGCTGCAGTATACTACTAGTAACGATTTCACTCGTGTGACCATCGATCATTTTAAGAATGAGGAACATATCGGGATTGAGATATTCCTTTGTGAAATCGTCCAGTACTGCCTTCTCCTCGGGCCGACATGTAATGAATCTCAATGAGATTCGGTCTCGGAACGATTTGACGGAGTACGGTACCTCTTGACGAATCGTTGTCGTCTAGATGGCATCTTCATGGTGATGAAGTGAGTGAGTGAATCGATAAGTGTGAGAAGACCTGAGTAGGTCGACAATCGATTGTTATGCACAATTACAATTGCCCCACCAACGAAGATGATCCACCAGTAGAGAAATAGGAAGACTTTCTCGTTGAACATGTTTACAATGAGAACACATTGAATGGAGTATCTGAAAAGAAATAAGTAGATCGGGATTACGGTACCATCTCACCTTTGTACATTTCCCATAGTTCGCACCTCGAAGTCGCACATTGCTATGCGGGGGAAATTGCCTGAAACCGAATAGATACCTCTAGTGCTGATGTGAATGAATTGATAAGATCAGATCATCTCTTAATGCGATATTTATTTGAATATCAAATACAAAGAGTGTTACGTTCTGAAAATGTTCCTATTTGCTCAGTGCGCGTGGAGCATAGCTAAATACTTTGCTAGAAGAAAGAAATGAGCTGGAAAGCAGTGCTACTTCAGCTGTATTAAGGCGAAGTAGTGTTGTTCTCTAGCTACTTCCTAGCTGTTTTTGCTGTCGTAGTTATGCCTTCCGCCAGAAGTAGAACTATGTTCCACGCTCACTGGGTGACCTACCCGAATCCTCCCAGTTGTGTCCGTTGATTAGATCCATGAGAAGAGAGCCGCCCCAGAAGATATCGGGCTGTTTGAGGAATTTGTTCATCGATGTGAATTGGACGAACGAATTGAGACAGTAGATGAGTTTCGCTACGAGATACACACTGAAAGATGGAGATAGGAATATCCAGAGATATGAGAGATATTGGAAGCAGTCATACAGAGATCGTGAAGATCGCCAACAAGGATTCACCATGAGCTTAGTCATGCAAAAAAGTGATATTTATAATTCCATAGACTGATAATTGCACAATCTGTATCCGATTTTAGAGTTCGAAATGCGTTGGAAGGGTGGATAACTAACTTGCTGAGATAAGTTCCATCTAATTCTCCCAGTCTCGCATATCTCCCCATTCTACTCGCTCCCTGAGTCCGCAACTTTCTCATCTTATTGCTGTTCTCAAGCAAATTGCACACATTGAGAGCGGCCGAGTGCAATTTCTGCTCATCCTGAACGGAAGATGTCCCACCGTAAACCAATCGGTCAAAGCTCCAGAAGGGGGGGGGGGGGATACAGTGTATGAAGGAATATATCACGATTTTGTACATCCTCACACTCCTCACCCCTTTCTGGAGGTTTTAGTAGATCATTGAAAGGTAGATCAAAGACGTACATTATCTTCCTCTGCCTTGACTACAGCATGAATCATCCCAGCCAGATTAAGTCCACTCGTCTTCGATAAAACTGCCCAGATCTTAGCGGGAAAATGGAATAGGCCAGCTTCCATTATCATGATGAATGGAACCCATTGGTAGTAGATTAATTGAGCTGAGATTCTAAAGAAGAAGTTCAAAATTGGACGAATCGGAAGGAAAATTGAAAAAGAATTGTTCAGTTTCGCCTAGTTTCAGATGCTGATTAGCAGCTTTCTCTGGAGGATTTCGCTTTTTTGATCTTTTCTCTTCTCACTTCAACCCTCTTTTCAGTCATATTACTCGATCTGATATCGTCTGACCTCTCCTCCACTTCACTGGGTACTTCACTCCCAGGTTGCACCCAATACGTGTTGTAGACGAAGCAATAATTTTCAGCATACTGCTCCCATGCACGGGAGAACTGAAGAGATGGAGGGATGAATAGAGGAGATCAATCACATTATACCCCCCCCTCAATCAATCAAACTTCCAGATTGGGAGGGGACCGAGAGAGTACGTAAAGAAAAAAGGGATATGCGTACATACATCCATTTATTTGCCCTCACTATCACCGGTGCGGTATACCCCTTTCTGGAGCTTTGTGATCATGTGTGATAACACACAAATTCAATTGTACTTGAGCTATTGAGATTGACAGATTCAATTCAATTGCCGATTCAGAGAATCAACTAGCGGGGTTGTATTGAGGTTAAGTGCACTACGCTCTATGCGTACACTACGCGCTATGCGTACACTAAGCTCTATGCATAGTTCTGGGTGCGGGTTCGGTCCAGGGGGAGCTCGATAGGTGGCTCCAGGTACGGTCCAGGGGGCGCCCTGTAGCCGGCTCCAGGTTCGGTCCAGGGGGAGCTCGGAAGCCGGCTCCGGGTTACATTAAAGCTCGCAGTATGCTAGGGAATGTTAATCGCTACCAAGAGTACTGGCTTATTCCGGTGGAAAAGGCTCGTGAGGCAGAGAGCGATCGAAAAAAGTTGCCACTACGCCACTTCGTGGCTCCGTGGCAACTTTTATCGATCGCTCTCTGCCTCACGAGCCTTTTACAACGGAAACGCAGGATACAGTGCGTTCAGAACTTTTAGAACACTTTAAGAGATGTTTCCTGTGATTCCCTACGCCCTCTGAATCTTTTTGGAACTTTTCAAAATTTTCGATTTTCACGTTAAAACGCGTTAGAACACGTTCAGACACATTTTGAACATCGCAAAACACTTTTCTTGCGAACCACTACGCTCTCTGAATCATTTGGGAACTTTTGAAATTTTCGATTTTTCACGTTAAAACGCGTTAGAACACGTTCAGACACGTTTCCGATATCGCAAAACACTTTTGCAGTGATCTCCTACGCTTTCTGAATCATTTTGGAACTTTTCGAATTTTTCACGTTAAAACGCGTTAGAACACGTTCGGACACGTTTCCGACATCGCAAAATACCTTTGTAGTGATCCCCTACGCTTTCTGAATCATTTTTGGAACTTATCGAATTTTTCGATTTTCACGTTAAAACTCAGCAAAACAGGTGAAAACGTGTTTCACGGAACTCAAAAACGTGTTAAAACGGTTTCTGACACTCGCGGCAAAAGGTTTGCCCGCGGCGGGGGTCGAACCTGCGTCGGTCGGATTGCTAGTCCAGCGTGTAACCCACTTGGCCATGGATTTGGTGATTTAAATTTTGTAAAATTTTAAAGCAATTCTGGTCTATTATCATATGCAAAAGGTTCTGAGAAGATAGCGTGATTTTGAAGCGATTATAGCGAAAAGACAACAATTTTGCGAACGGAAGGAATCACAAAAAAACAGACAGACAGACAGACAGACGTTAGCATTTTCTAATATATAGTAATCATGGAAAATGTGTCCTTTACCTGGGCTGGAACCCAACACTGTAGAGGCTCTCCCACATATTGTTTAGCTGTTATTGTCACAGCCATGACGATGATAACCACAGGAGTGTAGTAGTAATTGAGACGATCCATACCCGCATCATCGTATCTCAAAAGCTCAATTTGATGAAAATTTCAGAGTCAAAGAAGACTGCAAATGGATAAATACTCTCTCCAGTCTACTCAATGAAATATTTAATATATCTAATATAGATACATTGAAATTTTTTTAAATTGAAAATAAATAAAACGATAAATCTGACCTTGGATTGATCAATTTCAATGGGTCACCGAGGAAGTTCATCAGAGAGCACTGTTAGACTATGGGGTCACATCTCCCCCAGTTTCCTTTCAGACAACAAACAGATAAGTATCACTCATCCTCTTCACATTTATGGAGAGATTTACGAACAATTGATGGTTGTTTCAACACTGGACAATTTTTGTGATTGTGTCTAGAGAATTTCGAGAAAAAATTCCGTCGAAGCATATCTACAGTCGCGGTCAAAAGTTTTCGGACGCTTTTTCTTTACAATACAACTTTTGAAACCGAAGAGGCTTTTATATGACATGGTGGGTACTTATGTGAAATCCATTGGAGATTACGATACAACTATTGGGGTATTACGAAATCTTTCAGTTATTGCGTAGTAATGACGCAATCAATGCATACTTTTTTGAATGGGCATTATTCTTACATGGATTTTTTCATGCTCCCCAAACTTTTAGGGTGTTAAGACATTCCCACGGTCTACCCATAATATTTTTTTCAAGTTGCTGCGGTGCCGCTACTTGGCTGCAGCCAAGCTGCAATTTCGAGGTCGGAAATTCATATCTCGCCTTGTAGACATCCCACGGACCCGATCAAAGCATCAAAATGATCGCCATCATGACTGCCGATGATCCTGAGAATATGGTCGCGGTAGGCCACCATTTGCCCTCAGGGCACGAGAAAGTCACTTTTTCGCATATTTGTGGTCTTGCCGAGGGCCCCCCCTATAGGACGTGCTCGGGAGATCTGGTTTGCACGTGGATTCGGTAGAGAATCTATGGGAGAACCGGTTGCTAGAGGCAATAAGCATTTCGATTGGGTTCCCGCCCGCGGCGATAAATTTCCGGAAGGACACTGGTTTGGCCACGCCCATTTTCTGCCCGTTGGCAACGATCAGACTTTTGAGCGTATCTCAGCACTGAGCGAACGGACAACGCTGGCAGACCCATCAATGGAATCAGCGTGGCCGGCTCTAAAATCTCATTCACAAATTACATCAGCACTATGTAATATTGCATCATACTTAGGCAATATTTTACAGAATGATAAAATATTGCATATTAATGACGTAATTTGTGCTCTAGAATGGTGTACTCTTTTACAAAGAGTTAGACCTTAGAAGCCCTTTGATCTACCACTCGGGTTGTCAGGCAATTTCGAGGGTTCTTTCTCTCTTTCTTTTCTCTTTCACTATGGACAGGGGGATGGTACGGAAGGGAAGGGGAGAGGGAGGAACGAAACCCCGCCCACTCCCAATCGTTTCTTCTTCACTTGAGAATTTAACCCCGACCAGAACGACGGCGCTGTCGTGTTCATCGTTCCCCGGTTCTCTCTTGTCACTTGAGTCTGTTTCACTCGGTTGGACGGCGGCGCTGTCGCGTCCTCTGTCAGTGTAACCTCTAGTCACTTTGGCCTTTCCCCCTTGCTTGGACGACGGCGCTGTCGTGTCATTTTGCTCGGGCTCTCTTGTCATCTACATTGTTGAATAAGGCCAGAGGACGGCGCTGTCGTATCTGAGCCTTCAACGAATCGTTTCACACTACTTCACTTCGTTTTCCACCCTGTGTAGAGCTCTGCTCTCCTGTTGCAAAGAGTTAATAAACTCTGTTCGTTGTTTTTCTCCGTGTTCTTGCAATTAGCACTCGAGGGAAGAGGGCACAAGGGGATCTGGGGACTTCTGGGAATTGCGGGCTCTATTCATTTCGCGGTTTCTTGTGTTTTCCTCGTCTCCTCCTTCTTGCCTTCAGTCGGAAATTGTATAAATGGTGTAAAGATCACATTTATTTGATTGGCATTTTTTCCACCCTTATCCTTTGACTTACAGCTAAGAAAAGGCAAAAAATAGGAACATTGCATAAGTATGATGCAATATTACATAGTGATGATGTAATTTGTGAATGAGATTTTAGAGCCGGCCACGCTGATTCCATTGATGGGCCTGCCAGCATTGTCCGTTCGCTCAGTGCTGAGATACGCTCAAAAGTCTGATCGTTGCCAACGGGCAGAAAATGGGCGTGGCCAAACCAGTGTCCTTCCGGAAATTTATCGCCGCGGGCGGGAACCCAATCGAAATGCTTATTGCCTCTAGCAACCGGTTCTCCCATAGATTCTCTACCGAATCCACGTGCAAACCAGATCTCCCGAGCACGTCCTATAGGGGGGCCCTCGGCAAGACCACAAATATGCGAAAAAGTGACTTTCTCGTGCCCTGAGGGCAAATGGTGGCCTACCGCGACCATATTCTCAGGATCATCGGCAGTCATGACGGCGATCATTTTGATGCTTTGATCGGGTCTGTGGGATGTCTACAAGGCGAGATATGAATTTCCGACCTCGAAATTGCAGCTTGGCTGCAGCCAAGTAGCGGCACCGCAGCAACTTGAAAAAAAATATTATGGGTAGACCGTGGGAATGTCTTAACACCCTGAAAGTTTGGGGAGCATGAAAAAATCCATGTAAGAATAATGCCCATTCAAAAAAGTATGCATTGATTGCGTCATTACTACGCAATAACTGAAAGATTTCGTAATACCCCAATAGTTGTATCGTAATCTCCAATGGATTTCACATAAGAGCCCACCATGTCATATCAAAGCCTCTTCTGTTTCAAAAGTTGTATTGTAAAGAAAAAGCGCCCGAAAACTTTTGACCGCGACTGTACATTCGAAAAGAATGTCCAAAAGAGATAAAAATGTAACATATCAAGGGCAACAATAATTGTTAAAATATTTGAAAAAATAAGTCAATATTTTCTAAAGTACTGTATAATTTTCGAGTACATCAGTTCTATAATTCCAATTTCCATTTTGTTTTCAATAATTATTTTCTATTTAAGTTCTTTCGCGTGTTTTGCATTATCTTTACTAAATTATTCCTTTATATTTGTGGAGTACAGCGAGTAGCGCACGCCAGTGGTCATCTTAAAGCGCCGCTACTCGTTGAATAGATCCCACATTCCTGTCGATTGCATGCTTTACTTTTGTTCAAATTTCAGTTGCCGAATGGCCCATAAATCGGATGATAGAGGTACTCCGAACACGCAGCTCATGCACAAACAACTGTGAGTTTTAAAATGGTGATGTGATTTGATAACAAAAGCAATTTTCAACGTAATACGAGAAGAAATATGTTGTTCCCTAGCAGTTAGTTCACTCTCAAAGAAAAAACACTAATCATGATATGTCGAGACGGAGAGTTTGAAACTCTAATGTTAGAGAGCGTTCGAAAATGAGAGAGCGCGTCTCTCGATTTCGTGCACTCTCTCGAAAATTAGTGTTTCAAACTCTCCGTCTCGACATGTGGTGTTTCAAACTCTATGAGTTTTTTCTCTGTGAGCACGCTTCACATTTTCGCTTCCAGAGAGTCAGCGAAATGGGCGATTGAAATGAGTATCTTGAGGAAGAAACACGGAGAATCCGAAAAGGAGATTGATGCACTCAAGGTCGGTTACAGTTAATTTAGTTCGTTTTTTAGGTGGTTAGAGTTGACTCGTCAATAACATCCATACGCATAACTACCCATTTCTGAATCTATATGGGAGCATATTTCATTTTAGAAGCGGATTATTGATCTGGAGGGAGATAAATCGTCGACGACAAATGTGTTTGATGTTAGAAGAATGAAGGAAATCGAGGTTCGGCTGTTTATTTGTTGCCCAGTGTGCTGGTTGAACACATTTCTACAATATTGCATATAACTAACATTTATATATAACAGAGATAACAGTGCAAGTTTGCTTATTCCGTTCAATGATAATATCAATTCCTTGGTCAGTCTCCTGCTCCTCCTCCTGTCGATTCAACGTCTCTTATAAAGAAGGTCAAGGATCTGGAAAACATGCTACAGGTGTGTATTCTTATTGCTTCTATAATTATTCAATGAATTTCGTTTGTCAATATAATTTACCAATGCTTTTGATGTTCTACGAACATCTCGTTACTCGGGTTTACGTAGTAGGCCTAGTTATAATTAGTAATACAGTGAACACATGCAACGTTCCACTCCGCAGTCTTAACAATACAATAGACAATGCTTAACAGCTTGGCTTAGAGGGGTGCTGATCAGGGTTACGCACCGGAAAAATCATATTTTGAGTATATTAGGTTTCGTACTTTTTTATGGGTTTGATAGTTTTACCTCACATCTTCTGATAGAACGTATGAGAACGGCACATTGTCGTCACAAAAAAATCAAAGTGCTTCGACCCTGGCTAATTTCATCACGTGAACAAGTCTCAAGCATCTCTTTCGATAAAATGTTGGTATGAGGGATGAAACTCATTATGTGCTGAAATACTCGTCCGGGGCGGTCGGATTTTCGAAAATTGATATCTCCGTTTAAAATTAAGTATTCGCGTAGTAAAAAAAAAAGAAAGATGATCCTCTCTTTGAGGCCAATAAAACTTATGAACACGTCAAAGTGATATTTTAACGGTATTATAGGGAACAAATTGAAAATGTGTTTTTCGATCTTGAAAATCGTCTGTCCTGAAAAATAAATGCACTTTACCAAAATTTCCTTACAGGGAGTGACCTGAACTTACATATCCCGATCTTTTTGATTTTACCATGGTACCATACATGTCTATAGAGTATCTCAAAACCGTTCTCAAAAGCTGCGAAACTCGCCTGGGAAGCGAGATAGCAGTTTTCACGCCTCATAAGAACGAGATAATGCACTGCTTCCAACTACAGCGGTGGCCGAGTGGTCTAAGGCGGTGGGATGGGGAAGGGAGTGAGGTTGTGGGTTCGGTTCCGCTCCACGAAATGTTGTTTTGCTCATTTTTCGTTGCTTGTTTTCTGGATTGTAGAGTCAATCTTGATGTGGGAATGGTTTTTTTCACTTTTTAATTACTCTTTTACATTGCCTGTCCTGGCATGACACTTTTACAATTTGGGGAATAATGAATGACGACACTGATTTTCGTCTTCATTCATTATTCCTATGGTTACCCTTCTCGCGTTGTCCGTCTACTACCTGATGCGTCATCCCATCAGGCGGTCAAATTTCTAGAAAGGGGTCAAAAGTGAAAGAATTTACACAACAAGGAAGACTCTTCACTTTCGCGCATTCTTTCGCCCCAGATTCCATTCTGGAGTTGTGCATTATGTTCGGCCCAACTCGAAATTCTATCGAATGTAAATGATCTGCATTATCTTGTCTATGGTGAGGATGATGATCTGGTATTTTATCCTAGCTGGACCCCCGTCTGATTCCAACCTGTAAATATACCGTATTCCATGCTTGGATCTTCCCATTTCATACCGGGATCCAGCCTCGAAATGCGTCAAGCCTGGACACTTACCTGATTCCAGGCTAGAGATGCACATTATACAGGGATACATTCCGGATTAAAATACCACAGTGAACTCGTATCACTCGATACCAACGACGATGAAAACATCGAATGACTATTCCCTCCCCACCAGTTTTGAATGAAGTTCGTTTTACTTTGTAAACTTACCGATCTTCAGGAAATCGAAAAGTTTGTTGTAATTAGCGAGGAATCAATAATTAGTTCTCACTGGATTTTCCATCGGAGGAAGTGAATCGGTCTTGAACTGGTGGGGAGGGAATAGTCATTCGATGTTTTCATCGTCGTTGGTATCGAGTGATACGAGTTCAATGTGGTATTTTAATCCGGAGTGTATCCCTGTATAATGTGCATCTCTAGCCTGGAATCAGGTAAGTGTCCAGGCTTGACGCATTTCGAGGCTGGATCCCGGTATGAAATGGGAAGATCCAAGCATGGAATACGGTATATTTACAGGTTGGAATCAGACGGGGGTCCAGCTAGGATAAAATACCAGATCATCATCCTCACCATAGACAAGATAATGCAGATCATTTACATTCGATAGAATTTCGAGTTGGGCCGAACATAATGCACAACTCCAGAATGGAATCTGGAGCGAAAGAATGCGCGAAAGTGAAGAGTCTTCCTTGTTGTGTAAATTCTTTCACTTTTGACCCCTTTCTAGAAATTTGTTAGCAAAATTAGATTCCCCATTCAATTCTACACTATATACTTTATTTTAAGCGAATTCGAGCTCTACCCCGGTTTTATTTTATTTTTGGAATGGACGACAACCTACTTTTTCTTGTTTATCAAATTTGTTCTGCGTGAAGCTAGAAGCTCTTGAATAGTTCAATTAAGTTAATAAAAGTAGTATTACAATCATAAAACATTAAAAGTTGATTGGGAGAGACTGCGAAGCGATATTGAATTTATAAAGACAGTATTTCAGAAAACCTGCCTGTGTGTCTGTCCGTGTGTCTGTGTGTCCTTATGTTCACTCAAATAACTCGCGAACTGCCAGACATAGCAACATAGTTCCTTTGCCAACGCGTGTAGCGCAATAAGAGTAGCCTTTTTAATAAAAATTGAAATCGTTTTTAGAAAACGCGTGTGCAGTACTTTACGGTATTTCTAAAAATGCGGCAAAAGGTTTGCCCGCGGCGGGGATCGAACTTGGGATGTTCGGATTTGAAAGCAAATACCTTAGCCACTTAGCCATGAGTTTGGTTTAAATATTTTTATTAAAAAGGTTACTCTTATTGCGCTACATGTGTTGGCAAGGGAACTATGTTGCTATGTCTGGCCCTTCGCGAGGTATTTGAGTGAACATAAGGGCACACAGACACACCGGCAGGTTTTCTGAAATACTGTCTTTATAAATTCAATATCGCTTCACAGCCTCTCCTAATCAACTTTTAATGTGTTATGATTGAAATACTACGTTTCTTAACTGAATTTAACTATTCAAGAGCTTCTAGCTTCACGCAGAACAAATTTGATAAACAAGAAAAAGTAGGTTGTCGTTCATTCCAAAAATAAAATAAAACGGGGGTAAAGCTCGAATTCGCTTAAAATAAAGTATATAGTGTAGAATTGAATGGGGAATCTAATTTTGCTAAGGAAATGTTGGTAGCAAGTGCATTTATTTTTTAGGACAGACGATTTTCGAGATCACGAAACACATTTTCAATTTGTTCCCTATAATACTGTTAAAATATAAGACGGGTTCATCTAATTTTTTAACCATTATTGCTTTGCCATGTCCTTTCATTGTGTAGGAACTGGCTTTTCTACAATTCTCTAAAATCACAGGATATTTCGTGGACTTTGATGTTTGCAATGCGCAATTTATGGCACTTCTTCGAGCTCCTTGCCCCTTATACTTTCCACAGTGAGCTGTTGGTGTTTTACGCAAAAACACAGATGGCCAAGTTTCCACTTTCGCAAAAATGAAATCTCTACTTAACTGTTCCGTGCTTGGATTCGCCATTCTTTAACCGTGAGAAATTGTCTGTGTCCAATCTGCCAATTTTTCACCGTGGAAATTGGTTGTTTCAAATCTGCCAACTTTTCACCGTGGGAATTGGTTGTTTGTCTCTTCTTCAAACGCAGCAAAAGATGGCGTACTCCGCCAGAGTTCGAACCAACGGCTCATGGATTTGTAGCAAACCGCTCTACCGACTGCGCTACAGAAGACAGTGTGGGAGCGGGCCAAGGAGAGACTCAGAACACATTTTCTCTGCCGAATGCTCAGTGAAAGTTAGGCAGGCATGATTCAGGTGCGAGGCAGGCATACCGGCTGGCAAGAGGCAGGCATGAATCAGGTAGAAATAGCTGAATCATGTCTGCCTCTTACCTGAATCATGCCTACCCTCCACCTTCCGCGTTGAGTTTAATCAACATCCAGTAATATGAATAGAAACGATCACACACGTCTTATATCACCTCGACGTGTTCATAAGTTGTATTGGCCTCAAAGAGATGATCATTTTTCTTTTTTTTACTACGCGAATACTTAATTTTAAACGGAGAAATCAATTTTCGAAAATCCGACCGCCCCGGAGGAGTATTTCAGCACATAATGAGTTTCATGCCTCATACCAACATTTTTTTCGAAAGAGTTGCTAAGGGCGTGTCTACACACCAAAATAAGCTCGGAATGAAGCAGTTTGAATTTATCGTAAAACGCCACCTGTGATCTGTCAGAAGACGTGTGTTACGACATTCTCCACCTGAATAGTATCCTAGAAACATTTCAAAGTGGGTGAAATTATGTGTAGTAAGCACGCCATGGCGATTTTTTCTCTCGGTTTTTTTCCGGACCGGAAAATTTTCGGAAAATCGATGACGATTCTAGGATAAATGCTCATTTTGTGATTCCAATTGATTATTCTGAAAGTTTTCTCAATTACTGAAATAATAATCATTTGCAATTGGCTTTGACTCCGATTTTACCGAGAGCTGCGAAAAAAAAATTTCCGGAAAAATGTCGGCCAACCCTGGTGCTGATAAAGATGAGGTTTCGTATAGGTTTCAAACACTTTTTCCATTCCTCGACTAATAGGAAACAATGTATGTTTGCGTGATTTGTTGCACAAGACGGCGGGTCAAGCCCACCGTTTTGCAAATCTCTTTAAAAATCATTCGTCTCAAGTCTTTCACCAATAGAAAGTTTATCAAAATACTTTATTCCTTTAATATTTTTTATGGCGGGGTTTCCTGTTTAAACTTGTTTTGCAATGTGCAAATTATATATATATAATTTTTTTTCTTTTGACCGCGACTGTATATGTATATATATATATATATATATATATATATATATATATATATATATGTATATATATGTACTTTTTGAACCGTACTTTTTGAACACCCTGTAACTCGAACTTGGACTTACTGTATCTGGGTACTCGCAGGGAAAAATAACAACTATAGGAGTTACGCCTACCATTAGCGTTTCAAAATCTCCTTCTCGACATCAGGATTGAGTAATTTCTTTTACAGTGAAGCATATTTATTTCGACATTGGTTATTAAGAGAAGTGATCGGTAAGACTCGACCATATTCGACCCTGCCCGGACACGTTGAGCTAGCAATGGGAACCGGAGGTCCATACTCGAGTAAATGGAGTACCTTCAGCCCACATTACACAAAACACCACTTATTTCTATTTGCCGGCTCCGGTCTAGGAGAAATATGGATTTGAGTGAAAAAAGGTCGAAAAATAAAACATTCTTAATTTGTAAAGATAGTATCTATCTTTCATTTGGGTTATGTTTGGGGTCACCAGTCAATATAAAACCGCTTCTAAGATTGAATTTTGTGTGATTCCTAAATCGCTTTTTTATCTATCAATTTCGATTTTTTGAGAAAAGTTCGCACTTTTTGAAATTTTTGCCAAACATTTCTATATGCACAGTGCACTACAATGCATTACGCATCTAATTCGCCTATAGTGGGGAACTTCCTGGGATTAATTTTTTGGAGAAAATTTTTCAAACTTCTGTACCCTATCGGTAAAAAGCTAGTTTTCAAATTTCTTTTCAGAAATTCGGCTTCTTTAGGAATTTTTGCCAAAGATCACTAACAACACAATGCACATTATGTGTCCAAATCACGAATGTTCGGAATCTTCCTGAGATTAACTTTTCAAATAAAATTTTTCAAATTTTAGTACTAATTTGTCCAAAATTGAGTTTTCTATTGTTTTATTTGTAAATAGATCGTTGCTTACTGATGTCCAATACATCCAAGGAATGGAACAAATAGTGTAATACTCTATTATGAAGAAGTTTACTTTTGATTGCTTTGAAATTGGAGTGCTATTTGAACTCGAAAACATCAAATGCAGTATGCACTACGAAATTTGCATTGAACGCAGTTTATGCCGAAAGATTGGAATAACTTTCATGGCTGAATACTGCGTATCCTTGTTTAACTACACCCACTGAACAAATTTCAAACGGGCCCATTCACTTTTGAAACAATTTTTCTTCTTCAAAAATCCTTGTGCTAGAAAATAAGTTTTGCTGCAAAATAATGCTGGTTGCAACGTTGACAAACTTTAAGGTTTGGTGATATTCGGCCTTACCTCCAAGGTATGAAAAGTCATTGTTATGCGTCATCACATACTCAAGCCTCTCCCCCATACGGATCATCTATATAGGCGCAGAGTCTCAATTGGGTTTGATTTTCGAACCTCTTTGTTACTTGCTCACGGAAACTCTAGCGGAAATTTGCCGCAAGAACATGTACCTCGTGCAAGCTGCGAGGAACACCAGCGCAATTATGTTTGTAGCCGGATATTTGCTTGAACCTTGCCAAATTGAGAAACTAAAATAACTTGCTCACTTATTGTGTGATACTCAGCCCCCGTTCGGGCAATGATCGAGCAATTTGCCGGTGAGTTTTCTGTAGTTATTTTGTACTTGCGCGCGCCTGCGCAAGTTTGCAGCAAGAGTCGAAGAGGGTACTTGCGGGTACTGGGTACTGGGTTGAGGGTACTGGGAAGAGGGTACTTGCGATGGTGTTCCCTGCATATTGCACAAGGTCCTTGCAAATTCGAGCCAGAGTTTCCGTGCTGCAATATTTTTTTCGGATGAATACTGGTTAGGCCAGAGCGTGCGAAAATGAGAGAGCGGATCTCTTGTTTTAGTGTACTCTCTCCACACGTATGGTTTCAAACAATCACTATGGGCATATGAAGATTCAAGCTCCTTTTTTCATTGTGAGTAGTGAACGCATACAAATATTTTTTATGCGACACTTTCAGGCTCTGGTGCGTTTTTTTTAAAAAAATACATGGTGCGTTTTTTTTTGGGAAAACCAGGGATTCCAGATACATGGTGCGTTTCGATTTGTAAAAAATATTTCTGACTAAATATTGAAGTTATGTATGAGTAGGGCGATAATGACTAAACATACTCACGGCAATGTGAGTAAGCCACCCTTTCTGGCCAGTCTATAGCGACGTCTCCATCTTTTTAATTGCGCTCGAAAAATCACGATAGATGAAATATTTGACATAGTAGGTTTGTCCGGTCGAATAGAATTCTCAATCTTCGTTAGTTTTAAAGTACTTTCAGCATAGTTATTATAGAGTTACTCATTTCGTACCATATGAGCCCGTTTGCGTAAGAGTCAGACAATCACCGGTAACAAAAAAGACAGTAATACGTGATTATGAATACTGTTATTGGTTGACTCAGATCGATTGTCAAGTGTGCTGTACTGATCTGAGTCTGGAGGGATTCTTCCATCATATCCGATCTCATGGACATATTTACTACGTTATTTTTTATGTTCTGCTAATTTCACGCAAAGTTTTGTCAGTCAGAAAAAACGAAAAAATTAAGGAAAACTGATGAATCTTTTAGGTTGAAATTGTATTGGTTCTGTGCAGGTCGAGTTGGAGAATATCAAAGTGTGTGAAGAGTCGGTGAAGGCATGGATAGAGCGACTGAGTGAATGAATAGAGTATTGAAGTGAATCAAGAAAAACGCCACTCTAATTTGTTACATTTACTTTTTTTATCTTTATAAAGCATACATGCTTTGCTTGTCTGAATAAGCCGAATTTGTTGTTCATTTTGGAAAAGAGTTTTGTCATTGCTAAATCTTTTGTTTTGTTTTGGTTTGTGATAAAGAAGATCGAATTATTCGTATGTTTTTGTGAGTTAATATCGTTTTGAAACGATGCTGAATATCTGAAGAAATTGATTAGATTCGAAATAAATTTGAGGTTCAGAGTGTTTGTGTGTCTCATAGATGGGCAATATACATTCAGAATTTTATACAGGCTGTTTTTATCCATTGACTCATTTCGTCGTGTGTGTCTTCTTATTAGTTCGACTAGAATTCCAATCGAATTTGCAGGAAGTTGTATCCAATGGTAGGAATGACTCCTCTGGAAGGATCTCGCAAGAGAAAGTTATTTGACGCTGACTGGGTTCGTATTTTTCCTACTTTGTCAGGGATGAATAGATCGATTCAATTCACATCATTCCACTGCCCGGGCATTCTTACAGAAGAGGCCGTTTGCGAGAGAATCAAACAATGTCACAACATAGATCGGACAGGTCAAAATACAAAACCCAGTTAAACACGGTTTCCTAGAGATTTGAAGGTAGCGATCACGGTGGTCAGTATGCCATGTTATGCAAATCGATCTGCGAACTGTTATTCAAATTACAAAATTCGGCTGATTTCGCGTGTTTTTGTGCTTTCAAAAGATATAGTCTTCAAACCACGTCGTGTAAATATTCAATTAGGAGGAAATTGCATGGAGAATCTCATGGAACTTTCAGAAATGCAAATTTCCGTGTATTTCACTTACCTTTTGTCTATTTTTCTATGTTAAACCCAAAAAAGGAGTCTGGGATTAACACAGTAGGTGGAGAGCATACACACCGTACTGCCTCTTTAATTTGTACGCTGTTGACCTCCGGTAAAAAGAGTTATGAATTTTTAACTGAGTGAAAAATCACTGATCTGACAAGAAAAATGACCAATTTGCATCTATTCGCCCTCTTACTTCTCATTTGCCCGCTTGCGCGGTGTCTGAGAGGGCGAAATGAGAGGGTGATCGCATGCTAATTGAGCAGTCATCAGGTCAGGTTTTCCAGTCAGACTCACTCAGTTAAAAATTCATAACACGCGTGTCACATACGGATCGAGACAAATTGAGGGGGTAGACGTACACATTTTGATTCCCACATTTCTATACATTTTTGGAGAGCTCTCATAGTGCTGGAAAAGATAGCGTTTTGATTTTTTGCATATTATCAATTTTGACGTCGACAGACGTCGTTTACTGTCTGAAAAGGGGGAATGACACTATCTTTGAGCCCCCATATCTCGATTCAGAGCGAAATTCAGAAGAAGTTTACTCAGACATGAAATGTAGAAAATTTTCAGGAGATTGTAATGGACACAACTAGAATTCCTGAAATTAATTAAGTGGCGAGTTAATTGGCGGAAAGCTGGCGTAATCACCACATTTCGAATCCAGATTTTTTTATTGGCTTAGATTGTAGATATTGAAGAGACGCATCCACTCATATATACTTTATGGGGTCGAATCGTTTGCAAAATCGGTGTTTTGGGCGAAAAACGAGTCCAATTTCTTGGACTTAGTCGTTTTCTGACTCGAAAAGCGAGAGATCAGCGTGATCTACTCCTCCCCTCGAGAGGAGAGAGTGTGTGAAACAAGGAGGTCAGGTGACCTTTTAGAGAGGAGAGTGGTAGATCACACTGATCTCTCTGCTCCTTTGGTGCGAAATCGCTCCAAATGAGGAAAGAATTAGTGTTTTGAATGAAACCATGATTTTGCAAACGATTCGACCCCACATTTAGTATACCATTCGATTCGTCTTCACAAGCTCCAGACTTTGAAAAAATAAAATTCGCCCCCTTTGCCTACGAGTCCATCTTAGCATAATTGTAGACGTGACTATCCCGTCTCCCCTCTCCACTCTCGATCCGTGCAGTGGTGTCAACTGGTTGCTTGTAGATAAACTCTTACTCCTCTATGCTCTCAGAGTTGGGGTAGACAGCTACATAACATACTCCTCTATGCTACTCCTAAACTCTTACTCCTCTATGCTCTCAGAGTTGGGGTAGACAGCTACATAACAATTCGATTCGATTCGATCGAGCACTTGTTTGAGATTCTTATCGTGAATCTCCTTGGTCTTTCCACCGACCACCACATCATCGAGGTACGCCTGTGCGTTCTCACAACCAGCCAACATCGTGTCCATTGCCTTCTGGAAAATTCCAGGGGCGACGCTGACTCCGAATGGCAACCTTGTGAATCGGAAGAGCCCTCTATGAGTGCACACTCCTAGCAGGTCTCTATTCTGCTCTTCCACGGGTATCTGAAGATACGCATCACACAGATCGATCTGGCTGAACAGGGTAAAAAGTTGTTCCATGTCAAGCGATTTTACAGTAGCAAGCTACCACGCTAGATGGGGCAAGCCGGTAAGCCAGCTGCAACGTGGGATTACGTAACCCAAGCTTTCCCAAGGCATCTAGGGCACGTTTACCTTTCGCAATCGAAGTTGCTACCAATTTACCGCCCCGGGGTGGATGGAAGGCTTGGTTGGCCTGGGCGGGGATCGAACTCGTGACTCTTCGAATGACTAGCGGTTGCTTACACCACTCGGCCATTCCGCCCTCTGAACAGGGTGCATCCTTCCAATCGTGCGAAAATCTCCGATGTCACCGGCAAGGGATGGTTATTCGGCTCGAGACTCGCATTCAACCCTGTCGAGAAATCGACACAGATTCTCAGCTTCCCATTCGGCTTGGGCACTACCAGAATGGGTGCCGCCCACTCCAGGTAGTCCACGGGTTCGATTGCCTCCATAGCGAGTAATCTGTCAATTTCTTCATCGACCTTGGGGAGCAATGCCAGGGGAACATCTCTTCGCTTGCAAAATACAGGCTTTGCTCCTTCTTTCATGCAGAAAGTAGCCACAGCCTTCATGCATTTGCCCAGTCCCTCCTTGCAGATGTCACCGTACTCTCCCTTTATCCAGTTCAAGTACGAGTCATCGCTCTTCACCATGTTCACTTTCACTTTCTTGGGAATCAGTCGAAAGAACGTGGTGATGAAGTCTCGGCCCATGAGGTTCTCACTCTCTCCAGACGTGTACACGCTACCCTGAGCGACACTTCCATTCAATTCGAGAGTCAGATGGCATTTTCCCGTCAACTTGAGCGGTGTTCCATTAGCACATCTCGGGAACGCATCTTGTTCACTCCTCTCGGGCGCACCGATTTCCATCCACGTTGAATCAGAGATCAAAGTGATGTCGGAGCCAGTGTCCACTGTCATTCTGACCACTTTTCCATTCATGACCACATCTGTCTCAAATCTACGCATGGGCAATCGGCATCAGCATGGGCAATCGGCATCAGTCTTCCATTGACTCGATGGGCGATCACTGCCCCGATTCCCTTCTCACTCGCGTCCGCTACCAACACCACCTCTTTCTGAGGGTCATAATGTACCAGATTTAGATCGGAAGCGAGAATCGATCTGATCTCCTTGAATGATCTCTCGCATATCACTGACCATTCCCACTCAACATCATCCTTTAGAAGGTTATCCAGAGGTGCACGCAGTTTGTACATTCCCTCAATAAACGGGCCATAGTACGACACCATTCCCAGGAAACTCCTCAGTGATCCTTGATCCTGTGGTTAAGGCATCTCTCTGACTGCCTTCACCATGGCAGGGTCGGGTCTTCTTCCAGCCTGATCAATGATGAAGCCAAGATACTTTATTTTACTCATCCCGAAAGAGCACTTCTCGGGGCGAATTCGAAATCCGTAATCCTTGATTCGGTCGAGCACTTGTTTGAGATTCTTATCGTGAATCTCCTTGGTCTTTCCACCGACCACCACATCATCGAGGTATGCCTGTGCGTTCTCGCAACCAGCCAACATCGTGTCCATTGCCTTCTGGAAAATTCCAGGGGCGACGCTGACTCCGAATGGCAACCTTGTGAATCGGAAGAGCCCTCTATGAGTGCACACTCCTAGCAGGTCTCTATTCTCCTCTTCCACGGGTATCTGAAGATACGCATCACACAGATCGATCTGGCTGAACAGGGTGCATCCTTCCAATCGTGCAAAAATCTCCGATGTCACCGGCAACGGATGGTTGTTCGGCTCGAGACTCGCATTCAACCCCGTCGAGAAATCAACACAGATTCTCTGCTTCCCATTCGGCTTGGGCACTACCAGAATGGGTGCCGCCCACTCCAGGTAGTCCACGGGTTCGATAGCCTCCATTGCGAGTAATCTGTCAATTTCTTCATCGACCTTGGGGAGCAATGCCAGGGGGACATCTCTTTGCTTGCAAAATACGGGCTTTGCTCCTTCTTTCATGCAGAAAGTAGCCACAGCCTTCATGCATTTTCCCAGTCCCTCTTTGCAGATGTCACCGTACTCTCCATTTATCCAGTTCAAGTACGAATCATCGCTCTTCACCATGTTCACTTTCACTTTCTTGGGAATCAGTCGAAAGAACGTGGTGATGAAGTCTCGGCCCATGAGGTTCTCACTCTCTCCAGACGTGTACACGCTACCCTGAGCGACACTTCCATTCAATTCGAGAGTCAGATGGCATTTTCCCGTCAACTTGAGCGGTGTTCCATTAGCACATCTCGGGAACGCATCTTGTTCACTCCTCTCGGGCGCACCGATTTCCATCCACGTTGAATCAGAGATCAAAGTGATGTCGGAGCCAGTGTCCACTGTCATTCTGACCACTTTTCCATTCATGACCACATCTGTCTCAAATCTATCCAGATCTTCGGGTAGATCTCCGAACACTGCATTCACTTTGTTCTCTCGTTTCAGTAATCTTTTCTGTGGCTTTGTGCACTTCACCGAGAAATGGCCAAACTCGTTGCAATTGTAGCACTTCATGCCTTTGCTCCATCTGCACTCATCCTCCTTCCACTTGTGTTCTCGACCACACCTGCCACAGATGTTTTCGCTCTGTGTTGGGACGTTGCTAGAGTAGTTCTTGTAACCACCGAACTTCCTCTGATTTCGGTCGCCAGTGATCGCATTCACTTGAGGATCATTCTGCTTGGAAACTCCATGAGAATCGTTGTACAATTCCCTGTACACATTCACCACACTGAGAATCGACTCGATTGTGGGGTTTTCAGTTGATTTCACATCATTCATCACGTGGAACATTGTCGCCGTGTGTCTGGGGAGATCCATTCCAGCCAGCAACACCACAGCCTTGAACTGCTCCAGAGGCATATCCTTGAATCTTGCCTCTTCCACCACTCGATTGACGATCGTCGAGAATTCCTTGATGTCATTGCACTTCAATCTCGACATCTTGAGACCGAACACGTCTAATCTCTTCTCGAACACAGACTTCTTATCACCGAACAAGTCCTGCATTATCGTCAGAATCTCGCTAAACTTGATAGCGGATGGCTTCTTTGGCCTGATGTGATCTACGAGCTGCTTGTACACTTTGTCGTCCACGTGACGCAACAACAGTCGCACCTTGTCACCATCAGCCATATCACTCAGATCATTCTCGAAAATTTCCCTGTGACGCTCGAACCACGTGTCGAATGTCACCCCATCTGGGTTGTAGGAGAAATTCCTGATCTGTTTCTCAAGAGCATCGATACTGGGTCCTCTGTGTCTCACTCCCTCTGAGATCTCTGACCTCGTATCCGATCGCTCCGTTCTCTCCGTCAGTAGCGTCTTAATCGTTTCACTCTGATTTTCCATCTGTTCCCTCAACAGTTCATTCTGTTCTCTCTGAGCTTGCAACTGTGCCTCACTCTGTTCTCTTTGAGACTGCATCATTTGCATCATCGCCCTTATCAGCTCATCATTTGCATTTCCATTGGTTCCGCCCGTCATCCTTATGACACGTGTTCTTTATATTGATCGGTTCGTACAGGAATTTCAACCCGCCTTGATACCTCACAACACTCAGAATACACTCTTGTGCCACGTCACAGCAATTAGGTGAAACAACCGAGACCGTATTCGACAAATCAATTAACTTCCGTGATTAAATCCACGTCAGCAATCAATAGATAGATACGCCGATGTCGGTCAAGGCTTCACCCCAATTCTTGACAGAATCAAGGCTTCCAGGCACCCTTGGAGTACCGGAACCACTTAGCGCACTGATAGCACCAAGTTATCACTTTACCCACTCGATACACTGAGAGTAAACGAGTGAGACCAGCACACTGAGAGTACCGGGGTCCTTGGCGCACTTATAGCACCAAGTTGGAACAAGGGAAACGCGGGAACACGACAGATAATAGTAGTGAAAGCGAGTACGAATCTCTGAACGCCAATGTTATGTAGCTGTCTACCCCAACTCTGAGAGCATAGAGGAGTAAGAGTTTATCTACAAGCAACCAGTTGACACCACTGCACGGATCGAGAGTGGAGAGGGGCGAAGGGATAGTCACGTCTACAATTATGCTAAGATGGACTCGTAGGCAAAGGGGGCGAATCACGTGATAGGATTAATTGACTAAGAGAGAGGAGGCAAACTACACAATACAACAGGTGCAAACGCCAGGTTTCCGCCAATTAACATCTTTCATAATTAATTTTAAGATTTTTAATTGTGTTCATTCTAATCTCCAGAAAAATCTCTACAATTTATGTCTTAGTGAACATCTTGTACATTTCACTCTGAAGCGAGATATTCAGCCTCAACGATGGTGTGATTCCCCCCTTTCAGACAGTAAACGACGTCTGTCGACGTCAAAATTGATGTTATGCAAAAAAACGAAACGCTATCTTGTCGAGCACCATGAGGGCTATCCAAAAATGATAAATAGTAATTTTCGACTTTTTTGATGTACGGCACTTGTCTCGATCCGTATGTGACACGCGTGATAACTCTATTTTCCGGAGGTCAACAGCGTACAAATTAAAGAGGCAGTACGGTGTGTATACGGGGGGGGGGGTGACATTTGAGCAACGGGCCATAACTCAGCTAGGAGTGAGCCTAGCTCTATGGGAGTGGTACCATTGTGATCAGCATCACAAATTAGAAATTTCGTAATTAATTAATTAATTAATTAGCATCCATCTCATTAATTAGGTTAATTAATTAATTAATTATGAAATCTCAATTACCAGATGCTGATTACAATGGTACCACTCCGAAAGCGCTATGCTCACTCCTCGGTTGCTCAAGTGTCGGTTGCTCAAATGTCACCCCCCCCCCCCGTGTATACTCTCCACCTACTGTGTTAATCCCAGACTCCTTTTTGAGTTCAACTTAGAGAAATATAAGTGTGTCCCAAAAGTTTTGCGACTCGGGCCTATTTTAGTTTGCGACGATTGCGCAATCGATCGATATCGATGATTGCGAAATACATTTGGTAAACAATCCATTTCGTAATCATTCAAGCCTTAGCACAAGTCGAGTGCTGTAGTCTCCTAGTTTCTACAACGTTTCTCCCAATGGACACTTCTTTCGATCATCGCACAGTTTTGCTTCACAATTTTCTTGCGGGAAAGACGGCGAAGGCAGCCCATCAAGAACTGGTGCTTTCGAAAGGAGATTCTGCCCTGACTCTATCGACCTGCTATAGATGGTACCAGCGTTTCAATTCTGGCGACCATAGTATCGAAGACGAACCCCGTTCTGGACGCCCTCACAGCAAGAATTAACCCCTGGTACTCAGTGCAGTGGCGGCCAAACCCAAAGTGAGTGTGCGTGAGTTGGAGATAGAGACTCATACTCCCAAATCCACGGTACAACGAATCCTCCACCGGGATGAGAGGAAGCCGAAGCTCCCTCATGTCATTCCCCACTCCCTCACCCCTGCTCAGATCAAAAAGCGTGTCGATGTGTGCCGAGAATTGCTCCACCGTAGACCCAACTTTCGATGGGTCAGCAAGATCATCGCTATGGACGAAAAGTGGATCACATACGATAACCCTGAGCGGAAATTGGAATGGTTGGGCATCGGAGAGAATCCCCAGCCAGTCCCGAAGAAGGAATTGCACGAAAAGAAGGAACTACTGAGTTTCTTCTTCTCCGTGTTGGGACCCGTCTACTGGGAGATCCTCTCCAATGGAACCACCATCAACGCTGACGTCTTCACTACTCAACTGGAAGAGGTCGCCATCAGGGTCCCTTCTGGTCTTCTAAGCGATGGAAAAATCCTGATCCTTATGGATAACGCGAGACCCCATCATGCGAAATTGACCCAGAAAAAGTTGGACGAACTGAATATGGAATGGCTGCCTCATCCACCGTATTCACCCGATATCAGCCCCTGTGACTATCACTGTTTCCAATCTCTTGCTAACTTCTGTCGCGGAAAGAAGTTCGCTAATCGGACCGATCTCGACTCGGCCTTCCAGGCTTGGATCGATTCGAAGACCAAGTCATTCTGGAGAAATGGAATCATGAGCCTGCCCGATCGATGGCAGAAGGTTGTGACTAAGAAGGGAGCCTACATTGATTGATCACCTTTGTCAACTGTTGAAGATGTGATGATAAAAGTTTTTATTGAAAAAAGTCGCAAAACTTTTGGGACACCCTTATAGACAAAAGGTAAGTGAAATACGTGGAAATTTGCATTTCTGAAAGTTCCATGAGATTCTCCATGCAATTTCCTCCTAATTGAATATTTACACGACGTGGTTTAAAACGCACTCTCTGTAAGAACGTCGGTGAAGTTGCACAACTCGGTCAAAATGATCGCCCGGGGCTGAAACTTAAAAACAAAAAAAACGAACCCGGGTTCACGGT
Organism: Pristionchus fissidentatus; assembly: GCA_036245785.1. Taxonomy (NCBI): domain Eukaryota; kingdom Metazoa; phylum Nematoda; class Chromadorea; order Rhabditida; family Neodiplogasteridae; genus Pristionchus; species Pristionchus fissidentatus. Next base: position 25,677,534 of record BTSY01000005.1, on the reverse strand, counting down.
TTTTTTCTAATAAAAAAAATTCTTCTGAAAGTTGCTATTCTTTTGCCAGTTGATGTAGTACCATAAGTATATCATGTGTGCCAAATATCTCGCCAAACTGAATACTCATGCTTCCAGAAATAATTATTAAACTAAAAAATTTCAACCATTTCAGAGATTTTGAGTTTTTTCGACTTGAAATTGTGGACCATTCAAAATGTTGTGAACAGTAAATTTGTTTAAAAACATCATATTCATATTTTGAGGCTATTCTCGAAGGAGTGGGTTCTCATAGGAACGATATTATCAATACCTAATTTTGGCGTCGTAGATTCTAGATGAAAACATTTAAAATTGTTTGATAAATTCAATAGATGTATCCAAATTTGGGGTTTTGGAGCATGCCGCACATGTAGAAGATGTTTCCGAAAGAAAATCAGGCCTAGCATGTATGGTTCATAAAATAAATATTTTTGTACCAAAGTATTTAAAATTAGTATGCGTCTAACGAGCAGTGATCTCACTACGAGGGCACCGAAAATGTGCCAATTTCAAACCAGAAATTTGATCACATATGCCCCTAATATGTTATGCAGAAGAATGGTTTCCGGGCCGACATTATGAGTAGGGTAGGCAGATCGATGTTTCATTAAAACAGCCAAAAAAATTCGATTTTGCTATATTTTTGTCTTCTCCTCGCTTCAAATTCAGTAAAAACCTGGCTTTTGGCATAACTTTTCATGCTCTATCGAATGATATATAACACGACATCAAAATCAAAAGTTTGAAAAAATCGATTTGGTACGTCAAAACTTGAGATTTCGGGTAAATTTTATGGTTGTAGTATACATTACCCCTAGGGGTAATGTTACCAAAGTTTTAGCCCCGAGCGATCATTTTGACCGAGTTGTGCAACTTTACCCGACCCTTCACTGCGCTCTTACAGAGAACACGTTTTAAATACTCTATCTTTTGAAAGCACAAAAACACGCGAAATCAGCCGAATTTTGTAACTTGAATAACAGTTCGGAGATCGATTTGCATAAAATGACATATTCGCCATCGTAATCAGCACCCTTGAGAGTACCGAAAACAACGTTCTCCTTCGAAAATGTTTTTTCTACTGTCCGCGCTTTGCTCGATTCTGTGGCAAACGGCCTCAGAAATAGGTTCACAGTGAGAGAGCGTGCGAAATATCTCTTCTTTGCGCACTCCCTTTCCCAGACCCCTTTCTGTTGGTTTGGAGTCAATTGTTTGGATTCGCAGGAATGGAGTAGTGTCTCGTGTTCCATCCACACTCTCTTTCTACTCAGTGGCAAACGAGTGGAGATTCAATTGTTCTTCGATTCTGCCAGATGGTTGGCAGTACTCATAAATATCACTCGAATCAATCAAATCCATAAGGATTGATCATTTTTTATTTAAAAAATTCCGTAGCATAATTCAATGGCCAAATTTTCGGAATTGTTAGTAAGTGATCAATTCGCCACTTTTGCACCTTTTTGGCAGTATTATATGAGAGGAATCGGGAGAGAATCGAGCATTTTTGGGATTCCAGGTCACTTCGAAAAATAATGATTTTTAAATTTCCTGAAAATTTTAGGCAACGTACTACAAAGTCTCCTCTATCGAATAGCGTTGCCAGAATTTTTAAAAAAATTTTAGTATTGGAGTGAAACACAAACAAACCTGGTATGTTTGGAATTTTTTTCCAAACTTGCAAAGTTTGAAAAAGCATAACTTCCTTCAAAATAAAGCTAGAGATTAGAGGTTTGGTTATGTTGATAGAGACAACACTTGGCTACAAACTACACCGAATGTTTTCATTCCCGCTTCATGCAGCGATGCGGGGCGGTCGCTTTTGTAAATGTTGTTTTTATTTTCTTAAAAGTAAAAACTAAGAACCCCCTCCTAGTACGTCGTTGTGGTATGTGTGGGCACTCATTTCAGCCAAAATATGATATGCCAGAGAGGGTGTATTGTAAAGTAGGCGAATAAAATGTGAAATCTGGTTAAAGGTTCTCATCGAAAAGTGGAGTCGGTGAGTCTCATTTGGGGTTAATCCTATGAAAACGATCTAAAAATAATATTTAAGTTGATAAAAATACATTTCATCATGTCGTTTTTCGATTAAAAAATTTTGAAAAAATTAAAAGCTGAATTTTGATTATATATAATTTTCCCTGGTTCAAAGTTCTAGTTACATGCGAGTATCTTAGTATTGTCGAATATGAAGTTTAAAATGCGTATTTGTACAAATTATACTTTGTGATCAATTTTACCGAATTTTTCATTCGAAATAATTAAAAATGTTATTCATAAATTCAAATGCTACAATATGCCTCGACTCTTCATCAACGGTGTCTTCAGGAGATATGCAACATTCGTCCTTTTGAAAGTGAGTTGCTATCTATTCGTAGAAAGAAGTTATACCGTCTAGAAAACAGTGCGTTTGACGAACGACGCGCGATCTGCCTTCTCTAACACTCTCTCACTTCAGCACACTCTCTCGCCCAGGTTCGGACCCCGAGCTGGGCATGAATCTTTTGCCAGAGCCTCGCCTCAACGGAACCATGCAAATTCGATCTGAAACACTTCTTATGAAGTTATTGTAACTATGGCAAAAGATTAGTTCTATGGCCGGGGTCCGAACCTGGGCGAGAGAGCGTGCAGAAGTGAGAGAGTGCTAGAGAAGGCAGATCGCGCGTCGTTCGTCAAACGCACTGTTTTCTAGACGGTATAACTTCTTTTTACGAATAGATAGCAACTCACTTTCAAAAGGACGAATGTTGCATATCTCCTGAAGATACCGTTGATGAAGTGTCGAGGCATATTGTAGCATTTGAATTTATGAATAACATTTTTAATTATTTCGAATGAAAAATTCGGTAAAATTGATCACAAAGTATAATATGTACAAATACGCATTTTAAACTTCATATTCGACAATACTAAGATACTCGCATGTAACTAGAACTTTGAACCAGGGAAAATTATATATAATCAAAATTCAGCTTTTAATTTTTTCAAAATTTTTTAATCGAAAAACGACATGATGAAATGTATTTTTATCAACTTAAATATTATTTTTAGATCGTTTTCATAGGATTAAACCCCAAATGAGACTCACCGACTCCACTTTTCGATGAGAACTTTTAACCAGATTTCACATTTTATTCGCCTACTTTACAATACACCCTCTCTGGCATATCATATTTTGGCTGAAATGAGTGCCCACACATACCACAATGACGTACTAGGAGGGGGTTCTTAGTTTTTACTTTTAAGAAAATAAAAACAACATTTACAAAAGCGACCGCCCCGCATCGCTGCATGAAGCGGGAATGAAATCATTCGTTGTAGTTTGTAGCCAAATGTTGTCTCTATCAACATAACCAAACCTCTAATCTCTAGCTTTATTTTGAAGGAAGTTATGCTTTTTCAAACTTTGCAAGTTTGGAAAAAAATTCCAAACACACCAGGTTTGTTTGTGTTTCACTCCAATACTAAAATTTTTAAAAAAATTCTGGCAACGCTATTCGATAGAGGACACTTTGTAGTACGTTGCCCAAAATTTTCAGGAAATTTAAAAATCATGATTTTTCGAAGTGACACTTCGTCCTCGAGTTTCTCCCGATTCCTCTCATATTATGAGTGTTGATGTGATACACCAGTTTCCACCTCTAATTGCATTCAATTGAGGTCATTGTGCGACTCTCCTCTAATCGATAATCTGGACGATCTTTCCATTGTCTTCTATTCAAAGAGCGTTGAATCCTGTCATGCCTCCTTCACTCTCAAAGCAGGAGAGAATGAATTCAAGGTGAATTATATTGATTGTTCGTCGATCCTATAACCAGAATCTATTTGCTACCGTTTCCTTTCGGTATTAGTGATTACTATAATTGCCGCAGGTTTAATTATGATTACATTCTGCTATGAATAAGGACCACTCTAGTGCGTGTCTACTATCCGTATTTATTTGTTTACTTATCGTATATCGCAAGACTTCGTCCAAATCTTCAAAAATGAATTAATGTAAGAGACAAATCTGTAATGTGATGTGTGATGTCAGAGCGTGGACTGCAATGAGAGTTCAGCTCGATTTCGAGTTGGCGCCGTTCTATCGTGGATGATTGGAGAGAAAGAAGTGATTGGACAAGGGAGAAATGGAAAGAAGAGAAGGAATGAAGAAGGAGAAGAGGAAGACGATGTTTGTATGGTGACTATCAATCTCGACACAATTCATAGGTAATTACTGACTATAAACTAGTTATGGGTAAGTTACTTCATATTATTTGAATTTGTTTCTGGCATGTGTCGGAGGAGGTGTGCCAGGATGCGTAGGTGGGAAATGCAAAAAGTTAAATTCAATTTTCGAAAAATAGGAAAATGCCAGCATTTTTGTTTTGTAGAGGTTATGAAAAAGCAAAGCTCATGACTTTTTTCTCTAAATTAACGTGATTGTGTTGCTTATACCGTATCTTCCATTTCAGTCCTTCTTCTTCCATTGCGTGGGACGATGCTCTTTCCTTCTTGGAAAGAGGAGGAAAAAGAGGAATTCAATTGAGTGAGAAGACGAAAATTCATCCAGAGGTACGTTGAATACAGAATACAAAATTTATGAGTGGTCGTTATCGACGGTGATCGGGTAAGTCTCATCCATTTTTCGTTTGTGTGTGAGATATGTTGAACGGAATGAGAAATTGAGATGGAAAAAAATAGAAAAGAATCTGATATGAATTGATTATTGCGTTTTCTAGAAACATATCGATTCTTTGAGATTGTCTCCCTCCATTCTTCCTACTTCCTCTCTCTTCTCTTTGGTGAATTCAAAGAGTCATCTCTTGAATGGATCGATCTCTCATCCTTCTCAATATTCGACGTCGGCCTTCTCTTTGCTCTGCCTGTTCCATCGAAGAGGACGACTTTCGGAGAGACTTCACTGCAGTGTCTCAGTATGCGATTTGAGATATTTCGACACAGGCAAATGGATGTATGCAGAAATATTAGTAGAGACTTAAATTCGGGGCACTACTTCCCTTTGCCGGACCAAGAAAACCCAGAGTGGGATCTTCATGCATCATCTCACTGTGCAAATCTAGCGGTTACTGGGACCCCGAGTTTATTTGTCCGGTAAAAGGAAGTAATTCCAAATCGGGCAAACATAGTTGCAAATGAGGAAATGCATATTACAAGTTAAAATGAAAAATAAAACATGTTATCTTTGTATGTAATCAAACACTCGGTTTACCACTTTCAAACACGGGGAAATTGAATAAAGGTTTATGTACTCTCAGATACGATGACGGTCTGTCGATTGATTCTACTCTCCGATCGATTCTCATTTCTGATTCTTCTCGATCGATTGATTCATCTATTGAAAGAGAGAATCAATCTGATGCACTCTCGTGCCAATGGAATATTCGAATCGATAATGGAGATTGTTGAAGTGACGAGAAGGGAGGATGTCATGGTCAGACATTATTTTTGTTGTTATTTTAAATACAGGAAATTGACAAAAGAGAGTTGGGTTAAAAAATCGTGTCGTATGTTATCGAGGATTTTTTTTTAATATAAGCGTTGGGATCGGGGTTTTTTCTCGTTCTGTACATGAGGGTAATAAATATAAATGACGCTATTTTCAGACGACATTTGTGAATGCATCGATCGATTGATTCAGACGAATGCCGATTTGATGCCTGCCAGTTCACTCAGACTTATCTCAATGGTAGATATTGATTACTTTGACATATTATCGATTTCGTATCTTCAGAGAATGACCCGACTATCCAAAGTGTTCTACAATCGACCGAAGGTAAATATACTCTTTATAGGCATGTTCTCATTCTTTATTCTATTTGTTGATAATTTTCTTGTTTTCCACAAGTCTATCAGAGTTTCCAGTCAGAGAGGTTCACTATTAGTGTTCATATGACGCTGTATGCGTTAGGATCAACAAGGGCTCAACAGGAGTCTGGAACAGGTCAAAAATCGAATTCGCTGAAAACATGCTCCTAGGGGTAACTTTCGATGCTGAACACGCTGGCGACATCGATTTCGCAATAGGACCCCTCTGGGCGCCGGTATGGCGCCGCGCACTTTTGGCGGAAAACGCGTTTTTTGTTAATATCTTCTCAGAAACTCGGCAAAATGGCGGGAAAACTAAAAGTTTAAATCAGAATTTGAAGCTCTATCAAATGGCGTTATTGTCACATCATGACGTTTTCGAGAAAAAGTCAATTTTTGTCATAGTGCGCATTACGGCCGAACTCGCTTCCAGATTAAAGAGCGTAGTTTTCTGATCATTTTGATATATTTGGTTAAGCAATAAGGTTGAAGGACGATTGTTTCCCATTGCAAATTTTCACCCCTGGCAATATTGGCACATTTTCAGAAATCTCGAAAAAGTGATTTTTTCGAATAAAAAAAAGTCGGCAAAAGTCATTTGCGACCGATAGGAATCGAACCTATGACCTTCGGATTGAAGTTCTAGACCACTACCGCATCGACCACGCGGATGCCGCGTGTGTACACGCGTTCCGCGCGCTTGAAAAATCTTTGAAGCAATGGGAAACAATTGTCCTTCAACCTTATTGCTTAACCAAATATATCAAAATGATCAGAAAAATACGCTCTATAATCTGGTAGCGTGTTCGGCCGTAATGCGCACTATGACAAAAATCGACTTTTTCTCGAAAACACGAAAACGTCATGATGTGACAATAACGTCATTTAATAGAGCTTCAAATTCTGATTTAAACTTCTAGTTTTCCCGCCATTTTGACGAGTTTCTGAGAAGATATTAACGAAAAACGCGTTTTCCGCCAAAAGTGCGCGGCGCCATACCGGCGCCCAGAGGGGTCCTATTGCGAAATCGATGTCGCCAGCGTGTTCAACATCGAAAGTTACCCCTAGGAGCATGTTTTCAGCGAATTCGATTTTTGACCTGTTCCAGACCCTTGTTGATCCTCACGCAAACGGCGTCATATACGCTTAGGGAGCGAAACCTATAGCAATTTCGAAACGTTATTACTTGTAGTACTCATAGAAATTGCTATGGATATAATCATAATAACTCAATCAAATTTCCAATTGATGTGACTTCTTTAATGGCCACTTGATGAATATTGTGAGTACGTGTTCTATTCAGATCTCGATCGTATTCGATGCGGGGGAGATCATCTGCGCTCTCCTCAATGATTTCCATCTCGAGACCATTCGATATCTCATCTCCAATATTCGCCATCATTCTCATTCTTTCACTTCGAATGATCGAGGAACAATCTTCACTAAATTCCCTCTCTCCTTCAACTCTTCCAATCCCCTCTTTGTCTCTCGACCTCTTCTCTGGGTCTATTCAGTGAGGGAAGACATGTGTTGTATCTCGTTCACTACTTCTCCTTCCACTGGAGAGATGGTGATTGGAGTTGTTATCAGTGGATGCGAGGAAGTCACTCATAGTAGACTACTCTCTATTGGAGTTACGACGGATTAGAGATTAGAGACCCCATCTATCTCATTTGATCGATAATTCTTTATTTGTTGTTAGAGTTGAGAAGAATAAATGAGTTTGGTTGACGTGCTTACTCAATATTGAGCTGAACAGTTGAACTCTGCATGAGTATCTGAATCAAGACAATTTAGAAGGATGAATGAATCCTTTAGATTGAATGGAGTCTCAAACTGGAGATTCCTCGATGGAAAGTGGAGAGATTGAGGTAATTTTAGAGATGGAAACGAGTACTTATTTAATTAGTTATTTGATAAACCCGTAAGGGGTGCGATATCAATTATAGACACGAATACATCTAAAAATAAAATAAACAAAATTTTGGGTGGGGAAGGTGGGGACATAATGCTAAGCGGAAAAATTTAATTGGTTTGGCAGAGGTCTCTCTGGGACAGTTTTTTCTCAAAAAATGAGTTATGAGTATTGCGTAGGTATGATGCAGTGGTTTGCAGGGGGGACGAGAGGGAATTGACGGCTGTTCGAGTTATTCTTCTTCCCAATAGAAAGAGAATTAAAATAGGATTGGAATACGATATCAACAAATGGTTACAGTTTTTTTTCATTGGATTCATCTACTCTCAGTTTCTTTACATTCGTGATCTTGGCAGGACACTGTGTGAGTTGAGATGCATAGAGAATCTCGAAGATTTCTCTATCGAGTTTGTGGCTGTAGAAGGCGGGGAACCCCCTGGTCCCTCGATATTCGATATGAAGATCGGAGAGATACATATGGAAGTTCGTTCTTTCCCTCTCATTTTGATCAATTTATTATCTATGAACAAAATTCGATGGGCACGTTTAGTATCCGTTGATTAGTATACATTAGTATTTCTCAGAGGGTGGATTGGGACTCAACTGCTGCTAGATTGCGATGCGGATCAATAATGGCTACAGTAACGGGAGAGAAGGAACTAGTCGGATACGGTAGTCAGAGGGCGATCGAGGACTGCGACTCCGATCTCGTTACTACTGCTCTCGTCTCACTGAAGGAGTCAGAAGAAAGGTTAGATTTAGAAGCAATCAATAATTGTTCGGGATACAAATTCAATTATGAACGAGGTGATGGTCACCTCCAAATAAAGAGGGATGATGCCAGATCGCCACCGATTCTTTTACAGCGAAGTTGACGATGACGTTCTTCTTGAGATGTCTACTAAATTCACAGTAGCCATCGGAAGTAGAGGATTCATTGTGGAGAACAAGAGAATGCATCTTCCCGCTGAGGTCGGTCCGCATATTCTTAATGGGACCTGGCACTGCAAAACAAGTTTATTTTATTTTAAAGAAAATTCTTTTCTGATTAGAATGCAAAAAATCGCATATTTTTACGATTTTTTGAAAGGAGTTATAATTTTTCAAAGTTCGGAATTTGCGTTGATGTACCGGGCGCTACGGTGTTTAGCGCGCTAAACGCAGTAATACCCGGTACGCGAGAACCTTTAAAAAATCATAACTCCTTTCAAAAAAATTGTAAAAATATGCGATTTTTTTGCATTCTAATCGGAAAAGAATTTTCTTTAAAACAAAAATAACTTATTTTGCAGTGCCAGGTCCCTTTAAATGTGCAAATTACATTGAAATTTACATATAATTTGCCATTCTAATGAAATTATCTTATCTACGCCCGAGGCGTTCCAGGATTTGAAATTAGACTTGAAATAAGGGGGGAGGGAGGGGGGAGGGGGACTCTCAGAATTTCATTGTCTCTCTCTATATCAGATTCTCTCTCTTCGATCTCCTTATTTCGTTTCATTGTTATACGGTGGATTCAAAGAGACGAATACTGAATGGATTCCATTGGATGAAGTGAAGGAGGATATTATCATCGATTTCCTCATTGCCGCCATCCAATCTCACAACAACCAGTCAATTCTACGATCGATTGGTTAGATATCGAATGAATATGAATAGAATAATCATGCATCGAAGAGAACGTAACACATTATCCAAGATTTTTTTCAAGTAGTTCGCACCCTTTTCGAGGAGTGTAGATATATTTGGAAACCAGACGACTGTCAATAGTAAGTCAGTGTCAGTTTTAGATTTGGATTCTGTTGTATTGTGTAGTTTGCCTCCTCTCCCTTAGTCAATTATCATAATCCTATTACGTGATTCGCCCCCTTTGCCTACGAGTCCATCTTAGCATAATTGTAGACGTGACTAGCCCGTCTCCCCTCTCCACTCTCGATCCGTGCAGTGGTGTCAACTGGTTGCTTGTAGATAAACTCTTACTCCTCTATGCTCTCAGAGTTGGGGTAGACAGCTACATAACATTGGCGTTCAGAGATTCGTACTCGTTTTCACTGCTATTATCTGTCGTGTTCCCGCGTTTCCCTTGTTCCAACTTGGTGCTATCAGTGCGCCAAGGACCCCGGTACTCTCAGTGTGCTGGTCTCACTCGTTTACTCTCAGTGTATCGAGTGGGTAAAGTGTTAACTTGGTGCTATCAGTGCGCTAAGTGGTTCCGGTACTCTAAGGGTGCCTGGAAGCCTTGATTCTGTCAAGAATTGGGATGAAGCCTTGACCGACATCGTATCTATTTATTGATTGCTGACGTGGATTTAATCACGGGAGTTAATTGATTTATCGATTACGGTCTCGGTTGTTTCACCTAATTGCTGTGACGTGGCACAAGTGTGTGTATTCTGAGTGTTGTGAGGTATCAAGGCGGGTTGAAATTCCTGTACGAACCGATCAATATAAAGTACACGTGTCATAAGGATGACGGGCGGAACCAATGGAAATGCAAATGATGAGCTGATAAAGACGATGATGCAAATGATGCATTCTCAAAGAGAACAGAATGAAGCACAGTTGCAGATTCAGAAGGAACAGAGTGAACTGTTGAGGGAACAGATGGAAAAGCAGAGTGAAACGATAAAGACGCTACTGACGGAGAGAACGGAGAGATCGGATACGAGGTCGGAGATGTCGGACGGATTGAGACACAGAGGACCCAGTATCGATGCTCTTGAGAAACAGATCAGGAATTTCTCCTACAACCCAGAGGATGGGGTGACATTCGACACGTGGTTTGAGCGTCACAGGGAAATTTTCGAGAATGATCTGAGTGATATGGCAGATGGTGACAAGGTGCAACTGTTGTTGCGTCACGTGGACGACAAAGTGTACAAACAGTTCGTAGATCACATCAGGCCAAAGAAACCATCCGCTATCAAGTTCAGCGAGATTCTGACGATAATGCAGGACTTGTTTGGTGATAAAAAGTCTGTGTTCGAGAAGAGATTAGACGTGTTCGGTCTCAAGATGTCGAGGTTAAAGTGCAATGACATCAAGGAATTCTCGACGATCGTGAATCGAGTGGTGGAAGAGGCAAGATTAAAGGATATGCCTCTGGAGCAATTCAAGGCTGTGGTGTTGCTGGCTGGAATGGATCTCCCCAGACACACGGCGACAATGTTCCACGTGATGAATGATGTGAAATCAACTGAAAACCCCACAATCGAGTCGATTCTCAGTGTGGTGAATGTGTACAGGGAATTGTACAACGATTCTCATGGAGTTTCCAAGCAGAATGATCCTCAAGTGAATGCGATCACTGGCGACCGAAATCAGAGGAAGTTCGGTGGTTACAAGAACTACTCTAGCAACGTCCCAACACAGAGCGAAAACATCTGTGGCAGGTGTGGTCGAGAACACAAGTGGAAGGAGGATGAGTGCAGATGGAGCAAAGGCATGAAGTGCTACAATTGCAACGAGTTTGGCCATTTCTCGGTGAAGTGCACAAAGCCACAGAAAAGATTACTGAAACGAGAGAACAAAGTGAATGCAGTGTTCGGAGATCTACCCGAAGATCTGGATAGATTTGAGACAGATGTGGTCATGAATGGAAAAGTGGTCAGAATGACAGTGGACACTGGCTCCGACATCACTTTGATCTCTGATTCAACGTGGATGGAAATCGGTGCGCCCGAGAGGAGTGAACAAGATGCGTTCCCGAGATGTGCTAATGGAACACCGCTCAAGTTGACGGGAAAATGCCATCTGACTCTCGAATTGAATGGAAGTGTCGCTCAGGGTAGCGTGTACACGTCTGGAGAGAGTGAGAACCTCATGGGCCGAGACTTCATCACCACGTTCTTTCGACTGATTCCCAAGAAAGTGAAAGTGAACATGGTGAAGAGCGATGATTCGTACTTGAACTGGATAAATGGAGAGTACGGTGACATCTGCAAAGAGGGACTGGGAAAATGCATGAAGGCTGTGGCTACTTTCTGCATGAAAGAAGGAGCAAAGCCCGTATTTTGCAAGCAAAGAGATGTCCCCCTGGCATTGCTCCCCAAGGTCGATGAAGAAATTGACAGATTACTCGCAATGGAGGCTATCGAACCCGTGGACTACCTGGAGTGGGCGGCACCCATTCTGGTAGTGCCCAAGCCGAATGGGAAGCAGAGAATCTGTGTTGATTTCTCGACGGGGTTGAATGCGAGTCTCGAGCCGAACAACCATCCGTTGCCGGTGACATCGGAGATTTTTGCACGATTGGAAGGATGCACCCTGTTCAGCCAGATCGATCTGTGTGATGCGTATCTTCAGATACCCGTGGAAGAGGAGAATAGAGACCTGCTAGGAGTGTGCACTCATAGAGGGCTCTTCCGATTCACAAGGTTGCCATTCGGAGTCAGCGTCGCCCCTGGAATTTTCCAGAAGGCAATGGACACGATGTTGGCTGGTTGCGAGAACGCACAGGCATACCTCGATGATGTGGTGGTCGGTGGAAAGACCAAGGAGATTCACGATAAGAATCTCAAACAAGTGCTCGACCGAATCAAGGATTACGGATTTCGAATTCGCCCCGAGAAGTGCTCTTTCGGGATGAGTAAAATAAAGTATCTTGGCTTCATCATTGATCAGGCTGGAAGAAGACCCGACCCTGCCATGGTGAAGGCAGTCAGAGAGATGCCTTAACCACAGGATCAAGGATCACTGAGGAGTTTCCTGGGAATGGTGTCGTACTATGGCCCGTTTATTGAGGGAATGTACAAACTGCGTGCACCTCTGGATAACCTTCTAAAGGATGATGTTGAGTGGGAATGGTCAGTGATATGCGAGAGATCATTCAAGGAGATCAGATCGATTCTCGCTTCCGATCTAAATCTGGTACATTATGACCCTCAGAAAGAGGTGGTGTTGGTAGCGGACGCGAGTGAGAAGGGAATCGGGGCAGTGATCGCCCATCGAGTCAATGGAAGACTGATGCCGATTGCCCATGCGTCCAGAGCACTCAAGAGTGCTGAGATCAAATATTCCCAGATTGAGAAGGAAGGACTGGCACTCATATTTGGAGTGACGAAATTCCATCGATACCTCTTCGGAAGGAAGTTTGTGATGCAGACCGATCATAAGCCGCTACTCTCGATATTTGGATCGAAGGATGGAATCCCAGTGCACACAGCGAGGAGACTGTTCCATTGGGCTACGATCCTCCTGGGATACCATTTCTCGATGGAGTACATCAATACAGAGAGTTTTGCATATGCAGATGCACTCTCGAGATTGATTGCGGACTCTCGTGATGATCGAGATGAAGAGAGTGTGTTGGAAGAAGCGGAGACCCTCGTGGTGAGAATGATCAGATCCAATATCGAGAAACTGCCAGTGACGGCAGACGATATCAGAGAAGCTCTGACGAGAGATTCTCTGCTGTGCCGAGTGAGAAATTACCATCTCACTAGATGGCCAAATGAGAAGACGATACGAAATGATCCCGAATTCAGTCAACTCAAGCCGCTTTTCTCGATGAGAGATACGCTTGTAGTGGTGGATGACTGTCTTATGGTGGGAATCAAGGAATCTCGAGTAGTAATTCCCCAATCTCTGAAGGAGAAAGTCCTAATCATGCTTCACAGTGGACATCCGGGTGTTGTCAGAATGAAGTCTTTGGCGAGACAAGCTTGTTATTGGTACAGAATGGACAGAGATATCGAGAGAATGGTGCTCTCGTGTGAGCAATGTGCACAGGCACTGAAGAAACCAACCAAGATTCCTCTCGAACCATGGCCAAAGACGAATGAACCGTGGGAACGGATTCATATGGACTATTGTGGGCCAGTGGATAACACGTACTTGCTAGTTATGATCGATTCGCTCACGAAGTGGCCAGAGATTGTGGCAACTACATCGATGACAGCGGGTGCCACCATTCGGATTCTGAATGAATCGATTGCGAGGAATGGTTTACCGAGAATGATTGTGACTAATGGCACTCAATTCAACTCGGATGCTTTTAATCGATACTGTCGCGAGCGAGGAATACAGCATGTGAATACTCCCACTTACCATCCACAGAGTAATGGCCAGGCCGAGCGATTTGTGGACACTGTGAAGCGAAGTCTGCTGAAGCAGAAAGGAGAGAGATCGCTTGAAGAGGCACTGCAACTGTTCCTCTACAACTATCGAAAAACCCCGAACCCACAATGTGATGGGAAGACTCCTAGTGAGATGATGTTCGGAAGGGTTATTCGATCAGAGGTGGATTTGATGCTCCCAGTGCGTGGATTCTCTGGTAGAGATGACAGGATGAAGACTCAGTTTGATCAGAAACATGGAGCGAAGTCCAGAGTGTTTAAGATCGGCGATAGTGTCTTGTATGATATGCAAGTGGGCCCGAATGGACGGAAGTGGTCCATGGGTATCGTAAATGGTCGGATTGGGAAGACCATGTATGAAGTGAAGTTGGAAGACCGAACTGTGAGGGCGCATGCCAATCAGTTGAGAGTTCGGTTGGAATCAGATCGTGAGATCGAATATGTGACGGATCAAATGGTTCCTGACGAAATAGACAGTGAAGTCAGCATTCCCGATGAGAATGAGATCACTGCGGTCGACAATGACTCCATTGATGGAGGGATGACTGACAACGACAGCGGACAAGCCGCGCCAAGACGATCCACGAGAAACCGATCCGCCCCTCGCCGCCTCATCGTCGATTTTTCAACGAAGAATAAATACGAGGAAAAATGACCAAAGTGCTTCGATCGTGGCCCGTTATATTATTGTATCGTTATAATTGACTATATATTCGTTTGCTCAGATTCTCCCCAAGTTAGAATCTTGGAGGAAGGTGTTGTATTGTGTAGTTTGCCTCCTCTCCCTTAGTCAATTATCATAATCCTATCACGTGATTCGCCCCCTTTGCCTACGAGTCCATCTTAGCATAATTGTAGACGTGACTAGCCCGTCTCCCCTCTCCACTCTCGATCCGTCCAGTGGTGTCAACTGGTTGCTTGTAGATAAACTCTTACTCCTCTATGCTCTCAGAGTTGGGGTAGACAGCTACATAACAGATTCCATCTCAAATAATAGTTCCATATAGAGGATCTTAATGTACTGTACATCATTTCGTGCAGTCGCACAATATTCCGTTGTGCCTTCGGACGTCGATAAAATGTACAATATATACATCTCACTCAGATCGTTCCTCGATGCCTTTGTTTCTCCGTCTCTTCGATCGATATTCATTTGTACGTTGTCTCGAAGATACGAAAGAAGATGTGAAAGATGAGATCTTCAATGAAAGAAATGGAAGTATCCATTTTGTGAAATGGATTATGAAGTGGAGGAAGAAATTAATGGCGAGAATATTATGGTTAGTCTTACCTATACTCTGTGCCCGTGGGATATAGCTACTTCAGATAGAAGACAGAAATCAGCTAGAATGAACCTAGATAGCAGAGCTACTTCAGATTATAAAACTGGGGGCTGTATAATCTGTCAGAACTTGGCCAAGTTTTCGTCCATCTTTTTTCGTCAGTTTTTGACTTAATCTTTATTTCTTTACAATGGTTCGATTAAGCACGTAGAGAAAGCAACAATGCCAAAGAAATGAACATAAAATATAATGTTAGCGACTAGCAAATCCGTGTTAAAGATGGACGAAAACGGAACTTCGCCAAGTTTTGTTTTGGGCGAGCTAGACAGTGACGAGAGAGCACGTAAACAAGAGAGAGCGCAGAGTGTCGCGATATTTGTAAACAACACATGCCTACTTTTCCCTCTCCTCGATATGCGTGCTCTCTCATCACTGTCTAGCTCGCTCAAAACAAACTTGGCCAAGTTCTAGTTTTCGGCCATCTTTAACACTGATTTGCTAGTCGCTAACAATATATTTTATGTTCATTTCTTTGGCATTGTTAGTTTCTCATCGTGCTTAATTGAGCCATTACAAATAAATTAATATTAAGTCGAAAACTGACGAAAAAAGATGGACGAAAACTTGGCCAAGTTCTGACAGATTATCACGCCTCCTGAAGTAGCCTTTTCTAACTATAGCTGCTTTCTGTCTTATAGATGAAGTAGCTATAGACCACGAGCACTGAGTATTATCGATTCACAACAGTGCTACAGTATATCCTAGATGATACAAAAGTGTTTATTAGAGTATTTATATTGCCTTAGGAAATAGAAATGAACGACTAATCAATGATTAATAGGAGAAAGTACTGAATCGATACAATCTATCGTCTTGTCTCAATACGATAATGGAAGGACTGGTAGATTCGATGAATTCACAAACAATTCGACTCATCTCTCAGGTATTCTTTCACTTTTAATTCTGTTTGCTTATCCCTAAATATAATACAATTTGAATTAATATAGATATACTGCATAGTAGTTGGTTTCAACTATATTATTGTACAGCGAATGCTCAAAGTGTCGATGAACACCTACAGTCGCCCTAAGGTGAGTCGTAGCATTTTGATACTTATCACTCAAAAAATATATATTCTTTCCAAATAAGTGTTTACGTGAGTTTAGTCATTCGATGTAGACTCTTTCTCACATCAGTCTGCTTACTCAGTGCTCGTGGGGTTTAGCTACTCTGGCGGAAATCATAGCTACTTCAGCTGGAAGACAGAAATCAGGGGGCTGTATAATCTGTAAAAAGTTGGCCATCTTTTCTTTTTTTCTTTTTTCGTAATTTTTGATTTAATCTTAATTTCTTTGCATTAGTTCAATAAACCACGATGGAAAAGTAAGAATGTCAAAGAAATAAACATAAAATATAATGTTAGCGGCTAGCAAATCGGTGTTGAAGATGGCTGAAAACTAAAAGTTGGCCATCTTTTAATTAGAAGTTGGCCATCTTCTGTTTCGCGGGCAGACAGTGACGAGAGAGCACGTAAACAAGTGAGAGCGCAGAGTTTCGCAAAAAAAGTAAACAACACATGCATACTTTTCCCTCTCCTCGATCCCCGTGCTCTCTCGTCCCTGTCTAGCCCGCGTAAACAGAAGATGGCCAACTTCTAGTTTTCGGCCATCTTTAACACGAATTTGCTAGTCGCTTACATTATATTTTATGTTGATTTCATTTGCATACTTACTTTTTCATCGTGCTTTATCGAGCTAATGCAAAGGAATTATGATTAATTCAAAAACTGACGAAAAAGAAAATCGAAAAGATGGCCAACTTTTTGACAGATTATACAGCCCCCAGATAGAAAGAAGCTAAGAAGTAGAGCTGCTTGAGCTATGTTCAGCTGAAGTAGTTCTGCTTCCTAGCTTCTTGCTAGCTGACTTCTGTCTTCTTGGTGAAGTAGCTATGCTTTCCGCCAGAGTAGCTATACCCCACGAGCACTGAGTAGTCCGCTCAACCTTACATAAAGGGGTTTGGAGTGAGAGAGCGTTTACAATCGAGAGGGACTCTCTCACTTTAACACTCTCTCTCTCACCATATGGTCATATGAGAGGAATCGGGAGAGAATCGAGCATTTTTGGGATTCCAGGTCACTTGGAAAAATCATGATTTTAAAATTTCCTGAAAATTTTAGGCAAAGTACTACAAAGTCTCCTCTATCGAATAGCGTTGCCAGAATTTTTTTTTAAAAATTAGTATTGGAGTGAAACACAAACAAACCTGGTATGTTTGGCATTTTTTTCCAAGCTTGCAAAGTTTGAAAAATCATAACTTCCTTTAAAATAAAGGTACAGATTAGCGGTTTGGTTTCGTAGATAGAGACAACAGTTGGCTACAAACTACAACCATCGTTTTCATTCCCGCTTTATGCCGCGATGCGGGGTGGTCGCTTTTGTAAATAATCTTATTATTTTCTCAAAAGTTAAAAAGAAGAACCCCCTCCTAGTACGTCATTGTGGTATGTGTGGGCACTTATTCTAGCCTGAATATGAAATGCCGGAGAGAGTGTATTGTAAAGAAGCGCACAAAATGTGAAATCTGGTTAAAATTTCTCATCGAAAAGTGGTGTCGATGTGTCTCATTTGGGGTTTAATCCGATGAAAACGAACTAAAAATAATATGTGTTAATATTTGGGGCCCGAACCTGGGCGAGAGAGCGTGCAGAAGTGAGAGAGTGCTAGAGAAGGCAGATCGCGCGTCGTTCGTCAAACGCACGGTTTTCTAGACGCTATAACTTCTTTCTACGAATAGATAGCAACTCACTTTCAAAAGGACGAATGTTGCATATCTCCTGAAGAAACCGTTGATGAAGTGTCGAGGCATATTGTATCATTTAAATTTATGAATAACATTTTTTTATTATTTTGAATTAAAAATTCGGTAAAAATGATTACAGAGTATAATATGGAGAAATACGCATTTTAAAATTTATATTCGACAATACTAAGACACTTGCAGGAAAGTAGAACTTCGAACCAGAGAAAATTAAATATTATCAAAATTCAGATTTTAAATTTTTCAAAAAATTTTAGTCGAATAACGACATTATAAAATGTATTTTAATCAACACAAATATTATTTTTAGTTCGTTTTCATCGGATTAAACCCCAAATGAGACTCACCGACTCCACTTTTCGATGAGAACCTTTAACCAGATTTCACATTTTATTCGCCTACTTTACAATACACCCTCTCCGGCATTTCATATTCAGGCTAGAATAAGTGCCCATAAAATGTGAAATCTGGTTAAAGGTTCTCATCGAAAAGTGGAGTCGGTGAGTCTCATTTGGTGTTTAATCCGATGAAAACGAACTAAAAATAATATTTGTGTTGATTAAAATACATTTTATAATGTCGTTATTCGACTAAAATTTTTTGAAAAATTTAAAATCTGAATTTTGATAATATTTAATTTTCTCTGGTTCGAAGTTCTACTTTCCTGCAAGTGTCTTAGTATTGTCGAATATAAATTTTAAAATGCGTATTTCTCCATATTATACTCTGTAATCATTTTTACCGAATTTTTAATTCAAAATAATAAAAAAATGTTATTCATAAATTTAAATGATACAATATGCCTCGACACTTCATCAACGGTTTCTTCAGGAGATATGCAACATTCGTCCTTTTGAAAGTGAGTTGCTATCTATTCGTAGAAAGAAGTTATAGCGTCTAGAAAACCGTGCGTTTGACGAACGACGCGCGATCTGCCTTCTCTAGCACTCTCTCACTTCTGCACGCTCTCTCGCCCAGGTTCGGGCCCCAAATATTAACACATATTATTTTTAGTTCGTTTTCATCGGATTAAACCCCAAATGAGACACATCGACACCACTTTTCGATGAGAAATTTTAACCAGATTTCACATTTTGTGCGATTCTTTACAATACACTCTCTCCGGCATTTCATATTCAGGCTAGAATAAGTGCCCACACATACCACAATGACGTACTAGGAGGGGGTTCTTCTTTTTAACTTTTGAGAAAATAATAAGATTATTTACAAAAGCGACCACCCCGCATCGCGGCATAAAGCGGGAATGAAAACGATGGTTGTAGTTTGTAGCCAACTGTTGTCTCTATCTACGAAACCAAACCGCTAATCTGTACCTTTATTTTAAAGGAAGTTATGATTTTTCAAACTTTGCAAGTTTGGAAAAAAAATGCCAAACATACCAGGTTTGTTTGTGTTTCACTCCAATACTAATTTTTAAAAAAAAATTCTGGCAACGCTATTCGATAGAGGAGACTTTGTAGTACTTTGCCTAAAATTTTCAGGAAATTTAAAAATCATGATTTTTCCAAGTGACACTCCATCCTTGAGTTTCTCCCGATTCCTCTCATATGACCCCTTTGTGTACCGTTGGAATCATGTGGAGATGCTTATGCTTAGAGATAGACGAGTAGTTTAGAAAGAGTTATAATAGATTCCTCTCTTTTCCAGATTCGATTCGTGTTCCCCGAAGGAGAGATTGTATGTGCTCTCTTCCCGGACTGCGAACCGAACCTCGTTAATGAGTTGGTCATTCAAAGTCGACTCGGTCTCCTCTGTTTCAATCCCCTCAGACCTCGTTATTCTAATCGTGGGATCGTCCTCTACCTTCGTAATTGCCTCTTTCCCACTCCACTCCCTCGCCCCTCCATTCTCTTCTCATCCTCCCCTGTCATTCTGTACTACCGATGTTTTAGAGGCAAACATCGATTGATTATCGAGTCCAGACCCAAAGAGGTTCCCGATCATCCAATTCTCGGATTTGTGTTGAGTGGAAGTGAGATTGTGTCCAATGTGTCGACTCTCACAGCATTCTCCGTTGTTAATTGATCTATTCCCACAAAATATTCACTGTTATGAATGCAAATTGAATCGTTGTCTAATTTGTCGATAAATGAATGCTGAAGTGATTATTCGAAAAAAATCGTATTTGATCAGTTAGAGACTGGTTTAAATATCTGACTTCATAACTTTAGGACTTGGCTTTACGACTTCATGAAGAGTCGTATGTGTGTGTACTAGTGTTGTTAGATCGAAATATTCGAGAGAACAAAGGGTTATTCTCGAATAAACTTCGTTAGTCGCGATTAGGATTATTCGATCTAACGACATAGAAAATGAAGTTCGTACCATTTCAGGACTCCTCTCAGAAGTCCATTCATCTCATCTAAGATGAAAGAAATGAGTGGAGAGGTATGATAATGTTTAATTTGAAATTTTAGCAAACTTCTTGTTTTATTCCAGGGGGCTGTATAATCTGTTAGAAGTTGGCCATCTTTTATTTTTTTCTTTTTCGTCAGTTTTTGATTTAATCTTAATTTCTTTGCATTAGTTCGATAAAGCACGATGAAAAAGTAAGAATGCGAAAGAAATCAACCTAAAATATAATGTTAGCGACTTCTATTTTAAGACAATCTTTAACACGGATTTGCTAGTCGCTAACGTAATATTTTGTGTTTATTTCTTTTGGCATTCTTACTTTTTCATCGTGCCTCATTGAACTAATGCAAATAAATTAAGATTAAGTCAAATACTGACGAAAAAGAAAAACGAAAAGATGTCCAACTTCTAAACAGATTATACAGCCCCCAGATTTTTTTAGTTTGTTGATTCTTTTTTAGTTTGTTGAATTTATTATAGAAGAAGGCTATTGTTTGACATGTTCTCTTGTGCCGCCGCATAGTTTAGAAGTAATCATGAAAGGGTAACGTAGCAACATTGTACTATATACTGACTTCATGGTAGGCTGAAATGGATTAATTTATTATAGGACGCGCCCTCTTCTGTTCTTGTTCTCTTTCTCTCCAATGGAAAAAGAGTGAAGATCGATATTCACTACGATACTGATAAATGGTTTGTCTCTTTTCTCTTTCATTGAACAAATATCTATTCTCAGGTCGTTGTGTAACTTCAAGATAGTCGAGAATCTCGAGGATTTATGTGTGGAATTCGCTTCTGAAGATTTCTCAATCAAAAGATCCGAAGAAGATATTGATGGATGGTATCCCACCAGTTTCACAAAGTTGTCCATGCAGATTGGAGAAGTTCAGTGGGAGGTTAGTCTATTTGGAGTTGATTTGAATGCATAAGGAAATGTACTGTCTAATATCAAATAACGTTTGTCTCTGTCAGAATCTTGACGGGAATGACACGGGTGCTCGATTCCGCATTGGACCTATTCTCTCGTTGATTACTTCTGAGAGTACTGTAGAGAGTTACGGTACGAGGATGTCAATCGATAACTGTGATCCCGCAAAGACAACCAACGTTCGAGTCGATGTGAAGAGGGAGGAAACCAATCGATTCTACAGATCTCGGTGAGTGAGAGAAATAGAGAAAGAAAAGGGACGATTGGAATGAAATAATTGAAATATACTATGATAGTTAGCATTTCAAATTTTCATGAGGATACAACTAGCAGGGTGTGTTGAGGTTAAACTACGTTATGGTAGGGTGCGCACTACGTTTTCAAAGTATGGTTCAGGGGGGCGTTCAGTTGCAGGGCACAGTTCGGTCCAGGGGGAGCTTTGCAGCCGACTCCAGGCTCGGTCCAGGGGGGAGCTCTGTAGCCGGCTCCAAATTCGGTCCAGGGGGAGCTCGGTAGCCGGCTCCAAGATCGGTCCAGGGGGAGCTTTGCAGCCGGCCGAAGGTTCGGTCCAGGGGAAGCTCGGTAGCAGGCTCCAAGTTCGGTCCATGGGTTTTTAGCCGGCTCCAAGTTCGGTCCAGGGGAAGCTCGATAGCCGGCCCCAGGTGACATTGAAGCTCGACTTATGTTGGGGAGTGTTAATGTACAAAGAGTACTGGCTTATTCCGTTGCAAAAGGCTCGTGAGGATGAGAGCGATCGAAAAAAGTGGCCACTACGCCACTTCGTGGCTCCGTGGCAACTTTTTTCGATCGCTCTCAGCCTCACGAGCCTTTCACAACGGAAACGCAGGATACAGTGCGTTGAGAACTTTTAGAGCAATTTCGGAAACGTTTTCTATGATCCCCTACGCTCTCTGAATCATTTTGGAACTTTTTGAAATTTTCGATTTTTCACGTTAGAACGTGTTAGAACACGTTCAGACACGTTTCTGACATCGCAAAACACTTTTCCTGTGATCCCCTACGCTCTCTGAATCATTTTGGAACTTTTCGAAATTTTCGATTTTTCACGTTAGAACGTGTTAGAACACGTTCAAACACGTTTCTGACATAGCAATATACTTTTCCTATGATCCCCGACACTCCCTTCATCATTTGGGAAAATATCGAAAATTTCGATTTTTCACGTTAAAACGTGTTAGAACACGTTCTGACACGTTTCTGACATCGCAAAACACTTTTCCTGTGATCCCCTACGCTCTCTGAATCATTTTGGAACTTTTCGAAATTTTCGATTTTTCACGTTAGAACGTGTTAGAACACGTTCAGACACGTTTCTGACATCGCAAAACACTTTTCCTGTGATCCCCGACACTCCCTTCATCATTTGGGAAAATATCGAAAATTTCGATTTTTCACGTTAAAACTCGGCAAAACAGGTGAAAACGTGTTTCACGGTAGTCAAAACCGTGTTAGAGCAGTTTCTGGCACTTGCGAAAAAAATGCGGCAAAAGGTTTGCCCGCGGCGGGGGTCGAACCTGCGTCGCTCGGATTGCTAGTCAAGCGCGTAACCCACTTGGCCATGGATTTTGTTTAAATTTTTTTTATTGAGCAAGTTACTGTCGTGGAGATGCATGTGATGGCGAAGGAACTGAGTCGATAGCTCTATCCGTTGGCGAGATATTTAGCGTGACGGACGGACACACACACACACACACACACACACACACACACACACACAGACAGACAGACGTTCTGAAATAATAGTCTTTAGGAATGAGAGTGAGATTGATATAATATTTTCCAATAAAAATATTGAGACTTGGAATGGGAAGCGTGGCTTGTCGTTACTATATTCAAATATTGCAGTGATGATTCTTCTGTGGGAGAACGACTGAGGGAAAATTTGAGTGAAATCGCTTTCCAATTCGAGAGCAGAGGATTCATAGTGGAGTCAAAACATTTCTCCGTCCCAGCCGAGGTTAGAATCACTTTTGAGAGAGAAATATTTTATCTTCAAATGTGTATCACAAGAATGCTGTCGAAATATTTATGCTATTTGATTTTGCAAAAAAAAACAATATAGCTGTGCTTCATTTAAAAAAATATTTTGTTTGTAGATTCTGTCACTTCATTCTCCCTACTTCTCTACTCTTTTCTTTGGAGATTTCAAAGAGAAGAATATCGATTTCATTCCATTGGGAGACGTCGAATTTATTCCATTCAAGAACATGCTCAAATTGATGTTCTACCCGATTGAATATTCCAGAACTAGGACGGGTGTTTACGGTTAGTACAGTTTCTTATGGGTAACGCCTCTATCAAGAGATTGAAAATGAGCGTGCTTGAATATATGAATGTTAATATAATCTCAGCCGGTCGACTAGTTACTCCTCTTCTTCGTCTCGCCCTTCGATTTATGTGCATTCGATTGAGTGATTTATTGATTGGAGAAGCGAAGAGAGTATTGGAATTGATGAGAAGAAAGAGGAATGATAATTGGTTCTCATGGATGAGTGAAATTGCAGAGATACTCAATGAGGATACCACAATAGTGAGTCGACTCTTTGACTCTTTAGATTTCAAAGAGAACAATCTCGATTTAGTTTAATTATTAGAAGTTTTTTTTTAAATTCAGAATGGATAAATTATATGTTGCAGACGGAATATCTCGATCGATTTCATCTGGTGGAATGTGTGGATCAATTGACTAGTCGACGCACGGACATCATTTCACCCAACACACAGCGTCTCATCACTCAGATATCCATATAGTTTTTTTCTTTCATTTCGTTATTGCTTGGAACATTCCATATTTCAAAGATACCATACAGTGAAAAATATGTTATTTTTAAATAAAAAAATGTCGTTCCCGGAATCTGTTTTGGCCGCTGTCTTGTCCCTTTTGTGAAAAACCGTAATGATGGTCTGAAATGCAGTAATTGTCTGAAATTCAATGACCCATTTACAGAGAAGGGACACAATTTCGACGAAATTCTCTAATCATCCCAAGGTCAGTTTGAGTATCTTATTTTGTTCAAAAATGGACTCTTTTAGATTCGATTCGTTTTCCCCGAGGGGGAAATAATCTGTGTTCTATTCGACGATCTCTACTCTGAAGTGATCTCCAATCTACTCACTCTCATTCAACACGATTGGACAAGTATCTTTCAATTCACGAGAGGGGATAAATTCCTCCGACTCTCTTTCCCTCTCTCCATTTCTATTCCTCCTATGGTCGACGCCTCATTCAACTCCTCTCAAACATTCTTCGTCTACACTTTCTCCAAGAAAAATAAATTTCGACTGGAATTTATTGAGTCCGATAAGTTTGAATATTATATTCATCCCTTTCTGGGCATTGTCATGAGTGGCAGAGAACTAGTAGGCAACGCCAGTGTTCTCAACCATGTCTCGGTTGTTTCCTAATCGACTAAACATCGTAGTTGTTGTCATCTTGTTCTTATTGTCCATCTGTTGTTTTTATTGTTGTCGTTATTAGAGATAAAGAAGATTCGAATGGAAGTTATTCGTCAATTTTATTCACTCGTTTGAATCAGGACTAAATACTTTGAATCTGCTTCACTCAGCCAATTTGAGGTAGAGTAATGTTTCTCGCAATAATTCGTATTTATTCAGGATTTCCAAATCGTGAGAATATATTATGAAATGAGTGGCGAGGTATTGTTTCTCGTTATATTTTTCCAAAACTTTCCTATTTATCGCATTATTGCACTTCCACGATAACCGGGAAATGGTAAGGAGCTAGAGAGTGCGTTAATGTCAGAGGGGCTCTCACTTTACCTCGCTCCTGACCCCTTTCTGGAGATTCGAAACCATGTGTAGCCTTTCTCACTATATTTATTTTCTATCAATTTTATCATTGATAAATTGAGGACTGGAAGAGCGCTCCATCAAGTGTCCATCTTCTCTTTCTCTCTAGTGGAAAAAGAGTGAACATCGAGTTGTTCTACGATCAGAGCAAATGGTCAGTTTATCATATCTATTTCAAAAGCATTTTCGTGTAATATCATAGACGAAGACCAACAGTCTATACAGGAAAATTCCAAAATGTTATCTGTTTTTACAAGTTTAGACTGCAAAATCGAAAAGATGTGTTCGTTTATCAATCTTCGTTTGCGATCGTAAATTTGGCTGGTTTCCTGATATTTCTCCTAAATTTTTGGTCTACGAGTATAGGTTTGATGTAGACAGTTGAGTGATTGTCAAAAGTGGCTGGATAGAGGATTATTCAGTGAATAATTTCTTCAGGTCTCTTTGTGGATCAGTAGACGTAGAGAATCTTGAAGATCTCACTTTTATCTTTGACCTCATTGGAAATCATAAATCAGAGGGAACTCGATTCACACTCAAATCGATGGACAACGAATTCACCGTGAGAAATTGATTTTATTTCATTCAGATGTTTATATTGACTTGCAATTAGCAGTGAATTGAGTGCAATGTGGGGAGGGAGTACTGTAATGTTGCGCAAATTTCACACGTGGCAAGTTCAAATTTGAATACACGCAATTGGTTATCTCACCTCCTCACGAAAAAATTCAAGGCTTTAGCTCCACTGGAAGCTGCTATTCAAAATTGCGGGAATTCAAATGTTAACTTTCCGCCTGTGCAATCAGCGCAGCATGAATGGGGGATATGAGATATCTTCCAGTGTATTTCATCTTCTTCTTCCTCTGCTCGATTTCGACTCGGCCCTTCTCTCGCTTGGATCTTCGGTGAATTGTCAATCACTTGCCAGGGAAGGAATCGACTGATGACTCCGCCCAGTATATTCACTGTTAGAATCGACGTCGAGGAATACAAAGGGTCAGTGTCGTCCTATGTCGGATGGATGATCACAATCGTATGATAATCGGGTGGATGACAACTTTTTTTCGAAAAAAATATTTGCTACCTCAAGGGCTGATTCTTAACGAAAGAGACCCTTTCGCGATTTTTTTTTCAGAAAAAAGTTATCCTCCAGTCGGTTCTCATCCGACGGTGATCATCCGACGTAGTACCGTCAGAGTTTGATGAGATTGAAGCGTCTATTATAAATGTACATTGAAGGGAGTTGCCAGTGTGGAGAGAAGTTATGCAGTTCATCAATGGATGTCAGAGTAGAGGAATCATCGCAGATCAGAGACTCGCTTTCCCCGCTGAGGTCAATACGTTTATATTTTTATTACGACTGGGATATGCACATCATTTGCAGTTTTTCACCGTTAGCGTTTTCAAGTAAATCTAACGCTGTAGGTAACGAACTAATGTTTTATTGGATACATAGTAAATATCATCATACTGTATATCAGATCGTTTCTCTCCACTCTGATTTCTTTCTCCAACTCTTCTTCGGCTCTTTCTCTGAGAGAACTCAAGAATTTGTGAGAATGGAGGGAACTTCCGTCGATTCTCTCAGTCAAATCCTCCTTCTTGCAATGGCTCCCTCAAGATTCTCCCATCTTTTCTGTGCCAATCACGGTAAGATTAAATCGGTTATTGATCGTGGCTCTTATTTTCCCTCACATTAATTCAAACTAACAGAAAGATGTCAGGAACAAGAGAGAGAGAGAGAGAGAGAGTGGGCGAAAGGACAAGAGTCCCTTAGGGTTGTAGGTTCAGTTTTCGCGAAACGACATATTTCCGTGAAACTTAAAGAGATGCCAGGGGGTTTCCGTTTCACCGAAACCGAACTTACAACCCTCTCGATTGTACGCACTATCTCACTCTTGACTTCTTTCGTGTATTTGCAGACCCCTTGAAGGATCTCCACCCTGTCAATCTTTTTCCCCTCTCAGATCTGAATTCTCTTTCTTCTCTTCTTCCTCTGGTCGATCAATTCTCTTTCCTTTCTCTTCTCTCTCGTTTGTCTTCACAAGCAGAGACATCGATTAGATCGATTCGAAGTTGTGATCTCTCCATTTGCACTCATGTGATGGATGTAGCAGACTTCCTCAAGGACAACAAAACGATGGTCAGCCCATTCTTTGTTTCGATATTATGTTTTTGAGGCATACACCGGTGTGCATCCCCAACTTGGTATCAAACCTAATGTTGAATTCCAAGTTGGTATCAAGCTTGGGGGCAGCTTGGGGAATTTCATGAGAATGAGTGTGCCAGGATGAGAGAGAGCAGACCACGAGGCAGAGCTTGATACCAACTTGGGGAATGCCAACTTGATGCCAATTTGGGGAATTTCTGACTCGTTATCTGATTCTCTCATTTGACACACTACCTCATTTGACGCGCTCGTTCCCCAACTTGCTCCAAAGATTGATACCAACATTAGATTAACTTGATGCCAACTTGGGGGTGCACACCGGTGTACATACATTTAGTAACCAACATACATTCCCCCAGGTTTTTTTTGGATTCAATTGAAAGCAATAAGAACGTGATATTTTCGGTTTGATAAAAGGTAGCTACAAAAATAACAATCACCTTTTTTTTATCTGAAGTATCTGAAGACCACTTAGATATGTCTCTATAGCACATAATTATTCTCTCAGATTTCTTTCTTCTCTCGATTTGGTTCCTCTGAGTGCCTCGATCTCATCGTCGATGTTTTTGTGGACAGAATGAGTCCAATTCTCATCAGATCGATATCTAAGGTACCAATGAATTAGTTGATATTAACTATACCTTTCATTCCAGAGACAGGCGACTCTTTCTCGATCAATTTACGATCGGTCAAAGGTTAGTTACTGTAGTTATTTTTCTACGGACAACCTTACTTAAAGGGACCTGGCACTGCAAAATAAGTTATTTTTATTTTAAAGAAAATTCTTTTCCGATTAGAATGCAAAAAATCGCATATTTTGACGATTTTTTTAAAAGGAGTTATGATTTTTTAAAGATACTCGCGTACCGGGCGCTACGGTGTTTAGCGCGCTAAACACCGTAGCGCCCGGTACATCAACGCAAATTCCGAACTTTGAAAAATAATAAATCCTTTCAAAAAAATCGTAAAAATATGCGATTTTTTGCATTCTAATCAGAAAAGAATTTTCTTTAAAATAAAAATAACATATTTTGCAGTGCCAGGTCCCTTTAAAGTTAGTTGTGAATGAAAAACTGACCTCCTGTTTTATATTTTTATTGGAAAGCGAAAAATATTCTAAGAGTACGGTATTTTTAGATTTTTTTTTAAAAATCGACATTTAGTCCTTAGTAAATTCGAGAAAGCGCGGGCCTGATGCCCTGATCCCAGGTATACTGTAAATAACTGATATCGATTTTTCACACCATGAACCCCTGTTCATGGTCCAAAATGAGGTTGGGAATATGTCGACAAATCATCAAGTGACCTACAGTAACAATACCACAGTACTTTGAGTATTGTAGAAAAGTTACCGTAACCTGGATACCGTAATCCGGATTTCTGAAATTGATCAAATTATTTTGTTTTTAGTTTTTAGTCGTTTTTAGTTGCATGAGGTAGACCCCGAGTAGTCATTGTCTGAAAGCCAGACCGTATGTCATCTACCGTACCCCCTGCTACAGTATACTCACAGTAATCCGCAAATATGAAATTGAGCAAATCAACTCGGAATATTTTGTATGAGCTAGTCTTGAATAGACAATGTCTACAGTACTCGCGTTACAGAATGCCTAAAACAAAAGTGCGAAAATTGAGCCGGAATTCGTTGCATCGGGTAAGCAATGCCTGACGGATATATCGGGCCCCAGACAAGCCCCCAGACATTGTCTACTCAAGACCTAGCTCATACAACAAATTCCGAGTCGATTTGCTCAATTTCATATTTGCGGATTACTGTGAGTATACTGTAGCAGGGGGTACGGTAGATGACATACAGTATGGCTTTCAGACAATGACTACTCGAGATCTACCTCATGCACCTAAAAACGACATAAGTTGATCAATTTCAGAAATCCGGATTACGGTAGCCAGGTTACGGTAACTTTTCTACAGTACTCAAAGTACTGTGGTATTGTTACTGTAGGTCACTTGATGATTTGTCGACATATTCCCAACCTCATTTTGGACCATGAACATGGTGTGAAAAATCGATATCAGTTACAGTATATCTGGGATCAGGGTATCAGGCCCACGTTTTCTCGAATTTACTGCGGGCTAAATATCGATTTTAAAATATTTTTAAAAGGTACTGTATTCTTAGAATATTATTCTCTTTCCAATAAAAATATATAAACAGAGGGTCAGTTTTTGGTTCACCACTAACTTTAAGTTGATTATTTGTGAAAAAAAATATAACTGAACTGTCAAATGAATGATTACAGATCAGATTGGATTTCGGTCCGTCTCTCCATTTACTGTGCTCTCTTCAACGACTTCTATCCTGAATCGACTCGAATCCTCGTCTCAGCCATTCAATCGATCGGAATCTCCATCTTCTACAGTACTCGTCGAGTCACTTTCTCTGCGGGGTCCGGCTTTGTCCTGACTGGATCATTCGAATTGAATGATTCTCCCACGATGCTGGTTATGAGCAATCAGACGTGGCTTGTGTACAACCGACAGAAACGTCGTCTATTCTTTCACAATAAGTCTTCTTGCGAGGGAGATTTAGTGATTGGAGTGTTGATATCATCTGTTTGCTCACTCAATTATGCCCGAGTTTTGACTGCAATCTCAATTCGTTGAACAAAATAACGTATTTGTTGCTGTATATACTGTACATATTTTCTTGAGTCAGTTGCCGTCAATTAGAAGATCCTAACCACTCGTGACCCCAAAGCTAATTTCATCCAAGCCAATTCATGTTAAAATGTGTATAAGCAAATTTCGCACAGCGAACTAGTTCCCTCTAGCTCTCATTTTTGAATTCCAATAATCTTGATTCGTACATTACTCACAGTCAATTCTGTGTTGCTGTTAGATTCAAATGAGAAGATAAAGAAATGTATTATATAGAATCCCTTATGATTCGTTTGGGTTATTGCACCCAAGTGATATTTCGGGGGGAGGGGGCTTTGAAGAATTTTTTTCCTTTAGGAGAAGATGGAATGGAATGACGGAATCGATCGACTGATGGAGGTTGGTAAAAAAATTTTTTTTCTTTTCCCATGTAGACAATGTTTCCAAACTTCGACACACGAATAAGGAGCTGGAGAGTGTAGCAAACTGAGATGAAACATAATCCTCTCATCTTCTTACACTCTTTTACTCCCGACCCCTTTCTGGTGGTTTGACTGGACTATGAAATGCTGTTGGTGCATAGATTTGATCCCAGATTTTCATTTTCTCGTCTTTTCCGATTATGTCATATAACAAATCATTTCAGAATAGCAAATGTAAGGAGAAGCTCATTTTAAAGTTGTTGAGTGGAAGACTTGTAAAGATCGAATTGTTCTACGATGAGACAAAATGGTGTGTATGAATATTATTTGAGTTTTGTTATAAAAATGCCGTCTGCTTTGTTCTCCTTCGTATCCTCCTAAACTGAAAAATTCCAAGCTCATTTATGTATTTTGTAAATAATTGAGAATATTTGAATGCAGGTCATTTGTCCATTCTTCCATCGATGATCTCAACGATTTTTCAATTCTCTTATCTCCATCTGTCGAGAAGAAATCACACTCGACTCAATTCAAAATGAGAATTAATCATCCGGAATTTACACTTGAGGTGACGTTAGAAACAATTTGTTTGCTCATTATGTTGCTCATTTCAGTGGATCGATGCTAATAGGGAATCTGCTCGATTCCGAATTGGTCCATTTCTTGCCATTATCTATGGAGAAAGTCGGGTTCTTATGCAGGGAAGGATAAGGGAAGAAGAGGAGGAGAAATACGATATTCATTCAACTGCCATAGTTGAAATATGTGAAAGTGAAAGGCGAGTTTTACTTCTGAATTGAAACTTCAAATTCATATTTTTTTGATCAGTGGTTTATTTTATCTCAGAACTCATGCCTACCACGTCTTCACTTTTCTCAATGGTTCAAAAAGTCGTGGATTAAAACTGGGTAGAAAAGTCTCTATCCCATCCGAGGTATCACTTTAATTCTCGAATAAACAATATTAATAAAAATGTTGCTATATCGTACGCCAATAACACTGTACAAAGGTGTGGCACAGTGTGGCACTTTTTAGCACTTTCTGATTTTCACCTCGAAAGAAGCGAATTTTGTGGCATATCTTGTTATAAACCGTTTCCTTTCTAACTTTCCTCTAACATAGCACAAAAAATTAAAATTAATTAATTAAAATAATTAATTTAGAATGGTTCAGCTGTCAAGGTCGAAAAATAAAACCAGTTGTCAATCACGCTCAATCGCGTCAAACACCGTAATCAACGCTTGAAGCAGGTGCGATTGACAACTGATTTTATTTTTCGACCTTTGCAATTGAATGCTTCTAAATTAATTATTTTAATTAATTAATTTTAAATTTTTGTGCTATGTTAGAGGAAAGTTAGATAGGAAACGGTTTATAACAAGATATGCCACAAAATTAGCTTCTTTCGAGGCGAAAATCAGAAAGTGCTAAAAAGTGCCAAAAAGTGCTAGTAGGGACCACCGAACCGGAAATTCCAAAATTAGATCCGGGGAAAAGTACGAAAAGACAGAAATTCAAATCTGCACCGAAAAACAGTTTCTGAATGATATTTTGAATATTAGGGGGTGCGCATTCCAGTTTTCTTGCTTAGTGTAAAGTTATGATGGCGGACAAAGAACAGAAGTAAAATAAGAAAAATCGATGTGAGCGAACATGTTTTAAATCCTGTTCAAAGTTTGGTGATTTATTATTACATTCAATAACTAATGTTTCAAGAAGTGCGCATTCGAAACTAATCCATTTATATATTTTTCGATGTTGTATGCAACTTTGAGCAAGAAATAAGGAAAATCCGTGTGAGCGAACCTTATTTATTTTGACTTCAAAGCTTGTGAGTTGAATACTGTAGCTACCGATCATAAACTAGTTTCAATTTATAAAGCCTGTAAAAAATTGATTTTGTATTTATTCATGACTCCACACGAGCAGCTGGCAAATAAAATAATAATATGGCAAATAAAATAACTTTGGGGATTGTATTATTTCATGACTGCGATCATTTTGAGCCTAAGTACGAGTCTCTAGCACGTCTAGAAACGAAAATCCATTTTTTCGGGCACTCACTTTGAGGAATGGTCCTGATCCGGCACAGAACCGTACAATCTGGTATCAATTTTTCTTGTGTGTCCCTCCACTTCTACTTTCACCAAAATAAGCACGACGCCTGAGAAATTTTCCTCCGAGCAAATAATCGCCTCCGAAATACCGTCGCGATCTTACGTCATCACTACGTAATAACTGAAAATCTTCCTACACTGAAATAATCGGAAATTAGGCCCTAGGCTATGTGTTCCTTCCTCTCAAAAATTCAGGCCGATTGCTATTTTGGTTCGGAAGTTACATCACTTCGAAGTTTTGGGCGAATACTTTTGATCGATACTGTAGCTCCCAATCTACCGTATACCTGTGTCTGTATATTCAGTGACTGTTTTGGGCACTTTCGGCTGTCTATTTTTGAGTTTTATAAGTGATTGTGGATTGGGAGCAAGGAAAATAATACGTAAGAGCTAAAGAGGAAGACGAATACTTTCAGGCAAACAAGAACAACGCCTTGAAAAATTCATGAATTTTAGAACTTGGAGGGATAACGTCATTTCATTTGAGCAACTAGCATAGAGAGCGTAGATTGATGAAATCAAAGCAGAAAATCGATTAGAGGAGTCGATTTCGAGAACAAAGCTTTCAAAGTTTCGGCTTTTACAACGGGGAAACAACTGTTCGTGATATTAAGCATATTTGGGCGGCGTATTCGTAAGATCTTTTTTGATATGTTGTTTGGAGTGCTACTTCCTAACTTATATCAAAAAATGAAGCGTGAATACGCCGCCCAAAGCCACCAAATTACGCTTTGCAATTTACACAGTGGAGGATTACTGTAATATCTTTTTGTTGCACAGCGTAAAGGTCTTTCTGTGTTCATTATTTTCATGGGGTTGCATTCTAAAATTATTGTTCGATTTCAATTGATGTATTTATAAAAGAATAAAAGAAAGGAAGATTGTTCTACTGCGATTTCAGTTTTGTCATCATAATCATGAGTGTGACCTAGCGAGACTAGGAAGTCGCTCGGCTTGAACTAGAACGTCGCATATGGAGTTCACCTTTCGAAACAATTTTTTTTGTTATTTTAGTTATATTTTGCAAAAAGTAAATTGAAAAATCGAAATAGGGCACACTCAGCTACCGATTGAGCACAAACTTGTAATTTATCGTTCGGTTTCATTTACACGACCACCGCCCCTATATTTTTCTATTAAATGTAGATGCGCCAATGAGTTTTTTTGCTTACTCTGAAATTCGGAAGACATGCAATGCACAAAATTAAAATTAGAAAAAATGACAAGAGCAAACTTGTTTAAAATCGTGTGTGAACTTCAGCGATTTCTTATTATATTCAACAGCTATTGTTTTAGGAGCTGCGCCAACGAGATTTGGTAAAGTGTTCATTGTATGATCTCATTAGCACATTTGCAACAAAAATCAGGAAAATTCACAAAAGCAAACCTTATCTATTTTGGCTTCAAAGTTTATGGGTTGAATACGGTAACTATCGATTACGAACTAGTTATACTTGATGAAACATATAATAAATTCATTTTGTACTTATGAATTACTCCCTAGGAGCAGCCAAAGGTATTCATACTGTAAATACCAAAATGTGTCAAGGAAAACTCAAGAAAACTGTCCAACCCAAAACAACTGACCTAACTGACCCGTCGTCGCCCCACCGAACTCATGGCGCAACGATGCCGCGCGAATTCGATGGGGCGACTACACCACGGAGGGCGGGGCTTAGAAACATCTCCGATACTCGTTGAACTGGAAATATTTGGTAAATCTGGAAACGCTGTCATGATTCTGCACTTCTCATTAGCTCAAAGGCACCAAAATTGCAATTTTAGGAATAATCTTCAATTTTAATTGGTGGCTCCTAAAAAAGTGCCACACAGTGCCACACCTTTGTACAGAGTGTTATTGGCGTACGATAGTTCGTAGTTTCTCCTTCTCTAATGAGTATTCTTGAGGTGCTCTCATTGACTTCACAATTCTTCTTCAATCTCTTCTATGGAAATTTCAAGGAAAAGAATCAAGAGTGGATTAAAGTGGAAGGAATCACTGCCCATTCACTCAATCGTCTCATTTTTCTCTCCGTATCGAAATTGGCCAACATGCGAATCCAATTCACTTCTCAAGGTAATATATTTTTCTCTTTTCTATCAATTCTTCTCGAGCTATTTTTTAAAGATCATTGGTTAACACGAAAATAATCTCATATTAAAAAAAATCATGATTTAAAAAAAATATGTCTGTATAAAGTGAACTTGTGTATTTAATAGGGATGGTTTCGCTAGAATTTTATTTCGCGCACTTCCTCATCGATCTGATCGACAAGAGTGCAGAATTATAAGGACATTTCTTGCGATGTCATCCCTAGTATCCAAAAAAATTAACCATTAAATTGAGGACTCACTAAAATCGTCCCTCTTCTCATTCTTGCCGATCAATTCTCCTTTCTGAATGCTTTCGAAAAGATGAAAGGAGCTTTGAAATCTTTGATCGAAAATTTGAGAAGAGTGGAAATGAATGCAATTGAATCTCTCGATATCATCTGCAGAATCGCACGGACTTATGAATATTTGGTAGGTCACTGTACAAAATTTCATCTAATTTTATTCACGTCAATCCTTTCCAGATCGCTCTCTTCGAAAGATTCATTCTCATTGAATGTCTAGATAAGACTCTCTCAATCGATCGATCGGAGATCTCACAAGAATTATCTCAGATCATCGAAAATGTGAGTCCTTCCATTCAATTCCTTCTCTTATAATTCATCCATTCAGCGTAGAATTCAACTTACGTCGACGATTGACACTCGTAGAAAGGTCAGACTCAGCTTAATTTCCCCTTTCTCTCGAACTCTTGATTCATTGTCGGAAAATTGAGGGGTTAGTTATCTCACTTTGCTCTCTCTCTCTCTCTCTCTCTCTCTCTCTCACGAATTCACCCGTCGAAGGTGTGTGCAAAATAGAGAGAGATAGAGTTTGACCCCTCAAAATGATGGGGTACTAGGGATGCCGGTTCGGTTTTGTGCGTACCTCTGGCATTCTCTTTCCACGGACTCTCTGCCTCTTATCAACCATATACCGATTTTTCTCTCGAGCTGCTGGAATATGAACACCGAACCAGCATCCCTATAAGGTTCCGGAAATGAATGCTTGAAAAATAGAATGCCTCTTTCTCAGGTCACTTTCTTCTTCAGTTTCAATAGGAAGATCGTCGTTTCTCTTTTCAATGATTTCCATCCCATTTCCATTCATTCGCTCATTGAATACATTCAATCTACCAATGGATCGAATCTCCGTCAGAAGTTCGATTGTTCGAGGGAACTTCGATCGAATCGAATCAAATTTCATTTGTCTTATCCATTGAATATCGAAGTCGATCGAAACCCCCATTTCGTGAGTTCTCCCATGCTCCTTGTATATTATAACACGCATCGATGTAACCCTCTTTACTTCTGGGATAGTATTTGTACAAATGGATTCGCTCTCGGAGTTGTTGTTTCTGGATCTGAATTTGTTGCTGGGCCGAATATGAGTCTAATGCTGGCAACACTCAATTAAAAGGCCTCAAACTGCATGTTTTAATCTAGGGGCTGTATAATCTGTTAGAAGTTGGCCATCTTTTCATTTTTTTCTTTTTCGTCAATTTTTAATCTTAATTTCTTTGCATTAGCTCGATAAAGCACGATGAAAAAGTAAGAATGTCAAAGAAATAAACATAAAATATAATGTAAGCGACTAGCAAATTCGTGTTAAAGATGACCGAAAACTAGAAGATGGCCAACTTTCAATTAGAAGTTGGCCATCTTCTGTTTCGCGGGCTAGACAGTGACGAGAGAGCACGTAAACAAGTGAGAGCGCAGAGTTTCGCAATAAAAGTAAACAACACATGCATACTTTTCCCTCTCCTCGATCCCCGTGCTCTCTCGTCACTGTCTAGCCCGCGCAAACAGAAGATGGCCAACTTCTAGTTTTCGGCCATCTTTAACACGAATTTGCTAGTCGCTTACATTATATTTTATGTTGATTTCGTTGGCATACTTACTTTTTCATCGTGCTTTATCGAACTAATGCAAAGGAATTCTAAACAGATTAAACAGCCCCCTAATTATTATTGTTCGCTCGTTCTTGTTAATGCTACTGTTATTGTTTCGTTATCTTTTTTTGTTGTACGATCGAATAAAATGCTATTGATACGAAAGTTTTCTATTGTATCGACGTTTATCTGTTCGTGTCAGATACTCATACCTGCTCGTAATTTCGATTATTTTTATGTTTGTCTATATTTGCAGACTCGTAGATATCAATGGATATTTCTTTAGGTGAGGAACTGATGCAAATCGATAGTGAATCAATGGAAGATGCGAGGGTAAAAACAGATAGAGAGATCTATGTCACAGTATCGTTTCGCCCATATTATTCATTCGATTACAAGGAATAGTTGAAATTTCTCGTGCTGAACAGCAATTTTGCTTGTGAGGACGTTCTTTTTCACTCCGTTTACACATCATTTATGAAATGTTCTCAGGAAGTGCGAAATACATCGTGTGAGAAGCTGTTTCTACAGCTGGCAAGTGGGAAACGACTGAAGATCGAGGTGTTCTTCGATAAGACAAAGTGGTGAATACTGTAATAATCGTCATTTTAAGTGAGAGAAATTGATGGGAGGAGAGCGTCAGACTGCCAGTGGGTATCGAGAATACCGAACAGTCACAGATACCCCTATTACGAATTTCCGCTCGATTTTTCATTCAAATACAGTATGAGTTGGGTAGAAGAGTAGTTAGAGGGTAGAGGGATGTTTGCAGACTAGGGTTCGATAAATGAGAGATTCTCTCGTGAAAGGCCCTCTCATTCTCACCGAGAGATCTCTCTCACTCGAAATCTCTCAGTCGAGAGGGCGGTCGCTCTTCTCTAACCGAGAGTGAGAGTCTCGTGAGAGATACCGTACACCGACGCACTACGGGAAACACTGTTGGATGTCATAATTAAGATTGTTCACTAAGGAAAACACATATCGAGCTTGATGTATTACTCTCCGATTCATACCCCACACTTGTGAACCTTATTTCTCTATGTTCAGGTTTTGAAACTATCATGAACTGATTTTTAATTCTGGAAGCATTTTTTTTGTTGTGCCCACCAAGATTCCAAATTGACGTCGTCTTCTGGTCTACTAAACGCAAAGTAGGCTACGGTGACTTAACCGCCGGGGTGACGCAACGATAACAAACTACCGTAATTCTTCCTACGGTAATCCGAATGGCGGAAATTGAGCAAATCGACTCGAGCTTTTTGAAAGATATCGAGTGCTTATTGAGGGACAGGTACACCAAATTAATGCTACCCTATCGGGAATTACTGTAGCGCGGTTACATTATTAGAATTTACGGTATTGACCAAGTCGCATTGCCTAATTGCTATGCTGTTTTGATTCGATCGTAACCGGGGCTACGGTAGCGTGCACAATTTGCAGAAGTAGTATTCTCCACAAGGGTCAAAATGCTCATAAATATGGATGCTAGCTCCGCGCCCATTCCCTTTTGCGCGCCGACCGCGCGCTACGACATGAGTGAATGATAATGAAAGGCGTTTCGTGAGAGCTCTCACTGAGAAATGCTCTCAGTCAAAACTCTCAGTCAAAAGATTATCTCTCATTTGACTTCAAATGAGAGGAGTCATTTCTCTCATCTCTTGCTTAACTCTCATTTGTCGAACCCTATTGCAGACCGTTCGTCTTGACTAGACCAGAGGAAGGATCCTCTGGTCTAATCCCTCATTCGCCTACAACTGGACACAATGGAGTGAAGAGAGACAAGACTAGAAGAAGAGACAAGAAGATTAACTTCCTCATTTCCCTAGTTACCTCTCACTCGGCGATCCCTTATAAGGACCGCCTCCCTTTCACTCCCTCTCTCTCCTACGAGATAAAGCAGTCTATCACACGTCTTTGGTTGTCTATAACACAACAACTAACTGGCGATCAGGATGAGATGCACCACCCCACTGGATGTCGCTGTGGACCCTGCAAACATCCCTCTACCCTCTAACTAGGGTTCGACAAATGAGAGTTAAGCAAGAGATGAGAGAAATGACTCCTCTCATTTGAAGTCAAATGAGAGATAATCTTTTGACTGAGAGTTTTGACTGAGAGCATTTCTCAGTGAGAGCTCTCACGAAACGCCTTTCATTATCATTCACTCATGTCGTAGCGCGCGGTCGGCGCGCAAAAGGGAATGGGCGCGGAGCTAGCATCCATATTTATGAGCATTTTGACCCTTGTGGAGAATACTACTTCTGCAAATTGTGCACGCTACCGTAGCCCCGGTTACGATCGAATCAAAACAGCATAGCAATTAGGCAATGCGACTTGGCCAATACCGTAAATTCTAATAATGTAACCGCGCTACAGTAATTCCCGATAGGGTAGCATTAATTTGGTGTACCTGTCCCTCAATAACCACTCGATATCTTTCAAAAAGCTCGAGTCGATTTGCTCAATTTCCGCCATTCGGATTACCGTAGGAAGAATTACGGTAGTTTGTTATCGTTGCGTCACCCCGGCGGTTAAGTCACCGTAGCCTACTTTGCGTTTAGTAGACCAGAAGACGACGCCAATTTGGAATCTTGGTGGGCACAACAAAAAAAATGCTTCCAGAATTAAAAATCAGTTCATGATAGTTTCAAAACCTGAACATAGAGAAATAAGGTTCACAAGTGTGGGGTATGAATCGGAGAGTAATACATCAAGCTCGATATGTGTTTTCCTTAGTGAACAATCTTAATTATGACATCCAACAGTGTTTCCCGTAGTGCGTCGGTGTACGGTATCTCTCACGAGACTCTCACTCTCGGTTAGAGAAGAGCGACCGCCCTCTCGACTGAGAGATTTCGAGTAAGAGAGATCTCTCGGTGAGAATGAGAGGGCCTTTCACGAGAGAATCTCTCATTTATCGAACCCTACCTCTAACTACTCTTCTACCCAACTGTATGGTAGTTTACATGTTTGAATTTTGGGGTGGGTATCTTTCATGATCTCTCCCCCCAATTCTGACAACATTCAACGCGACATTCTGGCAGGTGGATGCATTTTGTAAGGGGAAACTAATTCAGTTTTGGCATTTTGCCCAGAACGCTCTCATCTCAATTCATTCTTTCAATGCATTCGTTGATTCTTTCGTCGATGATCTTGAAGATCTCCAATTTCTCTTCATTTCCTCTCTCGAAAGAAAATACATGACGACTCAGTTCAAATTGAGTGTTGATCATCCGAAGTACACTATTGAGGTACATATCTTTATATTTCTTTACTGATCATACCACCGCTGAATTTGATTGAATCTTGCAGGATAATTCTTTAAATGAGTGAGAAATGTTGATGATATGGGTGTATTTCAGTGGATGGATACTGAGACTGAGACTGATTGTGCTCGTTTCCGAGTTGGTCCCTTTCTCAAGATGATCTACGGTGAATCTGAGGTGTTCGTGCAAGGGAAAGTTAAAGGAATGGGAGAGGAGGAACTCGATATTGATTACTATATATTAGAAAATGCTAACGTCTGTCTGTCTATCTGTCTGTTTGTTTGTTTGTTTGTCCGTTTTTTTTTATTTTTCCTTCCGTCCTGTCACACTTTTCTCTCATTTTCCTTATATTTCGCTTCAAATTCGCTCTATCTTCTCTGAACCTTTTGCATATGATAACTGACCAGAAAACCTTTCAAAATTGAAAAAGAAAAATGCGCTAATTTCATGGCCAAGTCGGTAGCGCGCCAGACTTTAAATCCGAGACCCCCAGGTTCGACCCCCGCCGCGGGCAAACCTTTTGCCGCATTTTTCGCAAGTGCCAGAAACTGTTCTAACACGTTTTTGAGTATCGTGAAACACGTTTTCACCTGTTTTGCCGAATTTTAACGTGAAAATTCGAAAAATTCGAAAAGTTCCAAAATGATTCAGAAAACTTAGAAGATCACTACAAAAGTGTTTTGCAATGTCGGAAACGTGTCCGAACGTGTTCTAACGCGTTTTAACGTGAAAAATCGAAAATTTCAAAAAGTTCCCAAATGATTCAGAGAGCGTATGGGTTCGCAGGAAAAGTGTTTTGCGATGTTTGAAACGTGTCTGAACGTGTTCTGACACGTTCTAACGTGAAAAACCGAAAAATTCGAAAAGTTCCAAAATGATTCAGAGAGCGTAGGGGCTCACAGGAAAAGTGATTTACGATGTCGGAAACGTGTCTGAACATGTTCGAGCTTAACTTGAAAAATCTAAATGTTCGAATGTTTGCCAAACAAATCGGGGCGTCTCGGGGGTCACAGAAAACAATATTTTGCAATAAAAAAGAAGGCTCCAGGTTCGGTCCCCTGGACCGAACCTGGGCCAGTTACCGAGCTCCCCCTAGACCGAACCTGAAGCCGGCCACCGAGTCCCCCTGGACTGAACATTGAGCCGGCCACTGAATCCCCCTGGACCGAACCCGCACCCAGAACTACACATAGAGCGTAGTGTGCGCATAGAGCGTAGTGCATTTAACCTCAATACAACCCCGCTAGTTCAACCCTCACTCTTGTCATGTGGGAGGATAGGAGGTGAGAAATAGTACACCTTGGTCTCGTAGACGCTAGTCGGTAACGGTCTTGCCTTTGTCTGAGTATCTAAATTCTTATTATCATTGTTATAATGTCTCAAATCA
Organism: Pristionchus fissidentatus; assembly: GCA_036245785.1. NCBI lineage: Eukaryota > Metazoa > Nematoda > Chromadorea > Rhabditida > Neodiplogasteridae > Pristionchus > Pristionchus fissidentatus. The sequence goes on along the minus strand of BTSY01000005.1, from coordinate 25,636,512 downwards.
CACACAACTTATTTGATGCTTGCTAGTACAATTTGAGATATGCTCTATGAACTGGCAATAAAATAAACGATCTCACTATCGGATCGACCGTTCCCCAGAAATCTAAAAAATGTGTATACTTTCTAGTTATCACTACACAATACGGAGGTTTGATGTAGCTCTTATTACTGAAGATAACTTTTTTCAAAGCAGTAGAGCTAATTTTTTTTTTAAATCTAGAATGAAAATGAAATGATATATGTGTATTGTAGTATTCATTTCGATGATTTCATCAAGTTCTTCTATGCTTGTCCCTCTCGAGGAGTCATCGCGGATCACGAATCGCATCATCTTATACCTCAAGAGGCACTATTTATTATTTTAAATTTATTAACTATTGTCCAAAATAGTAGAACGCTACGTTGATAAACACAGCATACGAAAACGAGAGAAACAGACAGTGAGCACCATACATGTCGGCGCCGACAGAAAGTGGGCGGAGTCCCCCCCCTGCCCACCACAAAAAGCATGTATAGGGGGTTCATGGGTGGTCGAAAAGGGGTGGTGGGCAGGGGGGGACAATGTATAGGAGGGGGTCATCGTCCAAAATGGGTCCCAGGTCGACTTCGTCAAACACAAAGTGGCATATGGTAACTTAACGGCCGGGGTCCCGCAACGAAAACAAAGTAACGTAACCCGGTCTACCGTAATCCGGAAATACGAAATTGAAAATTTGGACCTCCTGTATATCACATGATGTAGGCCTCGATTTGTAATTAATCAGACGGTATACCGCGGTCCCGGCACGACATTGCCGATACCGTAATCAAGTCTACAGTATGCCGAAATTTCAAATTGAGCCAATCGGCTCGGGATTTGTTGCATAAGCTAGGCCTCGAGTAGTAATTAATCTAACAACATACGGTGGTCTCGGCACGACATTGCCGTTACCGTAACCGAGTCTACAGTATGCTGAAATTTCAAATTGATCTAATCGGCTCGGGATTTGTTGCATAAGCTAGGACTCGAGTAGTAATTAATCTAACAACATACGGTGGTCTCGGCACGACATTGCCGTTACCGTAACCGAGTCTACAGTATACTGAAATTTCAAATTGATCTAATCGGTTCGGGATTTGTTGCATAAGCTAGGCCTCGAGTAGAAATTAATCTAACAACATACGGTGGTCTCGGCACGACATTGCCGTTACCGTAACCGAATCTACAGTATGCTGAAATTTCAAATTGATCTAATCGGCTCGGGATTTGTTGCATAAGCTAGGACTCGAGTAGTAATAAATCGGACAACATACGGTGGTCACGGCACGACATTGCCGTTACCGTAACCGAGTCTACAATATGCTGAAATTTCAAATTGATCTAATCGGCTCAGGATTTTAACGAGAAGTGGACCTCGAGTAGCCATTGCTTGGAGGGCATGCCGCTTCTCCCCTACATCAACCAGGGCTACTGTAGCGGGGTTACAGTATGACTACTTTCTAAAATTGATCTATTCGGGTCGGGATTTTTGCAGGAGGTGGACCTTGAGCAGACAATGCTAGAGGGAAATACTGCATTGATTATATCTTGTCCCGAGGATACTGTAGCGGATTACGATATGACGAATTCAAGAAATTAATAATATCTCTCGGGATTTTAGTACGAGGTTGACTCCGAACATGCAAATCATTGAGGTGTACCGTATAACTCCTAGCGTATCAGGGGATACTGTAGTGCATTGACGGCATACCGAATATTTGAAATCGATCGTACCGAGTCGGAAATTTAGGAGTAGGTAAACCTAGTTCAGATATTGTCTGCGAGGCTTACTTTTGTGCTTCTGCCGCATCCGGGGTAATCGTATCGGTCTTACGTTTTACTATTTTACTATTATTTATTATATTTTACTTTACTTATGCCGTCAATGCACTACAGTATCCCCTGATACGCTAGGAGTTATACGGTACACCTCAATGATTTGCATGTTCGGAGTCAACCTCGTACTAAAATCCCGAGCAGATATTATTAATTTCTTGAATTCGTCATATCGTAATCCGCTACAGTATCCTCGGGACAAGATATAATCAATGCAGTATTTCCCTCTAGCATTGTCTGCTCAAGGTCCACCTCCTGCAAAAATCCCGACCCGAACAGATCAATTTTAGAAAGTAGTCATACTGTAACCTCGCTACGGTATCCCTGGCTGATGTAGGGGAGAAGCGGCATGCCCTCCAAGCAATGGCTACTCGAGGTCCACTTCTCGTTAAAATCCTGAGCCGATTAGATCAATTTGATATTTCAGCATACTGTAGACTCGGTTACGGTAACGGCAATGTCGTGCCGAGACCACCGTATGTTGTTAGATTAATTTCTACTCGAGGCCTAGCTTATGCAACAAATCCCGAGCCGATTAGATCAATTTGAAATTTCAGTATACTGTAGACTCGGTTACGGTAACGGCAATGTCGTGCCGAGACCACCGTATGTTGTTAGATTAATTACTACTCGAGTCCTAGCTTATGCAACAAATCCCGAGCCGATTAGATCAATTTGAAATTTCAGCATACTGTAGACTCGGTTACGGCAACGGCAATGTCGTGCCGAGACCACCGTATGTTGTTAGATTAATTACTACTCGAGTCCTAGCTTATGCAACAAATCCCGAGCCGATTAGATCAATTTGAAATTTCAGCATACTGTAGACTCGGTTACGGTAACGGCAATGTCGTGCCGAGACCACCGTATGTTGTTAGATTAATTACTACTCGAGGCCTAGCTTATGCAACAAATCCCGAGCCGATTGGCTCAATTTGAAATTTCGGCATACTGTAGACTTGATTACGGTATCGGCAATGTCGTGCCGGGACCGCGGTATACCGTCTGATTAATTACAAATCGAGGCCTACCTCATGTGATATACAGGAGGTCCAAATTTTCAATTTCGTATTACCGGATTACGGTAGACCGGGTTACGGTACTTTGTTTTCGTTGCGGGACCCCGGCCGTTAAGTTACCATATGCCACTTTGTGTTTGACGAAGTCGACCTGGGACCCATTTTGGACGATGACCCCCTCCTATACATTGTCCCCCCCTGCCCACCACCCCTTTTCGACCACCCATGATGCTTTTTGATGCATGATGCTTTTTACATGCTTTTTGTGGTGGGCAGGGGGGGACTCCGCCCACTGTCCTACAGAGCTCGACATGTATGGTGAGCACACCATGGGTAGTACTCGAAGTGGAGCGTCGTATTTTTAATGCGTGATAATTATCGTTCCGAAGTAACTTTGTCACTTTAGTTAATCGCTCTGAGATCGTCCTTCTTCCTCACTCTCTTCTATGGTGATTTCAAGGAGAGGAATAGGGAGTGGATCAGATTGGAAGGAGTCAATTGTACTCATCTCACTCATATCTTCTTTCTCGCTCTCACCAATTTTACCGACCAGAAAATCGACTTCACTTGCCAAGGTTTGTTGTCAGTTTTTATCTAATCAAATATTATGTCGACAGTTAGTGTGTGCAACACTAAATTCGGATGATGCGCATAAATTTGGCTTGGATAAAAACTAGCAGTTACATTTTCGCTAAAAGTAACGCTGCCTTCACCAGTGTCACGCAATTTTGAGCCGCCACGATAAAGTCGCTTCTCTTCTGGTTCTCTCTGATCGTCTATCGTTTCTTTCTGTGTTTGAGAAGCTGAAATCAAGTGTGAAATCGATGATCACAGACATGAGAACACTGGAAATCGATGCTGTGGAATTATTCGATGGAATCTGCGGAATTACTCGTTCTCATGAGTACATGGTATGAGTTTATCTCAATTTCTCATTCGAGAACTGAAATCAACTCGTATTCAATTCCAGGTCGATCTCTTCAACAAGTTCTACATCACGGAGTGTCTCGATGAGATTTCTAAGAAAGCGAAGAACATTTCTCCTAAAATCTCTCAGATTATCAGAAAAGCGAGTGATCAAATTCCAAATCTAATAAATATTGCCTCCTTTCAGCGTTCTGATGACATTTGTGACGTTTTCTCACTTCGCTCGAAGGTTTGTCGTCCCCTCTTATCCAACTCACATTTTTAAGATTATGGTTTGAATAGTTCCAACAAAAAAGGCCTCCATTCTGTACACTATCTCTCCACCGAGTGAAGAGAGTGTGTGAAATGAAGAGACGAAGTTTTCAAAATTCTATTTCATTTTTTTCCAGATCCGTTTCTTCTTCAATGAGAAGAGAACTGTTGTCGTCCACCTCTTCACTGACATCCACTCTGTTTCCACTGCGTCCCTCTTGTGTTTCGTCGATGAAATGGAAGATTCCCGAAGTCGAAACCGAAGTTACGAAGTTGATGATTTCTTCGATTCCTTCACTGTTCACAATAATCGGATTGGTTTCAATCTTCTCGATCTCGATGGAAACTTTCTCGTGGATTCTGACGAGAATCCAGTCTTCATCAGTGAGACGATGCGTCTCATGTACTCCAATCAATTCGGCAACTCTCGACTGTTCTTCTCTAACGAGAGTGGAGGTCATGGACTGGCTAAGGGCGAAGTGACCTCGGGTGCCGAGTTTCTCGATAAACCCGATCTCAAACTGATAGGAGTCAAAGTCAAGTATAACTGGGCTCTCTTCGATCGTTATGTTCATCGAGTATTAGACTAGGTCACTCCGAAGCTTTCTGTGTAACTTTTGTTATTGCTAACTTGTGAGCCAGGACAATAAAATTTAGTTCATGTAACTTTTTGTTTCCAAAACTCATAATTGTTCAGTTGCTTGCATTTTTGATCTTCTTTTATTGCTCCGTTGATAAACTGTTGTCAAATTGATAAAAAGTGTTCTCATGTATGGACGCTTATCTGTTCGTGACAGATACTCATATCTGAGAGTAAACATGAAATTCGATGAAATATAGGATAAGTTTGTATCCCTCAATTTCCTCGACGATTTCAATGGAAGTTCCATTTAACGAAGAATTAATGCAGAGTGAAGATATGGAAAGTGTGGAGGTGAAAACAGGCTATTTTTAAATCAGGGTGGTATTCTCTATTACTTGTACATTTACTTACGTAGTGCTCGTGGGATCTGCTACTTCTGGTGGAAAGAATATCTACTTCAGCTAGAAGAAAGAAATGAGCTAGAAAGTAGCTCGGTAGAGCTGAAGTAGGGCTGCTTTTTAGCTACCTTCTAGCTGATTCCAAGGTGCTTTCTTTCTCCTAGCTGACATATATATATACCCCATGAGCAGCGAAGTTATTCTCCTCCATGTCGTCCGTATTTAGAAATGGACGAATGAAAAAGCTGGCGTTCATGTAGTCACTCTCTCCAATGGAAAGAAGATCAATATCAAGTTTTACTTCGACCAGGAAAAGTTGTGAGTTTAATTCCCTATGACCTTTTTACTTGTAAATATCTCCCTTAGTTTGTATCTCTATTGATTGCAGGTCAATGTGTGACACTGTAGTTATCGATCGTCTCGATGATCTCCTTTTCTTCTTCCGTCGATCTCACAATAAACCAATAAAGACTACCGTAACTTTCTTGGATCTCTCATATGGAGAACATCGATTCCATGTCAGTTTAATCTCATTAAAGAAGTCCCACGAATGATTACAACCTTTTATTTCCCCGATGTTCGACGTTTCATTTCTCTTATCAGAAGATGGTGAAACACAAATGAACGCGCGGTTTCCCTCGCGCACCCTCCTCTTTTCCCATTATCTCTCTCCTTTTCTCTGACTTCTTTTCCCAAAATTATTATTTTTTTTTTGATTTTTTTTTTATATTTTTTTTTGATTTTTGAGGCTCTCATCGGGTATTCGATCCCCATTGCTCCACAGTGAGAACTCAGTTGACCAAATATTCGTGGGACACCTTCTTTAAAGAAGGCCTCCCACGAATATATGGTCACATAGACTGCCAATGTAGTGTTGTTGGGGGCGCTCACCCGAGCACATTGCAATGCATCCGAAATTCTACCGTAATCTATAAATCGATATATTGGCGCTCAAATGGCCGCAAATGTACCAAGAATCGACAGGCAACGCGCGCTAGGACCAGAAGATAGGAAAATGAACGGAGGAAAATGAAGCTGCCAACGATATAATAATGTTTCCCCCCTATGGATAATATCGGTTTTCATTTAAAATATAATAGTTTTCACAAGGGAATGCTTAGAAATTGCCCCTAATGATAGTGTGCGCGCTCCATTTTTGGTCGCATTTTTCAGGTGTACTGTATTTGGCTTATCGAAAAAATATGGAGCGCGCACACTATCGTTAGGGGCAATTTCTAAGCATTCCCTTACGAAAACTATTATATTTTAGATGAAAACCGATATTATCCATAGGGGGGAAACATTATTATATCGTTGGCAGCTTCATTTTCCTATTTTCTGGTCCTAGCACGCGTTGCCTGTCGATTCTTGGTACCTTTGCGGCTATTTGAGCGCCAATATATCGATTTATAGATTACGGTAGAATTTCGGATGCGTTGCAATGTGCTCGGGTGAGCGCCCCCAACAACACTACGTTGGCAATCTATGTGACCAAATATTTTCGTGGGAGGCCTTCTTTAACACTGAAAAATGAATCACGCACGCATTATTACGCACTTACAGAAAGGGGTTGGGGTGAGAGATCGTGCAAAAGCGAGAGAGTCCCTCTCGAATTCACATTTTCTCTCACTCCGAATCCTTTTATGTAAGATTGGCCGGCCTGTGGGATGACTTGGACATAAGCATTTATTCAATCCCGATAGTTTCAATTGATTGAATTCTCAATTCCAATTATTACAATTTTAAAATGATGCTTTGATGAAATGGACTACTCCTTCGTGTGTTCTCTTTCTTTACCTAGGCGTGTATCTCGCTTTGCCATGCCCTCTCGCAGCCATATCCGTTTTTTTAATGAGCGGAACGTTTTATTATTTTGGACGAGTTTTCGTGAATTTATAATATCCAATATCAGCATTTTCTATCTTTTCAGTATGTGAGTGGTAATTCGGAATTTGCTCGATTCCGAGTTGGTCCCTTCTTATCACACATCTCCGGAGAGACTACAGTAATCGGCCAAGGGAAGATTATCAATCGGGCTCCTCCCGACTACAGTATCCGAATCAATGTGGGCATCGAGGATGGGTCAGTATTAAGCAGTAGAACTATGTTTATAGTACGGACGACTCGGATCCCTTAATTTCTAGATAAACTTGGTTTTTGTATTGCTTGTCAATTTTGTATTCATATAACTTTGTAGTGCTTTGTTTACTCATATTACTTTGATTGAGTTAATTATTTCAGTAAATACAATGAGATTGTGCTGGAGAACGTGGATGATTTCATTCATGACGTCGGTAGTCGAGGACTAAGAGGTGATCACAAGATTCTCGTGTCTCCTGAGGTACGAAGACGAACTACTTCCATCTTTAATAGGTAGATCAATGCAGTACGTTGTCTCTCACAGTGAAATATGCCTATGAAGGCATAAAAAACTACTAAAAAGTATAATAGACGTAGGGGAGTAATCGTCACAGTCTCTGACTTTGGAGACTTTTTTGCTTTTTTTTTCTAGATGCCCACATTGATTCGGATACTGTAGTCGGGAAGAGTCCGATCCACAATCCTCCCTTGGCTGATTACTGTGGTCTTACTGTACTCAAATATCAATCAATTTTTGAGATTTCCTCTCTCCACTCCAATTACTTCCTCAATCTCTTCTATGGAAACTTCAAAGAGAGAAACGAAGAGTGGATTGATATGGAAGGAGTTGACGTCTATTCACTCGAAACAGTCATTTCCCTTTCGAATGCCTCTCCACATTTGAGAATCTTCGATAGAGAAATCGACTTTTACAGTGGTAAGTATTCCACATTTTTCTCCTTTCAATGATAATATCAACATTGTCAAGGAACTTCATTGAGTCATAAGTAATCAAAAACTAAGTAGATTTTGTGTTTCTCTTCAGTTGATTCTTGTCTTCCTCTTCTTCTTTCTTCATGTGATCGATTCGCTTTCCTCAAGCTCATGAGACGTTTTTTGGCCAAAATTCAAGATAGAATTGAGAAAATGACGAGATTCGATGAATCTGAAATTTCAAAGTTGATTTACATCGGAGAAATCACTCATGACTACTCAATTCTGGCAAGTGTCTTTATTATCTGGGGGCTGTATAATCTGTCAAAACTTCACCAAAAAACTTGCCAAGTTTTCAATGACATCGTTCAAAACTTCACCAAGTTTTCAATGACATCGTTCTAAACTTCACCAAGTTTTCTTTAGAAGTCAGCCATCTACGTCATCAGCCTGTTTACATTTTTGTTTCTGTTGTTTATACTCGTTTAGTATTAATATTTTTGGCAATTTCTAATGCAATTACTATTGATTAACTGTCAGGATCATTCCATTTCAACCATTCCTTCACTTCCAAGAACAAAATCAAAGTCTCTACAAAGAAAACAATAAATTTCATAGGAAGCGTTATAATGCAGTGTTATATAAGAAAATGGGCTTCACAAGACGATAAGAGCATTGCGGATGTAGTTGTACGATAAAAAGGAGCGAAAAAACTAAACAAACCATGCAAAATTGCAAAAATAAAGAAAAATGCGAAATTCGAATAAAACGTTCCGATGATTCAGACATTTACACATGACCGATTTTTAAACTCTTCTTTCAACCCAATTTGTTGCGTTGATTTAGAATTTGCTGGAATTTCATTATGAAAACAAGGATGCAACAGACCATCAGCACCCAACAATGCCAAAATTGGAATTTTAGCGCTCACTTCATTGCGCCTCAAATTCCCCCCTAAAAAAGGCTCACATACATGCATACTTTTCCCTCTCTCGATTTGCGTGCTATTTCTCTTTCTCTAACCAAACTTGGCCAAGTTCCGTTTAGAACTTCGCCAAGTTTTCTTGCACATTTCCGATTGAAATTTGGTTAGAGTGACGAAAATAGCATGCTAAATTGAGAGAATTAGAGAAAAATCTGCCATGTTTTTAGCGATGTTTTTTGCCATGTTTTTCTCGCACATTTCTGACAGATTATACAGCCCCCTGCTATGAGAAAAAAGATTGTGAGAATTATATCTTCCGAAACAAAATAAATACTTTTATTATATTTTGCAGAACAACTTGTTCCGCAAGTTTTGTCTACTCGAAACTTTAGAGAAGATAGAGAAGGAGAATTGTTATCTGGTCAACGGAGATCTGAAAGAAATCATCGAACGAGTTAGTTTACCATTTTATCACTAACAATCTTCTTAAAAGTACTTAATTTAAGAGAAAGACAAAGATTACTCATGCGATCACTAAACGACCCAAGGTTTGTCCTCCATTTGAATGATGCGGAGTTCCACTATTATAAGCTGATAGATAGATACAGTACTTACAAACTTACTTACTTACTTAGTTACTTAGTAGATCCATCTTCAGCGCGTGGATCACAGTTCCTCCAATTGCTTCTGTCTCGAGCGCGCGTCATCCAGTGGCGGTAGGGCGCTCGTTGGGAGGACGATCGGGTAGATCGTCCTGTACTGTAGGGCATCTTGGCATACTCCTCGATCGAGTCCCTCCATCTGGCCGGTGGTCGTCCTTGTGGGCGGGTCAAGTTGGGAGGGGGGAATTGCTGCGTGACACGGGTAGACCATCTATCGTCTTCTCTTCGTAGCACGTGACCTGCCCATCGGTGCTTCGCTCTCGTGATGTGATTATTCGGGTCCGATAGGAGAGAGATGCGGCGGATGTCGGCACATGGCTGATCCTTCTTCTGCTGTATGAACAGCGTAGTTCCAATCAGCGCGCGTTCCAGGGCACGGTGGGTCCTCCGGATGAAGGAGACCGTCGACTGCGTGAGAGGCCAAGTTTCAGCGGCGTAGCACAGGGCTGGCAGCACGTGTGAATCGAACAGAGATGCTCGTAGCTTCGCATCTTGCAACTGGGAGGTGACCTCGCGGATGTTGGCGAAGGCGCCCCATGCTGCTCGCTTCCTTCGGAGTAGCTCCGAGTCGATAGATCCGTTGCATCGAAGCTCTCGACCGAGGTAGACGTACGCATCAGTCTCCACTAGGTCGTCTCCGTGAAGTGAAACTGCAGGCCCGGTGCACCAAACGTTCTTCATCAACTGAGTCTTCTTCCTGTTTACACTCAGTCCGATTCGTTCTCCTGCGTCGGTCAGCTCCGTGAGCATCTTCTGCAGAGAGACCGTGTCGGTTCCGATGAGGACGATGTCGTCGGCGAAGCGAAGGTGGGAGAGGCGCTTCCCGTCGATGAGAACTCCTCTGTTGTCCCAGTCGAGTTCCTTCATACAGTCTTCCAGGGCGGCGGTGAACAGCTTTGGAGATATAGTGTCTCCTTGTCGTACTCCTTTCCCAATGGGGATGCGAATGGGCCTCTCGAAGGGTCTCATCTCCGTGTAGCAATCGATGTTGAGCTTCTCCAGGCAGTCGATGTGAGATGAGTCGATCCCAGATCGAGTGAGCGCGTTAAGAAAGGCGGGGATTTCAACAGAGTCGAAGGCTTTGTTGTAATCAACGAAGACGAGACCGAGAGGAAGGTGGAATTCGCGGTGGTGTTCGATCAGGGTGGAGAGTGTGTGTATGTGGTCCATGCATCCGAACCGTCGTCGGAAGCCTGCCTGCTCCACAGGTTGCGCATCGTCCAATTGCCTCTCCATCCGATTCACGAGAACCTTCGTGAAGATCTTGTAAGGAATGGAGAGCAGAGCGATGGGACGGTAGTTATTGAGATCTGCTCTGTCTCCCTTCTTGTGGATGAGGATGGACGACGAGGCCTTCCACTGATCCGGGTGCTTCTGTTCCATGAGGTATCGACTATAACGTGCGGCAAGGAGTGAGTGAATGGCTGGTCCTCCGTGCCGTAGCATTTGGCCAGAGATCTTGTCGGGACCAACTGCACCGTCTTTCCTGGTCTTCTCAATGGCATGGCGGACCTCTGATGGAAGGAGTGGGAGGTGGTCGTCGGTGACCGGGGAAGGGCATCGAGGCACGTGGATCTCCGATCGGAAGAGATCCGTATAGAACTCCTGCATACGATCTTCGATTCCACTTCTGCTAGTGATGGGATCTCCAGTTCTTCCGAGGACGGCGTCCATCGGAGTACGGTTCTTGCTCAGTGACTGCTTGGCCTTCTTTAATGACTTCCTCTCTTCGGCTGCTCTGAGTAGCACTCGGGTGCGGTGCTCCTTGATGTCTCGCTTAACCATCATCCGGCATGTCCAGTCCGCCATTGTCTTCTCGAATGGTAGTCGATTGGGATCATTCTTCCATTCCTTTCTTGTCCGTATCCAGTAGACAGATCTTTCTGATAGACGAGGAAGGGGGGAGTGGGAGGGACTTCCGCCTTCCGAGCGCACGCCTTCAGACCGATGCAGAGCAAGTCGTAGTCCTTGGTGGCGTCGGGGTGACTGTCCCATGGGTACTCCGCGATCGCTGCCTGCAGTAAAGGGGTCGATGGTAGGTCGGGGGCTTACAAACTGGGAAATAAATTTGGAAAAAGTACTTAATCTCATTTTTATCTCGAAGGGAATTTAAGAGCCGTTCAAAAATTCCTCGCCAAAACGCCGCGCATATTGATTTCTCATTTTCAGCTGAGATTCGTCTTTCGTAAAGGGGAGATCGTCGTTTCCCTTCTGAATGACTTCCATCCCATTATCATCAATGATCTCATTTCTAAAGTCGATTGTCACTTCATCAAATCCCATCGAAACAGTCACAATGGCCAAATGGGATGGAATTTGTGGTCGAGTCTCAGAGTGCATAATACTAAGAAGAATCCCCTCACAGAGAACGAATACACTTATCTTGTCTATGCCGAATTCCCCTATCGCAGTCCTCGTCTCTTTTTCTCATCCGGCGGTGCAATTATTAATGGATGGTGGGTGATTGGAGTGGTTGAGGCTGGGGATGAGCTGGCGAATCAATCGGTCTCTGGATTCCCCCAACTCTCCTTTCTCTTTCCCTGATCTTCCAGATCTGTTGTTGGTGTCCATTTGTCTTTCACACTTTTCCTCGTGATTCAGTCACGTTGTTTAAGTTGTGCACTGATGAAAGGATAAACTTGTTGTTGTTTTAATTTGATCGTGATATCTGTCAACTTTTGAACACAAAATGGTGAAATTTAGATGGCTCCGAATTCACATTCCTCCACTCTTTCTGAGGGGATTTCATGTGAGGGTGTGTGAAATGGTTGTCCAAAAATATTTGAATGACAATTATCGATTTGCATCTTTGTTCAAAGAGTCCACTCTCAGAGTATTGAGAAAGCAAGAAGTGCACCTTGGTCTCACAGTGACTAATTCAAATGGTACCGAATTTCCATGGATGGGTCAAAAGAGTGATATTCTGAAAGAGAGAGAGAGAGAGAGAGAGAGAGAGAGAGAGAGAGAGAGGGAGAGAGAGGGAGAGAGGGAGAGAGAGAGAGAGAGAGAGAGAGGGGGAGAGAGAGAGAGGGAGAGAGGGAGAGAGGGAGAGAGAGAGAGAGAGAGAGAGAGAGAGAGAGAGAGGGAGAGAGGGAGAGAGAGAGAGAGAGAGAGAGAGGGAGAGAGAGAGAGAGAGAGAGAGAGAGCGTCCCTCTCTCAAGTACACACAGAAAAAAATCTGTCATTTTTCATTCTTTCACTTTTTTGACAGAATCATTCTGTGGATCGATTCTGTCATATATGACAAATGTATCTGACGGTCTGATAGATAAATGATTTATCTGTCGATAAATATGTCGATGCTAAGATTTTTGAAAATCGACAGAATCAATCTGTCGCTCTGATTTGATTTCCTCCTGATCGGTCGGTGCCTACCGATTTGAATAACTGGATCAATGCAAATAGAGAATATTGCCTCTTCTCACTCTCCACTCTCTAGCTCGCATTGTTCCAAATGCGAGAGGGTATTAAAAGCCCAGGGAACACTTATCTCTGATCGCTTCATTTGTTTCCCAGTGGAAAAAAAGGGTAAAGGTGTTCCATGTCAAGCGATTTTACAGTAGCAAGCTACCACGCTAGATGGGGCAGGCCGGTAAGCCAGCTGCAAAGTGGGATTGCGTAACCCAGGCTTTCCCAAGGCATCTAGGGCACGTCACCTTCCGCAATCAAAGTTGCTACCAATTTACCGTTCGGGGTGGATGGAAGGCTTGGTTGGCCTCGGCGGGCATCGAACTCGTGACCCTTCGAATGACTAGCAGTTGCTTACACCACTCGGCCATTCCTCCCAAGTGGAAAAGAGAACATCTTTGATCTTCGATCTATTATAGAAAAGGAAGGGAATGGTCGAATTTGGATTTTGGGATATGTTATGTGGGGATACCTACTCAATCAATTAAAATTTTCAAAAACGAGCGGCAGTCATCTAGCACGGATACTAGTCCCAGTTAATGTTTCACTTTTTTTAATTCGGTGGATTAAACAATCGTGATTTGCATAAAAAGCATACAGTTCGACAGTTTTCAAGTACAGTTTTCTTTTTTTTAAGTAGACATTTTTCGTTTTTAAACTCATTTATCGCGTTAGTGTTAAATATAGGGTACTATAATAGAAATGAAATTGAGCGTAAAGATGAAATTCTAATCGATTCATATCAGGAAGTAAAGTAGAGGAGGAGTAGCGAGATAGAGCTAGGAGAGAGAAGGAGGAGAGAGAGAGGAGGGAGGAGGAAGATAGAGAGAGGCGAGAGGAGGAAGGATGGAGTTACCCGAAGAACAATGCGTTTTTCAACTTTGCTTAATCGATTTTGCATTTCACAAAATAGAGGAATTGGAAAGTGAGAGAGTAGGGCGAATCGATTCCCCATTAATTTATCGTTCTAACTCCAGTCAAGATTTGGTCGTTTTCGTTTGGCAGGAATGCTGGCACCGGATCCTAATTGGTATGCTTACGGTAATGAAGGGACACCAGCTCAATCTTCGCTTTTCAATGCGGTTGCTTGGTCATTCGGTGCAGGCAAAGCGAAACCGCCTTTTAATCTGCATAACAAACTGAAGGAGTACATCAAAAATGAGAATAAGACTGCCAAGAGAATATGTTATAACCCGGACTCTGTGAGTGTACTAGCCTACCGTCTTCCCTCGATAGGATTTCCCTTCCCGTCGGCGCTCTCTCATCCACGCGTGCTCTCTCACACACTCTGACCATTGAGAGAACGTGCCAGGAAAGTGCAAGGAAAGAGCTATTGTACATGGGATATAAACTAAGAGAAATGGGAGAGAAATGTCATTTACATTCCTCTCTCTGGCTGTGCGGCGTCTGTGAATAAGAAATGAGAGGGTTGGATGTAAATGCTCTTTCACAGCGAAAAAGCGGTGTTCTGACCGTCAGTTCGTGTCGGTTAAAAAATGAAGTGACTTTCTGATTAAAGAGAATTTTCTTCCGATTCGAACGCAAAAAGTCGCATTTTTTTGCAGTGCCAGTTCCCTTTAAAATGCCACCAATTTTTTTGTGAGTTACTGAAAACATGGGTCAGATACTGACACATGTCTCGTATCACACACTTTTCTCGTTTGCGAGATAATAAAAATACTTTCTGAAAACATAGAAAGATTCAGCAAGCGAATTGGACTAGACTCTCTGTTCGTACTTTTTTGATTGCGATGGTTATATAGCACCAAAAGCTTAAATGTCTCATTCTGTGTTACCCCCCGCGACAAAAAGTAGGTCATATTCGTACCTTTTTATCGCATGTCATACATTTATTGTTCTCCGACGATAAAAAAATTTTGCGACAATTATACGACTGGTTACGACAAATACAGAGACGGGGCGAGTATTGTGCCCGGGCATTGTTTGCGGGGTTTCCATTTTTTTCGAGCAAGTGCTGAGAAAAAAATGGTGCGACAGAAATGGAATTATACGACAAAAATGATGAGTTCCGAAGATTATGCCCGGGCACGAAACTCGGGAGAAAATCCCGTGTTTCGTGCCCGGGCACGAAACTCGGGAAAAAGTCCCGTGTTTTGTGCCCGGGCATGAAACTCGGAAGACGGACGTTCAGGAGAAAAAAAATCGACGACAAATTTTCGAAAGATGCGACAAAAAAAAAGTTTGCGACAAATTTGTGCATTAAATTTATTTTGAAATTCAATTAAATTTCAAAATTTACAGAAAAGTTTAATATTGCACAGGGGTGTCTAGGGGATCATAGGAGGTACATTAAACACATAAATTATTTAAATACTTAGCATGGGGCTACGTTATAAGGGGTCAATGATCGTGGGGTTAATGATCATAGATGGCATCTTCTATGCATTGATTGCTCCGTATTTCTCCCAAATCTGGATCATGTAGTCGATGCCATCTTTGAACTTCATCATGGACGCTGTCCTTGATCGTCTTGGGAATGGCGAGATCATTTTTGATGACGAACTTACTCGTGATCTGAAAAGAAAAGTAATTGACCCAATTTTAATCTATCTATCCGTAACTTTGCCCAAAGTCATCCAATCGACCCAATTTCAACGAGGGGTGTACTCTGCGGGTCCAGGGATGCTGCTCAGTCGTTTTGAGCTGGGAAAGTATCAGCCAGAAAGGGGGCGATGACTTACACGGCAAAAAAGCTCCGATCCCAGAATCGACTATTTCCCAGCCATTTCCGCCCAAATTCCAGAGCCCGGAAAACCTTCAAAAGTGCGCAAAAAGAACAGGGCTTTCGCTGGGGTGCGCCAGGGATGCTAGTTGAGTGAGCTGGGAGAGTATCAGCCCGAAAGGGGGTGATGACTTACACGGCAAAAAAGGCCAGATCGCAGAATCGGATGTTTTCGATACGATTCCGCCCAACTTCCAGACTTCGAAAAATTCGCAAAATTGATCAAAATGGACAGGGCTTTCGCTGGGGTGCGCCAGGGAGTGCTGGTCGGTCGATCTAAGCAAGCATCGGCACCACCTGGGGTCCCGGACTCTGGCAGAACAGTGCCAGAAACGCAGGTTCCCGCCGACTTATCCCAACTCCTAGAGTCCGGGAAACCGTCAAAAAGCATAAAATTGAACGGGAGTTTTGCTAGGGTGCACCAGGGATGCTAGTTGAGTGAGCTGGGAGAGTATCAGCCCGAAAGGGGGTGATGACTTACACGGCAAAAAAGCTCAGATCCCAGAATCGACTATTTCCCAGCCATTTCCGCCCAAATTCCAGAGCCCGGAAAACCTTCAAAAGTGCGCAAAAAGAACAGGGCTTTCGCTGGGGTGCGCCAGGGATGCTAGTTGAGTGAGCTGGGAGAGTATCAGCCCGAATGGGGGTGATGACTTACACGGCAAAAAAGGCCAGATCGCAGAATCGGATGTTTTCGATACGATTCCGCCCAACTTCCAGACTTCGAAAAATTCGCAAAATTGATCAAAATGGACAGGGCTTTCGCTGGGGTGCGCCAGGGAGTGCTGGTCGGTCGATCTAAGCAAGCATCGGCACCACCTGGGGTCCCGGACTCTGGCAGAACAGTGCCAGAAACGCAGGTTCCCGCCGACTTATCCCAACTCCTAGAGTCCGGGAAACCGTCAAAAAGCATAAAATTGAACGGGAGTTTTGCTAGGGTGCACCAGGGATGCTAGTTGAGTGAGCTGGGAGAGTATCAGCCCGAAAGGGGGTGATGACTTACACGGCAAAAAAGCTCAGATCCCAGAATCGACTATTTCCCAGCCATTTCCGCCCAAATCCCAGAGTCAGGGAAACCGTCAAAAGTGAGCAAAACGAGCAGGGCTTTCGCCGGGGTGCACCAGGGCGTGCTAGTTGAGTGAGCTGGGAGAGTATCAGCCCGAAAGGGGGTGATGACTTACACGGCAAAAAAGGCCAGATCGCAGAATCGGATGTTTTCGATACGATTCCGCCCAACTTCCAGACTTCGAAAAATTCGCAAAATTGATCAAAATGGACAGGGCTTTCGCTGGGGTGCGCCAGGGAGTGCTGGTCGGTCGATCTAAGCAAGCATCGGCACCACCTGGGGTCCCGGACTCTGGCAGAACAGTGCCAGAAACGCAGGTTCCCGCCGACTTATCCCAACTCCTAGAGTCCGGGAAACCGTCAAAAAGCATAAAATTGAACGGAAGTTTCGCTAGGGTACACCAGGGATGCTAGTTGAGTGAGCTGGGAGAGTATCAGCTCGAAAGGGGGTGATGACTTACACGGCAAAAAAGGCCAGATCGCAGAATCGGATGTTTTCGATACGATTCCGCCCAACTTCCAGACTTCGAAAAATTCGCAAACTTGATCAAAATGGACAGGGCTTTCGCTGGGGTGCGCCAGGGAGTGCTGGTCGGTCGATCTAAGCAAGCATCGGCACCACCTGGGGCCCCGGACTCTGGCAGAAAAGTGCCAGAAACGCAGGTTCCCGCCGACTTATCCCAACTCCTAGTCCGGGAAACCGTCAAAAAGCATAAAATTGAACGGGAGTTTCGCTAGGGTGCACCAGGGATGCTAGTTGAGTGAGCTGGGTGAGTATCAGCTCGAAAGGGGGTGATGACTTACACGGCAAAAAAGGCCAGATCGCAGAATCGGATGTTTTCGATACGATTCCGCCCAACTTCCAGACTTCGAAAAATTGATCAAAATGGACAGGGCTTTCGCTGGAGTGCGCCAGGGAGTGCTGGTCGGTCGATCTAAGCAAGCATCGGCACCACCTGGGGTCCCGGACTCTGGCAGAAAAGTGCCAGAATCGCTGTTTCGTCGTCCAGTTTTCCCAACTCCTAGAGTCCGGGAAACATTCAAAAATGCAAAACCCTTGGACCCAGAACATTAGAGCTGCCAGAATTTGGCATGGGCGGCGCTCAGCACCTCCGGATGTACCCATAACCCGCACTGGATGCACACCTCACCTGCTAGGGGCCCCACAATAGGCCGGCTAATATTCAAAGTCAGGAGATTGTGAAAAGCTGCGCGATCAAAATGACCACAACTTTCCGGGAAAAGGACATAGCGATATGGAAACAGCACTACTCGCATTCTAGAACCATCTGCTAACTATGATGAAAGTATTGAGAAAATTGGTGACTATGAGTTCATTCGAAATTTGGCTACTTCACCGATTGAGCGATCAAAGAGTCAAAACTGACGAAGTCCATAACTTTACCAAAAGTCTTAAATATAAATAACGAATAAAGGGAAAACACACCATGGGAAAGCTAATCATCGTCGGTAGGCAGCATGGGAGGCGTGCGGCACTTGATGTGATCGTTGTGCATGCCTATAATAACATAATCAAAATAAATATATACATACAAGCACCAAAATAAATAGAAATAACTAATAACGGGAAAACACACCATGGTAAAGCTTGTATTCGACGGTCCTTATCATGCGAGGGTGGCGCCACTCGATGTGATCGTTGTGCATGGCTACAATACCATAATTAAAGTGAATTTATAAATACAAACACTAAAATAAATAGAAATAACTAATAACGGGAAAACACACCATGGTAAAGCTTGTATTCGACGGTGCTTATCATGCGAGGCGGGCGCCACTCGATGTGATCGTTGTGCATGCCTACAATAACATAATTAAAATAAATATATAAATACAAACACTAAAATAAATAGAAATAATGAAGAAAGGGAAAACTCACGGCGGCAAAGCTTGTAGTCATCGGTTCGTATCATGGGACGCGGTCGCCAATCTATATGAACGAATTGCATACCTGCAGTAACATAATTAAAGTAAATATATAAATACAAACACTAGAGAAAGCGAGAAAAGGAAAAAATCAATATTAAGAGCGAGATAGAAAGGAAAAGGTAGGCGAGAGTGCAGGCAGCGAGAGTGCAGAGTCACACTGCGTGGCATCCCTCAAATTTCAGCACCTTCAACACGTCAGGGGGCTGCCACACAGTGCCTCCGGGAATGCATTCTGACTTTTTCTTTTTTCTTTTCTTTTTTTCCCCTTTTATTTTGTTATTTTGTTATTTTTGTCGTTATAATTGTTAAATTTTCTTTAATTATGTTACTGCAGGTATGTACTACGTTCATATTGATTGGGGAACGCGTCCCATGATACGAACCGATGACTACAAGTTTTGCCGCCGTGAGTTTTCCCGTTATTAGTTATTTCTATTTATTTTAGTGTTTGTATTTATAAATTCACTTTATTTATGGTATTGTAGCCATGCACAACGATCGCATCGAGTGGCGCCCGCCTCGCATGATAAGGACCGTCATATACAAGCTTTACCATGGTGTGTTTTCCAGTTATTAGTTATTTCTATTCCTCCACTTATAGGAAATGATTGTGTCTGTCTGTATGTTTTTTTTGTTGCAGCGTGACAGACATTTTTTTCATTTTTCCCATAAATCGCTTCAAATTTGCGCTATCTTCTCAGAACCTTTTGCATATGATAACTGACCAGAAAACCTTTCAAAATTTGAAAAGAAAAATGCGCTAATTTCATGGCCAAGTCGGTAGCGCGCCAGACTTTGAATCCGAGACCCCCCAGGTTCGACCCCCGCCGCGGGCAAACCTTTTGCCGCATTTTTCGCAAATGTCAGAAGTGGTCCAAACATGTTTTTGAACAACGTGAAACACGTTTCCAGCTGTTTTGCCGAGTTTTAACGTGAAAAATCGAAAATTTCGAAAAGTGTCCAATTGATGCGCAGAGCGTAGGGGATCACAGGAAAAGTGTTTTGCGATGTCAGAAACGTGTCTGAACGTGTTCTAACATGTTTTAACGTGAAAAATTGAAAATTTCAAAAAGTTCCCAAATGAACCGGGGAGCGTGGAGAATCGCGGGAAAAGTGTTTTGCGATGTCAGAAACGTGTTCGAACACGCCAAGGAAATCAACATACGGTATCCTGCGTTTCCGTTGAGAAAGGCTCGTGAGGCTGAGAGCGATCGAAAAAAGTTGCCACTGAGCCACGAAGTGGCGTAGTGGCAACTTTTTTCGATCGCTCTCAGCCTCACGAGCTTTTTGCAACGGAATAAGCCAGTACTCTTTCTAGCGATTAAGATTCCCCAACATCCTAAGCTCTCCCTGGACCGTACTTGGAGCCGACTACCGAGGTCCCCCTGGACCGTACCTGAAGCAAGCTACCGAGGTCCCCCTGGACCGTACCTGAAGCAAGCTACCGAGGTCCCCCTGGACCGTACCTGAAGCAAGCTACCGAGGTCCCCCTGGACCGAACCTGCAGAGCTATGCATAGAGCGTAGTGTACGCATAGAGCGTAGTGTATTTAACCTCAACACATCCCTGCTAGTTTATTTTAGCGTTTGTATTTATAAATTCACTTTAATTGTGGTATTGTAGCCATGCACAACGATCACATCGAGTGGCGCTCGCCTCACATGATAAGGACCGCCGAATACAAGCTTTACCATGGTGTGTTTTCCCGTTATTAGTTATTTCTATTTATTTTAGTGTTTGTATTTATAAATTTACTTTAATTATGTTATTGTAGGCATGTACAACGATTTTCTGATTCAATTCTTCGTTATCACTCATACTATGACACAATAAATCAATTCGTTTCAGCGATCATCGCCTCGCTACATCGGATCGTCATCGCGCCATGCTTCGATCAGACGGCGTGCAGGGAGATCATGATGATCCATAAGGAATGTGCGGAATTCCTCCCCATGAAGAAGCCGACAACCAAGAAGGTGACGAAGGGAAAGGTCAACGAGACTAATCTCAATGATCTGTACGATGCCAATGATCGTATCGATGATTAATAGCTCATTTAGCCACCGTTACCAGTCTATCACTTAATTACCAATTAATACCATTCACTTACTCATTTTGCTAACTCAATTTATGATATTACATTGTTATATCCAAGATAATCAGAAATAAAATTTGTAATATCAAATAACCTTTATCTCGAATATTGCACAAAAAGAATATTAGACACGATAAATTAGAGAAAAAGGGATGGGAGGGTAATGGAAGAGAGTAGAACTTGTTCCGGATTGCGTAGTAATGACAGAAAAGTTAAAATATCGATTATTATTGAAAATTACGGTATTTAAAATTTTAGTAATTTTCAACACCCGTTCGAAAATCGCTAATATTTTTTTTTCAGGACCCGACAAATAAAAAAATTTGCGACAATTCAATGACCTTCCGAGTTTCATGCCCGGGCACTAAACACGAGAGAAATTCCCGAGTTTCGTGCCCGGGCACCAAACTCGGAACCGTTTGCAGATCAGCCAGCGACGATTTTAAGAAGAGAGCGACAGAAAACAAAAATCACGACAAGATACATGCACCCCACGCTACCCGTGCCCGGGCACGATCCACGCCACCACACTACCCATTCATAAATTTATCGCTGTTAACATTTTGTACATGTACCGACAGAATAAATATTTACCGACAGAATTTGAAGAAAGACAACAAAAAAAATTCATTTTTTGTCGCGGGGGGTATCACAGAATGAGACATTTAAGCTTTTGGTGCTATTTATCGAGTTATGGACGAAAACCAGCATTTTTGTACGATCTTCTGACCTACAGACTGACTCCAAATCAAATTTACATACCACGAGAATGGGCCAATTTTTCAACCGACTGAAAGCCACTGAAAACCGTTGTTATCTCACATCTTCACTTTTTTGCTGCCGAGCGCTGTTGAGAATTGTCTGACTCTTACGCAAACGGGCT
Source organism: Pristionchus fissidentatus (assembly GCA_036245785.1). Lineage (NCBI taxonomy): Eukaryota > Metazoa > Nematoda > Chromadorea > Rhabditida > Neodiplogasteridae > Pristionchus > Pristionchus fissidentatus. Next base: position 25,614,955 of record BTSY01000005.1, on the reverse strand, counting down.
CATATCAATCGGATACTATCAGCGATTATTTCGATGTTGATCTCATTGTCAACAACAAGTACACCCATGGGGATATAAACCCAATTGAATATACATACACCACAGACATTGACATTCGAAAAAATAATAAATTATACATAAACTATGCAAAGTATGATCATAACAGTAACAACAAATAATCAATTCAAATGCAGTGCATCCTCCGTACTCCGAAGCTGCCAATAGTCAACAGGCGTAATAATCAATAATAATAACAACAGTTATCTCCTCCTTCTCAACTCGGCATCGATTCAATTCGTTGAATGCTGTCGACAATCGATTGACGAGCAGCTGAAATCAATAAATACTTTTGTTGTTTTGTTTTTGATTTAAAAAAACTTTAAACTGCTAAGCTGAATGCGAAATTAGCACTATATTCTATATTCCTTTTGTACAATATTTCATAGGCAGACCGGCGAAGGGAGAGTGCGAAATGCAAAATTTGAAATTTGAGTAAATATTGAGGTAAGGTTCCTTCATCCCCCTATATTATCTCATCTTCTGGCAGGTATAAAGAGTGTACGAAATGTGGAGATCGATTATTACCTCGAATTTCAAACCCTAGCGAAATGAAGAGATTAATTATGTACCCGAATTTTAAACTCCAGCGAAATGAAGTGAACAAATATTTACCCGATTTGTAAACTTTATCGAAATGAAGCGATCAGGACCCCTTTTGAATAAAAAAAGTATGATCCGTACCCGGATTCTCTGGAGTCGCAATTGCATCCGACAGTTCTTCCTTCATTGCTCACATGGACGAATCGATCGACCTGCGCAAATTTTATTTTGAAAAAAAATGGTCACTACCTCATGAGCATATACAAAAATGTACATTCCAGAGAGCATAAACTTGGTCTACTGGGGGTCTAAGTCTACTAAATGATTGACGATAGGAAGTTTACGAAGGAAGAGAAAGGAGCGGGATAATGATACACTTCAGTCGATTATCAAGTATGCTCATTAGTGGTTTCAAAATCATGAATATAAATTTTAGTAAATCAATTAATTCGATATTTTCACTTGCTCAAGAACGGAGATGAATATGTGACCAAAACATCCGGAAGAATCTTAACCAGGGCGTATATAAAGAGGAGTTATCAATCGTTTATCCAAACGTTTCGTCAAAAAGCGCAGGAAACCGACAGAGGTAGAACGAAATCATGATATGCTGAAAGGAATTGAACTCACATGTATTTAACTGAGACGCTTAAATGAAGAGGAAAGGAGTGAAAGCAACCGCCACGTATCATATGAACTAATTTCAGCGAACGAAATAGAGATTAGCCTGAATATATTGAATACAGTGCCTGTCAAAATAAGGATCCTGATACGCTTAATCCTTACGCACTACTGTAGTCCACACCTATCGACATATTACGAAATATCTTGCATACGCGTTTTTCAGGTTTTATAGTGCTACTTGTTTATTTGATCACTATTTTGTTTTCTTTTAAATTCAAAGGATACGTTATGGTCTGTTTTCACTGCTTTCCTCTTCATTTAAGCTCCTCAGTTACGTGTGAATTTGATTTCCTCTCGGTATATCAGGATTTCGTTCCAACTCTGTCAGTTAAGGTTTTCTGCGCAGTTGTCAGCAGTATGAGTGAGCAATCGAAAGGAGTCGCCAGTGTGAAGTGTCCGACAGAGGTATTTAGTCATTATGCGGTGTTTCAAACGTAACTTGAGTAGTGGTTCAGTCCCATTTGTTCCCTTCTCAATGTAGTCTTCCTTTCTTTATTTTCAATAGTTTTTGTACTTATATTTGTTCGTAACACTGTGTACTCATGAGTGCGAATTCTTCTCTCTTTCGCCATTGTGGCATCTCTCAGGAGAGCCTTCCCGTGGAACTCGAGATAATCCGTCTCTCCAGCGGGAACAGAGCTTCCCTCGAGTTGTACTTCGACTCTCGATTGTGGTAAGTATCCATCCACTTGACTGCAATCAATGAATCACACAGGTCTCTCGATGGAAGCGATCATATCACGGATCTCGATGAGCTGTCGTTCACCTTCCGACTTAGACATGGATTGAAGTCTCCTCAGTCTGCTACCTTCGGTATTAGAGCGTTACATTGCGAGCTCGAGGCCAAGAAATTCGTGGTGAGACGAAGATTTTTATTGTCGGTACAGGACGTGGGGTATAGCTACTTCAACTAGAAGACAGATATCGGCTAGAAAGTCGTAGGTTGTCAAGGTGGGTTGGAAGAAGTCGGAAATGTGGGCAGAGTTTTTTTTAAATTTGTCTTTAAAATGTCAAAATGCGGGTTGGGTTTTTTTAAAAATTTTTTTTTAAAACTCCCAAAATCCAAAAATTTGGGAATGGTTTTTCAAAAGTTGGCCTTGAAAATACCAAAATGTGGGTAGGCTTCGTCGTTTTTTTACGTATCTGTCGACCTATGCAGAAAACCAGCTCTGTACAGCTGGAGTAGCGCTACGTTTAGCCGATTTCTGTGTTCTAGCGGACGTAGGTATTCACCACGAGCACTGAGCAACAGTAGTGTGTTTTTGTTCGTTGAAACAAATCGGAAATAAAAAGTGGCTTAATAATATTCTATCGATTGATATTTTTTTCGTTTATTCACAAAATTAAATAACAAAATTGTAAATAATGGCTGATTGCAGTTCCAAATTGCCGTGAAGCATATTTTCATTTGTCGAATTGGTCCTTTCCTGTCCCAATTCATGGGAAACGAGGGGGTGATTGGACGGAAAAGAGAAAATCCCGAGTACTACAAACGTCATAAAGCTGTTGACGACTCCTTTCTAATCGATTTAGGATTGGACAGGTAACTTCGTCCTGTGGAGGGCATAATCGATAAATGGTGATTAAGAGGCATGCACAACTTTGATTTGATTCCTTCTCGCACGATCGTTGCTAATCGGAAGATCGCCCTCCCTCAAGAGGTACCATGCTAATATGAATATAGGCACTTCAAAATCTGACTTTGCACACCTTGATTTTGAATTATACCAGCTTTTTTATGTCGGTTTTAAATCCAACCGTTACACCTAAAACATTATCCGAGAATAAGCCATCACTGTTTTCAATTCAATTACTATATGAGAATCATGTTTAGGGGATGGGAACTGATCTCTTCTGGTGTTGTATTCATTTGCTGATATTGACCGCCAATCGTCTCCCATGATTCAGTGTATGCCATCTCTCCGTAGGACTCTGGGATGACCTCTGTTGACTGTTTTTATGTATTCATAACTGTCGTCTCAGATTCTCGCTCTCTATTCTCCCTTCTTCAATGCTCTTCTATTCGGTGATTTCTGTGAGAGGAGACAAAGTGAAGTGACAATCCAAGATGTGACAGCGGAAGAATTGGAAGAAGCGACTAAATTGATGGTTCTGCCTTCCCGTGGTCGACTGGAATCACTCAAAACTCTCGGTAAGACCTCTAACCGTACATTTTTGTACGCCGAGATTTTCGGTGCCTGACTAGTTTATAAATTTCCAAAATCTTATTTCAAAGCTCTAAACAGTTCTAGAAATGCGCTTGAGATCAATATGAGTAAGAATCAATCGAGCATGGCTGGGACGTAGAATTTTATGATTTTCAATTTGGCTGAAAATATGGCCAAGGTATTGCAAACCTTCCTCTATCGAATGGCGTTTTCAGAATTTCGATAAAAAAATGTCGCAGTCGCGTGAAACACAAACAAACCTGGTGACTCAGCGAAAAAAAAATAGAGAGTGGCATGTTTGAAAAATCATAACATGCTTCAAAATGATGATAGCTTCTCGTTCTCTTTTTTAGGTAAGATAGGGAATCACCCCAACTACAAAATACAACTCTCGAACTCATTCCTGGCTGATGCAACGGTGCGGGGCTGTCGCTTTTGTAATTTTTTTTATTTTTCTTTAACCTAAAAGCGCAATGGGTTTTGTTGCTTTTTATTATATTCACTGTGTGTACTATTTAAAACCACGAAATGAGCCAAATCCGTACAGAACTTTTAAAGACGCCCGCTATTTCGTGCGACAGGCCAATGACATCTCATGGTCAAATTGTTGGAATCATTAAAATTAGTGATGAAAATAATCGTAAATGAGCTAAAAACAATATTCCTATTAATTTTGAGATGATTCTTTTTCGGGATTTTTTAAGAAAAAAATTTCAAAAAATTTCGACCGAAATTGTTTTTCATAAAAAAATGCGGTTCAATTAAGCGCTAGTGTGTCAAATCTATATCCATGAAATGATTTTTGATATTTCGACATTGATTTACTCGTATTTCAATGTTTGTTGAGCTTTAAATGGGTTATTTCTGTCTGTATATTCAGTAATCGAGATCGACATTTTAAATTGGCCCTATTCTGACGCTACTGGGTAAGGAGTTTCCTCATAATGCCTCAAACATTTTCCTTTTTGAAATTGAATGGCTATCTAGTCGTACAAAATAACTACGGCGCTTAGAAAACCGTTCATACGAAAAAATCCCGCACGCTCTGCTTCTCTACCACACTTTCACTTCTGCGCAGTCTCTCGCCAGGTTCGGCGCCCGAGCGGGGCATAAATCTTTTGCCAGAGCTCGGTGTAAATGAAACGATGTAAATTGCGCAAAAAAATAAGCGTTCGGACTTTGATATGTACCAGCATTAGATTTATGCCCCGCTCGGGCGCCGAACCTGGCGAGAGACTGCGCGGAAGTGAGAGAGTGGTAGAGAAGCAGAGCGTGCGGCATTTTGCGCATGAACGATTTTCTAAGCGCCGTAGTTATTTTGTACGACTAGATAGCCATTCAATTTCAAAAAGGAAAATGTTTGAGGCATCATGAGGAAACTCCTTACCAAGTAGCGTCAGAATAGGGCCAATTTAAAATGTCGATCTCGATTACTGAATAGGCAGACAAAAATAACCCATTTAAGGCTCAACAAACATTGAAATACGAGTAAATCAATGTCGAAATATCAAAAATCATTTCATGGATATAGATTTGACACACTAGCGCTTAATTGAACCGCATTTTTTTATGAAAAACAATTTCGGTCGAAATTTTTTGAATTTTTCTTCTAAAAAATCCCGAAAAAGAATCATCTCAAAATTAATAGAAATATTGTTTTTAGCTCATTTACGATTATTTTCATCACTAACTTGAATGATTCCAACAATTTGACAATGAGATTTCATTGGCCTGTCGCACGAAATGGCGAGCGTCTTTAAAAGTTCTGTACGGATTTGGCTCATTTCGTGGTTTTAAATAGTACACACAGTGAATATAATAAAAAGCAACAAAACCCATTGCGTTTTTAGGTTAAAGAAAAATAAAAAAAAATTACAAAAGCGACAGCCCCGCACCGGTGCATCAGCCAGGAATGAGTTCAATAGTTGTAGTTTGTAATCGGGGTGATTCCCTATTTTACCTAAAAAGGGAGTCGTTGTCATCATTTTGAAGCATGTTATGATTTTTCAAACATGCCACTCTCTAATTTTTTTTCGCTGAGTCACCAGGTTTGTTTGTGTTTCACGCGATTGCGAATTTTTTTATCGAAATTCTGAAAACGCCATTCGATAGTGGAAGGGTTGCTATACCTTAGGCCATATTTTCAGCCAAATTGAAAATCATAAAATTCTACGTCCCAGCCATGCTCGAGTTTCTCGCTATTCCTCTCATATATATTTTATCGACGCCCGAGAGCGCAACGAGATGCGAAACATAGATAAATGTGAAAATGGAGGGAGTATGAAATGTGAATGATAGGGTGGGTGGACTGTAGGAAGAGTAGATCAATCGCCATGATCCCTTCTGTCATCGTCTGGTCGTTGGAGGGATACCGAGGAAGTGGACTCGGGACGACCAGGTTGACTCTGCTCCGGGACCATTCTGAAGGATCTCTAAGGGGGTAGAGTGGTGAGGGGGGGGAGGGGTGGTGTATGACCTCATGCCTCTAAGTTTCTTATTCCATCAAAATGATGGGTTCACTCTTGTGGAAATGATATGAACTACCGTAATCACGGTTTCACACTTCATATTTTTTATACTTCCGGTTACAAAATTTGTGAATTGCAGATGCAGTGTTGAGAATGAGATTGATGGAATTGTGTGATCGATTCTGTATCGATGGATTGATGAACGATGTAAAGAGAGGGATGGTCGAAGGAGTCGATTCCAGTCAATTCGAATTGGTTCTTACAATGGATGAAACGTGGAGAAATGCAAATATTATCGTAAGTTATACGACGCTGTTTGCGTTAGGATCAACAAGGTCTCAACAGAGGTCTGGAACAGGTCAATAATCAAAATTGCTCAAAACGTGCTCCTAGGGGTAACTTTTGACGCTGAACACGCTGGTCCTATTGAGTTCGCAATAGGTCCCTTCCGGACGCCTTACTGGCGCCGCGCCCTTTCGCGGAAAACGTCGTTTTTCGAGCAAAAGTCCTCGGAAACTCGTCTAAATGGCCTGAAACCTAAAATGTTTGATCAGAATTTGACGCTCTATCAAATGACACTAGTGCCACATCGAGTTTATTTTTCGTTTTCGCCAAAAATCAATTTTTGATACAAGCCGCATTGCAGAATTTTTTTCCAGATTATAGAGCATTTTTTCTGATCATTTTTATATATCGGATGATGTATTTGACCTCGTGGAAAGTAGCTTTGCTTTGCATTGTACGAATTTTACACTCGTGCAACGCGTGTAAACGCGCGGCATCCGCATGGTCGATGTGGTAGTGACCTAGAACTTCAATCCGAAGGTCATTGGTTCGATTCCAATCGGTTGCCAAATTTTTTGCAGAATTTTTTTTACTCGAAAAAAATCAGTTTTTCAAGAGTCCAGAAAAAGAGCCACCAGGGGGGGGGGGTGAAATTTCGAAGAAAAAAATCCGGCAAAAAAATTTGGCAACCGATAGGAATCGAACCAATGACCTTCCTATTGAAGTTCTAGGCCACTACCACATTGACCATGCGGATGCTTCGCGTTTACACGCGTTCCGCGAGCGTGAAATTCGTGAGATGCAAAGAAAAACTACTTTCCACGAGGTCAAATACATCATCCGATATATAAAAATCTCTATAATCTGGGACTGGCTTTTTCCGCAATGCGGCCTGTATCAAAAATTAACTTTTTGGCGAAAACGAAATATACACTCCATGTGGCACTACTGTCATTTGATAGAGTGTCAAATTATGATCTAAACTTTTATCTCTAAACCATTTAGACGAATTTCCGAGGACTTTTACTCGAAAAACACGTTTTCCGCGAAAGGGCGCGGCGCCATGCCGGCGTCCGGAAGGGTCCTATTGCGAACTCAACCGGGCCAGCGTCTTCAGCGCGAAAAGTTACCCCTAGGAACACGTTTTGAGCAATTATGATTATTGAACTGTTCCAGCGCCTTGTTGATCCTTACGCAGACGGTGTCATACGTCTTGATTACAGTAAATTCTAACACACGGGCCATGGATTTATAGTTCGCTAATTAATTTTACTTCAGAAATTGTTTCTCGATCGCTATGCCGTGCCCGATTGCGTTATTCAACTCATGAATGCCAATCTCGAAAAGCTATCTCCAGATAATATTCGTATCTTTACGCAGGTTCGCCGTTTTTGGTATTAAAAACGGTTTATTTATGAAAGTTATGGTTTAAGAGAGGTCTCACGAGTGATTTCAGGTGGATCGGAACAATTTTCAAAAAAAAAATTAATTTCGCTCAAACCGATTTTCTATGCATAAGAGCCCGTTTGCGATAGAGTCGAACAATGACTCAACAGAGTCCGGACAGCAGAAAAGTTGAAATCTGAGATGATAATTGTTTTTGGTACTCTCGAGGGTGCTGATCACAATGGACTCTATGTCTAAGTATGCAAATCGCTCTCCGCCCTCGTATGCAAATTCCAAAATTCATGCAATTTCTAGTCTTTTTGTAATAGTAAAGAAAATTGTCACCAAAGCAAGTCGTGTGAATATGATCTAGAAGTGAATTTGCATGAGGAGTCCTGTGGAAGTGTCAGAAATGCAAAAAAATCACTTTATGAAATTAAACATAAAAATATCTCGCGTTAAACTAAAAAGAGAGGGTCACCACTAATACTGTGCGTAGACAACACATTACCTGATCTACGTTTTAAATTTGGGGGCTCAAATCGTACCGCAACTCGAGTTATGATTTTTCTAGTGCGACACCTTCGGTGTTGAAGATCTTCCCCTCTTCGTCAATGTTCGCACTTGCATGCAGATTGTACCAAGAGCTCCCAGAGTTGCACAAAATTCTAAATTAACACCTTTGATATGCTTGAATTATCTATAAAGTGGCCAAAAAGTATGGGTCAATATATTAATTTTTAAATTTATTTTACATTTAAGAGACCATCCACGAGAGAACGTAACAAGGGGCTAGGGGTCCCGGATGAGAATTCGACAACCTACCCTCAAACTTTTTTCATGAAATGAACATCACGAATGCTGATCGCGACCGTATATATTTAAGCTTGAAAAAAATTTTCGAGGTAAATATTTTTTTTCAAAATTTTCAGACATTTTTTCGTCGAAAAATAAACTTTCGAAATACTTTGCGAGAAATATTCTATTATACGTATTTGTATGCGCTGGTTCCGAATTTGGTAGTTAGAACTGTTGAAACTCAGTTTAAAAAAAGTTATGATCGAAAAATCATATTTTTTTGTGAAAAATCGAAAATATCTTTTTTTCCCACCCCCTTTCAGGTAAAGCCACCTATATTTTCGGAATCTACATCAAAAGTTACGTTATATGCCTTTTTATCATAATTTTAAAAATAAGGATATTGATCGAAATTTTATCTCAAACTTGAACAATACCTTATTTTTCGTTCGGCCAGTTTCTTACAAGTTTCTTACAGGTTCGTGTGTGTACCAAATTCCGATGTCAAATAGACAAACATATTCAGAAAGTATGAAAATATGGTCTATTTAGATTATCGAGAGAAAATACAAGACGATTTTTCTAGTGCGACACCTTCGGTGTTGAAGATCTTCCCCTCTTCATCAATGTTCGCATGTGCATGCAGATTGTACCAAGAGCTCTCAGAGTTGCACAAACTTCTAAATTAACACCTTCGATATGCTTGAATTATCTATAGAGTGGTCAAAAAGTATGGGCCAATATATTAAGTTTTACATTTACATGTAATCAACTTTATCTGCTGGGTGAGGGAGTTAATTCAGCTGAATCACATAGTTCTCCATTGCGTGCGATCGTGTCATGCAAGTTGCATAAACTGAAAACCGGCAGCGTTGTCGAAATCGTCTCTCCATCTCTTAGCGGCTTTTCCTCTCTTACGCTTCCCTCTTGGTATTCAACCGACCTTTCCGACTCAGTCGTGGGACAATTTCGAGATTCTCTTCCCATATCCATTTTCGCTCTTCGAAAATTGAAGTTTGGACTCTCGGAGAGTACATAACCTCGACAAGAAAGAAATCTACCACCGGATTTTTCGACGAACTATCTCTCGATACAAGAACATGGGCACTGCTAAGGACTATTCCAGATTTGACAGATTTGATAGTTTAAAAGATCCGTTGAAACACTGCATCTGCACATTTCGGTGATAAAGGTCTCAGTTTCGGAGGTTTCCCATCCCCACAATGCAAAAGCATAGCTCATCTGTAAGCTGTACCCTTGGTTGCTATCATTTTTTTTGTTTGAGTTGGTGCTCGTAATAACCGATTCATAGGTCAAATACGTTCTCGCTAGCGAGGATAGGCACTTCTGCATGGCGTCCAGACCATGTCGGCAAGCGAAAATTTTGAATGTTTCATGCATTTCTGACCGTTTTTTGAGAAATTTGTAGAAAATTTCGCAACCTGCACTTCAGCACACGATTTTAGGCATTTCTGCCCGAAATACCTGCGAGAAACCCATTTGACCTATGAACCGATTCCCCTCTTTTTGCAGAACATGTAGTGAGGAGCAGGACGGATGTATAACAATGTATAAAAATGACAATGGACGAAATGAAATGACAATGGACGGATGTATAAAGGACAAGTCCCTCTTCTCTGATCCTATTTTTGTTTGTTTTAAAAGACACATGAACGCTCCTACAAAATTCAGCATTCAAGAGTAACCCAAACCGATTTTCCTCCCAATTGTGCTACAATGTTCAACCCAGCGTCCGAATTTCACACAAAATCAACGGGAAAACCCTACGAGTTGTCCGTGTGATCAGTATTGTTAAAGGAGGTGTACGTATCAGGAAGTATCACGGTTCCAAATAAGAACTTGATCAGGAAGGCCCTCGCCAAAGCATACTTGCGCAAGAAACCAGTTTCGCATCACTCAGTGATACGCTGGACAAAACGTCGTGAAATTCGACGATGGTCAGATATTATGAACTAGATATTGTTATGAAGGTATGGCCCAAGGTAAATAACATACTTGGTTTCAAGAGCCTTCGTTAGATTTGAAAGAAATTTTACAATTGAATCTGTTGACCTGTACTTTTTGTTTTAACACCCTCATCCAGCAGATAAAGTTGATTCCACGAGAGAGTGGAAAGGGGTCCCGGATGAGATTTCGACAACCTACCCTCAAACTTTTTTCATGGAATGAACATCACGAATGCTGATCGCGACCGTATATATTTAAGCTTGAAAAAAATTTTCGAGGTCAAAATTTTTTTTCAAAATTTTCAGACATTTTTTCGTCGAAAAATAAACTTTCGAAATACTTTTCGAGAAATATTCTATTATACGTATTTTTATGCGCTGGTTCCGAATGTGGTAGTTAGAACTGTTGAAACTCACTTTTAAAAAAGTTATGATCGAAAAATCAGATTTTTTTGTGAAAAGTCGAAAATATCTTTTTTCCCACCCCCCTTTAAGGTAAAGCCACCTATATTTTCGGAATCTACATCAAAAGTTTCGTTATATGCCTTTTTATCATAATTTTAAAAATAAGGATATTGATCGAAATTTTATCTCAAACTTGCACAATACCTTGTTTTTCGTTCGGCCAGTTTCTTACAAGTTTCTTACAGGTTCGTGTGTGTACCAACTTCCGATGTCAAATAGACAAACATATTCAGAAAGTATGAAAACATGGTCTATTTAGATTATCGAGAAAAAATACAAGACGTTTCAAAATTTTCCAATATTCATACAATCATCATAATAAACTGTCAAAGATCAGGGTTCTATGACGAAATATCGTTTCAACTTTGGGCTTAGAATGTTTGAATAGCAATAATAAATAAATGTTCTGTTGGTACTCTTCGAGTCCATCCATCGGTTCATGTCGGAAATAAAATAAAGAGTCGGAAATGGCCAAGAAATATAATTCATAAAATGTTTCTGAAAGTACCAGTATCGTGCATGATGAAATATCTTAGCTGTGTAGTACACTCATAGAGTTGCATCAACTGACGAAAGGAGAAGTTGATTTAACTTCTTCGAGAAAAATAATTTTTCTCGAAAATCACCATGAACCCGGGGTCATGGTCCAAAATCCCAAAATATTTTTTCCTGAAATTTCTCTCCAATTCATCCGAAAGTTACGTATAGCGCCCTATGTTACTTTATTGAGTATAAAGAAGCTTTAGTAACAGTTAGTTCTCCATAAAATTAGAAAAAATATTTTGGGATTTTGGACCATGACCATGTTCATTTGGACCATGTTCATGGTGATTTTCGAGAAAAATTTTTTTTTCGAAGAAGTTGGATCAACTTGTCCTTTTGTCAGTTGATGCAACTCTGTGAGTGTACTACACAGCAAAGATATTTCGTCATGCACGCTACTGGTACTTTCGGAAATATTATATGAATATCATTTTTTGGCCATTTCAGAGCCTTAATTTTTTTCCGACATGAACCAATGCCTGAAATTGAAGAGTACCAACAGAACATTTATTTAATATTGCAATTCAAACATTTTGAGCCAAAAGTCGAAACTATATTTCGTCATAGAACCCTGATCTTTGATAGTTTATTATGATGATTGTATGAATTTGGGAAAATTTTGAAACGTCTTGTATTTTCTCTCGATAATCTAAATAGACCATATTTTCATACTTTCTGAATATGTTTGTCTATTTGACATCGGAATTTGGTACACACACGAACCTGTAAGAAACTTGTAAGAAACTGGCCGAACGAAAAATAAGGTATTGTTCAAGTTTGAGATAAAATTTCGATCAATATCCTTATTTTTAAAATTATGATAAAAAGGCATATAACGTAACTTTTGATGTAGATTCCGAAAATATAGGTGGCTTTACCTGAAAGGGGGTGGGAAAAAAAGATATTTTCGATTTTTCACAAAAAAATATGATTTTTCGATCATAACTTTTTTTAAACTGAGTTTCAACAGTTCTAACTACCAAATTCGGAACCAGCGCATACAAATACGTATAATAGAATATTTCTCGCAAAGTATTTCGAAAGTTTATTTTTCGACGAAAAAATGTCTGAAAATTTTGAAAAAAAATATTTACCTCGAAAATTTTTTTCAAGCTTAAATATATACGGTCGCGATCAGCATTCGTGATGTTCATTTCATGAAAAAAGTTTGAGGGTAGGTTGTCGAATTCTCATCCGGGACCCCTAGCCCCTTGTTACGTTCTCTCGTGGATGGTCTCTTAAATGTAAAATAAATTTAAAAATTAATATATTGACCCATACTTTTTGGCCACTTTATAGATAATTCAAGCATATCAAAGGTGTTAATTTAGAATTTTGTGCAACTCTGGGAGCTCTTGGTACAATCTGCATGCAAGTGCGAACATTGACGAAGAGGGGAAGATCTTCAACACCGAAGGTGTCGCACTAGAAAAATCATAACTCGAGTTGCGGTACGATTTGAGCCCCCAAATTTAAAACGTAGATCAGGTAATGTGTTGTCTACGCACAGTATTAGTGGTGACCCTCTCTTTTTAGTTTAACGCGAGATATTTTTATGTTTAATTTCATAAAGTGATTTTTTTGCATTTCTGACACTTCCACAGGACTCCTCATGCAAATTCACTTCTAGATCATATTCACACGACTTGCTTTGGTGACAATTTTCTTTACTATTACAAAAAGACTAGAAATTGCATGAATTTTGGAATTTGCATACGAGGGCGGAGAGCGATTTGCATACTTAGACATAGAGTCCATTGTGATCAGCACCCTCGAGAGTACCAAAAACAATTATCATCTCAGATTTCAACTTTTCTGCTGTCCGGACTTTGTTCGACTCTATCGCAAACGGGCTCATAACATGGAAGAGGAACAAAAGTAGTTTTATCCAAAAAAAATAAATAAAAATAATTAAAAGGGGGGACTTTAGGTCGAAAAATGGCTTTGAATGTGAAAAATTGGTCGAAAAGTCGAAAAAAGTAAAAAGTCGAAAAACTCATTCTTCGAAAATCACGTCGTATACGTTTTTTCCTGAGTAATGACGAACGGTGAGTTTGGGGAAAATGTTATTGGATCGTAAGATTTACTTTCTTTTCGTTTGCTTGTTAGATTTACTTGTCTTGCATTGCTTGCTTGACGTTTTTCTGTCATTTTCACATTTCTCATTTTATTGTGCTGCAGCGCGTTCATCTTACGATCCAATAAAATTTTCTCCATACTCACCATTACTCAAGAAAAAGCGTATACGAGTTGTTTTTAGAAGAATGAGTTTTTCGACTTTTTCAGATTTTTCAAATTCAAAGTCATTTTTCGACCTAAAGTTTTAGTTATTTTTTATTTTTTGAATAACACTACTTATGTTCCTCTTTCATATTATGTATAGAAAAACTGCTGCTTCTCGAATTTTAAATATGATAAAAATATTTATTTTGTCTGTAAATCACTTTTCTTACCACAACTTTTTCCGCCGTCGTTTGCGCCATTCCACGTAAACATAAAATATATTACTGATATTTTTTGTGAATTGTTTTAGGACAGGTATCACCAGAGATTGCATGAGTCCGGGAAAAACTTTCAAAAAAGTATTTCTGATTTCGATCAAAATTTATTATACCACTACCCTAGGGATAAGAATTTCATCAATCGATGTCCCAGGTCTCAGAGCCGGCTTTTAGGAAATTCCCGGTTCTGAAGCCGGAATCGTTGTAACTTCCCTCAAAATGGTGCTAGAAAGTCGTGCTAGTGCTTAAAAAATGCAGAAAAATATGGCGAACATTTATTCTGTTGAACAAAATTTGTGAAATTAATATCTGAAAAAGATATTTTGAAAAAAACATAAATTAAATATTTTCGAAATCAAAAAGTGCCTTCAAGTGGTCGAAGTGAACAAAGTTACTATTTTATTTTTAAAGAACAAGTCATATTGTGTAAGAAAAAAATTTAAAACTGAAAGATTGGGTAGGCACCCGATACCGAAAAACCGCTTCGAATGTGCAAAAATAGAAATTTTCAGTATCCACTTTTGAAATAAACCGTGAAAAATCACCGAAAGCTGGTCTAAAGTATATTAAATATTTGTACTGTACATTATTCGGGAGCCAAAAAAATATTTGTTAGGTTCATTTGACCGAGAACCGGGAAATAAGAAAAAACCGGTTTTCCGGCTGGCATTTACATATCTCTGCTCAATATTGTGATACAATGATGCGGTTGCGCTCAAAATGTTTCGATGGATATCCTGAACAACTTTCATGTTGATAGCGTTCTCATTAGACGGCTAATTTCACATGCAAAATTAATTAAAGCATACGGTATTCCGAGAGGTTTAATTTTTAATTCCTCTCTTTACATGTGAAATTAGCCGTCTAATAAGAAAGCTATGAACATGAAAGTTGTTCAGGATGTCCATCGAAACATTTTGAGCGCAACCGCATCATTGTATCACAATATTGAGCAGAGATATGTAAATGCCGGCTGGAAAACCGGATTTTTCCTATTTTCCGGTTCTCGGTCAAATGAACCTAAAAATATTTTTTGGCTCCCGAATAATGTACAGTACAATTATTTAATATTCTTTAGACCAGCTTTCGGTGATTTTTCACGGTTTATTTCAAAATTGGATACTGAAAATTTCTATTTTTGCACATTCGAAGCGGTTTTTCGGTATCGGGTGCCTACCTAATCTTTCAGTTTTAAATTTTTTTCTTACACAATATGACTTGCTCTTTAAAAATAAAGTAGTAACTTTGTTCACTTCGACCACTTGAAGACACTTTTTAATTTCGAAAATATTTAATTTATGTTTTTTTTCAAAATAACTTTTTCAGATATTAATTTCACAAATTTTGTTCAACAGAATAAATGTGCGCCATATTTTTCTGCATTTTTTAAGCACTAGCACGACTTTCTAGCACCATTTTGAGGGAAGTTACAACGATTCCGGCTTCAGAACCGGGAATTTCCTAAAAGCCGGCTCTGAGACCTGGGACATCGATTGATGAAATTCTTGTCCATAGGGTAGTGGCATAATAAATTTTGATCGAAATCAGAAATACTTTTTTGAAAGTTTTTCCCCGAGGTTTCATGCAATCTCTGGTGATACCTGTCTTAGCTCTACCACGACCTTCTAGCACCATTTTGAATTGAGTTTTTATAGGTCCGGCTTTAGAACCGGAAATTTCCTAAAAGCCGGTTTTGCATCTTGACACGACTTGACACAGGATTCAAAATTTTATTTTGCTTGCCCTAAGCACTTCCACATTTATGTTTGAGCGAAATTGAAAATATTTTTTGGCAATTGTTCCGAAATTACACCTTTTTCCTGCAATCTCTCGTGATATGTACCTCTCTTAATTACAATGTATTTTCACTCTACTATTTCGAATTGCAGAAAATATCTCATCTGTCGACTCTCTTTTCTCGTCGCAAATTGGTGAGTCGATGATATCTGTGAAACTTCGGCGTTCCTTTATTAGTTAATCTGAGCCTATGTGTATTCATATTATTACTATTAACATCGCCTTATGTAAATATGTGCTTATACAATATGAGGCATGGTATATTCGTGTTCTTGATTATTATGGAATGAATATGCAGATTGTGGTCACGTTTGCTGAGGCAGTTACTGTGGTTGCTCTCTTCGATCATGAGCATCATAATTCCACTCAATTATTGATCGATCTATTCCGCACTCAATATGCCAATGTCTCACTCCCAATGGAGAATATGCCTGATGGAAGAGGAGTTCGAATTAGTAGCCCTCTCGATTTGTCTGAGAAGAAGAATCTCTCTTTCGAGGCTCAACCCCTTCTCCTCATCTACCAAGAGACTCCCATTAAGCGATTGTGCTTCACGAATGCAGTGCCTGTCGATGGAATGGTTATGGGTATTGTGTTGAGAGCTCATGATGTTATACATTATGTTACTTCTCTTGAATCTCTCTATATTCTCTGATCTGCTCTATAGTGACCTACCTATTCTAGGTTGTATTTCTTTGTGAATTATCACACACTATCACTAATTAGTGTTGTTTGAATATGTTTGAATATGTGAATATGTTGTGCAAGTCCACCCCCTGTTCATTCCAAACTAGTTTTTCATCTTGAAAATACCATCTCTTTTTTTCCTAATACCGTACTTGCCGGAAGGTCTAGTGATTATTGTCGTGGTGGATGGTTGGAACATACTAAAATCTATCGCTCTTCTCTGATCTCTATTCTTATTATATTACACGTATATATTGGTTCCTCGTTTGAAATGTCTTCCGTCGCAGTTTTTTTTATCATGTTCATTACAAGCTTTCCAGAATAAATGAGTGTTTTATTTTCCAATTCTTTTATTGTCATGAGCAGTTTGATCCTGCATCATATCTTCCTTCTTATTAATCTAGTCGCAGGCATCATTATGTCACTGTCTCCGTTTCGATTGATTCAAACGATTGAATTGTCTCATTCAATCGATAACTTGTTGAAATGAGTACTCCTGAGATGGTCGATCCTCACGAGTCAAATAGAGGAATCATTCCGAGGAACGAACTCAAGCAAGAACCAATGAATGATGAGGGTGGAGAAGAAGCGATGACTACCTCCCATCATGTTGTCATTTTTACTTTTTCCCATTCGTGATTATTAGTCTTGTCTAAAGAGTTTATGAGCCGTATGGATAACCTTCCCCTGAAAACAATGTATTATTGGCCCGTTTATTGGCGCACCCAATGCTAGGGTAAGTGCAATGTTACTATATATTAGAAAATGCTAACGTCTGTCTGTCTGTTTTTTTTGTGATTCCTTCCGTTCGCAAAATTTTCGTCTTTTCGCTATAAATCGCTTCAAAATCACGCTATCTTCTCAGAACCTTTTGCATATGATAATAGACCAGAATTGCTTTAAAATTTTACTAAATTTAAATCACCAAATCCATGGCCAAGTGGGTTACGCGCTGGACTAGAAATCCGACCGACGCAGGTTCGACCCCCGCCGCGGGCAAATCTTTTGCCGCATTTTTCGCGAGTGTCAGAAACCGTTCTAACACGTTTTTGAGTTCCGTGAAACACGTTTTCACCTGTTTTGCCGAGTTTTAACGTGAAAAATCGAAAAGTTCCAAAATGATTCAGAAAGCGTAGGGGATCATTACAAAAGTGTTTTGCGGTGTCGGAAACGTGTCCGAACGTGTTCTAACGCGTTTTAACGTGAAAAATCGAAAATTTTAATAATTTTCCAAATGATTTAGAGAGCGTAGGAGTTCGCAGGAAAAGTGTTTTAAGATGTTCGAAACGTGTCTGAACGTGTTCTAACGCGTTTTAGCGTGAAAATCGAAAATTTTAATAATTTTCCAAATGATTTAGAGAGAGTAGGAGTTCGCAGGAAAAGTGTTTTAAGATGTTCGAAATGTGTCTGAACGTGTTCTAACACTTTTTAACGTTAAAAATCGAAAATTTCAAAAAGTTCGAAAAAGATTCAGAGAGCGTAGGGAATCACAGGAAACATCTCTGAAAGTGTTCTAAAAGTTCTGAACGCACTGTATCCTGCGTTTCCGTTGTGAAAGGCTCGTGAGGCAGAGAGCGATCGAAAAAAATTGCCACGGAGCCACGAAGTGGCGTAGTGGCAACTTTTTTCGATCGCTCTCTGCCTTACGAGCCTTTCACAACGGAATAAGCCAGTACTCTTGGTAGCGATTAACATTCCCCAGAATACTGCGAACTTTAATGTAGCCCAGAACCGGCTACCGAGCTCCTCCTGTACCGAACCTGGAGCCGGCTACAGGGCGCTCCCTGGACCGTACCTGGAGCCACCTACCGTGCTCCCCCTGGACCGAACCCGCACCTAGAACTATGCATAGAGCGTAGTGTACGCATAGAGCGTAGTGCATTTAACCTCAATACAACCCCGCTAGTTAACTGTGCCTACTAATCATGCTAGTTTTACTTTTGAAGAGCTCCAGAACCCTTTGAAAGTGTTATCAGATACTTTCTGACAGGATCGATATAGGTCCGTACTAGCGAATAATACGCCCATTCTGAAAAGTTGTCCTGAAGGTAAACTTCATGCGTAGAATCTGAAAATCGAACTTTCAATTAGCTCCGCTCAAACCCGGCTCAGATATGTTTCAAAATTTATGAAAAATTCAAATTTTCAATTTTTGTCAGGAAAACAGGAAACGCTCAGATAGCTGCATTTTCTAAAAGAAGAAGTCAAGATGACCATTTTTCAAGTTATAAGCTTTCGGCTACCTCGTAGCTGGAAAAAGTTACGGTAAGTCAAATACTTCAAATTTTTTTCTAAAAAAAAAGTTCCACCACTGCGACACTTTTTTATTACATTTTCGGAATCTGCAAACAAAACTGGTATAGAAATATTTTTTGCGTTAAGTATTTCGGGGCGGAACCTAGTCGTTTAGACAAAAGTAAACCCATATATTGATATTTCATGAAAAGAATTGATGATAATTTCATCTTTTCGAACAACTCCTTTTCTATTACAATGCTCTATCACACTCACGCGAGAGATATCAACAGTATCCAGGTATGCAGGTTACCAATAAAAAAGATGAATGAGTTTAAAATAGAACAAAACATATTACAAAGAATTCTTGCTTTTCATCATTCATCTGCATATTTTGGTAAGAACAACGCTCGAAAACCATCTCAAAAGCGGTAAATAAGCAATATATCAATAAAATAATAATTGAATTGTATAAACTTGGTATACTGAGGAAAAATTTGTGAAAATATAAAAAATAAAAAAAATAAGAAATTTCGAAATCCGTTTTTTTTAAATAAAATAATAATTTTTTTTTAAATTTTCGACCAAATTATCTTGGAAATAATTTATTATTTATTTAGATATCGAAAAACACATACATGTTAGTGTTGTATCGTAGAGTGACCCCTACTCACAGACAGTGTGTCGACTGAGCGTCGAGTGTAGTTTGCTCACTCAGGCTATTTATAGCTCCTCTCTCGCTCCCCCTCGTGTGTATCGATTGACGGCACGCGCTCTCTCCCCTCTCCCTCTCCCTCTCCTCTCTCCCCTCTCCCTCGCCCCGCCCCTTCCCGTCTCAGTCGAGTCTCACGGTTAGCTAGAGACTGGTGACTTCTCTCTATTTACTATTGACCCCTCTCTCTCGTTATTGTCGTGGATAAACCTATACCACGCAGCCATTGTATTCGGGTACAAGACAGGGACACAACAGTGGCGATCAGGATGAGATGTACTCACTCTCGTCCCTTCCCTTGTGCTCGAATCGGTGGTGGTGGAAGGTTGTTGTTGTTGAGTGTGGCTGGGCCAACTCAAGTGTGAGTGTACAGAGTGTGGCAGGGCCGACTCTGGAGAGGTTGAGTGAGTGTGGCTGGGCCAACTCTGAGTGTGTGGTGAGCAAGGCTCCCACACGGACTGTCAAGAGAAAGTCTCTTTGACGAGTCAGATTGGTGGTGATTTGAGCAAGGCTCATTTCACAGGATATCGATCGAAGTATTGATTGAAGGGATCAAAGTACAGAGAGGGAAATGGTGGAGGTCAAAGAGGAAGTTTTGGATGATTCATCGACTAATCAGTTGGCAAAGGTAATGATGATGATGATGATGATGATGATGATGGAAACAACAAAGGCTGAAATGGCAAATCAGAGATTATTGATTGAGGCACAGAGTGAACAGATCAAGACACAGAGTGAGACACTGCAGACACAGAGTGAGGCAATCCAGGCGCTGTTGAGTGAGAGAAATGAGAGAAGTTCAGGAGGATCTGAGACCACTGCAAGACGGGGGCCGTCTGTGGATGCACTGGATAAACAGATTAGAACATTCTCGTACAGACCAGAAGATGAATTGACATTTGACCAGTGGATGGAAAGACACAATGAGATATTCGAGAAAGATTTCAGTGGATTGGAGGATGGTGAAAAAGTGAGAATACTGCTTCGAAAGATCGATGATAAGGTGGATAAGCAGCTCAGAAATCACATCCGGCCAAAAAGTCCCTCGGATCTGAAATTCAGTGAAATTGTGACAACTATGAAGGAGTTGTTTGGTGATAAGCGATCTCAGTTTCAGAAGAGATTAGATCTCTTCCAAAAATGTCCAAGTTGAGATGCGATGATCTGAAAGAGTTTTCGAGCATTGTGAACAGAGTGTATGAGGATGCGAATATCAGTGAGATGACGCCAGATCAGACAAAGGCGATGATTCTACTGAGTGGAGTAGATCTCCCGAGATACACTGCCACAATGTTTCATGTGATGAACCAGATCGGAGAAGACACGCCCACTTTGGATACGGTACTCAAAGTGATCGATAGTTACCGTAAGGTGTATGGAGATGCACATGCAGCCACTAACCAGTGTGGAATGAGTTCGCCGGTGGTTAATGCGGTGTCTAGACACAATGCGAGTTGGAACAAGTTCAATCGAGAATCACCAAAGAGTGGTGATACCAGCGAAACGAAGAGATCGTTTTGCTCTCGATGTGGGCAAGAGGGCCACAAAGGAGATTTGTGTCCTCGAAAGGATTCAACGTGTTTCAAATGTGAACAAGTGGGGCATCTAAGTAACATGTGCAACAAATGGACACGAGACTCATCGAGAGAAGACCTGTCTAGAGTGAAGGTCAACACGGTATACTGTAACCTCAGAGGAGGTGTACAGCAGTTCAATGTAGCAGTACAGATGAATGGAAAGGTGGTTGAGATGCTGGTAGACACCGGATCCGATATCACTGTTATATCAGAGTCCACATGGAGGGAAATCGGAACTCCCTTGAGAAGGGAAAACGATGCATTCCCGGTATGTGCGAATGGAGAGCCGCTCAAACTGACGGGAAAATGCAATCTCAAGTTGGAATTGAATGGAATTATCACTGCAGGAAGAGTGTACACAGTGAAGAAAGGATTGAACATCATGGGAAAGGACTGCATAGTCAAATTTTTCAGATTGGTTCCCAGAATTTCTGAAGAGTCTGAGAAGAAGAGAAGAGAGAAGACACGAGTGCACGAAGGAAGAAGAGTGATATCAAAGTGATGTCTCTCAGGTGTGTGAAGTGGCCAGAGAAAAAGATGATCCACAATGATAATTGGTGCGATATCGATTTTTATGGAGCAGTGAAAAGAGTAAAGTCATTGAAACAGACAAATTCCCACTCAATAGAACAGGAGATTGTTTCTATTGAAGTTGGTGAACAGAGAAAAGAAGATTATCTGCAGAGGCAGACAGAAGAAAGACCCCAAAAGGAGGCAAACAAATCGATAATCGTGCAATCGATTGAGAATAATCTGCAGAGGCAGACAGAAGAAAGCCCTCAAAAGCAGGCACAGAAACAAAGAGTCGTGAATACGATGAAGATAATACTGCAGAGGCAGAATGATGAAAGTCCTCAGGAGGAGGCAAATAAATCGATAAATGTGGAATCGATCAAGAATAAGCTGCAGAATCAGACAGATGAAAGTCCTCAGGAAGAGGCATATCAGTTGTTCCTCAGATGGAACAGAGAAATGGATAATGAGATTGAAACGGGACAGAACGAGGTTCTGTGGAATGAAGGTGTCCCCGATGTGGAACCTAA
Source organism: Pristionchus fissidentatus (assembly GCA_036245785.1). Lineage (NCBI taxonomy): Eukaryota > Metazoa > Nematoda > Chromadorea > Rhabditida > Neodiplogasteridae > Pristionchus > Pristionchus fissidentatus. Next base: position 25,593,039 of record BTSY01000005.1, on the reverse strand, counting down.
TTTGGAAAATGAAATTATGATAGAAGAGGTGAATAAGAGTGAGATGAAGAGTGATCCTCTCTGGGATGGAATGGTGAATTCCTCTAATGAGGAAGTGAGGCGATCAACTCGAATCAAGAAACCACCGAACAGACTGGTCGTCGATCCCCTCAAGAAGTCATATCGAGACAAATAATCCCCATCCCATTTTTCATACTGTATTTTATTGTTGTTCAGACTCTCCCCAAGCTTGAGTCTTGGAGGGGAGGTGTTGTATCGTAGAGTGACCCCTACTCACAGACAGTGTGTCGACTGAGCGTCGAGTGTAGTTTGCTCACTCAGGCTATTTATAGCTCCTCTCTCGCTACCCCTCGTGTGTATCGATTGACGGCACGCGCTCTCTCCCCTCTCCCTCTCCCTCTCCTCTCTCCCCTCTGCCTCGCCCCGCCCCTTCCCGTCTCAGTCGAGTCTCACGGTTAGCTAGAGACTGGTGACTTCTCTCTATTTACTATTGACCCCTCTCTCTCGTTATTGTCGTGGATAAACCTATACCACGCAGCCATTGTATTCGGGTACAAGACAGGGACACAACAGTTAGTAAAAAAAAGATTATGTTTGCTAGACTATTTTAGTTTTAAAGCTAAATTCTATCCTAGATGAGCGTCGATTCTGATATAAAACAACCGGAGATTCCCAATGCAAAATCCGACCGCACGACCGTGAGTTAATTTAACTATTAGTATGGTAGCATACTGTAACAACTGCTTTCATGTTTTCCATATTTACTTTAGTAATTTTGTTCTAAAGGACAAGTCAAATATTCCTCCACTACTAGGGAATCGAAATGTCTGTCTGTTGGTATATTTTTTTCGTTTTTTTTCGCTATAAATCGCTTTAAACTCAAGCAATCTTCTAAGATCCTTTTGCATACGATAACCCATCAGAAAACAATTCAAAATTTATTTACAAAAAAATCGATTCCATGGCCAAGTCGGTAGCGAGCTCGAATTCAAATCCGAGGGTCTCAGGTTCGATCCCCGCCGGTGCATAGTCTTTTGCCGCATTTTTTGTAAGTGTGAAAAGTGGTTCAAACACGTTTTTAAGTAACGAGATTCACATTTGAGCATCTTTTGCCGTTTTTTCGAAATGAAATATTGATTGATTTCACTTGATTTCACACGATTTCACGAAATTTTCGTACATTTCGCTCCAAATCATTCAACACGCCGGAAAATTTATTAGGAAGGGATTTAGCGTACGAGAGCGAGTGAAATAGAAAGGGTCTCTCTCACCTTCTCTCTCTCTCACCCTGACCCCTTTCTAGAGGCTCAGAATCGTGTATCGGGAAGCCTTATAAGTCGCTTCATAATCGCTCTATCTTCTTGGATCCTTTTGCATATGATAACCCATCAGAAAACATTTTGAACTTTACAAAATTTAATTAATCAAAGCCATAGCCAAGTGGGTTGCGTGCCAGACTTTGAATCCGAGACCCCCAGGTTCGAACCCCGCCGCGGGCAAACGTTAGCCGCATTTTTCGCAAGTGCCAGAAACCGTTCTAACACGTTTTTACCTGTTTTGCCGAGTTTTAACATGAAAAATCGAAATTTTCGAAAAGTTGCCAATTGATTCGCAAAGCGTGGGGGGCCATAGGAAAAGTGTTTTGCGATGTCGAAAACGTGTCTGAACGCGTTCTAACACGTTTTAACGTGAAAAATCGAAAATTTCGAAAAGTTCCCAATTGATTCGCAGAGCGTGGGGGATCACAGGAAAAGTGTTTTGCGATGTCGGAAACGTGTCTGAATGTGTTCAAACACGTTTTAACATGAAAAATCGAAAATTTTGAAAAATTTCCCAATTGATTCGCAGAGTATGGGGATTACAGGAAAAGTGTTTTGCGATGTCGGAAACGTGTTCGAACACGCCCGGGAAACCAACACACGCTATCCTGCGTTTCCGTTGAGAAAGGCTCGTGGAGCTGAGAGCGATCGAAAAAAAGTTGCCACGAAGTGGCGTAGTGGCAACTTTTTTCGATCGCTCTCAGCCTCACGAGCATTTTTGCAACGGAATAAACCAGTACTCTTTCTAGAGATTAACATTCCCCAATATACTAAACTCCCCCTGGACCGTACTTGGAGCCGGCTACCGAGTCCTCCTCCCTGGACCGAACGTCAAGCAAACTACCGAGTTCCCCCTGAACCGTTCCTGAAGAAGGTTACCGAGGCCCCCCGGACCGAATCTTAAGTAGGTTACTTAGCTCCCCCTGGACCGTATCTGGAGCAGGCTACCGAGCTCCCCCTGGACCGAACCTGGAGCCAGCTACCGATCCCCCCCCCTGGACCGAACCTGCACTCAGAACTGTGCATAGAGCGTAGTGTATTTAACCTCAACACATCCCTGCTAGTTCTACTAATATGATTTAATCACTATCACAATTCTTTTATTGCAGTCCACTGGAAAAGTCCTCAATTTGTTCAAGTTGCATCTGGAAGACGGAAATGTATTGAAGATCTTCCTCATTCACGATCCGACCCGATTGTATGTCCATTCGTCTCTCACTTTAATTATTTCTTGCTTTTCAGCTCACTTCCTGATCGAATGGAGGACTCGGATACTGTAGGAGACATCTCGATAGTCGTTTACTCTGAGTGGGAAGAGGGAGAAAGGAGACAACTACAGTACTCCATTCATGGACTTCCACCACACACTCTCCAGGTCGGATGACAGTTTGTATCTGCATATTTACTGTTGATGGGGTGCAAAAATCAAAGGGGGCACATTTTAAATTTGAATTCCCGGAATTATCGATTGTTGTTTATATCTCGGCTCCCGGTTTTTCCATCTCTTCTCTTAGTCTGCCATTCAACTCCAATCGATTGCATCCCACATGGGAATAAGTGACCGATTCAAATATGAGTGTGTCGGCCAATCAATTAACTCAACTGAAAGCGCTGTATTGATGATTGCTATTCATACTGAGCAAAAATCACGGTTGCAAAATATTAGTGGATGCAAATAAAAAAATTGAATTCCCGCAATTCTCGATTTTCTTAACAACTCAGCTCCCGTTGAAGCCAAGAGCAAAAACTTCGGCTTTAAATTATTTTACAAGTTTAGAACTTAGGACACGAAATTTTGTGTCGCTAGGTAAACCGGGAGCCGAGATATAAACAACAATCGATAATTCCGGGAATTCAAATTTAAAATGTGCCCCCTTTGATTTTTGCACCCCATCAACAGTAAATATGCAGATACAAACTGTCATCCGACCTGGAAAGTGTGTGGTGGAAGTCCATGAATGGAGTACTGTAGTTGTCTCCTTTCTCCCTCTTCCCACCCCATTGGTATCCGAAATCGTCAAAAAATCGAGTCCGAAATTCTTATTCGCTGCCAAAAATAGACCACTTTGAGTCGATCCTCACGTGAGTCGATCCTCTCGTGAGGGGCCATCTCCAATATCGATAGTGACCACTAGTGATTTGTCATCAGTTTTTGAAGGAATCATAATAAAATAAAGGAACCCACACGTATTTAGCATGGACCACTTTTATAGTTTAGCTTTTGAGTTGGTAAAACAATCTAGCTATGTATGTATTCCAGTGTCTAATTGGTCAGAGAACTCGATGCGCATATTGAGGTCGCGAATCAATTAGGATAAAAGCTCTCAAGCTTTCATGAATGCATAATTTAGCCTCTTTAAATGACATTTCCTTTCCCTAGCCTTCAGAATCACCTCGCCCCGAACACTTAGATATAATAATGCCTTGAATGTCTTATTGTGACTATTTTTCGTCGTATTTCGATTTTCCAAAATTTAAAGTGGGTGGTAAGATACTATTATGTAGGGAAAGTCATCTCTGGAAAGAAGCTGTCGTGTAAAGAGGAAAAATAAGTGTAATCACGAATATTTGAGAGCTTATCGCGCCTCTCACGAGAGGATCGACTCAAAGTGGTCTATTTTTGGCAGCGAATAAGAATTTCGGACTCGATTTTTTGACGATTTCGGATACCAATGGGTCCAACTTAGATTCCCACGTGATATTACGGTATGAAAAATTATTCCTGAATGCAGCTCCCGTAAGTTCCAGAAAAAAATTGAAGATCTTTTTTCGGTGCTGAAACGTTGTTTTGGTGAAATCTTTCTTCTTGGAGCTATGGATGATTTTATGCCCTCTTCCCATCCATTCCGTTTGTGTTTTGATATTTGGTCTAATTTGCATAACAAGGCATTATGCTAATTTACTAAAAGTCCACTCGTAAGTTGTGTGTTTTCGTGCCCTGAAGAAGAATTATCTGTTTTCTTTTCAATGCTCAAGAATTTTGGTGATTATATGATTATCATTCTCTATAAATAATTTTTGAAAAAAATGTACGATTGCGTCATCCCTACTACTTTTCCCTACGACTACGAAGTTTGTTGGATGCCTCAATATGCGCATCTTTTTTTGCGATTAAATAGACAAATACCCAACTTTCATCTAAATTTTTTTTTCCTATTTAAAAGGCAGAACGCTAAAAAAGCGACCAATAGCTTATGTGCGCTTTCTTTTGTACATTGTATGTTAATGAATAACATAAGAGAGGTCTCACCAGAGATTGCAGGTAGATCGGGACAATTTTCAAAAATTATTTTTGATTCCGATCAAGCTTTTATATTAGAGTACCCAACAGACGAGAATTCGATTTATCCTGGTCCCACGTCCAAAACCGGCTTTTAGGAAATTTCCGGCTCCAAAACCGGAATCATCATATCTTTCTTCATTCTTAAGCTACAATGCTTAAAAGGGGCTCAAAAAATGCGGAAAAATATAGCGAATACATTTTCTGTTGAAAATGAAGTGCGCAGAATGACAGAAAAAAGTTATGGCAAAAAAAGTGTTTTTATAAGCATGAAAAAATTCATAACAATTTCATAGTGGGTGAAACTCAGTAGTTTCTCTGCAGAATATGGAAGAGCGGTTCAAGTAGTATTATAATAAATTTTTAGAAAAAATAAAAAGGGGGTCATACAGACCCGAAAAATGGCGTCGAAAGTGAAAAATCGGAAAATTTTGAAAAATCAGTTATTTCAAAATCATGTGTAATCCATTTTTCTGAGGTTATTCAACCTTCATGAGTTCGCGAAAAATGATATCAGCTCATTTCGCGTGTATATGAGGGCGTTCGCGTAAGAATCGAGCAAGGGCCGGCACAGTGAAAAAAGGTTAATTTTCTGTAAGTCCGTAATTTGAGGTTATCGAAGGTGCTGATCACGATAGGCATACTCATTTTCAACAAAAGGCGCCCGTTGGCGCCAAATGGCGCCACGTCGAAATCACATTTTCTCAAATAGTTCAGTCGCTGATAATGCTAATTTTTTTGTTCTTGGTATCTCTTGTGCAGAATTTCACCGCGGTCACGCCTGTGTACTTCATTTTGCATTATTATTATTAATAATTTTTAAAAATGCAACTTTGTCCTGAGCAATCTCTGACCTTGTTAATGTACATAGATCGGACCGGCGTAATGAGACGATTCCAAATCTGTATTTTGAGCGAAATTCGTCATGCGAGTTTTAATTGAGCTAACATAAAGTGTTACGAGATTGTAACCAAAAGATGCAAATCTCCTCTCTTTCTCTCATCTCCATTGACCTCCCCTCTCTCGGCTCTCTCAATTTACCACGCTCTCTCGCCTTCCCAAGAGGGGGAGACTCGCGGGGAAGACGAGATAGTGTGGTGAAGTGAGAGGGCGCAGAGAAATGGTCGATGGAAAGGGAGGGGATTCGCCCCTTTTACTTACCATCTCGTTACACTTTATGTTAGCTCAATTAAAACTCGCATGACGAATTTCGCTCAAAATACAGATTTGGAATCGTCTCATTACGCCGGTCCGATCTAAGTACATTAACAAGGTCAGAAATTGCTCAGCACAAAGTTGCATTTTTAAAAATTATTAATAATAATCATACAAAATGAAGTACATAGGCGTGACCGCGGTGAAATTCTGCACAAGAGATACCAAGAACAAAAAATTAGCATTATCCGCGACTGAAATATTTGGGAAAATATGATTTTCAAGTGGCGCCATCTGGCGCCAACGGGCGCCTTTTGTGCAAATTGAATATTCCTATGTTGATCAGCACCCTCGATAACCTCAAATGACAGATTTACAGAAATTCGACATTTTTTACTGTGCCGGCACTTGCCGGATCTGCTCGATTCTTAAACGAACAGCGTCATATAAACCTGCCAAAATTGGAAAATCCCGGCCAGCTTTTGAAAGGCCAAATATGGATGAAATTTTCAAATTTAATTTGTTCATATGCGTGCGTAAAGAGCTGATATCATTTTTCGCGAACTCATGAAGGCTGAATAACCTCAGAAAAATGGATTACACATGATTTTGAAATAATTGATTTCTCGAAATTTTCCGATTTTTCACTTTCGACGCCATTTTTCGGGTCTGTATGACCCCCTTTTTATTTTTATGAAAATTTATTATAATACTACTTAAACTGCCCTTCCATATTCTGCAGAGAAACTAATGAGTTTCACCCACTATGAAGTTGTTATGAATTTTTTCACACTTATAAAAACACTTTTTTTGCCATAACTTTTTTCTGTCATTCTGCGCACTTCATTTTCAACAGAAAATTTATTCGCTATATTTTTCCGCATTTTTGAGCCCCTTTTGAGCATTGTAACTTAAAAATGAAGAAAGTTGTGATGATTCCGGTTTTGGAGCCTGAAATTTCCTAAAAGCCGGCTTTGGACCTGGGACCAGGATAAATCGAATTCTCGTCTGTTGGGTACTCTGATATAAAAGTTTGATCGAAATCAAAAATAATTGCCGAGATATGGAATAGTGGGCATTTAAATATTGTCCTCGATCGGTAATTTGTAACATTGCATAACCACTTTTAACTTTACTTTGTGAGGTTTCGAAGTGGTCGAAATGGTGTAGTGTTCTAAGGCGCCCTCCCATTGTCATTCCGTTCCACACCGGGGTTCGATTCCCGGCACCGCCTCACCAAGGCGCTCGAATGAGTAAAGATTGGTAGTGATGTAACCACGAAGATAACTAGATCCGAAGAAGAGATTGGGCCCTCCGGATTGAATTGGCCTATTATGCGCTGATAGCAGTGACTTCCTCAGGACTTGGAGCCTAGATAAGGGGATGCCTTTACCTTTTTTAAAACCTTTTTTGTGAGGTTTCTATGGTAAATATATATAACCTCTTCTGAAAATGTGAGCGAAATGTCAAAAATGGTAGTATATTTTATTCTTATTTCAGTGTCTTGTTAATCTCGCCAGCGTGGAGACAATGAGACCTAAGGTATTTCAATCTGATGCATATTTCATTTTTTGACAACAAACAATATACTTGATAAACAAACAATATAATTAATGGCACAATATCTGGATGAGTGTATTGTAACGAATTTCATTCATTCCAATACAACCCTTTTCTACATCAATTAACATGTCCTAACATGTATAAATATCTACCTATATATCTATCTGTAACAATAGTATTTCAGCTGGATTTGGAAGGTTTAGAAGTAGTATTGCTGAACGATCGATGGAGATCCGAGGAGAGTGGCGAGTCTAGTGGAAAAGATGACTGAAATGTATAGGAAAGTAGGCCACAAGCCACAAGTTCTCAAGCGTTCGTACGATGAGGCTTTTCCTCATTCATCATATCTAGAAGATCCATCGAGATTGCTCAATATTCGTGGTTATCTCCCTCCCGTGCCGTTTGAAGATACTTCCCTAGTTCCGCTCTTCTATGACAACACAATAGTTAACACAATATCGCCGATCGTAGGTGGGACACCCGAGTGTGTACCCCGTGTCGAACTAGTTTGTCTCTCGCTTTCCTCCCCCTTCAATGTACTCAGATTCGGTTCTAATTACTCCGATTTGATTGGATTCGTTGTATCTTCTGGAGTACGCTCGCGTTATTATCCATATCGTATTAGGCTGTCTCATCATTCCTCATTCACTCTTGGCTAATTTTCCCATCTTCTCGTTCTATTTGTCTTCAAATTCGTTGTTATTGTCGTTGTTGCTAATTTGTTGGTGTATTAATCGATAAAATCGTTATTTAGATCAGTGAAAAATATTGTTTGGTGTCAGTTCGAGGCTGCTAAATATTTTTCAAGATTGTATCGACTTTATAATTAGCTCTAATTTCAAAATCAGATGAGTCTTTCCCCGGAATCTACAGACACTCAAATGAAGACTAAAGTTGATGTGAAGGTAGAAGATGGGGAGGACACTAGCGAAGTGGATACGGTATCTCAGGTCAGTGCCAGCCTTTTTCCCTAAGCCATTGCAGTAAATATGTGAGAATGCAGAGAAATATAACTAATCATTGTCCCATTGAATATCAAGTTCACTAAGTATCGTTCATAGTTACAATCCTACAAAACCGGGGGTGTCAGGGTGGGAGAGTTTGTGAACAAGTGAGCGAGTCCGATTTTACATTCTATCTCACCCCAAACCCCTTTCTGTAGTGTTGATCGGTATTTTTAATGATGTGTACCGTAACCGTTGGTTCTCATCAGAATTCGCTGGTCTCTGTCGTCTACTCGTATATTCTTGTGGATGGAAGGAGAATCGACGTCATTCTCTGCTACGACACGAAGAAGATGTACGTATTTACTATTTTTATAGAATTACCACGTCGTAAAATCTGTACAATATGAAATCCGAAACAATGATCGCTCGAAGAATACAAATTTCCGGTATCCATTTCCGTATTATCCAATGTCCACTATTTTTTTTAAAATTCAGATCGATTGAAACTTTTGACCATACACTCAAGGCAGAAGGAATTGGATTCTTAGTGAAGAACGAGAAGCTTCGTCAATCGATTGATCTTGTGTACTCTGTGAGTGGAATTGAAGAAGGGGACAAAACTCTCAATGTGAGTTAAATGAATCTCATTCATCTAATTCCTCATATTTTCAGCTTCGCCGTCCATTTTCCAATGAATGTCGAATTCGAATCGGCCATTTCCTCCCTTTCGAATTGGGAAAAGAGAGAATTCGATTTGAAGGGAAGAATGATGAGGAATCGATTGATGAGAGCGACATTCAATCAATAACTATCGTAGTCCATCTCGACACTCAAAGAAGGTACAGAAGGTGTCCCACGAATATTTGGTCAACCGAGTTCTCACTGTGGGGCAATGGAGGTCGAATACCCGATGAAAGCCTCAAAAATCGCATGTTTCAGTTTTTAGATTGAAGAAAGATATGTTTAATAAACTGTCCAAAACGTCCAGAATTATTACAGTATCTCACACTGAACCTGCAATCTTTTCGCGGTGGGAGTGGGCATTTGGTGGAGAAGAAGTCAGAGAAAAGCAGAGAGATAAGGGGAAACGAGGAGAGTGCGCGAGGGAAACGCGCGCTGCATTTGTGTTTCACCAACTACTGATAACAGAAGTGAAACCTCGAACATCAGGGAAACTAAAAGGCTTCAATCATTCGTGTTACACCTTCTTTAAATCAACAAATTGTCCAGTTACTGTATCTTTGAACTCGAACGTATTTTCAGTGAGAGCTCGTTGGTGACTTGCGGGAGTATAAATATGGTTTCAAATGGATCTCAAGTTATTCTTCCTCTTTCCCAAGAGGTACATCTTTCTCACCAATTCTTTACTAATTCATTTTTTCTCTCTATAATTTCGTGCGTCTCGAAAGTATTCAATATTGAAGGTTGTGGCTTTGTATTCTGGTTTCTTCCTTCGTCGTGTCAATCAGAAAATTGATTTGAATGATAAGGATGTCGACGATCTCATTCAATTCTTTCCCTCTATTGTACACAAAACAAACACTCATTTCACAGGTTCATTTTCTACAAATAATTAATATAATTATCCCCTCCCATATTATTTCAGCCACTCATAGGTCGAAAGGTACGTAAAAAACGACGAAGCCAACTCGCATTTTCGGTTTTTCATGCCCATTTTTGGCAAACCCAACCCACATTTTTGACTTTTCATGTCAATTTTCGACAAACCCAACCCGCATTTTCGGTTTTTCATGTCCAATTTTGACAAACCCAGCCCGCATTTTCGACTTTCCGCAACGCACCCTTTCGACCTATGCAGCCACTCTTTTTTCCTAAATGTTAATCGGAATATCACTTGAAAAAAATCTATACAACTAACATTCACACTTTTATTACAGTCCTCGATGACTTGGCGAGATTTGTTCGATTCTGCAATCGATTCGAGATTCATAATGGATTGAAATTCGTTGCTCCTCTCATTTCTAATTTTCTCGATTCTCTTGATTTCAATTCTTCTCATCTTCCGATTATTCTCGAAATTTCGGATGAATCTGGAGAAAATTCGAATGAATTCATGGTTAGTTTTTTTTTGAAATATTTTTTTATCTTATGATCAGCTATAAAAATGTGTATTTCCTTCATGAGCAATTCATTTATATTTTGTCAGGAATCTTTCTTCTCTCGATTCGTGAATCTAAAGTGTCTAGAGAAGATGTTCACTGAGAATCAACACTTCTTCTCTCCCAAGAATTCTTCATTTCTATTCAAGGTGAGGAAAGAGATAGAGAATACTCATGTCCAGAACTGGCGCACAAAAAGCAAAATCCACTCTCGGGCTTATCAGAACCGGCATCATTCTAAGTCACTAAGTCTGTGTAGATATTAGCACTAGATACTCCTTTCAATAAACAGAGAGGTGTGCCTCAATTGGAGGTTGCTTTTATGCTTATTACATTTTGTAAAACATATTTATGTTTATTTTGTATTAAAATATTTGAGGCAATGGGAAGACTGGCGACTCTTTCACGTCGTCGACCTCAGGTATAGTTTCATTCTTGGAATATTTTTTTGTATAGTTTATTTATATATATATATAACAGAGGGAAATAAGTCTATGACTAAACTTCTGGACTTCCAAGCGACGTCAGGGCTTTTCAAAGTCTAAATGGCTAGTTCCCCTGTGCCTATTATACTTCGAAGTCGCCGCTAGCAGCTTTGACTTATGGAGTAGTAGATTTATTTCCCTATGAGATCTTCCTCAAAAGTTTGGTAATAAAAGTTAAAACGGTGCTAACTGTAATGAATTATTCAGATCTCATTTCGATTTGCCGAAGGAATTGTTGTGATCGATCTTCTCATAGAACTTATCCCTCGTCGATCAAATTCATTCATCGATTGGATTTACAATTCAAACAAAATCGTCGACTCGGAAAACGACCACAAACGACCGAAAACGACGAATCTGCACTCTGTCTGTCCCTATCCAGTTGAGGATGAGGGAGCCTACCGTACTATGCGATTCTACGGATACCGTAGTTACGGTAATGACTCCGCCCCCTTCCGCCCTCTCTATTATAGATCGACGTACACTTTCGACATTATGGGTGGAGGGAAATTCGCGTACATGAAATGGTGTGAAGGAGGGGGAGGAGACGAGATTGGAGTTGTTGTGAAGGGAGAAGAGATCATTGGAAGAATGAGTACACTCAAGGGACTCACTCTCACTCATCTCAAACATATCCATTTGGGAAATGTTGAGTGAATTATCATAAATCATATTATCACAATTTCAGAAGAAATCAAACATTCCATCTGTATTACCTAATAATATTAGAAGCTTATTTTGTTGTATAATTGTTTCTCAATATTTTGTACATAATTGATACTTTTCTGATTTTGATCTACCTCATTGTTAGTTTCAATTTGTTACACAAGTTAGAAGCACATATTGTTGATATTCGTTGCCCTCACTCATTGTATCATTGTTACCCATTGTTTTACTCGTTGACTCGTTTCCTAACTAATCGTTGTTTTCACTCACCGTGGATTTGTCAGAAGATAAAGGAGTGTTTTTGAATTGAATATTGTGTAAATACGATGGGATGAGTTCTATAGGCTTTCTAATATCTCATCATTATTCCACTAGACAGTATATCAGTTGTTTCGAATCTCCTCAATCACTTAGCAATCAATATCAGAGTGACTCCAAAGTGGAATGAGAGGGAGGAAAGAGAAGAATTTGATGGAAGCGAATAGAGTGAGTGATCCCTGTCTGATTACCACATATTTATTCCCGCAACTGTTTATTTTTCATGAAATATGTTTATGAAATATCGTTCAAACATTCAAATGAATGTGACTTAAAACTATTTTAACTGTTCTGAGTATCTATGAAACGATTTATTCGCTCTTCGAGGGGAAATATGATGGTATTAGAAGCAAATTGAAGATTGTAAATGCGCTTGGCAAAATTCCTCAAAAGACCACTAAATTCAGGGCATGACTAAGATTCTCTTGCAACACAGAAGTTTTTTCAAAGTTCCTTGAGGGAGAGGGAGAGCTCATTGTTTGCTTTCCGGAACGGATCAGATGCGCTTCAAGAAATTGCGACAGAAAGGGGGTTTTGAGTGAGAGAGAGTGTGTGTGAAATCGAGAGAGTCTTTCTCACTTTTCACTCGCCATGATCCCTTTCTATAGGTCTGTAATTATATGTGGACTGTTTTGAGCCTTATCTCATATCTCCCCTGGAAGTCGTCCAAAGATAAACAAAACAATGAGAACAAATTACATTTATCGATTATTTCTGTGTGGAAATAAGAAAGGATGGAACAAGTTGTGCTACTCTCTATTGGGTCAATAAGGAATACAGATTAATGAAATTGGGGTAAATAATTAGATCTGTTCTCTTCATTTCACACACACAGCGTTTCACGAGCAGACATTGCGGGCGAGAGAGTAGAGCCGGCAGAGAAGCGAGAGACACCCGCACTCTCCGCCCCTTTCTCTCCTCTCTCGGCCTGCTCCCAAACCCGTCTCGCGTAGATCGCGCACTCTAGCTATGCTATATATGCTGCGCGAGCACATTAGCGCCAACGTCTCTGATTTCCATGGCTCTTTCACACATCTCATCTCTCGAGTTTTGCATGGCCTGTCCGAAGCGCACGCAACGCGTCCGCTTCGCTCTCAATTTCGACATCCCCCTTGACATGCACATCAAAGAAATTCAAAAGCAAAAGTCCAGAAAGCAACAGGTGTGAAAGGCTGTGTACACACTCTCACTAATCGACCGACGAAGAGACAGTGTGAAATGAAGATGTCTAATCCGATTATTTACCCGAAATTAAAACTCTAGAAATAATAGACATAATAATAGTAAGAAACCGTGAAGAAGCGAGGTCCGACACCCATGAGACAGTACGCGAGATCATTTGCCATCGATCCATTCAATCCTGTGTACCCGAAGAATCTGCATTTATTTAGATCGCGAGCGACATGAAATAAGTCAATTATCAATTGACAGGTGGAAAACTACGGTACAACCAAACCAGTGAGGAACAAAAGGTTTCTGTTATTCGTATTTTTTCTCCTATAACTTGTGGAGATGTTTTTTAAGCTACTTTTTTGCAGTGCTACCGTATCAAAATTTGTAATTAATAAATTTGTATTAATTACCTCGACAAGATCCTTCATGTCCTGCAGTGTAACTGCGAAGGGAAAAGTGATGTTGACATTCCGTATATCAATCAATCATTTATCATGCCAAAAAAACTTGATTGAATTAAAGTAATGTGTAGTATTTGAAGCAACATGAAAATTACGATGTCACGACTAGGTGACAAAGACAATGTGCGAGTGAGAGAAGTGCAAAAAGTGGAAGGTGTACAATACTGGTTCAATAATATGGTTCGTAATCTATCGGGATAACTAATCGGCATCTAGTCATAAACGAGTCGCTATTACATGATAATATAATATGATTGGGGAGAGAATTCCACAAGGATACAACGCGATTGACTAGGAAGTGGTGATAGAAACTAGAATTTGAACGAAATTTGTGCAGTTGAAACATATTATTACCTCTAGCACGAGGAGGGGCAATACAAAGAAAGTGGGGCAGGCCAATGTCAACGTCATTATGAACAACTCGGTAGATGAATGATAATCTATCAAAGTGCGGCGATATTCTAATGGTTCGATTTTAATAGCCTTAGTCTATCGGGGTAGGAACGATACGGTAAGCCACATTTGTACAATGCGCGTTCAGAGAAATTGCGTTGTACTTTTTCTATATCGAAGCATGTTTAGCGAGAACGTGGGGACCAGAGTTCGGAGCAAGACTCAAGTACAGGGCGAACATAAGTTGTGAAAAGACGGGCATATAGAGATGGGCTTTTAGATAAAAAGATGCGAAGAATGTACGAGCAACGAGCACGGGCTTTTGTTATCTTATTCTCAATATGCGCGGAGAAGTCAAGAGAGTTTGAGTATGTTACACCGAGATCAGTGAACTCGGTAGCAACGGGAAGATCAGTGTTATTCATTTTGAAAGAAGTGAGTGGGTGATGGATACCTATATGCATAGTCTTGGTCTTAGATAAGGACACAGATAGTCCCCATTTAGTTGACCAGCTATAAAGCAGGTCTAGAGCTAATATCGAGATTTTTGGTGAAGAAAGTGAGGAGAGAAGAGAAGGGAAGGTCAACGTTGTGGTGCTCCTCAAATCAAATACTTGCATTTATTAAACAAAACATAAAGGAATTATGATTATCCGATAATCGATGAAAACTCTGTAATTCTTAACAATATCAGAACGCGCAAATTGGAAGTGATACGATTTTGAAGGGAATATGTAAAAATGAGAGTAATGATCAGACTATCTTCATTCAACATGCTCTCTCATCGATCAGACAGCGCGAGAGAGCATGCAGAATTGAGAGGGTCTGACCATTACTCAAAAAATGGGAAGCTCGTAATCGTCGTCGAATAGGCTGAAACATCGGTTGACAGCGATTTGAGTGGAGAGATTGAGGATTTGGAGAAGATGAGGAGACGTCGTCTTCCACTTATAAACGTTTTCTTTATTTAATCACTTCATTAATTTATTTTAAATAAATTCTTTTAGGAAAAGCAATGCAATAAGCAAAGCTATAAGCAATAAGAAAAGCAATAAGCATGAAAAGCTTAAAAGCTATATATTTAAATGTGACCTTGTGGATATGGAGAGTGTCGAATGAGAGGGCGTCGCTCATTCTTCCCACCATTGCAAAACAGTGAGGGACATCTAAGTGGACGTGTTGGTCGTCCCTTTCAGATTCCTTCTCATAGGTCAGATCCACTCCACCAACCACAATCTGAAACAATGAGTGGTTTACATTTATTTGGGAAAGGGGAAACATCCGAATTACAGAACATTCGTATCTAGATTTCATCGTGGAGCAAAAGAGACGAGACTTCATTTTAAAAATGTTATGATCGATGCGAAAGAGAGCAGAATCACTTGAAAAATCAAGTGATTTGATTCAGGCAGAGGGTCAAAATGAGAAAAAAAAACCCTCAAGCGTGAGCTTCTCCCAGTCTTCCCTTCGAATTCATGCAATCTCTTGTTCACTCGGGCACGAGATCGATCGTCAAACGACAGTTTGGTGAATATGAGAGTGAGAAGTGTGTCAGGAAGCTCGAGCAGCGACTTAAACACATTTCTCGATTATAATATTCATGAACAACGTTCCAAAACAGCTTCTATCATATCATTCCACAAGCCGTTGAACTATTTGGAATGAGAGATCGTGTAGATTCGAGCGGTCCTCTCTCACTTTTACATAGTCTCTCATTCTGGCTCTTTCCTTTAGGTTTGGAATCATGTGTTAGATAGAAGATATGTGTAATGTATGTGAATCATATATGAGAATTTAGGGACTATGAGCATCACTGTTTAGATGTTATAAACTAACCGGGGGAGCTGGGATGGACTTGTAATGGTAGCTGACTTGGACATTGAGTCGATCAGCATACTGTACAAAAGCGAAGATCTCACAGATCAACTCATCAGGAAGAGCGTGAATGCACTGAAATCAATCGATTGTCTACGCTTACAGTACGTGCGGGGTAGTGCATATGAGGATTAGGGTGTCGATCGATAAACTCACAGTGTCGGAGGGCTCGTCCGCTGTGGTAATAAAGTCAGTCTGCATAGTTTGTGGAGAGACGAGGGTACTCTAGTCGACCGGTAAGGGAGGCACTGTAACAAGAAGAAGGATAATGAGGAATGGAATAATGAGGAATGCTCAGACTCTCTTCATTTTACATGCTCTCTCAGCGATCATACAGCGCGAGAGAGCATGCAGAAGTGAGAGACCATTACTCTGAAGTGTTGAAACCGAGAGGATAAACCCCGACATAGGATTAGAAATGGGAGAAACGAGTTGGTGAGATATCGATTGAGACTAGATGTCCCACGTGCGAATGTATAAGAGAATTATGCAGAATCAGGGATTACAGGGTCTCTCTCAATTTCCATAGATTTTCTGACTCTCTCAGTCTCCATAGATCTGATAATCTGTCTTAATTTCCATTAATTTTATTGCGTGCCTCAAGTTACGTAGATGTCGATATTTATTTTGCACCTATTCCGACCTTCCAGAAAGGGGTCAAGAAGGAGTAAATGTGTGAAAGTGAAGAATCTCTCACTTTATCGCACATTCCCTTTTTTCCGGCGATCAACTTACGTTTATTGTCACCCAACGCCTCTTTTCGTTCAAAACTCACTCGTCATTCTATTTGCCCACGGCATTTTACGGGTGGTGTTGGAGAGATCAAAAGGGAGCCTGTCTCTCTATGGGAACTCGTCAGCTAGAGAGGGGAGACAGGGAAAGAGGCTGTGTACTAGCATTTTCGAACTTCCGAGTCCCCTTAAAATGAGATGACTGGTGTCGGGTAGCTGACTTACAGATTTACAGATTTATCCTGTCATCAAGGCAAATGGGCCTGCAGGAAGGTAGCTTCGTGGGCAGAGGGGGGCAGGATCTTCGAACTCAGGATAACAGGGTCAAGGGAATAAATCATGCTTGTCTTCTTTGGTCAATTGTAGTGTCGATCTTCGTCGATAGACATTGAGCGTAGAAGTAGATCTTCCAGCCTCCAGTGACGTCCTGACTAGCGTGCATCAACATAAGTTAAAACTCACGTCGTAGTCTTGTCGGCTGGAGCTTTTCTTGATAGTTGGCGACTTGAATTAGGTGTAGTCGATTCGGGTCCTCCGTTTGAAGTGGTACCAGGTGGGCGATATATTTGCCGGGTTGCCCAAGCTGACTGGCAAGGATTCTCCAAACTGAGGTGAGAGAGGAGCGGGGAGACTGTCGACCGCCCGTCACGAGGCACAGAATGAAGAATAATAGGTAGCTGACTAATAAAAAAATATGTTTATTTGTAATTTGATCGACTTTTGTGCGACCGCACCTTTGCAAACGGAACCTAGAAAATGGCAAGTTGAAGAAAAATACTCAAGAGAAGTCGATAGTTCAGTAACAATTTATGGCTCTTAATATTTTTCTTGTCATGTTCGGATGTGGAAATCGTAAATTATTATCTCTCACATTGAAGTTGAAATAAATTGGTTTATGCCTCAGGCGAGACTGAAACGAAAACATTGTCACAGGGGGAAGCTATCTGTCACACCGTTCAGAGATATGGCTAAGTTGATATGAATTGAAGATCAAACATCAAGGATTGTATGTACAAACAATGAATTGATATGGATGAAAAGATGAGGAGAATGGCATTGTGAAACTGGCTTGACATTAATAAAATTTACTACTGAAATCCTACAAATTGAATGTGACAGCGGAGCATCTCTAGACCGATCGATATTACCGTATCCGGTAGGTCACCACGTGAGTGCCCTCGCGATCAATGACTTCGGTCTGGTGCGGATTAGCCACTTTCTCATTTCATTGAATGCCAGCAGATAGAGACCGACGACGGGACCCGCAAGCCACACCTACAATGGGGGATGGTTATGGAGAGTCAGTTGACGATTGATGCGGATACGGTATATCTAGGCTGAATGTACTGTACGATAACCAACCATCGGAGGAGGTGTTTCGATGTCCATTATGTACTGGAAGATGGGAAGATAGATGAAGAGAATGAGAAGGAGAACCTGGGGGAAGAGACAATTATCGACTGATTGGAATGAATAGATGGAATACCTCGATGACTACAGCGAGGACTGAGACGACATTAGTTATTCCATGAGAGAATACGGAGACTCGACGAGTGGTGCAATTGTAGAGATGGAAGACCTGAGAAGAGAAGTTGATAAGTGAGAGACCACTTGCATCCATTCTGCCTACCTGACTCATTACAAGTGTTATCTGCCAAGCTGCGGCAGCTTGTCCCTTTATGACCAATTGCTGATCGGCTGTGTACACTGTTCCAGCTGACGTCGTGAAGTTTATCGCTCCTGAGAATTGAGAAGAGAGTTTTCATTAAGTTGGGACTATTGATCTCTCAATTCGATCGATACTTCAACTCACCAATCTTCCAATGATTCTCTGCAGTGAACAGAAGGTCACTCAATTGGATGTTGTGGTACCTGGAAATGATATTGGCTGAGATTGCACATATGTGCTACTTACCAGTACACAGAAAGAAAGGCCATCATGCATCCAATGGTTATTCCCGTTCCAGCGAAAATGTATGAATAGACAAGAAGGCCCTTCGAAACCAACTGAAATCGGCAGTTAACCATTCCGTAATTTCCCAATTCAGCGTTGTGTTCGATGTAGTCTATTTGTTCCTCTTCCTCACCTTTGCATTTCGCCTTGGTGGAGTCCTCATAATATCTCTTTCTGGTTGTTCATACGCTAGGGAGACTGAGGGAGGCATTTCACATGCGAGATCCACTGAGAGAATCTGAAAGAACACTATGAATTGCTAACTGAATTTAACCCCCTCTCACACTTTTTCGATCAACCCTGTGGTTAGTGTGCTCAATCTGCAAAGAAACTGTGACTGACGAAATGTCACAACGAGAAATTAAGGAACGATCTACCTGAAGAGGTGATAATCCATGCGGTAGTCCGAGAAGGAAGGAGAGAATGATGGGAACGACTTCCGGCCAAAGATGAGCGAATGTATACCCAAGAGACAGACTGCAAGTTGTTGCTCCCAAAATTATTGTAAGATCTGATCATGGATCATTAACATGCAATGAATAGTGAAGTACTCGACTATATCATATCTCTGCCCACCGTAGATTATCGAATAGCAATCGTCCCTCTTCAATTCCGAGAACGAGCGAATGGAAATTGTCATCGAGGAGAACGACGTCGGCTGTTTGTTTCGCGATGTCACTGCCTCAATTTGAGATTATGAGGAAAGATGCAAGGGCGGAAGACGAGGTCTCATACGAGTCAAGGGGAGATGCAAATTTGCAATCCAGCATTCGGCAGGATTAGTGTCGAAAGATCAAAGATAATTAGCGTACCAGACACTCCCATGGCAATGCCGATATTAGCATGAGCAAGTGCGGGGGCGTCGTTGACTCCGCCCCCAGTGACTGCTACCGTCTCGTCTCTCTTCTGACATTCCCTCACTATTGACAATTTCTGCTCGGGATTCGTCCTGTCAATAGGGGAAGATGAGGAAAAGTTATCACTGAGTTTTTACGAGGATTCATTTATTAGAAATTATGGGAAATGACGCGTTTCGATCTTCGTGTTAAATTTTCATTACGAATCCCAACAACAGAACCCTATTAGTATCACATTTTCATCCTCGGATTGTGCTGCATTTCATTGACTATTGTGACTCAAATCTGTGAGTGCCTGCAATTAATGGTTACCTTGCGAATACGATGTAGGGGTACTTGAGTAGTGAATCCCAATCTGATTCCCTGTAATTCGTCAATTCCGATCCCGTCACAATCGTCCAATCTCTCTTCTTCTTTTCGTAGATCTTATGAGATTTGTCGAAGGAGGCAGTTGAGTGCTGAGGGCTCTGCAGAGATAGAACACGACTTTGGATAATCTCAACTGACTTTGGGTCTCCTTTGTTGGATTCAGAGATCGCCGTCTCCTTATACTCACATGTTGATGGTCGTTGATGAGTCCAATTTGTTGTGCAAGAGCTTTTGCTGTGGTGGGATGGTCTCCAGTGATGACGAACACCTCAAAAAGCCAATTTGGATAACACCTTCCAATGCTCTCGTTGATATTGGCTCTACGAAGCCTTCTTTGACGATTTAAACTCTTTTTTTAAAAATTTACCTTGATTCCTGCCTCTTTACACTGTTGAATGGCGGCAGCCGTTTCCGGTCTGTAATCATTATCGATAGATCAGCATTGGTAGATCAGCGATTCTAATTTGCCATCACTGATCTTCCGAACCTCGGGGGATCCATAATTGCAGCCATTCCAAGGAAGATCAGTCCCTTCTCCACCAATTTGTCCACACTTTCCTGAATTACCAACAAATAATCACACGGGTCGGTAAGAATTTCACAACGGGGTCGGAAGTGAAAGAGCATGTAAAGTCGCGAGGTGCTCGTACATTTGCACGTTTTATGACACTAACCCTTCCTGGGCTTTGCGAATTACGTCTAGAACTGTGTGTTAAACTTTCCGACACTGTTTGATCAGCCCCATCTGGAGGAATAAGTAAGAATGGGCGAGGCTGCTTCATCTCAGGTGGTGATTAATGAGGGTGATCGTGGGGTAAACACGCAGCCTCGCGGGTCCGGGGGTAACTCATACTTCCTACACTAACTAGTACATCATACAATTCGAAAAGCGAGCGAACCTTATCGAATTTGGCACAATCCGAGTCGTTGAAATGTCGATGAGCGAATCCGATGACTCGACGACCCTCGCTACCAAGCGATTCCCATGCACACTTAAAAGAGAGATGAGTTCAAGGATATTGAGTCGGATATATTATAACGGATACGCTTATGCGCCCGCTATGATGATGTGCGGAGACTACTAGATGTGTTCTCTCATCTTTATCGGATGCTACTCACTCGAGTGTAGGGACTAGAGTGAGGTAGAATGGGCGAGGCTGCTTCATCTCAGGTGGTGATTAATGAGGGTGATCTGGGGTAAACACGCAGCCTCGCGGGTCCGGGGTAACTCATACTTCCTACACTAACTAGTACATCATACAATTCGAAAAGCGAGCGACCTCGCCGCTGATTTCAAATAGGGGAATACAATATGATACAGTTTAGACTCATTTTTTTGGCGATAAAAAACGAATATTCTTACACAGAAGTCAAACAGCAATCGATCCCACCTGTGTCTCCAATCTGAATTGTTCGGTCAATTCGACGGGATCTTCAGCATTGATCTGCACAGTTTTGCATCGATCGATGATCACTTCCGGCGCTCCCTTGATCATGAGGACGTATCGAGACTCGTTCTGCAATGATACTGTAGTTCAGAGAACAGAGTGGCTGAATAATTCACGGCATTTAAGTATAGGAGAGAGGAAAGTCAAAAGAGAGCTCCCTTTCTATGAGAAGGGGTCGGCGACTGATATTTTACCACTCCCCAGCTTCTCAATTCGATCTCTAAGGGAATTGCCGTTCAAAATAGTTGCCGCTTAGGCGACGTACCTCAGCAGGAGCTGGCAGATCATCGCTGATTCCTCCTTGTCCCTCAGCCACACACTTCCCTATGACCAACTGCCATCGACGAACCGAGTTGAATGCGACCTCGTACACTACCTGACATTATACAATTCATGGAGGATTCTACCAGAATAGCTAGCTCTAGAGCGTCGTTCACGTAAGCCGACTGAACTTTCAGATGTAATTGTCTATTGATTCGAACCTGATATCTCGCGCGTATTCCTTCCACAGTCGAGTGTCCTTCCACGTATCGAGCGAGTGCAACATCACAAGCGAGTCCGATTATCTCGTCCTGTATTCATTCCAAGTTCACACCATATTTTTTTCAATATCTAATACAATTTCTCATTGAAAAAAATATAGAAGGTTGAAATTGGTTGTACCTTTTTCTTCTTCTTCTTGCAAGCAGCAATCATTCCTTTCGCTTGCTTCGATCGGCTTCCCTTCTCCATTTGTTCTGTAGGCGATGGCGTCGTGCGCTGAATGATAATTATTCGATTCAGATATCAAAAGGTTACATATTAATTATAAATGTTGACATGGTTATAACTATTTTAAAATGATACGTTCATGAAATGGACTACTGGTGCGTGTACTCTCTTTCTATACCTCGGAGTGTCTCACGCATCCATTTCTTTTGTTTAGGAGCTGAAGATTTTATTATTTTGGAAGAGGGGTAGGTGAATTTATAATAAGTAATGTGTGTTCACTTTGCAATATTGATTAACTCACATTCTTATCGAGATCTTCCACTCTCAACTCCGACCCGACTGTACCAGACGAGAAGTTGCGATTGAGTTTCGAATTTGAGACTGAGCGACTGAATCGAATCCATTTCCATTTTTCAATAGAGGCCTACTCTCACCTACACCTGTGTTTTCTTCGAGATCTCAGAAAAGAAAAAAAAGATAACTGACACGGTGAAATTCTTCGTGACGGGTCTCATTATCGACTGTTCTGATGCCTCTCTTTGAATTGCACGAAGAGCAGAGATTCGACTGCAACTCATTCGTATTCTCTATTTATTCAATCGATTGATCTTTATGGCCCGCCCCAGGGAGGCAGTCAGCGTCTAGACCGCAGGGCCGAAACACAGGCTGCCACTTTGGGCTTATTTATTTAACTCTTCTCTTGACTAGCAACATAGTTACACCTAATATTTGATCTCTCACCGTCCTCCCTTCTTCGCACTCTCAAATTGAGCTCCATTGCACACACTCATCACTGTCAACACCTGCAATAAATCGATTATCAGTCTATGCCATTCTTCATCCGTTAAATAGCATCACGAAGACTAAGGTACCGCAACGACACATGTGCCGACACACGATACTTAACGCGGTACCCTAACGAAGACTTCGGAAATATCTCTCGAGCAAATCAAATTCATCACAACCCGTTATTGTATCAACAAATAGACAAATGATAGACTCTCAGAAGATGATAGAAGAAGTAGACATATTTTTTTCTTATTATATACCTCTGGAAGGGGAGATTCCAACTGCGCAGTTCGAGATTTGAGAGTTCTCATGTGAGGATTCACATTTCGCTGATGCGAACCTAAAAGAATTGCAAATGATTTCCCAGTTAGACTTCCACTGTGACAAAAAAAGTAATGAATTCATTCGTTCTCACCCGAAATGAGTTGCCTGTTGTACCATAGATCAGTGACGAGCATCTGATTCATTGTGAGAGTTCCCGTCTTGTCCGAGCAGATTACGGTAGTTGCCCCGAGTTCGTCTGTCAATTATCGATCGATCGAGTGGACTGCGAAGGATGACCTACCGATGAGATCGAGTTTCTTTATGTACACGTTTTTGGCAGCCATTCGACGAGCATTGATACGAAGTTGAGACATTACTGTAGCTGGGAGACCCTGAAGGCAATGAGGTTACTGTAGCTGGGAGACCCTGAAGGCAATGAGGTTAGAGAGATTGGTGAATTGACCTTCTTCACTATTTGCTCAAGCTGATTTCAATTAATCTTTAATCTTTATTTTCTAACGGAGAATTTCTAACGGGAGGATATGAAGTTATCTTGACATTGTGGTAGATTCTTCGGGTCGGGATCGAGCACTTGTAGTGGTGGAATCAGGCAGTGTTCGTGTCAATGAAGAGAAAACAAAACTCTTCGAAATGAATTGTGACCTACCTGGGGAACATTGGCAACGATGATAACGAGAAAACCAACAACGAAGTGATCGAGAATATTCTCGAATCTGGAAAAATCGATGGAATAAACAAGTACAGCAATCTGCACTTACTTCGCAACAAAACAACCAATGAGAAACACGATCGTAGCCATTCCAATTGCAAGAACTGTGATGAAATTTGCGAATGATCGAAGTTCCTGAAAATTTCATTCAAATAAAGTCTTTCTAATCAACAGAACAATTAATAGTCCAGAATATGTCTGACCTTTTGCAATTTGCTCTCCGGTAATGGGATATCACGATGAATTTGTGCAATCGCGCCGAGAACCTGAGATTAAAGGAAACCGAATAGCCAATTCAACTACAGATTATTTTCACACCAGAAAGAGGTCGGCGGCAAGTGAGCGCAAGAGTGCGAGAGTCCCTCCGACTTTTGCCCATTGCCGATTTTTCCTCACCCCTTTCTGGATGTTTTTTTTCACAAATGTGGAATTATTTGGTCCTATGTCCCAGACAAAAAAAATGCTTGTTTACTCACCGTAAATTTGGCAGTTTTGAGTACTATCGCGATGCCCTCTCCCTCAGTGCAATATGAACCCTGCAATATCAATAGTGTCCATTTATCTCATTTAGTTCTCCCTGTTCCATGCAGTTTTGACAGGTTGAAGGCAGATAAGCTGTGGTTATTGTACGAACCTTGAATACGACGTTGTTAGAGTCGAACACCGATATGTGAGTAGCGACGGCTTCTGAACTGCACGCAACTGAGTCGTGAGAACCTGAGGATGAGATGGATGAATTGGGGATGAGTGGGAGGAGATGGATGAATTGGGGATGAGTGGGAGGAGATGGATGAATTGGGGATGAGTGGGAGGAGATGGATGAATTGGGGATGAGTGGGAGGAGATGGATGAATTGGGGATGAGTGGGAGGAGATGGATGAATTGGGGATGAGTGGGAGGAGATGGATGAATTGGGGATGAGTGGGAGGAGATGCATTCAACGTATGCATGAGTGTATTCTGGTCATTGTCAAATAATCTCAAAGAATATGTTCATTTCAAATCTTATATTCTCTTATATTGTCTTTCAACAGCAGAAAAGTCTTTAAACATGACCTAGCTTTAATCTGTTTTACAAAAAGGATCAGATACAATCCTCTCCCCTGCACTCACCACTTATCTCAGACGCATCAATACGCAAACTCTTCGCCTTCAGTAACCTCATATCAGCAGGAATACGGTAGCCAGCACTGCAATCGAGGACTGACTCGATGTCTCATTTGACTCGCTGACCGAATGACAACGAGATCTCCGACAACAAGTTCCTCCACTCCAATTTCTTTCTCTTCTGCATCTCTCAAAACGACGGCGTTGACTGGGAGATACTTCTTGAAGGATTGAATCGTCTGCAAGAGACACTTTTGGAATTCTGCTTCTTTTCATCATCTCTTTCTCCATTAGCCGTAACAAACCAACTTGTTTAAATGTAAGCAAAAAGTTCCTGGGACCTGTTTCTTGGAAAGATGCTTGCTTATATTCTAGCAAATTCGCTGTGAGAGTAGGAAAAAGATAGTGTGTGATCATTGGTGACTAACCTGCATGGCTCGATGTTCTTGAAAGAATGAGAGAGCGCCCATGAAGACTACCACCAGAATGAGAATACCGGCACAGTATCTGAGAGAAGGATCACATTTGTTTCAAGTCTGGGTCCCGTTAAGAAATGGGAAGATTCAAGTCTGGATCCCGGTATATTTCAATATCAATGAGGGATCCAGTTAGTAAAATAATATCAGAGAATGATTATAATTTTCTAATTTTCAGTGAATTTGAGATTCAATGAAAATTAGCGGAGATACTACCTCTGTATTAATTACTCCGGAGCTGCTCTGGTATTTTCGCCCTACTAGTCCCCTAGCTCCCCTCCTAGTAGGGGCAACATCAAAGGTACCG
The DNA here is from genome assembly GCA_036245785.1 of Pristionchus fissidentatus. Classification (NCBI taxonomy): domain Eukaryota; kingdom Metazoa; phylum Nematoda; class Chromadorea; order Rhabditida; family Neodiplogasteridae; genus Pristionchus; species Pristionchus fissidentatus. The sequence continues at coordinate 25,567,542 of BTSY01000005.1, read as the reverse complement.
ACAGTTTCCCCTACTAGTCCCCCACTCATTTCAGTGGGGGACTAGTAGGGGAAACTGTCGGTACCTTTGATGTTGCCCCTACTAGGAGGGGAGCTAGGGGACTAGTAGGGCGAAAATACCAGAGTGCGTGATGTTTGGTAGATTAAGTTGTGGAGTACTCACAGATTGAGTGGCTCGTTGTATCCTCTTGTAAGATGGACGAAATACGTTGCGATTGAGAGTATCGATGCACCTTTAAGTGAAGTGTGTATAATCCGTCAGGAGAAGGAGACAAATCGCTAATTAACCTACCAATGAGTAAGAACCAGAACTTGATGTGATATTGGACGAGGAATATCTTGAACAAACTCCTCTTTGTACTAGCTGCTTCGATCACGTTTTTACCCCCATCGGTCAATCGAATTCTGAAATTGGAAGTAACCATTATTGTCGCTTTCTCCTCCTTATTTTTATCTTTGAACTCTTCTCTACGTTTTAGTTCGTAAACTTTCAAAACCATTTTACATAACTTCATCGGTGTACATCCCCAAGTTGGTATCAAGCTTGGGGGTGTACTCCGGCGTGATTGGGATTAGATATTGATTGGATGGTAGATCAATATCTCACTTAGCCTCTTCACTACTCAATCCATCGCTTCTCTCTGGATTGGCAGCATCGATGAAGGAATCGGGGAAGACGTGAGTGAGTTGATCGATCTGCCAATGGAATTAAGGTTTACTCATAAAGAAAAACAGAAAGTACTTTTTCGCTACTGCAAAATCCAGGGTGTAAAACATTCATATTAGAGAGTGTGTGAAAACTAGAGGGTGCCTCTCTTGTTTTCGCACGCTCTCTAGCGTAAGTCCCTGGAATTTGACATATGAGAAGGTAGTGTTTTTTCGTTGTGAGTACATCAATGACATCACCGTATTTGTCGAATTCTAATCCACTAAAACCCGCCGTCTTGGCAAAATTGATCCCCTCTTTGGATTGTGTCCCCATCAATCCCTCTCTTCACTCTCTCTCTTTTTTCTCTTTCTCTCTTCTCTCTTCTCTCTCTCTCTTTTTTTCTCTTTCTCTCTTCTCTCTTCTCTCTTTCTCTCTCTCTCTCTCTCTCTCTCTCTCTCTCTTCTCTCACCGTCAAATGATGTTCCACAAAACTGGCAGCAATAGCATTCTTCCTGTCATTTTCTTCATTTGTCAATGCCGGTCGAATCTTCTTCTTATTCAGTCCAAATTTCTTCTCACATTGACTCTCCACATCTGAATTCGAAGACTCATAAAGAAAAAAATCACTAGAGAGTTAGATATCGAGAGAGCATCCTAAAACGAGAGGGCAACTGTTTGTGACCCTCGATTTTGGCATATGCGAAGTTAGTTTTTTTTCTTTTTGAGTACGCATCGATCTCCACTTTGTTTCTTAGTCCGCTTCCTATCGGACTAAAGTGTTGTAATATCGGTCTATTGACGACTCGGCAGAACAATTTTGCATTGGTATTGAATAAAGTGACGTGATAGTGATCCGATTGGTCCATGGATCCCATTATAGAATTGAATTGTCTCTCTCTCTCTCTCTCTCTCTCTCTCTCTCTTTCTCTCTATCTGAGGTTTGTGCAGAACGTGTGACTTTCCACTACTTTCGATCCACTTTTGAATCGAACGAAGAATTGAGAGGCGAACTTTTGAGAGACGAGAAAATCTCTGAGAAAGAGAGGAAAAGACGAAAGAAAGTTATGGTGAAGATGAAAGTTATCTCTATCGCACGAGGAGATGAGAGAGAGAGAGAGAAATGAATGAATGAGAGAGAGAACGAGATCGAGATCACTCAATTAACACCGACCTTCGAAGGGCGAAAAATGCGTACCTTTACAAATATCAATTTTTGCGAATGCGTCGCCTGAAAATATGGAAATTTATCTTGGATATTGGAGTGAATGCTCACATTTTGCATCCCCGATTGTCATTTCCTCCCAATCATAAGGGAAAATGAGAAGAGTTATCGATCTGGAAAGATATTGAATTGGAGATGCAAAATGGGGATGAAAACATATAATGGGAGGAAGATTAGGAGACAAATGGAGATCAAAAAGATGGTAGTAACCCCCCGAAAAGAGGAGGGAAATCATTAAAAGTCGAGCTAATTCTAATAGTCGGGGGAAAGAAATGAGATCAATTCAATTCCATTTATCTCATAGACACAATTAAATCAAGGCGAGAAAAAAAGAGATATTGGGATGTGCGATATGAATGTTATATAAGGAAATTATTCATTATTACATTTACCTAAGTGAAAATTCCTTGACACTCTCGAAAAAAAAGACAGGATGTGCTAGATCTGTGGGGAAATGACGTCATGTTTGACGAATTGTGACACGATAAAAATAGCCTTCATAGGTCAAACGTGACTGAAATGACGAGAATAGCGGACAAAGGGAAAGTGAGGGGAGGAATGGCAGAGAGTTCAGTTGAGTTAGTAATCATTTGATTGGAGAGAGAGAGAGAGAGAGAGAGAGAGAGAGAGAGAAAGAGGAGAATGAATGAAGACGGTCAGAATGCATCTACAACTTCATGAATGAGATGGGTTGAATGGGAATTTAGAATTTGAAGATAGGAGGAAGAAGAATGAACGGATGAACAAAATATGGAAAGAGAAATAAAAAGATAGAGATAGATGAGGCGTGGAGCTATTGATAGAGGGAAGTTATGAGAGGCACTTTCTAAACTTGGCCTAGCTGGTTCCATAAGGTGGAAGGGAGGAGAAAAGAACGGAGGGAATCTCTCTCTCTCTCTCTCTCTCTCTCTTTCTCTCTCTCTCGCTCTCTCTCGGGGGGGGGGGGTTCGGCTATCGATGATCATAAGTGTGATCAATCGTGCGAGAAGTTGCCCCACACAGATCAAACGATTACTGCATTGGGTGGGAGGGGGGAGAGGGGTATTGTTGGTCCTTCTGTTCAGATTCGGACAAGAGAGGGATTAGGGTGCATAGAGTACTCAGAGAGGGAAGAAGTCTGATAGGAATGGGGGAGAAATGAAGAGAATCATGAAGAAAAAGAGTCTAGAAGTTTATGTACGAGCTCTAGAAAGCTGGGCCCCCGGCTAGAGGTTTAAACTATAATATTTAGAACACGAAACTTTGCGTGGAGCGAGGGTGTGAAAATCTAGCTAAAACTGTAATTTTTTTAGCTAGAGTTTCACGACATTTTTTTCTTTCTGAGCCGTGAAATGATGGGCGATCGTTTTGATGAACAACATGAAATGGAATAGAACTGAGTGATGAATTGATGAGTCGGGAAGGTTGTGGATGTAGGAAAGGAAAGTAGTTGGGAAGGAAAGAAATTGAGAGTGTCGAGAGGAGAGAAATGGAGAGAGAGAGAGAGAGAGAGAGAGAGAGAGAGAGAAAGAGAGAGAGAGGGTCAATTGGTGAGATGTGATAGTGTCTACTAAAGTATCGTCCACCCATTGGTGTAAGACAAAACTGAACACATTAGAGTGTGATTGTGACATTATACGTGGGCATTTGGGGAGGGAACACTCGATTACGGCCATATTGAATGGAGTACCTATCGGATTTATTTAAGTGAATAGTAAGCTGCAAATAAAATAGATAGGAGTAAGCGGCGAGAGAAAGAGAGAGAGACAGAGACAGAGAGAGAGAGAGAGAGAAAGAGAGAGAGAGAAAGAGAGAGAGAGAGAGACTTCCTAAAGTATCGCGGCTGGATGTTTCGGTTCGTAGACACCGAACCGCCTGACGATGTTGATACTTTGTTTGATCTCACGAGTAAACTTCTGAGATGCGCCTTCTCTCTCCGCTTTTATCAGAATGTTATCAATTTGTTACTTCGATCTCCTGAGTTCTGTACACAAACAGCACCGGATGGCTCATAATAGAAGAGCTTGGCTGTTTGATTTCTGAATTCTCCCATTCAGAAGAGAGAGAGAGAGAGAGAGAGAGAGAGAGAGAGAGAGAGATGGTCGATAATCGCGGATGGTTCGTTTACTCTCATGCTTTGATCGGAACAACGAGGGACAACACGAGTTTGTTCCCCCCATTCAAAAGAAGAAGAAGGAGAGGGGAAAAGGAGAGATTATATGAGAAGAAGGGACTGGCGATTGATAATACATAAGTCTGTTAAACGTATGCTAAATTTTTAAGAAAGTCTTTAATCATTCTGATCAATTTATCGAAGAACGAGCTAGATATTATGCTCAGTTCATTGACCCCTAAACTCTAAAAGAAACGAAATTTCCGGATACGAAGCACTTGCCATTAAAATTGAAGAAAAAAATTTAGCTGAAGGAGAATCCTTGGTCGTTTGCGCGCTTTCTGCCTTTTTTTCTTTCTCGTCGGTTTTTTAACGAAAGCTCAGCTGAGAGCTTCACACAAATTGTCTCATATATCAAAATATCACACTAATGGAGAATAGCTGAGAAGGGTTTATGGGATTTCTGAGAAATTCAACATTTGCGTGGTGATGCAAATAAATCTATCTCCAATTATTATTGAGCTGATTGAAGTAAGACTCGGTCACTGCGATTTGAGATCTTTCGTGTTAAGAGAGACTGGTGATAAATCGGATCCTGAAACAAATCTCAATGCAAAATATGTTCAAACAGACAACCTCTATGTTCAAAAATTTGCGCGTCATGACTATTACTCCGATGTTGTTGAACTCTTTTTGGAAGATTGTATCCAATTGAATTGCGAGGAACATAAAGAGAAGACAGAAACTGCAATAGGCGATTTAGAAAAGTCTAAGACTCAAGATTTGTTGTTCCTAAAAATGATCCTGTTGTTCCTGGTAACGTTTTTTTAAAAGGAACAAAAAAATTATGAACAAAAAGTTGTGAACAAAAACTGACAGAATCATGAAGAGGTCGAAAAGTGCGGCCGATACAAAACGATAGAAGTTCCACTCGGGAGGCCCATAGAGATAAAATCCAAACATTGCAAAACCAGCAGTTGAAACTCCTCCCGCCTTGGAAAATGCATTTATGATCAACTGAAATATTGTTAAACTTGTACAGGCAATGTACTCTGTTCAGATGGAAATGGGTGAAGCAACGGAACAAGGTGCAAATAGAGCATGCACATGATCAGTTGCACAGGGGAATAGAGAAAGTTATTTCTTTAGATCTTAAGAGACCTTAGTTCCGGGTTGACTTTATTAAAGTATAACTAACTTTGAATATGCGAACATTCTCTCTAATTTGGAATGATCTGGCTACAGAATACTGTCGAGTTGATTTGTGTAGTGAAAGTTGACGAAGAGAGTAGAAATTGTAGAGAAAGGCACCCAAGAAAATCTGAATGAATCAAATGAAATCGAAGAATGGAAAGAATGATGTTGAAGTGGTGAAAGATAATCAATAATTGACTAACGGTTATCCCGGCTAGCATAGTGAGTAATTGATGTCCGACATTGAATGCATAATCAATATTACCTCAAATTTGAATTTAATTGAATTGGAATGCCAGATAATTGCTCAGAAACAGTGATACGACAATCAGACGTAATTTGTTGTCTACAGACTTTTTCACTCCCTCACCTCCCAACCATTCCTTCGATACGAGCACAGAAGGAAAGATATTAGAGAGTTCAATAAGAACAACGACGATTACTGTAGATGCTCCCCCTTTCTCATACCATTTCCACCAGATCGTAGCCACTGTTCTCTCCATTCCAAATGATCCCACGCTCAAGATGCCCATCAGTCAACATAATCAATCAATAGCTTACAATCCGCACAGATAACCAAATATTGTGTTCCGAGCGATATTTGCAACTATGATCAGTTGATCTTCATCTGACAAAAGTTGAATTAATCACTGAGAAAGTAGGAGTATGACCGTTGAGTGGTAGATCATAGAATTGATAGTAGAAAATGATTCCTCGAGCAATCGTTGCATTAACGAAAATGCATGCTATGACACAGACTTGGATACGAAAATTCCTATGGATGGCACCTGATGAACACAAATTTGATTATAATAATAATAATAATAATAATAATAATAATGTTTTGCTATTTTCTGAGTCAATTGGAGTTGATAAAAGCCAAAATCGAACCTGCTCGATAGAAGGAAACAACGACAAATGGGACTAAAATGAGGCCAAGAATAGTGAAGATGAACTGAAAGACAATCATTTTAGACCTAATCTACAATGAATTCTACTGTAGACAGCGAACAATATCCGAAAGTTCGGAATTAAATCTTTTTAAAAAAAATCTGTGTTATATGAATTTGCCTCGAAGACGTAGATTGAATAGAAGAGATTAGGAGCGGCAGAAGTTTTAGTTGAATTGAGAAGAACGAGCCAAGCGCGAGGCATATTTACACTCGCAATGGTAGAATATCAATAGTGCGAACTCTCCCTTCTCGAGCAGGTGACTAGTACCAAAACGCAATCTGGAAAACAAAAGTAATGTGCATGGTAGATAATTGAGTGCCCACGTATTTCCTGAGGACTTACTGGGAACTAAATATTACTATTGAGCCTTTTCTCAGAATGAGATCTACCGAATATGATCACACCTAAATAATATCCAAATGACATCCTATCCGATTCTAATTTTTTAATTAAATTATTTGAATATAAGAAGATCTCAGATTAATCCAATCAGACTTAAAGGGACCCGGCACCGGAAATTGATTAATGCTCAGAAAACGCAGTTGTGTTGTGCGATCACAAAAATGTAAAAAAATAATTTTAAAAAATTTTCCTGAATTTTCCACAATTTTCAAAGTTCAGGACCGGAGCCGGCTTATATACACCGGTACGTGGGAAAACACACCACCGGGGCACACCACATGTACCGGTCGCTTTTTTCAGCCATATTTATTGATTTCCTACGGTATTTTATATACGTTTTGTACATATTTCGTATCAAAACATTGATTTGCGATTGTTCCCGACACGCATGCTTGGAATTCACACTAGATTAACCTGGAGAATGAATGTAAACACATGACGAGAGAAATGCTTCATTTCCGGAGAGTTTGCGATCAGACGAAGACTTTTCCGACACATAGACGACACTCCGCACAACTGGAGCGGCTGCTCTGAGAGAATCGCGGCATCATTAGGACTTGCCGTGAGCTGCAGCGCCATCAAATACCGAAGATGGCGCGTGCGGTTTTCCCAACTACGCTCTTCCGATGTGTGCCAGTAACCTTCCTAATTCAATGCAAATCAATGTTTTGATACGAAATATGTACAAAACGTATATAAAATACCGTAGGAAATCAATAAATATGGCTGAAAAAAGCGACCGGTACATGTGGTGTGCCCCGGTGGTGTGTTTTCCCACGTACCGGTGTATATAAGCCGGCTCCGGTCCTGAACTTTGAAAATTGCGGAAAATTCAGGAAAATTTTTTAAAATTATTTTTTTTACATTTTTGTGATCGCACAACACAACTGCGTTTTCTGAGCCTTAATCAATTTCCGGTGCCGGGTCCCTTTAAATAATTCGTCAGAATCAGCCCGAGTTTGAGTACAATCACAGATGTTACTACAGTCAGATAGTAACATGTGTGTTCAGATTCTGATTTAATCGTCAGATATATTTCTAGAAAAAAAATATGAATTTGAAACCAATTTCATTTGAGTAATTTAAGATTTGTAATCCATGAATTTTGTTCACTTCTTCTGAGTGTTGGGCCTAACGATTGGGCTCATGAGGATCGATCTAAATTAATATCTAACAGAGTTAATGAGAAAAATATCGACTGAATACTCACACTCTTAATTTCACGAATTTTTGAGAGATTTGATATGCACGTTATTACAATTTTTTCTTCATTTTCATTTTCATGAGTTTCTCATAGTTCTCATTCGGATGCAATATAATCAATGAAATTGCAGAGGTGGAATAGAAATCTGACACTGCGCTATACGTGCGCCCCAACAAACTTAAACCGCGCCGCACGGACAAGCGTCGCGTGCTCTTTCAATTATCAAATTTTGAATTGTTGTTTATCGATTCTTAGTTTCATTTCCAAGGTTGGGCCATTTGTTTACGCTCCACGGACAGACATGCTGCATATTCACTTCTTTTAAAGTATTTCACGTCTCGTTTACTACTTTAAAGCTGTTAAAAAGCAGTTAGCAGTGTGCACTTCTTCTTCTTCTGATGTCTTTTCTTCTAAAATTCGTGTATTTCTAGCTCTCCATCGGTAGTACGTGGCATGGATTGATCGGGGATTGCCTCACTTCAACGGCACAAGAGGATCGACGGATTATCTGGTCTACGCAATCTCCGTTTCCCCCATTAGGTGAGCCACTCACTCTTTCTGTTCAGTCGTCACGCGGCTATGCAACCAGACAAGAAAATGGGAAATGTAAGGTTTAATTTAATTTAGACTCCGCTAAGATTTATGTGCTCAGACCTCGGTAGAATACAGACGAATTGAATCGCTTGTTGATTCTTTCGCTTTTGAACTCGAGGAAGTCGAAAACGAAGAACAGGACCAATTAGCCAAGGTTAGAGTCATTCACGAACGATCAGTCATGCTAGTGCTACTCTACAACAATCAACCGTTTTAATCAAAAAAAAAATATCTAAAAATTGCAGATTCGTGCAGCGATGCAAGTTCAACTGCATTACAAGAACGTGTTCAAGTTGGTGATCGGACTAGGATTCGTCTATCTCGCCTATCTCATCTTCTTCTCCTCCAGTAATGATGTTATGCCAGTTGTGAGTCGAACAGTTATACAAATTCTCATATATTCCTATCTTTCATAAAAGTGCCTTTATTCATGTCTTTCATATGGTAAATATGGATTTCACAAATACACATGGCTTGTCCTCTTAATTTTACGACTATAATAATATGTGATATGAATAATTGGTTTGAGATCGATGTTGAATTGCGTGACGTTGTCTCATATGCTGTTCTCGCTGTGGAAATGGGAGGTCATGCTGTAGCTGCCATTCACAAGGAAAACAGTCAGTACATTCATTATTTAGTAGGAAGTTACGTGTATTGTGTATTGAAAGATTGTTATGTAGAAAGTTGACGAGATACAGGAACAGGTGAATATCATAACCTTGTTCTATGTTGCGTTGAATATATAGTTTTTTTTGCAACTTCTGACCCCTTGAAGCTTCTAATTTTTATGAATAATTTATATTTGTAATACCATTTGCAAAAAAAAGTTTCGCGTAATATTTGTCTATAACTCGTGGCGTACTAGTGCTAACAGGTGTTAACCCCATTTCGTCAATTCTATTATATTTTTCGTGAAAGCTTACTCGTGCATTTCAGAACTGTCGATTCAACAGAAAGGATTGACAGATGAGGGGAAGGCAGAATTATTGACCAAGGCTGATCTTGTATCCAACAAGCTCATTCTAGATGTGCTCAAGAGATTCATGGGACTCAAAGTGAGTAAGCAGTTGATTGTGCATAATATATGGTCATTGCTGCTGCTATGATGCATCAATGATAAATGAATGTTTAGATTGTCTCAGAGGAACACGAATCATCGATGATCTCTGATGAAGAGGCGGAGAAATACAGAAAAGATAGGTAAGTAGGACGAAATAATTATAAATAGTATTAGGGATCCGTAAAATTGGACCATATTAGACCCACGATCGGACGGTATTCCGGGCTGCATTGCACAAGATACCCATTGCTTATTTAAAAATTCCTATTTCTGCCCGTAGAGTAGAACAAAAAAAATTATTCTGTTTCTGCCCATAGGCTAAAATATATATTTCAGTCTAAAAATTAAAATTTCTCAATTAAAAAAATATATACCCTATTTATATTGCGTTAGTGGCGCCCAGGCGTCGTTAAACAACTTCGCATATTTTTATTGGTAAATAACCATTTAAAATCGACCCTATTGAGAAATAACATTATATTTAAATACATTACATGCACATACTATTTTAAGTGAAAAGAACTCAATCGATATACCCGTGATTTATAGTTTAAGTTTTTTCTCCATTTTAGATTATTCTACATGTTGGGCTAAATTTCCTGTAGTATCGGTGTTAATAAGTGAAATGAGAAATTATGATTTCAACCTCTGGTATACCGTGTTTACATTGTCTTTTCAAAATCATAATGGCTGAGACATCTGCAGTGTATATTGGTAAATAATTAATTGAGGTGCGTATGGTCAAAAACTCAATGTGGAACTTTTGCATTGAAAATTCGAAAATATAGTATATTTTCAGTTGATTGTTATATATGTTTCGATTGTTTTCGACTCATCCGGCTTATGGGTGGAACCAGGAAGAAAGGGCTATTGTATGCTATCTGGGTCTCGGGCCTCCTGTTTTCAGTTTTTTTTGTTTCAACGACCAATTTTTTTATATATACTTGAATAAAAATATTTGTTGTAAGCAATTGTAATAAATATAAATGAACGTGCAGATATTCTCTGTGGCAGTCAATTCGTGGATCGATCGATGTTCTCCCAAGTAGAAGAGTGAGATTGGATGATCTGCAGGTGAGAACACACTCACGTGTACATTCAATCTTAAAATCGCGTGTCGTATGTCATTTTTAACAATGTTTGGTACGTTTATCGTAAAATAGTTTAAATGCATGAAATCCCTTATTCCTCAATTGCCCAAACTACATGTAGGATTTTTATCCCTTGAGAAGATGACTTATTTCACTAATGAAATATATGCAATATGTGTAAATAGGTGTATCCTTGAGGTGTTCGTTGATCCTCTCGATGCAACTCAAGAATTCACAGAGGGATTGGTCGAGTATGTGACTGTGATGGTGTGCATCACTCAAGGAGATGAACCCATATTCGGAGCCATCTATCGACCATTCCACAATGAGACCAGTCAGTTACACCAAGTATTATGATTGAGTGCTTAGTGGACGAAGTGTAGTCGATGTAGACATAGCTCATTCTAGAGGCTCTAGACTAGAGTGGTATAGTGCTTGGAAAATAGAGGAATTTGTTGACACCAATGACGGAATAGATTGCATACACGATGTCAACGACTCCATTAGTTGTTATTATCGTATACATTGCTCTCTATCTCCTCTTTCTTTGCAGTCTTCGGAGTGTCCAATTGGGGTGTGATGACGTCATCGGGAAAGATGGTCAAACCACCGAAGGAGGGAGAGGCCCCGCCTACTATCGTCGTCTCAAGGTATGCCATTTCTTGCCTTCCCAGTTCGGCTTCAATAGTTTATTAAACTTTTCTCTGAATAAATTCAATGTAAAAAAACGAGTTGCAGCAAACAGTTTTCATTGTTATGTGTCTGATTCATTTTAAATTCAAATGAATTTAAAATGTTTTTCTTTTCTGATAACATAATTTTTGGGATAAAATTGAATAACATTATTGAGATCTCACGCTGGCGAAGTGAAGGCATTGGCAGAGAAAGCATTCGGATCGGGATATAATGTAGAGTCTGCAGGAGGAAGTGGATATAAGACACTCAGACTGGTCAATGCTAGTGCGGGTAAGAGATTACGGTAGTGTGGGTAGAATCGACGAATGATTAGTACGGTATCAATGGATTGAGTGACATTATGAGTCTCTCTGTGGAATGGAAAGTGGAATAACGATACTTGGGGTCACGATATCTCTTACAGAGCTGTACATCCATGAGACGGCAATCAAGAAGTGGGACACTTGTGCGGGAGATGCGATAGTGAGAGCATTGGGAGGGGCGATGCTCGATATGGATGGAAGTCCACTTAGGTGAGCAAGAGATGACTAAGCTTGTTATAATTAATTTGTGCAACACTTGAAATAGCTATAGATATTTTAGCCAAATTCTATTTGACTGACCTTTCTCCTCTCCCTTCCAGATATGGCCCTTCGACAGATGTTGTCAACAAACGAGGTCTCGTTGTCTCAGCTCGCAATCCATACTCGTACTACCAGAAGCTTCGATCATTCCTTCCCAAATAATAGTCATACGGTAGATGTAGATTGCGATATTTGATATATGCTTGTTGTTGAATCATATTACGCTAATCACTAACTTATTACCTCGTTCATGCTCAATTTTGATGTATTTCGTGTGATCTAGTCACTTTTCAACAATTTCCATAAGGTAACCACGGGTTACGCTTCATTTTCGCAATTCTTTGATGCTCGCATTTTGCAATGTACATTAAATACATACATGTCTTGCCTGGATAAAAGTGCTATGATAATGTAATGTGTTTCCGAAGTTCAGAATGCTTACCGTATTTAATATCGGTCTTTTTATCTGCATGGAGAGAACGTAGCAAGGGAGTGGATGTATTCCAGGTCGATTACGGTAGTCGGTGCATCTACCGTAATTGCAAAGATGAGTATGGATGGGAGGCCCATATCGTTCACTGTGTGAGTCCAAGCAGAATGTGATATTTTGGGAATCTCCTAGTTTTTAACACACGATGCGCACGGGGTAGTCTCGCAAGCTGTACAAGGGAATCTAGTTGTACACGATGCGAAACTATGGTGAAGGCATGCGATAGTTGAGGAAATGGTCAGATCTCACTCATTTGAGAACCCAGGGTGCATAGGTTGGCTAATGGTGCACTTTAATCTCTGTAGATACTATCATTTCGTAGTTTCGTTTATTGTGAGTCTGATCTATGTATAAATACCATAATTCAGCTCAGAATGGCATCGAGTTCAATCTCTGTTCAACTCTGATTCACTCGAAGATCTCAAGGAGTGCCACATCATTCTCACCGCATGGAACCACAGGTTTGTAATATTACAAATACGGTTGAATCAATAACTGTATTTGTAAATGATTTTTTATTAGTGTGAGAAATTATGTTGCTTCTAAAATTCCAACAGAAACTAGTAACTACTTTTCATTTGGTAATGCCGTGACTACAGTAATCCTCCTCACTACCATGACCCCTTCTCCTTCAGAATTCCGATGGTTGCAGTTGTCTGCTGTGAGATGGTCGTATCCGTACTCATTGGTGAGTAAATATGGAGTAAAAATCAATAATAGATAGAGCAACTTAGAGACATCGAATACTTCAAAACAATATATATTTTTTATAATCAATGAAAAACAAATGGTAACTAGCCGGGATGTGTTGAGGTTAAATACACTACGCTCTATGCGTACACTACGCTCTATGCACAGTTATGGGTGCGGGTTCGGTCCAGGGGGAGATCGGTACCTGGCCCCAGGTTCGGTCCAGGGGGTGATCGGTAGCTGGCTCCAGGTTCGGTCCAGGGGGAGCTAAATAAACGGCTTAAGATTGGGTCCAGGGGGATCTCGTTAGCCTTCTCCAGGTACGGTCCAGGGGGATCTCGGCAGCCTTCTTCAGGTACGGTTCAGGGGGGCCTCGGTAGCCTTCTTTAGGTACGGTTCAGGAGGAACCGGTAGCTTGCTTGAGGTTCGGTCCAGGGAGGAGGACCCGGTAGCCGGCTCCAAGTACGGTCCAGGGGGAGTTTAGTATGTTGGGGAATGGTAATCTCTAGAAAGAGTACTGGCTTATTCCGTTGCAAAAGGCTCGTGAGGCTGAGAGCGATCGAAAACAGTTGCCACTACGCCACTTCGTGGCTCCGTGGCAACTTTTTTCGATCGCTCTCAGCCTCACGAGCCTTTCTCAACGGAAACGCAGGATACCGTGTGTTGATTTCCCCGGCGTGTTCGAACACGTTTCCGACATCGCAAAACACTTTTCCTGTGTTCCCTCACGTTCTGCGAATCAATTGGCAACTTTTCGAAATTTTCGATTTTTGATGTTAAAACTCGGCAAAACAGGTGAAATCGTGTTTCACGTTACTCAAGAACGTGCTGAAAGGGCTTCTGACACTTGCGAAAAATGCGGCAAACGTTTTGCCCGCGGCGGGGTTCGAACCTGGGGGTCTCGGTTTGAAAGTCAAGCGCGTAACCCACTTGGCTATGGATTTGATCAATAAATTTTATAAAATTGAAAATGTTTTCAAATGGGTTATCATATGCAAAAGGATCCGAGAAGATAGAGCGATTTTGAAGCAATTTAGAAAGCTTCCCGATACACGATTCGGAGCCTCCAGAAAGGGGTCAGGGGCGAGAGAGTGTGCCAAAGTGAGAGAGTCACTCTCAATTTCCCTTACAATCTCGTTCTAACTCCATTCCTGCGAGATTGCCGGCATGAGGAATGATTTGGAACGAAATGTGCGAAAATTTCATGAAATCGCGTGAAATCAATCGATATTTCACTTCAAAAATCGGCAAAAGATGCTCAAATGTGAATCTCGTTACTCAAAAATGGGTTTGGGCCACATTTGACACTTGCAAAAAATGCGGCAAAAGACTATGCACCGGCGGGGATTGAACCTGAGACCCTCGGATTTCTAGTCGAGCTCGCTACCGACTTGGCCATGAAATTATCGATTTTTCAAATATTAATTTCGATGTGTTTCGTCGTTGCCTATCACATGCAAAAGGATGTGAGAAGATTGCTAAACTTTGAAAAGAGTTATAACGGAAAAACGTCCGTCACGCGGAAGGAAAAAAAACCAACACACAAACAGACAGACATTTCGATTCCCTAGTAGTGGAGGAATTTGATATGCAGGAGCCAAGCTGGAGTTGCCGCCCGAGTTCGCCTACATGAAATTGGACACGATGAGAAGGCAGTGTGCGATCGCAGTTATCAGGTACGGTAATACGTAATCATTGTTGAAAATACCAACTGGAGTGAGGTATTTTCCGAAAAATCACATTTTCATGCGGATTTTTAACGGAAAAGTCGTAAAACTTTATAAAAACGTAATCTGCGAAGCCCCGATCTCCAGCATCACAATGTATACTTTATTGACTTATCAATCGGAATAATGGAAAGACAGAATGAATGGGGGAATTGATAGACGGACACGTTTTATCTGAGGAATGGCGAAATTTTGATTTCGATAGCACTGAAGAGTGAAGAGTGAGGGGAATGGTTGGTATGGGCATATTGTGACCTTGAGCAACATTGAATGGTCGTGGAGCGAAGGAGATAGCAAATCGATAATTGGGCTATTACTGTAATAATAGACATTGATAGATGGCAGGGGATCAGCAAAACTGTACACATATGGTCGATACGACTAGAATGGAGCAAGAGGCTCCTACGAATATCAACACTGCAATGAGAAGAGCAGTTTGAGAGAAGGAACCGGGTGGAGGAGGAGAGGAGGACGCCTCGAGTCCTGCCTGGAATTGAAGGAGTACGGTAGGGGATTGAGAGTACTGTATCGATCGATACCTCGACTAGGGCAGAATCACCGTTGCATAGAGGACGATCACAGACACAGCGAGATGTCCATCTCAAGTAGATTTGAATTTTATTCGATGAGTGGGAAATACAGAAAGTTATAATGGCACTAGTTTGCAAACCGGGCTAACTCGGGGTGGGACCCTCTTTCATCATCTCACGGCGTGAATCTAGCGGTCACCTCTCGTGGTCCGCTAAAATAAACTAGTGCCGAGATAATTGGAACGAGGTCTTACTTTGATCCGAATTGTGATTGAGTACAAGAGACGTCCTCTATTTCGTCACCGCAAGTTTTGTGGATCGTCTTACGATCTGGAAGATTCTTTGATGTAGTTAACTACTTCATTGCATTGATGTTTCACTGAGGTGTTGAACATCGAATGGACAGATCACACAAAGTTCTATTTGCATCGATAACATGGATTTGTTTCAGTCTTTTCTATATAGTGGATGACTACTACAATAGATAGTACTGACTATTGTCTTTATTTGAAGTCTCCATCTTGATGCAGACTGATCCCTCACATTCTCCCTCATTGCATGTCCCTCCTTCCGTCTCACACTTGTAGCAAACAATGGACACAACTGAAAGAGATGGAATTCAAATTGAATATAATTTCGTTACAATATCTACAGCTATGTATTTCAAGTGAGTGCAAGTTAAGTATGGTCAAAACTATAATAGGTATGACTGTTTAGCTCCCTTAGCGTCAAGACATCTTTTTTCCCCGGAATAACTGCTATATTTAATATCATTCCCACTCCTCTCCATTTTTGACCACTTATTTCAGATTCTTTAGATGGTCTATAAAATGTGAGCTACGTAGAGTCACACGTAAATGACACATAGCTGCCCTCCATTGCTTCATTTGACGTTTCCACATGTGATTTACACCTCTTCCCCTCCCCTTCCTCTCTCTTCCTCCCTTCCTTCCCTCCCTTCTTCTTGCTCTCTCTTCTCTCGAATGCGCACCGTAGTCACCAATGTGATTTGCATCTGCTTAGTCGTTCCCATTGAAAAGATGAAGTAAGAAGTGAAGAGAGATTAGATTGAGAAGACATAGGGGACAAATCGATGGAAGACAAGTCAGGAGTTGATTCATACGATTGGTAGTTGCGAAAATTCCGAAATATCGATTGTTTTTTTTTAAACCCAGGCATGAAAAAATATCTAAGTCTAGGAGTTTTTTTCTAAATAGGCACGAAAATGTAAAAATGTGGGCACGATTTGTCGTTTGAAAAAATTTTTTTTGACTTCTAGGATTGATTGAGACGTTTTTGATTTGCATTGACGGATTTTTTGAAATGATAGAAATGACCTGGTGCAAATAGAAGGATGAATAGAAATGTAGTGGGATGAAGCATGATGGAGAGACTACGGGGAGATGACCATCGAATGACGACTGCAATTAGATCAATATTGATTAGTTGACAAGGCAATTGTTCGCAGTCAGATGTATCTGATAGCCTGCGATTTTCACAAGCGATAATTATGGACTAAATGTGTGGATGCGACGGAAATGGAGATAGAAATAGGTGAATGTGAAGAGGAGAGAGAGACCGGAAGTGGAAGAGGGCAAACGGAGAGAGAGAGAGATGGAGACACGGAGAATGAGGAGAAGAACGAAGATATGAAGAGGAGCAATGGAGAGGAAGAAGATTGGATAATATATCAAGAGAGAGGAACTTGGATTGAGAGGAGGAAAGGGAGGTGAACAGCGACTGAAATGAAGAGAGAGAAGACGATTTGAGATTTGAATAGAAGGAGAAGGAGAAGACACGGCGACAAATTGAATCGAGAGAAGACCATACTTTTTGATGTAGTGATTGGATTGAAGGAGGAGGGGAGAGAGGAGGTGGATGGAAGAGAAGAGAAGAGGGAGGAGAGGAGCGGGAGAAGGGAGGAGTGATAGGAGAGAAGAGTTCTACTGGGGAATAGTGATGTTAGAACGAATAATCCTATTCGCGAATATAATTATTCGATCTAACGACACTACTTGGTTGTGCACACGTTCAAATTTGTATTCTACCCATGGTTATGAACTTTGTATAAGATGTGTTGTTGATTGTCGATACAGTAGTTGGCAGAGGTTCGTCGTCTCTAGATGAAGCGGTGAACGGTAGGCAGGATAAAGGGGTCGCTGAAGGGTAGGACAAATCAGACTTGTAAGAAAGACAATGTTGTGGAAAAACTGAAATAGAATCAAAAGAAGAAGAAAAGGAAAGAGTGATTTGTCACTGTCGATATCATGTGGTTGGATGGGATGAATATTGTAAATGCAACCGATTCAAAGTTATCGGTCCTTCTGATAAACATCGATCGTCGGGGTGCTAATAGAGAGATGGTGGAGAGATGGACTCAATCTAAGACACGATTATGAGATAGAAGGAAGAGAGAGATTGACTGGTACGATATTAGAGATGGTCACTTGTCTAATAACTAATTTCAAATGGTGTTATCGATGGAGGAATGGGTTGAATTCGAAGAGTGGACGAGAGAGATATGAAAACGGTACGAATTACGAGTAAATTGGTTGCATAAACGAGAGGAGGGAAGAACAAAATAAGCAAAGAAGAGAGGGGAGGAGGGGGTTGTTGGAGTGTTCATCATCAAACTACCGTCTATCATTTGGGAGGGAGGGATTCGAATAGCCTTTCGCAACTCTCCCACTCGGTTTCAGACCTTCTTTGTGTCCGTTGAATTGACACTAAAAGGGGGACATGGAGGGTTGTTTTATGGTCGAGATTCGAGTGATGGCAATGGGGGAATGGGAGTAATTGGATAGAGGAAGAAGAGAGAGAGTGTGGAGATTGAAGAGAATTAGAGAAGAAGAGGTTCAGAAGAAAGGAGTAACTGTAGAGGGAATGA
The DNA here is from genome assembly GCA_036245785.1 of Pristionchus fissidentatus. NCBI lineage: Eukaryota > Metazoa > Nematoda > Chromadorea > Rhabditida > Neodiplogasteridae > Pristionchus > Pristionchus fissidentatus. Next base: position 25,549,495 of record BTSY01000005.1, on the reverse strand, counting down.
GTAATTTGTCGCCCCTCGCTAACTCGTAACTTCCCTCCTCCTTCTCCTTTCTCTCCCTCTCCCTCCCTCCCTCCCTCCTCTCTCTCTCTTCCTCCCATCATCATATCTGCATAAATGATGGAGTCACTCTGAGGAGAGGACCGAAGAGAGAAGAGACTGCCCCTCATACAATGAGATTGAGATTGGAGGAGAGAATTTGAGGAAAGGAGGAGAGGCAGAGAGGAAGGGAGTGAGGAGGTGATGGTAGAGAGGGCGAGTGGTAGTCTTTCTTCCATGAGAATGATAGACGATGTCGATTGATGGTAATATCAGATTGGGGGAGGCAGTGATTTGCCATTAGGAGTTGAATGGTCTCTGTGTTTCTCAGTCCTTCCCTCTCCCTCTCTCTCTCTCTCTCTCTCTCTCTCTCTCTCCCTGTGAGTTTGTGGACAAAGGGCGGATTTGAGGAGGCCTGACGGTGGGAAAGATGGACGATTAGTGAGGATGGAGATGGACGAAGATGGGAGGAGAGAGAGAGAGAGAGAGACGACCTCATGGGTCGCAAGGATGAACATAGTGCAGCAAGATTATAGTTAGACCACTTTTAGATAGACACTATCAAATTGAAATAGTTAACAACACATCGTGCTAAATCTAAGGGAACTTCAACTAAAAGTGGCGGAAACTGCTATAAGTATGACTGTTTCGCCCCCGTTGCTTCAAAGCTAAATCGTAATCAATCGATCAGAGGATGGTTGTGGGTACGCATCATTGTTTAAAATAGAGGACACGCACGAGTTTTTGGACTGGGAGGATAAATAGAAGCGATGACAAGAGAGAGAGAGAGAGAGAGAGAGAGAGAGAGAGAGAGAAGTTTATCACAGGGAACGATCGAGAGTCTCGTGAGAGATGAAGAGAAGAAGGAGGAGGAGAAGGACTTGTTGAGATGGAGGGGAGGGAGGAAAAGGGATATCAAAATGATTGGGTACAGTCGAATCGTTGCACATGGCTCACCGGCTTTCCCCATCTAGACTTCTGCGGTAAAATTGTTGGGGACGGAAAAGCTTTACCTTACCCTTAGTTGAATGATCTGATAGCATTCGTTGCAATATTCGTCCACTTAATTATATCGATTTATCCATCTCAGATTCGTCAACTACATCAATGAGATGGGACAACCGGGAGGCATCGGAAAACCCCTTGAGATGAAGAAAGCTGTCGCCCCTGTGAGTTACTTACAACTCTTGATCATTGATCTTGAGTTTACGAATTACCTTTCAATGGGAACATTATATCTTGCATCAGAGAATCTAGATAGTCAGACTGTTTAATGATCTTTGATCTCTCTCCCTATCTCTATTCTCCTCTCTTCTCAGTTCGGTGTTCCTGCATGGTTGGTAGATATGCGACACGAGGCGACTCACAACGAATTGCCCATTCTCGAGAGACTGCAGAAAGGACTCGCATTTGCAAGGAAGTGGCTGTGGGTGAGGAGATACCGTACTACTATTTCTATCGATTGATCGGGTTACTGTAATTTCAGTACGTATTGAAAAATGATAATTTAGAGATATATGAGAATGATATTTCCGCCATGAGATACAAACAAAGACAGATGATGCGTGCACATTGCAGCTATTTTTATTCATGTGGGAATATTATTATCTTTCTAGAAAACCTCCAATTCTTATCGATTATTTCTTCGTCTCAGGACAACTTCTGGACTCGTCCCGTGCACGAAGCAATGGAGAAGGCAGTCGCGCCAGGAGGAGATCCCAATGAGATTGTATTGATTGATGGAGAGATGGAGAAGAGGAAGACTACCGTACTCGTCAGTTGCTATCGATTAGAGAGAGAGTATCGATTGATTATCTGTGTAGGACTCGGCCACAATTCGTCGTCATCTTCGATTGCAATCTCTTCTCGTCGAATTCGTCGAATGGAGAGCATCCGTGAGTACTTATTTGCTCATTTTAATGTTTACTATTTAAAAATCTATCACTTTACTATCTTACCGGTGAGCCCCGGCCGAGTCCTCTTGATTCCGGTTCAACTTTAACCTTGCTTTTTTTACTTTACGATAATAATGAACATTGTAAATGTGCAAAACTAATTAGTACGTATTTATTTCTTGTAATTAAATTAGCTATAATGCCACTACTCTTGGTGGGCGGATGTGATTATGTGTTATGTGTGAAACACTAATCCGCATGCAGAATTCTTCCTTCTCCATTGCCACTTGTGGACTCATGGATCGACCAGAGATTCTGATACACATCGAAAACGCCCTGCTGCAAGAGCCATAGTGAGAATTAATCGATTTCCCCATTTTATTGGGCGTTCATATTTGAATGTTTGATTGTGATAAGATATTTATTTTTAAAAAATTGTAATTAGTATAGAAAAATGATCTAGGTGCTCCTTTCCGTGAGAAGATATCAGATGACTAATGCAGGAGTTCGATTATTTTTCTTTGCAGTGATCTTCTGAAAGTGTTAATCGCTGATGGATTTCTCATTCTGAACGAGGATCAATTGGAGGCATTCAAGAACTTTGATCCATATGGAGGTTGGTTGAGAGGGAGAAGATATCGGAGATTGAATAACGCCATTCTATTAATGCAGCCTTCACCATACTCATCTTTTTTATTTAACGAATTTGCAAATCGATTTTTTAAAAAAATCCTGTTGAGGTTCGATTCCCGAGAGAGTTCAACTCTTCTGGGATCCCATCGCAACCATGTGCTTTGAGAATCACGCCATGCAGTTGTTTATTGTGGAGGTGGGCGAAATATCGATATTTGACCTTCATTAATAATTAGTCTGCTAATTAGTAAAATAAGGCTAATTAGTCTCCCAATATCTCTCTCTTCTTCAGTTAATGGAGCGTCTTCGTGATCCATTGACTGTTCCCTCTTCACGTGCTCAACTCATCACATGGACTAAGATGTTCCTAGAGGGAGCACTAGGTAGGGAATGATTTACAAAATTGTTAAATTGTTCCTTTCAAATTCTGGTTTTCTATGAACCAAAAGGCTTTCTTTTGTTGTTTAGTTGACCAAACTGTACCTGGCGACCGCAGCCCCGCTGGACCATACTTTGAAAACGTTGTTCACTTAACCTCCACGCACTCCGCTAGTTCGAATACGATGGTTGTGGGGGTTGTTTTCATGTCTCCTTTCTCATTCAGCGACGAAGATCTTCTCTGTGCGTGAGTGGTCGTCCGTTCTCTCTTCGATGCTCGCCCTTCCCGGTATCTTCAGTCGAAATGTATTGAGACAAGTGATGGAGAGACTACCCAATCTGGAGGAGAAGAGGAAGGGACAGGTAGACAGTCACTCTTGATTACCAGTTGAATATGCCACGAATAGTAGTGTATTACATTTCGAATAAACGCCCGAGGGCGTAATGGGATACTGTATTTATTTAACGCGAGGTGAAAACAGTAGATAATAACTTCCAATAGAAAAGTATTGAATGGGAAGGAGTTCGATAGGGGCAAATCAGTAAACGTGTAGATTAGTCGTAATCAGCTTTATCTCTGATCTTTGGCCTCTCTCTTTCTCTCTTCTCTCTCAATTCTTCGTCTCAGGTCCATCGTATCATGGACATATCAATGCACGACGAGGACGGCAATCTAATGGAGGATTCGATGACTGTCAAGACGATTGACGATCTCAAGGCTGCAATTGACGCTGGTGATGGACGGGAGAGAGAGATAGAGATAGAGAGAGAGGGGGAAAGGCATAGGTTTAATAGGAGAGACTATCGGACTCAATCGAATTACTCTTGGCACAGTACGAAATGTGAGAGATTGAGTGAAACATGGCATTATGCACAGTAGCCCAGGAGGAGTTGCCCCGTGATGTAAAAAGTTGCGAAATCGCTTCTACGCCTCAGGGCATTTACGTCATAGGAATTTCCGGTTTTTGAAAAACTTCGTCAAATGACCTAATGAGTGATACCAATCGAGTCCTCATAAAATTCTAAGACTTTTTCGACTCTGGACATTTTTCGATATTTATCGATCTAACGCCAGAAAACTCGGAAATGTGAATATCATTTTCAATTTTAATTTATTCTACTTATTTCCCACCGCCAACTACAAAATTTTATTTTCGTAAAACATTTCAATAACAATGACTTGCATTTCGTATAAATATGGTATATTTTAATTTCGGCGGAAAATGTAAACTTTGCGAAAAACGGAGTGCCATACCATTTATGGTGTGCATACAGTATGCCGGCCGAGATTTGTATTTCTGTTAAACGACGTCAGGGCAGAATTTACCGTCTGTAATATGACTCGCCTGTTGCAATAAGACTCGGTCGTATGCGGTAATTTGATTACCGTAACCGTTGAGTGACAAGGCGAACCTCGGCCGGCATAATGTAGGCACACCATAAATGGTATGGCACTCCGTTTTTCGCAAAGTTTACATTTTCCGCCGAAATTAAAATATACCATATTTATACGAAATGCAAGTCATTGTTATTGAAATGTTTTACGAAAATAAAATTTTGTAGTTGGCGGTGGGAAATAAGTAGAATAAATTAAAATTGAAAATGATATTCACATTTCCGAGTTTTCTGGCGTTAGATCGATAAATATCGAAAAATGTCCAGAGTCGAAAAAGTCTTAGAATTTTATGAGGACTCGATTGGTATCACTCATTAGGTCATTTGACGAAGTTTTTCAAAAACCGGAAATTCCTATGACGTAAATGACCTGAGGCGTAGAAGCGATTTCGCAACTTTTTACATCACGGGGCAACTCCTCCTTGGCTACTGTGCATAATGCCATGTTTCACTCAATCTCTCACTTTTCGTACTGTGCCAAGCATCTGAACAAATATGTTGATCCACTCAGATAGTCTCTCATAGGTTCTCGCTAGCGAGGATTCTCACATCGGCATGGGGCGTTGGAGATTTCTGCATGAAATACCTTCGAGATTCCCAGTTGACCTATTGGGAGAGGGGGGAGGGGCTAGTTCTTCCTGTGAAAGAGTTGGATAACGAATAAAGAAAGTAGCTATGGACTGGGCTTAGGGGAAAATGGTTTTATATTTATAACAGGTGATGCGTGCCTAGACTATTTGATTATTTTAATAAATAATTGCAGATATGAACAAGCCGAATACGGAAGCGAGTTTGGGAGTGTGGACAATGAGCACTGAGAAGGTATCAATTATTTCTAATCTTAATTGCCTTAATTTGACGTATTTTCTTTAATTACTCGTACCTACAACATATCATTTTGACGACTAGTTGAATGTGTTCAACATGTGTCCTCCATTACAGGATTGGCGTTCTCTTCCCCTCGGAATGATTCCCTCTCAACACTTTGATTCCTTCTCTCTCATCATCGATGATTCAATGCTTTCCACATGGGGAATCGTCCCCTCTGGCCCGATGAATTGGAATGCGGTCTACGATGAACAGACGCCCTCCCGCAGCGCAGTTCGACAATTTGGCTCCACCCACTCGACAAGCTCCGCCCACTCCTCTAACTCCGCCCCCTCTACTTCGGTTGCCAACGGGCAATCGAGCAGTTCTCGGGCTCTTCCTTCGACCTCTGGAAACAAATTCGCGCGACCAGAAAAGATTGGAAAGAGGAAAAGTGGAGGAGAAAAAGTAGGAGGAGGAGATGACTCCTTCATTGAAAGTATGAAGAAGACGAAGAAGAAGAAGAGGAAGATGAGTGTCGTTACGATTGAATCAGATTAATTAGAGAAGAGATTGTAAACGTTAGATAATTTCATCATTTGGTGATGGGACGTTTTGGAACTGCCGTTTAGGAACCCTTGACTTATTTTTCGAGGACTTGTTTAGTATACGCTTCAGAACATTTGGCAACTTTTATATTTTCGGGTTCATAAACCGCCGTTCCAAAACGTACCACCACTCCTCATTTGTTTATCTCCCACTTATTGGTAGCTCGACTCTGCTTGACCCCTCTCCCTTGAATAGTTTGAAGATATGACGGTTTGTTGCTGAGTTGTGACCGGTTTCCTCTAATATGTCCACTTTGCCGCTTGTTCAAGCCATTATTTGTTATCAAATTATACAAGTTGTTTGTTATGCTTCATTGTTGAAACGTTTTACTGCAAAGTTCAGATTTAATAAAGCGAATATTCGTGCAAATTGAGATATTTGTCACAGTTGAATGAGAAGCACAAAGAATTCGACAGAGAATTAGTTTTATAAGGGGGACACTGAGATTAGGCGAGCAATTCATATAATTAATTGTGACTGCTACTCATTACTCATTATTTCAAACGCAATCGAATTCCTAAAGACTATTATTTCAGATCATTTTTCGACGGAATTGTCGAAATTTCTAGGAAATAGGCGTAGGATGTGAAGAATCGCGCGAGACACATGCTGCGTAGTACAAGACGTGTTATAGCATGTGCCAACGCGTTCTAACGTGTCCAAACGTTGTGTGTGTGTCTGTCTGTGTGTCCGGCGGTCACGTTTTTCGCATTTTCCTTATATTTCGCTTCAAAATCGCGCTATCTTCCCAAATCCTTTTGCATATGATTCCCGACCAGAATACCTTTCAAATTTTACAAAATTTAATTAACGAAATCCATAGCCAAGTGGGTTACGAGCCAAACTTTGAATCCGAGACCCCCAGGTTCGATCCCCGCCGCGGGCAAACCTTTTGCCGCATTTTTCGCAAGTGCCAGAAACTGTTCTAACACGGTTTTGAGTACCGTGAAACACGTTTTCACCTGTTTTGCCGAGTTTTAACGTGAAAAATCGAAATTTTCGATATTTTTCCAAATGATGAAGGGAGTGTCGGGGATCATAGGAAAAGTATATTGCTATGTCAGAAACGTGTTTGAACGTGTTCTAACACGTTCTAACGTGAAAAATCGAAAATTTCAAAAAGTTCCAAAATGATTCAGAGAGCGTAGGGGATCACAGGAAAAGTGTTTTGCGATGTCAGAAACGTGTCTGAACGTGTTCTAACACGTACTAACGTGAAAAATCGAATTTTCGAAAAGTTCCAAAATGATTCAGAGAGCGTAGGGGATCATAGAAAACGTTTCCGAAATTGCTCTAAAAGTTCTGAACGCACTGTATCCTGCGTTTCCGTTGTGAAAGGCTCGTGAGGCTGAGAGCGATCGAAAAAAGTTGCCACGGAGCCACGAAGTGGCGTAGTGGCCACTTTTTTCGATCGCTCTCATCACGAGCCTTTTGCAACGGAATAAGCCAGTACTCTTTGTACATTAACACTCCCCAACATAAGTCGAGCTTCAATGTCACCTGGGGCCGGCTATCGAGCTTCCCCTGGACCGAACTTGGAGCCGGCTAAAAACCCATGGACCGAACTTGGAGCCTGCTACCGAGCTTCCCCTGGACCGAACCTTCGGCCGGCTGCAAAGCTCCCCCTGGACCGATCTTGGAGCCGGCTACCGAGCTCCCCCTGGACCGAATTTGGAGCCGGCTACAGAGCTCCCCCCTGGACCGAGCCTGGAGTCGGCTGCAAAGCTCCCCCTGGACCGAACTGTGCCCTGCAACTGAACGCCCCCCTGAACCATACTTTGAAAACGTAGTGCGCACCCTACCATAACGTAGTTTAACCTCAACACACCCTACTAGTTGGACTGACCGTGTTCTTTGAAAATTCCCGGCATTGGCTTTTCTGCCTGTCTGATATCAATTTTATTGATTTTTTTCTCACGGTTTCTTCATCTCTGATGAATTGACGTTCGTGTTTAGCCAATAGCGATATCACAGAGGACTTTCAATCCTTGATTTCATAACAATTTAATTAAATAATGAGATCTAAACCGCCCTTTTCATTCGACCGAATCGAAGTTCGGGGAGGTTCCACTCTCTGGATTAATAGGAATAGTGATTAATTGATTTGGACTTCATCTCGACTTTGGTTTATTTCCCCTTCCATTTAATTATTCGGAAGTGAAAGTGTTGGGTGTAGGCGATAATTAAAAGAGTGCTAAGAGCTATTCGGATTGAAAGTGAGTACAAAGAGGGTGACAGGGAGGGGAGAGAGAGAGAGAGAGAGAGAGAGAGAGAGAGAGAGGGAACAGGGGGAGGATCGAAAGTGTCCGGGGCAGCTTTCATTCATCCTCTCCTGCCATCACACGCCTTTCCCTCTATCTCCTCCTATTGTTCTCAGAACAAGTCGATAAAGGGAGGGTCAAATCTACTCTCACTTTGAATTCACATACGAACGGCCGAAATGTATGCTATCCAAGCTCCTTTCAATAAAGGGCGATCGGGATTTCGACTGTGTCTATCTCTCTCTCTCTCTCTCTTCCTATTTCAACCCTTCTTTATCCTCCCTTCGTCCCAAATCCATGAGATGCACTGAGTACTCTTCCTCTCTCTCTAATCAGTTCTTTATCTCGATGGTTCACTTTCCGTTTTCACAAACTTTCCATCTCGTTTGAATACTTTCCCCTGTTATCTGCCACTTCCTCAATCTCAATTCGAGTTCCTCAGTCTCTCTTTTTGTCTCTTTCTCATCTCTCGATTCAATCACTTTTTCATGCCATTCCCACTAATCCCGTCCCCCCCTCATAGTGATTATCACTTTATTCATTCATTCATCCATTTTCAGTTCCACACTCACTTCTCGATGGTCCGACTCCATTTCCTGCTGTTAGCAGGTTCATTTGAATATTTTATATAATTACCAAATTTAACAATTTGCAAGAACATAATTATGTTGTGATAGGAAAGCTTTTGTTGCATTTGCTGAGATAAGCAAGAGTTTCTGGAATACAAAGAATGCTATCATAGCTTGACTAGTTGAAATATTTCACATTATGCACAGCTACTTCGAAGTATTTCGAGTGAATTATGACCAAAACTGTTACAATTATGACAGTTTCGCTCCCTTATCCCCAATAATTGACACGTCTATACAGGATTGTCGGCTGCCCAGTGGAATCCGAACTACAATGTGTACATGGCATACAATGCAGTTGGATACAATAATGGAGCCATTCCACAGACGGATGTGAGTCCCGAGTGGAAATGGACGTCGTCTTACTGTAGTCATCAGAGGGAATAAAAGGGATGTATGCACATCGATCCGTTTTCCGAAATATTATTATTGCTGAGAAACCACTTTCTTTATTATGCGTAATAGATAGTTTCGTGAGCAACAGTACAAAGTCTGAAAATCACGATAGTTCTATTTTATTTTTTTTTCTTCAGTACTCTGGTTACAAGGGAAATCCGGACCCAGTGCCCCAGCAGTACTACAAACCCGATCCTCCACGACCAGAATTCGAATCGAACAATGGCTATGACGTCATCTTTACTGTTGTAAGTATATTCAAATAATCACGATGTCTTACTTTCTCTCCATTCCCTTTCTCTCCTTTTTTGTCACTTTCTGTCTCATTTCTCTTCTCGATCTCAAACCTCAATTCACGACGCTCTAAATGGATGGTGTCTACGCTCTAAATCTTGCCGTATTAGCATTGCCACCTCTCTCTCTCTCTCTCTCTCTCTCTCTCTCTCTCTCCCTTCCTTATTTCCTCTCACTCACTATCTCGACTTTCCATCTAAATACGCGAATCGTCGGTATAAAACACGAGGAGGGCATGCACTTTTGACGAGCGACCTTGGGAGAATCCAGACTTATTCTCATTTGACTATCTTTGTTCCACGCGCTTCCGGGCTGTGGAACAAGTCTGAGAGTTCTTTCAAATGATAAAGGAAAAGTGATGGTCAAAGGAGAGAGAGAGAGAGAGAGAGAGAGAGAGAGAGAGAGAAAGGGAAGGAAAGAGAGTAAATGACAAGGGCAAAGGCCAAAGGGAGATAAAGGAGATCTATTGTTGGAGAGAAAGAAAAAGTGGTAGGAAAAGATTGAGGAGAGAAGGGCGCAATCCCATAAAATATAAGACAAACTGTGTGCCAATAGGTGGAACATATGAGAGAGAGCAATGGAATGGATATCTTAGACAAGGGAGATTCCCATAAACATTTGGCAAATTGTTATGATCATAGCATGTTCGAATATCGTAACATCCTCGTCTTTGATTCTAATAAGACATTCTATTGGGGGATCGGATGTGACTTTCTTTACAAATTTCGGGAGGCAGATCAGTTTATCCCAATAAATCTCACATTGCGTAAACTTTTTCTTACGCAATGTGAGATCGTAATTCATGCTTGCCATTTATTTACGATGCTAACTATTATTTTGTGCTGTCTCTTGATGGAACAAATCCGGCGCTCCTCATTTCACATGCTCTCTTTCTCTCACTGTCTGACCGATGAGAGAGCCACATAACTCCACAGGCCGGTCAACCTTCCAGAAAGGCATTTGGAGTGAGAGAGCCTGTGAAATCGAGAGGGACTCTCTCACTTTTGCATACTCTCTCGTCCAAACCCTGGTCTGTAGGTTTGGAATCATGCGGAGAGTGTAGAATGTAGAGGGTGTGACCATTACTCTCTTTATGTCACTGCACAATGTTCGGATTGTCATGGAAGCGGTCACAAAGTGCGTTTCCCTAATTGGGAAAAGGCGCCGAACAGCGCTTCTTGGGCGCCAATTGGGAAAAGACACTCGTTGCTCGTTTGCCTTACATTCTCTGAGGCAGCAGAACATAGTGCACTGTCGTTGCAGACTCCATCTATCCCCGTTGCCATCACTAATCCCCATCCCTCTCGAATCTCTCGTGCTTCAACTACTCCTTCTCCCATTGTTCCTTGGTGGGAGAATGAAGAGACTACTGAGGCAACTACTACTGGTAAGTCACTGTAGAGACAGTCTGTCAATATATCCTTTTTCCCTTCGAAACGAATTCTATTTTATCAAATCCCCTTGAATGTCGCGTATTTTGTGCAAATCTTTAATTAAAATGCGTGAAGTTGCAGAGACTCCTTGGTGGGTCACTTCGACAACTCGCCGACCCACGACGACTACCACAGTCAGACCCACGACCCGGGCCCAGTGGTGGACCAAGAAGACCGAGAAACCAACTCCCACATGGTACCGAATTTTCATGCAATATTTTTTCGCAATTAATTTGCGCGACGGAGAACAATTTATCCATCGTTCATTCAGGTCAACAATCGCATGGTGGGTCGCCAGTTCTACTCGACCGGCTCCTACTACCACTACCCGCCGCTCTACAACTACCGAGGCTACCACGACTACCACATCTGAGGCCACTACCACTACCACTACCACGACCGAGGCTCCTACCACAACCACCACGACCGAGGCTACCACTACCACGTGAGATTCTGAACCGATCACTCAATTCTTTTGCACACAATTGCATTTGTTTGATAGAATGAACCACTAAATGACATTTATTAGAAGATCCTGAATTGAAGTTTGATGCACTGCATGTTCATTGAATTTCAGCACCACTCAAACTCCCCCACTTATCGTGCGAGAATTGAGCACCCATGCACCCATTGCAACGAGGTGAGAAATATTGAGTGAAAACACACAATTACTTTCACTTTCTTTCCTCCAGAAAGGGTTGAAAACGAGAGAGTGTTTGGGAATTAGAGAGTCCTTCTCGAGTTTCCACACTCTCTCGCTCCTAGCCCCTTTCTGGAGACTTACTCGGTGTGTGGAATGATGTGAGCTTGCGTTGAAGAGTATTCATCATTAGTGTGATGCATGTGATTGAGTGTTTATTGATTACTCACAGACCGACTCTTCCCCGTGGACGAATCATCCAATGGTGGACTCCTACCACGACTAGGTTTGATTATTAATCCAACCATGATTTGAGTGAGTCAGCATGCTAAGTGCTCGTGGAGCATAGCTTGAAGACAAAAATGAGCTAGGAAGTAGCTCTTGAGAGCTGGAGTACATAGTATTGCTTTCTAGCTACTTCCTTGCTGCTTTCAGTATTCAAGATGAAGTAGCTATGTCTTTCGCTAGAAGTAGCTATTCCCCACGAGCACTGAGTGATAAAAACTGTGGAATTTATATGTTATTCGATCCCACTGTTTGTATCAATGACTGGAATTATGCAATGTGTGATCACTCGTACAGGGTTCCGAAGAAAACTCCGAAGATGTTCGAATGGAGAACGAAAAGAATGGAGAGAGAGGAGACAACAGCTAGGTTTGGTGTGAATATATTGTGTGAAGTGATTGAGTGTTCACAGAAGAGCGATTGAGAATACAACGAGAGAATTTGAATGGTCGACTGAAGAGATTGAGGCTGCCACGAGGTTTGTCCATGCAATTGAAATGAACACCGCAAACATCTTTTTTCTCTGAAATATCGTTTGTCTCTAACTCGTATGGTGTGAAATTGGCTGTGGAATGCAGTGTGATGAGTGTGCACTCATAGATCTTCCACCCCTTCTTCTTCTTCTTTTTCTTCTCCATCTTTCTCTTCCTCCACTCATACAGCACCAGTATTCGAATGGTGGACTGCACTCCCCTCTACGCCAACTCAGAGGTTTGATTGAAGGAGATAAAAGAGATATCGGCATGAGACCATTCACAGAACCTCACATGATTTCACCACTGACTTTGAGTGGACAACACGTAGTGCACCAACTATTGAGTTCTCCCCAAGGTATCCATCACTTATTTGTAGAGTGCGAAATGTGCGGTAACGATTTCTTCATATCGCACGCTCTCTCATCTACGAACCGGTGAGGAGAGCGTGTGAAATGAAGAGACCGCGGTCTCACATTTCGCACTTTACTTATTGTTAATTTTGCTGTGTTTCACATTGGATGGTGCACAGACTCTCAACCACTTCTCGATCGAATAACGGAGAAGAAGAATTAGGAGATTGGCAAGAGAAACCAATCGATTCTTCTACTCAAAGAAACACTAAAAACACTCCATCTTCACGGTACACTTCATTTTTACGGGTTCATCCTTATAGGAAAAGTCAATTATGCTTAAAAAGTAAATATTTCAGTGTTCCCACCACTACAACTTCTGAAGAGACAACTACAGAGGAATTCAATGAGGGTGAGAAGAAAGATATTATTGATTTATTCTTTTCTGGGCGCTTTAAATTGTTTTTAAATTGATTATTTGAGAGCTTGACAATTTTGATCCGATCTTTTTGTTGCTCTGCAGTATCTCATGTATGCATTTCTTTTGTATCTCAATTGAGGGCGGAACAAATCAGATAAAAATTTGAGAATCAACAACGACAGAATTGCCATCGACGACTCCCGAGTTGATTGTCTACAAGACCACCAAGTTCAAGGATGTTAGTGCATTATTTGAATGTCATGTATATTTTTTTTATATCTCAGCTTATGAAGCGTGCCCACATCGACATGGGCATGTTCACGACTACGACTACCACAGAAGCTACCACTACTACTGAAGAGGCTACCACAAAGGAACCGACGACTACCACGACAGAGGAGAATTCAGAAGAAAGAGAGGCCGAAGGTGGGTAATAAGTTACGCATAAACTCCGAATCGAATACTCTTTGAGACACTCTTTGAGACCCTCTTCATATATTTTGGAAAAAATAGTGTCGTATTTCAGAGATGGTGATTGAGTCAGTTGCCGTGACGACGGAAGTTCCTCTCCCTCCTTCTCTCTCAATCCCCGATAGAACTCCTCTCCCTCATCCTCCAATGTTGTTCCATTCTTCACTCGAAGATGAATTCCCCCGTCCTGGATGGGTCAAAGAAGAGAAGACACCAAAGGTAAACTATTTCACATTACTCCAAACCCACAGGCAGGGGCCAAGGCGAGAGAATGGGCAATATTGAGAGAGAGTCCCTCTCGATTGTAACGCTCTCTCGCTCTTTAACCCTCTCTGTATAGTTGACAGGCCCGTGGAATGATGTGATCTAATGTTGCTATTTTTTATAAGGAATTTGAAAAAAAGAATGCGCAATCGAGAAAAAACGACGTATCTGATCAGATACAAATCAAGATGTGAGTATTTTTACAGATCACGAAGCCGTCAGTCGAGGAGCAAAAGAAAAACGAAGGAGAGGGAGGAAATGTCGTTGATACCGTGAGTTACCGGCACTTTAAAGTGTAAGCCCCGTCCCTTTCCCCTCTTGAGGAGGAGGTCAAGAGATCAAGTGGGGAAGAGAGGGGTGATATGTAATGGGGGATAGGAGTGATAAGGGAAAGGGGAATGGGGATTACCCCTAAAGTAAAGAAGGCCTCAGTTACCATGAATCTCCATCCAAATACTCTTAAATTTGAGCTCGATTCGTCGTCTGAGATGAAGGAATTGTATGAGGAGATCGATGAAACTTTCTCGACTTCGACTCCCCAGGGTAATCGACAGACCACCCACACACACCCGCACTCTGGCATGACACACTCAGAGACACCCACAACTGACACCACCTCACCGTCCACGACCACCCAGACACCCTCTCCCTCGACCACCCATGAACACTCACAGACCACCCAGACACTCCCATCTACGAGAATCGACCATGGGAAGAAGAGTCATTGGAACACATGGAATACTCGCGACACTCACCAAATGAGCACTACCACTGTAAAAGCAGTCGATGAGAGGGGAGAAGAGATGGGAGAGGAAGGTGATGTAGTGGAAGGAGAAGGGATGACTCCTGAGAGAGAAGAAGAGAGTGAGGAATGGATTGAGATCGATAGAAGGAATGAAAGCACGAGTGAGTTGGAGCACCGTGTACGGGCAGTGTCAATTAGGGAATGGATGGCATTCGAGTGGCACTCAATTTGCACGTTTCACGAGCACTGGTGGCAATCAATGTTTGCGAAAATACAGTCCGGTCAGATCCCCATGTGAAAACGGGGCGCCCGGGGGCGCCCGAGGCGACCCGAAGCGACCCATTGACTTTCACAGCAAGGAGAATGAGAAATTCACGTTGAATTAAAGTGAGCTGTGTTCTAGAGGTCATTACCGAACTTTTCATGTATTTCACATAAATTTTAAAAATTACATTAATTATAAATAAATTATTTAAAATGGTTCAATTTACGAATCATAAGTGCGCCCAAGCCGGACTACCGTAGTTGAGAGCTTTTCTTTTCTACACTCCGGAGTTTCAACGCACGATGTGCGCGCGATTTCCACTACTAGTTTCGCGTCATGCAAAACGAGTAGCGGAAATGTCGCGCGCGTCATGTGGAAATCGTGTGCTCTGTTGAAGGTCTTGAACGGAAATTACGGTTTCAGGATCAGGCCCGCGCGCGACTTGTGGAAATCTCGCGGCGCGTCATGTGAAAATCGCGCGCGCACGATGTTTTCCCGGAATCGCGCGCACATCGTGCGTTGAAACTCCGGAGCACTCCGGTTTTTCAGCGCAGCTTGTGCGCGCGATTCCAATTGCACAAGCTGCGCGCGGGATTCTACAAGACGCGCGCCGGACTTTTTGCCGGACCTGGCTTGTTCCGTTCGAGACCTTCAAAGGGAACGCGCGATTTGTGTAAGGTGCGGCGCATGCCGCGTCTTACCCTACACAAATCGCGCGCGCAAGCTGCGCTGAAAAACCGGAGCAGATCCTGGTCTTGGTGTGTTGCTTTCTTTAATTTAGTCCTCTTAACTACGGTATTCCAGCTCGGGCGCACTTATGATTCGTAAATTAAACCAGTTTAAATAATGTATTTATAATTAATGTAATTTTTTAAATTTATGTGAAATACATGAAAAGTTCGGTAATGACCTCGAGAACGCAGCGCACTTTAATGCAACGTGAATTTCTCATTCTCCTTGCTGTGAAAGTCAATGGGTCGCTTCGGGTCGCCCCGGGCGCCCCGTTTTCACATGGGGATCTGACCGGACTGTAGATGTCTTAAGAAGATTTTTATACTTTCCAAGCCTAATTCTGAGTGAAAATATCCTTGTCAATTTGGCTACTAAACGTTTTTGCTCGATTAAAAATTGAAATTTCAGCTTCAACGACGACTGTTGCAGAAACGACGACTAGAGAAGAGAAAACGAGTGAGTGAGAGGAACAATCTCCAATATTTCAATTTTCTACGGATCTTAAATCTAGGCTACCGAGCGACTACTTGAAAAATAATCGCTTCGTCTAATCGTTTCGCTAAAAGGCAGTGAAGAGGTGTTCTTGATATTATAATCTGAAAATGCATCGTTCGGTAGCCTAAATGTTGGATTCATAAACTCCATTCCCTGTGAGTTGATGCATGTTCCACTTTCTCACTGCAGTTCCATTCCATCTCCACACTTCTCCAATTGTTGCACAAACTGTGAAACCCCCCAAGTTTGAAGTGCGAACTCGCCCAGCACAAACGACCCCCGAGCACCCCCGAGTGTGGAGTGAAATATCGATTGATCGAGAGGAGTCGACTACCGTACCCTTCACTCTTCTAACCCGGACCCATCCTACTGTCGAATCCACCCATCTATCGACTACTGAGATCCCCGTCAAACCCACCAGACCCCACCGACACCATTCCTTTTCCACTATGGCACCTGAAGTGGAATACCGAACGAAATCGACCAGTGGGTTGTCATTTTCTGTTTTGCATGATCACGATTTTATTTAAATGTTTATTCACCTTTTGAATGTCTTCCTTCAGTTCCTAGTGAATCAACGGCACTGTCGACTAAAATGCACCACCGATGGACCGAGTCTGAACACTCTATCGACACTCTTTCCACTACAATTCTTCCATTTACGAGTGAGATTATCCACTAGTGTTGGTAGATCGAATATTCTTAGCCGATAATAACAAAGGTTATTCGCGAATGGAACTATTCGATCTAACAACACTATTATCCACTTCCACTTTGAGTGATCACTTCCTTCTCATTAGATCCTTTGACTGCACTCCCCTCTCGATCGACCACTGTTTCCTCTGGAGTTCACACTTTACTTTCCACTCCTTCCATTGGCACAACTGAAGGTATGTACATATAATAAGTTAAGAAAAGAGTGTGGATACTTCAGCAGAGAATGAAACGACGCACAAATCACCTCAACCGATTCTGAGCACGATGCATTCTTCCCCATCCACTTCACCATCACACCCTTCATTTGTTCAGTCCACTGATCGCACCACGAAAGTGCCCACACCATCTCACTATTCCCTCACGGGCAAAGCGCATTCGACTCTGATTCCAGAGTCTCACAAGGCTTTTCCGAGAGATTCAGTCACTCACTCAACTTCTCATGCGCTCACTTTAACACATTCACAAATATCTGAAGATGAGAGTGTGACAACAGAAAGATCGACTTCTATCCCTTCTTCACTTTCGAATCTAATCGCATATCATTGGACAACTGATCTCCCCACTCTATTCTATCGATATTCCTCCACTGCACGTCCTAATCCAGGGCCGAGTCAATCCATAAAAGGTGACCCCTCTTCACCATTTGCATTCTCGATCACTCCAGCATCAAAAGAGATCTCCGATCTCATCAATGTTGTCTCCACTTCAACCACCATTCCATCCCACATCCACTCCTCGCACCGCGAATTCCCCCATAGTGTCTCACAATTCTCTCATGAGCAAAGCACAACAACACCTCATCAAAGTCGAATCTCATGGATAACAGATCCAGTTCATCCTCATTCTTCGTCTATCTCATCTCCTCACACCCCACTCCCAAGCACTCCTGAATCAGTTCTCGATCGCACTCTCACTCCACCGTATCCTCCAATCACCGATTCATCTCTATCCATCACTGATCTCACTACTCATTCCACTCCTTTCCTTCCCCCATTCACGATTGTTCCATCAACTGAGAGTCTTCACTTGGTCACCCTTCCAGCTACGACTGAAACACCTACTACACGTTCCCCATCCACAACTACTCAGTCTCCCTCGACCTCCGAATCTTCACCTGTCACTAAACGCAGAAAGCACTTTGAGCCATCGCCTGGTGAGTTACTGTAGACCGCATGATTGATTGTTTTGAAGTGGTTTGATATCACTGCATGTGTTCGTTCAGTGACGGAGAGTCCTCGATTGGTCAAGATTCATTCTCCATTCAAACGTCATTCTCCCCTGCCAATCGATCATCTCATCCACCGTATGTCACTGTCACTTATCGATTGATTCCACTCTCACTTACAGTATTCACCACTCCCTCCACGCATGCTCCCATTGAGTCAACGAGTGTGAAATGTGAGTGTGTCGAATGATTGAGTCGCATCACATCATTCCAAACATACAGAAAGGGGTCAGGGTGAGAGAATGTGCAAAAGTGAGAGAGCCTCTCTCAATTGTACACGCTCTCTCACTCAAAACCCCTATTTGTTATGCTGACCGGTACATGGAATGATGTGGAATGCATGAGTGGCATGATTTTGTGCATGAATGCGGCCCGCAATGCTAGGATTGTCACGAAGCTGGCCATGTATTTTCCCAATTGGGAAAAGAAACTAGATGATCGTTTTTCTAGCAATCATTCAGGCACCGAAACACTGTGGATCACTTCACCGATTCCCTTGTTACCATCGATTAGTCTGCGTAGATATATCCATCCATCCATCCATTTCAGCCACTCCTTCTGTACCGGAGACAACTACTTCTACTACTCCCACGACCGTCTCACTCGCTGTCACCAAGGTTGGAAGATTTCTCAGACCGCGTCTATTTCTTCTTACAATTAGACCTAATTTAGTGTCTTGCAGAGTTTTTTTTCCCAGAGACCTAAAACATAGTTTTTTTTTCTATTTGCAGTATTGATCTTTGAGATAATGAAGCAGAGGAAGACTCATTCTCCTCTGGGAAATGTTAATGGAAATCAGTTGATGTGGGGAGTGAAGAGACATTCGACGACTGAGAGAACGAAGGTGAAAAGAGAAGAAGAAGAGAGAACTACTGAGAAGACCATTCAAGGTGAGTAAAACAATCTAATGATTTATGCCAAGGGATTACTAATCAAAAATATGCATAGATAACCGCTAAAGTCCTTCTGATATATTCACACAAAACTCAATATTCACACAAAACTATTACATGAGTATCAAGCGATGATATTATCAAATGTTATCCAAATGTGCATAGCTTGTATCTCAACATTTGAATCATTATTTGAGCATCAACTACCACACCTGTTGCGACAACGACTGAGGCTGTTACTTCTCCTCCAACGACAACCACGACTACGGTAACACCGAGTACGGTAGCTTCCACTAGAGCAGTGCCGACTACTGTAGTGAGGACTACGGTAGCGCCATCTACAGTACCTCCCACGGTGAGTTAACGCTGACTGAATGGGAGTAGTTTATAATGTCAATCAGGAAGTGTGAAATCCTACTCAGAGCGGGAAGTCTCCAACTTTCCTTACTCTGGAGACATTGTCTCCAACTGAGAGAGCATGCAGACTCGAGAAAGCGGGCGAGAGATAGTGAGAGATGATCTCTCGCTTTTGCATGCTCTCTCAGCTGGAGACAATGTCTCCAGAGTAAGGAAAGTTGGAGACTTCCCGCTCTGTGTACAGTGATATAGGGTAAATTGTGAGTATGTACAAAAATTATAAACATAAAAAAAATGCAAATGAGGGTAGCATACCGAACAAGAATGAATATTGCAGACAACAACGAGACGTCTCACTACTCTTCCGTCGACCACCACGACTAGTGAAGAACCAGTGATTGAAGTGAAAGTGAATACGGTATGTGATCAATCTAATTACATATCTAGATGTGAAATATCTCGCATACAAAGTACGTCAAAGTACACGATAATTTTCAATTCAACAATCATTGCGAATGAGAAAAGCGATACATCCAGGTCGCATTTTGGAAAGATAATAAAAATGGAACTGTTAATGACGTTACTAACGTTTTAAGATATCCACTCATCAAGTTACTGATCTACCTACAACCGAGAGAACTCATCACCACTCAGCACGTGCCATCACTTTCGCCCCTCAAACTGTGAGATGATCTTTGATCTTTCCCTTTTCCTTCGGATCACGTATTTACATCCCAATGTTGTATCACTCAGGAGCGTCCCACTACAACTGAGGAGTGGACGACAAAGAGAACTCCCACCACGACAATCGATCCATTCCCTACGGTATTCTACTCTCAACTATCGATTTTCCGTGCACTCATTTATCGATTTCCTCTGTTTAGCGAGAGCCGATTGATGTGCCTGAGGCTACTCGGTTCATCCTCCACACATCTCAATCGTCAACCACCCTCACTTCCACCACTGTCACCACCACCAAACCTGATCCCACCTCCTCTCCTCCTTCCTCCTCTCCTTCCTCCCTCCTCTCATCCACCACCACCTCCCCTCCTCTCCCCACTCTCCTCCCCTCGGAAGACTTCGACTTCGAGCCAGCAGCAACTACAACAGAGCAAGCATCGAGAAGAGACGAAGAGGCGCAGCTTGCGACCTCTACCGAAGATCCCCTTCCATTCACCTCAACCGAAGAAACTCCCTTCACTCCACCGGTTAATATTAAATTATATGGTGTATTTGTGTATTGTGATAACATGTTAATCACTTATTCACTGCACGATTCACTCAATGTTCACAATCACTCAAAGAATGACGTCACTTTGCTTGCGAGTCCAATGCTTTTTGCAGCCCGATGATTTCATTCTTCCACCTGAGGAGAAGGAAGTGGAATTCTACGTCGTCGATTTCGATCCCATTCCATCGCTTTTCACGACCCATGCAGCACCCACTGCTGCTGCAGCCACGACCACCCCCGAACCCGCTACCACAACCCCCGCCCCGACCACTACCCAACCCCGAAAGGCTGTGCGCGACCGAACGAAGAACAATGGGAAACGAGCAGTGACTCATTCTGGAATTCCCTTCACGCTTTCCACTCCAGCTAAAGCACGAAAAACGACCAAGGTAATTGATAGCTACAGTGTACACACTGCTTTGCATGCTTCAATAGATATGCAGTCCCATCGCTGATCATTGCATGAGCTTAGTTACAATCTAGCCTGGATGATCACTGTCGGATCCGAATTTTTTCCAAAAGCAAATTGTCATCTAATACACTCTTTCCAACGAGAAAAGGCCTTTTAGATGGATTTTTCTACAAAAAAAAAGGTTGTGATCCGACGGTGATCATTCGATCAAATGCCGCTCTGCTGCCCCAATCCACAGTACATGTTCAGATTGCTTCCACCACTACTGTGAACTTCGTTACTCAAGTGAGAGAGGTACTCAATAGAATTGAGTAAAAGATTGTGGTGCGTTCACTGTGTGATTCCCTGGAGTGGAGGTCGGAAGCCAATTCTGAATCGACACAATCAACATTCTGACTCTTCACAATTTCCAAGCCAGAGGGTAAGACAGTGAACGCACCATAAATCGCTGAGTGGCGTTATCGATTTAGCGCTTTCATAGAGAATCTCACTCGTTGCATGACCTTTTGTATTACGATCTAAACCAATCCACGAGTGAGACTCTTCTCTCGGTCGTACGACCACAATGACGTCATTCCATGCAGCGTGCGTCCCTCCCTCGAGTGCCCATCTCAGTCGATGCTGCAGAGAGAGAGAATGAACAGCCAGATAGAGAGGGACCACAGGGAGAGAGTAAGAAGAGAAAGACTATCAAACCATATGCAGCATCTACCACTGCAAGAACTATCACTATGTAAGACCATTTAACCATTTATAGAGATATCGAACCTTGAATTTCGCTGCGAAATTTGTAAAGAAATGTGATACATTTCATAAAATGTAATCGATTTTCAAAAATAAATTCAGGAAGCCCGAGAAGAGATGCTGTCCGTGCTGCGCAGAGAAGATGGAGGTATTGTATGCCACCCTTATCGATTGATAACTCTGACGTCATCGTCTGTGTCTCTGTGTGTGTCTGCTTGCCAATTGCTTCTTTCAGACCACTCCAATCCCTTTTTCTTCCCCTTCAACCCGACGACCAAAATCTACCCACTGGCATCAAATTGTGTGTAAACTTTGCTATTTGTCGTCGCTTTCAATCCGTCCGAAAATATCAGTCATTTCAAGCTGAAATTCACTGTTATTTTATATCTGCGAGTCCCGTGATCGCATGCGAATCTGCTTGTTTTCAGCTAGAAAAACAAAAGTTCGCAAATAGATGCATGAGACTATCGATTGCTCTCAAATGCTTTGCATGTTCATCCGTATCTCATAGGATTCATCATTCGTCTCTCCTCTCCCTCAATTGAATATGCATGGAATCAGTCGTCCCCTGCCTCCTCCCTCTGATACTGTGCGTGAACTACCACATCTTCATTATCGATCGCATACTTGATCGACGCTCACGCTGAATTTTACTAGAGATCAGGGTTGGCGAATCATGAGATACTATCCCAATTGAGATTATGAACGTGATGAACCAGATATATCTCATGGTTTGTCATCCATCTCACTTGCTTTTCTCTGTGTTGCATCATCTTCTGTGCAGGACTATCTCTACGACGAAGATCTAGTTATCACTCAACACAGAGAAAACAAGAAAGACATCGAGAGTCAACGAGCTCAGTTCTACCCGGTAATCACGCAGCCACTGCTACTCACGCGTTCTGCGTAGTCCATCATAGTTCCAGAGCCTCCTGAAAAGGGTGCGAGCGAGGGAGTGTGCGAAAGTGAGAGAGTCTCTCTCACACTTTCTCACTTCGCGCCCCTTTCTGGAGATGTGGATCTATCTTTGCCTCTCTGCTCTCCTAAAGGAGAAATTCTCACTGCTCAGGAGCGAATTCGTATGGGAGAGATGCAATTTGAACGAGGAGAGGGAGAGAAGAAGAGAGTTTACGTCGCCCATGTGAGTAGAGTGCTGCAAGTGCTGCATGTGCTGCATGATTACCTGTTTCTGATAGTGAATGTCTGCTTAATGTCTTATGCAACCTTTTCTTGAGTCTCAATCTGATTATGAAATTCGGATAATCAATTAGAACTCTTCATTTCGAGTACTCTATCACCAATCGGTTGTGTAATGTGGCGTTAAAAATCTTCGAAAAGATCTCAAATGTTGACATCTGCCTGTTAAAAAATTCACGACCAAAAGATCGAAAAGATCTCAAATTTGAATTCCCGCATTTATCGATTTTTGCGCATATCTCGATTCCCAGTGGGCTGGAATGTTGAAACCTTAGGTGACCATCGACACTCCTATTTGGAACAAGTGATCCAAAAATTGAGTCTCTACCTTCTCTGAGAGCCGAGATAATCGATTTAAAAAAACAGAAAGTGCGGGAATTCAACTATTCGATCTTTTGTCGATCTTTTGGTTGAATTTTTAACAGGTAAAAGATCACATCTCTGATTTTTTCCTCGATTTTTAACATCGCATAAGAAACGGAGAGATCTCATCCGAATTTCGAACTCTAATCGTAATTCCCCAATACAGGCCAACATTCCAACCTCAACTGCCCGTTCTGTCAGATCTTCTGTTGGACCAACTGGTGAGAATTCAAAAAGAATCCATTGAAACTGAGAGAAAGAACCCTTCTCTCTCTCTCTCTTCTCAATCTCCTCTCTTTCAGTCTCTCATCCAACATTCGCTCCAATTCCTCACACAAACCCGCCTCAGTATGTAGTCAACTACTACGAGCAGCAGCAGGTATCTTTTCAAATATCCATCAGATACGGTACAAATCAGAGTACTGTATAAACTAAATCGATATTTGAGGTGGCAATCACTCCCCCTCAACCTCCTCCTCCCTCCTATCTCCCTCAACCCCCTCCCCCTGCCTACCTCCCTCCTCCTCCTCCTTCCCCCTCTTGCCCATGCGCTGCAGAGATACAGAAACCGTGCTGCCAAGTGAAGCCGTGCTGCACTCGTGAGTCCATTATCTCCATTCTCTTCAATTATCGATTGGTAGATCACTACCTTTGCAGCCTCTCGTCCCGTCTGCCCTCCTCCTGCTCCTCTTCCCTGTTGTGTCCCTCAACAACAACTCTGTTGTCAACCCAATCTCTTCGAGCAAATGATGGCACCCGCTCGACAATTATTCGCCGCTCTGGGTACGAATGGGAGAGAATCAATCGATAATGAGACATCTACAGTAACCCTCTCATTCAGGCAATCTCGCGCCTCCTCCAGTCAATAACTGTGGAGTGTGTCAAGGAAGTGGACTGAGAGTTGCCAGAGTGAAGAGAACTGCTGTGAGTGAGGGCAGAAAAGAGGGGGGGACTTAATAATGAGTTGATACGGTAGTAGATCAAGAGTACGGTAGTTGAGTGAGATGATATTGATTGCAGAATCGATGCACTCAATGCAGTGGGAGGAGAAAGAGAGAAACTGAATATGAAGAGCACAAGAGAGCAAAGAGAACTACGGTAAGTGGAGAAAGGGTAGATCCTAATAAGTACAGCCTTCTCACTCAAACAGTTGTCCATTCAGGGTTGCATCGCTAGAGCTGCCCGTTCCAAGAGGACCGCGGTTAGTATTCCTAAACATTGTTGCCGACGATAGATCACCATCAATAATAATTCTCCTTTCAGAACCAAAACTGTGCCAACTGTTCAACCATCGACGGAATCTTCCAGAGACAAAAGAGGAGTGACGTGAGTCATATACCCCCATCGATTATCGATTCTCAGACCTATTCAAACAATTTCTCAATCGTACAGGATTGTGCTGCATGCAATGCTCGCGGCAAGAGAGAGGCGTGTCCCTGTGCTGCAGCTGCTGCACCCATCTACTCCCCTCCCGTATCCCATCTCAATCCATTCCAGAGATACAAGAGAGATGTGAGTACTACTAGTAACTCCCCAATGGATCTCATCACTATCCATTCTATTCATTGAGTAGAATAGACTCAATCAGTAGTCAGCATCAGATAGACTCAATCAATCGATTAAGGTGAACAACAAGGATCGAGGATACGAGACTCTCCTCACTTGCGATTCTTCTTGTTGCGATTTCTCCCGATGCAACGAAGTTCGCACTTTCACTTCAAGAAAAAGAGTGGTTGTCTGATAGGATTGACTAGCCCTCACTTGTTAATCTACCTCATCCTTCCTAATGAATCAACTAACATCGAGACTCTCGTCTCCGCCGTTTCGCACGGTGAATTATCCCCATTACTAACACTGATTCACACTGAATCGAGAGCAATTCTCCATTGACTGCGCAATACACCTTTATAATATCCACAGTTGCTGTTGCCGTTAATAGTTGTATGTATATTTATGAAAATCTCAGGGGTCTGCGATGGATCCCCTTTCCCTGCTCATAATAAAGTTAACTTTAGAGTTTTATGATAAATATATTACTTTGTCATGGCAGTCTACGGTACAAAGGAACCAACGAACGATCAGGTTATTCAATATCCTCTGGCCTCGAGCTTCTTCTGTTCGGTGACGATTCTCTTAGTTTCACTCGAAACGTAGTCGGGGGAAACGAGGTATCCGAAGATGTGGCGACGACCGATCATTTCACCGAAGAAGAACCAGAACGTGACCTGATACAATAAATTTTAACAAGAACAGAGGGGGAATAACCTCGAGAGCAACTCCAGTGTAGACCAGCGCTTCGCGAACGGACAATTGACGGTAAGCTCCGCTCTGGATGGCAGTAAGGACCTTCATGGCATCGGCCTGAGGAGATCATTTAAATAAATTAAGTATTCATCGACAACACCTTGATAGCGGGCCATTCAGCAGTCTTGGGAGGAGCCAGCTCCTTGGAGAAAACTCCCTTCAGAAGAACGGATCTGAAATGACCAATAAATAATACAAACCAAGCAGCAACAAGATACCTGCGAGGCCACTGAGAAGCTTGATGACGATAGAGAGCACCCGAGAAGTTGGCGATCTTCTCGAAGAATCCGAGACTGCGAGCCGACATCCTGAACAAAACCCGTTACGAATGCTTTAATGGAAAATAAAAGGTCTTCATTTGTAACATGCTGGGCGTCTGGATGTGTGAGGATTCCATCAACAACAACAAAGAGCAAAAACGAACAACAGAAGCTCAAGAAATCGGAATAAAAGTAGAACCACATTTTGTTAAATAACGGTGTCCCTGTGTATTTTAAAAATTGAGAACTCCCGAGCGGATGCAAATAAGAATGTTCACAAATCACAGAGTACAGTACCTATCGTAGTTTCAAGATATTGACTTTTACTTATCAAAAATAATATCACTGTATTTATTTATCCAATAATATTTTCAAACTATTTTATCAGAAGCGATAAAATTCACGCAGTTGCAAGAGTCATACAATCTACAAATCTATAAGGACAACTTCCTTGTGAATCAGAGGTTCTCGATCGATCTCAATCGAAAATGATCGTAGATAAAAGCTCGATTACTCGATACAAAGTGCTCGATTTCTCTTGTATGATACATCATAAAAAAATTGTTTTCCTTCCTTGTGTACTACACGTAGACTCACTAGGAACATCAGGAATGCCAAGTATCACAATCACAATCAACAAAAGTCTCTTATCACTATATTTTGTCTCGGTTTCTCTCCAATTTCTTCCTCTTATCACTCTAGAACACGTTGTCAACGACTCTCCATGAGATCTCTTCTATTTCTTCTCTCTATTTGTAAGTCCTATGCTTTTCTCCTTTAAGATCTTTTCCTTAATTTACTAGCTAAAGTTTAGTTTCACTCGTCTTCTCTAATGAACACTGGGAAGGATCGATACTACGAGCTGCATCGACTGATTGCTCCGCATGTAAATTAGCCGAGGCCGGTTTATCCCAGCAAATCCCCGATTCGGTATTCATCAATCTACTTCTATCAATCGATAATCAATAATGTCCTCAGACATTCTCTGGGCTCTCTTCAAAATGTTCCCTTCTTCCTTCTCAACTTGGATTTGTATGTGAACAGGGACTATCCACGATCATAAACTACATCAAGGATGGACTCAAATCGAGAGTGGGTAGATCATCAATCGATTATCGATTGGTCCTATCGTATTCAGATTCCGAACTGCAAGCCTCTCTGTGCTAGTCCATCTCCAATCACGACTGCTCATTTCTGCTCTATCATCCATCCCGCATACATTAGTCTCGTAAGTGTGATCTATAAACCACCGTAACCTCATATTCCTCTCAGGATTCTCTATTCGCTGATCTCTCTTCTACTCTAATCCCTGCAATTTGTTTAACACAAAGTGACCATCATGGATGTGTGCAGAAGATCGGTTAGATCCATATTTCCACTTCCCATTTATCGATTTTTCTAAGGTGGAATCATTACAATCGCTAAAACTCCCATCAACAACGTATTCAAACGAGTTGGAATTCTGCTCAAGTGCAAGGAATTTGGTATGATATTAGAGAGATGCAGAATAATTAGTAATCAATTAATCAGAGTCAGCTGGAGATCCGGGAAAGATCGGGGCTGATTGGACTCCACTCAATATTCTGTGCACTGGATGTCAATCGACACTCAAGTATTCAATCGATTCTCATCCAGACTACCGTATCTCTTTCTCTCTTGCAGGGGTCTCTCACTCACGATATCTGGAGAAGACACTCAACATCTCAGTGACGCACTCCAGAATACTCTCGAGTCTGCTTGCGAGTCGATTAGAATGAAGGACGCGACCCTCCTTCATGGCGCTCCTACTGTAAGTACCGTACCATTCAATCCTCAATTACCGTATCCACTCTCGCCAATGATTACAGTGTCCCGATGCAGCTTCTCTTATTCTCCATAAACTAAAGGAAGACGACAGAGCAAACGATCGATTGTGTCAGGTGAGATCACATTTATCGATCCATCGTATTATAAAAGTGTAAACGAGACAAGATAAGTCAGAATGTATCACAAGACTATTGCAGATTGCATACGGTTGTCCGCCAATGAGAACAAAGGAAAAGGAAGAACTATGAACACGAGATATATAACATAAACAATGTGCAGACTACTGTAGCTCAATTTGCGATTACTTAGTCACTCTGCTGATTCCTCGTGAACTGAAAAAACTTTTTGAATAATTATCGTCTCGATTCTAAAATGATCCACGATCCCCGTTATCCCCGTTGTTATTATCACAAGAGTCAAAAAGTCAAAATGTCGAAAATTGGTCCTGAAGGCTGAAAAATGACAAATTTCGAAGTTTTGTGTATGAGGTGGAGGAACTCAGTATAGAAGGTACATAAAATATAGATTCACAATAAATATATTATATTTGCTGGGCTGCTTTGAAAAGTGCTGTACAAATTTTCAAATTCACTTTTTCCTTAACATCTTTTGAATTTCAAGATTTTTAGCTTCGATTACAGCAGAAAAGTTGCTTTGATAGTAATTTGAAACTTTTTGAACGAAAAATCAGCGTTCTAGCATTATTTGTTGCACACCAGAGCAGCTTGAGCCGGGAAATTTCCTAAAAGCCGGTTCTGCGATCTAAAACCCGGTTTTAATTTTTTCTTGACCTGTAAGTATTCTAGTATGCAAGTTTGATTGAAATCAAAATTATTTTTGTTTGAAAATTGTTCCGTGATCGGTCATTTTTACTGCAATCTCTCGTGATACTTCTCTTACAACAAAGACGAGTGTGCATTTTTTAAAAAAAATATGTGGATTTTTAGTTTTTTTTTATTTATTTTAAAACTTGCAAATGTAGATACCATCCAAGTTTATAAAAATTTTAAGGGGTTCAATTTTATTCCCTAGTCGGCAACATCAAAAGTAATACCCTGATAGGGTATTTTCAAGCATAGGTCAAAAAGTCAGATCGATGGATTAAAATAATTTTTATTAGATTTTTTTCCAGGGAGAAATACCTGCCGGCCTTTAGCTTTTTCGATTCTTCTGATGATCTTTTTAAAACACAAATATCACTTATTGACTCATTGCACGGGAGGGCAGGTTTTATTTCGCGAAATAAATTTGCATTAGGAAATTCATTTGTGATGGTCGGGAAGGTTTTTTTCTACTGCCGCTGGTGTTGACAATTCGTTTCAGATTTGTTATTGGTTGGGGCAGTGGTGACTACAAAACATTGGTATCTCGGCTCTAGGTTAGCGCCTTGTACCCGAACCCATAGGTCAAATGGGTTTTTCGCAAGTTCGCAATTAGCATAGAGCGGGGGATGTAGACAGAGGCCTTCATGTGTCTGTCCTGCACTCTCTCGCTACGTTAATCCGGTTTATATGCAAAGCGCAGAAGTGCCTATCTTCGCACGCGAAAACCTATTTGACCCATGCCCGAAGCTATCAGGTCGAATTCAACCCACTTTTAGAGCTATGATTTTAAAGTTTTTTTTGGCATATTTGTGAAATTCTATGTAAATTTTATCAGATAAACCATTCATTGTCAGATACAACGTTTTTGCAATGTCGAAATTACTATTTGTTTTGTCTCAAATAATGGATTTTTTTTCACATTTATCGAGAATATATTCTCACTTGACTTGTTCAGACGAAAAAAATTTCTCCTCTTCTTAATTTTTCGGATTGAATGATTTTTTCCATGACCATTTGGAACTTGGATACGCTAAAACGAAGGTGTCTAATTTAACGAATGACGAGTTTACGACTCCAATAATATTGCTCATCATGGAGGGTGATATGAAAATGAAATTCATGACGGAATTGGACAATTTTAATTTTGTGTTACATTGGTCGCCGGATTCGGTCAAGCTATTAGAAAACGTATATTATGGAAAAACTAGAGCTGTCTATCATTCCTCTCCAAACGCCCCTCCTCCTCACTACTCACCCATTCTTCATCAATCGATGATATCCTCCATTTACCGTATATGGATAGATAGTGAATCCATACACGCAACTCTTGTCCACTCTTTCTCGCTTCAACCAAATCATCAAATTCCAAGCAAACTGCTTCCATCCGATTCGCAAACTGAAATATCAACGTTACTACCACATTACCGTCAATGTATACGTATTCGATTCCGTGCACTGCAGCTGAAAACATTTCACTATTATTGTTAATGATTTGGAAAGAGACAGGGTGAAATTGAATGGATAAAATTCGGTGATTTTGTGGGTCCAGTTGTGTTGCCTACCTCATTCCTCTCGATCAAAACAGGTCCGTATTGAGTGATAATATTGATGGGAGAATCTCCCTCTTCACTTATAAGATCATCGTCGATAGATATAGTAGTGAGTAACTGAGAATGAGGATAATATTATACGTTCTGATTAAATTGCTTACACTCTTTGTTTACTACTTGGGATCGAAGCATACATTTTTTCGAACTAAATCTCACTTTAATCTCTGATGTACTCAATTCCTTCGATCTCTTCAGAAATATATCGTTCACTTCGAATCGAATATCTTTCTTGGTAGTCACTAATATCTCCACAATGTCCGGATATTCTCGGTCCTGAACACTTAATCGTATTAGACTCGTAGAGTAGTGTGGCCAAAATAATATCTTCAGAGTCATGGCTACAAACGCTCACCATATTATCCAGTTCCATCTTGAATCTGACTATTTTTCCCACCGCGAGTCTCTGATAAATCGATTTCTCGATATTTTTCGCTCTCGTCGAAATGAATTCACTCCCTTTTAGCAGAACGACACCAGGTTCTTAAAAGAATCACATTTCATTCATAGATCGAGTCACTTCCACGTTCTATTTTTTTCATAATCGTGTGACTACGATTCTGTATTCCTACCGTTCAACAATGAAGTTTCAGTATCTATCAATCAATCGATAAATAATAATTACCAGGGTCGTATATCATGGCTATCACCATCCCACTCTGATATCCACAATCGAGTCGCGTACGATTTAGCTTCTACAAATGATATCTATCGATCAATAATTGATAAATGACAAACCGCAGTCATCGAGGTATCGGTCTCTTCCTCCTTCTTTGTGTACTTCTTCCACGGCTGCAATTAGATTGATAAAGCGCTAATTTGAATTTAATGAGCTACATCACAATTCCTTTCGGAAAATAAATACATGCTATCGCAAAACATGAGTGCTGCAATAAAAAGATGTCAAATTTGTTTGAAAAAAAATAACAGACCGTCTGTTTGAGTAGAATAGTGTGTTCGGGGTCGACAAGTGGTCTTCCAACTCTCGCCAGTTTCCAGATACGATCACTCATCGAGATTACATCTTCTGCAGAAAGATACATGGTACTGTATTCAAGCAGTGATCACTAACTGTATTCCAACCAGGCCTCGTACAAGATCTCCTCTCGCAGTCCAAACATTCGCTCCTGCTCAGAAGATGCGAACTGAATCGAGGACATTTAATAAACAGCTAATGAGGAAGACAAAAAAAACCACAGATGCACCGTCTAGATGTGGATTATGTCAAGGACTACCACCATGCCTCCCACAATTCATCTGTTATGGAGCCTCTAATACACTAAATCGCAATAAACTCACTCCGAGATGAGGCGACCACACTTGGCTGTCGCGTGGGAGGAGATAATCATCACGCATCGAACAATGACCGAAGGGCACAGCAACATACGACAGAATCTGAAACATCAATTGGCATTCCAAACTGGGCAGAGTCTCTAACCTGCACATTCCCATCTTCAACCCGCGTATCGAGAGGTTTCCTCTTAGTTTCTGTCAATTCGCCGACTGCGCCGTTCTAAATGGTATTGAATCTCGGTATTTAGCAAGGAATACTAACGTTGAATCGGCATGCCAGCCATGTGCCTAGTTCGACTCCGGGAGGAACGAGATCAGAGGATACATCGAACGAGTTGTCTTTGCACGCGATAGTCGCTACTCCATCGGGGTCAGAGCTGTGTCGTACGACCACACCCACAGTGTGGACAGAGCCAACCATTGGAAGACTATGAAGGAACACAAGTCGCAACGAGGAATCAAGAGAAAATAGTGTAGAAAATGAATCGGTTTGAAATTTGCCAGTATTTCTTAGCTACGGTATTTTTGCCGAGACGAGGTGTTCTGGGTCAGACTTGTGATCACGTATTATTCATTGTTAGATAAAACATTTATTCTTATATGATTATTTACAATCTTCTTGATATTTAAAACATACATCTATTATTGATTAGTTAGAGCAGGAGGGGTCTGGCATTGTTAGGACGGAAATATGCATTGGCCTCGTGATCTGCTTCTCTGATCTTGATGAGATAGAGGACGTATCGACTCGTCTCAAATAGTTTATTCCAAGGGTGAGGGAAGAACTTTGACCTACCTGGAAATCGATTCCAACCATCCAAAAGTCGAGTAAGAGTTTCACAATGAAGAGAATGACTTTAGAGATGAAAACAAACTCGAGTCTTCTCGTTTCCCATTCGTAGAGATTGACAATGAATACACACCAACCCTGGATGAGGAACGATTATCGATTGATAGACGAGGTAGATCACCGAGTAAAGAGCAGAAGCAATCATCACATATAGGAAGGCAATGGGATTGAATAGTCTCGAGACAAACTTCAATCTCTTGGGAATTTTCTCTGCAATCGATTGACCGATCAACCGACTACCGTATCCCAGACGAACCTTCTACCGTAGCCAGACACAACAGCGAGATTAGATTACCGATCAATAGAAGGAGGAGAGAGACAGTTAGCATGTTGCCGTGTAGAAGAGCGGCGAATCTTCTGCAGAGTACGGTATCGATTGAGGAGAATTCCGTTTGGGACCCACCTCAGGGGCCAGAAATATCCATCCATGGGGTACTCATTCTTCCGCATGAAATGAATCGCATCTTCTCGACTGATCACCTATATAACGTCACATAAGCGATTACTGTAGACAAGTACTGTATGATTACCGTAGTCGCCTACTGTATTCCCACTCACCTCCTCCATTAGAACGATTGCTTCGTAGCACGCGAAGAGTTTGACGAAGATGAAGACACTCTGAGAGTATCGATTGGAAGTAGATACAGCAACCCGTATACAGAGAGAGAACTAGAGTAATCGTCTCACTTACTCTGGTAGAAAGTAGTCCGAATAGACATCGAAAGTACTTCTTAACATCGAGTTGAGAAGCGGGCGCAGTCGATTCACCCTCTCCCCATGTTAGAGAATCCTCGAGATATCTACGAAGAGTCATCTGAATATCCAATGATAAGAGTAGATTGCGAAATGTGAGACCACCGTCTCTTCATTTCACACACTCTCTTCAACTGTCTGTGGATGAGAGAGTGTGTGAAATGAAGAGACAGCGGTCTCACATTTCACACTCTAGATAAGAAAATGGGAAGAGGGAAGATATCCAACTGTCTCACAACAGTAGTTATACACAAATTGAACAACATTTAGATAAATACTTTATCGTATCTCAAATTATTCTATGGCACATGGTGGATTAGCAAGTCGAATTAAATGAAGTGAATACATCTCAAGCAAGCAAGTTCTGTGCATAAGCATCGAAGATGGGCGGAACCTGAAATGATCACAATTGGAATAGAGGCAATTTGGAATTTTCACCACCTCGAATTCTAGAGTTTAGAAGTCACCAGATCGAGATAATCGGATACAACATCAATAGAGGAAGCACACACCTCACGAGTGTCCTCAAAGAAAGCCATCAAAGAGGGCGGAGTCGTGTATTGATTGAATGACATCGAATCGTCCATTGGAGTGGTCTCACAACGAGCAATCTGGAGAGTACGGTAGGTTAGAGATATGGTAGGCATCAATCGATACTCACCTCTTTCTGCACATGGACAATCTCAGGACTGAAAAGGGGATTGGCGAAGAGCTGCAATCAATCGATCGATATACTACCGTACTCTCTCGGTTCTCACCTGGATGTGTCCCTTTCTCTTATCGATTGGAGTCCGTCTCAGATTATCGATCGATTTGAGAGTCACGTAGAGTCCGATCATCGAAGCAAAGACGACGGTGAATGAGAGGAGACAGAACGAGTAGACTGTAAGGGTTACGGTGGAAGGGGGATACTGTAGATTGGACGGTGGAAGGGGGATACTGTAGATTGGACGGTGGAAGGGGGATACTGTAGATTGGACGGTGGAAGGGGGATACTGTAGATTGGACGGTGGAAGGGGGATACTGTAGATTGGACTTACTGTGAGAGATTCGACTTCCGCTGGTGAACTCTGCGAAACTCTGATACGTGATAGCTCCAGTGAGACCACCGATGGAAGCAGACTGAAGAGAGATCAAAGATCAGAGATTGAGATAGATCAAAGGCAGACTGAAGAGAGATCAAAGATCAGAGATTGAGATAGATCAAAGGCAGACTGAAGAGAGATCAAAGATCAGAGATTGAGATAGATCAAAGGCAGACTGAAGAGAGATCAAAGATCAGAGATTGAGATAGATCAAAGGCAGACTGAAGAGAGATCAAAGATCAGAGATTGAGATAGATCAAAGGCAGACTGAAGAGAGATCAAAGATCAGAGATTGAGATAGATCAAAGGCAGACTGAAGAGAGATCAAAGATCAGAGATTGAGATAGATCAAAGGCAGACTGAAGAGAGATCAAAGATCAGAGATTGAGATAGATCAAAGGCAGACTGAAGAGAGAGCAAAGATCAGAGATTGAGATAGATCAAAGGCAGACTGAAGAGAGAGCAAAGATCAGAGATTGAGATAGATCAAAGGCAGACTGAAGAGAGATCAAAGATCAGAGATTGACATAGATCAAAGGCAGACTGAGAGATCAAAGATCAGAGATTGAGATAGATCAAAGGCAGACTGAAGAGAGATCAAAGATCAGAGATTGAGATAGATCAAAGGCAGACTGAAGAGAGATCAAAGATCAGAGATTGAGATAGATCAAAGGCAGACTGAAGAGAGATCAAAGATCAGAGATTGAGATAGATCAAAGGCAGACTGAAGAGAGATCAAAGATCAGAGATTGAGATAGATCAAAGGCAGACTGAAGAGAGATCAAAGATCAGATATTGAGATAGATCAAAGGCAGACTGAAGAGAGATCAAAGATCAGAGATTGAGATAGATCAAAGGCAGACTGAAGAGAGATCAAAGATCAGAGATTGAGATAGATCAAAGGCAAACTATCAAAGATCAATGATAAGATGAAATATATAGATCAAAAATCAAATGTCTAAGATAGATGCATCAAAGATTCAGAGATTGAGATAAATAGACTAAAGATCAAAGATCAGTGGAGGGAAAGAGCTACCTGAGTGAGGAGGAAGGGGAAGATGAGAGAGTGATTCCATCGAATGATTCCCATGACAGCAGAGACGAGAGAGAGACCAACTACCACAACGAAGATGAGACTGAGGTCATCCACACACAACATGGACTGAAAGAGATGAATAAGGGGAGTACGGTAATCACACTTCGAGAAGAATCGAAGACTGAAGATCAAAGTTCAACAAACATGGCAATGCGTGTCTTCAATCTCCCTCGAGTAGACAGCATAGAGGAGTCGGAACCATGCCCAGCCATAGATGGAGATAACACACCAGAGGGGAGAAGTCTGAAATCAATCGATTGAAGGAAGAAAATGATGAAATGGGGGAAAAATCGATAAACGTACGATGGATTGAGTCTTGCATGGACAGGATGGGGAGGGAGGGAGAGGGGGAGGGGATTCCTTCTTAGTGAGGACGGGGGGAGAATCATCCTCGCCCACCTCTTCCTTCAAGGTACGAGTAGAAAGATTGAGAAGTTGCATTGAGAGATTAGTCGAGAGAAGAAGAAGGGAAGGAATGAGGGAGGAAGAGAGAGAGATAGAGAGGGAGAGACTCTTGATCTACCCCCGCATCCTTGTTTGTGTCTCTCCTCATTTCACACACTCTCTGGTTTGTCCGAATATCGATCTATGATACTTCTCTTTCCGCTGTTTACAATTCTCGTCTAGAATTAGTCGATTAGAGGGCTACGGTATTTCATTACAGTACCTTTTTCTCTTCATTATTTCAGTAGAATTAGAGAACTAGCAGGGTGTGTTGAGGTTAAACTACGTTATGGCAGGGTGCGCACTACGTTTTCAAAGTATGGTTCAGGGGGGCATTCAGTTGCCGGGAACATTTCGGCCCAGGGGGAACTTTGCAGCCGCCTCAAAGTTTGGTCCAGGGGGAGTTCGGCAGCCGGCTCCAAGTTCGGACCAGGGGGACCAAGATAACGGCTCCAAGTTCGGTCCAGGGGACGCTCGGTAGCTTGCTCAAAGTTCGGTCCAGGGGAAGCAAGATAGCCGGCTCCAAGTTCCGTCCAGGGGGAGCTCGGGAGTCGGCTCCATGTTACATTATGTTGGAGAGTGTTAATCGCTACAAAGAGTACTGGATTATTCCGTTGCAAAAGGCTCGTGATGCTGAGACCGATCGAAAAAAGTTGCCACTACGCCACTTCGTGGCTCCATGGCAACTTTTTTCGATCGCTCTCAGCCTCACGAGCCTTTCACAACGGAAACGCAGGATACAGTGCGTTCAGAACGTTCCCGACATCACAAAACGCTTTTCCTGTAATCCCCTACGCTCTCTGAATCATTTTGGAACTTTTCGAAAATTCGATTTTCCACGTTAAAACGTGTTAGAACACGTTCAGACACGTTTGTGACATCGCAAAACACTTTTCGTCTGATCCCCTACGCTCTACGAATCATTTGGAAAGTTTTCGACATTTTCGATTTTTCACGTTAGAACGTGTTAGAACACGTTCAGACACGTTTCTGACATCGCAAAACACGTTTCCTGTGATCCCCTACGCTCTCTGAATCATTTTAGAACTTTTTGAAATTTTCGATTTTCAAGTTAAAACTCGTCCGAACACGTTCAGACACGTTTCTGACATCGCAAAATACTTTTCCTGTGATCCCCTACGCTCTCTGAATCATTTTGGAACTTTTCGAAATTTTCGATTTTTCACGTTAAAACGTGTTAAAACGTGTTAGAACACGTTCAGACACGTTTCTGACATCGCAAAACACATTTCCTGTGATCCCCGACACTCACCGGTGCGTTTGGAGAAAGTTCGAGAATTTCGATTTTTCATGTTAAAACTCGGCAAAGCAGGTGAAAACGTGTTTCACGGTACTCAAAACCGTGTCAGAACAGTTTCTGGCGCTTGCGAAAAATGCGGCAAAAGGTTTGGGGGGGGGGGGTCGAACCTGCGTCGCTCGGATTGCTAGTCAAGCGCGTAACCCACTTGGCCATGGCTTTTGTTTAAATTTTTTTTATTGAGCAAGTTACTCTCGTGGAGATGCATGTGATGGCGAAGGAACTGAGTCGATAGCTCTATCCGTTGGCGAGATATTTAGCGTGACCGCCGGACACACAGACACACAGACAGACACACAGACAGACAGACGTTCTGAAATAATAGTCTTTAGGAATGGAACGGGTAGTAGGTACCTCGTCATTCCACGGATCGGTCAACCCTACATAAAATCGGGAAGGACCCTCTCACTTTTACACACTCTCTCGCCGTGACCCCTTTCCACGGCCTTCCAGACTCCCATAATGGTGGTGTAATTCGAAACGTTGAAAACCGATTACGGTAGAATTTGAATCATATGAATTGCCTGACATTTGAGCATCCGATACTGTAAGTTTTTTCATCGCGGCTATTTTCCCACGCTTGCCCCTAGGCGAGGTGTCTTGGAGGGCCGTGCCTTTCTATAAGTTGGAATAACGTGCCGCATCTATAAAAAAAATCAATATCTTTTAAATGTTTTTCTCAGTGCCGGGTGAAGACGTCATTTCCACTGTAAATCCATAATGTATCGTACTCTCAGAATATCGATTGATCACGAAGAAACTTTTTAAATATCTTATCATTTCATCCCATGTGATTCCCAACTGTTGATATCATGTGACGTCACTAATTTGAGAAATTACGTTTATTCTTGTAACTATTGGGATTGGAATAATCGGGAGATGCTTCATCAATAATCACAATGAATCGAATTGGAAAGCAATGAGAGAAGTGAAATGGAGAATGATGAATATATTGGAGTGACTAGAGACTAGAGAATAGTGTTGTTAGATCGAATAATTATATTCGTGAATACAATAGTTATTCGCGAATAGGATTATTCGATCTAACAACATTACTAGAGGGAAGCACTGATGAGAGGAAAAGAGAAAAGAACCGTAGAGAAGACATGGAATGGATTCTCCGGTTTTCGTTTGCACGTTGTGCGCACGTCTCTCTTACAGTTCTTCGCTCTCTCGCCGCGCTGATACTCAGCCGAGAGAGGGAAGAAATGAAGAGAGTCAGTACACGTAACGTGCGATGGACGTGCACTGCACGGCCGTGGTGCATGCGCACACGGTGCGTTTCAAAACCGGAGTTAACCTAGAGAAGAGAAACAACTTGTAATGGAAGGATGATCGTGGTGAGACTCAGAACAACTCGTACAACACAATTGCATACTGTAATATTGATCTAGTGAACAATTGGAAAATAGGAAGAATCACTCAAGGATTGGGTAAGAAGGCGGCATTTCGTTGTGAGACTCCGTATGACGATTCTCTAATTGCTTTTCTTCCATGGACAGGACAGATAATGGGATCATTTCCATTCACTCCATTACTCATTCCATTGGAGTGGTCGTAGTGAGAGAGAGGAGGAGGGATTGGAGTTATCTGAAGAAAGGATTTAATTGGCATTTCATGTCGGGAACACTGTTGATCTCAATTTTTTTCAAATAAAGTATGATCTACTGTGTAATGGAAAAATTGCAAAATCAGTTCGTGGTGAAACCGTCGCCTCCTCAGTGAAAGTGAGGCAGGCATGAATCAGGTAGAAATAGCTGAATCATGCCTGCCACTTACCTGAATCATGCCTGCCCTCCACCTTCCGCGTCGAGTCTAATCAACATCCAGCATTATGAATAGAAATGATAACACACGCCATTCCGATAATTATAAAAATCAACACAACATATCAAGCTAGCTGAAACAGGCCTGCCCTATACCTTCCTTCTACCTTCTGTCTTCCCCTTGCCAGCCAGCATGCCTGCCTCCTACCTACTTCATGCATGAAACGCAATAATTAGCTGAATCATGCGTGCCTTCCACCTGTTTCATGTCAACCTCACTTTCACTGAGTCTTTACAGGATTTTATATCGAATACTATGCTATTACTTTACTAGGAATGGAATCAATTTCACAAACGCCTCTTCAACCTCTAACTACAGGCATAATAGTTTCTTTCTCAGAGCGGCAAGGCTATACTCAAAATCCGGAAAATTGAGCAGTTTTCCTGAGTGACCCTCTTACTTTTGTTGTTGTTGCCCAATAATGATTCGTGCCTTTCTTTTAGTTTATGTTATTGTACCGCGTTTCCTCGTGACTCGCATAAATATTATTATTATATTATATGGCTCACGGCCCGTTAAACAAGAGGAAACAAACTCGAAAAGTAACCGCGCTCGCGCAAGCCGTTCGCGCACTTTTTGGAATTCAAAAAGTAACAAGGTTCCTTAAAGAAGGCCTCCCACGAATATTTGGTCACATAGATTGCCAACGTAGTGTTGTTGGGGGCGCTCGCCCGAGCACATTGCAACGGATCCGAAATTCTACCGTAATCTATAAATCGATATATTGGCGCTCAAATAGCCGCAAAGGTACCAAGAATCGATCGACAGGCAACGCGTGCTAGTGCCAGAATATAGGAAAATACACGGAGGAAAATGAAGCTGCCAACGATATAATAATGTTGATAAGCCAAATACAGTACACCTGAAAAATGCGACCAAAAATGGAGCGCGCACACTAGCATTAGGGGCAATTTTCTAAGCATTCCCTTGCGAAAATTATTATATTTTTTATGAAAACCGATATTATCCATAGGGGGAAACATTATTATATCGTTGGCAGCTTCATTTTCCTCCGTGTATTTTCCTATATTCTGGCACTAGCACGCGTTGCCTGTCGATCGATTCTTGGTACCTTTGCGGCTATTTGAGCGCCAATATATCGATTTATAGATTACGGTAGAATTTCGGATCCGTTGCAATGTGCTCGGGTGAGCGCCCCCAACAACACTACGTTGGCAGTCTATGTGACCAAATATTCGTGGGAGGCCTTCTTTAACAAAGAAAACTAGCGCTTTTGGCCGTTTTTGTCTATTTTCTTACTTATTTCAGCAATTTCCCATTTAATATTGGAACCAAAAGATGGCCGTGTAAACAGAGAACAGCGTACACCCAATTTCGGCCCGCTTCGACACCGCAATCAAAAGTTATCACGCTTATACGAAAAGTACTTTTTCAAGCTCTCCTTAGTTGAACTCAATTTTCTTGAATGCATTAGACTTTTTCCTTGTTTTCGTGGAACCAAACGATGAATAGATCAGTCAGGAACTATTTAAGATAGAAATCGTCATGATGAGGAGCCTTATTAAAAAAGTATCACGTTTCTGCGTAAACTGAGTTCACTATTTTCGTATTAATCGATATTTTCTTTGATCTACCGGAGTAACTCCGGTTTTTCAGCGCAGCTTGTGCGCGCGATTCCAATTCTACAAGCTGCGCGCGGGATTCTACAAGACGCGCGCGGGGCTTTTTGCCGGACCTGGCTTTTCCGTTCGAGACCTTTCAAGAGAACGCGCGATGTGCGCCCGATTTGTGTAAGGTGCGGCGCATGCCGCGTCTTACCCTACACAAATCGCGCGCACAAGCTGCGCTGAAAAACCGGAGAATGTGTACATGGTGTACGGTGTACCAGTGTACAGTGTACAGTTGTCGGTGTACATTACTATTTGCCGAATACTATTGATATAAACTTTATCTTCTATAGTTCACATTATGCGACAGAAAGAAGTCAGAGGCGAGAGAATGTGCAAAAAGTGAGTGGGCCTCTCTCCATTTCACACACTCTCTCGCCCCTGATCCCTTTCAATATCTCGCTGAGACTCATTCACACAGTCTAGTCATCCATATTCATAATCATAGATAGCATGTCCACTCTCTGATGGTAGTTACCTGAATGGATCCATGGGAGGAGTCTCCATCACTATCGAAGCAGCAATCACTGCAGCAACAACAGATGAAGAGACAGGGACACACTCGACGGGGCTCGTCCGCGTCGCGTCTCAAGGAGAGAAACAAATTAGATTGATGAGATTAATTTCGGAGAATTGGATTGAAGATAACTGAGAGCTTCGCAAGTAACTTTCAACAATATTGTCTAAGAAACTCTCAAAAACCTAATCGTCTAGCACGTTATCGTCTAACACGAACAGTGCATAAACGCTATCGTCAATTCCCTCCAGTTTGTCTAATATCGGTATACAGTATACATTATAGTATACCGTATGTTTCGACGGTGATACATTCTTCATTATTTATAAAATGGGTACCTCGCAGTTGCTCTCAATGAGTAGATCAAACTCCCAATGATGACGAGACCAAAAGAGACGAAATAGAGAGGATGGAACTGAAATGGAAGAGCTACACACTCCAGAAAGGGGTAAGAGAGTTTATAAAAGTGATTGGGACTCTCTCAGTTCGCGCACTCTTTCGTTCCATTTCCCTTATTGGAGACTGGTATGCAAAGTATGAAGGAAAAGAGGATAATTCATAAATGCCATTGTGATCTTTGATCTCACCGATTCTTGGAATAGGAAGATCGAGCAGAGGAGGGAGTAGAAATCGGCAGAAAGAGTGACCAAATTGAACATGAGAGCTGAAGACTTCTGTAGCATTACTGTGACCAGCGAATAGAAGAGAAACCTGAAAGAGGCCAAGATTAGATTTGATCTACCTGACAAGGTTCTTAGCGTTGCTCCTGATACCATTTTACCATATTTTGAGCGAAATTTTCGGATATCTTTTTCTGAGATATTTTTTCAGCCAGTTTGCGGGTTAGTGAAAGATATCCAAATTTATTGGCAAGTGAAGGAAAAGCCAACACTTACATGCAAATTGCGAAAAGAGCGAATGAACCGAGAACAGTGCCAGTCCATCGAATTGAAGCTAGTTGTTGGTGTTCGAGAAGAGCTCTACAATTGAAATATCGATTAGTTTATACAAGCAGCTTTTCTGTAATTAGTAGCAGTGTGACTTCACATTAGCAATAAATTACTATAGAACAAAATAGGCAAACAACTATCGCACAATTGTACTCCAGAGATGAGAGTTCCGAATACTCCGACCATTCCGAGATATTCGACTCTCGAATATGACTTCACTAGAAATTCTTCAGTAACATTCGATATTGCATAGAGGAAAGCTCCACCCAACACGAGACCATCTCCCAGTACTTTGTTGGTACCTGAAGAAAGAGAGAGATTAGAGGGAGAGAAAGAGAGAGAGATTAGAGGGAGAGGGGTACGTACGGTTGTACATCACGAATATATATATATATATATATATATATATATATATATATATATATATTACTATATTCTCTCAGAGGGAAATAAATTTACAATAAAGTGGCCACCTATTAGATATTGAAATCGTCCCTGGCCCCCTTTGGCATGTGAATTTGTAGATTTATTTCCCTGTGAGATTGTATTGTTTATGTGATAGATTATAGATGAGAGTCCTTACCTCCTTGTCCCCCCTTTCCATCCAGAATATCCGCCCAAATGACGCAAGCGATGCCTATCAAACAGATGCAGACTCCTGAATGGAATATTGAGGTTACTGTAGGCTCGTCAATTGATTGACTCACCAACAACGTGGGATATCAAGTATCGAACACTGAGAAAGAGCCAAGAGAGAAGAAGAACGAGAGGAATTGTGGAACAATCGAGGAGCTCAAATATTGTTGATTTCAAGCCACATTCAAATTGTCGCTTGCATAATCTTTATCGATGAAAAATTGTCGACCAAAGTTAAAAATCGGCTATCACATTGTGTGTTTTTTTCATTTAAGGTTTCTAAACTTACTTGTACACTAGTGAGATTGGTGTATTGATATGCATAGACAATCATGAAATTGGCTTCAACGTCCACTAAAGCGAGCAGGAAATATTTCCAGC
Organism: Pristionchus fissidentatus; assembly: GCA_036245785.1. Lineage (NCBI taxonomy): Eukaryota > Metazoa > Nematoda > Chromadorea > Rhabditida > Neodiplogasteridae > Pristionchus > Pristionchus fissidentatus. Next base: position 25,506,867 of record BTSY01000005.1, on the reverse strand, counting down.
CACGACGGCGAATCACCTGAAGGAATTGATGGAGATTGAGAAGAAAGGAGGAAAAAAGTATGATTGATGCTGCGCAATTTTCATGGGGGAAATTGCCCTTCCCAAAGGGGACACTCGTGTAACTCTGCTCAAAGCGAACGAAATCTCTCCAATAAACAATGAAAATGTATTCTGGCTAGGAAAAAAGTCAAAAAAGGACAAATTGGTGGGGAATTTCATCGAAGAAATCTGCGCAGAAGTGTGTCATTCAATCATTTTAGGTCGTCACTCAATCTTATGTCCTTAATTTTAATTGCCCATTTTTTGGTTTTTTTAGATAAGTGAGACTAAGAGTTATAGAGTGAGTTTTCTTGAGATGTACATTTCTTTTTGCTCCCTTCTATCTTCATACTTTTCTGATTGATATTCCGTATAAAATGAAGTTCACTGTAACTGACCGATATCAATCCATCCTCTCCTCCTTTGCACGAAAGCGAAGTTCCATAGACAAAACAGAGAAGGAAATAATTGCAGAATGATTGAGCTGAATTTAATATATTTGCACTTCATAAAATGAAAAATTCTCACTAGTTTAGAAACGTTCTCTTCTTTCTGTTTGCAGAGAACTTTGGAAAGTTCAATCCTCCGAGTCGTGTCTGACTGGTCTTTTGACAGTACTAGTGTGTGAATATAGAGATAATAGTACGACAAGAGTACTAACCAGTGCAAATCGAAAACTCTTATTCACGAATAACCTTTGTTAAACCTTTGTTATTCGCGACTATAATTATTCGATCTAACAAAACAACCAACCAGCGGGTGTATTGATTCCTTCCATAGAGAGATATTGAGAAGAGACTCCCGTTCCCACGAGACAAAGTGAGAGCATTTGACCCAGAATGAGCGAACGGAAAGTACGACTGAAATTAGAATGAGATTGAGATGAATGAAGAGACGAAAGAAGAGTCATTTCAGGTCTGCCAAACATTCAAAGTCACAATGCAAAATACAATATGTCAAAATTAAAAAAAAAATCGAACACTACCTAAATCACTAATTTTCGAATGTTTCTTTGTGAGTACAAATTACAACTTCCATTTATTCAATAATTTGTGACAGTTTCGTTTTGATTTTATTATTCGTTCTCAGATTTTTCTGATAAAATTGAAATTCTTTTACTTACTAAAAATTTTGTTTTTCTCCCGAAAACAATATGAATGAGTGAAATCTAGAGAGACAAAATACTTACCGTATATTATCATTCTCACAACACGGACTACAATTGATTCCATCCGCTTCTTCGTCTACAGGAGGAGACATTCGACTGCAAAAATAAAATGCAGAAGGGAAAGACAAAGAGGTAAAGGTGCTACCGGGATCAATAAGAGGGCTCGACAAGCGACTATTCTTCCGAAACTACCTAATCTCCCTTCTCTGAATGATCCCACATCTGTTCGTTATCCACCACACTAATTGGATACACTCGCACTTTAGATGAAATGAGAAGAATGAGAGGAGAGAAGAGTGTTTGCACACTCGGCTTACGAGTTCAACTCCCGAATTTCCTCTACTGTTTCTGAGGGATTTGAAAGTGCGAAAGAGTGAATCTCTCTTCCATTCTCTCTCTCTCTCTCTCTCTCTTTTCCAACTTTTTCTTCAATCTGTTCGTCTTTCTACCCCAGTTTGAGTGTCCTTCCTCATTAAATTAGAAGGACAACTCAGTGGAGGATCTTCACCACCCTCAGGGAGTGGCTAGATTAGAGAGACATTTCCATATACTATTAGACGCTATATTCCCAGGCACATTTGGGTTTCGAATATTCAATAAATATCTCTCACTTGCTGGTTGATTGTTGTGGTTGAGGTTGCTGTTGAATATTCGAGGCAAGGGCCATCGATTGGTAATATGGAGGAATCTGAGGAAATGAAGAATCAACAGAATTACAATTGAATTTTGTTACAATATAGTTATTTCAAGTGTACTACAAGTGAATTATGGTCAAAAATATAATAAATATAACTATTTCGCTCCTTCGCACTATAAAACTTCCTAATTTGAAATAAAGCGATATTGTAATTATCGATTACCTGGGAGGGTCTTCTAATCTGTCCAGGGTGTCTATCACAATAGGGGGAAGATCCGAGTAAAGGAGAGTTTTGTGATGATTCCAATGACCACCGAGGATTCTGACATTCAAATAATAATAATACTTAATACTTTATTCTCCAACTCTTTAAATGGCGCTGCATTCTTCGGCTCAAGAAGGACAATTTTTTTCTTGGACACTCAGAGTTTTCATGTGACACGACTGACGGATTCGGGAGGTCGTCGTAAAATTGAATGGAAACGAGGAGAAATGAGAGAAACTCTAGAATCGCCGATGGTCGGAATAGTAGCAAGTGGTGGAGGCCACTAGCCGACCACCAAATACTCCTAGTCTGGCAATTGGCGATTCTATAGAAGAACGATAAAAAGCGATGGGACAATCGGATTTGAATGAAGAATGAGAACTCACAATTGATCGTCTTCTTCTATCGTTGTATTGAGATGACGAGGACCCGCCTGGAAAATACACGATTGATTGCATAGTGATGATGAAACGTTGGATATTTCTAATGAAGCTAAAGTTTAACAGGAATCAAGGGGACGTCTACAAGCGACTACTCTGCCGGGGCTCACCGGTAAAAGTTCTTATAACTATTAACGAAGTAAAGTAAAATAAGGATTGAGGTCTCACCTGGATATCGATCTTCTCCGCTCTGATTGTCGTAGTAGGAGTAATCTGAGAGATATCGATTGATTAGAGAGAAAAGAAAGAGAGAAGAAGCAATACTTTGATCAGTCGTGTAATCTAGTGAGAAGAGAGTGATTAGACATGATGAGAGGGGCAAGAGTGGGAGGGAGAGAAAGAGAGAGAGAGAGAGAGAGAGAGAAGGAGGAAGAGAAGAGGAGAGAAGAGAAGAAAGGAGGGATATGAACCCATTTCCTCCCGAATGCATCATCATTACAAATTAGACGTCATTCATTTAATCCTTCGAACGGCAGGAGACAAGAGGAAGGAGTTTTGATCGAATTGATAGATTAAGAGAAGAGATTGATTAGAAATAGGTGAAGAAGTGAGCTGAGAGAGAGGGAGAGAGAGAGAGAGAGAGAGAGAGAGAGAAGGAGGAAGAGAAGAGGAGAGAAGAGAAGAAAGGAGGGATATGAACCCATTTCCTCCCGAATGCATCATCATTACAAATTAGACGTCATTCATTTAATCCTTCGAACGGCAGGAGACAAGAGGAAGGAGTTTTGATCGAATTGAGAGATTAAGAGAAGAGATTGATTAGAAATAGGTGAAGAAGTGAGCTGAGAGAGAGAGAGAGAAGACACTTCTATTTATGCCATGTAAACTCTATTTACTCGGTCTCATAATGGAAAAGAGAGGATCTTGAGAGAGAGAGGACTTCCACCCAACTTCTATTCAAGTGAAAGATTAGTGAGCAACTAGGATTTGCAAGTCAATTAGAGTGCGAAAAGAGAGCCCAGAGAGAGAGAGAGAGAGAGAGAAAGAGAGAGAGAAAGAGAGAGATAGAAGAGTACCTTCCTTCCCCTCTCCTCCGCATTATATTTCACCCCTGGATGCTTGCCAGATTAAACTGTGTGTGTGTAGAAACAAGTGATACATTCTGTCGGTGTCAGTCTTCCTTCCATCTCTCTCTCTCTCTCTCTCTCTCTCTCTCTCTCTCTTCCGACAAGTGTTCTTTTCCCGATTGCCCATCTTCCCCCCCCACTCACCCATTTTCTTTCTTCTCTTCCCTCGTTCTTTCTTCTTCTTCTTTACTTCATATCTGAAACAAAAAAGTCGTTTAGTCCGTCCATTCACACAAATATCGACACGATAGACCACGGCACGACCAGAAAGGGGTTTGGAGTGAGAGAGCGTGTACATTGGAAAGGGACTCTCTCACTTTTGCACGCTCTCTCTCTCTGCCTGACCCCTATCTGTGGGCTTGGTAATCATGTGAATATGAACACGGTATAGATGGAAAGTGAGTGAGAATAGTGGGAGAGAGGAGTAAGTCTCTTCTTCCCCTGACGTTGCTTCCCTCTCTGAAGAAGAAGCCTTTTATTGTCTTAAGCTGTGCTTATGGAAGAAGAAGAGACAAAAGAGGAGGGAGAGACATCAATAAGGGGAGAGAGAGGGAAGAAAAGGGGGAGAAGGGGAATGGAAATGAAGGGAATACTGATATGGAGTCCATATTATGGACTATGAGATCAATCGGATAATGAGATATATGGCTGAAGGGCCAAATAGAAAAAGAATCAACAACTACTCGTTACATCGGTCAAATCCGTTTTTTTCTAGTTTGATTTGAATTCCACCCAATTTTGGATTTTGAATCCTCTAAGAATTCGACTCACATGGTTTTGAGCCCCTTTTCAGACTTACTAAACGCTAAACCGAAGTTATAACCGGGCATTGCACACAAAAACAAAGGTTTGGAACGAACGAGAAATGAGTGAAATGGAGTTTGACAGTGAATCCAAATTGAGTAGAAACACATGGGGACTCTCAAGTTGACCGATAGATAAGGGCAGACATAAAAATGAGATGAGTGTTTGATAGGAGAAAAGAGAGGAGAAGAAGATAAGAAGAGAAGAGGTCAATGGGAGGAATGGAAGAGGACGAAGGAAAGAACTACGAGAACGAAGGAAGGAAACGATTAGAGAGACGATTTAAATGAATAGAAGAGAAGAGAAGAGAAGAGAAGACGTTGCTAGGGGAGATGAGAAGAAGAAGAAGATTAAATGACTATGAATGATGAATTAATGAGAGAGAGAGAGAGACGGAGAAGGGAAGGGAAAGAAGGGAGATATGTTAACACCAATGAAAGAGCAGTGCGCAATCTCTTGGGAATCGAACATAAATGAAGAGAAGAGGGGAGAAAACATGGATATCCCCCAACCACTCCCTCTCGAAGAGAGAGAACATCATTACTAACTGTCTTTATTCAAGAGAAGGTGCACTACTTTTATTAGATGAGGGAGGAATAACCGTATGCAGTAAACAGTTTCGCCTATGGGTCTGGAATGGTCTCGTCATTTCGCACAATCTCTCGAACGGTCGATGGGTGAGAGTGTGTGAGAAATGACGAGACTATTTCCGACCCATAAGCGAAACTGTTCACTGCATTATAGGGAGTAGTTATTAGTGTGATCAAGACATGAGTAACTTCATTGATGCATCAGGAAGACTACTGGAGGGAGACATCCTTCTATTCCACTTGGTACCATTGGATCCAGAGATGGTTCCATTGGGTCGAGACATGGTTCCATTGGTACAAGGACCACGAAGAGTCACTCCTTCAGGAATATCGAATGACGGAATATCAGCCCGTTTCATCAAAAATGTTATCATCTGAAGAGAAAACTTCAACCTTGAATCAATCGATAAACCGTACTCTTTTCTCGATGAGAGTCGTGCTTCTGAAGATCTTATTGAGTTGTGTCTTCGAATCGATAATTGACAAACTCTCATTGGCGATGATGGAAAACATTGAAGTGAGGGTGCAATTCATCTCAATTTTTTTCAATTATCAGCTTTTAATTTTTTCATCTTTACTTTATTGTAGAAATCCATTGTACTCTTCACGATTTTCGCGTCTTCTTCAGAGATTTCAGTGATGTTCTGAAAATAGACTTTAAAAATTCAATAATTGATTTTTTCTTCAACTGACCAACAAATAATCGCATACACTGTAAAGTTTAAAATGAAACCAACAGCCTTGGGTGGTGCGATATTCCAATTGCCAACTTCTCCATTCTCCCACTCCCCTTCTTCTTCTTCTTCTTCTTCTTCTTCTTCTTCTTCTTCTTCTTCTTCCCCACTGGTTCCATTATGGCCCCAGCCCGACTCCCCGGTACCATTGTTGGTACTATTCCCCATTCCATTGGTACCATTCAGAGATGGACTCGCCCCATTCATAATATCTTCTTCTTTCTCATCTTCGTCTTCCATTTCTTCATTGTCATATTCTGCATAATCGACATCGTTCCTATTTACAGTGGGAGACATGAAGAGTTGATTCCTCAATTGGAACACAATTGCATATTCATCGTCCTTTCAATCACACAACCGTGGCCCAATCATGGGTCTTTGAAGTTCTATGATATCTGATATCTCGATTGAACTCACTTTATATCTCCCCATGAAATGGCGGAAACGGCCTCGACGCTCAATGTTCGATTGTTACCCACACTGATCGATCGATTAGCCAGATGAGCATTCATTCTGTCGATTGACTCCACAAGAGTAGTCAAGTTCTGCAATCGAATCTTCTGTCTCAGATTCATCTTCTAATTGCACTTACTTTACACTTTTTTTTAAAATATTTATTTTGTTTTTTTTAGTACACGATAACTCTCGCGAAACCCCTAACCCTGGCGGAATAAATAATTGTAATTGTAATTGTAATAAGATAAATATAGTATTATTGCAATTATTGATTGATTACCTTAATATCGGGAATATTGAATCCGTGGTTCTTGAGGACGTCTCTTAAGTCTCCCGATGGATTTGACGATCTTGTTGAAGAAGAGATTGAAGATGGAGAAGAAGAAGAGAAAGAAGGAGGAAGAGAAGAATTTGAGAGAGGAGTGATCGAATGATTAGAAGGGAATGAAGAGAAGGAAGGAGTGGAAGAAATGAGAAGGCGGGAGGAGGGAGGAGATGAAGTGGTCCATGATGGAGATACGGTAGATGTTATCGAAGAATGAACTGGAAGTGTTGATGTAGAATTAGACGATGATCCGGATGAAGTTGTCGTTGAGTTAATGGTTGATGTAGTGGAAGGTATTCTGGATATCGTAGGGGGAATGGAAGAAGTTGTGGAGGGAATGGATGGAGCGGCAGAAGTATTTCCCCGACTAGTTGCAGTCATTTCTCCTTCAGTAGCCATTTCAGTTGCTACCATTGTGGTTCTTTCACTCGGATCTGTGCCCTTTAATTAAGTATTGATTAATATTCTAATGAGAATGTAATTAACCATTGGAGTTGTCGAGTCATCAGATGGATCGATATTCGATTTGTCCATTGCAGTGAAAATGTTGGAAATGAGATTATCGAGGGAGTGCGAATAGTTGACTCCCTCATGAAGAGATAAATTCACCAAAATTTCACTATCCCCGAAAATTTCTAATTGTAGGGGCTATTGACGCTATGAAATGGATAGTCATGGACTCGATCTGGCAGATAAGGACGATTTTGGAGTAAATTTGTCCGCTAGGATAAAGAACGATTGAACTGACTGTTGAAGGGAGTGCAGATGTGGACGATGAAGATTTGACCAATGGCAGGTCATTTGAATTGTCAATTGAAGGCAAATTAGATATCGATCGATTGATCATTCCACTCATCATATTGGAGAGAACATTAGAGAAGTCAACTAGAGTAGATGGCTTTATATTCTGAAGCGAAGAAATTGAGGAAGACAATCGATTCGATGCATACTGTGATCGTAGTCGAATTATTCACGAGAGAAGTCAAATTGGATACAGAACCGGCCAATTCTTCCATTGCTGTTAGATTCGACTGAAATCCTTCTCACATTTAACCCCCTCAAGCTCAAATCTGATATCGAGTCCTTTTTCTCTATAGTATTTTCTCCTTTTCACTTATTAAGCTATTTATGTAAATGTTCAAGCACCCGTGTGGTATACGATAAATAAATACAAATAAATAAATTTGACAGAAAACAGCGTTGATCCAATTGTATTCAATCTCATCGAAACGTGTTTTAATCGGGATCGAGAGGGATTTGGGAGAACTTACTGTGAGAGAAGAGAGAGAAGGAGGAAGTTTGGTGAGAGACTGGAACGGAAGTGACGTCAGATATCGATAGAAGGGAGAGGAGATACCGTATTATTAGCCATTCCATTCAGGGAATTGACGACGTGAGAGAAGATTCCACTACCCAATTGTTCCAATTCAATCATATTTCCTCCGATTAGCGAACCAGCATTGGATAGAATGGAAGAGAAGGAAGGAGGAGAAGGAGGAGAAGGAGGGGTGGTCTGAGAGAGGATCAATAATGATACATACATTTCATGGTTGCAAAGTGTGAAACTGCTTTTGCTCCGTTTCATAATTTTTTTTTTCATGAGAATCTAGATCTTACAAACTTGATTCAGGGATGGCAAACCACATTTGGAATATTTTCCTTTTTTATTGGAAAGAATTCGCTTGAAGTGAGTTAAGTTTTCCACCCAGACCCTTGAAATTTGCGCAGCATTAGAGGGAATGCTATCCAAACTCACTGATTCTACAGAAGGAACAGAGTTTTGAGAGTAGATGAGATCGATTCTACTGCCGGACTGAAAAGATATGAGAAGAATTGAGAGAGAAGGAAGGAGAGGAAATACCCATCGTCTAGATCTTGAAGAACTGAATGCAGACTTTGCCGTTGTATACAGTGAATCTGGAGAGAGAGAAGAATTAGAATGAGAGATGCCACAGGCAGAAAGGAGTGGGAGAGCATGTAAAATATAGAGGGACTCTCTCACTCTTGCACACTCTCTCGCCCTGACCCCTTTCCGTAGGAATTATGTGAATCTACCGAGGAATCCCATGATTTCTTCTGTTGCTCCCATATTATTCATTGTTTGGTGCATTAATTGAGCTTCTTTCATCCATGGATTTATCGCATCCTTCGAGTTTATCGACGAGGAAGAAATAATTTCTGATGATGCTGAAAGACCACTTTTTACATGATATAAATTAAAAGTAATTAGAGAAACTCACTATTCGAGTCCATAAATCGATTTTTGACTGAAGTCGTCCATTCAATGGGGGAAATTGCCGATGGATTTATTGCTTTCTTACTTTCTTCCATTGCAGACGATTGAAGTTGAGGAGAAGAAGGAGGAGTTCTCTCCACCATATTACCATCTGAATATGGGGATAAGGAGGAATCATATTTTGTCACTGAAAGAGCGATATCGACACATTTCTAATGGTTCTCACCGAATTTTTGAGTGACTGAAGAGATTAGATTGGTGAGAGTAGAAAGTGCAGTGGAGACTTGCTGAGTCGCGTTGATATCGAGGCCTGAATGACAGGAATTATCGATCGACATTGAGGATGGTTACGAATAATGGTTATCGATCTACTTTAATTATACATAGTGCCATTCGAAATAGACAGAGATCTAGGGTGAGATGGTGTGTGGAAGTGAGAAAGTACCCCTCAATTCTAAATGCACTCATGACCCCTTTCTTGAAGGTTCAAATGATGTGAAGTGATGGAAAGATATGATGATTGAGTAGAGGATACATACCAATTCTACTAGCAGCGTCAATTCCCTCAGTGAGTGTATTGAGTACCGATAGAGTCCAATTAGATTCACTAATTAGAACAATCGAAGCAGTGGGGGAAGATGGATATTGAGGAAGAATGGAGGCATTACCATCTGATGAGAAGGAAATTAGGAAAATGATTGAAGAGAGAGAGAGAGACCACCTTTCCACGCAAGAATTGAATCTTTCATTCTATTCCAATTGAAACGGTTCATTAGTCCATCCATCCAATAATTACACCAATTTTCGTAGGCTCGAATATTTCCGAATGAGAATCTCTCCTCTTCCTCCTCCTCATTTGTCAAATAATCAATGAGAGATTCATCCCGAGAGGGAACTTTAGAAGAGTTGAGAGTTGAGTTGAAGATTGAATCGATTAAAGAATAATTTGAATGAGGAAAGGGAATAGAATTATTAGAAGAAGGGAAGGAAGGAAAGGGAAGAAGAGAAGAGTTGGATCGAGAGAATTGAAGACCTCCTGTAGTCAGATAGGAGAACACCTTCAAGGATCTTCTGAGAAAGTGTAGGAAAAATCGAGCGATCTGCAGCAAAAAATATTTTTTGTCTCTGATTCCTATGTAAGTTGAAATATCTGTCTATATAAAATTAAGAAATTTTTTTATGAACTTCGTTTTTCGAAATTTGCATATTATCGATTTTTTTGATCTACATCTTTGGAGGGCCATATCTCAGTCAGATTAACAGATTTTTGCTACTTATTTTTTTCCAAATTTTTCCTCACGGCATGATCTACATTTTCTTCAATTAGCACAAACATCTATCTTCACTTGTTTTAGAGATACTTGTCAAAAACCAAGTTTTGATATACGTTTTCTTCTTTTTCTCGAAAATATTGGTCAAGCACAATCGGTTTTATTCCAGAATCTGAATCAACATGATCGGTTTAATATATCTGCATATTTCGTTTAGCATAACTCTGGGAACCATAACTTCCTTCAAACTCATCGCTCAGAGCTCGCCCGGTGTTCAATCGATAGCTACTCGGCTGCTCCACAATTAACTTTTAGTACTTCTAGACGTCGAATTTACTGGTTTTTGAGTTATGGGTGAAAAACCAAATGAACAATGAGACATTGAAACACTGCAGTATCGCATACAACCATTTGACCCTTTTATCGTTGCTGTAACTTGTGAACCAGATGTGCAATTAGTCTTGAATATTAACTAGGTGAAGTGCACACTGTAGATTCTCGTTTTGAACATCTCTACATAGGAATATCATTCGTTATTACGAAGTGATGACGTAATAAACTAATTTTGAGATGATGTAATTGTGCAATGATATAAGACCGTCGAAACTATTATATCCTAGACAAAACGTCAGTTTGGGCAAAACTGGCTCTGTACTTCGAAAGTACTTCGAAACATATTTTATTCATCACTTTCTATATTTCGATTGAGAGGTATTCTATTGTGTTTTTTTTAAGATTAACAATTGCCACATTAACAAGTCGTATTATTAACATTTTATCGCAACGACAGAATGGGGAATTAAATGAGGTACGGTATTTATCATCTTCTGTATATTCTTCATTTGTCGAATTTCCACGGTCGAAGGGATTGTAGATGGGACGATCTGGAATGGAGTCATTCAGCCTATTTTGTCGCAAAATCAGAGTGTGGAAATGCGACAAATTCAATCATTCTCCCCCATTCTCATCTTCTCGCTCGGTCGAGTCACCATTTCATCCTATCGAAGCGGTGACGAACGGTCGAATGACTCCTCACAGCGGTGTGGGATACAGGAGTTGGACAAGAATCGCTCATGTGTCCAACTCCTGTATCCCACACCGCTGTGAGGAGTCATTCGACCGTTCGTCACCGCTTCGATAGGATGAAATGGTGAGTCGACCGAGCGAGAAGATGAGAATGGGGGAGAATGATTGAATTTGTCGCATTTCCACACTCTGATTTTGCGACAAAATAGGCTGAATGACTCCATTCCAGATCGTCCCATCTACAATCCCTTCGACCGTGGAAATTCGACAAATGAAGAATATACAGAAGATGATAAATACCGTACCTCATTTAATTCCCCATTCTGTCGTTGCGATAAAATGTTAATAATACGACTTGTTAATGTGGCAATTGTTAATCTTAAAAAAACACAATAGAATACCTCTCAATCGAAATATAGAAAGTGATGAATAAAATATGTTTCGAAGTACTTTCGAAGTACAGAGCCAGTTTTGCCCAAACTGACGTTTTGTCTAGGATATAATAGTTTCGACGGTCTTATATCATTGGACAATTACATCATCTCAAAATTAGTTCATTACGTCATCACTTCGTAATAACGAATGATATTCCTATTTAGAGATGTTCAAAACGAGAATCTACAGTGTGCACTTCACCTAGTTAATATTCAAGACTAATTGCACATCTGGTTCACAAGTTACAGCAACGATAAAAGGGTCAAATGGTTGTATGCGATACTGCAGTGTTTCAATGTCTCATTGTTCATTTGGTTTTTCACCCATAACTCAAAAACCAGTAAATTCGACGTCTAGAAGTACTAAAAGTTAATTGTGGAGCAGCAGAGTAGCTATCGATTGAACACCGGGCGAGCTCTGAGCGATGAGTTTGAAGGAAGTTATGAACGAAACCGTTTCCGAGCGTTTTTTGTACAAGTCCGAAAACACACCGGGGGTGCGCAGAAAAGTTCCCAGAGTTATGCTAAACGAAATATGCAGATATATTAAACCGATCATGTTGATTCAGATTCTGGAATAAAACCGATTGTGCTTGACCAATATTTTCGAGAAAAAGAAGAAAACGTATATCAAAACTTGGTTTTTGACAAATATCTCTAAAACAAGTGAAGATAGATGTTTGTGCTAATTGAAGAAAATGTAGATCATGCCGTGAGGAACAATTTGGAAAAAAAAGAAGTAGCAAAAATCTGTTAATCTGACTGAGATATGGCCCTCCAAAGATGTAGATCAAAAAAATCGATAATATGCAAATTTCGAAAAACGAAGTTCATAAAAAAATTTCTTAATTTTATATAGACAGATATTTCAACTTACATAGGAATCAGAGACAAAAATTATTTTTTGCTGCAACGGTTCCTACACCTTCTCAGAAGATCTGTGTTATATGCATGAAGATATTAATCGATAATCAATTGAGTCTCTCTTTCTGACCTCATGAATATCCTCGGGCAATTCATCGAATTGATCTTGACACAGAGAAATATTACGAGTGCAGTGAGAGTTGGTGATTATCTGAGGAGAGAAGAGTTGTTGGATCGAATAATCGGATTCACAAATTGAAATTCAATATTCGCGAATAGACTTATACTCGTGAAATTATTCATTCTAAGAACACAAGTGAGAAGTGAACGGTATTTTTATTTTATTTTTTTTTTACATTACTGGGTCGGATGAGAGAGACTCTCATCCTCATCCCACTGGATAACAACATATTTTTTGGGGAAAAATACTATCGCAAAAGCTTTGAGACTCAATGGAAATTTTTTCGTAGTGCCGGAATGAAGGAAAAGAAGATCAAATAATATTCTGACCTCGTTGTATATCGACTTAGCTTCTCTCATCATTGAGAATACTCTATTCTCTGCGTCTTCTCTCCATTTATCCCAATATGCAACCAACACTTTGACCGAATCCTGAAGAATGGGTATCTCGTTATCTCTCTGACCCCTTTCTGGAGATCTCTCACATCAGTTCCATTGTGTCCATCTTCAATCATTTGATCCGCCCAGTCAATCAATTCTTCCCTGAAAGGAAATGGTTAAGACAGAAGAAAGTTTTAAAAAAATAGTCCGAATCTCTTCACTTTGCGTACTATTTCGTTTGTGTGATATGAAGTGACTTGGTTTTATACTCTAGAATACAATATTTCTCACTTTATTCGTTTCTTCGATAGATTTCCTCGGAAAGGTTCAAAGAATGCATCTCGACTCTCCGCACAAAGATTCCGAAGCATTTCCACCTCAAAGAGTCAATTATCAGACCGAATCCAGGATGAATCGAATCCCACAAGGAAATAAGTCTACGACTTTCAAAGTCTAAGACTTGCAAAAAAAACCTAATGCTTAGACAGTCAGAGTTTTTTTAGATCCAGAGAATAGACATGAAAGTCTAACTATTACTCACTTTTTCGAATAGTGGTTTTGGATAGACGAGCCCTCTTGAGAGAATGACCATTTCTCGTGGAAGAGAAGCATTTATGAGAGGAAGAAAGAAAATGAGAAGAAGGAAGAATGGAACACTGGCACTTCCATTCATTCTAGAGACATGTGAAACTCAACCTGTGAAATGGGATAAAGAGAGAGGAAGAACGGGGAGATATGGCAGATCCCCTTAATCTCTCTGTTCCCTCATTCGAATTGTTCTCCTACATTCTATTTATCGACGTGTTGGATTATCTCCAGCATAATTGGATTCTCCTGATCGAAAAGACAAGGGAACTCATTTACTGCCAATGGTTTCAGTAGATGACTCATCCATCTTCATAAAAGTTCTTTTTTTTGTTTGCTGCTGTTCATTTTTCGGACACACTTCACTGTACAGTCGAATCGAGTTACAGTTTTTGAGATACAAGAAACCCTATAAAATGGCCTGATGTGGTGTATCGCACGTTTTCAGTAATCCTTCCAAGCCTTTCCAATAGATTCCATACCTCCAGAAAGGGGTCAGAAGCGAGCTGCCCTATTGATTATGCGCACTCTCTCACTTCAGGGCCTTTTCTGGTAGTTTTTCTGGTCTCTGAGGCGATGTGTTTCGTCATAAGGAAGAGAGAGACCTGCATTTTCCCCTCTCCTTCTTCTTTTTCTCGTCAGCCTCACATCATCCATTTGCTCTTACTTTCTCTCTCTCTCTCTCCCTCTCTCTCTCTCTCTCTCTCTCTCTCTCTCCCCTATTCTACCCTCTCCCTTTTCAGGCTCTTTTCGTCAAAGGCCCGTGGATTTAGGTTTCAGTCGATGGAGTCCGACAAGGGGAGAAAAGCCTTGTTTGAGAAGCCCCCCCCCCCTCTACCCCCCCCCCAGCCCTCCTCCCTCTTCTCTCTTACATGCTTATCATTGATTAATCCTCCTCCTCCTTCTTCTTCCCTAACTCCTCGCACTTCTTCATTATTCTCTCCTCTCGTTGAAATGGATACGTTTTCTTCTCCTTCTCTCTCTCTCTCTCTCTCTCTCTCTCCCTCTCTCTCTCTTTCTCTCTCTCTCTCTCCCCTCTCCTTCCTTCCTCCTCTTCTTGTTCTTCTCCCTCTATCAATCTCCTACACTTTCTCAATCTACATACATTACCCCTCCCTCTTCTCTCTCTCTTCTCTTCTCCTTCTTTCCTTCCATCGGAAGTTGTCGTTCTCTCTCTCTCTCTCTCTCTCTCTCTCTCTCTTCCAATCTCAACCTTTCCTTCAATCTCCTTCTCTATATTGCCTTCTCTTCTCATATTGCCTCCTTCTCTTCTTCAATCGAACGTCCTTTTCCTTTCTCCTTTTGAGTCTCTCTCCATCATAGAAAGGGGAGACTCCCATACGAGAGAGAGAGAGAGAGAGAGAGAGAGAGAGAGAGAGAGAGCTTCTTCTTCTCCCTTCTCACACGAGAAATCGACTCGTTTCAACCTCAGTTGCTAACTCGTCTCTCTATCTCTCTCTCTCTCTCTCTCTCTCTCTCTCTCTCTTCCCTCCCTTCTGCCCGTATATCACCGGTGTGCATTCCCAAGTTGGCATTAAATGAATATCTCGTTGGTATCAGCCTCGATGTCTTTTCATTCTCACCTAACACAGTATTCCTAATGAAATACCCCAAGTCGGCATCAAGGTTGAGATCCAATTGAAATATGAATAGGATTGATGCCAAGTTGGGGATGCAGTCCGCTGTACAATACCACAAGTCAATCAAATATTGTGGATGATAAATGATTTGATTGAGATGTCTCTCTCTCATGGGAGATTTCTCTTCTTCTCTCTCGTTCTTCTCTCCATTTCATCTTCTTCCTTAGCAGTAATCTGCGATTCTTGCGAAGGTTGTCCCATTTCTCAGTAAGGAAAAACTAAAGGAGAAAACTCAAACAACTTTTGTGCTTTCAATACAATCAAACTCTAGCCAAAACTCCCAAATCCGAAGAGTTATTTCTATGTGAATTGAAGGAATATTGAACTAATTCAATTGTAGGTGAGGATTGTCTGGCCGATTGTGAGGGAGACTACTGCATCCAAACAACTTTCAATCCAAAGTATGCTATATCAATATTTTCTATTCATCAATTAAAAACACAAAAATACTATAAAATCGTCATAAAAACTGATAAGTTATTGCAATGAGTGTAAATATGAAAATGATTTTTTTGTAATCGTGTAATTTGTTCAGATGGGGTCAAAGATCATTGATTGATTCGAAGAAAAGAGTGAAAGGATGTTTGAAGAATGATATGATAGTGAAAGGTCTCAAGCCTCGTTGTGATCAATATTCCAAGAGTGGAAAGGTTTGCAGTTAACATCAATAAGAAATCCCCTCATTATTTGTTCCAGACCGAATTCTGCATTTGTAATACAAAGAAATGCACTTCTGGGCAGAAATTGGACAAATTGAAGACAGAAAAGATAGAGAAGGTATGCTATTTTAACCTCTCTTCTTTTTCGGTTTTCCCTTCAGAGTTGTCGCTTGCCGGCGTAAAGTCCTCTCGATTCAAGTAGTAACGTTACCTTTATTTATTTATAATACTTTATTTTTCGACTGATCGGTGTTTGACTAGTGAAAAGCATAGGGAATCGACCAGAATGCACCACAATTCACACATTTCGACAAGTTCGGAATTATCGATTGACTCTCTCAGATCACGTGCGAATGTGTGGGGGCACATTGCAAAGACAGAAATACGTGTGAGGGAGATGTGTGCACTTATGTCGTCGACTATCGAATACCCAAGAAGAAGACTATCACTAAGGTACGAATTCCAATTGGCAAGCATACAGAAAGGGGTCGAGAGTTAGAGAGTCCTGTCGTGCTTACTTCCAGCTAGGAAAAGATACCAGAGTGTAGAATGGAGAAGGTGTCTCTCATCTTCGCACACTCTCTCAGTCTTGACCCCTTTATGTAGTCGTGGACTCATCTGTTCTCTACCCTATCTCATTTTCTCCTCTCAGGGTTGCATGGATCTCTCAATTCCTGTGTTCGAACGTCGAATGATCGGTTCTTGTATGGTTCCTCCACTCACTGGAGCGATGCACCACGAAAATATAACTGTATGAACATAATCATTATTGGAACGAGCCATTGAATCGACTGAAGCAACTTGGCTTCCGTCTCTATCAGCGGTCAAACAAATAATGAAACTACCTACTTCATAAGCTATTTACTTGTGTTTGCAGAACGTGAACGATCTATTCAAGATCGAGTCCTGCATTTGTGCTACTGAGAAATGCAATAAGAAAAAACCAGTGACTACGGTAAGGAGTTTGAATTTATTCTTATAACAATTTCTTATAATTTCAATAACTACAAACTATAACTAATAACTATGAGTTTCCTATTCCTTATAACTATAAGTTATAAGAGCGAAATATAAATGGATGAATTGCAGAGTGAAAGGGAATTAAAGAAGATCGAAACTGAGAAGTGTGACTTCGAAGTGATTGGAGTCACTGGAGGAAAGACGATGAGAACACTCAAGAAGAAATGCACAGGAGAATTCTGCTATCGAGTTAGAATTATATGATGATATTTTATTTTGAACCATATCATCAAAAAGTATGTGACTGTGAACGTTGAATGTTTCAATTTCAGTTGAATTTCAATTCTACGAAGGGAAAGATGGAGCATTACGATGTCAAAGGCTGTGTCACATTCAACAATGAGGGTGCAATTGATCCAATCTTCTCTTCTGGAAATTGTGCTGAATTCACTGGGGGAGAACTCGATATGAAGATGTGTCTCAAGGTGAGATACAATCATCTTTTATTATTCCATTTCTTCCACACAAAAAAACTGTCGTCAACTTTCGTTTTCAATGTTTAAAGATTTTGGGTGAGACACTGCCAACGCAGTTCTGTGGGGGACGCTCACCCGATTACATTGCAATGTTAAGAGCTTCCTTCTGGTATATTATCTTACTTTATTCCAACGGTCCCTATTGAGGGTAGCTCACACTTATATATGGGATGGTGAGCAATCACTATACAACTGTACAACATGAGTAACATGAGTAGTATACGAAAGGAGGGGAAGATGACTCATAACACTCCCGAAAAAGCAAAGAAAATGGTTGGCCAGTGCTTAACTGTTTAGCCAAGATGAGTATAAAGGTTGAAAGTGGCAGTAGGTGAATGGCATGTTGTGCCATCGAGGTGACAGGAAAAGAGAGTTAAAATATTCCGAGAGATTGGAATATCTAAGAAGAATATGGGTCCGAGTATCTGATAACGAAGGGAAGGACCTCCAGAAGAAGAAAGATGTTGAAGATGACGATGATTGGGTACGGTTATGACGAAGCACAGCATTCCAATCGTTCGAAAAACAAGCCAGGCCACCAAATTGCCCAGAGTTACCGTAACTTCAGTCCACCCCGTCGACTGCTCAGTTTTGAGAGCCGTGTAGCCTAGTTTGAAGCGTTCTACGATAAAATAGAGTAGGTGGCATACTGGGAGTATCGGAGTTTCGCAAATAATGCACAATCCTCCATCTGCCCATTACGAAACAAGAGTAGTATGATCAATTATTTATGCATTATCAACAATACCGGTAATAAATTATGCAACATTAAAGGAAAAGCATGCTAGAGACTTTCAGGATGCTATTTCAATCCCAAATACTCTACTGCTATTGTAAAATTATGCTTTATCGTGATTCATGGGGGGGGGGTTAGGAATTGATAGTCGCTCCATGAGCAGTACGGCATCTTCTTCGGGTTGGTGGCGACGCAGATGATAAGTGTCTCCTTAGTTGAAGACTGCCGAGACCTGGAATTACCAATAGCGTGTTTGTCATTGGAAAAAATGGGCATAGGTTCCCCCGTATTTATAAATATCATTGTGCCCAGTGCAACGGAGGTTAAATACCGCAGTCATCAATTTACTATACATTTACCACATTATCGTCCCGAGAATGTTTTTCAATCATAAAACATACTAAATCAAATTTTTAGCTCACCTTTACGGACAATTGAATATCTCCTTCTTGAATTCTTTTCGTCTCGATTGGTCACGTGAGTCGTAGTGCACCCCCGCGCCACATCAATTCTGCTTGTCCGCTAATCACCGAGCACGCGCAGCCTTCCTAAATGAACCAATAAATCAATCGATACCGATGCAATTAGTAAACTCACAAGTCCCGCCGGCTAGTCTTGATGACGTCCTCCAATGTCACATCCATATTCGGAGTGCGAGGGTCCCGCCCGGTCGATTATGGCCTGGTGCTATCAATGGAACTGAAAAGGAAACAACTGTTTAGCGAAAGAAGAAAATAAAGTGATATAGAGCAAAGATACATGTTTCACGAGCGAAATATTTATTTTAAAAGTCGATGATGGATTTACGTTATTCGCATACTATTTTCGCAATATTCTAGACCAGTTTAGCAAGGATAACATAACATAAATAACAAAATAAACGGAGAAAAGTAATAAAAAAAGGAGGAAACCAGAAACGTCATCAATGTTGAAACTTACAGTACCCCCATGATCCAACAGGGGATTTCGTGTCGAGAGACCAATGTAACCAAAATCCCGAATTCTCGTTCGTTGAACAAACCCCCTGTTTAGGGACGGGCGGGTTGCACATCGATGAATGAAATAAATTACAAGAGTATGATCATTCGATAGCTTATTCTACCGCATTTCGACTTATCAACTTCA
Source organism: Pristionchus fissidentatus (assembly GCA_036245785.1). Taxonomy (NCBI): domain Eukaryota; kingdom Metazoa; phylum Nematoda; class Chromadorea; order Rhabditida; family Neodiplogasteridae; genus Pristionchus; species Pristionchus fissidentatus. The sequence goes on along the minus strand of BTSY01000005.1, from coordinate 25,487,709 downwards.
TTTTAGCTAATTAAGTCTAATTAATAAGAAAAATGATTGAAAAGAGTGACTACTTGCGCGACGTCATTGGTTCAAGTGGAGCAGTGACTGTGTCACGTTTTGATCACATCTATCGCAAACTGAAAAACAGTTTACTTGTTATGAACAGTTTTACCTGCTTATTTCTGCATTCAGTGTGTTTTAATAAATGGAAACTAAGTTATGCAAAGAAGAGGTACGCTATCAAAAGTCGCAGACCGAATAAATATTGATTGATTGAACTGGGCTACAGTAACCCTCCATTTAGCTATTTTCGAAGATCGATTACTCGAAATCCGCGGCGTGTTCACTGTTTGTTTTCTCCACATTGCTCAAACATTCGATAATTCACATCATAATAAAAGTATTCGAGTGAACACGCCGCGGATTTTGAGAAAATGCGAGAAAAGCGAATTTCCCGTTATAAAATGCGAAACTTTGTCGAACTCTTTCTCGAAATCGGCAGCTCCAATCGATTTTCTGATTTGATTTCCATTTTTTGCACTGCGAACTCTACCGACCCTTAAGAAATTAGCCTTCAACTGGATAAATTGAAATTCATCAATATTCGAAGCCGTTTATTTATGTTCCTGTAGAGTGTTCCGTGAATGCCGCGTGCTTTGTCCATTCTTTTGATGATCCTCGATAAAATAAGATTGATAAGTTTTCGAAATAGACTGCCGAAATACGGGAAAAGTGATTGCGAAATTTTCAACTGTGGTATACGGTATTTTCAACCCAACGGCGTCGCAGGTAGTACTGCATTATCGCGTACTCAAAAAATCACACGCCCGTCCCTACCCCTGTTTGCGGAATACTGTGGAAGGTGTGAAGTTGACTGATGATGAGTGTTGTAAGTATGTAGGGTTACTTAGTTAGTGAAAATCGATGGATTAAAAAACAACCTATGTATGTATCAAAATGCTAGTGCAGAATAATACATTAAAAACAGTAATTTCAATAATATCACATAAAGCAAATCCTACAAAGGAGAAACAACATAAATCCTAAATCCTACGACGTCGCTGTGTTGTCCTCCTCTCGCGGTGAAGTCGTTGAAGTTTATTTGCGTCTTGAGTTTCAGAGAGAGGTGGTGTGAAATGTAGTAACACATGAACAATTCATGTGATTCGTATAGTAATCTTCAGAATGAGAAATATTAACAAAATAAGTGTAAGGGTAACAATGAACGAGTTTTTCAAGGCGAATGATTCTACTGCAATGATTATTGATTTTGCGAATTGCATTGTTGCGGTAACGATGCCTAATATTGTGTTCAACTAGTCTTTGTTATTAGGAACTTCTTTATCACATTTTAGAAAGTTAACAAATTCTAGACTTATTTCGTTTTGCGCTTCAACACAGTTTGCGAAACCATTTAGTGTAATTTATTATATGTATTCGTGCCATCTTATGAAATGTTTTGTTTACTACTTAAGATAAGTAATGTACAATGTGTTCTTCTACGTCATTATTTGGATTGCAACTTAATATCGCTGTAAATGGTTCGCATTGTAATTCTGCGTGAATTGCTGATCACGTAGTTTTGCATGCAGTTTCCCGTTTTGCTACTGATAAGCAACCGAGACATCCAGTATTGGTAATTACCGATTTTTTTTAAAATTTAATCTCTGTATCTATCTCTATTTCGGTCTCTATAGTCGGTTCTACTTTCCTCGTCTCGGTAATGATTGTTTGATCGACATCTGTCAAGATAATGTTCTCTGCTTTGATCACGCGACGGTTTTCTCGAGTATCTCTTGTTGGAGTACTGTTCACTATTGTTTCGGCTCCGATACGGTGTCTCATTTCTGGGACGAGAACGATCACGAGAATGCTCTCTTTTGTAATAGTCATTCGAGGACCCGCGACGGCTATTATTCTCCATATCGCAGAATAGTGTGTTGTGTTTTCCTCCACAATTACTACATCTAGTATACGAGTTACATTTCCATGTATCATGATTTCCAAAACATCTTGTGCAATTTCCCAAGTCTTTGAGTTTCCGATACTTGTCCTTGGTACGATTATATCTATCACACTTCTTCACTCCATGACGAGTGTCTCCACAAAGAAGACATCGGAATGTGATGTCTCCTCTTTTGTCGTCAGATGAGTAATCATTAGTGTAGAATGAATAGTGCGTGTTTGAGTCAGTATGAGATCTGTCCGTAATGTCATCCACCAATCGAAATTTTCTAACAACTTCTTTCAGAGCTGAGAGTAATTCTTTGGCTGTCATTCTTTCCTTCGAACCATCAGTGTATAGTTTCGATATGACTTTCTTTGGCAGTTTTCTCTCAATGATGTATGCGAAGTCATGGTTGTCTGGATTGAATCCAATGTGTTGTAATTGTCCGAATATTCTTGTGATTGAATAGTACAATTGAACCAACTTCTTGTCGAGTTTATCACTAGGAGGAAGGTCGTTCAATTCATTTCTTAAACGAGTAGCGATGAGTTTGGAGTTACCGTAGTAATCTTGCAGCATTTCTACTGCGACATTGTAATTCTCCGAAGCGAGTGGCAGAGAAGCAATGATCTGCTCTGCAGAATTGCTGAGTAGATTTCTGAGATACGTGAATTTGATGATGGGAGCGAAATTCGGTTTCTTATGGATCAGTTCATTGTATTGTCCCCAGAATTCAGGCCAACGAATGGGATTTCCATCGAATACTTTGATGTCAATTTTCGGCAGTCTTGCTTCTGCCATTTGACTGTTGTCTTTTCTCATGTAATTATCATTATTGAAATCCATTTTCTCGAAGGGGTCTACCAGACCCTCAAGTGCGTCATCATCATTTTTCTCTCTTTGTCTTTCCAATCTATGCATATTCAACAATTCATCTTTATCAGCATCATCGAGCATAGGTGCATGACCAAACTCTGGGGTATGAGGATCATTGTACTGATGTACCATGTCCGAGTTATCAATCCGGGGCATCGGTCTAGGACCGTGATCCCCATTACGACTAGCAATGTACTGAGGTAATGTGGTATTAGTAGTTTCAGATTGGAGGACTGGCTCCAGGCGTGCACGATCTTGGGCATTATTAGGAGTAGATGCTCCGTGATTCAGACCCTGGTTGAGTTCTTCTAATCTACCTGAGATTTGTGATCGATTGTTTTCCATTTCACTTAGCAGTTTCGGAATCTCAGTTAAGTACCCGTCATATCCTCCATATTTGTTCACGTAGTCCTCACGAACCTGCTTCTCTCTCTCGTCCACTTTCACCATTTCAGTCCATTTAACATGATATCTTTCCAGCTGTCCAAACGCATTTGCCACTTTCTCATACAGGTTCTCGAGTTCAGTCAGAACAGATTGGAGAGTTCCCTTATCATGAATAGAGAGATCATACCCTTCTGGCAGAAGAGCGTAGTACTTCTCCAGCAGATCTCTCAGAACGTTGCGACAACGACCGATTTGTTGTCTGATTACTCCCGACATTGTATATCTTCCCTTTTCCGATTAGATGCGAAATTGAAATAAAAAGTTTTTTTTTGTTTTTTTGTTTGTTTTTGAGTATATTAGGCAAAGATATAAAAAGAAAATGAAACTGACCTGCAGTGGAGTTCGTCTCCACACTCCAGAAGCTCCTGTCGATTCTCCTCTCCTCTTCTCACGGTTCTCACGGGACGCAACTCACGGGACGCATCGGTACCGGAAGGACGCAACGTTGGATAGAGTTCGATGGCAACACTGGCAATCGTCCCAATGGCAACTATAGACCATTCTCTGTAGATGTCACACAGCAGTGTCACACTCCTCGTCAATATGGTCGCCCTCCCATTACTCCCTCTTCCTCTCATCATCTCCATACTGGCGTGCACAATAGCCCCACGCGCTCTCACAAATCCAGCTACTCCGTGCGCAACAGTCCCAACCACCCTTTCTAAAATGGGATGAATCTCTGGAGAAGGAATCCCCTAAAATACACATTCTTTATGCAAATATCCGATCTAGATATATTAAATGTAACAAATCAAAATCACCTAAAGATATTACTCGATTCCCAAAAATACTCGATTCTTGCCTTCTCCGAGTCCTGGCTCAAACAAAATGTTCCTGATGGACTTGTCTTAGGTGAAAATGCTAGATCGTATCAGATCCTACGCTGTGACCGAAAAAAGAAAAAAGGTGGAGGCGTTTGTGCGTTTGTTCATTGTAGTATTGATGTCAAAATTATTTTCGAAGAAACTGTCAATGATGCTTACGAGATACTCATTTTTGATGCTATGATCAGTTCCATTTTAATTCGTTTTTGCGTTGTTTACCGAGTTCCAGTTCTTTCGCAAGAAGTGAGTGATGAAATTTGGGGGGAAATAATTGACAATTCTATTTGCCAACATCCAATTGTCGTAATGGGTGATTTTAACATTCCAAATTTAAAATGGCCAGATGATGATGAAAAAGAATATAATGGTATAGAAGGAGATTTTAAAGATTTCGTAGAAATGGCGAACATGACGCAGCTGATTGATAAACCAACAAGAGAAAACAACTTCCTCGATCTTCTTTTGACAAACGACGACGAGTTCATTCGCAATGTTGAAATTCTTCCAGAAATTGGAAATTCGGATCATCGTACCATAGAATTTCAACTTTCGATTTCCCACAAACCCCCAAAATGCATAAACCGGCGAAATTTCTCTAAAGGAAACTACCAAACTATCAATTCAATACTGGCAAAAATAAATTGGAGTCTAGTGTTTAAATGTGACGATTCGACAAATATTATGTACGAGAAACTTTTAAGTATCCTAGAAGTTATAATCGAGTTTCGCGTTCCTATGACCAGAGTGAACATGTCTGGAATGCCTATCCCTCCATTTATAGAAAAACAGATGAAATTTCGATTCTTATACTGGCAAAAGTGGATAACATCAAATGATCCCTTGTACAAGGGAGAGTTTCAACGCGCACAGAAAATTTGCATGAAAAGCATGAAAAAGTACGTAAAAACAGGGAGAAAACAATTTTATCTTCTGCCGACAAAAAAGGGTTTTATCGCTACATAAAGTCGAAATTAAGTGATACTAAAGGTTCTAAAATTGATTCTCTTGTTGGGGTAAATGGGATCATATCTGAAACTGATTCTGACAAAGCAAATTGCCTTGCGCATGCATTTTCAGAGGTGTTTACAGTTGACGATGGGCAAACGCCAATCTTTACTCATGCAAGAGAGGCAATATCAAGTCCCGATTATGATGAGATGTTCAGTAGACATGAAATATGCCGTTTAATAGAAGAATGGAAGAACTCTAGCTGCAGAACACCTGACAATATCGTTTTTCATCAAAAAAATTGCCGTCCCTCTATCAATTCCTCTTGAAATTATATTTAACAAATCATACGAGAAAACTGAGATACCTAAACGTTGGAAGCACTCTATTATAACACCACTTCGAAAAAAAGCTCCCTTTAATGATCCCTTGAATTATCGACCTGTATCAATAACCAGCTTTTTCTGTAGAGTTTTTGAGAAATGTATTTCGAAGGGGATAATTAATGATTGTGAAAAGTTCGAAATATTCCCAAACACTCAGTTCGGATTCAGACAAGTTCGAAGTGTCGAATCTCAACTTTTAGAAGTAATAAATCATTGGTCGAAATGTATTAATGACGGGGGTAACGTTGATGCTGTATATTTTGATTACGCAAAGGCTTTCGATACTGTAAGTCACCAAAAATTGATAACAAAAATATCAAAAATGGGATTTCCTGTGAAGGTTGTCAAATGGATTGAGGAATATTTGACAAATAGAGTATTTCAAGTGCGGGTTGGTGATAAACTGTCAGATAAGCGTGATGTTACAAGTGGAGTCCCTCAGGGCTCAGTATTAGGACCACTACTCTTTAACCTTTATATTTCCGAGTTACCTAGAATTTTGAGCGGTAATGATGTTTACAGCTACTCATTTGCAGATGATCTAAAAATATTCAAAAAATACAAAAATGATGAAGATGCGGGAGATTTACAAGTCAGCATTGACAAAATTTTAGAATGGAGCAATACGTGGCAATTGAAAATTGCAAACCCAAAATGCAATGTGCTCCACCTGGGGGCTGTATAATCTGTTTAGAAGTTGGCCATCTTTTCGTTTTTCTTTTTCGTCAGTTTTTCACTTAATCTTAATTCCGTTGGAATGGTTCGATAAGGCACGATGGAAAAGTAAGAATGCCAAAGAAATCAACATAAAATATAATGTTAGCGGCTAGAAAATCCGTGATAAAGATGGCCGAAAACTAGAAGTTGGCCAACTTTGTTTTGAGAAAGCTAGACAGTGACGAGAGAGCACGGGGATCGAGGAGAGGGAAAAGTATGCATGTGTTGTTTACATTTTTTGCGAAACTCTGCGCTCTCACTTGTTTACGTGCTCTCTCGTCACTGTCTAGCCCGCGCAAACAGAAGATGGCCAACTTCTAATTAAAAGATGGCCAACTTCTAGTTTAAGGAAATCTTTAACACTGATTTGCTAGCCGATAACTTTATATTTTAAGTTCATTTCTTTGGCATTCTTACTTTTTCATCGTGCTTTATTGAACCTATGCAAAGAAATTAAGATTAAGTCAAAAACTGAAGAAAAAAGAAAAAAAGAAAAGATGGCCAACTTCTAACAGATTATACAGCCCCCTGGGCAATAAAAACCAAAAGATAAAATACCAAGTTGGAGATCATGATATTGAAAGTAAAGAATGTATAAGAGACCTAGGAGTAATCATTGATAGTAAACTGTCCATGAAAAATCACGCTAGGTATATATGTGTTAAAGCAGAATCAAAGGCAAATATGATATTTCGAGCTCTACAAACTGAAGATACGCAAACATTAGTTAACGCGTACTGTATCTATGTTAGGCCCACGCTAGAGTTTAGTTCCAGTGCTGCGCGTCCGATAAACTCTACGGATAGGGGGAAAATTGAAAAAGTGCAGAATGCAGTAACACGCCGAATTTTGTATAGAACGATGAATTATACTTATTCCAATCGCCCGAATTATTCTACTAGGAATGAAATGTTAAATATTTCTTCATTGGAATACAGGAGAAATGTTAATGATATTAAAATAGCGTATCAAATGATATTCGGGAATGGAAGACTTTCCGAAGTTATGCCGGATTTCTTCTCACTTGTGAGAACTAGAACAAGAGGAGCTGGTTATAAAGTCGATATCGACATGGCTAAGTTGAAACAGCGCGAAAACAGCTTCGCGCATCGAATATCGAAACTACTAATATCTTTATTGCAGAAAGTCAAGCTTCCTACTAATTATTCTGAGTTTACCAAAAGGATGATTGACGAAATTAATTGAGAACGAATATCATTCATTCCAAGACAACCCTTTCTACATCAATTAACATGTCCTAACATGTATAAATATCTATCTATCTATCTATCAATTTACCAAATGGTCGCCATGTTAAGAGCTTCCTTCTGGTATATTATCTTACTTTATTCCAACGGTCCCTATTGAGGGTAGCTCACACTTATATATGGGATGGTGAGCAATCACTATACAACTGTATAACATGAGTAACATGAGTAGTATACGAAAGGAGGGGAAGATGACTCATAACATGCAACGCTGCCGAAAATCTGCCGTAATCTATAAATCGATATATTGCCGCTCAAATTGCTATAAAAGAACCTTTTTTTTTTAAATAAAAAGAGTTCCTCGTAATGGGACTAGAGACGAGAGAGAAGATTGATAAAATAAAATAAGAAGGCCCCTCTCACTTTTGCATACTCTCTCGCCCGAATCTTTTACTGCAGAAGGTTTGATTAGGAGGTGGACTGATGCCATATCACTCTCCGAACTCTCAATTTTCTGTGAATTAAGTGAATTTTAAGTAATTTGAATATCGTTCAGAGTGAAAACGACGAAGCTATGGAGAGATTGGAAGCTGTAGTGAAGAACAATGAGGATGAATCTGTTGAAGCTACGGAAGAGGAGGAAGAAGAAGAAGAGAGTGGAAGTAAGTGATGAGAGAGAGAGAGACAGCCAACCCGAATGTGAATGTGATCTACCCGAATGAATGGATCGATGTGTGAATGGTGTGAGTGTCTCTTACAGGAGGCAATGGGAAGATTGAGATAGTAGAAGAGGAAGAAGAAGAGGAGGAGAAAGAGAAAGAGAAGGAGGAAGAGAGGGAGGAGAAGGGGAAAGGCAAGTCGAATGGAGAAGAAAAGGAACAGAATGAGAGCAATAACGGAGGTCCGATTCAGTGTTGTGAAGAGAATTGAGAAGGACGAGAATGGTCAGACCCTCCCCATTCTGCACGCTCTCTCATCGGTCAGACGGTGAGAGAGAGAATGTGAAATGGAGAGAGTCAGACACTTGCTCGAGGAGGGAAATGAAGAGATAGAGAGATATCTTGTGATCAATTGATTGTCGATGTCCCTATCATTGTAAGGTGTCAAAATTCTCTCCATTTCACACACTCTCTTATCCGTTCAATTCACTAGAGAGTGTGAAAAGTGAAGAGTCTGACCCCACAGCTTTTTGACACTGAAACCAGCACTAACTCATTCATTTCTCTCACTTCTCTCCAATCGATATTCTGTGTATATACCTGTTAATCGTTTCATCTCCACAATCGATATTCATTTAAATTCAATCCATTTCAGCTTCAAAATCAGAAGAGAAAGTCGAAGCGACAACTAAACGATTTTTGTTTGTTGGACCAACGGAGGCGGCCATTCCAGATGAGAGCAATGCTACGATGATTACGGTAATTGATTATGATTACGGGGTAGGAAATTATAGATGATTACGGTATACTGTGTGAACCAGGGCTGGAATTTTTTTACGCAATTAAAAAAAATTTTGATCCCAGCCCTGGTGTGAATAATATTAGTTCAAATTTTGCGTGACTCTTTGATCTTCTCTCTAATTAAGAGACGAGATCGGTAAAACTCGACCACCCCCCGGACGTGGCCCCACAAATAGAGGCCTGGGGGCCCATACTCGAGTGGTATGAGGGACCTGTGCCCGCATTACACAAAACACCACTTATTTCTATTTGCCGGCTCTGGTCTAGGAGAAAGGTGGTTCTGAGTCGAAAAATGTTGAAAAATCATAATTTCTTAACTTGATGAAATGGACTCTAATATTTATTTGTGTTATGTTTGCGGTGCCCAGATGTTACTAAAATATAATTTAGATCGTTTTTCGGTGGTATCCGAAACCACTTTTTTGACTCTCAATTTCGTTTTTTTCAAAGAAATTGTCGCTTTTTGGAGTTTCTCGCAAACGGGACCATGTGCACAATGTACCTCAACACAATAGTAATCCATATGGACTATAGCCAGGTTGTTCCTGGAATGAAGTTTTTCAAAAACAATTTCCAAACTTTGGAACTCGTGGAATAAGGAACGAAGTTTTTCAACATTTTTATCTCAAATTGCCTGTTTTTCACACAGACGGCGTAAAATACGCCTAATAAAATGTTTTGGCACTACATGCATGGCTAACATACTGTAAACATCAAAATTATTGAAATTCCAAAATCACGTTTTTCTCACTCTCGACCATATTTTTGCCAGTCAAATTGTCCGTTTTAGCGGTTTTTGCTAAAGGGGTCTATGCATAACTTGTACAACAGCACAATATCAGTTCATATGACCTATAGCCAGGTTGTTCCTGAATTGACATTTTTCAAAAAAAAATTCCTAACTTTGAAATTCGTGATGGCAGGAAAAAAAGCATTCTGTGAGAAAAACAGGCAATTTGAGATAAAAATGTTGAAAAACTTCGTTCCTTATTCCACGAGTTCCAAAGTTTGGAAATTTTTTTTGAAAAACTTCATTCCAAGAACAACCTGGCTATAGTCCATATGGATTACTATTGTGTTGAGGTACATTGTGCACATGGTCCCGTTTGCGAGAAACTCCAAAAAGCGACAATTTCTTTGAAAAAAACGAAATGGAGAGTCAAAAAAGTGGTTTCGGATACCACCGAAAAACGATCTAAATTATATTTTAGTAACATCTGGGCACCGCAAACATAACACAAATAAATATTAGAGTCCATTTCATCAAGTTAAGAAATTATGATTTTTCGACATTTTTCGACTCAGAACCACCTTTCTCCTAGACCAGAGCCGGCAAATAGAAATAAGTGGTGTTTTGTGTAATGCGGGCACAGGTCCCTCATACCACTCGAGTATGGGCCCCCAGGCCTCAATTTGGGGGGCCACGTCCGGCCAGGGTCAGATATGGTCGAGTCTTACCGATCACGTCTCTTAAATTGTTTTCAGATCTTTATTCTCATCATTCTCTGCATTTGTGTCGCTGGAATCACTTGGAAGTTTCAATTGCACCGCAAACTGATGAGAGCTAACTACGATACGGTAGCAGGAGGATAAATTGAATGGAAGGGAGAGATGATTATATCCATTTCCGCACTCTTTTATATGAAAAAGATGAAGTAGTCTCTTATTACAGTATACTCATTAAGTATCTTCTAGTCTTCTTTGATCTCTTATTCACTCAATATTCAATTGTAGATACTCGCTTACGCATCCTGTCCTATAGCTTTTTTCGCATAGATGTTATAAATTATAATAATATTTATTAATTGATCTCATATTTATCACTCGATTGCTGGCCAATTCAATTCCCTTGCTGGAAGACCAATCGTAGGCCTTTGTTTAACTACTTGTTTACAATAGCAATAATGAGCAGCTCAGATCCATTCCATCTAGTGGTAGCCATTCATTCCAATTAATCAATAAGAGTGATTCCATATCTGGAAGCATCTCTGGTCTCTCTTCTTCTCATCATTTGTTTCCACTGTAGTTATGTGTCCGATTCTCAATAGTTCTTCATAACATTCCCATTGCCACAATAAATATAATATGTGCACTTATTGACGTTAATTGTGTTAAGACTACACACTCGAATCAACCTTTTATTAGCAATAACAAAAGAACAAGTTGAAAAGTAAAACAAAAATCAATGGTACAGAGTGTGCCAAAATGAGTGGGAGATCAAAACTATTCGATTACGCGTAGTTTTCGAAAGATCAATATCCCAGCATCTCAACAAGATAGAATAGGGTTACCGGTTCATGTTACAGATCAATGGGTGGTTCACGGGGGTATGGGGGAGGGATGGGGGGATTGGGAGGGGGTAGGGGTTGGTCTAAAAAGGGGGTAAGGGGTACTCAGAAAGCGGCTGCCATCAGTTTTCTCAATTGTTCGACACTCTCATTTCTCTCAGCAGCTTCTCTCAACTTCAAGAGTCCCTTTGCATCTCCGAATGTCTTCTTTGCCGCATGCCACGCATTTCGAATCACCTGAACACACAACGAACACTCATCTCTCATTCACAATATTAAATTTAATAATCACTAAAGATGACTACTCGAAAAATCGAAAATGAAAAAAAACAAAGCGTTTCGACTCAGTTTGAGAACAGTTTCGAAGATCAAAATCCTTTATTATCGAACACAAGACTATTTCGAGTGATCAACACCAGTAATCACAAATCAACTCGTGCAGAGTAACTCACATGTTCCTCAATTCCAGCCAGTCGTGCAGCATTGAATCCGAATGAACGAGGACACACACCAGGCATGAGACGATAGAGGAATGTAACTGCCTGTAGACACACTCACAATCAATACACACTGTGATACCGTACCTCTTCTGTGACCTCAATCGTCTCCTCGTCGTCTTCCACCACACATCCCTGCAAGACAAGAGAGAAGTGGAGGAATAAAGTCACTTCTCGATAGTGTTGTTAGATCGAATAACCTATGCTCTACATGAATAGAATTATTCAATCTAACAACACTACTACTATCTCATTCCTCCTCACCATATGCATGAGTAGAATATCCTTGTCATCTTGGACTCTCTCACACAATCCATGATAGTGAGTGGAGAAGACACTTCGAGCTCCGATCCTGCAATTCATTCCATCTCTCTCTTTCTCTCTCTCTTCCTCTCACCTCTTTGTCATCTGTGTCATAATAGCCCATGCTAGTGCCTGTCCATCCAGTGTTCTGAATCCATTCATTATCCCTCCATCACTCTCCATCTATCGTATCTCTCTCTCTCTCTCTCAACTCACCCCGTTCCTCTTCCCAGTTCATCAAAGATAGCCAGAGAGTGCTTCGTCGCATCTCTCAATGCAATTGCACTCTCGTTCATCTCGACGAAGAAAGTTGACTGGCCTGACACATAATGAACTAAATAGTATTCAATCAGTAATCGATATCGTCTGTCTACCGTATTCCTCTTCTTCTCACCTGCAACCAATCGATCACTGGCTCCGAGTCGAGTGAAGATTCGATCGACGGGAGAGAGACGCATCGATTTGGCAGGAACGAGAGAGCCCTCAAATCGATAATTGATACCAGACTACCCCCATTCGTGTAGTACATATCACTCATAGACCAAAAGGAATGTTCCAGGGAAGAACATACACTGGCAACATATTTGAATTTTTGAGGTGAAAATTGTGAAATGAGCATCTAAAATGACTTTGTTCATTGTCCAGGAATCATTGTTCTTAAAAATCATTTTTGATGATTCCGGGCTTCAGCAGTAGTGCCGAAAATTCATATTAAAAATCAGACAGAAAAATCGAAAACTCAGACATCATTTTCGACTTTTTGGTACACACAGTTTTGGTATCACTCTGATAATGGATCGATAACTGACTGACCATATGGGCGAGTACAATGAGAACGGCGACTTGTCTCATCAGAGTAGACTTTCCTCCCATATTGGGACCAGTGAGGAGAAGAGTAGTGGGAGCACCACCTACAATACAATTCACACTTACAATCTGTCTACTCATTTATCGATCAACAGATACCCCCTACCGTACCTCCGAGTGTGATATCATTGGGGATGAAAGTGGTGGACGAGGTAGTCTCAGCTCCCTCATCCAACATTGATGCCAATCCAGTCACAACGATACAAGGATGATATCCCTCCACTACCTCCAGAATGGGCTGCAACCATGTCAGTTAAGTACTATTGAACAATTTCTAAATGGCTGTTGACTTCAACAATGGTATACATTCACAAACACGGACAACATGATTAGGGACGGGCAGCCGAGAGTGAGCCGGGTTTGGAGCCAACAAATAGACTGTGACGCACCCACCACACCACGCGTTCAAATTCAAATATTTAGGTACTGTAGTTACATGCTTTTCATATTTTTACAGCTAATGAAAGGATTGGCGCAAGATTTCTCAAGTTCATAATGTAGCGGCAGTGAATTAAAACTTATGGAAGAAGATAATCGAAAATCGTAGATCAACTTTTCGCGAAAAGTCGTCAAGAGCACAAATTACAATTTTTGAAAGTCCTCGTTCGGGAATTCTAGAGCATTGGCGCTCGTTTTCTCGATTTTGAACGTTGCAGGGGCATCATACAAGTAATGTAAGAGCAAATAACAAAAATCGTAGATCAGACTTTTGCAAACAACCGGAAAGCGCGGAGAGCCAGGTTTTAAGCCGGCAAACAGAATGATGGGAAATCCCGCGAAATCAAATCCTACAGTAAGACAGATCTCTTACACAGTTGCATTTTGTTTCATTGTTTATAGATTTTTCATGCTCACATTTGCTGTTTTTGCGCGCTTTTTCATGCACCAGCAATCTGCCGAACCTAGATAACGGGATTATTGAATTTTCAAGCCATACTTACCACGTTTATTCGTTATTTACCACATTGTGGGTATTGATCTCATTATTTTTCCCATTAGAATGATAATATTTGTCAGCGAGGGTGAACATGCGTTCCTTCTCTTCTTCTCACGTATCCCGCTTATATCATTAAACCCATCCCCACTTTACCGCTTTGTCGCAGATACTGTTCATATCTTCTCTAAATTCATGCTGTATCTACAGTAACCTAGCCGAAAAGGGTAAAATAACTGTAGTGAAGGACACACATGTTGTTTCTTCCGTGTCTAAATTATGAGAACACTGTCAACCCCGAACGCGAATACCGTAGATGCACGTCATCCTTGGAAACTTGAGAGAGCTCATATAATAGATTCTGACTCAGTTTTCAAGAAATAATATTTCCCTGCTATTGTAGCTTTGCTACTGTAGTCCGGGGTACTGTATACCTGGGTCAAAGTATGTTCCACAGACAAATTTTATCCGACATCTATCTCATACAGTAATCTCGACCCAGTTTCAAAGGTTTAAAAAAATCAGGTTACTGTACTTTGGGTTATGAGGCCGTTTGCGTAAGAATCAGACAATGAGCAACAGGTCTCGGTACAGCGAAAAAGTAAAGATTTGAGATAATACCGGTTTTCAGTGTACTTCAGTAGGCTGGAAACACTGGACAAATATTGTGGCATGCAAATTTCATTGGAGCTCAATCTTGAGCTCTGAAGATCTGGCTATTTACTGGTTTATCGGACACAGCTGGAGACCGCGTGAAGGAAACGCCAAAGTTGCAACAGAGACTCTACTTCATTTTCCATGAGTAAACTTTCTGTCATTTTCAAAAATTTAAATATATCTGTAACTACTTAGAAAAAAGTAGTAACTCGCGTCTTCACAAAAGCCGGGCTACGGTATTTTGGTCATCCCTCGGAGAGGTTGCCACTATCTCTGAAAAAAAATTTGGTGACATTTAAGGTCTGCCAAACCAAGTTATGAATTTTTAAGTGAGGCGGTATGTGCTTCAAATCACCTATCAAGAGTGAGGGAGGTACGATTTGCATCTTATTCCCCCTTCATTTTGGAATTTCAGACACCGCGCAAGCTCGGGGATGAGGAATAAGAGTGAGATTACATGCAAATTGCAGTGTTCTCTCGCAAAATTGGTGATTTGAAGCTCATACCGCCTCACTTAAAAAATCATAACTTGGTTTGGCAGACCTTAAATGTCACCAAATTTTTTTTCAGAGATAGTGGCAACCTCTCCGAGAGATGACCAAAATGCCGTAGCCCGGCTTTTGTCAGGACGCGAGTTACTACTTTTTTCTAAGTAGTTACAGATATATTCAAATTTTGAAAATGACCGAAAGTTTACTCATGGAAAATGAAGTAGAGTCTCTGTTACAACTTTGGCGTATCCTTCACGCGGTCTCCAGCTGTGCCCCATAAACCAGTAAATAGCCAGATCTTCAGAGCTCAAGATTGAGCTCCAATGAAATTTGCATACCACAATATTTGTCCAGTGTTTCCAGCCTACTGAAGTACACTGAAAACCGATATTATCTCAAATCTTCATTTTTTCACTGTACCGGGAAATGTTCGACTCTTAGGCAAACGGCCTCTTATGGTAGGTTTCACAGAATGTCTAGGAGCAGGGTGGTTGGGTTACGGTAGGTCACAATGGTCTCAGCCACCTGGCAACTCTGTTTCAAAGCAAGACCCTGCGAAGTGCCTATAAAAACACGAGCACAGCAAGTAGAGTTGGGAGAAGATACTACCGTCTATTTCGAATTTGTTTGCAGGTATTGGATACTGGACGTTTCAAACGAACAAAATCTCGCACAACGCAAAAGTAGTAATTTTTATCATCACGAAAAACGGGTATATATGATTAATTTCCCATCAAAACAGCATAAATACATATTGCCAGACCCATAGTAAACTTTTTGAGGAAAAAAATAAATTCCAGCGTTCACTTTTCATGCAATAAAAAAATGACTCAAAAAATGAACGTTGACACGCGGAACTGAGAAACCGCGACGCGTTGGCAAGGCGGGCGTGAATCACAGGTTTGAAGTGGGCGGGGCTTAGTAAACTTGCAATTTTCTACATGATTTTGAGAATTGCGTGAATTTTAACTATGAAATAACGATTCAGCACCGCCGATAACCACAGCCAAACAAAAAGCGTAATTTTAGAGCCAGTTTGATATTTCGGCTGCCCGTCCCTACAACATGATTGAATAAATATATCTAGAAATTTGCTGGATGAGTTTCGTAGGAATCAATTGAGATCTAACCAGTTTTAAGGAAAATCTGACCAGTTTATATATTTCGAAATAATCAGTATTATCCGTGGGACGAACAAAGTCGTCTCACCTCATAGGTAAAATGGGGTTTTCGCAAGATCGCAATTAGCATAGGGCGGGGGATGTAGACAGAGACCTTCGTGTGTTTACCCTGCACTCTCTCGCTACGTTAATCCAGTTTATATGCAAAGTGCAGAAGTGCCTATCTTCGCACGCGAAGACCTATTTGACCCATGTCCATACGTGTCCAAGCCCCCGACCCCGCACTGCCCCCCAAGAATTCTTGGGGGGCAGTGCGGGAGGCCATGTATAGGGGGTCATGGTCCAAAATGGGTCCGAGGTCGACTTTGTCAAACCCAAAGTGGCCTATGGTAACTTAACCGCCGGGGTCCCGCAACGAAAAAAAGTACCGTAACCCTACCTACAGTAACCCGGAAATACAAAATCAAGCAATCCGACTCGATGTTTGTTGCATGAGGTAGGGCTCGAGTAGTAATTAATCGGACGGCATACGGTGGTCTCGACACGACATTGCCGATACCGTAACCGTCTACAGTACGCTGAAATTTCAAATTGAGCCAATTCGCTCGGTATTTGTTGCATTAGGTAGGGCTCGAGTAAAAATTAATCGGACGGCATACGGCGGTCCCGGCACGTCATTGCCGATACCGTAATCAAGTATGCCCAAATTTCAAATTGAGACAATTCGCTCGGTATTTGTTGCATGAGCTAGGCCTCGAGTAGAAATAAATCGTGCGGTATACTGCGGTCCCGGCACGTCATTGCCGATACCGTAATCAAGTCTACAGTATGCCCAAATTTCAAATTGATCAAATCGAATCGGGATTTGTTGCATGAGCTAGGCATCGACTAGAAATTAATCGGGCGGTATACGGCGGTCCCGGCACGACATTGCCGATACCGTAATCAAGTCTACAGTATGCCCAAATTTGAAATTGATCAAATCGGCTCCGGATTTTTAGTGGAGGTAGACCTTGAGTAGCCATTGCTTGGAGGGTATAACGTTTCTCCCCAACCGTACCCAGGGGTTACTGTAGCGAGGTTACAGTATACTGAAAATACAGATTGATCAAATCGGCCCGGGATTTTCACTGCAGGGAGGTGGACCTCGAGTAGCCATTGCTTGGAGGATCTATAGTTTCTCCCCTACCGTACCCAGGGTTACTGTAGCGAGGTTACAGTATGACCAATTAATGAAATTGATCATATCTTCTCGGGATTTTAGTAGGTGGTAGGCATCTAGCAGGCAATGACAGTGGAGCATACTGTATTGATTTTATCGTGTCTCGGGGATACTGTAGCGGGATACGGTATGACGAATTTATGAAAATTATCATATCTTCTCGTTTTTTAGGTGGTAGGCATCGAGCTGGCAATGTCAGGGGTGCATACCGTATCTCTTCCACCGTATCGTTACTGTAGTTTTTACAGTATGCCGAATTTTTGAAATTTACCTAATCGAGTCGCAACTTTTTTCATGAGCCGGACCTCGAGCAAGCAATGCCGGAGGGATATACCGTATTGTTTCCATCGTGCTCTGGGTTGCTGTAATATTTTCGTTTACCGTTGTCGATTCCACCTTCGGTACTTTCGCATGCTGTATGTCTTTAGCATTTCGCACGCAAGAGAGCATACGAGAGAGGTGAGTAAACGAGGCTGAGAGCAAGAAAGTGAGAGAGCAAAAAGATTCTACTTTTGTACACTTTCGTTTACCATTCCCACTTTTAGTTCATTTTGAAACTTTCATATACATTTTGCTTAACAGTGGCGCGCACAATTACATGGCACATTCTCGCGAATATTGGATACGCTCCCGGAACTGCGGTACCTCATACGTGGGGGGGGCAACTACTCGAGAGCTTGTTCATTCCACAGACCCTGGGTCAATGTGCTCAATTTGTTATTTTCGACATAATGTAGTATTGGATACGGTAGTCAGGGACAAGGCTCCGGAACTACCACACATTCTCCGAGTAATTACCACTCAAGATCTTACTCATATAACAAATTCCGAATCTATTTGTTTAATTTATAAATTCATTATACTTTAACCCCGCAACAGTAACCTCGAAAAAAAAGTAGAATAATCACGAAATGTATCGTAGACAATAACTAATAGGGGCCTGTCTCCTGTTAAAATCCCGATTCGATTAGCTCATTTCATAAATTGATCATACTGTAACCCCGCTACAGTAGCCTTGGGCATGATGGAAACCGTACGTTACATCCCTCTGGCTTTGCCAGTTCGAGGTCTACCTCCTACAAAAATCCCGAGTAGACATGATCGATTTCCTAAATTCATCGTACCGTAATGTGCTACAGTATCCCCGAGACACGATAAAATCAATACAGTGTACTCCTCTGTCATTGCCTGAAAGATGCCTACCACCTACAAAAATCCCGATAACCCCTGGGTACGGTTGGGGAGAAACGTTATGCCCTCCAAGCAATGGCTACTCAAGGCCCACCTCCTGTAAAAATTCGGAGCCGATTTCATCAATTTGAAATTTCAGCATACTGTAGCCTTGATTACGGTATCGGCGATATCGTGCCGAGACCACCGTATGCCGCCCGATTAATTTCTACTCGAGGCCTAGCTCATGCAACGAATACCGAGCGAATTGGTTCAATTTGAAATTTCACTATACTCTAGATCTGATTACGGTATCGGCAATATCGTGCCGGGACCGTCGTATGCCGTCCGATTAATTTCTACTCGAGGCCTAGCTCATGCAATAAATACCGAGCGAATTGGCTCTATTTGAAATTTGGTCATACTGTACTTGATTACGGTATCGGCAATGTCGTGCCGAGACCGCCATATACCGTCCGATTAATTTTTACTCGAGCCCTACCTAATGCAACAAATACCGAGCGAATTGGCTCAATTTGAAATTTCAGCGTACTGTAGACGGTTACGGTATCGGCAATGTCGTGCCGAGACCACCGTATGCCGTCCGATTAATTACTACTCGAGCCCTACCTCATGCAACAAACATCGAGTCGGATTGCTTGATTTTGTATTTCCGGGTTACTGTAGGTAGGGTTACGGTACTTTTTTTTCGTTGCGGGACCCCGGCGGTTAAGTTACCATAGGCCACTTTGGGTTTGACAAAGTCGACCTCGAACCCATTTTGGACCATGACCCCTATACATGGCCTCCCGCACTGCCACCCAAGAATTCTTGGGGGGCAGTGCGGGGCCGGGGGCTTTGGACACCTATGCCCATGTCTCACCTTCTCTTCTCCGTACACAAATTGTGGCGTGCACATTGTGACTCCAGTGGCCTCTGAATACTTGGCGAGTGAAATGAGAACATCGAGAGTGGAAACAGCAGTGAGAGCAGCCTGCCACGCATTCTTTCTGCAAGCAACGGCAACTAGTAAGTATTGGACAACCACATCCAGAGAACTTCTTTTCGGAAATTCCATATCGGGAAAAGAGTTTCCGGAACATGGATGTGCGGACACGCGTTTGTTTCGGTCAATCGACAAGAACTAAAAATTTGGCAATTAGTACAATTCATTTAAAAAAAATATTTTCCTAAATCACTTTTCAGATTTTGCTTATCAAAAATGGAAGCGGGACATTTGTCACCCTCTCTCATACGGTATGAGTCATACCTGTCATCGAAATCAGCGAATATTCTTCTGGTTGCATCCTTGAGTAGACACTCAACATCACTCTCTCCCTCACTGAGTTCACTGTTGAGTGAGAGAAGAGAAGAATTAGTGTATCGAACGAAACCCTAAAACCATTTACATTCGCACTCAATATTTCGGAAATTAATGTAGTTTAAAGTTACCGACCAAGGAAAAATGTCGATATTTATTTTATTTTTTTATTCGACGCGGATGAGACTGCTGATTATTAGTTCGCATAAGAAAGCGCCTGAAAATAAGCCCCAAATTTACTATAAGCTCTGAAAGGGTGTCCCTGATCGGCAATATTGATTAGTATATTGTAGCAGCGCAAAATTCTTTCGTTTTTCCGCGACTTCACGCACAAATTTCCTTTCAAATTAACATTCAGTCAATTGTAGCTACATCCTGCAGTTGATTGAATGCAAGAAATTGCAGTTTTAAATAGCAAAAATATGAACAAACTCGAAAAAAAGAGAAAATATATTTAAAAAGGCTGCAGTATACTTTTAAAAAATATTTTCTCTTTTTCTCAAGTTTGTTCATATTTTTTCTATTTAAAACTAAGGTTTCTTGCATGCAAGCAACTGCAACATGCAGCTACAATTGTCAGAAAGTCAATTTGAAAGAGCTTGTTGTGTGAAATCGCAGAAAAAACGAAAAGAAGAATTTTGAGCTGCTACAGTATACCAATCAATATTGCCGATCAGGGACACCCTTTCCGAGCTTATAGTAAATTTGGGGCTTATTTTCAGGCGCTTTCTTATGCGAACTAATAATCAGCAGTCTCATCCGCGTCGAATAAAAAAAATAAAATAAATATCGACATTTTTCCTTGGTCGGTAACTTTAAAATTAAAAGTTCACATATGCATAATATTAAATATACTTTCGTAAATCGAACCTTCCTCATCGTCTTCTTGTCAAAAAAGGAAGGGACTTTAATCTTCTCTGGCAGTTCAATCAGATTTCGGTCTTTTCCACAAGTAACGAGAGTTGCCTGATAATTAACGAATCGTCCATAAACAAATACATTTACTCATTTTTAAAACCTTTTACAGTCTCAATCCGCATACCTTGCACTGATACTTTCGTCCCGTCTCCTCGCAGTAAGCATCGAGTTTCTCTTTGATTCCCTCCACTCTAGCCTGTAATTCAGCATACTCCATTCCGTTCTCTCTCTCTCTCTCACCTTGGCAGCATCGTACTCCTCATCAGCTCCTTCATTCGGAATAATCTTTCCCGTCCTCTGAGCATCACTCGCATCGAAGGCACTCTGTGCATATCAGTAATGAATGACAACGGAAGACAAGACACGAGAGACAATAGAGGAGACTTATAGTCATCACAATACAAGATAGTCTCTCACATCGAAATGGATGAGATGTTCCTTCACATTGAATGGAGCTGCAGATAGGAAAGATCCTTCCCTGCAAGGGAATGGATTAATGGGAAGGAGAGAGGGAAGAGACTCACTTGTCATCTTCTCCTCTGTATTCTTCACACAATTCTCCAATCTTCTGACAACATCTGAAATACTACCCATTCCATCTTCCACTCACAATATTCATTCTTCTCTATCCAATATTACATATCACTCCATATGATTAATATAACTATAATTTTAAAACAAGTATCATTTTAAAATTGTAATCTCTTCTCACTTGAATCCTTCGAGTGCTCCGATGAGATCACTAATTCTCTTTCTATCATACTTCTCTCCTTCGAACATAATAGCTCTGCTGTCAGGGTGATCACGAGCTCGATGGACGAGACCAATCGCGTGAATCCTGTGATATATATCTCTTCCTCATATAGCTAGATATATCTAGTTCTCTCCAAAAGTGATATATCATTTCGGAGAAACATATCGAGAAAAAATTGTTTTAAAGGAAAAATTTCAGAAAATAAAAAAAAAACTTTAAAAAATCGGAAAAACGAAGTCAGAAACGGACGTTACAGAAAGTTTGTTTCAGAAAAGAATGCTTCAAAATTTTGTATTAAAAAAAAGATTTTTACGAACATTTATCTGACCCATTATCATTTATCTGAAAGAAACATTTTTCTGAAACGCCTTTTTTCCTGAAGCCAGTTTTTGAAACGTCCTTTTAACAGATTAAATAGTACCGTAAAATAACGGTCTAATATCTCCTACCTTGTATTTTACAGAGCGGAAAAGTGGGCTACCATGTATTTTTTGGACCAAATTAGTAACAAAAGTAGCCTACCACATGGTTTTCAATAGCATTAGCGTCCTACCATGTGTTTTAGAAATTGCTCGGGGTAGGTATTTACTCTGTGGTCCTATTCCGAGATATTCTCCGAAGTGTTATTTTCTCAAATTACTTTTCCGAAATGTTTCTCAAAATGTATTTTCTCGTTTTGTTTTTCCGAAATTTCTTATCATCTCTGACTAGGAATGGTCGCGAACTCTCACCGAGCTTTCCGGGTGAGATATAGCGCATTCGATAGAGCTCAGCGAGATCATATGAGATTTCAATTTTTAGCTGCTTTCCCTGAAGAAGCTCCGAGTTATTGAAGTCCGAAGTTTGACCTATTTTTGCATAGAATCAACGTGCGATGTCGGGACGCTCATACCTAATGCACCACGCTCTCTCGTCTTCATCACCTCCTGATGTAGTGGTAGCATGCTTGTCTAGCAAACTTTTGCCCCTGGGTTCGGTCCCCAACAAGACACATCCTCTTTTGCTCATTTTTCAAAGTGATTTCTAATCTAATTTTCAAATTAATAACAAATTTTGATGCTGTCTTTCAATTTTCATGCATGCACAAGCTTTTTTGGAGAATGACTTTTTTGCATGCCTATTTCTGTGAAAGACTATTGATCTTCCCGGGTGGACATCGACTAGGCCAGACTACGAACGATATGAGGGAATAAGTTTTTTTCAATATTGTAATTCACGAATCTGATACTTCGTGACAAAAAGCATCTGGCATTCTCATCAGTATGTTTTCAAAATGCGGATTCATTGATGCCACATTTCTCCACATTTCCTCAATATCTGTTCCCGAAAGACGTAGTCCCCACCTGTGACTTCATTTGTCCTGCTACCTCTTACTTTCATTTTATGCATTGTATCTGTCTGGCCTAATCGATTTCCAGCCGGGAAGATAAATAGTGGAAAGTCTTTCAAAGTCTTTCACAGAAATAGTCGTGCAAAAAAGTCATTCTCCAAAAAAGCTTGTGCATGCATGAAAATTGAAAGATAGCATGAATTTGTTATTAATTTGAAAATTAGATTAGAAATCACTTTGAAAAATGAGCAAAAGAGGATGTGTCTTGTTGGGGACCGAACCCAGGGGCAAAAGTTTGCTAGACAAGCATGCTACCACTACATCAGGAGGTGATGAAGACGAGAGAGCGTGGTGCATTAGGTATGAGCGTCCCGACATCGCACGTTGATTATATGCCAAAAATTGGTCAAACTTCGGACTTCAATAACTCGGAGCTCCTTCAGGGAAAGCAGCTAAAAATTGAAATCTCATCTAATCTCGCTGAGCTCTATCGAATGCGCTATATCTCATCCGGAAAGCTCGGTGAGAGTTCGCGACCATTCCTAGTGAGAGAGATGATCTCTCCATACTCACTTCTGGAGTAGTCTCTCCAGATCGGGTAGATTTCCCATCAACTCCTCCACTTTCGACTGACATCTACAAATAGACTCCATAGTCCCTCTCTCTCTCTCTTCTCTTCTCATCTCTCAATCCACTTACTTCTTCCCTTCAGGAGTAATCAACCATTGGACTGCTTTCTGTCTCGATTCAATCACTTCCTTGTCACAAGAGGGGGCACACACCCACGAACGCAGCAGGCGGGCACCTAAGACAAGAGACAATTATTCAGCTATCTCTACTCCTGCAGAATACCATTTTAAATTTGACAATATATAAGGGAATATATGGGTGAAAAGGGGGGGGGCTCCGAATTTCAAGTGAGATACTGAATCGGATAAAATATCAGAGACCAGAGAGAGTAGATCAAAAGTGTGATAGAACGGGAGAGTTCACTAACCAAAAGGAGTCTTGCACCGATTGAGAATAGCATACAGACTTCCACTCGTCTGTTCACTCGCATACTCGAGAGGAACGAGAGACAATTGCTCCAATCCAACTCCATCGATCACCATTCGACGACCAGACCATGAAGATGATGAGAGGAGAGAGAGGGATGACTCAAGTACACATTATATTACTCCCACTCTCATTCTATTACAACCAAGGACAGAGTTTTGAAGGGAACATAATAAAATGTGTTAAAATTGCTCGATTGTTTACCCATTGCCAAGACATGACAGTTTATGTCGATGCTCTCGTGAGAGACGCCCTATTTCCTCACCTGAATGGGAGTCGCCGTGGGATCGAATCTCTCAAACTGCTTCATTGTGATTTGAGCCACATCAATTTGACAACGACCAAGGAACCTAAATAGCGCACTTCTCAACTCATCTCTCTTAGCTACTCCTTGTTTCAGTATTCAAGATGGAAAAAAGGGAAATGAATATACATTATTGTAGGTCGACAAAGTGGGTAGAGAAATGCAGAAAATGTGGACAAGAAATAGGCCATGAAAATGTCAAAATGTGGGTAGGCTTCGTCGTTTTTTACGCGCCTGTCGACCTATGCGCACGATAGAGTACGTACGAAACGAGAGCTCCCAATGCACTCCATGCCTCCGTGTATTTAGTGGCTGCAGTGGGAAGAGACTCATCAGGAGAGAGCATCGAAGTGAGAGTAGATGGCCATGAGGAGATCGAACCACCCAGACGAGATGAATGGAGCAACTGACGAGATGAGATGAGATAGAGGAGGAGAAGAACGAGAGGACTTACCAGAGTGATAGTCTTCTCTGGTTCAAGGAATTCCTTCTTTGGAGTGAGTGATTCAATGGGAACATTGGAAGGGAGCATAGAAGAGAGAAGAGAACGAGTCGATGGACTCATCTTATTACGCTCCATCAATACCTTCAATCATCCCTCATTTTGAGGAGGCAATGGGGATATTAATGAATGATATAAAGGTATACAATACAATATTTATCAGCACCCCTAAAGCGACACTGATAAATATTGTATTATATACCTTCACATCAATGCATTATCATCCCATTATCTTCCATCACAAACCTGTGCAGGAGGATGTCTCGCGATGAGAGTTCTCAGATGAGAGAAATAGAAGTCATCGTCAAAGGAACCAACGAAGAATCGACCGACTGAAGTATCAATGAAGGCGATTCCGAAGGTAGTCACTGTCGAACCACGGCTTATCGAGCAACTTCTCTGAATTGGTTCAAATTCACTTTTAAAAGCGGGAAAGTGTAGTAAATGAGTAAAAAAAGACTGACGACGACTTCCTTGATAGCGAGTAGATAAGCATTGGATGCCTCTCCCACACTCATCTCTCCTCCTTCTTCCATCTTTGCCCCATCGAGAGGAGAGTCCATTGCATCGTATGTACGAGTTCCCACTGTAGTCACTCGACACAACTCCCTGCACAACACAGTTTCAAGAGGTATCAAGAGAAGATACGAGACCCCCATCTCCCCCTCCGTCTCTATAATAATATATTTTCTCATTTATTCGATTATTCATGTAAATGTTGACACACACTAGTGATGTACGATACATAAATAAGTAAAATAAAACGACAGTTATGCGTACCTCTTGACAACCTTGCTCTTCACTCTCTCCGTCTTATTCCTCACAGCCAATTGTTCGGGTGTCTCCGTCTGCTCGATACGGGCAACCTACAGTAATATACCAGATACTATTTGATATGAAATAGTATCTGGTATAGTAAACGATAAATCATGTATTCATACAGTACTTTGTATCCTCTCTGCACCAATTGATCAGCAAATCGACCAAATGCACTCTCGGGGAATCCACAATGGGCGAAACTTCCCTGCAATCGAATCAATATAATCGATTAGGCTACATAGAATATCGGTCCTCACCTTCATATAAGCAAGATTGAGACAATTGACAGCGATAGTGGCGTCCATGTGATACAGTTCGTAGAATTTACCAACCTCAACACAATTTATATCGAAATGATAGAGTGAATAGTCTACCTTGAAGAGAAGAACTGTATCAAAGTTGTACGACTTGATAGTCCACCACTGGTGATGACCTGTGATGCAAATTCCATTATGAACAAGTAAAAAAGATAATAGCGTATCAATATTCAGTCGATATAGGAGGCCGTTTGCCATAGAATCGAGCAAAGCGCGGACAGTAGAAAAAATCATTTTAAGAGGAGAACATTGTTTTAGGTACTCTCAAGGGTGCTGATTACGATGGCGAATATGTTATGTTATGCAAACTGATCTCCGACGTGTTATTCAAATTACAAAATTCGGCTGATTTCGCGTATTTTTTTGCTTTCAAAAATAGAGTCTTCAAACCACGTCGTGTAAATATTCAATTAGGATGAAATTGCATGGAGAATCTCATGGAACTTTCAGAAATGCAAATTTCCGTGTATTTCACTTACCTTTTGTCTATTTCTCTATGTTAAACTCAAAAAAAGGAGTCTGGGATTAACACAGTATGTGGAGAGTATACACACCGTACTGCCTCTTTAATTTGTACGCTGTTGACCTCCGGAAAATAGAGTTATGAATTTTTAACTGAGTGAGTCTGAGTGGAAAACCTGACCTGCTGTGAGAACTGCTCGATTAGCATGCGATCACCCTCTCATTTCGCCCTCTCAGATACCGCGCGAGCGGGCAAATGAGAAGTGAGAGGGTGATTAGATGCAAATTGGCCATTTTTCTCGTCAGATCAGTGCTTTTTCATTCAGTTAAAAATTCATAACTCTATTTTCCGGAGGTCAACAGCGTACAAATTAAAGAGGGAGTACGGTGTGTATACTCTCCACATACTGTTTTAATCCCAGACTCCTTTTTTGAGTTTAACATATAGAAATAGACAAAAGGTAAGTGAAATACACGGAAATGTGCATTTCTGAAAGTTCCATGAGATTCTCCATGCAATTTCATCCTAATTGAATATTTACACGAAGTGGTTTGAAGACTCTATCTTTTGAAAGCACAAAAACACGCGAAATCAGCCGAAATTTGTAATTTAAATATCAGGTCGGAGATCGATTTGCATAACATGGCATATTCGCCATCGTGATCGCTACCCTCAAATCTCTAGGAAACCATGTTTAACTGATATTGTGTATTTTCACCTGTCCGATCTATGTGACATTGTTTGATTCTCTCGCAAACGGCCTCATAGATACCTGGAGTCTGTTCCTTGAAGAATTGTTCGGGAATCTTGACAGTGGTGGGATCGTAGTCGGGATCATCGGGACGTCGACCAGAGTGGTCACGGATTCGATAGGGCTCAAACACACACAATTTCGTCCCACAACATATATTCATATTTTCGCAAGTTTATTCGTTAAAAAAATAAACTCGTCAGATCCATAACACAAGATATTTAAAAAAAAATGGTCCTATAATTTTTACTAATCTGGACCTCCTGCACATTTTTAGATCGGTTTCGAGACTTGAAAATAATTGATATAAAAATGCCAACCAGTACTTCAGACTAACCAAAAATGTTCAGCGGAGAGGGAGGGAAATTACGGGAAAAGAATAATTATAAGATGGTTAAATATATTAATTGTTTCTTTTGAAGAAAAAGCACCGAATTACCTTGAGGAAGTCGAGTTTCTCATGTGTATACGCATCCACTGCATCCTCGTCGTCCTCATCCTTCTTCTTCTTTTTAGGCTACAACATAAATAAGTACACCAACTGCTACCACATCACATACCTTTTCCTCTACCGTACTCTCGGGATCAACAGTGACGTCAGCCTCCAACTGTTCCTTCACCTTCTCGCTCTACAATTAATATACCATATCAATTCGAAATATTCCATCCAGGATAGGTAAGATATCTGCACTCACGATATCATCATTCTTCATTCCAAAACTGCCGATGAATGAATTGGCCATGGTGGGGTCGAAAGTGAATTCACTGAGAACAATTACAAATCTCGCCCACACCATAACAATACATAAATATATTTAGTTGCATCCAGATCAAGATACGAACCCATCGCTCTCTCCTCCTCCTCCTTCTCCTCCATCATTCTCCTCTTCCATCTCTTCATCCTCATCCATGACTACCTTACTGTGAGTCTTCTCCCCTTTACTACTCAACTTCTTCTTCTGCAATTCCATCCTTATCTCTATTTCCACTCAATTCATGCATGGGCTAGGGTGTAGCCAGCAACATAATCCTCTCGGTTTTTTTGCCGAAAAATCACCCGATTTGATTCAAGTCGTCACGATTTTGGATCAGACCCTACCGCTTTTTTGCCCAAATTGTAGTCTTTGTCACTGACCCTCCCGCTTTTGGCCCACCAGCGTGTACCTCTGGTGCTTCCTCCTCTTCTTCGATTCCATCGTCGTCCTCATATTCCTCTTCGTCTTCTTCATTCTTCTCCTTCGATGGATCGTATTCTTCATCTTCCGATTCTCCTTCAGACGACGACGAAATAATGACACGACGGCGCTTCGGTTCCTTCTAAAATCGAGAAATGTAACACATGCATTTCTTCCCAATCACTATCTCCAAATCTATAAACTGGACACATTGTGTGCAATTAGCTGGCCAGAATTGTAGAAAAAGTTACTCAAACCGTGTCTCATTAAAATATCCAATTGTAAAATCTAATGTGATGTTAGTTTTCGGAAAAAGGAAACGGAAAAAGGCCAATATTTGAATTTCCGCAATTTCATTTCTCAGTTCTCCGTGGAGCAATCGACTCAAAACTTCGAATATAACATTTTTCGACCCTTTTACACCTATAAACGAAATTTTGAGTCGATTGCTCTACGGAGAACTGAGATAAGAAATTGCGGGAATTCAAATCTTAGCCTTTTTCCATTCCCTTTTTCCGAAAACTAACACCACATTAAAAAATTCTGCGCTTTTTTAAAATCAGATATGTGAATTCGGAAATCTTCGGGATTGAATTTCGACAAATCATTTGTATGATCCTTCTAATTTTCCGTCTTCATGTAGATTGTATCAAAATGATTGTAATTTAACTATATTATTGTCATAGACATAACGTCACAATAGTTAATGTTGTTTTTGCTGATAATTCCGAAAATTGAAAACACAGACCGAAAGACTATGTACCAAAAAACTTGAAAATGTTCTTTGATTTTACTTCTTTTTTTTGTAGCTCGAAAAAATGTGATTTTCTCGCATTTTTATCAAGAAATTTATTGTCATTGTTAGTTAGCTGTCAAAAACTGAGAATGCTGTAAACTGACTTCAACTGTTTCGGAAAACTAAGATGCCTAAGCAAATGAAAAACCAGAACCAATAAAATTTGTAGACGCTACAAAAAACTAAAAACTGGACACATTCCAGTTTTTTACAACAAAAATCGACACGAAATTGTTTTCCATGGTACGGAACCAGGGCTGGGACACAAACTCTTCTTAGGAGAGGAATCTGGAGAAACTCGAGCACTGTTGTCAGTAGGAAAAATCATGATTTTTTAAATATTCTGGTTTTTCCATGGGAGGTACTTTTAACTCTCCTCTATCGAATAGCGTTTCCAGAATTTTTTTAAAAGGACCCGTTTTTGCGTGAAACATGAACAAATCTGGTTAGTTGAGGAAATTTTAAAGAAATCTCCAAGTTTGAAAAATCATAACTTGCTTCAAAATAAAGATACAGATTCCCGGTCTTGTTTGTTAGATAGATAAAAACCTCGGCTAAAAAACAATTTTGATTTCGTCACTAATTGAGGGAATGCAGCATATTTGTTATCATAGGACAACAAGGAAAACCTGGCAAAAGATTCATGCACGGATCGGTGCTCGAACCAGTGCGAGAGAGCGTGTGGAAGTGAGAGAGTGCTAGAGAAGGCTGAGCGTGCGTTTTCGTGCAGACAACAAGTCTTCTTGGCGCCGTAACTTCTTTCTACTTGTAGATAGCCGTTCACTTTCAAAAAGACAAATGGTCTATGCGAGCTAGTGAATTACCTTAAGAAGTTTGGACGAGATATAACATGCATGAATAGAGATACGATTTATCAACTTAATTATTTAGATATATTTGCGAATAGTGATGATCAATGTGAAATATGCACAGATCTGTCATTTAACAGTACTTACTGATAAAGTGAAAGTAGTTTCGATACGTTAGGGCTTCAGAATATGAGAAATTTACGATATCCAAAATTCAAGTCTTAAAATTTTCAATTTTTTTTTGTCGAAGAAAGTCATCGATAAAATTAATTTAAATAAATGTGTATATTATATTTTTATCATTTTCAATATTTTCAGCCAGAAATAGGACAGTGGAATTGTATTTTCTATATTATGTGATCAGGCGAATGCACTCAAAAATCACCTTCTTTACAATGCAGCCTCTTTTACACCCAATTTATATGGTTATAAATAGTGCTAAGAACTCCCTCTAGAACGCGCATAGAGGCGACTTCTACTTTTAACCTAAACGGCAATATTATTTACAAAAGCGACCGCCCTGCATCATTGCATGAGCCGGGAATGACGAAATCAAAATTGTTTTGTAGCCGAGATTTTTATCTATCTAACAAACAAGACCGGGAATCTGTATCTTTATTTTGAAGCAAGTTATGATTTTTCAAACTTGGAGATTTCTTTAAAATTTCCTCAACTAACCAGGTTTGTTCATGTTTCACGCAAAAACGGGTCCTTTTAAAAAAATTCTGGAAACGCTATTCGATAGAGGAGAGTTAAAAGTACCTCCCATGGAAAAACCAGAATATTTAAAAATCATGATTTTTTCTACTGACAACAGTGCTCGAGTTTCTCCAGATGGAACAGACAGATGACACAATATTTTGTGTATGCAAAATACACACAAAAAATCGTTTTTTAATTGAGAAACCCATGAAAATCACATTTCTTATGTTATAGTGAAAAAGAAAGTTTTCCTCAAATTTTTGAATTTTCTTCCGCTGAAAATAAAATATCGCTATGAAAAATAATTCATGATACGTGTCGGTTCCGAATTACCTGTCTATAACGGCTGAATTTTGAGCCCAACAAAAATTTTAGTTGAAAAAAAACATATTAGCCTTCAATGTAACATAAAATTGCATTGTCCTCTTTTCGAGCAGATGGTAAACGCACATATTTAACGATAATTAGTTGAGGCTAAAGATATAACCCATCTGAGCTTTTCACATCGCTTTTTTTTACTTTTCGACTAATTTGTTTGGATTTTTCCCTTATTTTGTTCAATCATGAACGACTATCACAAATATCAAATTTCAAATTTTTCCCTAATTGTAGGAGTTTGGAATTTAAAGGAATTGTATGCAGAACAAACTAGAGTTTCCTTAAAATGCAAATCAACATTTTGACTTTGTAATAAGAAATTTATTTTAAAAAACTTTTTTTGTAGGATCTCAAGGTCTGAAAAGTGATAAAAACCAGCTGGAATTTTCGATTTTTAAGCCAAAAAGCGAGAAATCAAACAACATTTTCGGTTTTTAGTGCACACCCTTTTGGTCTATGAACGTAACACTCAGTGGTGAGCGACCTCCTCGGATCCGAGGGGGTACCCCGATTCCAGAAAAATAAAGTGCCCGTAGCTGCTAAATTTTGGCCAAATTGAAAATTTCGCGGTCCCGCAATTCCTTGTCTCGTCGAACACTACACTATACACGAAAACTTGGTCGAAAAATATTACATATGAAGCTCGTAGGAAATGCACATTAGCATATTTCGCAATAGCGGCACCCCGATCCGAGGGGGAGCGCTCATCACTGGTAACACTATATTCTCCAAAAAGGACAGTGTAATTTTGTGTTACATTGAAGGCTAATACATATGTCAAATTCAAAAATGTAGGTGGTCTCGAAAATAGGTTGAGCTGATGCACAGTTAACTCTAATATTTTTAAAAGCAAAAATGAGGAAAAATCCAAACAGTGAAATCGAAAAGTCAAGAAAGCGATTGAAAAGGGCTCAAATGTTGTTTTTCTTTCAACGAATTATCGCTAAATATTTTCACTGGTATTCATCTACCGTTGAATTGTGAAAAAAGCACAAAAGTACAACAAAAAAATGAATTGTTTTGAAAACATTTAGCATTTGCGCGTTTTTTTCAACTTGGTGTAATTTTTTGATCAGAAGAGGAATCTAGATGAAATTTTCAGTGAAGGTAGGGAATCTATCAAGGAACACTCTGCGAAAACTGAGATTTCGTGATGGATCCTCAAAATTGCATAGTGATGACGCAACCGAACAACACTTGCTTTAAAAAAAATTTATTCCCTGGTAAAAAATCTCCGACCCACAAACTTTTCGGAGCATGGAGACATTCAGGTAGGCTTCCCAGAAAAAAATTTCAAGTTGCTGCGATTTTTCTCCTTTGCAGCAACCTTGCTGCAATATCAAGGCTGCAAACTCATAACTCGGCTCCCAGATATGCTAGAGACCCGTTCTAGTGCTCAAAATGATTCTTTTGGTGAGCCCAGGCATCTCTGTAAGTTTGGTGAAGATTGTTCATGCCCTCAGGGCGATCGCAGCATGCGGGAAAAATTCTGCTGCCACAAAAAGTTGGGCATCGATTCTTGGCTGGTTTTGGGTCGTTCCTGAACCGGAACGATATTTTTAGCTCATTTACCCTTGTAGATGTGCATGGTTAAAGTCAGGGTATTCGAAAAAGTGATTTTTTTGGTGTCCTGAGGGCAAATGATGAGCAATCTTTACCAAACTATCAGAGATGTCTGGGCTCACCAAAAGGATCATTTCGAGCACTAGAACTCTAGCATATATGGGAGCCGAGTTATGAGTTTGCAGCCTTGATATTGCAGCAAGGCTGCTGCAAAGGAGAAAAATCGCAGCAACTTGAAACTTTTTTTCTGGGAAGCCTACCTGAATGTCTCCATGCTCCGAAAAGTTTGTGGGTCGGAGATTTTTGCAAGGGAATAAAAAAAATTTTAAGCAAGTGTTGTTCGGTTGCCTCATCACTATGCAATTTTGAGGATCCATCACGAAATCTCAGTTTTCGCAGCGTGTTCCTTGATAGATTCCCCACCTTCACTGAAAATGTCAGCTAGATTCCTCTTCTGATCCAAAAGTTACACCAAGTTGAACTCCAAAAGTTACACCAAGTCGCTACTGTATATTTGTGTTTTTTCTCATATATTTGGTTCCACTATATCTGTTGTGAATTATAATAAGGACAGATAATGCAAACGTGCACTAGCAAGAAATAATTATAATTAAATCCGGCATGGATAATACTGCAATATTTTCATAATTCTATCTTTCACAGAATAAAGCTATACTATTTACATATATTTAATTTTAAAATGCTGATTTTTTGGAGTTTTTCTTTCTTTTTGTTATGCCGAAATCTCTGCATATATGAGTGAAGTATTTATTTTTAATGCAGATTTCAAAAATCTAACTGATAATTCGGAAAGATTTCTTGAGAAAAAGACATTTCAGATTTTTTGATTTAAAGGGACAGTAAACACACAAATTCTTGTTCATTTGATCCACTTTCCACGAGCGACGTAGGGATAGAGATGGTGTGCGCCCTATCGGATATCAGCCCATGTGGACCAGCGGTAAAACGTTAGCCTAGCAATCGTGAGGTCGCGGGTTCGATACCCACCCTATGCTTTTGTTTCTTCCAGGGGCCGAAAGTCGTGGCGAGACCTTGGAATTTGCGGGAATTCAACGGTGCCTTTACTGTCCCTTTAAAAAGTGATTTTTCAACTAAAACTTTTTAGTCTCAAATTTCAGCCCTCCTACATAGGAAATTCGGGAAAAAAGACGCGTAAAAATACGTATGATAAACTATTTTTCGAAAGTCGTAGCGAAATTGTATTTTCGACAAAAATTTGGGCGAAATCGACACTTAATTTTTTATCGCTCAAATAAATGTGCCGGGGCGATCAGCAGTTGTGACCCTCATTTCAAGAAAAAGATTTGAAAGTAGGTTATACTTTCGCCCAACCGAGACCTCTACCGAATTCTCTCGTTCAATTGTTCAGGGTCTTTTAAATGTATTCTCGATAAGATTTTCTGTTTTTGGTGTCACTATCACATAATTTTTTTTTAATTTGTTTGTGTCTGAGGACACAAAAATCACAAAATCCGGGCCCTGATTAAACAACCGTCAAAAATGGTAGAGATGTAAGTGATAGAAAAAGTAGTGAAAATATAACATCACACAACGAGCAATTTGAGAAATATTTCTGTAGTAAAAAAACGGTTCGTTTAGCTCCTTCATGCCGTAATATTTCCGAAAAGTGTACAAAAATTAAGATTTTCTCGCTGTTTTTGTCACACATAGTATTCAAGCCGAAAGTGACGTTTAAAGGGACCCGGCACCGGAAATTAATTAAGGCTCAGAAAACGCAGATGTGTTGTGCGATCACAAAAATGTAAAAAAAAATAATTTTAAAATTTTTTCCTGAATTTTCCGCAATTTTCAAAGTTTAGGACCGGAGCCGGCTTATATACACCGGTACGTGGGAAAACACACCACCGGGGCACACCAAATGTACCGTTCGCTTTTTACAGCCATTTTTATTCATTTCCTACTGTATTTTATATATGTTTTATACATAGTCCGCATCAGAATATTGATTTGCGATTGTTCCCGACACGCATGCTTGGAATTAACACTAGATTAACCTGGAGAATGAATGTAAACACATGACGAGAGAAATGCTTCATTTCCGGAGAGTTTGCGATCAGACGAAGACTTTTCCGACACATAGACAACACTCCGCACAACTGGAGCGGCTGCTCTGAGAGAGTCGCGGCATCATTAGGACCGTGAGCTGTAGCGCCATCAAATACCGAAGATGGCGCCTGCGGTTTTCCCAACTACACTCATTCGATGTGCGCCAGTAATCTTCCCAATTCAATGCAGATAAATGTTCTGATACGAAATATGTACAAACCGTATATAAAATACCGTAGGAAATCAATAAAAATGGCTGTAAAAAGCGACCGGTACATGTGGTGTACCCGGTGGTGTGTTTTCCCACGTACCGGTGTATATAAGCCGGCTCCGGTCCTGAACTTTTAAAATTGCGGAAAATTCATGAAAAATTTTTAAAATTATTTTTTTTACATTTTTGAGATCGCACAACACACCTGCGTTTTCTGAGCCTTAATTAATTTCCGGTGCTGGGTCCCTTTAATAGAAATCTCCAAAACAAAACTATGGCTTAGTTCATATGTAAATCATTCACCACCAACGTATGAGGGAAGGGAACGGCGCGACGAAAGGCACCCAAATCTTGGTGTTTATATTCCTATTTTGGAACACCCCTAGACACATTTTGCATTTTCATGCTAACGTTCAACAACAACAAAATAACCATACCTGCATTTTCTAATTTTCCACCTACACTATCGACTAATGGCTTACAACTATTTATTTACCTCAGGTGTGGGTTCATCCCCGTCCTCGTCCTTCTTCACTCTCTCATTTACTCTCTTTAGAGGGGCGCGTGTACTCTTCGGAGTGCTCTCACTCTTCTTCAGAGACGGCGTCGACTCACTCACTGCAACTGCCCACTTCAGCACAGACATTCTCATCTTTAGCAGGTGGTTCATTTTGGACTCCAGACCAAAGGCACATCATTTACGAGACAGTTCAATCCCACAGAGAGGGTTTGGACTGAGAGGCCGTGTAAAATCGGGGGAAACTATCTCATTTTTACACACTCTCTCACCCTGACCGCCTTATGTGCGTTAGGAATTATGTGACTAGTGAAGGGAGCCGACACAAATACGAACCTCGGGGAGAGGCAGCAGCTTTGGGAGTGCTTCCCTTCGGAGTGAAGAATGACATGAGGGACGATTGTTTCGACATCGCAGATATTATCTGCAACTCGCGGGATAACAAGTATAACAAAAAACACAAAGAAAACAAAAACCGAAATGCGGTAAACAAAATTTGGTTGGCGCCAGCCGTTCATACCGTACCCACGGCACACCACGCACAACAACCGTCTAGTGGAGTACAGTAATTCTCTCAACAATTTACATTTTTTTTTAAATTACGTCCAAATTGTAAAGGTGTTAATGCTATTTATTTATCGGTCGTAATGGAGAAGCAAATCACACGCGACAGCTGGAAATATAAAATAAATTTTTAAAAAGTATTGGTGGTGGAGAAATGCAACTCCTCATCAAAATTCCTTACAATCAATTTGCACAAGAAATGTTTATTCGCAGCATCAATAACAAAAACAAAAACATAACTTCTATTCAAATACATGGAAAATGTCGAAAACATAAACAACAGCAATGTGAAGAGAATATCGAGTATTTACTATTACTCGACTTTGTTGAGATCTTTGATGAATAATC
This sequence comes from Pristionchus fissidentatus, assembly GCA_036245785.1. Taxonomy (NCBI): domain Eukaryota; kingdom Metazoa; phylum Nematoda; class Chromadorea; order Rhabditida; family Neodiplogasteridae; genus Pristionchus; species Pristionchus fissidentatus. The sequence continues at coordinate 25,451,677 of BTSY01000005.1, read as the reverse complement.
GTCTCTTGCCAACTCCCGATCGATCTTCCCCATTACGAGTAGTCATGAACATGAGACCCTCATTAGTGATTCCAATGTGTTCCGGCTGCCAGCCATCAACAGACGATGACATGTCTCCTGCAATACACAAACTAGTTAATTTCTGGAGAGAATCGATCAATGAGAGAGTAGATCGTGCGATGAGAGTTCCCTCCCCTCTCCTCACCGTGCATAATCCACTTGCGGTCCTCGATCGAGAACGACCACAGCCTCTTCTCCGAAACAACGTAGTATCGAAGGCCATAAGGAGCACCGCTCAAGAAAGTTAGTTATCATATTATATTGATCTCATTTCTACCACGAATACCAAACTAGCTAGTAATCGTTACCATGGGAAAGAGACCAGAAAAGTGAATAAATACTGACCAGATTCCCTCTCCGACACTCTCTAGATGAGGATATCCATGTTCATTATCTGGCTGTAGTGAAACTCTGCTCATTCCGCATCAAGCAGATTAATCAACTGAACGAATCGAGCAGAGATAGTCTGAAAAGATGCAACATTATCCGTACCGTTTTGGGATGACTACAAGTAAACGGAGGTCCTTTAACAATTTCAATGCACTCACGTTGCCTCTCTGCTCAACGGCGGCATCACATCCGGGATGGTGATCCTCCTCTCTGTTGTATCCAGGATCGACGTCCTTGCAGCATTGCTTCTTGAAAAAGTTGCTGTATTGCCTGGCGAGTCGGAAGTACTCGTCCTTGTCCGCAGGCTTCCCGCCTCGCATATCATCCTCAATTTCTCGCAACTGAAACAATCAATTTAGTTCTAGTGCAACCTATAAAATTGTAACCTATCAAATGTTATAAAAGCCACTTTGTCCAGAATGTCCTCCAGTTATGTCGGTTCTTCTCTACACAGGACGATCACGGTGTTACCAATTGCAGACCAACTTGCTGCCGATGTAACGACAGATACTGAACTGCAATAAAGTAGATTATGTATCAAAAAGTAGAGAGAAAATAGCGAGGACCTCTTTGATCTTCTGAACTCCTCTAGTTCTCTCTCTCAGAAGATAGCCTCTGATACGAGACGCGTGGCCTTCGTAAGTATGGCGGAGGATGACGAAGCCCATGGCTTAAATATAGTAGAATTCCTATTAGAGCTCTACAGAGAGGAAGTTAACTTACGCATCTCTTTGACGGGGAAGATCTGGAGCAGCTCAGGCCCAGTGTTCTCATCAAGAGCCATCTCTATTTTCTCATACGAAGAAATCTTCTGAAAAGCAAAAGATAAGCCTAATTAAATAAATGACTGAACAAACCTGCAATGACGAATCTTCGTACTCGACCACATGAAGTCGGAAATTTCCAGTTTTGAATGCGTAATCTCCCAACTCCATACCAGGAATCTCACGCTGGGCTGCCAGCTCTTTCCGATTCTACAAGTTCAGACATTACACTAAAATATTTAAAGTTATTATTACAATGATAGGAGGTTTGTCGAAGTCATCGTCGTCAGAATCGCCCAGCAATAGTCTCGACATCATCACAGAGAACATATTCTTCGCTCTGAATCAAAATTAGAAAGACTGGCCTTCCTACGATGAACAAACTCATCAGTGACGAAGAGCAGCTTCGTATCACTCAATTGGCGGGCGAAACGAACTCTGGTCATAGATCCCTCGCCGTAGTCGAAAGGCAGGCTGCATGAGGTACTCCAAGTGGCCGTTCTGTGTGTATATTTGATTACTATAGTTTACCCAAGTATCAAAGATGAGATCCAGAAAGGGAGTAGGGGTAGAATAGAATGAAACACTATGCCTTTCCCGGTTCCCTATATCTTTCGGATTTTTAAACACTACAGTTCCCCAATTTTAGGAACGTGCAAACACGGGGACAGACGTGCTACTCACCCAGCATCGAACGTCGTGATCTTGTTGCTGTATCTCGGACAGCTGCGGAACATGAAGTGCGCCTATAATTACGAATCAAAGGGTAATCATTGCTGCAGTGTACCTTATTGCCTCCATCAGTGATTCTCAAACCAAGAGGGCACGGATTCAGACCTCTCGGAAGATCGGTCAGCTCGGTAAGGTCCATGGGCTGCGAAACACAGATATCACGCGTGCAATATAAGAATCATGGTATAAGACTTCTTGAAATGATCAGTAGCGAGATTGTGAAAACGAGAGGTCTCTCGCGTTATAAATACGAATAGACATCTCGAATCCACGCGTGATAACCAATAAAATAGACAATTCAGATAGGTAAATAATTATTTTGTAATTACAGATAAATATGAGAATAAGTCACAAATCGACATTTGGGAAGTTTCGAGTTCGTTCTTACAGTAACCCCAGGATGATGCGCGGGTATTTCAAATAGTTCATTTTTTTCTCCCTTCAGCTCTGGTTTCAAATAATACCTATTTCAAATAAGAGTAAACAAATTACTGAACGTGAATATCACGCGTGTCACGTAAGGATCGACACAAGTGCAGTAAAACACACAAAAAGTCACACAAAAGAAAAAGGACACACAAAAAGTCGAAATGTGGAATTTTTTTTTGGACAACCTTTATAGTGCGAGAAAAGACAGCGTTTCGCTTTTTTAAAGTTACCGGGAATCCACGGAATAATTTTGAATTCGCGGTATTCCCTGATGATCAATGGCGAGCGTCGCGTGTCGCGTCGCGGTCTTTTTTGAAAGCTCTTTTTCTCATTCGACGTTTTCGTTACATAAATTCTAATACGACAATAAATTTCAATAAATAATGAGGCATTGAAGTAAGCAAAAAAAAGAAGCGAAAAAAGGCTGGAGCGCAATAAGACAACATGATGAAATATTCACATTTGAATTTGCGCGAACTTTCCTGATGTTCAGTGCTCTATTTTCGGGCATTTGGAGCTGTGTCACGGCCTAATTATCGATTTTTGACATTTTTTGCTTCGACAGCCTTTCTTTTACGGCAATTGTCTATTCGATTCCGTCGTAAGATCAGACACCAAAAATGTGGATTCCCGGTAACTTTAAGCACCTATGCTTCCTCCAACTTTTTTGCTCTGCATAATTGTGTTGGAGCAGCACTTGAATACATAAATAAATTAATATAGTAAAATATTTATGTTAAATTCAAAAGCAGCCGGGGCCGTGAAAAAGAAAAAAATAATTTGACAAACAGCGGCTGAGCCTAGGGACCCCCAAAGGCGCAATGAAACTGACTCTAAAATTCCAGTTTTAGCATTGTTGGCTGCTGACGGTATAGAGAATCATTGTTTTCATAGTTAAATTCACGCAATTTCTATTATCACTTAACAAATTGCGTTGCAATTAGACTCCTTTTATGACGTACGCGAAGCTCTTTTAGCGCGACCGCAACGTGCTGTACGCTGGGTCAACTAGACTTCGCTGAGTCAGATCCGTCGTTTTTAGCTCATTTTTCATTTAGTATAATCACTAGATTTGTTTTTGATACCTAGTAGCCTTCTACACTGCATCAGCCACAGATATTTCTATATTTTCAGTTTGAACCACGATCAGTAAGGGTAAGCGAGGAATTACTGAATGTCCTGTCTTGTTTTCGTTGCAGCATGTCCAAGGCGGAGCGCATAACGCTATTTTTACGATATGTTGTAGAGCATGCTTTGCAGATGATCGTCACAGCAAGAAAAGGGCACAGAAAGCACTTGATCGAGCTTACACGCAAAAAAATTCAAGTTCACTGTAAGAATGCCCAACCTTTCGAAGCGAATAGTAAAAATTTGAACTTGACGGCATTCTCAAACTACCTATAGGGCAATGCGGTAGCTGTAGGTGATCATGAAACCACAAAAATAAGGGTTGTCCCATATGCTAGTTAAAAAGTTATACGCAAATTACCGATTGAATAGTAACAATATCCGAACTTTGGAAGCGCATAGCAAAAAATTGAACTTGATGGCATTCTCAAAATACCTATAGAGCGATGCGCGTGTTCTAGGTGATCATGAAATCACAAAAATATGGGTTGTCCCATATGCGGGGAAAAAAGTTATTCGCGAAAAACATGATTTTCACTATTTGAATTGCCGCAAAAAATAAATGTAGGAAAGGAACACACCATCCTTGTCTAAATGCCGGTCAAAAACCTGGTTTGGTGGTCCCTAAAACAGCGCTTAGGAAGGACGCACTCTTTCATGTTTCATGTAAATTTGTTAGTGATCGTTACTTTATTTTGATAGGTATGCACTTGATGTTGTTATTATTTTGATGGCATTGGATAGGCAATTGTTCAATTCAAGGAATGGTTGCCGATAAGAAAATTGATAAGAAGAAACGACTGGTGGCGAAGAAGAAGTTAGAAAGAGAGAAGTCTGAAATCACTGAAAGCACCTCCAAGAAAGTGCCTTCAGTCTCTGAGGATGTTCACAAGTGTGAGTCACATATAGTTTTTGAGGAGGCAACTCTTTTTCAGGTCTGAGGTACTCGCTAAGCTCTTCATACACATTCGAACGTCACTTGTTTTTGAAAGCCGATGCATCGAACGAGTGTGCTCTTTTGATTGGAAACGTCCCCTCCTACCTTGACTTGGTAACTGTGTTATCAGGTGTTTTTATAAATATATTATATTAAGGACGTTGTGAAAGGAATTCTCTCAGAGTTCGTCAAGACCTCGATAGTCGGAATTTTTCCTCTTCGAAGCAACGCTCCAGGAAATCGTTTCGATGCAGTATGTTGCTATCCACACACCAAATGCTCAAAATATTTTTTCCAGGGCCAACTAACCATCCGTGTTATTTTTTCCTCGCAAACTGGAGTAGAACAGGTGTTATCCAAGGCAGAGTCCGTCGGGACCTTCGTTGCCGAGAAGTACGGGCCTTACGACGACACTACGACCATCCAAGGTTTCATTTATCCCCGATTAAGATGATGGTCATATTTATCTCCGTGCAGCCCGAGTGGCCGCATATCAGTCTCGTGTGGCCGATTCGGCATCGTTGATGAAGGAAGTGGAGGAATACATGAGTGCACACGATGATGAAGCAGCTGCTGTATGTTCTCTACTACAGTTTTCCAAATTTTACTGACGATGTTTTGGGAGAATAGTACATTAAATGTAAATTTCTGAGTTCATTGGGGAGGGGAATAAATCGAATGAGAACTACACTCTAAAAAGTGGCAGTGAAAAAATCAAAGGAGTGCGTCGACACCATTTTTCTATTCTCTGGACATATCTGTTATTACATCTTCACGTATAAATACCAATATTTTTAATGAAAATATTTCAAACTGATATGCGATTCAGGCGAATCGCGCTGCGCGCAAGAGAAGAAAAGTTGCTGATGAGGATGGATGGATAACTGTTACCAAGGGAAGCAGAACTACTGCCCCCGAATCGAAGAAGATGAGAGAGGACGAGCCATTGAGCTCCATGGATGAAAAGAGGAAACAGAAAAAGGTAAGATCATAGCAAGGGGAAAATATAGTAAATTATATTACCGAGTGTCTCAAAATAATGGTAGCACATTTTTCTCTCGATTTCACTGATGGTCCTCTTTTAGGGACCACCAAACCAGGTTTTTAACCGGCATTTATACAAGGATGGTGTGTGCCTTTCTTACTTTTATTTTTTTGCGGCAATTAAATTTTCCACACACAAATTTTGTTTTTCGCGAACTTTTTTTCCGCAGGGTGTCGCACTATTTATTTCCATACCATGCTCTTCTAAAAATGCTCGCGCATGTCATGCCGTAAACACTGGAGCGTGCCATGGACGCGAAAACTTTTTACAGCGCTTGGCGTGAAGCATACTTTCTTTGTCGAAGCCTTTTATCGCGAATAACTTTTTTTCCACAGGATGTCGCACTATTTTTACAGCGCTTGGCGTGAAGCATACTTTCTTTGTCGAAGCCTTTTATCGCGAATAACTTTTTTTCCACAGGATGTCGCACTATTTATTTCCATACCATTCTCTTCTAAAAACACTCGCACATATCATGGTGTGTAAATTGGAGCGTGTCATGGACGCGAAAATTTTTTACAGCGTGTCGCGAAGCATACGTTGGCTCATAGACCAAAAACGTTTGTACCCGAATGTCCCAAATGATGTCTGGTTTTTATGGTAATAGGGTGAAAAAGCGAAAAAGATGCCTGATTTTCAAATTTTCAGGCGCTACCGCGCCTGGATGACTTGAAATGATGTCTGATTTTTCGAAATTTCACCTCAAAAAGTCCAAAAGCTGTCTGCTTTTGTTCCCTGGAACGAACTTTTTGGCCTATGCGTTGGCTATAGATGCGTTTCATCGCGAACAACTTTTTTTTCCCATAGGGTGTCGCAATATTTATGTCTATACCATTCTCTTCTAAAAACACTCGCGCATATCATGTCGTTAAAAGTGAGGGATTCCATGGACGCGAAAATGTGCTATGCCATTTCTGGGGAAAAGACATTATTGACGAAGTTGCGTAACCAAGCTGTATTTCAAAAATGAAGCAGGGGTTGCTTTCTTTTTTTATAACAGCGATGATCTGCGGGGTGCTTCTCACCATTCTGCAAAGAACTGACAATGTTTGTTGCTTGAGGAAAGGACAGGAAACGAAAAACGAGCAGCTTCACGATTAACCTTCTCTCATGTTTCACAGTGCATGATGGGATCTTACATATAGACGAATTCGCAGCTTGTTCAATGCTTGACCACTAAAGAAGACAAAAACACGTTGAAAAAAATTCTGCGATTAACTAGAAGCTAAAAACGACTAATCTGACTCAGTGAAGTCTGGTTGACCCAGAGAAAGAGCTTCGCGTATGTCACAAAAGGAATCTAATTGTAACGCAATTTTTTAAGAGATAATTGAAATAGCGTGAATTTAACTATGAAAACAATGATTCTCTAGACCGTCAGCAGCCAACAATGCTAAAACTGGAATTTTAGAGTCAGTTTCATTGCGCCTTTGGGTGTCCCTAGTCCTCTTTCTCAAAATTTCGTCCCAAAGACATCTGTTAACCCTAATCACGATGGTAATTTATATTATAGCAAACGGAGCACTGTGTGCTGATATAGCGCTGTCCGTTTTGGCGGAAAACTATGTTTCTGTGTCAGTAAAAAGCGAAACTGACAAAAACCTAGTTTAAAATGTACGCGTCTCCAGCTAAATTTTTGCTAATTTCACTACGGGGCATAGCGAATTATGAGAGTTTGAGTGAGAAATTTGAGGTTAAAATTGTGCGGGTTCTCGTTATTTTAAATAAAACAATCTATTTTTCTCCGCGCCAACAGTAAATTATCTTGTGATTCCAACTGAATTTGTTGCTCTTTCTAATGGTGTTGCGTGGAATGCTTATGGCCGATATTTTAGTGGCTTAGGACCACTACGAATATCATTTATTCTTCCCGATTGCAAAATTGTTCTCTGGATTTTTTTCACGAGACTTTAGAAGCACTCTGTTTCTCAGATGAATAATTAGAACAAGAGAAGAAGAGAACAAGGTAGTCCATTCGTTTTCCAGTTCAGTTTGGTTTTAGATGGCGATGATTTTTAAATTATTTTATTTGGATTTACTATATATTAGAAAATGCTAACGTCTGTCTGTCTGTCTGTTTGTTTGTTTTTTTGTTGTTATTCCTTTCCGTTGTATTTTTTTTTCGTTTTTTCGCTATACATCGCTTCAAAATCGCGCTATCTTCTCAGAACCTTTTGCATATGATAGGTGACCAGAATTGCTTTAAAATTTTGCTAAATTTAAATCACAAAATCACAAAAAATTGCCAAGTGGTTAAAGCGCGCGACATTCAAATCCGACCGACGCAGGTTCGATCCCCGCCGCGGGCAAAACTTTTGCCGCATTTTCGCAAGTGTTGCAAGTGGTCCTGGCACCTTTTTGAGTACCGTGAAACACGTTTTCACCTGTTTTGCCGAGTTTTAACTTGACAAATCGAAATTTTCGAACTTTCTCCAAACGCACCGGTGAGTGTCGGGGATCATAGGAAAAGTGTTTTGCGATGTCAGAAACGTGTCCGAGCGTGTTCTAACGCGTTTAAACGTGAAAATGGAACATTTCAAAAAATTCCCAAATAATTCAGAGAGCGTAGGGGATCACAGGGAAAAGTGTTTTGCGATGTTCGAAACGTGTCTGAACGTGTTCTAACATTTTTTAACTTGAAAAATCGAAAATTTTGATAAGTTCCAAAAAGATTCAGAGAGCTTAGGAAATCACAGGAAACATCTCTGACAGTGTTCTAAAAGCTCTGAACGCACTGTATCCTGCGTTTCCGTTGTGAACGGCTCGTGAGGCAGAGAGCGATCGAAAAAAGTTGCTACGAAGTGGCGTAGTGGCAACCTTTTTTTTGGTTATGTATGAAGATCATTTATGATCCAATTCAGGTCGACGTTGCATTCTACAACTTCCAAATCAAGGAGTCTAAGATGAAACGTGAGTTTTTTTTAAAAAATAATTAATGATACTATAGTAAATTACTATAATAACGGGTTTCCTATGAGTCGGGCAGATGCCCCGACCATAGACAAAAAGGTATGTTCATAGATGGGCAGCTAAATTCCAACGTTTGTGCAGGCGGTAGTCCGATCACAATTTGGCCCTGCAGGCGGTCGTCTTATGACCCCCAAAGGACCCCTTTTTGAGGTGTTTACCAGTGAAAAGACGGCGGTAGTCAAGTTACCCTGTGCCCACCTATGGGTATGTTCCAGGGAACAAACGCAGACATCATTCCTGGTTTGCGCCTGGCTTAATATCCCGGCTGCAGATTTTTATCATGCGTATGCAGATTTTTTCTGACGTAATCGGACATGGGCTTTCAGCTACACACAAAATCGGGAAAAATATTTTTGAAAATTTAAAATTTTGAAAAAAATGTTTTTTTTTCTACATTTTGAGCGCTAGATGGATTTTGCAAGCGCCAACATCTGATAATTGATCGGTTTCAAGCGTGACATACTAAGAATAACACATTTTAAATTCTTCATGGAACATACCATTTTGGTCTATGGGCCCGACTCTGCCAGTTGTATTTCAAATAACAGTTATTTTAAGCCGTTTCGAAATAAATAATTGCAAAATTATTAGTAGGCCACATACACCAAAAAAACTTTCGTTCCCGAAAGTGACAAATGATGCTTGGTTGTTAGGGTTTTAGGGTGAAAACCGAAAATGTTTTCTGATTTTTCAATTTTTCAGGCATTCCCGCGCCTAGATGTTGATGTCTGATTTTTCGAAATTTCACCTTTAAAAAAAGTGCAAACGTTGTCTGGTTTTTATCCCTAGAACGAACTTTTAGGTCTATCGTAGGTCATTATGACCCTCTGCCTATCGATCATTTTCGCAGGTTTTCGTTCTCTTTTGAACTAACTGAAGAAATCTTGATTGATTTTACGTCCTTTCCCCTTATTGTCTGTATTCACAAGACTTTTTAAAGATTAATATCTTGGTTTGGTTCCGTTTCTTTATTACGAAATTGATTTTTCTGATTCATTTTATTAGCCGAGTACTGTTCTCGTTCTTATAAATGACCGGGTGATTGCAGGGCAAGTTGCGAGCAATTGGTAAGGTACCGTCGTTTGCAGTACTTTTCTTATGTCGCATTAGTAACTAATGAGAAACTTACTTAGTTCTTCCGCTCAAACAAAATAATATTACTTTAACTGTTCTGCACACTTTTTTTTCTGCACACACCTTTAGCTTTTGTTTGGTATACTCCTTGCCATACATTTTCGCCCGGCCCAGAACTCTCATTTTCACACACTCTCGCATAGCATAAACTGGTCAGAAATTTCATATAACTGGTCAGATCTCTATCGGAAGTTCGACTGAACTGGTCAGATAGGGGGGTAATTCTTACTAAACTCGACATTCTGCGTATTACTTTATGGGTCTCGAATCTCTAAACTGCCTAGTTCAAAAAAGTGAAAACCCAGAATCTTGGCCAACGGCAATGTACGCTCCTTGCACTAGTTCACAAGCAAGAAACTGGAAGATATTTAGAAGGTCGCAGTGGTCTGATTGTGAGCCTGCCTAGAAACAGTTGTTAATACAGTTCTTAAAGTTACCGAACAGGAAAAATTCGACCATTTGAAATTTTTTATGAACTTTGATGGCACCCACGAATGCACATTTGAAAGTATAAAAAATACGAACAAAAAATTTCACAAATTTTAAAATAAATATTAAGGAAGGCCTCCCACGAGTTTTTGGTCACATAGACAGCCAACGCAGTGCTGTGGGGAACGCTCACCCGATCACATTGCAACGCATCCGAAAATCTAATCTATAAATCGATATATTGTCGCTCAACTCAAATGGCTATAAAAGAGCTAATAATCGACAGGCAACGCGTGTTAGGACACGTGAGAATACATGCAATCGACGTAAAATGAGTTGCAAAGTTCCCCCTGTGTATAATATCGGTTTTCATCAAAAATATATTAGTTTGACTTGTGGGAGGCCTTCTTTGAAATGAGAAAAAAGTAGTGATTGATTGATTTTAATTGATTTTTGCCCTAACCCCCGAAATGTTAATACAGTATTACAATTATAAAATTATAAGAACATCGAAGAAGACCATTCAGTTAAACCACAGAAACATATTTTACGGCTCCGGTTTCGCTCTCATTCCGGTTCTGAGTTCGGTTTAAACAGATGGAAGAGTTAAACTGCATGTGTGCGCTCAATCGATAGCCCATGATGCCACCTTTTCAATTTGGTTTTTGAAAAAAATTGGTAAAAACGTGCAAAAATACGAAAACAAAACAAGTGGTGTGCGCCTTTCTGTTGTTTCACCAAATTGTCCTCTTTGGCTACGCGCGGAACGGGATAATACGGTAGAACAACACCACTTATATTTATAATACGCTAACTTGTCATCTTTAAAGGGAGAAATACCCCTAGAAAAGACCTAGCGAATGATCTCTCCTCCTCCGTCTCTCTTGGAGAGAGCACACTCTGGTTCAGAAATCCTACTAGGATTCTACTGTAGAATCCTACTAGGAAAAGAAAGAGTAGGATTCCACTAGGATCCTACTAGGAAACCACTAGGAAAATGCACAAAGACGCAAACACACACATTCCTTGTTTACGCTCCTTGTTTGTCAACAACAAGAAATGTGTGTGTTTGCGTCTTTGTGCATTTTCCTAGTGGTTTCCTAGTAGGATCCTAGTGGAATCCTACTCATTTTCCTAGTAGGATTCTACAGTAGAATCCTAGTAGGATTTCTGAACCAGAGCAGACATGGAAGTGAGAGATTGGGGGAATCGAGGAGGGGCTAGAGATGCGAGAGAAGAGAGACAGACATACCTGTCCAGGCAAGCAGGCGATTTTTTTTCCATGAACCCCCCATCATAGGTGTTTGCACGCTGCCCCACATGTGGGCATGACCCCCTATACGTGGGTGTTTGCACGCTGCCCCACATATTCATGGTCTTGGGGATGGGTCCACCAAACCCAAAGTGGCCTATGGTAACTTACCCGCCGGGGTCCCGCAGCGAAAATAAACTACCGTAACCCGGCCTACCGTAATCCGGAAATACGAAAGTGAGAATATTGACCCGGTATACGTTGCATGAGGTAGGCCTTGAGTAGTAATTAATCGGACGGTATATGGTGGTCTCGACACGACATTGCCGATACCGTAACCGCCTACAGTATGCTGAAATTTCAAATTGATCAAATCGACTCGGGATTTTTGCATGAGCTTTGTCCTCGAGTAGAGATTAATCGGACGGTATACCGCGGTCCCGGCACGACATTGCCGATACCGTGATCAAGTGTACAGTATGCTGAAATTTCAAATTGATCACATCGACTCGGGATTTTTACAGGAGGTGAACCTCGACTGGTCATTGCTTGTAGGGCATACCGCGTCTCCCCTACCGTACCCGGGGCTACTGTAGCGGTGTTACAGTATACCGAAAATACAAACTTGGGCAAATCGAGTAGGAATTTTTTGTAGGCGGTAGACCTCGAGGCAGCATTGCCTAAGGGAAATGCCGTTACTCCGGCACTGTTTCCCTACTTCTCGTAATCGGAACCATACCGCGAAAATACAAAATTTAAGAAAATAGTGTCGAGTTAATTTTGTTAACAAGGTCAAATGGATAATGATATCGTGTTCTAAAGGAACAATATTTTATCCAAATATTTTATAATCACCAATCTCTGTCTTCCGCCTCTCAATCTCCAATCCAGTACTCCCTTAGCCAAACTCAGAGCCAAGGCGCTGAGACGCAAGACATCCATCAATATATCAAAGAAGAGGCATTTCCAGAGACTAATGACCATAGTCCTCGGCCTACCTTCCCGTCTAACAATTTGAAATCGTCCAACGCGTCTTCCCAACCTAAAGTTACGCTGCGAGACACACAACAGCATAGCTCACTGCCTCAACAACCCCTCGTAGTTCGCATGGTCACAATAGCCAACATCAAGCGTCCGTAGAAAATCCCTGACCTAATAAAAAATCCCCGAACAAAGTAAATCTCACTATTCGAGAGATATGCATCCAAACCTCACCACAAACCACATACGCACGGGCATCACGGATGATATATGTGAACGGCACTTGGCTAATAACGAAGTACACTTTTCAAATAAACACGAGTGATGTTGTTTTTCGCATTGTTCCTTTAGAACACGATATCATTATCCACTTGACCTTGTTAACAAAATTAACTCAACACAGTGGTCCTCATGAGTCCCGAAATTCGGCAGCGCGGGGGGGGGTCCGCGGGGGGGGGCTATGAGCATCACTGACTCGACACTGTTTTCTTAAATTTTTTATTTTCGCGGTATGGTATTCCGATTACGAGAAGTAGGGAAACAGTGCCGGAGTAACAGCATATCCCTTAGGCAATGCTGCCTCGAGGTCTACCGACTACAAAAAAAAATTCCTACTCGATTTGCAAAATTTTGTATTTTCGGTATACTGTAGGATTTATTACGGTAGTTGGAAAACGATGCCGGAGTAACGGCATACCCCTTAGGCAATGCTGCCTCGAGGTCTACCGCCTACAAAAAATTCCTACTCGATTTGCCCAAGTTTGTATTTTCGGTATACTGTAACACCGCTACAGTAGCCCTGGGTACGGTAGGCGAGACGCGGTATGCCCTACAAGTAATGGCCACTCGAGGTTAACCTCCTGTAAAAATCCCGAGTCGCATAGATCAATTTGAAATTTCAGCATACTGTAGCCTTGGTTACGGTATCAGAAATGTCGTGCCGAGACCACCGTATACCGTCCGATTAGTTTCCACTCGAGGCCTAGCTCATGCAAAAAATCCCGAGTCGATTTGATCAATTTCAACTTTCAGCATACTGTAGGCGGTTACGGTATCGGCAATGTCGTGTCGAGACCACCACATACCGTCCGATTAATTACTACTCAAGGCCTACCTCATGCAACGTATACCGGGTCAATATTCTCACTTTCGTATTTCCGGATTACGGTAGGCCGGGTTACGGTAGTTTATTTTCGCTGCAGGACCCCGGCGGATAAGTTACCATAGGCCACTTTGGGTTTGGTGGACCCATCCCCAAGACCATGAATATGTGGGGCAGCGTGCAAACACCCATGTATAGGGGGTCATGCCCACATGTGGGGCAGCGTGCAAACGCCTATGATGGGGGGTTCATGAAAAAAAAATCGCCTCCATCCTGGACACCTATGGAGACAGAGTAGATCAAAGAGAGCGTGAGAGGGGAGAGATGACCTCGCATCCAGGGAATCACACTAGTCCGGAAAGGGGATGGTTTGTTTGTCATTTCGTGGCGAGACCATAGGAATTCGTGCGAATTCAAATATGGGGTAACTCTCCCTTATTTTTTTACCTTGGATTTAATTATTTTCGAAATCCACCTTTACATATACAATAAAACGTGATGTTTGAAATTTAAAAAATTTAAAAACAAAGAAAGTGGTAAATAGAACAATGAAAATTATGTTTGGGATAAAAGTTTTTTTTGAATTTGGCTAGCATGATCAAAAAAGATCACTTTTCTCAATTCACATTTTCCGAATTTTAAAAAGATTTGTAGATTTTTCGTTTCTTTTTATTTTCAAGCTTGCACTTGTGGATGCCATCGAAGTTCGTATTTTTATTCAGGGGTCGATTTTTTTTCCATGGCGAGCAATTTGAAAAAATTACCCTCCCGGAAATATTAATTTTTACCCCTTTTTCATTGGCACTTTTGGTGCGAATTGGATTTCTTGATCACTGTTTGAACAAAAGTGGAGTGTATTATTGTGCAGTTCAAAAACTTAGCAGTCTCCGCCCACTTAGGCGATACGGTCGTTAGTGCGAATTAGTCCATCTTTCGGAACATTATATTCCCTACTAAAGCAGACATCTTCTATAAAATTATTTCATTCCTATTTCATAAAACGTGCATTCCACTGCTATTGAAAGCACATAATAAAATCACGGAAATATTGATATGGCGTGTTAGCATTTCGCCGACGTTTTGCATAGTAGTTTCGTTATTGACGGAACGGAAAATTTACGCACAATAAATAAAAAAAGGGATAAATAACAAGATAACAAACAAAATTGTACCGGTGATAAGACATTTCGGATAAACAAAACTAGAAAAAAACCGTTTAAAAAAAATTTCGCAAATATTTCGTTTTGGAAATGCAAACTCAGAAACAGACGTTTAAAAAAACGTTTTAAAGTTTTTCATAAAATATATTTAAGAACGTTTATCTGAACTATTATTGTTTATCTAACTTTTATCTGAAAGAACTTTCTGAATTTTTTATTGTATTTTTGAAGCGACTTTTTTTCTGGGAAAAAATCTGAAACGTCCTATTCTGATGTGGATTCTCCGAAGTGATATTTTCTCAAATGGCTTTTCCGAAATGTTTTTTTCTCAAAAATTTATTTCCTCATTTTGTTTCTCCGAAATGTCAGATCACCACTGCGCCTACGCATGTTGCTGGTACTACGGTTCATAAAAATGCCATTTATAACATTACCCTTTTACAATATCAATTGTGATTTTCTAGATCTGAATGAACTGCGTGCTAAATTCGAAGAAGACAAGAAGAGAGTAGCAATGGCGAAAGCAGCGAGGAAGTTTAGGCCACTATGAACATGGTTTGATCTTATTATCACACGTTTCATACCCAGAATGTCACCTTTTTGTTCTTGTTGTTGTTTATTGTTACACAGTTGATGAGAAAGATGTTATCAATGGTTGAGTCTCAATAATAACAAAAGAGAAGTGAACAACATGGATGGTACGACCATCGATGGAGAATGATTGCACATTTGACTGTCACAGACACATTCCTCGCCCATTCTTCCCTCCCATAGAGGAGTATCTCGACATCCTTTTGGAGTGTCAGACGACACACATAACTTCTGCAGACGAATGAATCCTTCTGAAAAGTAAGCATTACTTGAATGTGCTGGAAGTCTTCTATGTGCCAACTTTGTGCAAGTCTTTGTGTTTTGTGTTGTTAGATGGTATATTCTATTCGCTAGAACAAAGGGATATAAGCGAATAATGCATTTATTCGCGATTAGGATTGTTCGACATAATATCTCTTGCCGGTAGAAAATCTTAGATATTGTATTTAGTCATTAGTGTTTGGCTTACGCGGAAGAATTGCGGTGCGAGTGGCGCACTTGGCTCCCACACACGACGAAACGTCCAGTTGACAATACTCAGAGAAGGAATCACATTGCACACATTGAATGGAGAGAGCTGAATGAAGTTATACAATGATCAAAATGTGGTATGGGAACCTGGAGGAAGAATGAGTAGTAGGATGAAAAGGAGCATGATGAGATGGGGCGAATTGACTGGTCACAGTGTTTGCCCCCGCGGCCATGATTCCCTTTGTGAACTCTCCCCGGATTCTCCTGCTCAAACAAATAGTTCATAATGCTTTTTGCAGTTCCGCGGAAGTTAGTCTGGTCTGATAAGCCTTTGCCTATTTTCTCGACTTTGGAGTTCCTATGATGAATTTTTCTATCTAATATTGCTGCAATTATTTTGATTGCGATAATGTCCCTTGTTTACCTCATGATCATACTCGTAGGACTAACTAATATACGCATAACTACGACATTAAATGAATGAATAAGAACGAATACAGTACGAAAAAACGGTTACCGTAATCGCGACCTTATCCAGCTTTCAGTGTATTTCTTTGACCTGCACTCTCCGCACGCAAGTACACGATGACGTTATTTTTAAATTCGAATTTGAATCAAAATTAGTTGATTTTCAGTTTCTCTAATTGTTTCGCTTGACTCCGAAATCGGAGAGCCCGCAGCCCGTTAGGGAGCCCGATTCAAAGCCCGTTATATTTTTAGAGCCTTAACTTATATTCTTACTTTTGGCCTATTTTAACGTGCTAGTCTGCCAGTTCATTGCCATTGGTTCGACTCCCGTTTTAGTCAATGTTCTTTTGTCGGCTTCTTTTCGATAGAGCCCGATGCGCAGTCCGTTAGAGAGCCCGGTAGGCGACCCGCGCTCCGCAATGGGCTGCGCATCGGGCTCTTGCGTTTCAGAGGAGACTTAACATTTCTATCACTCGCGTGGGTCTGTTATTATGCGATCCCCTGTATCTAATCGTTCGGGACACTTTGATTGCCGAATAAACCTGGATTCGATGGTGGCATGAGTCTAATTTCAGCTCTTTCCGAGGGTCCTTCGACGGGGGAGCGGTTTAATAGGTAAGACACATGCTTCTGGGTCGTCTAGCAGTTCGCGTTCCTTCAGCCTATCGTGGCTCG
This sequence comes from Pristionchus fissidentatus, assembly GCA_036245785.1. Lineage (NCBI taxonomy): Eukaryota > Metazoa > Nematoda > Chromadorea > Rhabditida > Neodiplogasteridae > Pristionchus > Pristionchus fissidentatus. Next base: position 25,434,959 of record BTSY01000005.1, on the reverse strand, counting down.
ATTCGTTCTCTCACTCACCAGACGCAATATTTCTTCGCGAGACAAGCACGCAATTTGTAAGCACGCCTCTCTTATCGCCCATATTTAACTATATCCAATCCACTGCGATTTTTCTCGATGTTTGTCCCGTGCTATGTTATTCACCATAAACGCTTCTCAGAAAATCAATTTCAGCAGTTCAGCATCTGCTCTGAGGATTCCTGAAGTGGACGAAATGGACAAAGTTGACCCCAATCTCCACCGACTTCCCAACGAAACTCCGGTCGTGGGACTCAACTGCAAGACTGCCTTCGATAGTTAGTTACATAGCGAAGGCAATAAAATGGAAACAATCTTTTCAGACCTCTTGCCTACTGAACGTCTCTATGCTCATCACATCGCCAGAGCTTCCTTCGAAGGATCTCTCATCGTGTTCCTCCAGGTAATCTAACATTAGCGGATATCATCTCAATATATTTTCAGGTTTCCCCTGAATCCGCTGGAATCTTCGTCCTTCTTCATCGCATTTTCTCCTCCGAGCCCATCGATGCTGTGAAAGAGAAAGCAGTGGCTGCTGTTCGTTTTCTGCTCTTGACATACTTTCTTTTATTATGATCGGCGTAATTATATTTGTTGACAGGGTTTCACGGAAGAGGAGTGGCAAAACTTCCTCGTATGGACGGGTTCCTTCTACTCGAACAGTGGTAACTACAAGGGATTCGGAGACTCCAAGTTCATTCCTGTAGTGACTGCCGTGAGTTATTGAATTGCTAGCATTCTTCGTTTATACAAAATAAAGTCATAATATTTAATAGAATGGTTTGTTCATTTTATTAATTGCAGGATAAGTTGAGTAAGATGGTAGCTTCATCGAAGGCTGCTTCCAACTCTCCCGATCTCCTCTCCGTGTATTCAGCCGTAGAGGATGGCATATTCTCACTCAATTCTAAGAATGCCGGACTAGGATTCAATGATACTGGAGTGACGACGTACCACTCGGGGCTGGTCAGAAAGACTGATTCTGATCTCATCAATCGTTATATGAAGGAGAAGGTAAGTGAAGAGTGAGTCGATTGGAGTAATGCATTTGCTTGAGAATCTCGAGGGATGGAACACGCGTCTGTTCAAGGAAGTTAACGATGGAAAGACTACTCTCAAGATCAAGTTCGCCTCTACCAAGCGTGAGCACAGCATTTACACTTGTTATAATATGACGTGGCATATTATTGAAATATATCGGTGATTGCGAGATTTAAGTGTAAGTATCTATGTGTTTTTCCCGAATTAAATTTCACTTTACATGAATAATTGTGAATTTAAAACGCGTTCTCTGTAAGACCGCAGGACTGGGCGGCACAACTCATTCAAAGTGATCGCCCAGTGCCCAAACTTTTTTCACAGACGGTCTTGGGTACAAAGTGAATTTAAAACTTGAGAAATACACAAAATGTCAACTTTTGAAAAATCGATAATTTTTTTTACGAAAAAAAATTTTTTTTCTCAATTTTTTTATTTTGCTATCGTGTCATATATCATTCGAAAGAGCATCAAAGGTTATGTTTAAATCCGAAGTTTAACGAGTTTTACGCAACTGCGAACGAAAATCGATAATTGCATTTGCATGAATCTGTCGTTTCGTTGAAACTTTGTTCTGGGAAAAAATGTTCCCATGATTAGTAGGTCTTGGCTCTGACGTATATTATGTATTTTTCATTGTAGAATTGAAATATTAACTTCTATTTAGATATTTCGGTAGTAAAAGTACTCCTATATTCACTAAATCGAGACCACTCAGAGGTAAACGCCAATCTCAAAGAGAGTGTAAAACTTTTTTCAGGGCTTGAAACTAAATCGTATGTACGTCATTTGAAAGAGCATCAAAAGTTATACATAAATCCACAATTTCACGAAGATTGAGTCACAAGGAGCGAAAATCGATAATCGTGTCAGCAGAAGTTGAACTTTTTGGTGACGATTAATATTCGGCTCTATTCTCATTCAATGTGATCGGCTAGGGCTAAAACTTTTTTCACGTACATTCTAAGGTGTAATGAACATTTTAAAACAGAGAAAGTCATGAAAAATTTTTTTTTGAAAAATCAATAAAATTTATTTTCGAAAAAAAATTTTTTTTCAAATTGTTTTTTATTTTCCTGCCGTGTTATATCTCATTCAAAAAAGCGTCAAAAGTTATGTATAAATAAAAAATTGCATGGGCATTGGGGCATTACAAGCAACGTTCGGTGAATGCAAATATCGGTAAACTTTGAAATTTTACTTTTTTCGGGATCACAGTTTTTCGGCTTGTTATGGCTCAATGTCAATTAAACTTTAGAATTGCACATAACTTTTGACGCTCTTTCGTATGAGATATACCACGGCAGGAAAATAAAAAAAAATTGAAAAAATATTTTTTTTCGAAAATATTTTTTATCGATTTTTCAAAAATTTATTTTTCATGACTTTCACTGTTTAAAAATTTTCTTTACACCTTAGAATGTACGCGAAAAAAGTTTTAGCCCTAGCCGATCACATTGAATGAGAATAGAGCCGAATATTAATCGTCACCAAAAAGTTCAACTTCTGCGGACGAGATTATCGATTTTCGTTCCTTGCGACTCAATCTTTGTGAAATTGTGGATTTATGTATAACTTTTGATGCTCTTTCAAATGACGTACATGCGATTTAGTTTCAAGCCCTGAAAAAAGTTTTACACTCTCTTTGAGATTGGCGTTTACCTCTGAGTGGTCTCGATTTAGTGAATATAGGAGTACTTTTACTACCGAAATATCTAAATAGAAGTTCATATTTCAATTCTACAATGAAAAATACATAATATACGTCGGAGCCAAGACCTACTAATCATGGGAACATTTTTTCCCAGAACAAAGTTTCAACGAAACGACAGATTCATGCAAATGCAATTATCGATTTTCGTTCACATTTGCGTAAAACTCGTTAAACTTCGGATTTAAACATAACTTTTGATGCTCTTTCGAATGATATATGACACGATAGCAAAATAAAAAAATTGAGAAAAAAAATTTTTTTTCGTAAAAAAATAATCGATTTTTCAAAAGTTGACATTTTGTGTATTTCTCAAGTTTTAAATTCACTTTGTACCCAAGACCGTCTGTGAAAAAAGTTTGGGCCCTGGGCGATCACTTTGAATGAGTTGTGCCGAATACCCCATCTTTCACTGCGGTCTTACAGAGAACGCGTTTTAACATATATTTTTTTAAAAAATTTACTCGATAGCGCAACGGAATAACAGGATGTACAGTATTTAATACGATAGATTAATACGCTCTCTATGGAGGAATTTTGGTTAGGCGAAGGGGATTTATTGGTGATAAATTAATAATATTTTATTTCGTAATTCTGATACATTAGCGATTCTTCCTTTCAGCCAGTGTAACGGAGGACGAGTTCGAGGGCGTCAAAGTTCATCTGGAGAAGGGAGATTATGCAGCTATTTTGTCGAGAACTTGCGCCCATCTCAGAAAGGTATGATGTGTAAAAAAATGTGTTGGCCGAACCTTAAAGGGACCTGGCACTGCAAATGAAGTGAATTTCATATTAAAGAGAATTTTATTCCGATTCGAACGCAAAAAAAATCGCATATTTTTAGCATCCTAGCCGAAAATGTTATCTTTGAAAATTCATAACTAATTTCAAAAAAATCGTAAAAATATGCGATTTTTTGCGTTCGAATCGGAATAAAATTTTCTTTAATCTGAAATTCACTTCATTTGCAGTACCAGGTCCCTTTAATCGAGCCCATAGTTCTGTCATGCTTAAAATGGACTAGATATTATACCTTGATTTGAGATGGTCGCACTTGGTGATAAGTGCTGTGATAGGGTTATCATTGGTCATCAAAAGATGAGATTGATATCGGAAGGGTAAAATATTCAACGAAGCATGTGAGCTTTGCTCTTTCACGTGAATGGCTACTACAACTGCGAAGTGGGATGAGATGAACAGGGTTTTTTTGAAAATCATCCATAAACTACGGTATCTAGGCCAAGCGAGAGATTAATATTTATAGGCTGGAGAATTCGCAGCGACTGCTAATCAGAAGGCGATGATGAACAAGTATGCGGAGCATTTTACTAGTGGAGAGCTCAATGATCACAAAGACGCATCTCGACTGTGGATCAAGGATGTCGGACCCATTGTTGAGAGCTACATCGGATTCATTGAGAACTACAGAGATCCTGCCGGTAAGTTCATGTTACTATATATTAGAAAATGCCAACGTCTGTCTGTCTGTCTGTTTGTTTTTTTTTTTGTTATTCCTTCCGTTGCAATTTTTTTCGTTTTTTTCGCTATAAATCGCTTAAAAATCACGCAATCTTCTCAGAACCTTTTGCATATGATAACAGACCAGAATTGCTTTAAAATTTTACAAAATTTAAATCACCAAATCCATGGCCAAGTGGTTAAAGCGCGCGACATTCAAATCCGACCGACGCAGGTTCGACCCCCGCCGCGGGCAAACCTTTTGCCGCATTTTTTCGCAAGTGTCAGAAGGTGTCCTAATACGTTTTTAAATAACGTGAAACACGTTTTCACCTGTTTTGCCGAGTTTTAACGTGAAAAATCGAAAATTTCGAAAAGTTTCCAATTGATGCGCAGAGCGTGGGGGATCACAGGAAAAGTGTTTTGCGATGTCGGAAACGTGTCTGAACGTGTTCTAACACGTTTTAACGTGAAAAATCGAAAATTTCGAAAAGTTTCCAATTGATGCGCAGAGCATGGGGAATCACGGGAAAAGGCATTTTTCGATGTCACAAACATGTTCGAACACGCCTGTGAAATCAACACAGTATCCTGCGTTTCCGTTGAGAAAGGCTCGTGAGGCTGAGAGCGATCGAAAAAAGTTGCCACGGAGCCACGAAGTGTGGCGTAGTGGCAACTTTTTTTCGATCGCTCTCAGCCTCACGAGCCTTTTGCAATGGAATAAGCCAGTACTCTTTATAGCGATTAACATTCCCGAACATCCTAAGATCCCCCTGGACCGAACTTCAAGCCAGCTCCCGAATTCCCCCTGAACCGAACCTGAAGCCGGCTACCGAACTCCCCCTGAACCGAACCGGGAGCCATCTACCGAGCTCCCCCTGGACCAACCCCGTACCTAGATCTATACATAGAGCGTAGTGTACGCATAGAGCGTAGTGCATTTAACCTCAATACAACCCCGCTAGTTCCAAAAATGTTTATATGACGCTGTTTGTGTTAAGATCAACAAGGGTCTGGCACAGGTCAAAAGTCGAAATTGCTCAAAACTTACTCCTAGGGGTAACTTTCGACACTGAAAACGCTGGTGCGGTCGATTTCGCAATAGGACCCTTCCGGGCGCCGGTATGGCGCCGCGCCATTTATGCGGAAAACGTGTTCCCCAGGGGTACAGTGAGTCAACAAAATTATCAGAAAAAAATTCTCTATTATCTGATAACGGGTTCGCTCGCGATGAGTACGGAGTCAACATTCACTTTTTCTCCAAAACCATGTGACATCGTGTCATGTGGTTGTCACCAGATGATAGAGCGTCAAATTCTGATATAGAACTTTAGATTTTGCCCCTGTAAGAGCACTGTGAAGCGAGTTTTACTCGAAAAACACGATTTCCGCCAAAGGCGCGGCGCCGTACCGGCGTCCTATTGCGAAATCGATTGCACCAGCTTTTTAGCGTCGAAAGTTACCCCTAGGAGGAAGTTTTGAGCCATTTCGATTTTTGACCTGTTCCAGATCTCTGTTGAGCCCTTGTTGATCCTTACATGGACAGCGTCATGGTGATGTACTGCTCAATTTATTTAAAAAAAAGAATTTGTTAAGGAGTTCGTTCCGAATTCGAGGGATTCGTTGCTGCAGTCAACAAGGAAACATCGAAGAAATTTGCCCATCTAGTGGAGAGAGCTGAAAATATTCTCGAGAGGTGTGCGTTAGAATCATAACAATTAATATTGTACTGTTCAATATAACGCAATTCTGAGAGATCGTACTGATCAGATTCTCTCACAATTATGACCGTTACATCATCCCACCACATAAACTATTTCGCAATATTGCTTTCAGCCGTAAACTCTCATAAAAAATCCATCTCACCGAGTCAAAAAAATTGATATTTTTTTTTCGTTTTCCAAATAAGCTGAGAAAAGGAAAAAATTGCTTTCCTCAACGTATTTGAGAAACGATTAAAATATATGAATTTTTGAAGTTTCCGACTCAGTGAGATGGTTTTTAGGCATGAACGAGGCTGAGCAATATTGCAAAAAGTTTATACAAGTTAAGTTAGAAGTTAGTTTATATGTTACCAAATAATTTTTTTATTGTGTGTTTGCAGACTTCCGTGGGGCAAGGCATACGAGAAGGACACCTTCCTCAAGCCGGACTTCACCGCTCTCGATATCATTGCATTCGGCAGCAGTGGAATACCCGCTGGAATCAATATTCCCAATTGTGAGTAGAGAAATGAGAAGAAGCTATTATTTTATTAACTAAAGGATTGAATAATATATTATGAATACGAGAATATGTTGATTGCAGACGACGATATTCGCCAGAACGAGGGATTCAAGGTAAGTCAATCCCATATTTTTTAAAAATTTTCATTCGCCTGTTTTTTTTATAATCCTGAAGAAGTAGAACTCGTTACTGATCTAGAATGGTGGAAGATGTCTAATTTTTGGTGGGCAACACACTCAATTGCAGAACGTATCTCTTTCCAATGTGATCTCCGCAATGCCGAAGCAGAAGATGAATTTCATATCGGAGGAGGACGAGGTTCGTGCAACCACAATCAATACCTTCTTTAATATTTATTTCAGCATTTAATCTACGAGTACAATGGAAAGGCGTTCGAGGTGCAGGTCGGACTGCACGAGTTGCTTGGCCATGGAAGTGGAAAGCTATTCCAGGTGAGGGATACGGTAGATTGATCATTGGAGACTATCGACAAGTGATTGCAGAAAAATGCCGATGGAACATTCAACTTTGACAAGGAGAACACGAAAGACATTCTGACTGGAGGAAAGGTTAGTTCATACGATTTACATGCGCCATACACGCCTTCAATGCATGGCGAATAATATTGTTTGAATGATGTATGCCTCTTCCCTTGTCAGATTACATCGTGGTACGAGCCTGGGGAGACATGGGGTGGTGTATTCGGCCAGTTAGCATCTGCTTACGAGGAGTGCAGAGCAGAAGCAGTTGGATACGTATTGTGCTGCGATCCCGATATTCTCAAGTGAGAGATGGTGTAGTCATAGGTCGGATAAGGAAAAGTCGAAAATGTGGGTAGGGTTTTTTTTTTCAAAATTAGCCAGCAAAATGCCAAAATGTTGGTTGGGTTTTCAATTTTTTTCTCTTAAAATCCAAAAATGTGGGCAGGTTTTTTTTTGAAAAGTATTGAAAAATATTAGTGAGGAATCATTTCACAGTTTGGAACGTACATTGTCTCCCTCTCAGGATCTTTGGTCACGAGGGTGAATTCGGGCAGTTGATTAAGTATGTCAACTGGCTGAGTGAGATCAGAGCAGGACTCCTCGCCCTCGAGTTCTACAATGCAGAGCAGCAGAAGTGGGGACAGGTTGGATCCTTATTTTTTCTCTTTCTTGTCCTTTCACAAAGATTATGACTATGTATACCCAGTACTATATGCATTCCTTCAATAACAGGCTCACTGCTGGGCCCGCTATGTTCTCACGAAGGTCGTGCTCGAGGCAGCACAGGGATTCGTCACCATTGAGGAGGTACCGTTGATGTTATTACGAATTTGCTAATATCGACGAGTTAGAGTAGTTCATATCAATAGAAGTGTACGTGTTTCTTTTGAAGACGAAGGACTCATCTGGTGGGGACGATCTCTCGTTCAAGTTGGACAAGACTAAGATCGATAGTGTGGGAATGCCGGCAGTCAGGCAATTCCTCAACAAACTTCAAGCATACAAATCTACTGCTGATGTGAAGGGAGCCACTGAGCTGTTCAACAAGTAGGCTCACTCTTCTCTATGAATCCATCTATTCGCTAGTCTAACTTAATCTGCAGATCCATTTTGGAAAAAAAGACATACCAAACGAAAAACGACGTTTCGAAAATCCTCTGCGGTGGATACCGTTAAACATATTGTCGATCCATTTTTTTCTTCGTGTTGCAGTTGTTTCGATCTTCAGTATTCCTCTGAAAGCGCGAAATATCTAAAATACATGTCAGAAATTTAAAAAAAAACCGCTAATTGAACATTTCTCAGGTACGGATCCGTCGGTCCAACTGAGCTAAAGTGGAGGGAAATTTGCATTGCGAAGAGAAAGCCGAGAAGAATATTCGTGCAGCCCAATACCAAACTGACTAGTGATGAGAAGAATGCTGAATTGGTGACTTATCCTGAGACTCCCGAGGGAATCATCCAGTCTTTCGTCGAGAGGTACGCCATTCCACAATATTTTCATCACTGTATTATCGTTGACATTGTAATGGAGTCGTGTTAATTCTTGCCTTTAAGATACTCGGCTGATTCGATTGCTGATCTGGAACATCTGTGGAAGGTGGATCAGAAGTACTTTCCACGTGCATACGGAAAGTGCTGAAGATTCATGTTGTTGTAGATGCTGTACTTAGTGTACTTTACGCTTTGTCTGTTATGAGCTAATGTGTGTTTTAGTATATATATATATATATATATATATATATATATATATATATGTCCTGTAATGTTATATATGACGCTGTTTACGTTAGGATCAACAAGTGGCTGGAACAGGTCAAAAATCGAAATCGCTCAAAACTTGGCCATAGGGGTAACTTTCGACGCCGAACACGCTGGTACCATCGATTTCGCAATCGGACCCCTCTGGGCGCCGCGCCATTTTGGCGCCAAACTTGTTTTTCGAATAAAACTCGCTTCGCAGTGCCCGTAGAGGCACGAACGCAAGCGCTATATAACAGAATTTGACGCTCTATCAAATAGACTAGGTGGCTTGCAGAATCGAATTATCGTTTTTGAGAAAATGCGATTTTTTGATCCAGAGAGTAGAAAGTGAATTTACGCATATATATGAAAGAGCTCTTCATTCTGGTCAATTTGATATATAACACTAGTAGGTTTAAGCCCTGCGTCGAAAACTATTTAAGTTTTTCTATTTTTTGCGCGCGCGGAACTCGTGTAACGACGCGGCATCCACATGGCCGATGCGGTAGTGGTCTAGAACTTCAATCCGAAGGTCACTGGTTCGATTCCAACTGGTTGCGAAAGTTTTTGCCGAAATTTTTTTTCATCGAAAAAATCAGTTTTTCAAGATTTCAGAAAAAGTGCCAATAGTGGCAGGGGCTGAAATTTGAAAAAAAAATTTTCTACTCTTTGGATCAAAAAATCATTTTCTCAAAAACGATAATTCGATTCTGCAAGCCACCTAGTCTATTTGATAGAGCTTCAAATTCTGTTATATTGCGCGAGCGTTCGTGCCTCTACGGGCACTGCGAAGCGAGTTTTATTCGAAAAACAAGTTTTCCGCCAAAAGGACGCGGCGCCCAGAGGGGTCCGATTGTGTAATCGATGGCACCAGCGTGTTCAGCGTCGAAAGTTACCCCTAGGGCCAAGTTTTGAGCGATTTCGATTTTTGACCTGTTCCAGGCCTCTGTTGAGCCCTTGTTGATCCTAACGTAAACAGCGTCATATTTCATTTAGAGTATCTAAGTTGTTTTGTCCGACCCGATTTCATCTCTCAGTGATCTATTTTAACTGGGTTTTCTCGCTTAGCATATTATAGTGCTGTTGTAGATCGTTGGGTATATCCACAACGACATTTTTTGGAGAATAAAGATTTAGTCTAAATCATTGCCAAGCTGGTCTTTCAAGAGGTTTATCAGATCCTGTTGTTTTATTTGAAGAAATCATTTTTAAAAATTGATTTAAGAAATATCTCGATGTGGATTGAAGGAAAGACATGTTACAGATGATACTCGAAAATCCACCACCGCCCTCAGTGCAAATAGTGGGCAAAATGCCTAAGGGTGAGTTGTCATTTCCACGAAGTGGAAGTTATTGATTGCGTGTATTTGAGCTCACGCGAAAGGTGTCGTTGACCTTCAATTTGTCTACAACGGTGCTCAGGTGGCACTTTGCTCTGTCGGACACGACTCTATCAAGATGTGGACACTGTCAGTGATTGTACAATCTTTGTAGCCATTCATTCCACAATCTGTTCACTTTCCAAAATTGCCATTGATGGTTATTTTTGACAACATTACTTTTGTCTATGACAGCAATCGGGAGAGACTCGAGCATTTTGAAAATTGCCGACCCATAGGAAAATTTATGATTTTAATTTTTCCCATTTTTACATGGTTGGTACTCCAAACCCTCCTCTATCGATTGGCGTTTTCAGAAATGTTTTAGAGTGTCTCGTATTTGCGTGAAACACAAACATACCTGGTGTGTTTGGATTTTTTTCAAAAAAATCATATCTTGCTTCAAAAGGCAGATACAGATCAGCGGTTGGGTGCGTTATACAGACAAAACACGCGGTTACGACACCATTGCGATTTCATCATTCCTGACAAATGCGGCAGTGAGGAGCGGTCATTTTTGCAAATAATCCTGCAATTTTCGTTAAAGTTAAAACTACACGCCGGTTTTGCGCGCGTTGTATAGAGGGTACTCAGTACTCATTATAGCAATAGTAGTGAGGTTTAAAGAGTGGGCGTTGTAATGAAGCGCTATTTGAAGTGAGGTTGGGCGAAAACAATTAATGAAAATATAATTTCTCCGCTTAATTTGTGGTTGAAAAAAATTAAAGACAATTCAAAAATAATATTAAAATTGATTTTGTTACATATTATTGATAAATTTTTGAATTGGAAAAAATTGAAAAATTTCAGATCTTATTTTCAGATTTCCTAAATTTGTCTATTACAAGGGCTTAACCTGTTCCAATCTTTTTCAATTTTATTATTAGATATCACTGCACGTGGATTTGCACTTATTTTACGTTGCACACCACTTTTCTTAATGAATGGAATTTATTATGAGCCAAAACTTTAATGTTATTTAGCGCTTGTCAAGAGACATCTTATATCATTCAGATGTCATATGTAGTTTCGTGAATATGTGGAGAACATTTGCGTTTTTGGAAGTGAGAGTCTATCTCAACGTAGAAATGAGTTGCATCGTCAAGAAAAACGAGCACCTGCCCGAGGACGCACGCTTTGCCTTCTCTGGCACTCTCTCCATATCACCCGCTCTCTCGCCTTGTTCGATCCCGGTCCGACCACAAATATTTTACGGCAGTTCCAGCGACTTCGATTGATATGAGAGACTATCTGAGCGAATCAACATATTTGTTCAGGAGCTTGGCATTCTGAGAAAAATGAGTTGTTGAGATAATGATGGCATGATGTACTGTGACCCATGCTGATATGATCCGTGCAAAAGAGAAGTGCTGAAAATGCATCTACGCCTCAGGGCATTACGTCATAGGAACTTCCGGTTTTCAAAAAAGTGATTGTTGGGCTTCACAAGTGGTACCAATCGATTCCTAATAAAATTCTAAGACTTTTTTTGACTCTATGCATTTTTCGATAATTATCGATCTGCGGCCGGAAAAGTTGAAAATGTGTTTCATTTTTTTGTTTTTTTAATTTTTCTACATATTTTGCCTCTGGAAAATGGCAACTTTTATTTTCGCCAAACGATCCTTCAACGATGGTAGTATGGAAAGTTTTTTTTTTTTTTTTTTTAGTTTTTTTTTTTTTTAAACCATGTTAGTATGGAAAGTTTTCATTTCCCCCTAAAATACGCGCGAAGCAGAAATTGGAGGTAAAATATTTATGGTGTGCCTTACAGTATGCCGTCGAGAATTCTCAATGGCATTCTCCGACCTGTAAATGCAACATGTGCGCGGGAAAATCGACTTAACTTCTCATCGTGAAACCATGACATTCTTGCCGTGTCCGCATGCTACATTTCAAGCTCGGACAATGGCGATGAGAAATCTCGACGGCATACTGTAAGGCACACCATAAATATTTTTACCTCCAATTTCTGCTTCGCGCGTATTTTAGGGGGAAATGAAAACTACTAACATGGTTTACGTACCATTGTTGAAGGATCGTTTTGCGAAAATAAAAGTTGCCATTTTCCAGAGGCAAAATATGTAGAAAAATTAAAAACAAAAAAATGAAACACATTTTCAACTTTTCCGGCCGCAGATCGATAATTATCGAAAAATGCATAGAGTCAAAAAAGTCTTAGAATTTTATTAGGAATCGATTGGTACCACTTGTGAAGCTCAACAACCACTTTTTTGAAAACCGGAAGTTCTTATGACGTAATGCCCTGAGGCGTAGATGCATTTTCAGCACTTCTCTTTTGCACGGATCATATCAGCATGGGTCACAGTACATCATGACATCATTATCTCAACAACTCATTTTTCTCAGAATGCCAAAGTTAGTTCGAGCGAGTCAGATAGTCTCTCATATGCTCTCTGGCACCATTCGCTCAAATATGTTAAAACGAAGATTTTGAAAAATATTTGTGGTCGAACCGGGATCGAGCAAGGCGAGAGAGCGGGTGAAATGGAGAGAGTGCCAGAGAAGGCAGAGCATGCGTCCTCGTGCAGGTTCTCGTTTTTATCTTGGCGATGCAACTCATTTCTACGTTGAGATAGACTCTCACTTCCAAAATCGCTAATGTTCTCCACATATTCACGGAATTACAAGTTTTGGCTCATAATAAATTCCATTCATTAAGAAAAATTGTGTGCAACGTAAAATAAGTGCAAATCCACGTGCAGTGATATCTAATAATAAAAATAAAGAAGATTGGAACACTCTAAGCCCTTGTAATGGACGAAATTTACGAAAGCTGAAAATAAGGTATGGAATTTTTCAATTTTTTCCAATTCAAAAAGTTGTCAATAATATGTAACAAAATCAATTTTAATATTATTTTTGAATTAATGAATGAATTGTCTTTAATTTTTTCAACCACAAATTAAGCGGAGAAATTATTTTTTTCATGAATTGTTTTCGTCCAAAATCGCATAAAATAGCGCTTCATTACAACGCACACTCTGTTAAACCTCACTAATATTGCTATAATGAGTACTCAGTACCCTCTATACAACGCGCGCAAAACCGGCGTGTAGTTTTAACTTTAACGAAAATTGCAGGATTATTTGCAAAAAAGACCGCTCCTCACTGCCGCATTTGCAGGAATGATGAAATCGCAATGGTGTCGAAGCCGAGTTCTCTGTGTATCTACCGCACCCAACAGCTAATCTGTATCTGAAAATTGAAGCGAGTTATGATTTTCCAAACTTTGAATTTTTGAAAAAAAATACCAAACACATCTGGTACTTTTGTGTTTCACGCAAAAACGACTCGCTTTAAAAAAATCTGGAAACGCAATTCGATAGAGGAGATGTTGATGTACCTCCACTATAAAAATGGGAATATTTAAAAATCATGATTTTTCCTATGCGTCGGCCATCCTCGAGTCTCTCCCGATCATATGAATATTAGGGTAGTTTTTTGTAATTCATTTTTTTATTGAAGGAATGACATGCAGTCGGAGAATATCGTCGTGTTCACTGAAGCAAACGAATACACGGGATGGAGATGCGGAGTTCAAGCAGCACACACTCTACCTAACGCTATGTGTGAGTATTATCGATTGATTCGAAATGGGAGCAATAAGCGTATCGCAATATAAAGGATTCTACAAGCAACTTTTGATAGATAGATGATTGTGTGCAGGCACGGGAGTGATTGGGGCCGACAGTATGATCTATTCACTCGAGGCTGATGACGAGGGATCTCATATCAGGTATTATAATTAATTTAAGGTATTTTTTTAACCAGTGTTACTGTTTGCCATCAGAAATTATGGATGGATTAGATAATTATATTAATAGAGTGCAAATGCGTATATCACGCGTGCCGTGCACAATTTTCACTTTCGTATTGACATATGTTGCGAGCCACACGCATTTCTTTTACGTTTTTTGGTAAGCTTTAACTTTAACTTGCGCACCGCAACGGTTTATGGAATTATTATTTTATTAAAGGATGATCCTATCGTATTCTTGAGATGATAAAATGAATCACTATTGTATTAGGCAATCATGTGCGATTTTCAAAGATTTCAAATTTTATTAAAGGTATTTTATTAAGCACTGCTTTTTTTATTTTAACGAAAAAAATTTCCAAATAGAATGCAAAAAAAGTTATTTTTTAACGATTTTTTACTGTACATTACTGTGTTTACCGGACATTACTGTGTTTAGCGCGCTAAACACCGTAACGCCCAGTAATTGGTGTATTCAATATTAGAAGTTGGGTGGATCTGTAGTGGAAATATGAGGAAAATCCGTATTTGCCAACATTTTTTAATTTTTTTTATTTTTGTTTTTTTTTAGTGGAATACTGCAGTTATCGATTGTAATCTATCATAGCATCCTTCATTACCTCAAAGCCACAACAACTCCATTATTTTATGAATAATGGTAAAAAATGTATGTGGTGGACTCTAATTACCGGTTACCGGTTACCGGGGTTACTAGTACCGTAAAAATAACTTATTGCAAATTTGATATATGAGGCAACACATCCGATCAAATGTTCGCGAAAAAACCTCAAAAAAAATTCCCGCTGGAATATTATGAAAGACGTTCCAATAAAAAATATAGTCCAATAAACGATTAAAATGGGGAAAGAGAAAAATGCTTAAGAGTCCGTGCGAAGAGTCAGAGAATCGTCTGTACAGCAAAAAAAGTGACGTTCTGAACTGCGATCTTCGGAGGGTTCGCGAAACATGCGGAAAATTCCATAAAAAATAACGAAATCGATCGATCGGCACGACGATGATTCCCGATTAATCCGTTCCGCGCCTTACCAAACTTTCAATCGGTTGCGCAATTTTTTTCATAATTCGCGGGCTCGCTAACGGGCGTAAGACCGTTGCCGAATTTTTGAATCTCACAATACATGACAGGGACATGCATATGAGCAGATTCTCTGTGCACTTTATTAAAGAGGAACAGAAGTAGTGTTATACAAAAAATAAAATGGGGTCTTAGGTCGAAAAAGCCGAAAAACTCATTCTTCTAATATCACCTCGAAATGACAGGGTGAATACATGCACATAACCTTTCTCTCCTAGAAATGAGTGTTCATACGTCGATTCGCGTTGGTTGAAAAATCATAACTCGATTTGGCAAACTTCTAATACTACCAAAAATTAATATAGGACATTGATAATATTGGTCAGATGCTGACATGCGTTTTCTTGCCCACGAGAATTTATGCGAGAAAATAATATTATTCTGGAAATTATTGGTCTTTTCTAATTTTCGACGACTTACGAGAGGGGTATCACGAGAGATTACAGGAAAATGGTGTAATTTCGGAACATTAAAAAAATTCAGTTAAACTTAAATGTGGAAGCGCTTAGCACAGCATCGAAAATCGAAAGATAATTTACAAAAATCGAACCTTGATTTGGGTAAAATTGGAAAATTTTGCGCCAAATTATGTTTCGATCCAACCAAATTATGTTTCGATTTATTAATAGGCAACGGAACGATTTAATAGCACAAATGAGAGGAATGCTTCCTACGAAGTGATGTCGTGTAATTACTCCAGTAGAAGAGTGGTTATTGAGTCAAATAGTAACTGAAACGATAAAATAGCGTAGCTACAGGGTCTAGAAAGGTTCGGAGAAAGGGGGGGGGAATGCGAACGTTCAATAAATGGACATCTTGAGGCTAACATGCCTGCGCACTTCAACGAGCGTAAGTATACTTGTAGTTTATGTGATCGATAAGTCGACCAGAGACGATCCATTCTATTAGGAATCTCTGGAAATAATACATTATTGGACAAGGAAAACACTCACCTCGATATCCTCCTCTCAGCCTATTTAAATATACATAAAATCCGCGAAGTGGGACCGGGTCTGCGGTCCTAGTCGAGATTTCCGAAAAGGCATTATGGTGTGCCACAAAAGGCACTTACAGTAACTCGCCTCTTTCGTATATCATTTTTGTTTTTGACTTTTTTTGCTAATAAAGTTAATGTTTTGTTGTGTTTCTCGTATGAGCACATGACCAACAACATAAGCAACCATTCTGAGTGTTTGTTCGACTACCGCCGCCCTTGCTCGCTTGAAACTTTGATGTTTTATTTCCACTCCATTTTGTTTACATAAAAAAGCTTGCCAGACCACTTTGACGTCGTGTCCCCAACATCTTTTCTTCTCCTTATCAATGTTTAGACTATTGTGCTTCTTTCTAACCTAATGCCGTTCAATTCCAATGAGTCGTTTGTCCGCAGCGACCTGTGAAAGATAGTTTTGTTGCGAATCACTCCCCATGTTCCGCGCGTTGACCTACCAGACCACATTAATGCCGTGTTCCCAATATATTTTCTTTTCCTTGTCAATATTTCGACTATTGCGCTTCTTTCTAACCTAACACCGTTTAATTTCGATGGGTCGTTAGTCCCCAGTAACATCTGAAAGATAGTTGTATTTCGAATCACCCCATATTCCGCTCGTTGACCTACCAGACCACTTTAATGCCGTGTCCCCAATATTTCTTTTTGTCCTTATTAATATTTCGACTATTGCGCTTTTTTCTAACCTAAGTCCGTTCATTTCCGATGGGTCGCTTGTCTGCAGCGGCCTCTGGAAGATCGCTCTCTTTCGAATCACACCACATGTTCGGCGCTTTGACCTACCAGACCACTTTAATGCAATGTCCCCAAGATTTCTTCTTTTCCTTTTTAATATTTCGACTTTTGCGCTTCTTTCTAACCTAACGCCGTTCAATTCCAATGGGTCGTTTGTCCGTGACACGCGCTTTACTTTTGTGTTTTCGCAGACGCTCACTGAGATGTTTTTATGAATAGATTTTGGCCAGAAACGTCGAGGGGAGAGGGACAAATGGAAGGGCGAGGGTGATTATACTAGGCTGTTGCAAAAGTCTTGTCGCGTTTCGTGGTACTAACATATTTATCCCTATCATCTTCAAAGATGAACCAATGAACTTGGGAATAGTCTACGTTCACACCAGTAGTACCCCTCTATAATTCGCACAACTTATGGGTGCCACCCTCATAGAACGCCGGGGTCTATAAATTGAAGAAGCCGGTCTACTCGTTTACGATATCTACTCTGGTCTTGAAGTGCTGTTCTCTGAGGGAGTTGGTGATGGTGGGGAACAAGTTATTTTCTGAGAGGGTAGTGTCTGGCGACTAAGAAGGATATATTAGGATGGTGCTGCCACACGCCGCCAATTCAGAATTGGTCGTCCTCGCAGTAAGGGGTGGAGCAGTGCCATTTTGGAAGTAAACACTTGCCCACAATCATCTTTCCTTATCAATGCTGTACACCTGTGCCATGATAGTGGTACCTTCGAGTAGGAGCTCCCATTCCTGAGCGCCCCGGGCGATCCACGAATTTCTCAACATCATTTTTTGGCTACCGAAAACTGTGTTTGGGAACATCGTCTGCCTTCTAATCTGCATCAATACTCTGGTGTTTCGGTACAACGTTTTTACACTGTACCCATGCATACTCCCCCGTCACCATTTGGTCCAGATAGTTGAAAGCCCTGTGGAAAATTAGGAAAATCAAATACATATCCACCCTCGAAAAAAGTGACTGGATCCGAGAATTCGTAGTAAATCAACGGTCCCATATTTTACTTCGTTCCAATTTCGTGAATTCCCCAATGTATGGTGGTAAAGTCTGCCCCGAATGTGTCGCCCAGTTTGCGCATGATTTTATAGGGGTCTCTTTCTTGATTTGTGCACAGAGTGCCGAAACACAGATTGAGGATTTTCCGGATCTGACCTCTTCGGCCAGAGAAAAGTCCATATTCTCGATAGCATGAGTCCAACTTTTCACGATTTGCAAAGAGGTTGCATATGACTGATGACTTACATCCACATGGCGTTCAAAATCGGGTGACTGAGCCAGACAGGAAGACGAACAAAACTACCTCCCAAAAGTTGTGAGGGACGTTAGCAAAACAATTCGTATTTCTCCATCAGAGAACTAGAAGGGACTAATCATAACCGTGCTTTAGAGAGAAGGTATGGACCCCCTTCTACTGTATACTGGAAGGCACATTACAAAAAGAAACAGAGCCGAGATAACCCGCGAAAGTGAAAGCTCAAAAAACGACAGGACTTTTGCAACAGCCTGATAACTTTAATTACAGGAAATATCGAGAATCGGGCGTATAAAACTGCAGAATGTGAAGAAAAATTTTTTAATAAAAAGTCTGACCCAGTCGGACAACCCATTGAACAGTCCATTGATGGGAAATACGGTAGGATCAGTGAAACTTCGTTCAATTTTGAAACCGCCGCCTTAATGTTATTTTCTTTCGTGATTTTTAATTTTTTTGTGCTCTCATTGGATTCAGCACTTGAATTATGAGGGGATAGGCTTAATATTACAATTGCAGGAAGTACCTTGAATTTTGCCCCTGCGGTCGCTAAATATACACTAACATTAAAATTGTCCTGGTCCAGCTGAAAGGCATTTTGAAAGAAAGCGAACTCATATGCAGGTTAGTTCGCTTTCTTTCAAAATGCCTTTCAGCTGGACCAGGACAATTTTAATGTTAGTGTATATTTAGCGACCGCAGGGGCAAAATTCAAGGTACTTCCTGCAATTGTAATATTAAGCCTATCCCCTCATAATTCAAGTGCTGAATCCAATGAGAGCACAAAAAAATTAAAAATCACGAAAGAAAATAACATTAAGGCGGCGGTTTCAAAATTGAACGAAGTTTCACTGATCCTACCGTATTTCCCATCAATGGACTGTTCAATGGGTTGTCCGACTGGGTCAGACTTTTTATTAAAAAATTTTTCTTCACATTCTGCAGTTTTATACGCCCGATTCTCGATATTTCCTGTAATTAAAGTTATCAGGCTGTTGCAAAAGTCCTGTCGTTTTTTGAGCTTTCACTTTCGCGGGTTATCTCGGCTCTGTTTCTTTTTGTAATGTGCCTTCCAGTATACAGTAGAAGGGGGTCCATACCTTCTCTCTAAAGCACGGTTATGATTAGTCCCTTCTAGTTCTCTGATGGAGAAATACGAATTGTTTTGCTAACGTCCCTCACAACTTTTGGGAGGTAGTTTTGTTCGTCTTCCTGTCTGGCTCAGTCACCCGATTTTGAACGCCATGTGGATGTAAGTCATCAGTCATATGCAACCTCTTTGCAAATCGTGAAAAGTTGGACTCATGCTATCGAGAATATGGACTTTTCTCTGGCCGAAGAGGTCAGATCCGGAAAATCCTCAATCTGTGTTTCGGCACTCTGTGCACAAATCAAGAAAGAGACCCCTATAAAATCATGCGCAAACTGGGCGACACATTCGGGGCAGACTTTACCACCATACATTGGGGAATTCACGAAATTGGAACGAAGTAAAATATGGGACCGTTGATTTACTACGAATTCTCGGATCCAGTCACTTTTTTCGAGGGTGGATATGTATTTGATTTTCCTAATTTTCCACAGGGCTTTCAACTATCTGGACCAAATCCTGCATATGAATATTGAATGACGACGACATAATATAATCGATAACTTTGCTGAAAATCGAAGAAAACAGTGAAAATGTGCAATACGCACTCGAAATTGAAAACGCACCTCCTGCGCGTCAGCTCACCCCTTTTGCGCAAAGTTGCCTAATTTTGATTCGTTGTTCGGATTTTTCCAAATTAGGTTTCGCTATTCAGATTTTTCATAATTAGGTTTATCTATTCAGATTTTCAATAATTTGGTTCCACTGATCATTTTTTTACCAAATTATGTTTCGATTTTCGATGCTGTGTAGGGCAAAAGAATTTTTAAAATCCTAGTGTCAGGTCGCGAGATCGGCTTTTAGGAAATTATCGGTTCTAAAGCCGGAACTATCATAACTCAGCTCAAATGGTGCGAGAAGGTAGTGGTAACGCGCAAACGTGTAGAAGAATATTAGTAATGTATTTTAGGCTCACAGGGTATGGCACAACCGACGGCTAGTTGTGGTAAGAAAAGTGATGTTCAGATACAAACAATATTTTTCTCATATTTAAAATTCGAGAAGCAGCAGGCTTTCCGTACATAATATGGAAAAGAAATAAAAGCAGTGTTATACAAAAATGAGCGGATTTTAGGCCGAAAAATGACTTTGAATGTGAAAAAAATTGAAAAAGTCGAAAAACGCATTCTTCTAAAATCACCGTACGTTTTTTTTTTGAGTAATGATCAACGGCGAGTACGGGGAGGTAATATAGGATCACAAGATGTACGCGCTGCATCACAATTACATGAATAATGTCAAAAACGTCTAAAATAATTTCGATTTAAAGGGACAGTAAACACACAAATTCTTGTTCATTTGATCCAATTTCCACGAGCGACGTAGGGATAGAAATAGTGTGCGCCCTATCCGATATCAGCCCAGGTGGAGCAGCGGTAAAACGTTAGCCTAGCAATCGTGAGGTCGCGGGTTCGATACCCACCCTATCCTTTTGTTTCTTCCATCGGGCCGAAAGTCGTGGCGAGACCTTGAAATTTTCGGGAATTCAACGGTGCCTTTACTGTCCCTTATACGTTTTTTTGATCGTTTTTGACATTATTTATTTAATTGTGATGCAGCGCGTACATTTTATGATCCTATATTATTTTCCCCGTTTTCACCGTTTGAAAAATGTTTTTATCGTAAAAAAATGTGTCGTTATCCACAGGGCATACGACATGGGCTACATGGAAGTGTGGCATCTCGCTGTCGTCGATGCTGGAAGATTCATCACAAGTCAGTCTCACTTACGCACTTTTGTTATTTATTAGTATCCATCGCACCTCACTGTGTTGTGGCAATCGCACGTGGCCAGCCAATTTTAGTTATTTTTCTCGCTACCGCCCCGGTTTGACGCTATTACCTAGCGCCCCAGAATTGACGAACTCCCCAAACCTTCAACTTTTTTTCAATTCTTGAATTTTTGCATAGTTCCTCCAGGTTTTGCCTCCAGGTTTCCCGAAAAATGCAGAGTGTCCGTATGAACGAGGAGTTATGGGAATTGATCTCCGTTGATGGGGCGATGATGAAAACACAGATGATATGCAAACACAATAGCATGAGGTGAGGGAACGGAAACGAGAGAATTCAATTGTGTCAAAATAGGAGATTATTCAAGTCGAAATATCTCGTGTAACTCCAATGTGATCATTTGTATATCGGTCGGATTTGATTACAGTTGATCGATTGTTTAGACTACACCTTAATTTTCTATCCTATCATACATACGAGACATTCATCCATTCCTCAAGTAGCCAGCGAACCCGCCCACGAACCCAAGTAGCCCACTGTAGTCAAATAGGCACGCGTAGAAACGGAACGGAATGGAATGATGGTCGAATCCGTCATCTTTTCCTTCCTCCCCCTCCTATCTGCACCCTTGCGCTGCAAAATGTTACCTGTCACTGCTTTTCTCCCCTACACATACTACTTGTGTAGGGGAAAAGGCGACTTGAAAGGACGAGATAATACATTGAAGTGAGAGAGAAAGGGATTGTCGTTGACACATCTCCTCTCACACGATTCTCTCCATGGTTTGAATGGTTGCGACTTTGGTCTTCCATCTCCTATTCCCCCCTCTCATTTTACCTGAACTGATGGAGTGACGTTTGATAAGGCGAGAAAGAGAGAGATGGTGAAGATATATCACTGATCACTCGGGTGGATATAAGTGGAACTGCATGGGTGCACAGGCTTAGTGCAAGATAGGATTGTTTGCTTACTTGTTAGAGCTAATCCTTGTGATTATACGACGATAGAGGGGGGGGGGAATAAAACCGTAATATCAATAATTTCAGCCAGTTTCACTGGTTTTCTCTCGGAAGTCATCGATGGCAAATTCGGTATTCGTGAGCCTTACCCCAAGATCAAGAGTGTCACTTGCATGTCATTGGTGAGTACGTGGAAATCATAGGTCAAATGGGATTCTCGCAGGTATTTCGTGCAGAAGCACATTGATAAATTTGTCAAAAAGGGGTCAGAAATGCGTGAAACGTTAAAACATTTCGTTTGCTGACATGGTGTGGACTGCATAAGTGCCTATTCCCCCTAGCGGGAACCTAGTTGACCTATGATGGAAACGATTAACTGAATACTGTAGAGAGGATGGATAACATGTGGGATTTCAAATTGAAAAGGGATTGAACGAATCGTTTGCAGAGTCCTTCTACCAATTTGTTAGTTCTTGGAAACACAGAAGGCGCCGTGGATATTGTGGATACGAAGACACTCAAGAGTATTCACAGTTTTGAAGGTACTATTTGATTGATAAGACGTGATTTTACATATATTACACGGATCGAAAGTTGCATGGTTCTTCCATCAGATCCATTTATGGAATGGGGATAATTATGTTCACTTGAGCTCATTCGATGCGAATCTCATCCGTCCTTTTCCTTTCTGACGAGCAACTGTTGACAGGAAGCACGGACAAGTATATCAAGTACTTTAAAGTGTGAGTCTCCCCTCCCTCTCTCCCCTCCCCCTCTCCTCTCCCTCTCTTTACAAGTCTTCCCTTGCAGTTCCTCTGGTTCTCACTCTCTGGAGCGTACTATGTGTGGTCATAGAGGGGTCATTTCGTGCATTGTTCCCGGTCCAGCCATCGAAGGACAGGCACCCAAGGTTGCCTCTGCCAGTGTCAATGGACAGGTACTGTGGATTACCTGTCTGAAACCGATAATATAAAATAGATGAATAGTGATGAATCAAACTTATTCAGGTGATACTCTGGAATCTCGATATGTCGGAAGCACTTGCCCATATTGAAGTGCCCCATGAAGGATCGGTGAGTGAAGGAGTAGTAGTAGTTATTGATAATTTCGTTGTAGATCCTTGCCCTCGCCTTCTCTCCATGTGGACAGTTTCTCGTATCTGGAGGAGATGACAGGGTCAGTCTTCTATTTGATGAGTTTATTTTCATTAGTTGAATGGTTGAATCACTTGTTCAATACGCTGTTTCGTATAGCACAAAGACGATGTAATCATATATTTTCGTCATGTCATTATTTCTGACCATACAAAAAATCCACAAAACTTGTAAGATCCTTGCCGAAAGTTGTTTGTAGATGGTCATATATGGGCTTTTATTTATTAAACTGAACCTACTGCACATTTCTAGATATGTATCGATTCGTGAAATTTAAAAAAAAACTAATTCCGTTATTTTCTTCTTTTAAGCTACTGGCCGTCTATCGCGTTGCCGATGAGCCAGTCGATGAGAGTGCGCCACTTCTGAATAGTGGAATGGAGTTAATGGATGAGATGAATAATGGAGAGGGAGAGAAGCAGAATGAGGAACCGAGAAGAGAAGAGGAGATGAGACAGACACAGATACAGAGGAGTGATGAGGAGATGGAAGTGGATGAAGATAATGATGTCAATGGTCAGTATTATGGATTGCAGTAAAGGAAATGTACGAAATTGGTGCGCACGAGGGCTTGTTCGATTTTTTGGTAATACGTTTCAGAAAGAATTTTGTAATGTTTTTTTAAAAAAAACTTTCGTATTTGTCAAATTTAGTTTTCCAGATTAAAAAAAAACAATATTCCAAAGAAAAAAGTTACGTTCCTGAGAACATAGCCCGACAGAATTTAATATTTTCGCCAGTCTTTGTATCGTGGGTACTGTTCCCCCCCCCCCCCCCAAATCCCTGCGTATTTTTTGTATGTGTTCTTCTCGGGCTAAACTCAATATTTGACAATTTTAATTAAAATGCTTTGTCTCTCATATGTCTGCAGATGAAATAATGTGTGATATGCAGGAACTGGAGCGAGTGCACGAGATTTATTCGGAGACAGCTCGGATAGTGATGGAGGAGGAAGAAAAGATCGATCGTCTCCAAGAAGAGAAGAAGAAGAAGAAGAGGAGGAAGAAGGAGGATATGAGGGATATGGAAGAGAAAGAGAAGAAGAGGAAGGAAATAGAGAAGAAGATGATGAAGAGAATGGAAGAAGAGGAGGAGGAGAGTATGCAGAAGAGGAGAGAGAAGAAGAAGGACAGCAGGGTAAGAGATTGATGTGTCACTTATTTTGCAAAACAAAATACTCTATACGATAAACATTCATCGAGTTGGCTCACATTGTAGAACATAGACATTATGTTTGAGTGTAAAGCAGTTATCTAATAAGTCAATATTGCAGAAGATGATGTGGCTGGTGAGGCAGACGAAAGAGAAGACGAAGAGAGTGAGGATGGAATGCAGGAGTGGACTTATATTCCATCGGCTATCAAAAAGGAAGAAGAGACTCATGATGAATATGGAGATGGAGACACACAGAGACACAATGAGGGACCGAGGACACCCGATTTTGATGAAGAATGAAGAGAAAAAGAAGAGAGATTGACTAATCATGTTGTCACACTGTTCCCAGTCCCCTTTGCAAAGGGGACTGGGAACAGTGTGTATTCCAAGCTTTGTATCCGAGATAAATATGAATTTCGACTAATATCGTTTTTGTTGAAGTGAGAAGTCGTTTCTACTTGATTGATTACTTGGATTATGGTTACTGTAGACAGCTAAATGCTTGGATTGAACTACAGTATGCGTATCTCAATCGGAGACGTTGTCGCAGTGAGCGAAGATATGACTCATGAGTTCAAGATGCACTCGAAGATTGCAATTGAAGAGGTACAGTAGTCATATTAGTAGATGAGAGTTGCGAGATACGTAGCTGGGCACGGTTTAAAAATGGCCTATGGATAGATTGAACAATTAATTACTTGCAGGTACCAAGAAAATGTGTAGCGAAGGATGGTGGAAAGGTGGTGAGAACGATGCAGCCATCTAGCAAGTATGGCAACAATTGAAGAATCGATATTTAAGTATTCATTATTGAGGACGATCTCAGCCATGCTAAACACACAAGGAGGCAAGATCTATCTGGGAATTACGGACGATGGAGTAGTGGAGGGATTGAGTATGAATCAGTCACAGGTACGAACACTTGGACGGAAGAGAAGAGATAGGTGTGGAGAGGGATTATAGATGGGAGCAGAGACATGCAGGAGGGGTTTGAGAGTTTGCTTAGTGGATAAAAATCAAAATATTTATTGATCGGAGTCTAGCTTCAGAGTTGTCAGTATAAGAAATGGCAGATTGTGCCGTAATTATGGGATCGGTATAAGGAACAGTGTGTTCTACTAGGTTCATGGCAGGGTGTAAATGGAGGGAGGGGGCGTATGGAGCTGATAGAGGAGAGAATTATGTGCGTAGGGAGGGCAACGACTAGTGACGTCTTGCTGTATCCCCATGTAACGATTGTGTCAAATCTGTGTGAACTTACTATCTCGCCTGATCTTCTCGCGTATTTTAAAGAGCGAGCGAGAGATCAGAGGACGCGGACTGGATTACGGACGTTAAAAATAGATAGCACTTTTTGAACTACATAATTTAAGTGTTTCGGTTGTATTTTTACCGTAAACTCGCATTTTTTTATCAAATTTTCCCTTCTTTCTTTAATCGTCCTTCCTACAAACTTGATACTAATTGGAAGTGACAATTTGTCTCTTTTCAAAATGCTGCACGTTCTATCAGTGCTATCTCAATTCGCACTCTCGCACTCATTAAAAGTGAAGATAGTGAGAGCGCGTTCCTTCTCTTTCTTCATCTCTCTCTTCACTACCCCCTCCGTTTTCCCCTTTTTTATTCGTATTATCCATGTGATTTTAATTGTGTTTTCGACTCGAATAACATGCCAAAGCCTAAATGTAAAAGCAGACAAACGCCGGGCAGGTTTTTAAAAAAGGTACATATTTCAGATTGGTACTAGTTTGTATCCTTGAAAGGTAAAACTAACGTGCTAGAGAAAGTACTAAAAAATCCTAGTGATCGTACTTGCAATTCTACAACATCCTTCTCCCCTTCCCCGTAGGGACAATGTGAAATTGACCAACTTCCCGGCCTTCAGTGGAATTCCATTCATTTTTTTTGATCTATGCGATCATCCTTGTCGTGTACTTCTTCTCTTCTCTCATCCACATGGATCCATCAGACTCTTCCCTCGTACTCTCCTTCTCCTATCCTCATCCCCTTTCGTGTCTCATGGATGCCCCTCTCTCCGTCCTTCTCCTCTCCACTCCTTCCATATCACTCGACGACTGCCACAAGTGCGACAGTAATCAGCCCCCTCACTGCTTACCAATCGACTCTCACCAGCAGGTACACTGTGAACTGAAATCAAAAGTCAATCACCAATCCATAATCCGTCCCCTCCCCTCGATTCCATTCTGAATGCAGAGGGTATAAGAGAGCATGTCAGGGTTCGCTGGCTCCATTCTTGAAACTCTTGTGGGTGCGAGAATGGAGCTGCCCTAATCTTGGCATGTGATACGGTAACGCCAAGAGGAACAATTATTCACTATTGCTTGGATAGGGGGTGCACGTTGCTCGTAGTAGATTTCCTTCCCATCTTTTCTTCTCACCTCAATCTCCCCTCTCTTCCATCTCAACTTCTCCTCTGCTCTTCTCCTATCCCTTCACCCTCTCGTTCAATTCGATTTTCCAATCAGCACACGCATATCATATCATTGATCAACTCGTTCATCTCTACTTGTTCTCTGTTTCTCTTCATTCTCTCGATGGAACGATGGTCGAATCCGCTGATCCTCGTCCACTTCCTCACCCTTTCTTCTCCTTCTTTGTTTTCGAATTGCTTCACTCTCTTCATCCGTTGCTCTCGATTGATCTATTCGTACTTGGGAGATTACCTCAAAGTGCTCACGATAAATGCTCGTGTATTTCCCTCGCACCCATGCGGTCTCTCATCCAATGTTCATTGCAGTTTTTTTTCAGACACAATATGCGCGATGTGCCAGCGCCAGCTGAAATTGCTGAAGCTACCGATGCACAGTTGGCAATTACGCCAGGAGTGAGTTAATTATATAATATTGTTTTGTTCTCCCTATGCGTATAATATGAATGGTCTCTCAGGAGCCAGATGATCTCTCTGCCCGTACACCAGCTGCCCCCTCTCCCACCCACACTTCCATGGGCAAGAAGAGAAGCAGGGCCATGTAAGATTTATGCACCAACTATTTTGATTTGCAGCCAGCTGCTCCTTACAAATCCTTTTAACGACTCCTTTGATCTTCTCTGTCTCTGGTGTGGTGAAGACGCTAAGAGCAAGTGATAAGATAACTCTTTGGACCATGGAACGATAGCCAGAGATGGTCGCTCCTTTCAGGCCCGAGTTGTCTGTCTTGGACACGAAGATTGATATGATTGTGGAGGAATCGTCTGAAGATGGAGTGAGTGAAGTATCGGAGAATAGTGAGAAGGAAAAGGTGAAGGGGGAAGAGAAGAAGGATCATGACAAGAAGAAGCGACGTGTCTCGTGTGAGATCCCCACTACGAGCACTGCTGATCTCCCCTTTGTCCATGTGAGCTTTCAATATTAACGGTGTGTGCATTAGCGTACATATCGATCAGGGACATGTCACACGTGAATAGAAATTGATGTTGTTGTGTGTTTAGTGAAAGAGTAGATGATGGTTTGGTCGCATACAGTATCCACATGGGATGAAATACTGCACACTAATCTGCGAAGTGAGAGAGAGAGTTGCTGTTTTGTCTGATCGAGATTGATGTTGTTCAGAAAAATTCGAGTGAGAAGGGGGAAGACTACTACTACGTGCAAAAGGGGGAAGATCCGATTGAGGAATATTACAAGTAAGTTTAAAGGGAAGAAGACATATCGATATGTGAAACAATTGAAGGAGGAATAAGGCCTACCTCACAGTGACGAGCATGGCATCACTCTATGAGAAGAGTACTGAGATGAGGAGACTGCCAGACTATCTGAAACAGGTTGGCCAACCAGCCCACCGTACTTATTTCGAGAAGTCCGGAGGAGAGGGCGGGTTTGAGATGAACAGTCATTAAAATAATTAACAATGGTGTCTCAGATGACATCTCATCGTCGAGGGACGATGAAGAGTCAAAAATCGCAGAGTCATCGATCAGGTCGATCAGGAACAAGTGCACGAAGTCGCATTGGCCTGCCACAGATGCCATCCGATACCCACTCGAATAGTGAGTGGATAGAACGACGATTTGATAAAGTCTACGATTAGACGGATAAAACATCGCCAAAGCGGGCGATTTTTCTTCAGAATTCGTGCGTTCCTTCTACTTCTTGGCTTCTAAACACCGTAAAATCGGATTCCGCCATCTGGTGATGCTGATCCTTGTGGCTACGTACTCACTCATCGGCGCCACTATCTTCTACCACATCGAAGGACCGAACGAGAAACATGTGAGAAGCCTCTTACTTCTCTTACTTCCTCTTTTTTTGTTTCTCTCTATCCCTCTTACCCTCCATTTACTCTTGCGTTCAGTTGGCGATGTGTGACGAAGCGCAGTCGTGAGACCAACTAGAGGCAGATTATGCATTGACGCGCCTAAACCAGTCGCCGTTCGATCACGATTGTTGCACCTGCTCCCCCTCTCTTTCTCTCTCCCTCTGCCGAAATTCCGTCCAAATAACTCGCTAATCTTTTCCCATTGTTAAGCGCATGCAAGCCCCCCCCCTCCACTCTTGAATCAATAATTAATAAACTTCTACAAAAATGGCAGTGTGTAATGTCAGATCTAGAGCCATCGAGTACTTGAAGAGCAAATACCAATTATGTGGGCATACCCACTAATGTATTCATATATGACCATTCTCTCCGATTGCAGTCGACGGCTGAAACTCAAGTGGCGTTATTGGATGCGATCAAGATCATATCAGAGGATCTCCGATTGGTCGCCCGATCGACGAACGATTCACTCGAAAAGCACGTGAAAGTGAGTAGTCCCGTCTACCATCGGACGAAGATGTAAATGAGAATGAAAAAGAGAGTTACGCTCATACGAGGAGTGTTCCGCGGTGGCGGAGTAGGCTGTGTGAAATCGGCTTATTTGTTGAGTTGCTGGTGTTTGTGTGTGGCCAGTGGAGCCAAAGAAGGAATGAGCTGACAGCTATCCTACTGACTAGAAGAAAAAAAGTAGATGTATCACAGGCGAAATATGAAGATAATGCGATGATGGTGTAGATTACAGAATGCATACATCAGTCTGTTGGAGATCGAAGGGAAGTACTCGGGTTCGACCTTCTTCAAGCTGGAGTCTCAGCCGGAACCCCGGTACCAGTGGACATTCGGATCGGCCTTCTTTTTCTCGTTCACCGTCTTCACAACTATCGGATACGGTGAGTATATTAGATTTAGGTTACTAGTAATATGAGCACTAAAATTTACTATTATGTATATACTTTCAACAAACAACTGGACAATAAAGCAGACCTTGCCAGGCGCGATTGCTCCAGTGACTGTTCTCGGTAAGGCGTGTACCATCGTATACGCCTTCATCTGCATTCCTCTTACAATGGTCGTCATCCGTGATTTTGGACAGTTCGTCCTGGTCACGCTCACCAAAATTTACGCCAGGCTGCTAATCAAACTACGGTGAGTAGAGAATTCTGCAAGCCACTGCAGATTTGTGACCTTTGTGTCTTCAGGGCTGCCCGTGGATATCTGACTACAGACGGAGAGTCGATCTCACTCCCCATCAAATTCTGCTCGTTGCTCTCCGTCTCGTACATCCTCGCAGCAGCAGTCTTCATCTATAACTTCGATGCCCTTTCTGGACCGGCCAACGAGGGCATCGACTTGTTCAATGCCCTCTACTTCTCGTTTATCTCTATCACAACCGTCGGATTCGGAGATGTCATGCCAAGCAATGCATCGGTGAGTGGGCATACTGGTTGTGAAATGAGATGAGAAGCTTCTCTCTCATGGTTTCTCGTTTGTGAATGGTACCATTAGTCTCATTGCAGTTCTCTCCCGTCATCGCGATCGTTTTCTTCTTCGGTCTTCCCATTATGAAGGTCGTCAATCGTGTGAGCTACGTCGCCTTCGAGAACTTCGCATTCGGCTTGCTGGCACTCGCAGAACAGACGATCGATATGAAATTGGGAGGAACAGCAATGACATCGAAGCCATCTACGGCTGGAGAGGTGGAAGAGGGACGATCACAGAGATCACACAGATCACAGAGGAGTGGAGGAAGAACTGTGAGAATGGCTGCAATGAGCACTGACGATTACTCGTTGTATGGAGAAGAGAGTGAAGATGAGGAAGATGATGCGAGGTGAGAAGGAGGGGGAGATGAATGAGAGAGAGTGGAGATGATGGGTAAGTGGATGTGTATGGATGAACATTGCAGGGCACGAAATGAGATGATGAACAACTTCACGATTAGATCGTTGGCCACATTCATGAAAACCAGATCGGATGTGTATGGAGGAGACTTTGGAAGAGTCAACATAAGAAAATCCGATTTGTAACCAGAAAATATGTCAAAGTCGCAATCAATCATCCAAAGAATCTCCATCCTGATGATATCTAGTAGTTTACAACAAAAACACTAATGCTTGTATCACTTTTTTCTGTAATTTTTTTCCTATGAAATTTTATGCATTTCTGTTTCTCTAGTTTTTTTGTTCTATCGGCGCATTAGAAATAATTTGTACAGCTTTGTATCATATCCACACTTTACTGTATTATACGTGTATCGCTGCTCTCAATTTGATCAAAATTACTGATATATCTAGCCCAGTTGCCCGTTGATAAACATTCCTGCATTCTGATGTTATTGCGCAGCACATTTCACTAATATAGCGATGAAGAACTCCATTAAATTAATTATATTATATTCACCATCACGTCTGGCGCAAGTGGATCTCATCAAATCTGGCGTAGTTTACGTCCTATTTTTTCAGTTTTCGATAGCACTCAGGATAGCGCTGACTTTTGTGCCCGAGAGAAATCTACTCACCGATAGGGGACGTAAGCATTTAACATTATTACCAGATTGAAAATATGTACCTGCTCTCAAAATAGAGAAATCGGGAAATTTCAGACTGAAATATCGCTGCAATATATGAGGGCGTTCGCCAAAGGATCGAGCGGTGGTGGGCACAGTTTAAAAAAAGTTTTTTTTCTCTGAAACTCTATAAATAGGGGCCGCAACGTGATCTGCCAAGTTCATGCTAACTGCGAGAAAGTGTGGCCAATTGAACCGCGGAGGTCTCAATAACATCATACTTTTTGCCGTTTGTCGATATCTTGTCTCTGGGCCGCGCTATGCCTCGAAAACCAAACGCGTCATTTGACAGAAAGTGTCACGAGAGAGAAAGGGGCGGAGCCTATTTGTATCTCTAAATCCTGACTGACTGTGGGAGCGACAGAGAGTTTCCTTATCGTGTTCCCCCGTGGCTCAGGTGGTTGAGCACTCGCTTTATAAACAGAGGGTATCTGGTTCGAATCCAACGGTTTGCAATTTTTTTTTGCTGATATTGTAATAATCTACAAAATCAAATGGCAATTCTGCGCACTAATGAATTTTTAATTTTTTTGTTTGGGTTGATTCAGCAAGCTAATCCACACAAAAGTTGCGCAGCTGTGTCGGTGAAATGGAGGTGCTCTAAACGCCTACCTTCGAGGCTTTAAATCGAGTTTTGATCTATAAAATATTGGCAGAACACGGTGCGCAACGCCTCACTTGTAGAATAGATCAAGAGCTCTCGAATACGCCTTTGAACTAGGGACTTAGTTCAAAATGAAGCTTGCCATTCGATGGGGACAAAAAATGTTACCTAGTAGTGATGCAATATGCAATTAAGTGATTTTCAGAAACATGCTTTGAAAATCTAAATCAAGATGAGTATTAAAGAAAATAAAATATTATTTTTTGAGTATCAATAGAGTGAATTTAACTATTTTTTCAAAAGCCTAAATCGAGAGCAGGTCTTTGAAAAAGTCGAAAACTGGAAAACCGTCGAAAATATTTTTTCCGACTTTTTAAAAATTTCCTACTTCTTCAGCCCCAATTCCCTCCAAACATGGCTTATAAACACTTATAAGTGAATAAAAAAAATTTGCCACCGTTTTTACGGAGAAAATCTCA
The DNA here is from genome assembly GCA_036245785.1 of Pristionchus fissidentatus. Lineage (NCBI taxonomy): Eukaryota > Metazoa > Nematoda > Chromadorea > Rhabditida > Neodiplogasteridae > Pristionchus > Pristionchus fissidentatus. The sequence continues at coordinate 25,402,940 of BTSY01000005.1, read as the reverse complement.
TCGGTTCAAAAAACACGTTGAAAATTTATTTTTGCGTAGTTATGACGAAATTATTTAGAAATATGTTTTTATTATCCGCAATCATTGGTTGACTCATTTGACACTTTGGGAAAACTTTTTCGACTGCTATTCGAGATAAAATATGAAAACTTTTGAAATTCAAGTCTGAGTATGGTAAGTTCGTAATTCTACAGAAGGCACCATTAGTGCCAGAACTCCCAAGTCTGAACCAGAAAAGTAGTGAGAGCAGGCCCTCACACTATCGTGCTACAGCAATACCCTATGCGGTTGAGTCGAAAAGAAGGAAAAGCAAAAACGTGAAAAAGTGTGAAAACTTTGGGTAGAATTTCATGGCGATTACGCCTGACTATTTCATTTTTCTTAATTATTAAAAATAATTTTTGAAAATGTAACTTTCTTCAGAGTAATTTCTGATCTTCTTAATTTACACATATCAGACCGGCATGACGAGACGAAGCCAATTTTTAAAATTTGAGCGAATTCTGTGGTCGGATCTCCAAATGAGCAGCAATAAAGTTCATTGAAATTGCAAGTAAAAGGGACAGTACTGTCCTCTCTCTACACCGTTCTCTCTGCACTCTCTCGTTCTGGCACGCTCTCTCGTCACTCCCTCTTCCTTCCCCGTGGCTATTTTCTCTTCTTATCTCTCGGGGAAGCGAGATAACATGGCAAAGAAAAAACATGACGCCAGCCGGCACCAACGGGCGCTCCACAAAAAAACGAACATGTCCACCGTCATCAACACCCCCGATAACCCCAATTTACAGGGTTTCAGAAAAATGGTTTCAGAAAAAAAAATATTCGAACTATTTAAAGCTTCTGAATTTTCACTGCAATTGCGGGTATAAACTTTTGATAACTAATACCCTAGACTCATAGAGGTGAATCGAGGGGTAGTGGTGATGGGGTATATCGAAATGCGACCTGTTGATACACGTGAGAGAGAAAACACGTGGACAATATGTATGGATTTAAAAAAAATCATTTGACATTTTCAGATCGATCACTTCTTCTTGAGTCTACACGATACTCTCGCTCGTTTCCGACCCTCCGTTTCCCCCGACTCTGTTAAGGTGAGATCGAGATTTTTTGCTGCTCGTAATCACCCGTCTTAGAAAAGTTGATATTTCAGAAGTAACTTTTTTTTGCAAATTCATTTTCTTTAAATGAAAGAATGCGCGCTTCGTTGTGAACGTAGGTGCGGAAACTGCTCAGGAACCAGAACTCATGAAATCATATGAGACGAATCGCGAGAGAATCGACCTCGGTGCGAAAATAGAAATTCATGGTCTTCAAAACGGACGAAAAAAATTATTTAGGTACTAAAAAGCAAGTCGGTTCGAACTGCGTTTACCGTTTTTCGATAAAAAATTTTGTTCACGAGCTGTAAAGCATCAAAGGTGACGAAATAGCGAAAACACCAAAAACCATCCCTCACGTAATTAATCATATCTCGCTTTAGAAGTGAGATAGAAACTTTTTCAAAAAAAGGAATTGTAGAGTAATAGATTCTCTAAAACTTTTCCCATTATGTCATAACTCTAACTGTGAAACTCGAATCACCCTGGTCGGTCATCGGCAAAATGGTCATAACTCGAACAAAACAAAAAAAAACTATTTTTTGGTTATGTGCAAGTTGTAGGTCATATATGATAGTTTTTTTACCCCAAGTATTAGGTTTTTTGACAAATGTAAAAAAAGCGGGCTCGATTTAGTAAGGGGCTGTTGTAGTAACCTACCCAAAAATGATCTTTTATGCTCTTAATTTTAACTCATTTTGAAGAAAATATTGTAAAAATAAATTATCAACACTTTCTGGCTATTCATTTGCCTCAGAAATGCTGTAGTTAGCTGAAACACGAATGCGACGGGCAATATTTCAACAATGAGAAAACCTCGTTTTTTTTCATGTTTCATACCTGTCTATATAACTTGAAAATTACCAAACGGATGTTATAATGCCCCTCTATTCTTACCATGCAAAGCGGGGCCTTAATTCGGGACATAATGAATTTTGAAACCTAAATTTTGCAGGCTACTGTAATATGAGCAGATCAAAGTATCCGTGTATGTAAGACGTATAGGAATGTTTGTCTAGTGGTACTGAACAACTTTGCTTTTGAGTGCGAATGATTATCTTCACGTTGGAGCGAGCTACAGGTTTCAGAAAGTGCAACAACAAACGTCAACCGCGCGCTCTCGTTTCTCTAGCACTCTCCTCATTTCCCACACTCTCTCGCCAGTTCGATGCTCGGCGAGTGCAAAAATCTTTTGCAAAATGGGAATTATTAGCAATATTGCAAAGATAAATTTCATCGTGTTTTGATAATTGCACAAAATTTTCATACTGCATGCATTTGAAAATGCACAAAATGCACAAAGTTTTCGGAGGTCAACAGCGAACAAATTTAAGAGGCAGTATGATGTGTGTGCTCTCCTCATACTGTTTTAATCCCAGACTCCTTTTTTGAGTTTTGAGAAATGGACACAAGGTAAGTGAAATACACATCAATTTGCATTTCTGAGACTGCCATTAGATTCCGCATGCAAATTCACTCTAGTTCAATATTTACACGACATGATTTGAAGACTCTTTCTAGTGAAAGCACAAAAACACGGGAAATCAGCCGAATTTTGTAATTTGAATAACTGGTCGGAGATCGATCTGTATAACATGATATACTCGCCATCGTGATCAGGACCCTGGAGAGTACCTAAAACAATGTTTTCCTTCGAGTTCGATTTTTCTGCTGTCCGAGCTTTGCTCGATTCTATGGCAACGGCCTTATATAATTCTCTTTACACAGTCTCATGAAAAGGCATAGCGCAATGCAAGAACAAAACAGCCTTGAAACTCCGCCCACTGGGACAGGAGCGGTGTGTGTACTCCCGAACGGATTGTTGGCGTACTGTAATGGCTCGAAACGCACAGGCAGCTCGGCCCGGCGCATGAGATTTCGCACGATAGGGTAGCGCAAAGTAGAAGACTGTGCTGTCAGCCCGCATGGCTCAGCAGGTAAGTAAGTAGTGTGTCAAGGAGGGGTCGGGGGTTCGACCCCCACCCCATGCAAAAATTCTTGCCGCATTTGTCGGAGGCTCATTTCTTTTCGTCGACTAATTGCCCCCACTACACCACGAATTACACCACGCGTGCTTCGCGTGCAGCTCTCGAAATGCATTGGCCATGAGACTGTGTTTATTCAATCTATTTCATCTTCTTCTCCATTTCGATGAGTTTCTTGACTCCATCATACATCTGTTGGTCGGAGATCGATCTGTATAACATGATATACTCGCCATCGTGATCAGGACCCTGGAGAGTACCTAAAACAATGTTTTCCTTCGAGTTCGATTTTTCTGCTGTCCGAGCTTTGCTCGATTCTATGGCAACGGCCTTATATAATTCTCTTTACACAGTCTCATGAAAAGGCATAGCGCAATGCAAGAACAAAACAGCCTTGAAACTCCGCCCACTGGGACAGGAGCGGTGTGTGTACTCCCGAACGGATTGTTGGCGTACTGTAATGGCTCGAAACGCACAGGCAGCTCGGCCCGGCGCATGAGATTTCGCACGATAGGGTAGCGCAAAGTAGAAGACTGTGCTGTCAGCCCGCATGGCTCAGCAGGTAAGTAAGTAGTGTGTCAAGGAGGGGTCGGGGGTTCGACCCCCACCCCATGCAAAAATTCTTGTCGACTAATTGCCCCCACTACACCACGAATTACACCACGCGTGCTTCGCGTGCAGCTCTCGAAATGCATTGGCCATGAGACTGTGTTTATTCAATCTATTTCATCTTCTTCTCCATTTCGATGAGTTTCTTGACTCCATCATACATCTGTTTCACTGCTTGGTATTCACTCAGTCCCAGACGAGCCTGAAATCGATAATTGAATTTATTTATTTAATTTATTTATCGTGCACCACAAGGGTGCGGCAACATGTACATAAATGTGCGAGTAAAAGAGAAAATGTAAGAAGGGGGTTCAAAGAGGGGGAAGGAAGTGATATTGTCAACCACACGGGAATGAGAAGTGAGGGGAGGAACCTCGGGAGCGGTGGAGGGGCCGCTTATCCAATGTATGTCTTATTGGATCTCCGTGTGATGAGAATATTGGGAAGATTCTTGAGGGTAAGGAGACCTATAGTTTGGGAACAAGAACGCCTAGCAACGATGGGAGGTCGTCAGATAACAACAAATGCTTTTTGGCAGTGGGAATGGAGTTTGGGATTGCAAATTAAGTGTAATTTGTTCAACAACAAAAAATTCATGTATAGTATCCCATATCTACCGTAACCAATTAATCCTACCGTATGTCTCACCTTGTTCGAGATATCGAAGACTCCTCCCTCAGATTCCGAGTGTTCTCCATGGATTCCTCTCACTTGCAAGTTCAACTCTTCACAGATTTTCTGAATCGATAGATCACTACCGTATACTGTATCTACAGTAACCCACGTTGAAGTCCTTGTGAGCTGCCATCTTGGGCAGTTTGATGTGAACGGAAGCACGAACGGTCGATCCGAGATTGGTGGGACAGAAAGTGAGCCAACCAAGTCTGTCGTCACGAGAGAAAGGAACACGAGATTCGATGCCCTCAAATAATATGCAATCGATATCTCATATCTCAATTGAATAAACCTTGACTCCTCTAATGAGTCTATCCAACACTGCTCCTACATCTGATCCCTCCTGCATCGAAATGATACGCATGTGATCCTCCTCGTTCACCTATTATTCATTATTGATTAATCAATGAGATTACGGTAGACTACAGTACTCACCCAGATGAGGAAGGTCTTGTCATTGTTGTGGAAGATTCCTCTCCCCTTGGGCCAGAAATTGCAAGCATTAGCAGCCTGGAGATGTCTGTCTCCCTCTTTGAACAAGAAATGATCGGCAATCAACTTCTTCTGAGTTTCCTTTGTCATTCCATCCAGTGGGTAGTATGTACCCTGCAATTAATACGTATACGGTATATATCGATCGACAACTACCGTATTCTACAACCAAAACTACAGTACCTTGAGCTCCTTGTCGAAACCGGCGAAAGCTGCCTTCACTTTGCCTTCCATAGCGAGATAATCGTCTTGCTTGAGAAGCGGATTGAAGGGGTATCCTGAACGGAAATTGAGGGTTACTGTATTTCATTGATCGATATAGTACCCTGGAGGGAACGACCGCAACGAATACGAGTGGACTTGATATACTTTCCTTCAGGGTCAAGAGGAGGGAACTCCTGCAACGAGATGATTGTACGATTGAACGATTGTGACTATCGTAATCTCGAATTATTGATTACCTTGGTCTTTCCATCTCCCATATCAGTGGGAGGATGCTTCTTGTTGGGAGGGAATCCATGGTAGTCTTCAATGATCTTATCGAACAGAGGAGCAAAGGTCTGCATTGATTGGAGTACGGTATCGATCCATTGTACTACAGTATACCTTGTAAGCCTCTGCATCGGGTGCATACACCCCTACTCCAGCATCCAAATTCTCAACACCTGTAATGGAATAGGTAGTTATCTAATCGATATATTCCTATAGAATAGTGACCTACCAGAAGAGATGCAATCGTAGAGGGTCGCTCCCAATTTGGTCTTCTTTCCTTTGCATTTATCAACTACGTCTTTAGTGAGATGTTTCTTCAGAAGGGACTTGCACTTATCAGATCCTTGCAGTTTCTTGTATGCAGCCTCGATTTTAGCCTGGGATACGGTAGATGAGAGGATGGATTGGATACGGTAAATCAGGGGATTACGATACTTGGGTAGCCTTATCGACATCAGCTTTCATATCAGCATTAGTAGTGAACGAATATAGAACGGTTCCTCCTGCTCCCAATGCGAGAGCTGCTGTGGAAAAGAGACGATTCGAACGAAGGAACGAAGCCGCCATCTAAATTGGATGAGGATTACGGTAGGTAGTAGTGTTGTTATTTGGAATAATTCTATTCGCAAATAACAAAGGTTATTGTCGAATTACCCTTTGTTATTCGCGAATATCCCTTTGTTATTCTCGAATAGGATTATTCCAAATAACAACACTAGTAGGTAGAGATTAGGAGGGTACGGTAGGGTGGAGGGTATCTTTCAGATGAGGAGAGTTTAGGATACCCTCAGACCAATTGAGGGAGGAACTCAATTTTGGATCTCTTGGTGAATGGAGGAGAGAACCACTATCGAGAGGAGGTTGTTAACGAATGAAATGGAGAATGGAAGAATCTGACTGATTCGAGAGGCAATTGAGAACAATCGGGAGAAAGACAAAGGACAATTTGCAGAGAGAAATTTGATTAGCAGGATAAAGATAAATTTAACTATTCCGTTTTCTGGAAAATTATATACGAATTACAACAAAATGATATTCCAATATTTCACATTTCTCTTTTTTTAATCATGAATGATTCATAAAACAAGCGAAGGCACCGAGGGAATTGGCTGATTTTTTGGATATATCATAGTCTGAGATGAGTGCAAGGTAATTCCGAAAACAGAAGTCGCGGCCCTCTCAAACTAGGGCTGATATAGGACTGCATGTGATTTTGACCACTTTGCCCATTCAACTCTATAGCAAACGAAGGCACCGACGAAAATTAGCCGAATTTTTGTCAGAAGTTAGACAATATCATCCGTTATCGATCCCACTTCCAAAAACTCGCGGCCCTCAACAATGAAACGAGTTATGACGCGAAAACTATGACTTTCTGAAGAGAGAGCGCGCGTCTCACGAATAGACCGCTCCATTCTTTCTTTCCCTCCCAGGATGGTGGTCCCTATTTTTAATGTCGTGTTTTATGTGAAATGAGAATATTGAGGTTTGTCTGGTTGAACTTGATGAGAATTGTGTGAAGGAGAAGAAGAATGAGATAGTTGAGATTCCCGGAATCAAGAACAATCGAGCAGGTAAATGGGGAATATTTAGGGGGGGGGTGACAATTCCGCAACGCGACATTTCCGCAACGAGGTTTTTAACTGCTCTAAACCTATCTGCATATCTCCACCAAAGTGTTATCATAATCAGAATCACGAGGGCTTCCAAACCCACAAATTAACTAATTAGCTAATTAAAATTTGGCTAATTAGGCAAAAAAATTCAAAATGACCAGAAAATACAGCAACAAGCCGAATCGATGGAGGTGAGCAAATAACTAACAGGAGAAAAAAGTTCATACAGATTCCTCGAGTTTGAGAAAAGTTATAAGCCGTTGCGGAAACGTCACCCCCCCCCAATATTTAGTGGTCGCCATTCCTGCACAATATTGAATCATAAGTAAGCGAAAAGAATTGATTCTTTTATCATTTGTTGAGACTTGTTATATGGTGGAATTGCAGGTTGGCTGAGTGGAAAGGAAGGCATTTGGGAGGGAGAATTCGACACTGATCAGATGGAAATGAGGAAGATGGAGGAGGAGGAAGAGGTAGGACAGGGGGGGGGGGGGGGAATTGATGATCATAGGTTAAAAAGGTCCGATCAAAGGCTTCGAATCGATTTTATTGTTTTTTTCCCAGGAGAATATGGGATGCTGTGGAAACAAATTAGAGTGGATCAGGGATAATGATAGAGATGGATTAATAACTGATCCCCCGCGCGCTTCAAACTTGCGCAGTGACTAAAGACGGTTGCAAAATTGAAATTTGTTGGGAAGCTGTGAGCATCGCTGAAAGATATCTTGTATGATATTGAAGGGTATCGATCTCTCGTCTCTTCGGAATTGCGGCAACAACGAGGAGAGAGTGACTGAACATGCAATTAGGTGAGATATCGATGGAATGGGGATACAATATCGTCCAGACGTTGCAGATCATATTCCATTTCATCTACGATTACAATACCTAGTCTGTCTAAATCAAAGAACCAATTTCCGATTTCTTCTTTCAGATCGTTCAAATGCCTCTGTCAACAGAGTGGATACCACGTGTTCAAGAACTATCTTATCGTCATTCAGGTATACGGTAGACGATAACAAAGGTGTACTGTAGAAGGAGATTACAATCGATTAGTAGAGAAAACATTTTGGAAGAAGTGGTTACACAATTATGCAGGTCATTCCTTCTTCGGATGGGACGATATACGAGAACGAGGAAGGACTCACGTACAGGTCCATGTTTAATCAAATCAATAACAATCATTGATTGAGAATTAGATTGATTCGTGAAGCGATATTAAATCTTTCTGGGGCTAACAGGATTAGTTACAGACAACAACGATGCCACTACTAGGTGAGAAAGGTAGATCATCTTCTACAGTACCATTGTAGACGTCGTCTCGGATCGAACAAACTCCTCAACGTCGATCAGATGAGAATGTGGATGGACGCGAAACCGAGAGAGTCAGTTTGTGATCTATTCTACTTCGGAGAGATACGGTAGTTTTTGATTACGGTGGAACTGATGTCCTCCCCCCCTTGTAGATAGTCTCTCATAGTTGAGTATCTCAATTGAATGTGTCCTTCCAATTATTCTCTCTATTCTTCATTCCCCTCTATTCTAAGTGCGAGTTCACACTTCTTTTCATTTTCCATTGGTTACATAACCTCTTTTTGCACATCTATTCTTGCCCCTCTTTACCCGAACTTTTTTCACTTGATAGGACGCACACTTCACTAGCATTTCTTCTCTTTCTTCTATTCCCCCTCTCGTCCTCCTCCTCTCTCCCTCAGGTTCCCTATGCCCTTGTGAACTATTTGTGACAAGAACATGCTACTTGAGTATCAAAGGGCGAGGAGGAAGAGGAAGAGGAAGGAGGAGGAGGAGGAGGAGGAGGAGGAGGAGGAGGAGGAGGAGGAGGAGGAGGAGGAGGAGGAGGAGGAGGAGGAGGAGGAGGAGGAGGAGGAGGAGGAGGAGGAGGAGGAGGAGGAGGAGGAGGAGGAGGAGGACGAGGGGAAGTAATGACTGACTATGTAACTCCTTTCCCTCGTTGCCCTTTGACTATCTCTCAAAAGTAGATGTTCATCCACTACAGTTTTGATTTGAGAGAGAGAGAGAAATAGGAAGATTGGGAGGGGGGGGGGTTCCTTCTCCCTCCACTTTCCTCTCGTTCTTCCCTTCAAATAGATTATAATCGGGTCGATAGGGGGTGGATAAAAAGATCGAAGGAGAAGCTCACAGTTCATGAGTACACAAAGAGTCTCGAAGTGGTAGGGGGGTACGGTATTCCGGGTGTCGGATTAAAGGGGGATTTAGTGCTACTCTCACCTAACAAACAAACAGTACACTCTGGTCCCTCTGCATGCTTGTTAAATTCAACAATAAATAGGTTGGGTACTGATGAGATGGGGTTGAGACTAGGGCGGAAAAATGCAACTTCGGCTTATAAGGCTTATAATAAATTGTAATCCAAGTCAATTTTTTTTGAAAAAGCAGAAAACACGATAGAAACGACGATCTAGGAACAGTTAATCTATTTTGTTAAAGCCTCAGCATGTGCGTTTTAATAGAAAAAAATTATTCGCCCTACTGTCTGTATACTGTAACATACTGTGGTGGCCAAGTTGGATAGAGGCGGTGAGGGGAACAGCAAATGGTACGGCTATTTGGCGACCTCGACTGACTTCTTCCCACTTCTTCCCTTGGTTCTTGCCCCTTTGAGTCCGTTTAAAGTAGAATAGACCCTACATGATGGATATGGAAAGAGGAGGGGGGAGGAGGGAGTCGTGCCGTATCCCCATCCCATCCCTCTTCTTCTTCTTGCTTCCCCTTCCATCCAAGGGGTCAAGTTCAAAAGAGGGTCACGATGAGATTGGAAATACACGAGGGTCTCAAGGCTGCTGAGTCCAGACTTGTAATGATTACCACCCGAGTAATGAGATGAGTTGAGAGAAGTGAGAAGAAGATGAAATATCGAGAGAACTTCCCGCCATGACCTTACATTCACACAATTCAATCATTCACAATGGCTAACATGGGAACAAAGATGTCATGAGAGTGTCCCCTCACTTTTCCCGCGGTTAAAAATTGCGCGGAAAATTTGGTTTCTAAAAATGCAACAAGTGAAATAATCTAATATATTGCAGGGCGGAATACACTGAAGAGGGTTGGATGGAAACTGTCAAGAATATGATAACCAACCCATTCCGAAGACTCGTCTTCTGAGTTTATGATAACTGCGACTGTTGATCTTTGATCTCTATAATCTGCCTCATCAGGATTTCATCTCAACTCTACGAGTCTCTTCTCTGTTTTTGTCGATTTTTCGTTGTTGTTAAGTTATTTTGTTGAGTTTTCCTATTAAAAAATAAAGCAAAATTTTGTGCGTGGGTGCCAACAATGGATGTCATAATAGATTGGTGACTCAGAGGTCAAAGAGACAACGTCTAATTAAAATGGAGAGAGAGAGAGAGAGAAGGATCAATGTGAAATGATCCATTGAACCTTCTCTTGATTCACATTGAACAAACTAATATCCAAAGATATCCTCATTTAATATTTGCACTTCTTTCGCTGACCTCACTTGAGTTTGAAAAGAGGTTCTTCTTAGCACTTTCACCATACCTACACCTTGGCCTATTATCTATACAGACACATCGAGTTATAGTAGATTACAACTGAAACAAATCATTGATAAGACAGTGATTATATATCAACTAGTAGCAGAATTACGGTAGTAATAGCTCTCAATCCATTGTCCTACAGATATTCTCTATCCGTTTCTCATGCTCCCTCGGGACTCCGCCCCCTAGTTCCATCGGGATTCTCTCTGAGTATAAAAGAGAGGGAGGCCTATTCCGATCATCTCAGTCTTCTCTGAAATGCTTCCGTTCCTTCTCCTCTCACTTCTCCCAATCACTCAATCTCTACCCAATCTACTCGACAATGGTGTAGCCGGTACGTGTCCAGTACAGTAATCTAACGGGATTATTCCATTCTCGAGCAGTACGGTACATCTACATTATCCTTTCTCAGGTCTGCCCGAAGTAGATTGTATGGAAGATAGATTGAGACTCCACTTCAATACACAGCGGCCCTTCAATGGACGCATCTATGTCAGAGGAATGGTTGACAAGGTATCGAATACTCACAGTAACCCAGTGGTCACTATAATCTATTTTCATACCGTAGCAACTGTACCTCATTTTACCCACATTTGTCCAAACCGACAGAAAAGGGGTCTGGACGAGAGAGTATGCAAAAGTGAGAGAGTCCCTCTCGATTTCACACGCTCTCTCACTCCAAACCCCCTACTGTAAAGTTGACCGTCCTATGGAAGGGTTCCTCTATTCAGCCCCACTGCGTCAAATCGTTCTCGGGAAGTTCTGCTTCTAAGATCAGCTTCGATCTAATGAATGGAGAATGCAACATGAGAAGGGCGAGAAGAGTGAGTGATCTACCACTTTCTTCTATCCGAATCATCTAGTATTGTCTTCTAAGAACATCCAAAACCTTTCTCATTCTTCCCTCAGGCTACTCTGACCTTGCTCAGAGTACAAAGTAGTATGTGTATTCATTGCATCACATCTCGGAGGTCACACTATCTCACTCTCCTCTCCTCTTTTTTTCTAGATCTAGATCTTAGCACGGGTCAATGGGATTGGATACCGTAACCGCGTGTCTTTTCCAGCTCGGACCCGATCAGCGAGGAATCGAGCAATCCGTTACAGTCATCATCTCCTTCCACAACACCTTCATCACCAAGGTATCGATCGATAAATAATTGTTATTACTTGCTATTGATTAGCAATCCAAGATGGGATACTGTAGTAAACAGATACGTTGAGGTTGATCGAGCTTTCCGTACAACTTGTTTCTACATGGAAGCCGACAAAGTGGTCACAAGTAGATTCGACGTCAGGTCAACAGTTTGATCTACTCTATCTCTTCTCTTTTTTTAATCTCTAATCTCTGTCCTGTCGACAGCATCCGAAAGAGTGACGGCGAGATAAAGTTATATAGAGAGGGAATCATCGAGATATTCTTGGGATGGCGCAAACTGTATGCCGTGCTTATCATTCCTTCTTTCCAGCCAATTGCCGACTACTGATCTGATCGACACGGCCAAGATGCCTCTCTGCACGTACTCAGTCAGAAGAGATTCCATCACCGGCCCCGTTGTACAGTACGCTGTCGTCGGAGAAACCGTATTCCATGTCTGGCAGTGCGAGAGTGGTCAGTGATTACGGTAGCAGTCGAAGGAGTACGGTAGGAGGAAGAGTACGGTACTCATTGGTTGCAGACATGTTCTCGATGCTCGTGCATTCCTGCTTCGTGGACGATGGCGCCGGACAGGACAAGAAGCCGATTCTCGACGAGAATGGGTACGGTAGTTGTCCCCGATCGATTGATTGAACTACCGTATTCACTCAGATGCTCAATCGATCCTCTCATCGTGCCCGATCTGACTTACAATCCACAGAATAACTTGGCCTACTCCGAAGTTTCGGTCTTCAAGTTCGCCGACAAGGTACAGTACACTACAGATCGATAATGGCCGATACTACAGTATTCACTATCTACGGTACTCTATCTTAGGTTACGACATACTTCCAATGCGCCGTCTCTACGTGTATGGTGGCAGAAGGAATGTGTGTGGGCAAGACGGTAAGCGATTGATTACAGTTCTCCTGAGTGGAATCTTTGGATATTGTAGCCTCCCCGATGTGGCGGCAACTCGAACTCGGTCGGATTCCCTTCTCTTCGTCTTGTCCGTTCTGCTGAACCCGCAGTGTCCAACAAAACGCGACTCCATGGAAGACTCCATTTGGACAACACAATGGGTACGGTAATCGGAGAATCGATCATCCATCATATACAGTACTCTTTGATCTACCGTAACTTCCTCTCCCAGACCTTTCTGCTGACAAGATCGTGGTTCTGGACATCGAAGAATCAGCAGCTGACAATCTACCGAAGGACGACGACATGGCTGTGAGAGCTCAATTGATTGCGAAGCAATTGGTCCGATCACGAGAAGAGGTATGTGGATTACGGTAGTTGGGTATGGTATATGAGTAGTGGGATTACGGTAGTCGGGTATGATATATTGATCGTCCCCCTCTCATCAGGTATGCATCGGTCCCCATATCGTCTCTCTTCTCACAGCGATCACAGCCTTCTCATTCATCCTATCTGCTTGTCTCATCTACATAATTCTTACGAGACAACGACATGCTACCATGCACAAGACCACTATGTAATCCATCTTCCATACCGTATCCACACAACACTACCGTATCCCCTCCCCCTTCCGGTGCTACTATCCCCAATCGATATCTCCTGCCTTGAGTGATCATTTGATCTCTCATCGTTTGCTTTCATCATACCAAACTCGACTCAAGACGTGTATTTCTATTCCATTCGTCCCTCATTCCATCGAATGATTGGGGATGCCAATCTATAAATATATTGTGGCTTTGCTTTAATCCACCATGGATAAGATAATAATAATTTATCGGCACTTATATAGATTATAAAATGTTCAATCCATAATAACCATCAATCGGAATCAGGGGGTATAAATAGATATACACTGTTCAATCCACTATAACTATCAATCTGAAGAATATTACTGCTTCAACTTGTATTGCTCCACGAGTTTGTCGACAAGGGCGATGTACTGGGCCTTAGCCTCCTCCTGACCAAGTCCTGAAAAGGAACACAACCGAGTTACGGTAGCCAGGGGTATACATTAATCGAGACTCACCCTTCTTGGCGTCCCAAGCGGACCACTTGGCCTTTCCCTTCATATCGAACATGCCTGGCTTGGGTGTCGTGTTGTCGCCCATCGTACCCTCAACACAATATTATATCGTCTGATCGAGTATGTAGTGTTATAGATGGGTAATCAAACGGAGCAACGGTAGCAATTGGTTTTGCGCTGCGATGGCTACTGTGACAGCTGATGAGGATTTCCCATATAATAAGAAATAGTGACCTGCTTGTAGAGAGCGTACAGCTCGAGGAGCTCATCGTTGGTGGGAGAGGAGACGAGGTTCTTCACCTTCTCTGCAGCTGCCTCGAATGACATTCTGACTCTGGGAAAAGAAAGAATTAAACGACGCCACAATTATTCCGTTAAAAAAAAAAATTGAAGAAAAAAATTATATAAACCACAAAAGGGAATTGTCGCCAACATTTTAAAGGTAAAAAAGTAGCATAGTAACTTCCTTGCATAGATATGTCCAAGCAGCTCGGCATTGTAATAAGCGCAAGGCAGAGAAAGAAAAGAGGGAGCAAAACAACAATAGAGAAGGTGCGAGAGGCGAGAGACCCCATTACTACTCTGCTTGGATGCAGTTCGAACGATGGCATACATTGATACGGGGAATACAAAGTATAGTGGACTCCTCCCGAGAGAGAGAGAGAGAGAGAGAGAGAGAGAGAGAGAGAGAGAGGGGAAGAGTGAGACTGACATGGGCATATCAGAAGACACTCTCTTATCAGTAGATATCACACCGATTCAACGAATAGCTTCTCAACCAGACAGTAATTCCGATCACACTTTTATGCAATGAGAGATCATACTTTTCGATATGGATAATACATAGCAGCCATGAGATAGCATTCACACGTAGTACAAAGTAAGTAAATTAACGGGGGGAAGTGTGTTCGAATCAGTATCATATATTTAGTTCACCGAGTAATAATTAAAACAGCTAATACATGGATCATCGTACCCGATCTTGATTTACAACCGACAGGCACGGGCTATTTAACTGTTCACAGATTAGGTGGGACCAAGAGAGAGGGTACGTGTGGTACAGTGGTGCCGACATCGAGATGAATAGAATCATCCACTACAGGTTCTCCCCTCGCTCTCTTCCATTGGTCAGAGAATGACTTCATTATATTAAGGGGAGTTTGGTTGAAGTCTCTCTCAATCTTAGCCTCCTCTTCTTCTGATCTCACTCCGATCTTACCAGACAGAACGACCGATCGAAACTCGGCATAGAGGGGATTCACTCCATCATCCATCTGACAACAACGCCATCAAACATGACCATCTCATCAAATGCAGAGTAATTATTAATAAATCACAATTTACGGTGCAATGAAATAAGTCGTACCTTGGTAGTCAATTGTTCATACTGGCTTTTGATATGTCTTCCCATTCGTCTATTTCTATGGAATGCAATAGCGAGTTGTCTCTCTCTCTCCTTTCCCTCTGCATCCTTTACCCATCCATCCACATTCGCACCCTTCAACTCGCCGTGTTTCTTATCGAGGAAATTCTCTACGTCCAGATGAAATCGAAGAGCCTGCAATTGCATTTAAAAAAAAGATTCTCATGTAATCGAAGTGCTCGGTACGGCCCTTCGTGAGAACTACAACATTTACCATTCAATGCTCTTACATTGTAATTGCTATACGCATACCGTTACTCAAAATTAATAAGCCGAAAAAAACGATGTTTATAATAGTACTCTCTATAAACATCTACGAAGGAGAATAGTAATTTAAAGTTACCAGGAATCGAACCGAAAATTTTGAATTCGCGGGAGGACGAAAATCTGGTGTGGTGCGTGCGTGTTGCGGCGGGCCTATTCAGAAAGCTCGCCTCTGCGTTGCGGTCTGCGTCGCGGTTATAATTTCAGCGCCTTTTTTCTCTTGATTACGTTACTTTTTGAGCGCTGGATGATAAACATCCGTCGCCGGTACTTAATACTGAAAAAAGAACCAGAATACAAAAAGTGATAATACGTAAAATAAAAGATCACAAATGTGACACAGCGCACTACCGTAGTAAAAATAATCACATTTTGAATTTGCGCGCTTTGCCTGAAAGACAAGATTCTCGGTTCGTCCTTTCCGTCCTTTCCCAGTACTTGATTATCGATTTTTGATATTTTTTAATATTCCTTCCTTTCTATTTCGACACTTCTCTATTCATTTCCGGGACAAAATAAAGAGTGATTTTTTTCGATTCCCGGTAACTTTAAGATTTAAACTGACCGATTCACAGTAAGATTTATTCATCTTCAGTTGCATTTGACTGCTTTGTGAGCGGAATTCGGATGACTGAAATAGAAGATGGAAACATTGAGGTATTTCAAATTAGGGACGGGCAGCCGGGAGTGCGCGGGAGGTAGAGCCAGCAAATAGACTGTGACGCACCCACCACACCACGCGTTTGAATTTGGATTCTTTTGCAGAGCGAACACGTGTTTTCGCAGTTGTACGGTGAAATGTATGGTGTCCGCGGGTTTTCTGAGTTTCATAATTTAGAAAATGTGAATACACAGCGTCTCAGAAAGAGTATCGCAAATCGTAGGGTGAATTTTCTCGTTAGACCAGTTGAAGTGAAATACCGTAATCCAAAATATTATTATAGTGCCTGTCCGCCCGTTTTCTCTTTTTCACAACACGCATTTAATTAATGCAAGCAAGTTAAGCACCATTTGATCAAAATCGTAGGGTGAATTTTTCAGTAGAATGAATAAGTGGCGAGAGCCAGGTTTTTAGCCGTGATAAAGTATGATGGAGAACCCGGGAAATTCGAATCCTACAGTAAGACTTATCTCTTGCACAGTTGCATTTTGTTTTGCTTTTTATTGATTTTTATGCTCACGTTTTCTGTTGTTGCGCGCTTTTTCATGCGCCAGCAATCTGCCGAACCTAGATAACCGGATTACTGAATTTTCAAGCCATACTTACCACGTTTCTTCGTCGTTTACCACATTGTGCGTATTGATCTCATTATTTTTCCAATTAGATTGACAATATTTGTCAGCGAGGGTGAAGATGCATTCCTTCTCTTCTTCTCAGTTATCTCGCTTATATCATTAAACCCCTCCCTACTTATTATACCGCTTAGTCACAGAAACTGTTCATATCTTCTCTAATCTCATGCTGTGTCTACAGTAACCTAGCCGAAGGGGGTATAATAACTGTAGTGGACGACACACGTGTTGTTCCTTCCGTGTCTAAATTACGAGAACACGGTCAACCCCGAAAGAGAATACGGTAGAGGTACATCATCCTTGGAACACTGAGAGAGCTCATAGAAATAATTCTGACTCAGTTTTCAAGAAATAATATTTCCCTGTTATTGTAGCTAAGCTACCGTAGTCCAGGATACTGTATACCTGGTTCAAAGTATGTTCCACAGACAAATTTTATCCGAAATCTATCTCATACAGTAATCTCGACCCAGTTTCAAAGGTTTAAAAAATCAGGTTACCGATCTTTGAGTTATGATAGGTTTAACAGAATGTCTAGGAGTAAGGTGGTTGGGTTACGGTAGGTCACAATGGGCTCAGCCAACTGGCAACTCGATTTCAAAGCAAGCCCATACGAAGTGCCTATAAAAACATGAGCACAGCGAGTAGAGTTGGGAGAAGATACTACCGTCTATTTCGAATTTTCCTGCAAGTATTGGATGCTGGACGTTTCATACGAACAAAATGTCACACAACGCAAAAGTAGTTATTTTTATCATCACCAAAAATGGGTATACATGATCAATTTCCCATCGAAAGAGCACAAATACTTATCATAGCACCCGTTCTGAAAATTTTAAGCAAAAAAATAAATTGCAGCGTACATTTTCATGCAATAAAAAAATGACTCAAAAAATGAATATTGACACACGGAAATGAGAAACCGCGACGCGTTGACAAGGCGGGCGTGAATCACAGGTTTGAAGTGGGCGGGGCTTAGTAAAGTTGCAATTTTCTGCATGATTTTGAGAATTGCGTGAATTTTACATAAGAAACAACGATTCGGCACCGCTGATAACCACAACCAAGCACAAAACATAATTTTAGAGCCAGTTTGAAATTTCGGCTGCCCGTCCCTAATTTCAAATACAAGAAAAAAAAACTAAATTTTTGTAATGGTTCATGGCAATAGGTCAAAAGTCATATCGACGGTTTTAAGTAAAAAAAAACTGAATGTTTTCCAAGAAGAAAAACTGCAGGTCTTTAGCTTTTTCGATTACTCCGATGGTCCCCATTTAAACAAAAAATATCGTTTTCTGGCTCACTGCTCGGGAGAGCAGGTTTTTTTTTGTTGCGAGAAATGCATTTGAACTAGGAAATGTATTTTGGACAGTCGGGCAAATTTTTAAAATTCGCATCAGATTTTTTTACTTTGCCATTTTCAAAGCCAATTTTTGAAAAATTCAACCCACAATTTTAAATTTTGAGAAAAAATTGAAAAACCAACCCACATTTTCAGTTTTTCATGCCCATACTTGAAAAACCCAAACCACATTTTCGACTTTCCCAAAAGCACCCTTGTCACCAATGGCAAAAAAAGATTCTAGTCTTTCATTAATACCCTTTGTTCATTATTTATAATCATAAATCACTTAGTCGCTTTGTGTAAACCTGTCCTCGACAGCCTAGAAGTATTTTCTTAGAATTAATTTAACTCGCAAAAAAATGGCTACAAATTTGGTGAAAACCATAGGTCAAATAGGTTCTCGCTAGAGAGAATAGGTAATTCTGAATGGCGTTCTGATCATGACAGCAAATGGAATTTTTAAATCATATTTCTTTTTTTCAATTTTGAAAAATTTTCAATTTTTTTTTCAAAAAATCCCAGCCCTGTTCGGAATTAAATTTTAGACATTTCCGAAGGAAATACATACGAGAGTCACATTTGACCTATGGTGACAACAGTATATTTTAAGGAGACAGAGAGTGATGTCAGGAATCGAAGAAGCTTAATAAAATAAGGCATTTACTTGCGGGAAAATATGTCGGGGAAAAAATCACCGGCAATTTAAACCTACCCAGGTTGAGTTGGGACCCCGACCATTTCAAAGAATCCGTACAGAAAAATTCTAAAACTGATTTTCGTTTGGTTGGATCATATTTTGAAAATCAGTCTATTAATTTTGACAATCAAAACATAATTTGTTCAGCGCGTGGCACATTTTTTGAAAGAGAGCTACTGGCGAATAAAGCAGAAATTGTGAATTTTTTTTAAATCACCGGCAATTTAAACCTACCCAGGTTGAGTTGGGACCCCGACCATTTCAAAGAATCCGTACAGAAAAATTCTAAAACTGATTTTCTTTTGGTTGGATCATATTTTGAAAATCAGTTTATTAATTTTGACAATCAAAACATAATTTGTTCAGCGCGTGGCACATTTTTTGAAAGAGAGCTACTGGCGAATAAAGCAGAAATTGTGAATTTTTTTAAATCACCGGCAATTTAAACCTACCCAGGTTGAGTTGGGACCCCGACCATTTCAAAGAATCCGTACAGAAAAATTCTAAAACTGATTTTCGTTTGGTTGGATCATATTTTGAAAATCAGTCTATTAATTTTGACAATCAAAACATAATTTGTTCAGCGCGTGGCACATTTTTTGAAAGAGAGCTACTGGCGAATAAAGCAGAAATTGTGAATTTTTTTTAAATCACCGGCAATTTAAACCTACCCAGGTTGAGTTGGGACCCCGACCATTTCAAAGAATCCGTACAGAAAAATTCTAAAACTGATTTTCTTTTGGTTGGATCATATTTTGAAAATCAGTTTATTAATTTTGACAATCAAAACATAATTTGTTCAGCGCGTGGCACATTTTTTGAAAGAGAGCTACTGGCGAATAAAGCAGAAATTGTGAATTTTTTTTAAATCACCGGCAATTTAAACCTACCCAGGTTGAGTTGGGACCCCGACCATTTCAAAGAATCCGTACAGAAAAATTCTAAAACTGATTTTCGTTTGGTTGGATCATATTTTGAAAATCAGTTTATTAATTTTGACAATCAAAACATAATTTGTTCAGCGCATGGCTTTTTTTGAAAGAGAGCTACTGGCGAATAAAGCGGAAATTGTGGAATTTTTAAAAACGTAAATAAATATCCATGCAAACATTAAATGGAAATATTTTTTTAAATGAGCAATCGGAAGAAAGTGAAAAGTGGACCAGATTTTGATGTGAATACTATTCATATTTATCAAAATCAGGTATATGCAGTTGCGAAATCGCTTCAATGATCATCACTACGTTTTTGTCATTCTTGATTGGTCACTCTGATCAACACATGCGATTCTCACTCACCTAATATCTATTACCCTTTTTCTTGTAAACACTTTACTTCTATTCGTCTATTTTCGTACGTGTTGTCGAATTCTTGTAGTGTTAAATAAACAAATAAGTAAGCCCAAAATTGATCTTACCGAGAGACCATAGAAATTGTGGCACTTGGACGCCACTTTGGCGGGATAGCCATTCTCCCATTCTGATAGATTGAAACCCATCTGTCCAAGATCGCGAACCACAGATAAAAGAGTTCCTTTAAAAACACTTCAATTATATTCATAACTATGTATTTCTTTGCTGCGTAGTCTTTCATTCAAGCATCCAACTTGTCCATTACATTTCCCTTTCTTAGCCTAAGAAGTCAAACTAATGTAAAAATTCGCCTGTTGATAGCTTGTTGAACTTAGAAGTGGCGATCAATATGTACTTGATGAGCTCCTGACGGAAGACACTCCTGTCAATACCCAAATCTGCCTGAGATGTGAAAACTATGAGTTATCAACAGATAATACTACTGACGTCGATAGCGTGTTCTAGAGCCTCATCCAGTCCAGCATCCAGCAAAGGGATATCGTCACTTTTGCAATCAAGGATCTGACGCTGAGACAAATGCTTCTCTGCTCTCTAGAAAAAAATGAGATGAGACTAGCCGAGCATGAGGTTGACTGTACCTTGCAAATCTCAGCCATTTTCTCAATTGGAACAGTCCATCTAATAGCGTCTTCATCGAGAACGGTGCTAACTGCCTTCTGCACTGCACGCACAGTTCCATCCAGAGTAGGGAAGAGATCGAGATTCTCGAAGGGATAGAAGATCTTTGTCTGAAAAGAGGTACATACAGTGAGCATTGATTCGGAAAACTAGACTTAAAGCGGAAATGAGTAGATTGTACTCGGTGATTCTCGTCATGGTTGAGATTACTTCTTTCTTCTAAGTAAGGCCAAGAGAGAGACGAGAGGAAAAGTCAGTTTGGTTGATAAGGTACGTAGCTGGGCCATCACTAAGCGACAGAGCGTTCAATTTTTAAAGCACTCTCACTCTTATTTTCACGAAAACACAAGACCTCTCTAGGGGACTACCCTGATAGACTAATCATACAATTTTCACCGATAAAAGTCTAACCATTGAAACCGTTCGTAGCAAGCCTCACCGCATTAGACGGGATGTCCTTCAGTCTTTTGTCTTTGCCTTTTGTCTCATTTTTCTTCTTGATCAAGTCTTTGATGGGCGGGGGAGAAGTCTCGCGAGCCGTGTTCTCGTCCTCGTTATTTCTCCCTTCCTTCGCTGCTTTAACAGGTCTTCCTCTCGTGACTGCTTTCTTTGCCGGGGTACGGGCGACAGCTGCTTTCTTTGCAACCGTGCGAGCGATGCCTGCTTTCTTAGATGGAATACGGGGGATGGCTTCTTTCTTCACTGGCGTACGGACAATGGGTGCTTTCCTCGATGGTGTACGCTCAATTATTGCTTTCTTAGCTGGGATAGGCGCGACGGCAGCATTCTTCGCTGACTTAGTGACTACGGCTGCTTTATTCTTGGCAGGGGTCGATGGGACAGCTGCTCTCTTCGAAGGCGTAGGGGCGGTGGCGCCTCTCCCCGATGCGATCGACAGTGAACGCTTCTTCGGCGGCATTCTGGAGAACAAAATATATTAATACCACTCATCAAAAAGCGGAGAAAACGCGCGAAAGCAGGCATCCGAAATTTGAAATTCGCGAATGATAAAAGTAAGAAGGCGGATACACTGTTTTGAATCAAAAGATCGAAACGGCTCTCGATCACTAACTATTTATTTTTAATTCAAATTAAATTTAAGTTAAATTTAAAATTTAACGCAAATTTTTGTCTTCCGCTCCTTGAAAAGATTGTTATTACCGTCGATTTGCTGAAAAATCACAACTTGAATTGACATAATTCTAATGGTACCATAAAAATGTGTAAATAGGTCACTGGCGACAAAAAAAAATCAGAACTCCACTTTTTGCTGCACGTGGTATTGTTGCGATTAGTCTGGCTCTTGTGCAAATGGCCTCATATTACAATTGTGTGCACAGATAAATTGTATATCGTACGTACGCGTACATATAAAATATTTATCGTATGAATTGGTAGTCGACTTATTCTCTCTTCTTTCTTCCCCAGAAGTCATCTCCAAATCCCCATTGACTGGTTCCTGTTCCTCCTTCATTCCCTCTTCCATTCCATTTCCATCCTCCATTATCTCTCCCTCCATGTCCCCAGTTATCTGAAAAGAGGAGATAATCAATTGATATTCAAGAGTCTACTTTATCTACAGTATCTCTATCTACACAACCACACTTCTATCTCAATTACTACATCTATTTTCATTCCTCAATACTCAATCACACTAAATATGAGCTTGCATTTATCGATAAACTCTCAAACAATACAACGTTGAATTTGTACGTAGAAACTGCTTTCATCCTGAAATATCGATCTTATGGAATATATATATTTCTTCTCAAAATCAGACCTACCGTAATGAGTGTCTACCGTACCTTGAGAGAATCCCCATCCTCCTCTTGTTCTCTGTCCCTGATTTGATTGCCCGGTCGAACACTGGCCACGTAATTGCTGCTGCGACTTGCAACTGGAGTGAATGTTGGTCAGTCTACGATCGATTCATCTACAGTACACCCTTCGATCAGTCTGCGATCGATTCATCTACAGTACACCCTTCGATCAGTCTGCGATCGATTCATCTACAGTAGACCCTTCGATTAGTCTGCGATCGATTCATCTACAGTACACCCTTCGATCAGTCTGCGATCGATTCATCTACAGTACACCCTTCGATCAGTCTGCGATCGATTCATCTACAGTACACCCTTCGATCAGTCTGCGATCGATTCATCTACAGTACACCCTTCGATTAGCCTGCGATCGATTCATCTACAGTACATCCTTCGATCGATCGAAGGGTGCACTGTAGATCAGTCTGCGATCTGCTCATATACCGTAAAGTCGTTTCATGAATGGTATACCTTCTGCAGCTGGTTCGACAGTTCTCAAGCATCCACGGGTTCCTCTGACACTCTCCCCTTCTGGCCCAGTTGGAACACTGTGGATGGTAGTCGTCGCAACCTGAACGAGTCACCTATCGTAACTCGCCAATCGATAGTTTGAGTCGCCTACCGTAACCCCGTTTACCGTACCTCCATAGTAGTAATCCTGAGGATAGCAATGACCGCATGAAACTCGACAGTTACATGCCATCCAGCTGGGATTGCGAGTGCACTCTCCCTGAGAGATCACAGTAACACTCAATTATCGATCAGAGTCCTCCCCTGATACTTACCATCATTCCCCATATGGCACAACATTGGTTCTCATTGAAGCAACCAGCTGAGTTCGAACACTGTTGCTGTGGTCTAACAGTAGTTGTAGTAGTTGCGCCTACAGAGATCAAAGATCAATGAGAGAGAAAGGAGTGAGAAGGTGCAAACTACAAGCAGTGAGAGTGAGTGCGATATCTCCAATTGGGTAAGTTCACTACTCACTATCATCCTCTTCCTCACCACCTCCTCCTCCACATGATTGAGCTCGTGATCGACCACACTTGTTGCAACTCTTTCTGATATTGGCATCATTGAGTTATCAATCGATATCATCGATTCCTCTACCGTAATCTGCCGTACCTGCAGTTTTCTGTCATCCAGGCACCATTGGCCGAACACTCTCCTGATTGAACCCAAGATGCACAATTTAGATGTCGATCTCTGCAGTCTGCAATCGATCGAGAGGAGTACGGTAGTCATGAGGATACTGTAGTCTCACCATCTGTCATCGAATAAGTCTTGGGCACACAGGAGCGACAGGCGGCCTTACACCTCAACGAGAATCAATCAGTCGAACGATTTGTCAACTCGTACTATTGGAGAGGCAACATGATGATGTTGGAACGATTGTGACTTATGCTGCGCAAATTTGATGGGTACACAGTGGAAAACACTTTTCTCCACCTTTTCACGATTTTTTCCTAGTCAAGCTACAGCTTCTGATGAAACACGGTTGGAACATTTTCCTTTTTTATTTGGGAAATTTCGTTCAGTTTGAGATATTATATGTGTTTTCCGCACTTGGCTGAGGTCCCCCCATGGAATTTGCGCAGCATAAATCGACTTACCAATCTCGCATATAAGCTGCGTTCCTTGTACATTCTCCCTTCGCAGCCCAAGTTGCACAACACTCATTCTCATTGAAGCAACTCTCCTGAATGACCAACGATATTCTTTGACGTATCGATTGGCTCCTCTACAGTATACCTGCACTTGGACTGGTGGGGGTGGAGTGACAGGTGGTTGAGTGACGGGTGGTCGAGTTATCACAGGACCCTGATATCGATCGTTACCGTACTCATATCGAGAATACAGTACTCACAGATGCTACACAACGTCCGTTCTGACAGACTCCGTTGTGGCACGGTTGCTCCCCTCTAGTGAATCCAGTACAGACTCCGCCCACTTTAATCTGAGAGAATTAGAATGAAGAAGAAAGAAGGGAGATTCGATCAAAATTTGACCGCAATGATGACTTTAGATTTCGACTCAACATATTCAATTCCACTCACTTTCGAAGCACAGCGAGGATTACCGTGGGAATTGTCACAGAAAAGATATCTGAGAATGAGACACATATTAACAGATTCCAATTTTTTTTCTTTCCAGATATCAATTTGAATTGGAATATTGAGTGAAATATCTATAATGTGATATCGGACTTACTTTGATCCTGAACAAGCTGGACAAGTGGGACGAGGGGCATACTCATACATATTGTCAGTGTACGAATTGGAGAGACCGTCGTTGTTTCTGAAATGGAGGATACGGTACAGGGCTGGCATTTTTTGATTTTGATTTTTTTGAATTTTTTGACTTATTCAAAAAAATTTTTAAAAAACAAAAATTTTTTTTGAAATTTTTCAAAAAAAATTTGAAAATATTTTACAAAAATAGTGTTGCATTTTGCCGAAATTAAAATCGTAAGTGGAATATGCGAAACATTCTGGGATAAAGAAGAGAGAAAGAAAGTACAAGACGATTACATCGATCTGAATATTCCAATAACTTCCCTACCTATGAACAAAATTATTAACAGTGCAGCGAACAAAGGATTATTATCAAGTTTAGATAATACAAACAGATATAAATTTCGTGATTTACAAATTTTATAAATCCAGCAACAAGCAGTTTCATGTATAATTATAACACCTTTCTGAAATCACTAACGGAAATAGAAAAGCAAAAAATTCTCCAAGAAGATTGTAAATGTAATTCACATCTTGATTTAGTTGATAAAAAAATTACAACACATATGCACATGAGAAACTTCACTAATCAATGATTCCGAACTCAGGAAAATTGTTGCATATGGAACCAAATTTAGAAACCCTTCTCAAAGATCAATCGAAGAAATTTGTGATGAAATAGATGCTTCAATAATTAATTCTTTGATGAAAAAGAAAAAGAATTTCATGAATACAAATATAGATGTCAAAGAAATTTGTAGAAAAATCGTGGAAAACATTCACATTAAAATTAACGGATATTTTAAAAGATTTCACTACAACAAAATAGATAATACAAACTGGAAATGTTTGAACAATGTGAAAAGGAATTTCATAATAACTCCAGTTGACAAAGCAAGTATGTAGTAACTATGCATTCACATGCAAGAAGCAATATTTGCAATTTATGGAGAAAGAAATGAATCAATCTTCAACTACAAGACGGACGTATGAACCACAGAATAGAACCGATATACAGACGATTATAAAAATGCACTCCGATAGAGCTAAAACATACAAAATTCCTACATCAGAAAACTATTCATTACCAAAAGTATATGGAATTCCTAAAATGCACAAAATCCAATAAAATTCAGATTCATAACAGGAGCTTATGACAGTAGTTTGAAACCGCTTTCTGTTGAACTGCAAAAAATTCTTAAATTCATTTCGCAACATTTCAAAAGATATTGCATACAATCAGGTGAAAGAACCGGAGTGAATCATTATTTCCCGATAGTAAACACAACTCAAATAATGAACAGACTTCTACAGATAAATGATAAAAGAACAAAAATATTTTGTGCTGACTTCTCAGAAATAACGGGGCATGGATGCCGCAGCCACAGCAGTCCGAAAAGCTGGGTGGTGTAATTTTAGCGGCATTTTACGAAAAGTCGCCAAATCGTGGTGTGGATGAATTTCTTCAATTCTTTAATTTCCTATTTTCGCGAATTATGTTGTTAATTATTTAAATTATTAATGTTTGTTGTTCCTAAAACATTCCAATGGATACTGCGCAGGGTCCCTCGCGGTGCCCTCACGATTGAGTTAACTCTAAGGCATTTGCACTCACTAAGGAGTTAGACTCAATGAACAGCTTATTTATTTGTCCATGATTCTGTTAATTCCGTATATTATTTAGTTTGTTTATGTTTCTATTACATTCTCACGGGCACTGCGCAGGGTCTCCCGCGGGCGTTTCGAAATCGAACCAATACTACTAGTTCTATGGTCACTTTTAATTGCTAGACCCAGTTAGTCATCAATTGTCAGCTTTTAATTCCCATGTGATTACAGTTTTCTTATTTCCTTTTCGGGTACTTATTGTTGCTATCATCCTTTCACGTCACCCTAATCTTTTGCCTATTGGGTTCATGATTATTTGTTTCTTCAGGTACCTAAGTTTTGCCGGGGCAGCGCAAGTCGTTGTTGTTTCGAGGCAGTCTGTCTGTTCGAGGCAGTACGAATACTAGACTATCAAAATATCGATTTCCAGTGGCTACAGTACCACCGCTGATCTACCGTACCCCTCTTCCTCCTTTCTAAGCTAAAACAAGTCTCAATTGTGAGTCACCACAACATTTTAGCCATGTCGGGTCTAAAATTATCGATTTCTGGATACTGAAGTACGAATTTATCGATTTCAGGATATGGTTGGACGACTACCGTAACCCGCCCGTGGATACCGTAACCACTTTCTCTCATCTCTCGACTCCGTTCTTCCATCTCCTCATTTACTCCCTTTCCCTACTCTCTTAGCACCGTTTTTGTAACTCTTGAAGGCACCAATCCTCACTTTCATTTGTCTACCGTACTCATGAAGTACTATTTTTAGAGAGAAAACATCTATAGAATGTCTTTAGTGTCCAAATACGCCTTTATTCAAAGTCCTCGTGTTGTGAATCTGTACCATATTCTGTACAATTTGTTGCATTTCTTCTTGTTTCGAACTTATAAGTTCATTTTACGGTGTTTATCGATTGCATGTCATGAGAAAATGAGCTTTAAAAGAGAAATATTAAAAATATGATAAAGTTTTGTTTGTTTTTGTCATTGAATCTTAGAGCAAAAAGAATACAATCAGTTCCCGGTCAGAGAGAGCCGTATCCGTAAATTCATGAACGCACTCGCTGCACCACCCACACCACGAAACCACACAATAAATGGCTTCGGATCGCTGCGCGCAGGTAAACGGCAGTTAAAACGTACCTGCCGTAGGTAAATGGCAGCTAAAAAGTACCTGCCGCAGGCAATAAACAGGTGGCAGGTAAATGGCAGTCAAAGAGCATGCATGCCGCAGGTTGTTTTGGGGATGGAAATGCACGGGAAGGTCTATGGCAGGTAACGGGCAGCTAAATATTTACCTGCCACAAGATGCCGCAGCTAACTGGCTGGTGGAAGGTAAAAAGATGCTAGAGAGCATCCATGAAGCAGCTAGTTTAAAACGTGCTCCATTGAACAGTTTGAACCGACGGACATCACGTCGGATTATTTTATTTAAAACTGTTTGTATTATTGTTTTATTGATTTCTTACATCGTCGTTACGTGTTACTAAGTTTATTGTATGCTAATATTGATGAGATTGGATTTGCCTATAATATTACCATATGTGTGCGCGCGATTGTTGAAAAAAAAATTGCAATCGTCTTATTTTTGACAAGCCATAACATTGCAGCCCTGATCTACCACGGATTCAATCTTGATACTCAAACGGAAGAAGATGAGAGAGATCTAGTTCGAGCTAATTTGACGTATGCAGCACGGACGATCATTTCCAATAACTGGTGAGTTCTTTATCGAGAGCGGAAAATTATTGCTAGATAAGTGTTCGGAATCAGTTCTTAGATTACCGCGTTGTACGAGCCACGAATATGCTCATTTCATTAAAAAAAAGCACTTAATTCTGCCCTATTCCAATATTTGATCCATTTCGCGTGTTTCTGGGGGAAGGGGGTAGTGAAATTGATCTTTTGTAGCTCTACCGTACTCCTACAGTACACATCCGCCGTACTCCCTCAAAATTTTCCTCAACCTCATCTACACTTCCCACACACTTCCCCATCGTAATCCCGACCCGATAGCGATTTGAATGACCTATCGCACATAACTCCACGTCGATTTTATGAAATCTACAGTAATCCCGGGCCATAAGTATCCCCGTGTGACCTACCCCTTGTACCTCCTCCGCCAGCTCTTTGTTCCCACTCACTCCACACGCGCGTCCCCTTTTCGCATTGAACTCTCGCCTAATTGTGAAGGGAATAATTCTTGTGAACAAATGACTTACTTATATCCTTAGATACTGTGATCGATCGGTGATTTTGACTAAAAAACAAGTATTTCTTGCAGCGATAAGCAGAGAATGCACTACAAGAAGCGAACCACTGCTCCTCCATCGACAACTACTCAACAATGATCATTGATCTCGCGGTCTCCCACTCAATCTCTCCTTCACCCCATGTTAATATTACTTAAGTTGTGCTAAGGATATTTAAAATTGTCTTTCATAGATTAGTCTCGGTGTTTTCTATTCACGGATTCACATTCCAACTGTAATCTAGCTTCATATCTTGTGTCATTGTCTCACTTTGCGTCCAACGCATCAAACCGCTGTATAGTGAATACTGTATAATCAACTCGTGCCTTGTATCATCAATAAATTACTATGTATCAAATGTAAATGCAAACAAACAGAAGGAGCGGGGTGAAGAAGGGGAGAGAAAAGAGAAGGAATGAGGAAGGCAATTGACATTGAGAGGGCATGGATGCCGCAGGTGAGTGGAAGGTGACGGCAGGTAAGAGGCACGTAGAAAGCATGGATGCCGCAGGCTGCGGCTTCCATGCTTTCTGCCAACCGGCATGGATGCCCTTTACCTGCGGCATGGATGCTTCTTACCTGCGGCATCCATGCCCCGTTATTTCTGAGTTCGCATCATTATTTACGAATCTCCCACACGATGTAGTAAAAGAGAAGATGTCTAAATTAATACAAACATGTTTTCGGAATAGTGGGTGTCTTTTCATAAAGATAAATGGAAACAAAATTCAATATTCAAAAGATGGATCTGGAGGAAGAGCGTATTTAGCAGTGGACGTAATTATGATGATTGAATACATTTTGGAAATAGTTATGCACAATATGCTGGAAAACTTTACAAGCAATGTAAGGGAATTCCACAAGGAAATAATGCCTCTCCCCAAATAGCTGATCTTACGCTGGCTTACATGGAATTTGAATACATCAATAAGAACATAAAAAGAGATCATCCACTAACGTTCAAAATGAAAAACACGTTCCGTTACATCGATGACATTATTCATATCTCTACGAATATTAATGATTTCGAAAGTCTCACCAAATCAATGTACCATTCTTCTCTGGAACTTGAGAGGATTAATGAAACATACGAGAAATCGACCTTCCTAGACCTTGTACAGGATTTCCCTCAGTGAGAGTACCCCTTTTGGTGTGGTGTGAAAGTACAGTAGGAATTACGGTAGGATAAGAGAACTGAGCTCAGATCCGAGTTTATTTCACTACTAATACACAAGGAAAACGACGAACGACGAATGAGGGGTAGATGAAGTGGTGGTTCAGTGGTATGGTGCAATGGTATCCAGGCGGAGTACGGTATGCTAAGATCCGAAGATCACGGGGTAACGAAAGATCCGGAGATCACGGGGTAACGAAAGATCCGAGGATCACTAAGGCTTAGAGCGGAGCTCGGCCACTGGAGGAATGGGTTCTGGACGAGGGAGCGCACTCACAACGTCGATACTGGCATGTCACACGTCGAGAGCAGGTCTCGGCGACTTATATACGGGGAAAGTAGGCCAATTAGCATGAGATTAGACCCGGAGCCAGAGATGCTGCAGACAGTCAAACTCAATTGCAATGGTAATTGATATGATAATTGGTATGCAGATGGGTAATCATCGATTACCGCACGTGCGAATAGAATGGGATTAGCAAATAGACTGGAGTTGGGCCGAGTCGCATTGGTATTACATAGGAATGACGTAATTGGATTGATTAGATTGGATTAGTACCGGTAATCCGGTACACTCCTGCCTGGGGATTGAGAGAAGTGGGTGTCGATGACGGTAGAAGTAGAAGAAGATGATAGAAGTAGCAAGTGGGGAGACATACAAGAAATTGGTAGGTCACAAAAACGAAGCTACTGTACAATAAAACAACAATCAAACAAAGTTGGCTTGTTTGGAGTGTTGGATTTATAGAAAATGGAATAGGAATATGATAATGATGGGATCGCTTGGTTGCGAAAGTGGGTTTAATTAGAGCAATTATTAAAATTACTCATACGGAGTATGATCCTCCCGCCTTGGGGGATGAAATGGGGATTCTCATGGCGGATATTCATGGAATGGCATTTCGTCTTCCGAATCGGAATAGTTGGAGTCGAAGATCTGGCTCATTGCGGAAAACGGGGCATTCTCGATGGCAAGATACTGTAGGAATAGCGCATCGAGTGGGTCAATGGGATCATCTTCGATGGCGTTGTTGATGAGCTAGGGGCACCAACCTGTAGTTTACCTTTCCGTTTCCCCAATTCTACCCCTCCTCCCCTAAGACCCCAGCCTATTCTTCCCCCCCACTCCCTCATCCATCCATGTCTCTCATCGCTCTCCCAACTTTATCGATTGTGCGCTCATCAATGCACGATCTATTCTGAACAAACTACCAATGATAGAACAATACTGTTCATCATCCAGCCTATCACTTGTAGCCATTACCGAAACATGGGCAACTCCTCTTACTGTTACTGACTCCATGATTGGTTTCGATAATTATACAGTGTATCGATCGGACCGAGACTCCTCAGTCACGGGTGGAGGTGTTGCACTCCTTGTGAGTAAGCACCTCCCGTCCACTGCCATAGCTTCTCTTTCTTTCTCACCATACTGCCAGCTCATTTCCTGTCGGATATCTCGCACTCCGTCAACTACTATCGTAGTTGTCTCTGTTTACCGTAGTCCCTCATGCTCACTAGAATCTTTCGAGGAATGCTTAGACTGGATTTATAACCTTAGCTGCTCCGAAATCTCTCCCCTCGTAGTATTAGGAGATTTCAACTGTAAAGAGATTAATTGGGAAACCCTCAGTCTCTCCTCTCCCTCCCCTCACTCTCGGTCTCTCCTCGATCACTCACGCTCCATTCCTCTCACACAAATGGTGCGCGAACCCACTCGTAACTCGTACCTGCTCGATCTCGTGCTCACTTCCGACATCTCTTTCATAGAGAAATGTGTCGTTGAACCTCCTCTCCCCTCACTCGATCATTCCATTGTAAAATTCTCTATGCCGATATCGATCTCATCACCCAAATCGATTAGTCTTCGTGACTACAGCAAAGTTGACTGGAATCTAGTTTGTTCCGAGATCGACTCGTTCGATTGGTCATCCCTTCTCTCTTGCTCTAGCGATGCTGATCACCTGTACTCTATTTTCCTCGAGATATTGCACTCGATAATCGATAGGCATGTCCCCTACCGTACTCTCAAGCAAAAAAATATTCGTTTCTCCGCCGATTCCCTACGTCATTTGCGCAGATGCCGCACCAGTTATAAACGACGTGCTTTTTCCCGCTATTTCAATTCTTGCTCAGCACTCAAGAAATCTATTAAACTCACTGCTAAGAAAAGAGAGAACGAGCTAGCAAAATCTCGTAATCTTCGCTCCTTTTGGTCATACGCCAGTACAAGGATAAAAGATATTTCGCACTCTATCCCTACGCTTATTTCGCCCAGTGGTACTCTCTGTATTTCTGGAACTGCAAAAGCGCGCGAATTCGCCCGTCATTTCTCGGACTCGTATAATACCGCAACACTGCCTATACCGTCCAACTGCACTCTTACCACCCAAAGTTCTATTGATTTCATAGATATCTCACCTATATCTATCTGTAAAATTCTGTCTCGTCTTCCACCCCGAAATTCAACTTCCCCCGATTGCATTCCCTACATATTCCTCAAACGCACTGCTGCACATATATCAATACCGCTTACAATCCTTTTCAACTCATTTCTCTTGCATGGCACATCACCTACAATCTGGAAAAGTGCACACGTAAAGGCTATCTATAAGCGTAAAGGTCCCAAAAAAGACTCATCCTCATATCGCCCCATCTCTCTGACCTGCTCTATATCCAAGGTTATGGAACGGCTTATCGTTGACTGTCTCTGGAAATATCTTTCGGAGCACAATCTCATCTCTTCATACCAACATGGTTTCCGACCCAGCAGATCTTGCACAACCGCACTACTCAATAGTTTCGCCCAATGGCATGCTGCGATCAACAAAAAAACATTACATTTCTGTCGCGTTTATTGATTTCTCACGCGCGTTCGACACGATACCTATTGATCTACTCTTGCACAAGTGTTATCTGCTTGGTATCCGTGGATCTTTACTTGCATGGCTTCGCTCTTTTCTTCAAAACAGGACACAATCAGTTGTGATAGAAGACTCTTTCTCCCCCTCATACTCTGTCCCTTCTGGTGTTCCTCAAGGTTCATGCCTTGGACCACTCCTCTTCTCTCTTTACATCAGTGATCTACCCTCAATACTCCCTCCTAATGTACACTGTGTTCTCTATGCTGATGATGTCAAACTATGGACATATTCTGATCCTGCATCTTTGCAATCTGCCCTTGATCTCCTTTACACTTGGTCTACTGACTGGGGACTTACAGTATCCCTCTCTAAAACAGAGACCATGCTCATTGGCTTTTCTCATCCTCCTGTCCAATTCTCTATGAACAAAACAAAACTGCCTGTTATGACCGAATTTAAAGACCTAGGTATAACCTACACCAATACACTAGACTTCTCCCCCCATATTAGCCTAAAGATACCTAAAGCACGTGCTCGCTGTTCATACATACTCCGCACCTTTCTCACCAAAAACCCCCTTCTCTACGCTCGACTTTTCGCAGCTTACGTCCGTCCTGTGCTCGAATCCTGTTCCGAACTATGGTCACCCCATGATAGAAAAACGTGCTTCGAAATCGAAAAAGTTCTCCGTAATTATTCTGAGCGAGTGCTTTATAAATGTGGTATCGAGTACCGATTGTATCCCGATAGGTTACAACTACTCAGTTTAGAGCCTCTAGAATATCGTCGAAATTTGATTGACCTTGCTTTCATATATAAAATTGTACATAATGATGTAGACATTGGATTGCCCTCGTTTCTCTGTATAGCTCCTCCCCGTGCAAGACGTAACAATATGTTTCAATTGCGTAAGCACCGTTCCTCCTCTTCTTTTTTTCACCTTTTCCTTCCAAATCGTATTGTAAAAACTTGGAATAGTATCCCCCACAACATAGTTATCTCACAGAATCGAGACTTATTTATGATGAGATGCCGTGTTCATATTCCTATTGATTACTATCCGTATTATTAAGATAGCTTAATTTAAGAATTTAGGTTTTTTTTCTCACTTTGTCACCCTGTTGTGACATCGTACCTATCGTGTTCACTTACCCTTGCTCACATATTATATATATTTTCAATCAACGACTTTTGGCATGATAAATTATGATTGATTGATGATTGAATGAGATCGGTGAGATCGTCATGGTTGGGATCTGGTTTGGACGATGGGGTACCGATGACCATTGGTCCGAGGGGACACTGCACGAGTTGGAGTCCACTAGGCAATTGGATTGTCTTGGATTGTTTCGTGAGTGCATGAGTGGTATCCAGTCCGAGGAGGATTTCGGGAGTAATGGTGTGCATTGGAATGATTGTTTTGGGGATTCGAATGGACTTCTCCTCGAGGAATTCGGTATCGGATTGAGGGAGTGAATCGACCACCATTGAAGGGATAATGGGGCCGTCGGTTACCATGGCTTCCACGGAGTGAACGCCAGTATTCGTCATGAGATCGAATTTGACAATGTCTCGTGTCTGGGGTCCATTAGAGCATCCCCCAATTCCAACGACAGTAGTGGTTTTCTGATGGATTGTAGTGAGATTCTGTCGATTTACGAGATCTCGACTGATCATGGAGACTTGGGATCCTCCATCTAGGAATACGGTAGAATCACTTGCAGTACCGTTATCTGGATTGCGGACGACTGCGAGGGATGTGAATAGGCGTGTGTGAGCGTGAACTGGAGTGTTCACTGTCATTGCAGCCTGGAGTGTGGTATTGAATGGGATGGAAGGGCTACTCGATCGACAGAGCGATTCGTGGTGTTTTTCCTTGCATTTCGCACACTTGGATGGACAATCGGCATAGTTATGACCTGATGTCAGGCATTTCCTGCAGATTCGGAGTTGCTCGATTTTGGCATTGCGTTCCTCAAGTGATGAGTACTTTTTGCAATTTGTGGAATGATGAGGAAGGCCGCAGAAGGCACACTTGGGTGGATCCATGGGTTTCTCCTTGGAAGCCGTATCGGATTCACGGTTTCCTTGTTTCGGAGTGGGCTGGATGGAAGGCAATGGGAGGCAAGAGAAGGCATTTTCGACTGCACGCAGTTCGAGTTCCTCTCTCAGTTCACGTTCCATGAACAGGAGAGCTTCCAGCATGGTTTCGGGCTTCAATTTCCAGATTTGGCGTACGAAACCGTAATGCACATGGCTTGCGATCTGTTCGATCAGAGGGAGACAATCCAAGTTTTTGGCATCGTTGATATGGTATACCAGATTGATCATGTCACGCACACATCTGATCCTCGATTCGAGGTGACTTGGGTTTGATTCCCATGAGATTCTGGAAGAGGAGTGCAGTGAAATGGTCGGAACGATCATAGGCTGATTTCAACCGATCGATGGTCTGAGAGTAGAGATCCTCTCGGATAGGAATGGATTGAACGAGTTTCAACGCATCCCCCTTCAGAGAAGAGCGGAGATAGTTGAGTTTCTCGAGATTGGATAGATCGGGTCGGGATCCGATTATGGTATTGAACTGAGACTGGAATGAGGGCCATAAAGTGATGTTGGCACCATCGAATTGTTCAATTCTGAGGGGAGGAAGGGGAGGGAGGGGACGGTTCACAATGGGAGAGATTGCGTGGAATGGAGTGGGAGACTGGGTTCTCTCCATCGGAGCACTCGTGGCTTGTGAAATTGGGTTGTCCTCCTTCTCACACTTGACTGGATTGACTGGAATGGGAGAATGCGATTCCATTGATCGTCTTCTCATTCTTACTGCACTCATCGCACGATCGGCGCGACTCGTCTGCTTCTTGGCGAATTTGCATAGAGTGGCCTCGTCGAATGGAAGGAGGCTGGCCTCGTCGTGGATACTCATCAGATTATGGAAAAAAGTGGTTTCCGAACTCTTCAGAGACGGGTCATCGAAGGATTCAATCGATTCTCTCAATACCGTATTCTGGTCACGGTAGTCATCGAGGACAGATTCGAGATCGACCTTGCTTCGGATGAGATGGGATGAGGGAGTGGAGTACTCTTCGATCGAGTTGGCATTGAAAAGCTCATTGGTGTAAGTTTCAATGGAATTGATGTACTGCTTGATATCCGATAGGAAACCTGGTAGGTTACCGTATTGGTCTGCAAGTCGGGATGCCATGGCCTATCAGTGGTTTGACGGCCGTAACGGGTTTGCTGCCACTCGGGACTTGGACGGACTAGGCTCTTGAATTGGCCTAATGCACCATGTACAGGATTTCCCTCAGTGAGAGTACCCCTGTTGGTGTGGTGTGAAAGTACAGTAGGAATTACGGTAGGATAAGAGAACTGAGCTCAGATCCGAGTTTATTTCACTACTAATACACAAGGAAAACGACGAACGACGAATGAGGGGTAGATGAAGTGGTGGTTCAGTGGTATGGTGCAATGGTATCCAGGCGGAGTACGGTATGCTAAGATCCGAAGATCACGGGGTAACGAAAGATCCGGAGATCACGGGGTAACGAAAGATCCGAGGATCACTAAGGCTTAGAGCGGAGCTCGGCCACTGGAGGAATGGGTTCTGGACGAGGGAGCGCACTCACAACGTCGATACTGGCATGTCACACGTCGAGAGCAGGTCTCGGCGACTTATATACGGGGAAAGTAGGCCAATTAGCATGAGATTAGACCCGGAGCCAGAGATGCTGCAGACAGTCAAACTCAATTGCAATGGTAATTGATATGATAATTGGTATGCAGATGGGTAATCATCGATTACCGCACGTGCGAATAGAATGGGATTAGCAAATAGACTGGAGTTGGGCCGAGTCGCATTGGTATTACATAGGAATGACGTAATTGGATTGATTAGATTGGATTAGTACCGGTAATCCGGTACAGACCTAGAAATCTCAATAACCCAAGAGGGGAAATGTCTGACAAGTCTTTATAATAAAACAGACAGCTATGACTTTCACATTGTGAGATACCCTCATTACACGTCGACAATTCCACTAAGAATCGGATTGAACACATTTTACGGAGAAACTTTACGAATATTCCGGAACTGTTTTCTATACCAAGACTTTGAAAGTAAAATGCGAGAATTATTGAAAAGATATCTGGAAAATAAATATGTACCCGAAAGAAATTCTCGTCGCTACAATCTTGAAATGCTTGTCTCGAAATCCCTCGATATCAGTAAAATATGCAAAATGTAAAGGAGAATTGGGAAATACACTAATTGCTCATCTCCAAAATCTCTCGAAATGAGAAAGATAACCCGATCAGACAAAAGACGCTGTGATCAAAGTACCACTCAGAGATGTTTGATCTCGCACGTGAAAAAGGACGCTATACGAGAAACCACGCGATAAACACGCGCAACCAAGAGTTCAAAGACAGAGAACAACAACCCCACTATAAAAGGGAGATTGGAAGAGGTCTATCCTCATTCGCTCGAAAACATCTGTCGTTCCTCTCCCTTCCCTTGATTCGATTTATAGTCCATTTTCGGCAGTAAGATTCTAGTTTATCATCTAACTTTTACTGTTGAATAAAAGTTAAATTGACCTAACCACGGGGGCTCAAAAATTCAGATCCTCTACAAGAGAAATGAACAGATAATGGTCACGAGCGCAATGCGTAAAATTTCCATTGCTTACTACGGTATTGCGAAGAAAATTGTGGACTACATCAAGCATTATACCGTAGTAAGTGCAGCTTATTCGCGGACCGCTTTTTTATCCGCCTTTGAGCCCCCGTGCTAACTACTCCTGGGGCCGTCACTGACGAGCTCCCCCCCAGGAGGGGTATGACTGTCTGACGCTAAGGGAGCGAAACAGTCATACCTATTGTAGTTTTAACCGTATTTACTTGTAGTACACTTGACATAGCAATCGATATTGTAACCAAATTCAATTAGTTCGAAACACGTCAAATTTAGCGCCTAATTCGAAATAATTATTCGAATTGATCAATTCAGATCTTAGATTTGTGATATGCCTATGGCGATCCTATCCGAGAGTATCACACATAGTTTTGTTTTAATTTCATTTTTTGATATTCAAAATTTTTTTTTTGAAATTTAAAAAAGTGTAAAAACTTTTTTTGAAATTTTTTGATCAAAAAATTTTTGAAAAAAAATATTTTTTGAAATTTTTTTCAAAAATTCCCAGCCTTGATACGGTAGATGAGATGTATTGATCGTTCAATGGAGAGGGCGTACGGTAGATAAGAGTTATCGATTGATCAATGGAAAGAGGAAACGGTATATGAGCGATTGATCTATATACGGTAGATACCTGAAAGGCCCGAATGGTTGCATCACAGAGGCTCCGAAATGCTGTGGAGATGCGCATTGTTGGTTGTCGAGTGGGTAAGTCGTCTCTCGGTCCTGACGAGACTGCAAACACAGACACATTATCGATTGATCTTTCAGTACAATCGATCGATAAATACGAAGTAGGTCACAATGTCTCCTACCTGTTTTTGCTGTCTCCACATGTCCCATATGAAATCGACGAAAGAGTGATGGAAGTAGAATAAAGGATCGTTGGCTGATGTCTCAGTATCGAACATATCACCTGTAATCGATCGATAACTGATTCAACCATTCGATTACCGTATACCTCCAACAAAGATATGGACGTTTCCATGGGTGTACTCTAGACAATTATAGTCCGTCTTCACGGGGCAACCCTGAGATGTCATAATAAAGTACACGAGAGATCAAAGATCAATTGACCTTCTGAGGTGCTGTGAATGCGAGAACTTGATTCGGATCAGTTTGTCTCATTATAAATCCAATTTCAGTATCAGTGAAACAAGATCCTTGAGCTCCCACTGCTCTTTTGATGTTAGCTCGACCCTAGAAATTGAATTACGATATTGATTGTATTGTTGATCTTTCTCTGTGTCTCATTTCTCACCTCGAGAGTTCTCCAATTGGCAAAAGGCCCTGATTGAACTTCCCCTCCTGCAGTAGAAACACCTCCGAAATCATCAGAGAACATAATGGAATCGGCGGGTTTTGGAAGGGCTCCATCTAAGGTCGAATCCCAATAGGGAAGGGCAAGGGTGGGATCGATTTGGCGAAGAGCCAATTCAACTCTGAAGGAATACGATTATATGACTACCCTTGAATCATCTCAGATTGAGATATGCTTCACCTCTTTATGTATTCTCTATGCCATGGTAGAAAAGCGGGTCCAGAATGAGCTGCGCCTCCTCTTGTTTGTTCTGCATGAATGCGAGCTAATGTCTGAAAATTTATGTACTCTCAAATTTATGTATCGGCGTTGCATTTACTTGATGGTCCATTCAATCAAGTGAATAAACAGCCAGAAGAGATCAGCATGTCCACCATCCCTAACTATAACCATGATTCAGATAAAGTAATTGATTGATTGATCTGCATATCGAAATATGCAAATCCACTAGCTCAATTTCATGAGATAATGCGGTGTTGATAATTAATTGGATGTGTCGTACCGAATATTCTCCATTCCTCTTCAATTCATTGAGTGCCTTGTGAAGTCTCTCTCGTTCATCCTCACTCAATACTCGATATTCCTTCCTTATTGCCTTTCTCACAG
The DNA here is from genome assembly GCA_036245785.1 of Pristionchus fissidentatus. Taxonomy (NCBI): domain Eukaryota; kingdom Metazoa; phylum Nematoda; class Chromadorea; order Rhabditida; family Neodiplogasteridae; genus Pristionchus; species Pristionchus fissidentatus. The sequence continues at coordinate 25,363,692 of BTSY01000005.1, read as the reverse complement.
TTTGTCCATTGGATAGTGTGCATCCTCCATTCGATGCCGTACCTGAGATCAGTTATCGATCGACGATTCAGTGATCTACCGTACCTCTAAGGTAAGTGCACATGCATCCAATCTCGAGACATTGATAGATAGATGCAGCAATGGGAGCCAATTCAGCTGCCAGTCCACCCATAACTCCCGGTGGAAGGGCAACCGCCTTTTTAGTAGATGCCTCCTGAGACAATTATCGATTAGAAAGAATGAAAGAACGCTCTTAGATCTTAGATCGAGTTCTCGTTTGGATTGGAACAAAAAGAGTGAGAAGAGAATACGAGAAAGGAACTCTGTACACTTAGAGATGAAACCATTGATTATCTTCTTTCCTTTTTCATCTTATTGAGACGATCTTTAGAAAAGTCATAACAAATGGTCTCTATTTGAATTAAAATGAATGAAGTATTGAACTGACTCTTGCATTGGCGTCCCATTTGTTCAATTGTCTACATACAATCTTTGCTGCGGCAGTGGGCGCATCTGCACAAGGATCTTGAGATTGGAGAAATGGAAGGAACGATAGAGACAACAACCATAATCTCATCTGAAATGAAAGAAAATATCAAAATGAAGTGTAATGAGATCAATGAAAGACACATCACACTAGGTTTCCTCAATGAATATATATTTCAAATCCAACAATTACTTTTCCATTTGTTACAAATAGTGAACAATAATCGATTGTATCTAACAACCTGGAGAAAAAATAGGCTGGAAGTTGTCGAAATGAGAGTGTGAGAATGGCAAATTGATAACAAAAGAAGAGAATGCGGGGGAAGTTTATTGTGATAGGAGAAGAAAATGAGAGCAAAAGAGAAGGGAGAGAAAGGTACTTTGAATGAGTGAACACTTAAGATGTGAGAAGAGATCGAATATTGTCCACACTATTCAACCAATTTATGATTCAATGATAATGAAGATGATGATGATTGATGATTCAATGAATGATTCATGATTCGATAACTTAGCTGATTCATAGAGAACTGAAGATACTCAACTTATATACTGAGTAGAGTAAGTTCCTGAAGGAACCAACGATGTGTCATAGTTTGCCACCACGAATAAAAGTGGTGAGCATTGAATTCGTTGAACGATCTTACTAAGTACATAGTTTTTACAAGACTTTTTCAAGGGTGCAATTACAACAGAGTTTCGGATGACTATTGTTAGCGTTTCACACAATCTTTGACTGAGTTGCAAACATCTCCTTATATTTTGAGTTTTTTCTTGAGTTTTTTTCTTCATTTTTTTGGTTTATTATTAACGTATTTTTAAAGTAATTTTTTTATTACAGTGACATTATGTTGTCGTCTTTCTACTAATAACGAGTCATTGCTAATTCAATGATCAGTTTTTCTTATAAACCAGTTTTGACAAAACAGGAGAGTCGAATCCGCAATTTTGCATCTCTCACTCTCCCTCCTTCCACTCTCCCATTCTCTCCCATTCATGAACTTCCTTGCCTCACTTCAAAATCTGTCCCATATCTCAATAGATTTCCTCCAAATTTCATGCATTCATTCCGTTCTGATTGTAATTCCCTCTTTTCTATCAACAAAACTTTTTTGTCACTCAGTTACATCATAACTACGCAATTGTGAAATCACGTTCTTTCTCCTGATGACGTCATCCATAGCCAACTTGTAACTTCTAATCGATCTCATTACTCTGATCTCCCATCTTATAAGGGGATGGTAGTGATTCATTATTCATTGCTCATTCTCTTGTTTCGCGCATCTCTCCTTCCCTTGTTTACTCCCTTCTCCTCTTCTCTCTTCTCCCTCTCCCTACTCTAAATGGTATGTACAGTCACTCCAACTGGTCAAGAGAGGGAGTCGATACTCCCCTCAATCCCTCTTCTTTGACCTACCTCACTCGCATAATCTGTTACCACCATAACACTAGTTCTTTACCCTTTTCTATCCGTAGGTTACTGTGGCAACAGTAATCCCCCTCCCTCTCCCTCTCTCTCTCTCTCTCTCTCTCCCTCTCTCTCTCTCTCTCTCTCTCTCTCTCTCCGTTCTCCCATTTCGCCTCTCCCTTTCCATTCCATCGATTGACCATAGAGACTACTGAATAGATGAATGTCACAGAGGGACAGAGAGGCAACTCTGACTCATCTCCCCCCTTGTGTCCTCCTTTCATAACACTTTCTCCTCCTCGTTCACCTCCTTTCCATCTTTCCCTCTCCTGTAATTATCCTTGGTCCATTCCCATTCCAAGCGTTCTCCCCTTTATTTCCAACTCGCTCAGCTTCTTGAATCTTAAATTTGTTGGTTCTTTCAGAATGTCAGGAGCTCCGGAAAAGCAAGTGCAGATTGACTCAGCTGAGAGGGAGGATGGACAGGTATCAAGCATTTCTAATCATTCAAAAAAAATAAGGAAAAGTGAGTAAAACGAGTGATTTTTTCACTTCTCAAATCTTCTTAGAGAAACTATGCAAATAGGGAAAAGCGCGGGAAAAAACACTGGGAGATTTGTCTACGAATCCAATCCTTGTATTCTGTCGCTGTGTACTTCGAATGAGTAAATACCCCTTCCTCTTTCAACTTCACTCTCTAATTCCAGGTGTTCGTGGTCGACAATCGAAATCGAGATGAACTCATCAAGACGATTCTTCTCATTGTCCTCATCATTTTCTTCCCGGTAAATTTCTCTATCAGTTGATCTACCCACTCTCTTCATTTCACACACTCTCTATTCGGAAATTGAAGACATGATAGTTCGAAGTGACATCGCCCTGTTTGCGAATTGTCTCGTGATGTTCTCCTCCCCTCATCGCGTTTAACACGAATTGTCTTGTTTTCCGTTGAATGAATCATCGGATTTAGAGGGAAATTGAGAAAAGAAAAGAAAAGGAAAAGGATAAATGTGCCAGTGAATCATTATTGGAATGTAGAACAAAGGAAATAAGGAGACTTTCATCATTTCCGAAAAAATTTTTTTTAAAGTAAATATATTTGAGCCCGCAGCGATTGCAATCCAAGCAAACGAATGTAATCTCCACGTTTGTCTCTCGCTTCTTCTAATGGTAAGGCATTTGATTAGACATTGACAAATTGTTGTCTGACTGATAGTGAGTAGTCTTTTATCCCAACTATCAGGATGAACGATGAACTCACGAGATATTTGGTCGATCTCAGAATAATATATATTTCTGTTTCATTTTGGAAGGTATCCCACAGTATGACACAATTGTTTATAGAAGAGAAAAAATAAATGGAAGAATGTATTTCATGTGAATAGTTAGCGTTTTCGGAATACCGTTTCATTCCGCGATATAGAAGAACAAAAACTTGGTGTAGATAGGGTCCACAACATCCGCCCACTTCTCGCGCACCCAAATTCACCTGGAAACGAGAAGAGGAGAAGAGGCACAACGGTGGTTCTCAATCAAATTGCACGATCAGAGGCTTATTGGATAGCTATGGAGAAGTTATATTATGGGTCTGAGGCGGAACTTGATCGACAAACTCTAAGTAGGTCAAATTTGGCCTGAGACATTGCCGAGTAGTGAGTTTTGACCATTCTAGGGTACGCACAAACTTCCGCCTCAGGGGATACATTCTTTAGGTCTCATAACAACTATTAGGACAAATAAACATTCAATTATTTATGCCCATGAATTGTGTCGCCTTCTACAAAAGAATTGTTCCGAGCCATTCACAATTCCGACTTACTGTGTTTATCCTGTGGACAAAATTTTTAGAAACTGATAAGATTCGAACCGGCGTCACTCGGCTGCTAATGCTAGCACACAACCAACATTGCTAAGCTCACGAACGGTAGTTCACCTAATTCGCCCTCTATGCACTTGTCCTCTCTTCGTGCGTCAAAAAAACTATCGCTATCGTCACAATTCAAATGCCGCTGCACTCTTCACATCTTCATAAACTATTTTTGTTTTGGCATTACTTTAAAATTTCTCCTATCATCTGCGCTATCTCTGGTTTCTCTCTACCAGTAGTGTACTAGTGCAGCGGCGTCTACAAGTAGTACCACCTGTTGCTGAGCCGGGCATACCCGGGCCTCATCTCACTAGTAGTACCACTAGTGACATCCACTAGTAGTACCACTAGTTCAGTTAGCACGCTCTAGGTGAGTTGGCGCGCTCGAGAAGCGCGCAAGTGAGGCGCTAGTGCGGAATTGCACATTTCAACGTTTTCTTCAATTGTTTGGCTGGTTTATCGATTTTCTCGTCTATTTCTTGCCTTATCGCTACCTAATATGCAGATACTTCATTTGATCAAGAGCATCTTCGATAAGGATGTGAGTTGGTTCTACTTCTGCCATGATTAAATATCTTATATTTCAGAATATTGACCTCATGTTGAAGCTCTACTAGTCATCAAACTATCACTATTGTATCATTTAATTGCGATAATCGATTGATAAAGCATATTCGCATTGCTAGATTCCACTAGTAGTACCACCTGTAGAACGCGGCCACTAGTAGTACTACCAGTGCGCGCACTAGTAGTCTACCCTATAGGTGAGCAACTAGTGGGAGTAGTAGTACACTACTGGTAGAGAGATACCAGAGATGCCCTTTGAAAGAAGGGCGAATAGGCTCCGCCTCCCCCTCTCCCCATCGCGACTTTCCCCGCTCTCAACAGTCGAAGCGCGCGTGATTTTGGAGGTATAGCTCGGCTCAGAGATAAGATATCGACCTAAAACCAAAAGATTTGTCTTAATCAGACATGTAGAGACATGTTGTCACTAAATTTCACCTCACTTAGTCAATTCCACTGGCCAGCTTGTGGCCTCTAGGTGTAGATCCGCTTATTGGTAAACACAACTGATCGATCATTACTTTAACGATTTTTTTATCCAAAATTGTGATAAGATAATCAGTTTGGCAGCCTCACAATCAAAATGCTTCATTTCAGTTGTTCTTCGTTTTCCCTGCCTACATTCACGCTATCTGGTACTGCTTCTTCAGAAAAACTCCTGAGAATGTTATCGCATAATCTGAGACTCCGCCCCCTTTGATCTTTGATCTTCCATTCCCCTTATACCTCAACCCATACATTCACAGCTTTCGATACCTTCTCAATATCAAACGAACGTTGTGATTCTCTCCAACATATTCATAATATATTCTGATACTCTCACTTTGTGTGCAATTTGACAGAATAAAGGCAGTTGGTGATACTTGTCTGGTCTCTCTCCACTTTACACAGTGTCTCGTTTCCTTTCTCTCCCTCGTCTCTCTTCTTTTCACCCGTTGTCTCTCTCACTCTACACTATCTCTGTCTCTTGAATCGATACACTGAAGACTGCGAAAAGGCCGTTGCTTATGAGAGACTATTCCCTCTCTCTTCCCTCTCTTTTCCCTCTCTCTTCCCTCTAATCTCTTCCCTCTTCCTTTCCATTCTCTCCTCTCACTTCCCTCTCAGAAGAATCGTCGTCCGATGTCTTTCTCTTATCTTTTCTTAATTCTCCTTGCTTTTCTTTCATTTTGTCATTCGAATGAAGACGCGAAGAGACTTTATGATGATCTCATGGTCAACTATAATCGGTTAGTCCATGCATAATATATCCAAGAGAAGAGAACACATTCACATCGTTGCACACTCCTCAACTCGTAAGGGGTAAAGAGTGAGAGAGTGTGCAAAACCGAGAGGGTCTCACTTTCACGCACTCCCTCGCCCCTTTCTGTATGTGTGGATTCGTCGGGATTCAAAAACGGTCTAGCAAATGAAAAAATTAAAAAAAAAGTGTTTGTCTTATGCAGTCATAATTTGAATTTTTTAAAAGTTATGGTTGGAAATATGTATGTTATTGTATTAGTGTATTCAATGCAGCCATCGCCGTCCCTCTCCTTCTCCACATGAACCAATCACTATCAAATTGAAACTACGACTCTCACAAATCATCGATGTTGTCAGTTTATTCCATCCTCATTTCTAGAATAAATACTGTATTTTTTCAGCATGAGATCGATCAAATCATGACGTGTTCTGTCTGGCTCAAACAGGTTCGTCTATATCTCAATTGTCGCCATATTTTATAAAAAAAATATTTTTTTTGTTTTTAAAAAAAAAATTTTGTTATTGTGTTTTTGCAGGTGTGGATGGATCACAAACTGAGTTGGGATCCTCGTAATTACGGTGGAGTTTCTGTACTGTACGTACCGTATGAAATGATATGGGTCCCCGACATCGTTCTCTACAACAAGTGAGCTATTTCATTATGCAAGATTTTCCACACAAAAAGTACGGTAGGATTATGATATTGATTGCAGTGCGGATTCGAACTACAACATAACTATCAGTACCAAAGCAACGCTACACTACTCTGGACAGGTAAATGCAATTGGAGATCAAAGATCAGAGTGAAATTTGAGGTGACTTGGGAGCCTCCAGCTATATTCAAGAGCATGTGCCAGATCGATGTCAAGTGGTTTCCATTTGACGAACAGAAATGTCATCTCAAGGTTAGTTCTAAAATGTTATCCATCAATGCAAAAAAAAATCTTCTTTCCTTTCTCTCACATGTCTTCTCTTTCAGTTTGGCTCATGGACTTATTCTGTAAATCTTCTAACTCTCGATATTCTCGAAAACGATGTTAAATATCAAATGGAATTGAACGAGCACAGCGTAACTGACAATGTTACAGTAGCTGAGGATGGAATTGGTGAGATTATCGATTGATCTATCACAAATCAATTGTCTTATTCTCTCACCAGCATCAGTTTGAACCCCTTGAGACTCTCTCAATTTGATTCATTTCAGATCTATCAGACTATTATCCATCCGTGGAATGGGATATAATGTCTCGTGTAGCGAAGAGAAGGAGTAAGAACTATCCCTCATGCTGTCCCCAGAGTGCCTACTATGACATCACTGTACGTTCCATTCTATTATTTTAGCCACGGCAGGCGTTTAATCAAATTTTCGCACAATTCGATGATCTAAGCTTTCAAATGAATATTTTAAATTTTGTTCTCATTTCATCCTTTGCAGTATTATCTGGAACTTCGTCGTAAGCCTCTCTTCTATACAGTCAATCTCGTCTTTCCTTGTGTCGGTATCTCTTTCCTCACTATTCTCGTGTTCTACCTTCCATCGGACTCCGGAGAGAAGGTTCGATTCTGAGTGACTTCAATTTCTCATTGGGCCTTCTAACTATAACTCAATATGATCAAATTGGAATAGATTCTCTCCCGTCTCTCTCAGGTAACTCTGTGTATCTCAATTCTCGTCGCTCTCACAATTTTCTTCCTTCTTCTCACTGAAATAATTCCCGCCACTTCCATAACCCTTCCTCTAATCGGCAAATATCTCCTCTTCACAATGGTTATGGTTACACTCTCTGTCGTCGTTACTGTAATTGGTGAGAAATCGATTATTCCATCTACTCATTCAAACCAATTCCAGCACTCAATCTCCACTTCAGAACACCCACAACACATCTCATGTCGAGTACGATCACTTTTCTATTGTAATCACATATCGTAGCTAAGTCGATTAGAAAATGTTAATGTTGATCGAAAACAGTTCAAGATATCTATAACTTTTGTAGGCTGGGTTCGTAAAGTCTTCCTCAAATGGCTTCCGAAACTTCTCTTTATGCGTCGTCCTCTATCGGAGAATGAAGAATCATTCAGACGAGTTTCTTCCAAGAAAACTCACAACGTCGGTTAGTCACATTTTCAATTATCTCACTTTACATCTATCTTATCTTACGCAAGTCATTATACACAAGTATTTTTTTTTATTTTAACATCCCTCAAAGGTACAGTCTTTTCCTAATAAGAATTGACAGGTCCGACAACTTTGGACGGTAGAATTCCTCTCAATTACCACGACCATCGATTGAGTAGAAATGAAGCGAATCGAGTGACGAATTCAGCATTGGACGATCGAATTCAGAAATTGTACCATTCACCTCAGGTAAGAAGAATGAGATAAATTGGAAAGATTTGAGAGATCGTTTGAAGGTGGTAAAAGCATTCGAAAACATCTGCTTCATTGCTGAACTTCTGAAGAAGAAGGACAGAGATGATAAAGTGAGAATTTCTTTATTAATTAAAATTCGATCGAAAATTAATTAAATCCTAGATTGACGAAGATTGGAAATACGTAGCAATGGTATTGGATCGACTATTCCTTCTCATATTCTCTGCAACTTGCTTCATAGGAACCATACTCATCCTTCTACAGGTTCGAATTTATCGATTAAGAGAAGTGCGTGTCAGTGTCTTACAAGGAGATAAAAGATGACTCAAAGTGAAAGTGGCAGATTGCATCTCTCAATCGATAATTGCAGGCTCCTTCTCTCTACGATGGGAGAGTCCCCATTGCTCATCTCCGACAGAATCAATCGTCTCCGACCATTGGAAGTCGACTTTAGATTACGCGGTTCACCCTCATTAGTCACACTTGTTAGATAGATCTTGCCTTCTTTTGCCTTCCATTGCCAACTTCATTACGATAGTACGGGTAAATGTTTATGATTGTGAGAAAGTTGTTGTTCACAGTGAGAATTTGTCTTCGAAAGACTTGAATAGAAGGACGTGATCTTCGTGAGGAAGGATCAATTCAAGTCGAAATGATTCGAGAACTCGAATTAAGTGAACACAAATGAGGAAGGAGAGAGGGCAGAGGAGCGCGATTACGCGGTTCACCCTCATTAGTCACACTTGTTAGATAGATCTTGCCTTCTTTTGCCTTCCATTGCCAACTTCATTACGATAGTACGGGTAAATGTTTATGATTGTGAGAAAGTTGTTGTTCACAGTGAGAATTTGTCTTCGAAAGACTTGAATAGAAGGACGTGATCTTCGTGAGGAAGGATCAATTCAAGTCGAAATGATTCGAGAACTCGAATTAAGTGAACACAAATGAGGAAGGAGAGAGGGCAGAGGAGCGCGATTACGCGGTTCACCCTCATTAGTCACACTTGTTAGATAGATCTTGCCTTCTTTTGCCTTCCATTGCCAACTTCATTACGATAGTACGGGTAAATGTTTATGATTGTGAGAAAGTTGTTGTTCACAGTGAGAATTTGTCTTCGAAAGACTTGAATAGAAGGACGTGATCTTCGTGAGGAAGGATCAATTCAAGTCGAAATGATTCGAGAACTCGAATTAAGTGAACACAAATGAGGAAGGAGAGAGGGCAGAGGAGCGCGATTACGCGGTTCACCCTCATTAGTCACACTTGTTAGATAGATCTTGCCTTCTTTTGCCTTCCATTGCCAACTTCATTACGATAGTACGGGTAAATGTTTATGATTGTGAGAAAGTTGTTGTTCACAGTGAGAATTTGTCTTCGAAAGACTTGAATAGAAGGACGTGATCTTCGTGAGGAAGGATCAATTCAAGTCGAAATGATTCGAGAACTCGAATTAAGTGAACACAAATGAGGAAGGAGAGAGGGCAGAGGAGAGCGTAGAGGAATGTCATCTAAATGCACACTTTACATTTATACCAATTACATAATTCACTCACAAAATCGTTGTAGTTGATGAAATGGTTGACAACCGCTGCTTCCTGAGAATGGATTAGTTTATGGACGAGAAAGTCTCTTAGTCACTCGCCCAAGTGGATGTGAGCATGTCGAGATAATTGAACACCACAAAGATTATGTACGAGATGACACTGAAGCCCTGCGAAGTTATCCTTCTCAGCGCTAATGGGGTAGATCTACTTCAGCTTGGGGGAATATCTTCCGTCTGGTAAGGGGAAGATCTACTTCAGACTGAAATAGATCTCCCCCGTATCTTCTTCGTAGCTGACGCCTGTCTTCCTTCTATCAGTCAAGCTTTTTTCCCGATTATATGCGGTTATTTTTGATAATACTGTTTTTATATGTTGATCTCTTCTCAACGAAGGCATCTGATTGACAAATATATAATATAAAGCGGAATGAGCTTCCATAAGACTACTTTTTGGAGACGCCGTATAGCTGAAGTAGACCTCCCCCCTAGCTGAAGTAGATCTACCCAATAACTGAAGTAGATCTACCTTGGCCCAAAACTGAAGTAGATCTCCCCACTGCCAGACGGAAGATCTCCCCCACAGCTGAAGTAGATCTACCCTCTCCCATTTTAGCTGAATTAGACCTCCCCCCGATCTGAAGTAGCTCTACCCCATAAGCGCTGAGTTGTTGTGATTATGACACGAACACTGCCTGATTCCCAAAGAAAAAAACTGCTCGATCCTGAGCCGAAGAATGCACCATCATTTCAAGATCACCCCTCTCACCCAAATCACCGATGGAGAATACAGTTTTAAGTTTTAAGAGTATAAGGTGACTAAAAACTGACGATGATCACTTGTGAGAAGTGAATTGAAGCAGAAGAAGAAGAAGAAAGAACAGCGATGATTCCAAAGAGAGAACCAACGAAGAGAGACAATTCAATGAAGAACGGAAGAGCTTCAGATGACGTCGACCAAGTATTGTACAAGTAAGTATTGTAGTCTGTCAGAGTCGGATGATACCAGACATCCTACAATCAATTGTTGGTGAGAAATAACGTATGGGACACTTACCTTCGCCACCAAAAATGAGTCGATGCCAATTACAGCAATCAAGTAGATCAAACTCAGTTTCTGCAATCGATCGGAGATTATGAAATTTTGAAGTGACATAGACGTCTTTTCTAAAGGTGAAATAAATACCTTAGCTGACATTCCGAATGTTGATGGATTACTAAACCACGTGGATAATGTCATCTCTACTGTCGATTGAGACTTTCAGCCGACAAAAGGGATGGAAAAGTCAAATCGATTGGATGGAATAGAGTGATAAGCAGATGACGTCATAGAGGGGACGAGTGAGACATTATCAGCAGAGGGGAAAGCTGATTCGGATGATGGCAAACAACTCGACGAGAACATTTCCCCCTTTCCATAATCTCATTATGCACGAAAATGGTCTCGTTTGTGAAGAGATTTGTTCCCTTCTTTCTCAAGCATCTCATTTTACATCATGTATTTATTGATCTAGAATTAATTACTCGTAATTACAATTAATTCCCATTCGTAACTGTTGGCACTTCAATTGGAAATCTCACACATTGGGAATGAATATGGTATCTATTTGAGAGTGAATAAATGAGATTGTTTCAATTGAAATGGATAGTAATTGTGGAGGGGGCGATTGCATTCATTCTCTTTGTTCTCAATCTCGACTCTTCATTGATTGTGTATCGGACTCGAGCAGCCGACTAAAATGTCAACGTTATCAACTATTTTATATCGTTGTTTTGTAAAATCGAGAAGATAAGCAACAAAATAAGTCGATGAATACAGAGGGAGTGGGGAGATATATGTGAAGACGTTTCATCTCTTCTTTCCCACTAATCCCACCATAATCATTATCAAGCAGTTATAATTAATTTGACCTCACACTATTGCAATGTGTCTCATTGCCCTTTTGTGCATCGATTAATTTAATAATTAGAACTGACTTCTCCATCGGTATTCTCCTTCTCCGTTTCTTCTCTACAACACGAAATACAAATGGCGAGTGAGATAATCGACCCTCCCACAACACCAATGAGAAAGATCTCACTCCATCTGTCAATTATGATATTTATAAGTCGATTCAAAACAAATCTCCAAATCTCACATTGGGGTAATTTTTTATATAGAGCAAAATTTTCGGATCTGGGGAAAAGGAGTAATGTAAATCAATTATAAAAATATAAACAAGAGTAAATACGTGATAGCTTGTCTCGTACAGCACGACAATTCACAGCATTCCGAGTATCCTTCACACGACCAAATCAATCCAGTCCCCCTGCAAATTTTAATGAAGATAACGCTTGTCCAATTTTTTTAAAATTTTCTTTGTCGCAACAAAGAACATTTTATAAAATTCAATGGGAATTGATTAAAATGTTTTTTAAAGGAATCGAAAAATTAATGAGTAGAAACTTTCTGAATGTTTGCCAAAGTTCCAAAACGTTACATAATCCTTCTTGCACACTTGTTAAAACGAGAAAACTTTGTGAAAATGTAGAAGTATTTTATGTTGCCTCCTGTTTGTAATATCGTCCATAAATGTCAAATTCTCAGCAGTTTCCCATTGATCGACCGAATAGAAACATCTACAATAAGAACGAATCTTGAGGATTCCAATTGCGTAAAGAAACCTGTTGTCAGAGTTGAGAGAAGCATTAAAGACCCAAAGGTACTCCCGATCGCTTCTAAACACATTTTTGGAAGGGGAATTAATTATATTGTCGACTTACTTAATCGAATGAGATGAATTTACGAATACAATTGAATTATTGACTATCGAAGATGAAAGAATTGTAGAGAGAATTCGAATTGATCTGAGTCAATTAACATTCGGAATGAAATAGACTCGGAACTAACAGCGAAGAAGTGGAATTGTGTGAAATTACGTCTAATCCTTGAAGATTCCCTGACGAAAACCAATATATTTTTTACATTACTATAAATACACTCACAACTGTAACTCTTCTGTATAAAAACAGTAATAAATAGAGCGAGAAAAGAAGTCATCAGAGCTTTCTCAAAGGGAGAGGAGGATGATTATAGAAGTGTGAAGAAAGATAGATGGATAACACAGATTATCCAACCATAGGTAATGAATGAGATGATGGAGAGAATTAGTGAGCAATCCCAATCAATTACATAATATGTACATATTATATTGCCTGTCTAGTTTCATTATTTATACTATATTTCATTCTCTAATTTCGGCTAGATTGAAGTGTGAAATAATTAGTCCCGATTGAAATTCATATCAACTTCTTCCATTCTTTCTTCTTCATTTTTTTATCATTTGACTCTTTCCTTTCTTTCTTTATCCCATTAATCCTTCTTTAACTATTCTCTTAATTTACTCCAATCATTCTTCTTTTCATCCAATTTTCCGTTTCTCATTTCTATCAAATTATTCCTTTGTTACAACAACAAAACGGAAAGTTCAATTCTCTTCATGTATTTTCTATACTCATTCAATCTTCCGTCGTTTAATTCTCGTGAGATTTTGTTTTGTTCCAAAACTTTGTGGCCTGAGGAAACCGGCCTCCACAGACATTGACTGTAGAAGGAAAAGAGAGGAAATTGACTAACTCCAATGAGTCGAGTTGAGACATGAGAAGAGAAGGAGATTCAAACTAATGTGGTTTTAAAAATCGTCAAAAAGACCAGAAGTATCTACTAGCCTTTTTTTAAATCACCAACCAAAATTCCCATATCCTTCATAAGGCCATAGTTGATTTGAAGGTGATTGTGAACGATTCCCCATAATCTCCAATATCTATGTAAAGGTACTTGGAATATCATCGAATACATCATATCCATCGCTGCTATACAATCTCCATTTGTGAGTTTTCAGCTACTCTTACTCTCTACCCTTTCTAATTAAACCCTCTTTCAGTTTTCCTGAATTTAATCGGCAGACAAATCATTTTAAGATCCTAGAGGGACGATTTACTCCGGTCTAATATCAAATCTGTTCACATGTATCGACGCTGACTCGAGAAAAGACTTTATAAATACTCGAAACTCTTCCATTTAAAACGTAATCGCGAGTCTTAACATGGAGTGATGGCATCAATTGCCTATGATTTCAGTAGCATTAGTAACACAATGTGCAAATTTGAAGAGAAAACTTAACTAAATGAAGAACAACAAAGTAATCTGTTGAAACGTATGAAACATGCAATAATGTTTGAAAGGTATGGACAGTATGTAGCATTACTTACAGTATTCAAATCTTCTATCGAATGTACATCAATGGAATACAGAGAAATCGATTTGATTTATTCTCGATCTGCATCCTCCGCTGCACGAGTAGACCACCTCCAATTACTTACCATTAGCATTATATTTTGGATTAGTGTTGGCTATTCGGCCTATGCGGAATGCAATTCCTCCCCTCCCCTATTCGAGGCCGCAATAAGCTCCGCCCACAGTTGCATTCCGCAATTCTGTGGGAATTCTATTCGAGGCCGTAATTAATTGCGGCCTCGCAATTTTCCCTGATCGCCGATTTGACCCCAAATGTGAATTGTTTGTGGTTTTCTCTCGGTAATTTCACTTTCCCCATTGATAGGAATGAATTATAAAATATAACAATAGTTGCTTCATCTTTACAACGCAAAATAGTGGTTGTTACCGGATATGAAATTCTATTCCGCAATCGTTTAGCCATTCCTATTTTGGATATTACTTAGTTATTAAATAAGTCACCTTTTCCAGCTTTAGATTCATCAGCATGACAGCTCTCTCAAGAACTTTAATTCGAGTACTATCGGATAACAATGTGAAGGATTCCTCTCCCGACACTCTGTCCCAGTCCTGCAATTACCACTGTACACCACTACATTAAGAAGCGAAGGCGTTACCTTCGAGATTTTTAAAAAATATACTTAAATGTATACCCAATAAAGCTTGAAAAAATCGGGTTCCTAACGCGAGTTCCGAAATAATCGAATAAATTTAAACTTAACAACCAGGGGGAACATGAAAAATCATTTTATATGCATATCCGAAGTCAACGGCACTCGCGGTTTTTCAGAAGAAAGAGAAAACGAATAGAAAAAATTCCCAATCTACGCTGCGCAAATTGCATGGGGTTTTACTTGAGTTACACAAGTTTTCCACCCACAGAGTTGTGCACTTCCACTCATTACAAAGAGCTCCGAAGTGTCATCGTGATCAATGAGGATCAGTAAGATGTTAGCGACGATTTTCAACTATTAAATTGCCTTTTGCGGTCTTCTATTTTCATTAGAAGTAGTACTGTTTTTTAAAAGTTACCGGGAATCGAAAAATAATCACTGTTTATTTTGTCCCGGAAATGAATAGAAAGGAAGGAATATTTTTAAAAAATATCAAAAATCGATAATCAAGTCCTGGGAAATGAGGCAAAGGAAATGGGGAGGGGACCGAGAGTCATGCAAAGCAAAGCGTTCATGCAAAGCGCGCAAATTCAAAGTGTGATTTTTTTACCACGGTAGTGCGCTGTGTCACATTTGTGATCTTTAATTTTACGTATTATCACTTTTTGTATTCTAGTTCTTTTTTTCGGTATTAAGAGAAAGAGTGATCGGTAAGACTGGACCATATTCGACCCTGCCCGGAGACGTTGAGCTAGCAATGAGAACCAGAGGCCCATACTTGAGTATATAGAGTACCTTCAGCCCACATTACACAAAACACCTCTTATTTCTAATTACCGGCTCCGGCCTAGGAGAAATATGGATTTGAGTGAAAAATAGTCGAAAAATCAAAATTTCTTAACTTGTAAAGATAGACTCAAATATTTATTTGCGTTATGTTAGAGGTGCCCAGACAGTGTAAAAATGCTGTTCAGACAAAATACCGATCGTTTCTGAAATCACCTTCTCGACACTCAGTTTCCATTTTTCGAAGAAAACTAGCCGGGATGTGCTGAGGTTAAATACACTACGCTCTATGCGTACACTACGCTCTATGCACAGTTCTGGGTGAAGGTTCGGTCCAGGGGACCTCGGTAGCCTTTTTCAGGTACGGTTCAGGGGGAGCTCGGTAGCCTTCTTCAGGTACGGTCCAGGGGGACCTCGGTAGCCTTCTTCAGGTACGGTCCAGGGGGACCTCGGTAGCCTTCTTCAGGTACGGTTCAGGGGAACCTTGGTAGCCTTCTTCAGGCTCGGTCCAGGGGGAGTTCGGTAGCTTGCTATAGTCTCGGTCCAGGGAGGAGAACTCAGTAGCCGGCTCCAAGATCGGTCCAGGGGGAGCTTAGTATGTTGGTGAGAATGTGTTCATCTCTAGAAAGAGTACTGGCTTATTCCGTTGCAAAAGGCTCGTGAGGCTGAGTGCGATCGAAAAAAAAGTTGCCACTACGCCACTTCGTGGCTCCGTGGCAACTTTTTTTTCGATCGCACTCAGCCTCACGAGCCTTTCTCAACGGAAACGCAGGACACCGTGTGTTGATTTCCATGGCGTGTTCGAACACGTTTGTGGCATCGCAAAACACTTTTCCAATGATTCCCTACGCTCGCCGGATCATTCGGAAACTACGAAATTTTCAATTTTTCACGTTAAAACGTGTTAGAACACGTCCAGGCACGTTTCCGACATCGCAAAACACTTTTCCTGTGATCCCACACGCTCTGTGAATAAATGGGAACTTTTCAAAATTTTAGATTTTTCACGTTAAAACGTGTTTGAACGCGTTCAGACACGTTTCCGACATCGCAAAACACTTTCCATATGGTCCCCCACGCCCTGCGAACCAATTGCGAACTTTTTGAAATTTTAGATTTTTCATGTTAAAACTCGGCAAAACAGCTCAAGAACGTGCTAAAAGGGCTTCTGACACTTGCCAAAAATGCGGCAAACGTTTTGCCCGCGGCGGGGTTCGAACCTGGGGGTCTCGGATCGTAAGTCAAGAGCGTAACCCACTTGGCTATGGATTCCTCCACTACTAGGGAATCGAAATGTCTGTCTGTTTGTGTGTTGGTTTTTTTTTCCTTCCGCGTGACGGACGTTTTTCCGTTTTTCCGCTATAATTCGCTTCAAAGTTTAGCAATCTTCTCAGATCCTTTTGCATGTGATAGGCAACGACGACACACATCGAAATTAATATTTGAAAAATCGATAATTTCATGGCCAAGTCGGTAGCGAGCTCGACTAGAAATCGGAGGGTCTCAGGTTCGATCCCCGCCGGTGCATAGTCTTTTGCCGCATTTTTTCCAAGTGTCAAATGTGGCCCAAACCCATTTTTTAGTAACGAGATTCACATTTAAGCATCTTTTGCCGAGTTTCGAAGTGAAATATCGATTGATTTCACTTGATTTCACATGATTTCATGAAATTTTCGTACATTTCGTTCCAAATCATTCCACATGCTGGAAAACTTCGCAGGAAGGGGTTCAAAACGAGAGAGCAAGGGAAATCAAGAGGGACTCTCTCACTTTGGCACACTTTCTCGCCCCTGACCCCTTTCTGGAGGCTCGGAATCGTGTTTCGGGAAGCTTTATAAATTGCTTCAAAATCGCTCTATCTTCTCGGATCCTTTTGCATACGACAACAGACCTAAATCCCCTTCAAATTTTACAAAATGTAATTGACCAAATTCATAGCCAAGTGGGTTACGCGCTTGATTTTCGAACCGAGACCCCCAGGTTCGAACCCCGCCGCGGGCAAAACGTTTGCCGCATTTTTCGCAAGTGTCAGAAGCCCTTTTAGCACGTTCTTGAGTAACGTGAAACACGATTTCACCTGTTTTGCCGAGTTTTAACATGAAAAATCGAAAATTTCGAAAAGTTGCCAATTGATTGGCACAGCGTGGGGAACCATAGGAAAAGCATTTTGCGATGTCGGAAACGTATCTGAACGTGTTCTAACACGTTTTAAAATGAACAATCGAAAATTTTGAAAAGTTTCCAATTGATTCGCAGAGCATGGGTGATCAGAGGAAAAGTATTCTGTGATGTCGGAAACGTGTTCAAACACGCCCGGGAAATCAACACACGGTATCCTGCGTTTCCGTTGAGAAAGGCTCGTGAGGCTGAGAGCGATCGAAAAAAGTTGCCACAGAGCCACGAAGTGGCGTAGTGGCAACTTTTTTCGATCGCTCTCAGCCTCACGAGCCTTTTGCAACGGAATAAGCCAGTACTCTTTCTAGAGATTAACATTCCCTAACATAATAAACTCCCCCTGGACCGTAGTTGGAGCCGACTACTGAGTCCTCCTCCCTGGACCGAACTTCAAGCAAGCTTTCGAGTTCCCCCTGAACCGTGCCTGAAGAAGGCTACCGAGGTCCCCTGATCCGTACCTGAAGAAGGCTACCGAGGTCCCCCTGGACCGAATCTTAAGTAGGTTACTTAGCTCCCCCTGGACTGTACCTGGAGCAGGCTACCAAGTTCCCCCTGGACCGAACCTTGAGCCAGCTACCGATCTCCCCCTGGACCGAACATTCACCCATAACTGTGCATAGAGCGTAGTGTACGCATAGAGCGTAGTGTATTTAACCTCAACACATCCCGGCTAGTTTGGTCATTAAATATTGCAACATTTTAAAGGGATTTTGGTCTGCTGTTGTATGCAAAAGGATCCGAGAAGATAGAGCAATTTTGAAGCGATTTATTAGGAAGCTTCCGGATACATGATTCCGGCCTCCAGAAAGGGGTCAGGGGCGAGAGAGTGTGCCAAAGTGAGAGAGTCACTCTCGATTTCCCTTACACTCTCGTTCTAACTCCATTCCTGCGAGATTGCCGGCAAGAGGAATGATTTGGAACGAAATGTGCGAAAATATCATGAAATTACGTGAAATCAAGTGAAATCAATCGATATTTCACTTCAAAAATCGGCAAAAGATTCTCAAATGTGAATCTCGTTACTCAAAAATGGGTTTGGGCCACATTTGACACTTGCAAAAAATGCGGCAAAAGACTATGCACCGGCGGGGATCGAACCTGTGACCCTCGGATTTGAATTCGAGCTCACTACCGACTTGGCCATGAAATTATCGATTTTTCAAATATAAAAATCGATGTGTTTCGTGATGGGCTATCATATGCAAAAGGGTCTGAGAAGATTGCTCAACTTTGAAGAGAGTTATTCAGAAAAAAGGTCCGTCACGCGGAAGGAAAAAAAACATACCTACAGACAGACATTTCAATTTCCTAGTAGTGGAGGAATCGGCACTTTTTTGAATTTTTGCCAAGAATGTATATGCATACAGTGCACTTCAACACATTATACATCTAAATTAATTATAGTCGGGATGATCCTGAGATGAACTTTTCGAAGAAAATTTTTCAAACATCTGTACCCTAACGGTAAAAAGCTAGTTTTCAAATGTCTTTTGGAAAATCGGCCTCCTTTAGAGTTTTTGCCAAAGACCTCTAACAACATAATGCAGAACAATACGTTATGTGTCCAAATCACGAATGATCGGGATCTTCCTGAGATGAACTTTTCGGAGAAAATTTATAAAAATGTTGTACTAATTTGTCCAAAATTGAGTTTTCTATTTTTTTATTTGTAAATTTATCGTTGCTTACTGATGTGCTATACAGCCAAGGAATTGTACAAATAGTGTAATACTCTATTATGAAGAACTTCACTATTGATTGCTTTGAAATTGGAGTGATTTTGAACTCGAAAACATTCAATGCAGTACGCACTACGAAATTTGCATTAAACACAATTTATGCTGAAAGATTGGAACAAGTTTCATGGTTGAATACTGCGCATCCTTGTTTTACTACACCCACTGAACAAATTTCAAACGGGCCCATTCACTTTTGGAACAATTTTTTTTCACCCGGGGTCATGGTCGAAAAAGTGAAAACAATTTTTTCGTCTTGTGTTGGCTTACGCGTGTCCTACATGTGTCTCGTTTGAATGTGTAAATGATATTTCACTTCAGAATTCCAGAACCCAAACGGGAGCAAAAACAGACGAAAAAAGTGTTTTCACGTTTTCGACCATGACCCCGGGTTCATGGATTTTTGATTTTAAAAAATTGTTTCAAAAGTGAAAGGGCCCGTTTGAAATTTGTTCAGTGGGTGTGGTAAAACAAGGTTACGCAGTATTTCACCATGAAACTTGTTCCATTCTTTCAGCATAAATTGTGATCAATGCAAATTTCGTAGCGCAGACTGCATTCAATGTTTTCAAGTTCAAAAATCACTCCAATTTCAAAGCAATCAATAGTGAAGTTCTTCATAATAGAGTATTACACTATGTGTACAATTTCTTGGCTGTATTGCACATCAGTAAGCAACGATAAATTTACAAATAAAAAAATAGAAAACTCAATTTTGGACAAATTAGTACAACATTTTTATAAATTTTCTCCGAAAAGTTCATCTCAGGAAGATCCCGATCATTCGTGATTTGGACACATAACGTATTGTTCTGCATTATGTTGTTAGAGGTCTTTGGCAAAAACTCCAAAGGAGGCCGATTTTCCAAAAGACATTTGAAAACTAGCTTTTTACCGTTAGGGTACAGATGTTTGAAAAATTTTCTTCAAAAAGTTCATCTCAGGATTATCCCGACTATAATTAATTTAGATGTATAATGTGTTGAAGTGCACTGTATGCATATACATTCTTGGCAAAAATTCAAAAAAGTGCCGATTTTCTTCGAAAAATGGAAACTGAGTGTCGAAAAGGTGATTTCAGAAACGACCGGTATTTTGTCTGAACAGCATTTTTGCACTGTCTGGGCACCTCTAACATAACGCAAATAAATATTTGAGTCTATCTTTACAAGTTAAGAAATTTTGATTTTTCGACCATTTTTCACTCAAATCCATATTTCTCCTAGGCCGGAGCCGGTAATTAGAAATAAGAGGTGTTTTGTGTAATGTGGGCTGAAGGCACTCTATATACTCAAGTATGGGCCTCTGGTTCTCATTGCTAGCTCAACGTCTCAGGGGGGTGGTCGACTCTTACCGGTCCCGTCTCTTAAGTCCCGGCAACGGATGTTTATCATCCAGCGCTCAGAAAGTAACGTAATCAAGAGAAAAAAGGCGCTGAAATTATAACCGCGACGCAGACCGCAACGCTAGGCGAGCTTTCTGAATAGGCCCGCCGCAACACGCACGCACCACACCAGATTTTCGTCCTCCCGCGAATTCAAAATTTTCGGTTCGATTCCTGGTAACTTTAATTGAGACCAAAATCGGAAAATCGGCTCCCGTGAATTTATCGGAACGTGCTTTGCCTAGCTTTCAATTAAAATGGCATGTCCGTATCTTTGCTATTACGATCAAGCTTCTACCTTTTCTCCCTATCGAACTACAGTTCAAAATCATGAAAATAGCCTAATTGTGACGGGGGAAAACGAAGTACGCCATGTTGTTCAGCATCGGAAATCACCCCTAGGGTCAATTTTGGGAGAAATGTTTATCAGCTGTTCGGGGATTTGTTAAATCTACTCCGGAAAGCGTCAAACTTTTTTTCTTTTCAGATTTCAACGTTTTGTTCCAGAATTTTTTCGTCCCCTACAATGAGGAATTGACAAGAAATTAATTTTAAAATTAGCAGACAATGCGGACTGCAATGCACGATGCATTTTTTAAAGTCACGCTATTCAATTTGCAGCGATGGTCCACTTTCACTTATTGTAACCTTACCGTACCTCAATGCGCGTGATCATCTCATCGATGCAGTTCTCATTCCTCGTCAGTTCAGCCAATCTCAATTTATCGATCGACGGAAGGGAGGACGACCGCACGAGGAAAGAATGACATTGAAAGAGAACGTCAGGTGTATCATACTTATCCGCCAATCTGTAATGAACAATTAACTAATATTTTAAATAGTGCTATAAACCGAGTAATTGCGGCGACATTCTTATCCGTAATACGATATTTATCCCGATGAAGGACGAGGAAGAAGGCCAGATGCTCGTTGTAATCAACGCCCTCCAGAAAAATCCTTTCACTATTCTGCAATATGAGAGAGTTTACAATACGATGAGAGAACAAAGGGAAATAATAATAAGGAGCCAAATATGGCCAAACCTCTTCCCTCACTGTTGACTCGAACATCATAGCAAACAAAGGAGAAGCTGCAGTCAATTTCGCTGTATTCGAATGTATCTCTTCATTATCAATCACAAATACGACGTCGGAAGATGGAGTGGCACTCGACAGGCGAGGAAACACTGGAATCGATGGGGTATTCATCAGAGATCTCCACTCCCCCTACCACACATTGTCACACTTCCACCGCTTTCGAGGTTCCTCCTCTCACTCCTAATTCCCTACTCCCTTCCCGCTCTCATTCATGTGAATATACCCATTATTAAATATCATTATTACGCGTTTATTTTTGTACGTGTTGTCGCACCCTTGTGGTGTAGTATAAATAAAATACCTTTCTCATCATACCACTGATCTGCATCCATCTCAATCGTAAGCGACACCCACTCATCTGTAGCTGCGATCTCCCATTCACCCATCCTATAATATTATATTTATAGCGTCCGCGTATTATCATACCACACCGCACATGGGATACCGGCTTGATCTCGACACTTCTCCTGAAAATAGATTCTTACATGTTTGCCACCTCTTTCTCCCATCAACTCACCACTCCAAGTTGTCGAGTACATCAGCCTTGAGACTGACCGAGAAGGGAGGGAGCCAATGTGCAATGTGAGAATGGCAAGAGTCTACGTAGTAGAGAGAGACGAACACTCCGTCATTCTGGAAACGCCATACCTATTTCAAATAAGAGTAAACAAATTACTGAACGTGAATATCACGCGTATCACGTAAGGATCGACACAAGTGCAGTAAAACACACAAAAAGTCACACAAAAGAAAAAGGACACACAAAAAGTCGAAATGTGGAATTTTTTTTTGGACAACCTTTATAGTGCGAGAAAAGACAGCGTTTCGCTTTTTTAAAGTTACCGGGAATCCACGGAATAATTTTGAATTCGCGGTATTCCCTGATGATCAATGGCGAGCGTCGCGTGTCGCGTCGCGGTCTTTTTTGAAAGCTCTTTTTCTCATTCGACGTTTTCGTTACATAAATTCTAATACGACAATAAATTTCAATAAATAATGAGGCATTTAAGTATGCAAAAAAAATAAGCGAAAAAAAGCTGGAGCGCCATTAGGGACGGGCGGGTTGCACACCGATGAATGAAATAAATTACAAGAGTATGATCATTCGGTGGCTTATTCTACCGCATTTCGACTTATCAACTTCGATTTTACAAATTAAGTCTAATTAATAATAAAAATGTTTGAAAAGAGAGACTGTTTGTGCGACGCCATTGGTTTCAAGTGGAGCAGCGACTGGGTCAGGTTTGTGATTGATGAATCGCAAACTGAAAATCGGTTCTTTCGTTAGGAACCCATTGTGTCTTTTGTTTTCGATATCCAGTTCGCTGCAATAAATCCAATGTGAATTATGCAATAAAGAAATGATATCATTTAAATGACAGAAAGCTAAGATGAAGAGTCTAGTAAATTGGGCTACCGTATTCCTCCCTTGTGCAAACTTCGAAAGTTAATAACAGATAAACCGCGGAACGATCGCATTTAGTTTTCGTAGCATCGCTGTATCGTTCAATTACTCGTATCTCTGTAAAAGGAATTGCTCGATCGTTCCGCGGTTTTCGAGAAAATGCAAAAATAGTGATTTTCCCGTTGTAAAATACGAAACTTTGATGACGTGTTTCTTAATTATGGTCTCTCAAATCGATTTTCTGTTTTGATAACCATAATTTACACTACGAATTCTACCGATGTTGAAGAAATTAGCATTTAATTCAAAACAATATAAAATCGCGAATATTCGAAGTCGTTTATTTCTGTTTCTGCGGGGCGATCTTTGAATATCGCGTGCTTTGTATATTCTTTTGATGTTTCTCAATCCAACAGCTGTTATAATTTTTCGAAATAAACCGCCGAAATACCAGAAAAGTAGTTGCGAAATTTACAACAGAGGTATACGGTATTTCGAGACCAACGGCGTCGCAGGTAGTACTGCATTATCGCGTACTTAAAAAATCACACGCCCGTCCCTAAGCGCCATAAGACAACATGATGAAATATTCGCATTTGAATTTGCGCGAACTTTCCTGATGATCAGTGCTCTATTTTCGGACATTTGGAGCTGTGTCACGGCCTAATTATCGATTTTTGACATTTTTTGCTTCGACAGCCTTTCTTTTACGGCAATTGTCTATTCGATTCCGTCGTAAGATCAGACACCAAAAATGTGGATTCCCGGTAACTTTAACATTAAATCGATTTTGACGACAATAGAAGTAGGTGACTGACTGAACTAGGAAAAGGATCCTACTTTGAGGCTCTAATTCTCGTTGCAGACCAAAATTAAGAAGAAATTCACTTATAGTCAAATTGTAAAGATTTTCCTGGAGATTGCACAACGCAATAAAATTTTCTGAAATAAATTATGGAAAGAGTTAATTGGCGGTAAGCTGCCGTGAGCACCTCATTTCGACACCACAAAAATTACGAGAGGTCTCACCAGAGATTAGAGGTGACTCGGATTTTTAAAAAAAATTGATTTCGATCAAACTATTATGTGAGAGTTCCCAGGAGAAGATTTTTTCCCACAATTGTTTATAGTGTTTATGCCAAAAATCATCGTGTAGCGTGTAGATGAAGAAATAATAAATAATTTCTAACATTTCCAAAAAAAACATTTTTGGAAAAAACCGTGGTCATGGTCCAAAATAGCAAAATAATTTATCGATTTGTGGTGAGAGTTGAAGGCACTAAGTTCATTCGAGCGTGAATAGATAGAACGTATGCAAGGATGCGATGATGTGATTATACGATTGATGATAGGTGAACAATTTGAAAACAGTTTCATGGTTAGAATTTTATACTGAATCTTCCATAAAAATTTTAAATAGATCGGGAAATGTGAGTTCAGGTCATTCCCATGTAAGATTCAATTCAGCTAATACAATTTCCTGTTCTCGAAATGTCGTGCAAACGTCAGCTTTCTGCCAATTAACTCTAAATAATTTCAGGAAATCTAATTGTGTTCATTTCAATCTTATGGAAATACTCTACAATTTGCCTCTGAGCGAACTTCTCCATTTTGGTCCGAAAGGAGATATTCAGCCTCAAAGTGGGAAAAGTACTTTTGCCGGTTGAGAAAGTAATCAATGTCAATCGTCGAAAAAATCGGTCTAATACAAAAAAGCGAAATCTTATCTTTTTAAGCACCGTGACGATTATCCAAAAATTTATACTAGTGGGTGTCAGAAATTGTACGTCCACCCCCTCATTTTGTCCCTATCCTTACGTGACACACGTGATATGATTTTGGGTTAGAATCAGAAGGTAACCAAACATTCGGACAGACAATAAGAGGGACATACGCATCGATGTGCAGTGATTCTCCACGCCCTGCAGAATGCATTCATTTCCATCGTCGTCGATTGATCTTCAGATTTAAGATGCACGTTCCGAATCGACATCTGGAACGACACCGTCGCCATTCGACGGATGATACAATAGATAACAAGTATCATGATCGGGGGGAAACCGATTATAATAAAGCAATGATATAGATAGGTATGAAGCGAAATCTTTTATCTTATTGAAACAACTTCCAGGCATATTAGAACAGAAACAACGAAAACAACAACGAGTATTTACAGTATATTAACAATGGGAGCATGGGAGGAAATGGTAGTGTCCCTCATGCAGTATTGGCAGTTGCCTTCAACTCTTTGCAAGCGAGTCTCAGCACTTTCAGTTGACACTTGTCACTCAGTTCATCGAAGCATGAATCTTCACGGATTGCGACGTAGCTCTGCAAAAGAAATGCATTAGCACAATTCCAAGGGACTACCACAATGAATGAAAAAAATCAAAAGAAGTAACAGCCAATAAGTAATTTAAGACGAAGAGATAATGTTTCGACCAACCTGCATCATCTCGATGAGTTCATCGATGCAGTTCTCCTGCTTGTACTGATCGAGCAGACTGAGTCTCGTGAACTCGCTGAGCTTCGAATTGATTGACAGATGGTCGGCACATTTGTGCACAATTGAGTCCATTCCGAATCGATCGGCGACACTGAACGACTATTGTTTAGACCAACCATTATAGCAAATGTTCTCACTTCATGATTTTCACAATGTTGAAGTCAGTCACTCTGAATCGCGCATCGTCTGATATCATAACAACTGCATGAAGAGTCTCTCCGTCAACATCATGGATTTCAATCTCCTGTTGATCCTCAAACCATCATCAAATCAAACTCGATGATTTTCACCGCACCTTTTCCTTGAAATCGCTGGTGAACATGGCTCTGAAGTAGTCTGACTTGCAAGCCAACTTGGCCTTGTTTGCATGCACAGAATAGTGGCCACACGAGAGAGTGACGTCACTTCCTTCGTGGGTAGAGAGATACTTGGAGCAGGCTGGATGGAATAGTTATTAGGTGACATTAACAACATTTGAGATGCCTTTCTGGTTAATGATCTGCTCCTTATCCATCGTCATCTTAATGGATTCAGTAGCTGCCACTGCATCTCCTACGACACGCATCGTCCATGTGTCGTTGCTGCACAGCAAGATGTAAGACAGACTATCTGTGATATTTGGAAAAATCAACATATCACGAATTTCGTGAGTGAATTTAACAGACATTCCATTACATATACCATTTAATTACACATCGAAAAGCTTATCTGCCCATTGGGGGAATAGATAAACGATAGTCGATCACTCTCCCCTTTCGGGGTCACGTTCAAAACATTATTTGATGCATTGTGTCTCGAATCAGAGTAGAGCTACTGAAATGCTGTAAAGAGAAGGAAAAAAAGATGTGCTTTTTCGGTGGTGTTTTTAGCAAAAATAATACAGAGACGATTGATTTTTTCCATTTTGTTGGCAAATTTCTCAAAAGAATATTTGAGCAATATGCACTTCGGCATATGAAATAAGGCATTTCTGCACGAAATCCTGCGAGAACCATTTTCGCCTGTGTTCAGCAGCCCATTGGAAAGCTCTTTATGCGCTCTTTCGAACTAGACTTTATGAGTGAATGCCTGAGGTCTCGAACATATCTCATCAGAAAAAAAGTAATGTAGCTCGATTTTTTTCACTGGAAAATGTCTAGGAGGAAACCCCTTGCGGTCTTTTGCCTATTTGATTCCTCTAGACGTCCTCGTTCTATAGTTGTTCTCATTTGAGAGCTCCATTGAAAAAGGTTATGTTTTTTCTCGAATAAGATTTGTACATGAAAGTCTCCTTTTTAAAACTGCGGCTGTTTTTTTCTCCGACTGCGGTAGGTTTTAATCACTTGCGTGAGGTTTTTTTAAAGGTGCAGTGGGAACTACAATAGTATGTAGATATCTAGGTTCTATGAGAGAATGTGTAAGACTTCCGAAATAGTGGAGACATTGAAGCTGCCCGCCAGGGAAAAATCGATAAAACGCACAAATGAGGGAAAATCAATTTCGATTTGAGCTAAAGTATAAATCGAAAAGCGCGGGAAAGTACAATATTTGAAAATAAGGGCAAGTCAGGCAACGAATTTTTCGAGCTCGTAGTAAATTCGGTATTAATTTCCTGTTATTTTCAGATTTGAAACCGGTATCAGGGATACCATCTGCCTCCGCAAATAAAATAAAATAAATATTTTAAGCGAAAAAGCTGAAATGAGGGATTGGCTCAAAAATTCTATAGTGGGTAGTACTCCATGAAAGATGCAGATAGCCAACTGGAGAAATCTGGCGCGATTTTAAATATGATGCTGTCTGGCGCGGCGCCAGTGATTTTCATGGGCCCCGAATTCTGGGAGCCGCGCGAGGGGGTCTGACGACCGGGGGAGGGGAGGGGAAGGTCGCCAGCGCGTGAAATTCAAATTTGATTTTTTTATATTATCGCAACAAATAATTGATAAACAAAAAAAACGAAAAAAAAATTACAATAATCACCAATGTTGAGAAACACGTTTACATTGATTTTCAATCAAGAATATCACCATGATGCGGTCCCCTTTAGCCCATCGCAATCACTCTCCCATGTAACTAGACATGTAGTACGACAACTCCTGATATGTGTAAGGGTCCCAGTTGGGATAAATTTTGTGAAATTAACGTCTACTTTGACAGGAGTCAAACTTTCTTAATTTTAGGCTAGGGACCACCAAACCAGGTTTTTGACCGGCATTTATACAAGGGCGGTGTGTGCCTTTCTTACTTTTATTTTTTGCGGCAATTCAATTTTCCACACACACAAATTTTGTTTTTCGCGAATAACTTTTTTTCCGCAGGGTGTCGCACTATTTATTTCCATACCATGCTCTTCTAAAAACGCTCGCGCATGTCATGCCGTAAACACTGGAGCGTGCCATGGACGCGAAAACTTTTTACAGCGCTTGGCGTGAAGCATACTTTCTTTGTCGAAGCCTTTTTATCGCGAATAACTTTTTTTCCACATGATGTCGCACTATTTATTTCCATACCATTCTCTTCTAAAAACACTCGCGCATATCATGGTGTGTAAATTGGAGCGTGCCATGGACGCGAAAACTTTTTATAGCGTGGCGCGAAGCGTACGTTGGCTGTAGATGCGTTTTATCGCGAATAACTTTTTTCCCATAGGGTGTCGCAATATTTATTTCTATACCATTCTCTTCTAAAAACACTCGCGCATATCATATCTTTAAAGTGAGAGATTCCATGGACGCGAAAATGTGCTATGCCAATTCTAGGGAAAGACATTATTGACGAAGTTGCGTAACCAAGCTGTATTTCAAAAATGAAGCAGGGGTTGCTTTCTTTTTTATAACAGCGATGATCTGCGGGGTGCTCCTCAACATTCTGCAAAGAACTGACAATGTTTGTTGCTTGAGGAAAGGACAGGAAACGAAAAACGAGCAGCATCACGAGGAACCTTCTCTCATGTTTCACAGTGCATGATGAGACCTTACATATAGACGAAATCGGAGCTTGTTCAATGCTTGACCACTAGAGAAGACAAAAATACGTTGAAAAAAATTCTGCGATTAACTAGAAGCTAAAAACGACTAATCTGACTCAGTGAAGTCTGATTGACCCAGCGAACAGCGCGATGCGGTAGCGTTATAAGAGCTTCGCGTACGTCACAAAAAGAGTCTAATTGTAACGCAATTTTTTTAAGTGATTATAGAAATTGCGTGAATTTAACTATGAAAACAATGATTCTCTAGACCGTCGGCAGCCAACAATGCTAAAACTGGAATTTTAGAGTCAGTTTCATTGCGCCTTTGGTGGTCCCTATTTTAGGCTGACCATATCTTCTGATAATGAACGCGATCATACTCCCACCTGTGCGAAGGGGTTTTCTTGTACTACTCGGCAAAACCTATCGACTGAAAATAATTGATCGAAAACCTTTTTTCAAACGCGAGACATGGGTCAAATAGGTCTTCGCATGCGAAGATAGGCACTTCTGCACTTTGCATGTAAACCGGATTAACGTAGCGAGAGAGTGCAGGACAGGCACATGAAGGCCTCTGTCTACATCCCCCGCCCTATGCTAATTGCTAACTTGCGAAAACTCCATTTGACCTATGACGCGAGATATCTCATTCCCGAGAAACACCCGGAATTAAATATTTTTAGGGCGGATTTCGGGAATGCAGTTTCTCGGCAGTAACCCAACGTAACTTCATTCAAACAATTTCAAATCGCATATATACACCATGGTTATCGATTTACCCCTTCCCAAAGCCATAATATTCACAATTATTTAAATATTGCAAAGAATAGGGCAACAAGTGAAATATAAACAGTTGGCCATTCACTTCGTTCGGTATACTGTAAATCACTTCGTTTATCTTTGCGAGGGGGTTCTCGTAATCCGAGAAAATCACTGCGTGGCGCCGACGAGTCGCGGTCATTTATCCAGTTTGGCTATCTCTCATGGAGAACTACTCAATATAGAAGTCATAAGTCATTCGACTTTTCCACCTAGAAATCAGCTATGAAGTAGATGGAGAGAAGCGCTACTTCAGCTCTCAAGAGCTAAATACTTTGTAGCTGATTTGTCTTTTAGCTGAAGTAGCGATGTCCATTTCCTGCCCTCTACACCCCATGAGCACTGAGTAGGTCACAGGAATTTCCGACTTATATGGGACTATATGGGAAACTATATGGGTATTTATATTAAGTGGCACCAATCGATTTCTCTTTTTTTTATTTATGACTTTTTTCAAATCGATGGATTTTCTTAGCTGGCTCTATGAAAAAATGAAGCTTGAAAAAAACGTTAAAATTTTAAAAAAAATACTTTTTTGTACAATTTCCTCATATGGGGCTCCCTCCTACCACCTGCACGAGGGCTCCGTACAGGCATCTACAACCGGCACGCCGAGGATAGTTTTTTTAAACAACAGGTTGGCTATTTGCCGAAAATGAAAGTGATCGATAAAAAAACAATGTAAACATCATTTATCACATACTATAGTGAAAAAACACGTTGAAGGGCTTTTTGAAAACTTTTTTGTAGGGCATGCCGCCTGCAACCGAAAAAATGGCACGGCATCGCGCCTGCCAAAGACTTGGATTTTAGCTGTCCATAGAATTACTATATATTAGAAAATGCTAACGTCTGTCTGTCTGTCTGTTCGTTTTTTTTGTCCAGATGTCCGTCCAGATTTTTTTCTCATTTTCCTTTTATTTCGCTTCAAAATCACGCAATCTTCTCAAAACCTTTTGCATATGATAACTGACAAGAAAACCTTTCAAAATGTAAAAAGAAAAATGCGCAAAATTCATGGCCAAGTCGGTAGCGCGCCAGACTGTAAATCCGAGACCCCCATGTTCGACCCCCGCCGCGGGCAAACCTTTTTGCCGCATTTTTCGCAAGTGCCAGAAACTGTTCTAACACGTTTTTGAGTACCGTGAAACACGTTTTCACCTGTTTTGCCGAGTTTTAATGTGAAAAATCGAAAAATTCGAAAAGTTCCAAAATGATTCAGAAAGCGTAGGGGATCACTACAAAAGTGTTTTGCGATGTCGGAAACGTGTCTGAACGTATTCTAACGCGTTTTAACGTGAAAAATCGAAAATTTCAAAAAGTTCTCAAATGATTCAGAGAGCATAGGGGTTCGCAGGAAAAGTTCTTTGCTATGTTCGAAACGTGTCTGAACGTGTTCAAACATGTTTTAACGTGAAAAATCGAAAATTTTGAAAAGTTCCAAAATGATTCAGAAAGCGTAGGGGATCACTACAAAAGTGCTTTGCGAAGTCGGAAACGTGTCCGAACGTGTTCTAACGCGTTTTAACGTGAAAAATCGAAAATTTCAAAAAGTTCCAAAATGAATCAGAGAGCGTAGGGGATCACAGGAAAAGTGATTTACGATGTCGGAAACGTGTCTGAACATGTTCGAGTTTAACTTGAAAAATCTAAATGTTCGAATGTTTGTCAAACAAATCGGGGCGTCTCGGGGGTCACACGAAATAATATTTTGCAATAAAAAAGAAGGCTCCATGTTTGGTCCCCTGGACCGAACCTGGGGCCAGTTACAGAGCTCCCCCTGGACCGAACCTGGGGCCAGTTACCGAGCTTCCCCTGGACCGAACCTGGGGCCAGTTACCGAGCTCCCCCTGGACCGAACCTGGAACCGACCACCGAGTCCCCCTGGACTGAACATTGAGCCGGCCACCGAGTCCCCCTGAACCGAAACTGGAGCCACCTACCGAGCTCCCCCTGGACCGAACCCGCACCCAGAACTATGCATAGAGCGTAGTGTGCACATAGAGCGTAGTGCATTTAACCTCAATACAACCCCGCTAGTTTCCCAGTGAACAAAAAGGTTTAATTGTTGCGTTATAGTGTTAAAACAAATATATAGTGTGTCTTTTGTATATATGTCGAAAGAGTAAAGTCGAAAATGCGGGTTGGATCTCCATTTTTTCACCCAAAAATCAGAAAATTCGGGGTGGCTTCGTCGTTTTTACGTTCCCTTCGATCTATGTTTTTGCATCGAGACCGTAGGCACGTTTTACGCATTTTATGCACCATTACTCAACTCTACCAGGTGGGACCACCTCATAGGTCAAAAAGTCAAATCGATGGATTTAAATTATTTTTGCTAGATTTTTTCCAGGAAGAAAAACCTGTCGGTCTTCAGCTTTTTCGATTCCTCTGATGGTCCTCTTCATAGACCAAAAAGTACGTTCCAGGGAACAAACCCAGACAGCTTTTGGACTTTTTAAGGTGAAATTCCGAAAAATCAGACATCACACTCTCATTAAACACTCGAGAGAAATTAAACGAAAGAGAAAGAAGGTGAACCATCACGAAGAGTAAAAGAAGAGCTGAAATGGACAGGTTTGACGCATGTTGCTAACGCTTGCGTGTGGTGCACACGCAAGCGTTAGCAACATGCGGCAAACCTGCTCGTGACAACTCTGCATTATAGCGTATGTTCATCTTTAAATTCATGATTCGTGGCCATTACTTAAGATTCGATAAATCTGTAAAAAGGGTTATAACCTAAAAACATCAGGGAATCTGAAAAATCTGGCGCGCACAACAAAAAATCTGCAGCCGAGCCGTATAACGAATAATAAAGCGGTAACGCGGTCGGTTTGTACCGCGTATGTTCCTGAAACATGAAACCGGTTAATTAACTATTTGCTGCAGATTTATATTAGCTGGGGTCAGGTTTTTATTGTGGATTTTTACATGCGCTTTCACGTGCCGCCATTAATTAAACCTTTTTCTTGCGGGTTTCTTATTATTTTTAAATAATTTAAAAATTATTAAAAAAAATTAAGAGACGGGATCGGTAAAACTCGACCACCCCCCGGACACGTTGAGCTAGCACTGGGAACTGGGAGTCCACACTCACATATGTGGAGTGTCTTGGTCTCGCATTACACAAAACGGCCTTTATTTCTATTTGCTGGCTCTGGTCCTGGAGACAAATGGTTTTGAGTGACCAGGTCTCGAAAAAAAAATTTTCTCCAAATAGAAAGATATTCTCAATTTTATATTTTTATTATGTTTTGAGTGTTCAAACAATGTAAATGACCTACAAAGATCCAATTTAGCATCTTTCTGAAACCACTTTTTTAACTCGAAATTTTAGTTTTTTTGAGAAAAGTTGGCCATTGTTCGACCTGAATCCAATAGCTTTTACGTACATGTGGTAGCCAGACACGCTGTGAATCCATGTCCACTATTGCCAGCTTCTCGTGGAGCGACCTTTTATCGAAATTTCTGTCCGAAAATTTGTTTATGTTCGGCTGAAAATGAATAACCGTGTTTATCTCCTTTATAATTATTCTCGTTCACATTGTTGGTGATGAATATATTTGTAAATATATTTAAGAATACTTCACAATGATTATGGAGGAGCTTTTCACACCCTGCTTTTCTGTGATTTTGAATGATTTTTCGATATTTCCCACGAAATTCTTATGGATTATATCTTCCAGAGCTGTGCACCCCGACGAATTGTGCAGTCCTAGGTCGGCTCAAATGGTTTAAAACTCATGCTAGATGAACTTTGTTCTTGATTGCTTTCAAATATGTTGATGATTTTAGATAGTAAAAAATCGGAAACTCAAAGTGTTGAATTTTTATTAAAAAGCAATAATTTCTCAATGACTCAGAAACAGTCGTGGTCAAATATTGCATATACCAGTTTTACTACTGCCATTGATGATATTCAAAATAATTTCGTCCATTTTGGAAACAAAAAAATTTCATATGAAAATTGGATTTGGACCATGAACCCGGGGTCATGGTCCAAAATGTCAAAAAAATGTTTTCGCCTAATTCTCAATTCAAGGTAGCATGTATGTCCTTCTCAACTAAAAACAGTAAATACACCACAATATGTTAACTGAGATCGAATGAGAACGAAGTTACATGAATAAGTGTCTTGACATTTTGGACCATGACCCCGGGTTCATGGTCCAAATCCAATTTTCATCTAATTTTTTTTTCTTTCCAAAGTGGACAAAATTATTTTGAATATCATCAGTGGTTGTAGTAAAACTGGTTTATGCAATATTTGACCACGATTGTTTCTGAGTCATTGAGAAATTATTGTTTTTTTGTATAAGATTTCGACACATTTTTTACTATCTAAAATCATCAACATATTTGAAAGCAATCAAGAACAAAGTTCATCTAGCATGAGTTTTAAACCATTTGAGCCGACCTAGGACTGCACAATTCGTCGGGGTGCACAGCTCTGGAAGATATAATCCATAAGAATTTCGTTTGAAATATCGAAAAATCATTCAAAATCACAGAAAAGCAGGGGGTGGAAAGCTCCTCCAAAATCATTGTGAAGTATTCTTATATATATTTACAAATATATTCATCACCAACAATGTGAAAGTGAATTATTATATAGGAGATAAACACGGTTATTCATTTTTAGCCGAACATGAACAAATTTTCGGACAAAAATTTCGATAAAAGGGTCGCTCCAGGAGAGGCAGGCAATAGTGGGCATGGATTCACAGCGTGTCTGGCTACCACATGTACATAAAAGCTATTGGATTCAGGTCGAAAAATAACTAACTTTTCTCAAAAAACTGAAATATCGAGTCAAAAAAGTGGTTTCAGAAACATGCTGCATTGAATCAAAGTAGGTCATTTACAATGATTGGACACTCAAAACATAATACAAATAAAAAATTGAGAATATCTTTTGATTTGGAGAAAAAAATTTTTTCGAGACCTGGTCACTCAAAACCATTTTTCTCCAGGACCAGAGCCAGCAAATAGAAATAAAGGCCGTTTTGTGTAATGCGAGACCAAGACACTCCACATATGTGAGTATGGACTCCCAGTTCCCAGTGCTAGCTCAATGTGTCCGGGCAGGGTCGATTATGGTCGAGTCTTACCGATCCCGTCTCTTAAATTAAAAATAAAGTTTTTTTTAATTATGTACACATATGCCTTATCACCACGTCAAACGTATATAAAGGCCCTCGCGATGGAGTATTTGCCTGGGAAACGTGAACCAGGGACGGGTATACGCTAGGTTTGGGCTGTCTCATTTTTCAATCGAAGGCGCGGCAGCGCTTGAAAAAAATTCGAAATCAGACATCATTTTCGATTTTTTCACAAAACTACACTAAAATCAGACATCTTTTGGGACTTTCAGGAACAAACGTTTTTGGTCTATGGTCCTCTTTCTAACATAAATATCGCTTACTGGCTCACTGCACGGGAGGGCAGGTTTATTTCGCGAAATAAATTTGCACTAGGAAATGCATTTTTGACAGTCGGGCAGGTTTATTTCCGAGTGCCGCAGATTTTCACAATTCGCCTCAGGTTTTTGATTGATTGGGGCAATGGTAGCTACAAAACAGTGTGGGTATCTCGGCTCTAGGTAGTCGCCTTGTACCCGAACCTGTCAGGTCGAATTCAACCCACTTTTAGAGCTATGGACCACCTCCTCCACGCTGCATCATTATATTTCAGAGAATCGTTTATTTACAGAATGCCGGGGTATATTCTACGAATGAAATTGTCTCTCATATCAGGTGAAACGGTATATTGGAGATAAAGATAATATAATTCAATGACAGTCAACGTTACGTTGACAACGTACCTCGAACGGGAAATGGGAACTCGAACATTTCTGAACTCGAACTTGAACAGAAGAGGAACGTCGAGGAGCTGGAGGGCGGCCGGCTCATCGCTCACAAGTTGCACTCTCGCTTGCTCATCGTCCTGAAAATACTACTTGGACAATGTGCTCACTACCAGACACGCAATCATAAAATTTTCCTCCATTTTATTGTTAGAATCTTTAGCATATGTGAAGATCTATTTATGAGGCCGATTGCGTAATTGTCGAACAAGCCTCGGTACAGATGAAAAGTCAATGTCTGAAAAAAAAGTTGTTTTCGGTACTATTTGATGTGCTTATCAACTTGGAGTAAAGCCATGGTGTGCAAATTCATGTGGAGCTCAATCTGGAGCTCCAAAGATCTTAATATTTTACTTTTTCGTGCTGTATCTGGATACCCGTTGCCTCCATCGGAAAAGTCTGAACACAAACTATGGCTAATTTTCGAAAAGAAAAATAATAGAAATACTTATAGATCGCTACCTGACCCTGTGTTCAAAGCGCATTATGGATGTGGCGTATAAGGAAAAAAAACAACAAAAAAACTTTTACAGAAGGTGCACTGAACCGTTGATAGTGTGCGTTTTAAATTGGGGGCCACATGGGTGACGACAAACAAAGTTATGATTTTTCTACTGAAGCATCTTGAGGCAAAAACAGCCGTCTGAGGAGAGAATTGTGCGATTTGCATGCAATCGCTCTCACATTTCTCACTTGCAGACACCGCGGTTAGCCGGGCGTTTCAACGCGCCTTCTGTAAAAGTAAGAATATGATATTTTTTCCTTATACGCTAGAACCATAATGCTCTTCGAACACAAGGTCAGGTAGTGCCCAATAAGTATTTCCGTTATTCTACGTATCCAAAATGAGCCATAGTTTGTGTTCAGACTTTTTCGATGGAGGCAACGGGTATCCAGATACAGCAAGAAAATAGTAAAATATTTGGATCTTTAGAGCTCCAGATTGAGCTCCACATGAATTGCATACCATGTCATTACATGAAGTTGATAAGCGCATCAAATAGTACCGACAACCACTGTTTCCTCAGACACTGACTTTTCGTCTGTACCGAGCGCTGTTGATGTTTGTTCGACTTTTGTGCAATCGGTCTCGTATGAACATATTCTAACGGTAGTGGAATAGGTCGAAAAGGTAGGTAGAAAAACGCCAAAAAGTGAGTAGGGTTTATGAAAATTAGGAATGAAAATTCCAAAATTTGGCTAGGGCATCCATAATTAGGTATGGCAATTTCAAAATGAGTGTGGCTCGTTTTCGGCGTACCAATCGACCTATGTTTCTTGGCTCACGTATTCTGTCTTCATGTTCAACTGGTGTCCATTCAACTTGATGGAGTGAACGCCGTCGACTTGAGCCAAAGGCAACTGGACTTCTTCCATTTGCTTAAACAAACCTCAAATGTATATAGGGACAAAAAGGAAGAGGTATGAATGTGCGCCGACGACACCGTTAAGACATGAGATAACTCGGTAGAATCCATAAGCGTTTATCATCTACTACATAACCCGATTATTAACAAACGATCAGGCTATTCAATATCCTCTGGCCTCGAGCTTCTTCTGTTCGGCGACAATTTTCTTCGTTTCACTCGAAACGTAATCGGGGGCAACGAGGTATCCGAAGATGTGGCGACGACCGATCATTTCACCGAAGAAGAACCAGAACGTGACCTGATACCATAAATTTTAACGAGAACAGAGGGGGAATAACCTCGAGAGCAACTCCTGTGCAGACCAGCGCTTCGCGAACGGACAATTGACGGTAAGCTCCGCTCTGGATGGCAGTAAGGACCTTCATGGCATCGGCCTGAGGAGATCATTTGAATAATTTACAGTCGGTATTCATCCACAAAACCTTGATAGCGGGCCATTCAGCAGTCTTGGGAGGGGCCAGTTCCTTGGAGAAAACTCCCTTCAGAAGAGCCGACCTGAAAAGACCATTAAATAGTACAAACAGCAACAAGATACCTGCGAGGCCACTGAGATGCTTGATGACGATAGAGAGCACCAGAGAAGTTGGCGATCTTCTCGAAGAATCCGAGACTGCGAGCCGACATCCTGAACGAAACAAGAATAACCTGAGATTGCTCAAGGGCAAATAAATCTTTATGGTAGCTTCACGATATTATGCGGGTCTTGGCGTCTCGATATACGAGCCTGAGGGAACGAAAGCGCTAAATAGATACTAAAACATGGTTAAATAAATCGATTGTCCAAGATGTTAAGCAATATTGTCACTATTAGTTTAAATTTTGAACATTGGGGAACTCCCGAGCGGATGCAAATGAGAATGTTCACAAATCACCAAGTACTGTAGCTATCGTATTTTCAGGATATTGATTTTCCACCTACAAAAATAACATCACTATTTATTTATTTATCCTTTAATGTTTTCAAAATTATTTCACATGAAACGATTAAATACACGATGTTACAACAATTACAATCTACAACTCTAAAAGGGGTACTTTGGTGTGAGAAGCATCTGATAGAGGTTCTTGGTCGATCTCATACGAGAATGGGCGGAGATAAAAGCTCCATGACACGATACAAAATGCCACAAATCATCAAGTACAGGTCCTGTCTTTTTTTTCTAAAAGACTTAAAGGGACCTGGCACTGCAAATGAAGTGAATTTCAGGTTAAAGAGAATTTTCATTCGATTCGAACGCAAAAAATCGCATTTTTTTACGATTTTTTTGAAATTAGTTATGAATTTTCAAAGATCCCATTTTTGGCTGAAATGCCCCAGCACTACTGTGTTTAGCGGCTAAACACAGTAGTGATGGGGCATCCTAGCCGCAAACGAGATCTTTGAAAATTCATAACTAATTTCAAAAAAATCGTAAAAATATGCGATTTTTTGCGTTTGAATCGGAAGAAATTTCTCTTTAATTTGAAATTCACTTCATTTGCAGTGCCAGGTCCCTTTAAACATATTTTATAAATTGTTTCTTCACTTTAATTTCTGTTCGACACGTGCAATGATTCAATACACGTGGTTACAACATTTATCCAATCTACATCTCTACAATGATATCTTCATTGTGAAAAAGAGAGTTTCCCAATCTCAAATGAGAATGGGCAAAAGACAAAAGCTCTCAAATCGAAAGAAGTGAGTTATAAAAATTGACGGAATCGTCTACAAAATGTAGAGTGTCTAATGTACAACGCAATCTAAGACATATCTCAAATTTGAGAAGCCTCTAGTATCTATCTGAACAAATCTCGTCACGTAATCAATATCTCGTACAATTCAACAATATTTCGAGGGAGACATTAGCTATATGATTAAATGATTAGTACAATGAGCTAATTATTGCAATCTGGAGAGAAGATAATTCCCGTAAAATATATAAAGAGCAGCGATAAAGTGAATGATTTTATGGTTAGATCAAATCCTAGATGATGATTCGTTACTGTAATAATTGGACGGATTCGAGTGTTGGTGTGGAGTATGGTGAAGTGAGTGCGGCGAAGAGGAAGACGTATCTCATTGCTCGTTTCTCTCTCGCTTCACACGATTTGCAACGGCAGCGACCAGAGCTGCTCCCCTTCCTGATCCATCTTCAGAGAGCATGAGAGCGAACTACAAAGAGAGTAGATACAGTAGACACGATATTGATTGATACCTCTAGATCTCCTTTGATGAGTTGATCGATCTTCTCATCGAGTAATTTGGGGAAAGAGGGATGGAATCTATAGACAGATCCGTCCACTCCCACTGTCACATACTTCTTATTCATTCGATTGAGAAGCATCGCAATTCCGGCAGCAGTCATGTGAGCAGCTCTGAACACACACTCATTAACACTAATTACATACAACTCAATCCATTTCTTTCAATCCAATCAATCGATATCTCATACCGTACCTCGTTGATACGAGAGAGCACACGTATGCAACGTTGGCACAGTCAATTGCCGATACATTCTCTATTCCGATATCCTCCAGGATTTGGTATGTCTTCTGGAAGGTTTGATCCTCGTCCTCCATCATGTCACTGTAAACAACAAGGTTACGGTAATCCACAAAGTCAAATGTGACTGTCTAAGAAGGCGGATTGGGTACCGTACCTCTCAATCTCAGAGACGTATTTAGTGGGAAAGCAACCGGGTGCAGATATGGCCTCGTACTCTCCATTGAATAGAAGTTGCTCTCTAGCCAATGCCTCCAATACAACTCTCACTACTTCTCCCATATACATTCCAGAGATCATCTTCTCAAATCTACAAACAAACAATTGATTCATTCAAGACTCAATCGATAATTCGACATCTCACAATTGCTTGCCGGGATTGATACTAGCTCGGTCCACTTGTTCATCAAAGGGAGTTCTGATTGAATCCATTGCTCCATCATCTCCGAATGCTCCCCATTCAGTATTGATTATCATCTGCAATCAATTAATCCTCTCTTCTTGTCCCATTGACAAGCACGCATCTACTCTCACATCAAATAACTTCCACTCAATAATGGAATCAAATGCAAATTTGCGCAAAGCTATCAAATTCACCATCATTTCCTCCTATCACTAGTTATCCGAGACACCCTTTGGTGATCTCTCTTTCCCCCCTTTCCTCTTATCCGAGACACCCTTTGGTGATCTCTCTTTCCCCCCTTTCCTCTTATCCGAGACACCTTTTGGTGATCTCTCTTTCCCCCCTTTCCTCTTATCCGAGACACCCTTTGGTGATCTCTCTTTCCCCCCTTTCCTCTTATCCGAGACACCCTTTGGTGATCTCTCTTTCCCCCCTTTCCTCTTATCCGAGACACCCTTTGGTGATCTCTCTTTCCCCCCTTTCCTCTTATCCGAGACACCCTTTGGTGATCTCTCTTTCCCCCCTTTCCTCTTATCCGAGACACCCTTTGGTGATCTCTCTTTCCCCCCTTTCCTCTTATCCGAGACACCCTTTGGTGATCTCTCTTTCCCCCCTTTCCTCTTATCCGAGACACCCTTTGGTGATCTCTCTTTCCCCCCTTTCCTCTTATCCGAGACACCCTTTGGTGATCTCTCTTTCCCCCCTTTCCTCTTATCCGAGACACCCTTTGGTGATCTCTCTTTCCCCCCTTTCCTCTTATCCGAGACACCCTTTGGTGATCTCTCTTTCCCCCCTTTCCTCTTATCCGAGACACCCTTTGGTGATCTCTCTTTCCCCCCTTTCCTCTTATCCGAGACACCCTTTGGTGATCTCTCTTTCCCCCCTTTCCTCTTATCCGAGACACCCTTTGGTGATCTCTCTTTCCCCCCTTTCCTCTTATCCGAGACACCCTTTGGTGATCTCTCTTTCCCCCCTTTCCTCTTATCCGAGACACCCTTTGGTGATCTCTCTTTCCCCCCTTTCCTCTTATCCGAGACACCCTTTGGTGATCTCTCTTTCCCCCCTTTCCTCTTATCCGAGACACCCTTTGGTGAT
Source organism: Pristionchus fissidentatus (assembly GCA_036245785.1). Lineage (NCBI taxonomy): Eukaryota > Metazoa > Nematoda > Chromadorea > Rhabditida > Neodiplogasteridae > Pristionchus > Pristionchus fissidentatus. Next base: position 25,323,187 of record BTSY01000005.1, on the reverse strand, counting down.
CTCTCTTTCCCCCCTTTCCTCTTATCCGAGACACCCTTTGGTGATCTCTCTTTCCCCCCTCTCCTCTCCTCTACTCACCTCATCAGGGGCGCCGTCATTCACATCAACGATTCCATCCAATTTAGAGCATCTCTCTATCTTCTCCATGTAGCACGCATTCGTTCCCGTTCCCACTATAACTCCAATCTGCAAACTTCACTCTTCACCACACCATTTCTTCTTCCACCGTATACCTGACAAGAGTTCTCATTGAAGGCACACGACATCAAAGCTCCGACAGTATCATTGAGAACTGCGACAACATCTATGTCAATGTCCTGCAAATACCAATTATGTTTCTTATCCTTTCTATTATATCACCAATCAATAGTCATCGCTCTAATCAACGGTGCCATCATAACAAACAGTCAATCAATAGTGTAATCTACCGTACCCCTCTTCGTTGACAGGCCTCTCTCAGAAGCTGTACCACATCCTCATTCTCCACTCCACTTGCATTGAACCCCTTCGTCCAGCTAATAAGCTGTAATTCATCTATGAGTATTCTTCACATCCATAGACCAAAAAGTTCGTTCCAGGGAACAAACGCAGACAGCTTTTGGACTTTTTGAGGTGAAATTTCGAAAAATCAGACATCATTTCAAGTCATCCAGGCGCGGTAGCGCCTGAAAAATTGAAAATCAGGCATCTTTTTCGCTTTTTTCACCATACAACCATAAAAACCAGACATCATTTGGGATATTCGGGAACAAACGCTTTTGGTCTATGTTCACATCAATCGATAAACTGTTTAACTACCGTATGCAATCTTATCAATTCATCTATTGAGAATTCATCATATCAATCACAGTCAATCGATAGACAGTCTGTCCACTGTATTCCCTCTTCTATCAATCGATAATCATTCGCTCTACCGTATTCCCTCTGCTCACCTTGGCACTAGTGAGTCCTTCCTGTCTGCATGGGAAAGAGAACGTGAATCCGAGAGGGAGTTGCTTTGCATCTTTCAAATCGTGTTCCTCCATGAACTTTGCCATGCAGTCTGCGATATGATCGAACAACTGAACAGAGGGCATATTTACACATCAATGGCAATTGGGAATACTCACCGCTGCACCGGAGCCCTTCATGATAGTCTCGGGAACACGGAAGATCTGATAATTACCAATTCAATGAATGAATATCGACAAGGGATCGATACCTTTCCCTCCATCTTGCACTGCTTCCCATCCAATCGAATGAGCAACACTCGAAAGTTCGTTCCTCCCAGATCCAGAGCCAGAAAGTCGCCCACCTACAGTAGTCAGTGTGCCAATCATCTCCTTTATCTACCGTATACCTCCGTTCCATTTGGGACCGCTCTGACGAAGGAAGGAAGCATTCTCACAGCGGCAGTCGATGCTGCAAATTACACATATAACTTTAATGCATATATCTCCGTCTGCCCAGAAATAGAATTACTTTTGAACTGTGAACTGGCCGGGAAAAAATCGAGAAAAAAATAGTCTGAGCTATGCCTAACGTTGTTGGAAACTGATCCAATAGGAGGTTATTCTTAATAATATGGATGTTCCGCAGATTTCGTCAAAAAATTGCCCGTCAGAATTACTCTAACTGGAATGTATGATCAACCTTCAGCTGTAATTTATGTGTTAATATTGTGTCCCTCCACTAGGGACGGGCAGCCGGAAGTGCGCGGGTGACAGAGCCAACAAATAGACTGTGACGCACCCACCACACCACGCGTTCAAATTCAAATATTTAGGTACTGTAGTTACATGCTTTTCGTCTTTTTAGAGAGAATGAAAGGAGTGGCGCTTGATTTTTCAAGTTCACCATTTAGCGGAAGTGAATTAAAACGCATGGAAAAAGATAATCGAAAAAGCTAGGTAAACTTTTCGAGAAAAGCCGTAAAGAGCACAATTTACAATTTTTAAAAGTCGTCGTTGAGGAATTCTAGAGCGTTGGCGCTCGATTTCTCGATTTGTACAGTTGCAGGCGCAGCTTACGCATCCTCTCTGAGTGAAACACGAAAATCGTAGGTAAGACTTTCGCAAAAAACCGGAAAGCGCGGAGAGCCACGTTTTAAGCCGTCAAAAAGAACGATGGGCGAACCCGGGAAATACAAATCCTACCGTAAGACTGATCTCTTGCACAGTTGCATTTTATTTCACTTTTTATTGATTTTTTATTCTCACATTTGCTGTTGTTGCGTCCTTTTTCATGCGCCAGCAATCTGCCGAACCCAGATAACCGGATTACTGAATTTTCAAGCCATACTTACCACTTTTCTTCGACGTTTACCACATTGTGGATATTGATTTCTTTATTTTTTCAATTATAATTACAATATTTGTCAGTGAGGGTGAAGATGCATTCCTTCTCTTCTTCTCACTTATCCCGCTTATATCATTAAACCCATCCTCACTTATTAAACCGCTTTGTCACAGATACTGTTCATATCTTCTCTAATTTCATGCTGCGTCTACAGTAACCTAGCCGAAGGGTGTACAATAACTGTAGTGGAGAACACACGTGTTGTACCTACCGTGTCTAAATTACGAGAACACTGCCAACCCCGAACGCGAATACTGTAGATTCACATCATCCTTGAAACTTGAGATGCTCATACAATAGATTCTGACTCAGTTTTCAAGAAATAATATCTCAATGTTATTGTAGCTATGCTACCGTAGTCCGGGGTACTGTATACCTGGGTCAAAGTATGTTCCACAGACAAATTTTATCAGAAATCTATCTCATACAGTAATCTCGACCCAGTTTCAAAGGTTTAAAAAATCAGGTTACTGTACTTTGGGATGTGGTAAGTTTGACAGAATGTCTAGGAGTAGGGTGGTTGGGTTACGGTAGGTCATAATGGGCGCAGCCAACTGGCAACTCGATTTCAAAGCAAGATCCTACGAAGTGCCTATAAAAACACGAGCACAGCGAGTAGAGTTGAGAGAAGATACTACCGTCTATTTCGAATTTGCCTGCAGGTATTGAATGCTGGACGTTTCAAGTGAACAAAATATCGCACAACGCAAAAGTAGTAATTTGTATCATCACGAAAAACGGGTATCTATGATCAATTTCCAATCGAAACAGCAGAAATACATATTGCCGCACCCGTAGTAAACTTTTTAAGGAAAAAAATAAATTGCAGCGTACACTTTTCATGCAATAAAAAATTACTCAAAAAATGAACGTTGACACGCGGAACTGAGAAACCGCGACGCGTTGACAAGGCGGGCGTGAATCACAGTTTTGAAGTGGGCGGGGCTTAGTAAACATGCAATTTTCTACATGATTTTGTGAATTGCGTGAATTTTAACTATGAAATCACGATTCAGCATCGCTGATAACCACAACCAAACAAAAAGCGTAATTTTAGAGCCAGTTTGATATTTCGGCTGCCCGTCCCTATCCCTCCACTTCTTTTCCTATCAATAGGTCGACGGTACATTCCCCCCCCCTCGATCAAAGTACCGTCACTCACCACTTTCATTCATTCAATTCCCCCAACAATCTCTCTCTCTCTCCCCTACGTCGGTCAATCAGAGATCGATGAGTCGAAGCTGACTCTTCTCTTACTAATCGCTCTAATTGTCACACATCCCTATTTCCATGATTGGAATGTACTAGGAACAGGTTAGTCATCACATGTCACAGTCTCTTTCTTTCGTAATCACATGCAATAGTGATTATTCACTGTGCACCACTCACCACGTGGGGGGAGAATTCCCCTCTTCCGTCTACTCAAATCACTCGTCATTCCTCTTATCTGCACACTCTCACACACAACAGACACAGACTCTCATCTCTCAACGAAAGAGAGGGAAAGTTCTTCGTTGACATCCAATCGTCTCACTACGAAAGACCACCAACTAGAGAGACACAATTACAATAATACACTCCTCACAAGTTCAATTATAACAATACACTCCTCACCAGTTTCCTTCGCGAGTCCCTTCTCCATGCTATTCTCCATTGCAACCATCACTTCCTCCAACTGGGAGTCAGTGAGAATCAAGTGCTTGCACATCTCTTGTATCTGTAATTCAATCGATTAGAGATCAACAAGACACCGTATCTCTACCCCCCTCCCCTCCCTTGGTTGTATCCCCTTCTACCTTCTCTTTCTGAGTCCTTTCTCTCGCTGGTTTCCTAGCCAGAATAATCTCATCGAAGTTGGACATCATCTTTGCAAAGACTTCCGACTGGACAAGAGTAGTCATCCCGACACCTAATCAATACACCAATCAGATACCGTAGTGAGTGAGGACGAACTGGTGACGATCAATCGAGAAATGGCGACAATACAAAGAAACAATAAAAAAACAAGATAGATGAAATTAAAGATACGAGAGATCTCCATGTGATCAGCCCCCACATAATGGCTATGGATCCGATAAGTGTGAACAAATGAGAGGAGGAAAGAGAAAGAGGCGGAGTCAGAGGGAAAAGATAATCGAGAGACGCGGAATCTGAAGAGGCCATTACTCCCTTCTTATATCAGACGATAGAGAGAGAGAAAGAGAGAGAGAGAGAGAGAGAGAGAGAGAGAGAGAGATAGTAGTGGGCGAACAGAATAAACTCGTGCAGAGAGGAACCGTCGTTCGCCAAGTTAGAAGGTAGTGAATAAGCTGAATTCTACATGAGGGAGGGGAGAAAACTATCGGAGAGAGTCCAACAAATGTAATAATGATAAGGAATTGAATGACACTGCCTCGGGCATCTTTCCTAGAAACTGACATCTTTCCTAGAAAGGAAGAGGAGATAAGATTGTCACTCATAGTACAAAGAAAGAAGAACAATCTATGAAGGTCCGGCCTTTATAATACGAGCGGACATAAAGTACTAAGATGTACACTCCCGTGTGGTCAGAATACACAACACAAAAGAGTGACAGACTACAGTCGAATAGACCTCCAGTGAGAAATATTAAGTAGAATGGAAATGTAGAATGGAAAAGGAGAATGAAAAAGATGGGCGTTCTTTCAAGATTCAATGATTTCTGACCTCATGACTCCACTATGATCAAGAAAGATATAGGGAGAAGATATACGATGGACTAGCAAGCGATTGGAGAGAGGGAACCCCTTCTTATACGATCGGAGAGAGATTCGTGAGTTCAGAATGACTTGCAATTGCCTGCATCTCACGTAGGGAATGACGTCACTCTCAGTCTCCCCCTCAACAGCCGTCAGTGACATCACTTCTTCTTCTTCTTAGACTCATATGTTCTGTCCATTCTTCCGTCATCCAGCAAACAAACAATGTCCGATTCTGATCCCTCCACGTGTAAGCGCCCGATCAAATACAGAACGCGCAGTGCACTGCAGTGTGCATAGGTCAAATGGGGTTTTCGCAAGTTCGCAATTAGCATAGGGCGGGGGACGTGAACAGAGACCTTCATGTGTCTGTCCTGCACTCTCTCGCTACGTTAATCCGCTTTACATGCAAAGTGCAGAAGTGCCTATCTTCGCACGCGAATATCTATTTTACCTATCTCAGCTACTTCATCTTATAGAGCTGAAGTAGCCCTACTTTCTAGCTACTTTCTAGCTGATTTCTGTCTTCTAATTGAAGTAGCTATGCTTTCCGCCAGAAGTAGCTATACCCCACGAGCACTGAGTATGGCAGTGTGCTATCAAAATCGATCAGTCAGATAAATCAGGAACGTTTCGTGGAAAAGTAAACTGAGATAGACGAGAGACTATCTAATCGACTTGTTCAAACATACGAATGATGATAGAAAACTCGTGGGGTATTAATTGCAATCCTAGCACATCAATAATTGAGAAGGTAATCGAAAAGAAGCGTTTGAAAAGAGGCGCGAGCGACTGAGCAAATTACGTGTCACCTAGAGAGAGAGAGAGAGAGAGAGAGAAAACAGGTAGATCATTCCACTACTCTTCCAAACTGCAAGGGAAATCGATGACAACCATGAGTTCAATGCTGATATTTAACGCTCCGAAATATCAATATTGCAAACTTACAGTAAGTTTTAAACAATCGTTCTGGGAACATTGTCGTTTCCCTTTCAAAAATGTGGAATATTTCCCTTTTCATTTTCACCTCCTTTCAACTTATAAATAAATGGTCACCTGTTCCTCATGAGCTATATCGATGGTTCCTCTCTGTGATAGTTGCTTGAGCTTGTCCAGCGAAGAGATCTTCTTCTCAGCCGTATTCGATCCCTTTATTGGCATCTGAAGCAGACATTATTGTCCAATTCTCCAAGTTGAATCAACTCGTTTCCTTCGCGTGGACAATAATCGACGAGACCGCATCACAAGCAGGAAAAGATGGTAAATGAAATGTGAGAAATGGAGAGGACAATGTCCTACAAATGCGCTATTCTATCATCAAATTTTGCAACAAGAAAAATTATTGAGTGCGTTAGAGGTGCACCTTTGCCTATGTTCACTTTCGTCACTTCTAGTAAACATGTTGATCGGAAAAGAGGGCAACTTCCCTCAACGAATGGGAGGAATAGTATGAGCACAACGATAATGTGGACATACAAATGTTGTATTTGGAGGAAGGAAGAGGCACGGCTAGCACAGTGCAGTAAAGAGTGTCAAAAGTGGAATAACATCTGGTAGAGAGGGGCTTCTCGCGAGTGGATTTGTAAACAGTCTATACACATCCCACACAAGATCTACCACGAATTACAGAGTTTAGGTCACAGTCGGGTTGAAATAAAGCAAGGTCGAACGAAAGAAGATGACGAAATTCATTCCCCTCAGGGCATAGAAAGGGAGGGGAGAGGGGAGGGGAGGAGAAAGAAGTCCATAGAGGGAGAGACGAGAGGCTAGGGGAAGACGAGGGGAGAGTACTCAATTTGTCGGCTTCCGACTCTTTTCTCTTCCCTTTTCGCACGTCATCAGCGAGATATTTCATCATGACGATTCCATAACATAGATCGATGAGAATCAGTATTTTAGTAATTATGCTTGCGAAAGAATGAGCAGATGAGATTATTAGAAGAGCGAAAAGTGTACTGAGTTAGAGATGAAATGATTAATCATGGTAGGAAAATTGGTTGTGAAAAAGAAGATGTGAGTAAGTGCTAGCCATAATCAGAGAGAATTGTGAAGGAGAGAAATATGGAAGGTTGAGTTGGAGAAAGGACGTGGAGAGAGAAATGAGAGAGAGAGAGAGAGAGGGAGAGGGAGAAAGAACTCTCCACGTTGACGCTTCTGGCTTTCTTCTGTTTGCATTGAAGATACTATCCAACTATTCGATACTCCGGAAAGAAAATACAAAACATATTTTTTATTGAAAACAGGAGAACGATTGCATATTCTTATCGATAACAATCTACCAACAATTTCCACAAAAAAATAATAGAAAGTCAACAATTGAACGTAAACAATAACAACTGAGTGGGTGAGTCACTAGTGAATACAAATCAAATCAACAATCAACAAGTACTACTTCTCATCTCGTTACATTCTTGGGATGCTCCAACGATAGTTTCAATTTCACATTCATCGATGCCAATTCTGCCGTGAGATATCGGAAGACTCGAGGAACCTGAGAGATATCCATCACTCACATAATAACTCACCACTCAGTAATCGTTTTATAAATATTTCACTTGTATTTTGTGCATTGCTCATATCGCTCCTCCTCTATTGAGTGCTTCCCATAAAAAAGAGCAATTACCCATTTCTACCGTACCTGGACAATGAAGACCTGGTCGTCCTTTCCGCAGTTTCTACACGTCTGTCTTTCGGTGTAGTCGACATTCGGTTGATTCTTCGACTGCAATTCTCTCATTTCGCAATTCATTCCTCATCACCCTAGCCTCTCAACCACTTGACGAAATCCCCCGTAGTACCACCCATGCCCATGTGCTTCATCCAATTTCGTATGCTATTTCGTCAACTAGAATGATGGGAAATAGAGTGAGTCATGGTCGATGTAAACGAACTGGTATAAGTACTCATATCTTATTGCGTACCTTCTTCTTGGCGTAGATCTTAGTGGACATGAGTACAGTGAGCAGACTAGAGCATCTCCTGCATGCATACGCAACGTCTCTGTCAGAACAGTTGAGAAGTCGGTCCTGTAACAAATCTCTTCACAATCATTATCCAATTAAGATATATTGTAACCTGTAGAACGAAAGAAGTTCCGTGAGCAATGATGGCGTCACGCTCCATCTCTCCGAATCGAATACCTGGAGTACGATAGAGGAGAGCTGAGACAAAGTGTAGTTATGACCTACCTCCTCCCTTCTTTCTTCCCTTCACTGGCTGATGAGTGACTGGATCGATCGGACCAGTAGAACGTACCTGAGAGCATTTATTGATTCATGCAAGCATTTGATAATGATAATAATTTAATAATAATAAAATAACAAATTTACTTGGAACTTGTCAGCAATCATGTGACGAAGTCGCTGATAATAAACGATTCCGAAGAAAATTTGCACCTCAAATGTCTAGTTTATTTCGACCATCGAAACTAATTCGTCATACCTCCATGACTCGACCATCCACTCCAGAGTACATCGTCTCATTACCATAATAGTTGTAGCCTGCCTTCTCCAACAATTGACCAAAGTGATCGATCGCCGTATTCTTCTCACTGTCAATCAATAATTACATAGAATCGATCAATATTATATTCTCACTTGAATACGAATGGAGAGGCATCGTAAGTGGCTGCATGCATACCCGCTGCTTTACCCGCCATACTCTCGATCATCATTCCTGAATATGTAATAACTATGGAGAAGAGATGAGAAGAGACAAGTCTCACCGATAGTCATTCGAGATGGGAAACCATGAGGATTGAAGATAATATCGGGTACCATTCCCGATTCAGAGAACGGCATCGACTCGGCTGGCCAGAGGAATGAGTTGATACCTCAAACACATTTGTATGATCGACATAATAAATAATGTTTCATACCTTTCTGTCCGTGTCTCGACGCGAATTTGTCACCGATGATGGGATTGCGCTCAATTCTCCACTGGATGAGAGCGTGCTTAAACATAGATAGTTATTAATTTCAATCGATTTACGTCTACAGTACCGCTTTGGCGTTGAACTCCTGCTCCTGCACAATTCTGACGATTCCGCAATAAGCGGGCTCGGCGTAGTGGAACTTGTGCACCTTGAACTCACCCGAGTCCATTGAGTAGACAGAGTAGTAAGGGTCATCTGAGAGAGAAGAAGAAGATTATGAGAGGAACACTATCAATATCACACATACAATATATCATCTACACCATAATATTCATTGTTCCGCTTGCAATTAGAATCTCTCTCACCCAACAAGTATCTCCTTCCAGGAATGGGAAGTCCATCATCTCCGATGGAACCCAATCCCTCCGACTTTGGATCCTTCATGAATACCTTCGTCACTTCTCTCATCTTCTCACCCAGATTTATTCTGAATGATCCATTGGTTAATAAATGATTACATGTCTCTCGTACCTCTCAACTTTCATCACAGTTCCATGGGCGAATCCTCGTTGGAATGATCCTCGATTGATGGTCATCGCATCCTCCATGTCGTATCCTGATACATGCATAATCTTTCTCCTTCTTTCTCTTCTTCTCTCTCTTCCTTGCGGTCTCAACATACCTGTATACGAGATAACAGCAACACACGCGTTCGTTCCAAGCGGATATTCATCCATCTCATACTTGTCATACGCTTCCAGTTTGAGTAGAGGTGATTGAGGGAACTTAAATTCATCCATTTACATCTAAATGGGGTTACGGTAAGTGTATACGATACCTGTAAGCGGTACATCTTGTTGTCTGCTCTGGTGTTCCATGCGTGCACTGGAGTACCCATCGTCTGCTTACCCATTTGACATTGGTAAACGTTACTAAATACAACCTTTTAATTTAATTAATTGGGCTATACATACCGGGGAGATTGATTGTGGTCGGGGAAGGGAATCAGATTTCCCGCGAAGGAGAATAGAGCAGACGGATGCAGCTCCTCAAAGGAGCAGATTACGATTATGTGGAATTGAGGTGCAAGGTAATATGCAAAACACGATGGACAGTAAAATGTACCTGGTGGATGGTAACTCCTGGTTCGGCCTCTTCGGGATCAATGCAGATGGAGAGATACACTTGTTCGAAGGTACCGATCAACTCAGTTGAGTCACTCAGCAAATTCTTGACTGGTCGGATCAGTCTTCCGGGGTCAGTAAGAACGTAGAGAGAGGGGTACTGCCACAAGACGTTCTTCTTGTCGAACGACTCACGCACCAGGGCAATCTGACAGTAATATACATATTTAAATTATAATACGGTAGTGAACTAGCAGGGTGTGTTGAGGTTAAACTACGTTATGGTAGGTTGCACACTACGTTTTCAAAGTAAGGTCCAGGGGGGGGGCGTTCAGTTGACGGGCACAGTTCGGTCCAGGGGGAGCTTTGCAGCCGACTCCAGGTTCGGTCCAGGGGAAGCTCGGTAGCAGGCTCCAAGTTCTGTCAAGGGGGAGCTCGGTAGCTGGCTCCAAGTTCGGTCCAGGGGGATCTTTGCAGCCGGTTCCAGGTTCGGTCAAGGGGAAGCTCGGCAGCAGGCTCCAAGTTCGGTCCCGGGGAGCTTTGCAGCCGGCTGCAGGTTCTGTCCAGGGGAAGCTCGGTATTATAAATATAAGTGGTGTTGTTCTACCGTATTATGCCGTTCCGCGCGTAGCCGAAGAGGACAATTTGGTGAAACATCAGAAAGGCGCACACCACTTTTTTTGTTTTCGAATTTTTGCCTTATTTAAGAATTATTTTCAAAATCCAAATTGAAAAGGTGGCACAGGGCATCATGGGCTATCGATTTATACTTAATAATACTTAATACTTTATTCTCCATCGGTGATTTGGGTGATAGGGATTATCTTGACATGATGGTGGATTCTTCGGCTCAGGATCGAGCAGTTTTTTTCATGGTGAATCAGGCAGTGTTCGTGTCACAATCACAACTTACGGATTCGGGAGGTTGTCGTAACTAATTTGGGGTTTTTTCGGAGCCCTACTGAGAAGGGGTTTTTGGGGGGCAGTTACTAGGCGGGAGGGGAGGTTATTCCAGAGCGTTATGGATCGACTTGCACAAGTTGAAATCGAGACTGGTAGCCTGCAAGGGATCGAAATGCGCAAGCTATGAGCGAACCGGAGAGAACGTGCTAAGGGAGCTAGTGAGTATAAGTTAGTGGTGTCCAACAGTGCGTGCCCATGAATGGAATCATAAACAAACTGCATATCACGTAAAGCCCTGCGATATTCGAGGGTCTCTATATTTAGTAATTTTAGGCGGTCTAGGTAGGACAGAGGGGGCTGGCGACTACGCTTGAGAACTCTTCTAGTGAATTCTCGTTGAACATTCTCTAAACGATTAACTAGGCCGATAGCAGTAGGATTCCAAATTACCGTACTCGATTCAAGGAGCGGGCGTATGTAAATTTTATATGCTTTCATGAGAATATCTGGGGAGTTAGTATGAAATGATCTCAACATTAGATTACACATAGAGCGTGTCTTACGAGTAATTTGTGTGATGTGATACCCAAAGTTCAAATTCTTAGAGAAATGAATACCTAGATCTCTGACAGTATCAGAGGGAGAGATGGCAAGACCATTCAAGGTATATTTTGACCTTGTCTTTAGGCGCCCTAAATGAAGTACAGAGCACTTAGGTGTACTCAAAGTCATATTCCACTGGGAGGTCCAGTTTGCAATGCTATTTATAGCGTTTTGCAGGTCATTGGAGTGATCAGGGACAGTTGCGTATATTTTTAGATCATCAGCAAAGATGTTGTATTCAACGTCTTTTGGGATGCAATTACCAAGGTCATTGATGTACAGGATAAAGAGCAGCGGGCCAATTGCGGAACCCTGAGGGACCCCAGATTTGATTGGTGAAGGGGGTGTGAGAGTGTTTCCAATAGCATAGGTCAAAAGGTACGTAAAAAACGACGAAGCCAACCCACATTTTGGCATTTCAAGGCCAATTTTTGAAAAACCCTACCCACATTTTTGGATTTTGAAACAAAAATGGAAAAACCAACACACATTTTTAGTTTTTCATGCCCATAATTGAAAAACTCAACCCACATTTCCGACTTTCCCCTACGCACCCTTTTGATCTATGTCCAATAGAAACACGCTGTGATCTACCAATCAGATAAGATTCTAAACATTTGATGGTATGCGCAGAGAAACCAAGATTAAAAAAAAATAGAAGTCTGATATCTATGGAGTCGAAAGCTTTCTGGTAATCAAAGAAAATCGAATCTACAGATTTGCCAGGGCCCAGCTGTTTGGCATAAAATGATAAAGTTTCGCTAACTTTCGCTATTTAGCGCACACATGTAGTTTAACTCTTCCATCTGTTTACACCGAACTCAGAACCGGAGTGAGAACTGAACCGGAGCCGTGAAATATGTTTCTGTGTTTTAACTGAATGGTCTTCTTCGATGTTCGTATAATTTTATATTTATAATAGCAGGCTCCTACATCGGTCCAGGGGAGCTCGATAGCCGGCTCCAGGTTTCATTGAAGCTCGACTTATGTTGGGGAGTGTTGATCGCTACAAAGAGTACTGGCTTATTCCGTTGCAAAAGGCTCGTGAGGCTGAGAGCGGTCGAAAAAAGTTGCCACTACGCAACTTTGTGGCTCCGTGGCAACTTTTTTCGATCGCTCTCAGCCTCACGAGCCTTTCACAATGGAAACGCAAGATACAGTGCGTTCAGAACGTGTTCGAACACGTTCCCGACATCACAAAACGCTTTTCCTGTAATCCCCTACGCTCTCTGAATGATTTTGCAACTTTTCGAAATTTTCGATTTTTCACGTTAAAACGAGTTAGAACATGTTCAAACACGTTTCTGACATCGCAAAATACTTTTCATGTGATCCCCGACACTCACCGGTGCGTTTGGAGAAAGTTCGAAAATTTCCATTTTTCAAGTTAAAACTCGGCAAAACAGGTGAAAACGTGTTTCTCGGTACTCAAAAACGGGATAGGACAGCTTCTGACACTTGCGAAAAATGCGGCAAAAGATTTGCCCGCGGCGGGGGTCGAACCTGCGTCGGTCGGATTTGAATATCGCGCGCTTTAGCCACTTGGCCATGGATTTTGTTTAAATATTTTTTATTAAAAAGTTTTCTTTTGTGGATATGCATATGCTAGTGAAGAGCATGTGTCGAAATCTTTCTTTGTTCCCGAGTTATTCAGCAATAACGTTTGAACACACGGACAGACAGACAGACACAACGTTTGGACACGTTAGAACGCGTTGGGATATTCTATAACACTTCTTATACTACGCCACATGTGTATCGCGCGATTCCTCACATCCTACGCCTATTTTCGAAATTTTTTTGACAATTCCGTCAAAAAATCTGAAATAATAGTCTTTAGGAATGCGACACTTTACTCCCTCTCCCTCTCTATCATCTAAATGTGTCACCTCGGATACAGCAGGAACAGTTCCATCATACGCGCGTGCCTTCGTCAGTCTCAGTTGTCTCTCTATCACTGCAGCCTTGTCGATGGGGACATAACCGAGGAAACGACCATCACACCACACGGGATACATCTGCATAACCATCATATATCTCTCTCACAACAATCAATACACCGAGAGTACCTCATCCACATTGGTATTCATGAGTGCTGCAGTTGCATGGTCTACCATTCCCAATTGAGTGAGATATGAAGTGAGTCCAGATGTGTCAGAGAAGTGTGTCGTGATTCTGAATGAGACTATGTCCCTCTTCCCTTTCTATCTCACACGAGTACCTGCAGGAAGCAGTCAAGTGGTTCAGTAGTCCACAGGGTGCTCCATCAGGAGTGTGGACGGGACAGATGAATCCCCATGCCTCGGGACGCAGCTTACGCACATCTGTCGTACGCATCTCCATGAAGAACGCTCCTCTCAAAGAGAACAATCATAGAGGGGATATCAACACAGGGTCATCGATGTCCTAAATATATATATATATATATATATATATATATATATATATAACTGAGCAGCGTACCTGTGAATAGCCCGGAAATGGGAGATGAATCGAAGTTGATTGATTCGTTCTGCAATCACAGAGAATCCATTCTCCTGTTGGAGTGCCAATCCTTGCTTCGTCAGCTGCAAACAACAAATATTATAGTTTGGGCACAATACAATAACAGCCGCATCACAGCTATTTCAAGAAGGCGTAAGAAAAAAACCGTCTACAGGAAAAGTAAAGGTAGCTTACGATACATTTTCATTTTTTTTACACGAAACCGTTTTAAAAACGTTCACGAGGTTCAGCACACCGTGTCAAGCGGGGGAAGAATCCTCATTTGCGTGGCGCGACTGTCGGGGGGATTAGACGGCGAGAGAGTGAGAGAGCGAAAATCGCTGCTAATCGAGCGGTCGGTTTTTGGAGATTTGGTTTCAAGCTCATAACTCCTAGATGAGAGAAGCGAGAGACTAGGTGAAAACGGCAATAGGTAGAGAATGTGCTTCTTCATATCATATCGAAAAATCAGGGGCAGCGGATTACTTAGAACCAAGCTTGAGTGGAATTTCTATTCTCAGAATTTGTGTAGTACTCTACTATTCTAATTATAGAGAAAAGCTAAGATCGAAATCGAAAAATCGGCCCTGAGCATTTTGTCAGGAAGTGCTTTGTCCAAATGTGAGAGTGATCTACATGGCTCTACCTCACTTCTCCAATGAGTTAATAGTTCTCGCATGCGGAAAACAGCCTTTTTTGCTCTTTTTCGCGGGGTTTTCGACCTTTCTGATTTTTTAAAATAAAATAATGAATTCGAAATTTACAAATCGGTTCTGAGCAAGTTGTGAAGAAAGGCTTTTTCTAAATGGTAGTTAATATTACATGACCATATATCAAATGTGCACAGAGGAGATAGATTCCGCGTGAGAAACATCGAGATATTAACATGATATCTCAATATGAGGTTAGCCAAACTTCTTCCATAGGATTTCTGGATGCTCATTTAATCGAATTTGAACTCAATATGTTAGTAAAAACTCAGAAAGGTCGAAAACCCCTCGAAAAAAGGCAAAAAAGGCTGTTTTCCGCATGCAAGAGCTATTAACTCATTGGAGAAGTGAGGTAGAGCCATGTAGATCACTCTCACATTTGGACAAAGCACTTCCTGACAAAATGCTCAGGGCCGATTTTTCGATTTCGATCTTAGCTTTTCTCTATAATTAGAATAGTAGAGTACTACACAAATTCTGAGAATAGAAATTCCACTCAAGCTCGGTTCTAAGTAATCCGCTGCCCCTGATTTTTGGATATGATATGAAGAAGCACATTCTCTACCTATTGCCGTTTTCACCTAGTCTCTCGCTTCTCTCATCTAGGAGTTATGAGCTTGAAACCAAATCTCCAAAAACCGACCGCTCGATTAGCATCGATTTTCGCTCTCTCACTCTCTCGCCGTCTAATCCCCCCGACAGTCGCGCCACGCAAATGAGGATTCTTCCCCCGCTTGACACGGTGTGTTCAGATTAGTCAGAATAGCCCCCCCCCATTAAAAAATTCCAAAATTAGCATTTTGTCGTTTTTTCTCAAATAGTAAAACTTTTGAGGACTATTTTTAGTTACGAATTAAAGGGGTGGGGGAAGCAAATGAAGCTACAGTAGTGTAGGGTCATCCCAGCCAAAAATAGACATTTCTAAATTCAGAACTATTTTTTTATAAATCGTTAAAACGTCCGATTTTTGCGGTTAAATCGGAAGAGGATTATACTTAATAAATAAAATAATCAGCTATTTTGCATACCATGTACCTTCAAAGGGAGTTGGGAGTGCAAATGAAGTGATTTTCAAATTAAGCAGAATTTTCTTAAGATTGGAATGCAAAATTTTTACGATTTTTAAAAATCAGTTATGAATTTTAAAATATCTCATTTTTCGGCTAGGATGACCCGGCACTACTGTGTTTAGCCGCTAAAAAGAGTAGCACCCGCATGTGCGCGAAATTTTACAAGTCCCAGTATTCAGTAAGGGTACAGAAAACATGTTGGGCTAGATATACGATATCGAGCGGGGTTCCACAACGGTGCCAGAAAATACCGCAGTGGCAGTCCGAATTTCTCACATGATTTTGTATAAAATTCGGGGGTCCGTGTTTTTTGTGACATTTTAAAATTATTTTGGCGGTCATAATAGAGTAGCAATATATAACATGAAAATCAATTTTCGAAGAAAAAAAATTAATACATAAAATAATTACCCATATTTGCGTCCATTTCTCTACTCACAAAGAAAAAACTCTAAGAGTTTGAAACACCACATGTCGAGACGGAGAGTTTGAAACTCTAATTTTCGAGAGAGTGCACGAAAACGAGAGACGCGCTCTCTCATTTTCGCACGCTCTCTAACATTAGAGTTTCAAACTCTCCGTCTCGACATATCAAGATTAGAGTTTTTTCTTTGAGAGTATGCCTATTCTCTTTTTCTATTACTAAGTTACTTTGAAATAGGTGAGATATATCAGTGTTCCAAAAGCTCTAAAGGTATTTTCGATCGAATTTTAATATTTTCACTGTATTTGTTCGTGGACTAAGAACATGGCGGTCTGCGACTCATTTCATTCGTCTAGTAGTTATATTTCTATATTTTTTTTAATTTGGGCGCTCAATTCACGATCGTGCGGATCCCCCCCCCCCCCCCCCGAATAAGATATGTACTCCAATCTCACATTTTTGCAAAACGGCAAAATACGGCTGCCGTAATCGTTTGCGGTAGCTTATCTTTATTTTGAAGGGTATATAGGGAACTACAGGCGTAGATATATGTTGGCTACTTCTACCAGAACTCGTTAAATCGATATCGACATACTTTTTAGAGCTATGAATGTACTCAGGAATTGTAGGGTAATATTACTGCTAGTATCGGGTAATATTACTGCAAGTAAGAACACGTTAGTAATATCCCTGTAACTTACTTTTTGCTTGCTAAAAAGGCAAATTTGAAGTAAGCAAAAAGAAACATTGTAGCAATATTGAAATAATATTACTTTTTTCGAGAGCAGTAACAAAGTAAGTTTCTAGTCAGTTACCAATGCGAAGTAAGTAAAAAGTAATATTACTGCAAGCACCGAGGTTTATTACTTGAGTACTTCTGGTAACTTACTGCACTAATTGCAGTAATAATACCCTGCGAAACCAGAGTACCTACATTTTCTCAGAATATCACTGATATAGAATACAATGTGTTAACATACGAGATTTCCAGTGGCGAGGAAGTACTCGAGACTCCTCGTGATTCCCGCATTCCTGTGGTTTCCCAGAGCCTTCAACACTTCTGCCCTATAAAAATAGATATAAGAGGAGAACAAAAGAGTTGTTTCTCACGTTGTAATTACGAATGTTTCCTTCTTCTTGGACGCGAATTCTAGTCTCCTAAAAATAGATTTATTACATTTGGAAGCAAAACAAGTTGCACTCGAATAGTTTCGATCCGGTTACTCACTTGCGAATACTCGATAGTACGCCCATCATACTCTCTTTCAGTGTGAGCAGCATGACATGACCAGAGACTGACGCCTCTTGGAACTGAGGATTGTCGGGACTCTCGGGAGCACACTCAGACTGAAATATTCTTTCAGTCACATATATGAGTCGAATCGCGAGAGAATCGACCTGGGTGAGAAAATAGAAATTCATGGTCTTCAAAATGGACGAAAAAATTTATTTATGTACTAAAAAGTAAGGCGGTTCGAACTGCGTTTACCGTTTCTCGATAAAAAAAATTTGTTCACGAGCTGAAAATCATCAAAGATGACGAAATAGAGAAAACACCAAAAACCATCCCTCGCGTAATTGATCATATCTCGCTTTAAAATTGAGATAGAAACTTTTCAAAAAAAGGAATTGAAGAGCAATAGATTCTCTAAAAAAAATTCCATTATGTCACAACACTAACTGTGAATCCCGAATCAGCCTGGTCGATCATCGGCAAAATGGCCATAACTTGAACAAAACAAAATTATTTTTGTGGTTATGTGCAAGTTGTAGGTCATATATGATAGTATTTAGACCCCACGTATTAGCTTTTTCGACTAAGGTATAAAAAGCGCTCTCGATTTAGTGGAGGGAGGGCTGTCGTGGTGACCTACTCAAAAATGACCTTTTCTGCTCTCCATTTTACTTAATTTTCTGAAAAATATTGTAAAAATTAACTACAAACACTTTTTGGTTGCTCATTTCCGTCAGAAATGCTGTAGTTAGCTGAAACACGAATGTGACGGGCAATATTTCAATAGTCGAAAAACCTGGTTAGTTCATGTTTCAGACCTGTCTATAGAACTCGAAATTTACCAAACGGCTGTTATAATGCCCCTCTTGTCTGGTCATGCAAAGCGGGGCCTTATTTGGGGGCATATTTAATTTTGAAGCTGAAGTTTGGCAGATTACTTCAAAATGAACAGTTTATGGTATCCGTGTATGTAATACATATAGGCACGTTGGTGTAGTGGTACTGAACAACTTTGTTTTTGAGTGCGAATGATTATCTTCATGTTGAAGCGAGTTACAGGTTTCAGAAAGTACAACAATAAAGGTCAGCCGCGCGCTCTCGTTTCTCTAGCACTCTCTCCATTTCGTGCACTCTCTCGCCAGTTCGATGCCTCGCGAGTGAATTTTTCACTCGAATCTATTGCTCTTCAATTCCTTTTTTTGAAAAAGTTTCTACCTCAATTTTAAAGCGAGATATGATCAATTACGTGAGGGATGGTTTTTGTTGT
This sequence comes from Pristionchus fissidentatus, assembly GCA_036245785.1. Lineage (NCBI taxonomy): Eukaryota > Metazoa > Nematoda > Chromadorea > Rhabditida > Neodiplogasteridae > Pristionchus > Pristionchus fissidentatus. Next base: position 25,304,440 of record BTSY01000005.1, on the reverse strand, counting down.
TTTCTCTATTTCGTCATCTTTGATGATTTTCAGCTCGTGAACAAAAATTTTTATCGAAAAACGGTAAACGCAGTTCGAACCGCCTTACTTTTTAGTACATAAATTAATTTCTTCGTCCATTTTGAAGACCATGAATTTCTATTTCCTCCAAAGGGGCTCTGGTGGTCGATTCTCTCGCGATTCGTCTCATATAAATATCGTTGTTTCCACTTGATTCAACCAATCTAACTAACCTTTGCAAGAGCGACCAGTTTCTGTGCCATATACACGATGCAGTAGAATTTATCATCATCATCATTAAGATGAATGGCAACGCATTCATCCATGAGGAAACGACCCGCAACCTGCCAATCACAATTCATAAAGAGCGAACTCCATTATAAAGGTAAAGGTAAAGGTGTTCCATGTCAAGCGATTTTACAGTAGCAAGCTACCACGCTAGATGGGGCAAGCCGGTAAGCCAGCTGCAACGTGGGATTACGAAACCCAAGCTTTCCCAAGGCATCTAGGGCACGTTACTTTTCGCAATCAAAGTTGCTACCAATTTACCGCCCCGGGGTGGATGGAAGGCTTGGTTGGACTGGGCGGGGATCGAACTCGTGAATCGAACCCTTCGAATGACTAGCAGTTGCTTACACCACTCGGTCATTCCGCCCCCCAACTCCATTATAGTTTTAACCAATATGATGATCTCCTTACCTCATCATCCTCCCAGGGAGCGATATAACTTCCGAGGGCAACTCTGAATCGAGATCCAAGGGCACGCAGAGCAGCTCTCTATAAACATTTCGTCATTCAGTGAAATTTCTTTCAATCTCAGTGAAAGGAGAAAAAGATGCTCGTTCGAAAAGACACATGGACGATAATAGTGACCTGGTTGGTGATGCCATCATCGAGAGCCTGCTCGAGCATAGTGTGCACACAACTCTTCCAGAAGTCGTCACTTCGACCTCGTCGCATCTCCTGCAAGTCATAGCTACTCTTCACCTTCCCTCGCCCTTCTTCTCACCTGTGCAATCATTGCATCGTTCCTTGTTGTGATACACTTGATGATGTACATCAGAGGAATGTAGAAGATCTCGCGATTGTACTCAAATGAACGGCATTTGTGTGTGCATATATCTTTAGATATTTTTTTAAAGAATATAATATCAGTGATTGTTTAATACCTGGATGGCAAGATGCATAGTTCCGGACTCGAGGTAGTGGAGGGTCATCATGACTGCTGTATGATTCTCTCTCACTGATCTCATTTGAACTCCGAATTCAGAGAAAAGCTTTCCCTTCTCCTTGAACGTCTTTCGAATCAGAGCAGTGGGGAAGTTGCGACGATTGGCAATCAGCAGACGAACCACCTTCATATTCAAATTATTTCAATCACATGATTCTAATGATAAATCACCTTCTCGGAACCTTTGCATACAAAGTATCCTCCCTTCTCGATCGCTTCTTCTCCTACTTTCACCAATTCTTTCCTTGTCATCTTAGCAAGATGACAGCGATTCGACTTCAGCATAATCGGCACCTATGTTGTTCATTTCGCGGAGAATCAATAAAGACATAACTTACTTGACCGATGATTGTGTCGACTGAGTCCATGCGAGTTCCGTTCACACGAACCTTTCATTCAATGTTGCATTGTTTATGAGTACATAAATACCTACCTCAATATTTGCCTTGAGATTTCCTCTGTATGTTAACTGTCGTTGCCTGCATTCCGACGGCAACAAATTCAGATTGTCGGATTTTCCACTCTGTAATAAGAAAATAAGGAGTGTCAATGCGAACAGCATGACTCACCCCAACTCCGTCAAGCTCGGGAAATCCAAGTGAAGCACCAGAGTAATATATCTCCACGGCGTCGTTGCGAATCAAAAATTTCTCACGAGGGCAAGCCTTAGCTGCGAGATTACATCCTGAAACAGATCGATCAGAGCTAGAAATGAGAGTTGAATCAAACCTTCATCTGCGAGGAAGTTGAACGAGTCGACGTGATATGATACGACGTCACACTCCATGATTAGATTGAAGCAATACTAAATTTCTGCGTACACGGTAATTTACATTTCCCGAGGAAAAGATTTAAAATGCTGTTCCGCTGGACGCGATGGTGTAATCTAGATGTGGTTCCTAGCAAAAATGTATACATTATAAAGCAAATAAATCGCAATATCGAATAAACAAAAAAAATCAGGTAAAAATAAAAATTCGTAGTGTCTTCGGTCGAGATTTGCAGTTGGACTTTTTAACGGATGCATTTTCCGGTTTTCATCACTACCGTAAACCCTCAGTATTTAAGTATATTTATTATTAGTATTTAAGTATATTTATTATCATATTTGCCTTTCCATTGAGAAGAAACTTCGCATAAGCGGAATGGAAGATTATTTAGGAAAGCATAGAGGAAAAATCAAAACTACGGGGGCAAAGCATTTCGGAAACATATTTCAAGTCCCCAAAAAGACTTTGATTTACCCTCTCTGCCCCATCCCTTCAAAAGAAGTGTGCCCTTTCTCTGTTGTCTTATTCGATGTTCACAAGGATAGAATCAGTATAACAAAACACTTTATCGATTCGGGGGAGGAACTCTTTCGGTTCACTTCAACCCTCTTTGCATTCACTGATGGAAGTTTCCGATAGAAGGAACAGCAGAGGCAGCCTTGCAATCCGAGAGCGGAGTCTGGGTGAGTACCGAGGGATGAACTTGAGCCAGACTGTTGTCTCTGCAAGTCAACCATCTCTCTCTCATCTCCCATTCCTCTACCTGTCTGCGGCTGTTCTCATCTCTTCAGTGCTTCTCATATCATCGTCACTAAACAAATCCATCGATAATCAATCAATTAAAGAGAACAAACTTCATCGCAGTCACTTCGTTGATAATAGAGTTGAGGATGTTGTCGATCTCCTGGCCAGATTTGGACACCTTGGCCGAAGTTCTTTCATAAGAAGAGAAGGGAACTGCATTCGTTCTCACATCTCCATCCACGGGTCCGAACTTGTTACCGTACACGGCAGTGTTAGTAGATGATCTAAATTGAGCAAGGGGTACACTCAACTCAAATAAAATAAACATACGTCCATGCATTGGCAGTTCTCTCACACGAAGAAGCAGGCTGAGCTCTCGATCTCATGTCATTGCCAACTGGTCCGAACTGGTTACCGTATACGGCAGTGTTCGTGTTGGAACTAAAGATTCCATTTTTACGGTAGGTAGCACAGTTGAGATATAAATTATCACCTGGATTTGGCGGTTCTCTCGTAGGAAGAGGAAGGGAAAGCTCGAGATCTCAAATCAACACAGACAGCTTCGTTCATCAGAGCAGTGTTGGTAGAGGAACTAAAAAATGTGAGGTTTACGAAATCAGATACGAAATTTAGACATACGTCTTTGCATTGGCAGTTCTCTCACATGAAGAGGCAGGCTGGGCTCTTGATCTCATATCATTGCCAACTGGTCCGAACTGATTACCGTACACGGCAGTGTTGGTAGACGACCTGAATGGGATTACTGTATTGATTGGAGAGTAAGATATCGCACGTATGTTCGCGTGCAGTTCTTTCGTACGAAGATGAGGGGAACGCTCTCGATAGCATATCGACACCGATGGGTCCGAACTTGTCTCCGTACAGGGCAGTATTGGTCGATGATCTACACATAACTTATTTCTTATTATCTATTGGCCCATCCTCACGTGTGTGCATTGGCAGTTCTCTCACATGAAGAGGCAGGCTGGGCTCTTGATCTCATATCATTACCAACTGGTCCGAACTGGTTACCGTATACGGCAGTGTTTGTGTTGGAACTGAAAAGAGTACAGTACAGTAGTAATGATATTATAATATCACCTGGACTTGGCGGTTCTTTCGTACGAAGAGGATGGGAATGCTCGAGATCTCATATCAACACCGACAGCTTCGTTCATCAGAGCAGTATTCGTCGAGGAACTGAAAAGAATACTGAAGACTATTCAAAGAACGACGATCTCACGTCTTTGCCTGAGCAGTTCTCTCATGAGAAGAAGATGGGAAAGCACGCGATCTCATATCCATACCAACTGCTTCATTCAACATTGCTGTGTTAGTAGACGACCTTAAATATAGAGTCAATCTATGAAATATAACACCTTCTCACGTGTTGGCCTGTGCGGTTCTCTCGTAGGAAGAGGAAGGGAATGCTCGAGATCTCATATCGACTCCTACAGGTCCAAACTTGTCTCCGAACATAGCAGTGCTAGTAGTCGACCTGCATATGCACATCACTTCATGTAACTACAGTACTCACTTACGTCACATCGGTCGTGTTCTCATATGAAGATGCTGGTTGGGCTCTCGATCTCATGTCTCCTCCCACTGGGCCGTGTTTGTTACCGTACACTGCTGTATTTGTAGACGACCTGAATTAACATTTTTTGATCACAACTCATTATTACAAGATAATACGTCTTGGCTTCAGCGGTTCTCTCGTAGGAAGAGGAAGGGAAAGCTCGAGATCTCATATCAACACCGACGGCTTCGTTCATCAGAGCAGTATTGGTTGAGGACCTTTTAAAACGTAATGCTAATCAAATGCGGATACTTTAGACATACGTCTTTGCATTGGCAGTTCTCTCACACGAAGAGGCAGGCTGGGCTCTCGATCTCATATCGTGACCAACTGGTCCGAACTGGTTACCGTATACGGCAGTGTTCGTATTGGAACTAAAAAGAATACGGTACTTATAGAATGAAAGTGTAATATCACCTGGACTTGGCTGTTCTCTCGTATGAAGAGGAAGGGAAAGCTCGAGATCTCATATCTCTGCCCACGGGTGCCAGGGAGTCTCCATACACTCCAGTGGTTGTCATAGATCTGACATACTTGAGATACCGTACTCTTTACCGTACTCTCACCTGTCCGATCTAGCAGTCATTTCACAGGATGAGGAGGGATAGGCTCTTGATCTCATGTCGACAGTTGCTTTGTAGGGAGATCCGATATTGCCAGCAGTCGACGTGTCGTCACTCAAATTACATCATAACTAGGAAATACCATATGGAGACTCACGTGAGTGGATTGTAGGATCGAGTAGATGAAATGGACGATCGACGAGTTCGCATATCTCCTCTGGGAGCAAAGCCACAGTCCATTGCAGTATTCGTTGAACGATCAATGAGTGATGTGAATGTTTCACTCAAATAATCAATCCCTTCTACACATATTCTCTCTTATTCGCACCTTCTCGCTGTCACAGCTCCGTCTCGATGAGAATATGCAGTTGACACATCCGAACTACAATTAGGAAATATACGGTATTCAGAGCACATTTACAGTATACATACACAGCAGTGCAGTTGGCTGTGGAGTGAGACGAGGGAGTTGCTCTTGATCTCATGTCATCTCTAGCCATCTTAGGATTCGAAGACTTCCATCGAGATGGACCATTGATACTGGAAATATATTCATTCATCACTCATCCATATTTACTTACTCAGCGAAATTATCGACAGTTAGCTCAAATCCATCTCTATCGAGTGCAGTTTCCACCGAGGATCTTAAATCAATCGATATAATGCCATCTCCCGTAGTCCACGTTACCGGTCAGACATAAGAAATTTGAGTCCCTCGATTCCTTCGCTTCTTGCCGTGTATACGACGTCATTGTCGATCTCTTGAGCAGTGAACACTCTGAATTGTCAGTCGACATCTCCAAGAGTACTGTATGTACCGTACCCTTCCTCCGGTCTCGCAACGAGATACTCGATCGATAATGCAGTTGTCACTCCCTTCTCAGAGATATTGGATGAGGAAGGCGAAGCACAAGTGACGGCAGACTGGGAACGATGTCTCGATCGATTTCGAGCACGTTTCATGAAGGCACTCGGATTATCCTGATGACAGGGTACGGTATACACATAAATCTTTCGTTGGATACCTTGAACTTTTTGAGTACTGCCTGTACTGCCTCAAGTCCCAGGACCTCCTGAAGCTCAACGAGACTCAGCGAGTAATTGGCCAACGATCCCTCATTTGCAGTCTTGAGATTCTCCTGAATCGACTACGGTAGTCAGCGTGGAGTGGGACGAAGGCTGGGAGGGATTCGCACACGGTAGTAAGGGTAGAGTACGGTACTTTCAAGGGAGGCTCGCCCACTGTAGTTAGGATAGAGAACGGCACTGACAGCAGAGGACGACTGGGAGAGTGGCTCGACTCCAGTTCTTGTGATGGAAGAATCTCGATTGCGTGCAGTTCTCGTATCATCGTTGAGAGATACGAAGTAGAGCTGGCCATTGAGTACCGTAGGCACGTACACCTACAGTTACAATACTCATTGGAATGGATATACCGTATCCTTCACACTCATCAATCAACCGTAATCATTACTCACGGCGTCATCGAGATTGGCGACTTGTGCCCTCAGCTTGCGAGCAGAAATGGCACCAGCTCGAGATTTCTCCTTCAAAGATACACCGTAATCAGAATGATCTACCGTAATCCTTATACCTTCGTCTCTAGAATGGCTTTATTGACGAGTTGGCGAAGTTCGGGAGTGGCATACTCATCCTTCTTCTCGTGGGTCGACTTTCTGCCTTGGAGGGAAGGAAGCACGTATTCACTAGTTGTTGCTTGGGCTGCTGAAAAGGATTACTGTGTCATACAAAACTACGATACATTTACGTAGTCTGATCGACGAGTTGGGAACATTCATTGCATAGTCACTAATTACAGTATTTGCTTGCTGGAAGTCATTCTGTAAAACAGTTATTCAATTACGGTAGATCGAAGAAAGATTTCACTCACATCATCATTTTCGTCAACTGGCGATTTCGGGTTCATCGTTGGCCCTCGACCACCTCTCACCGAGGAAATCAATGAGAATGGAGAAAGAGAGGAAGAATAGAATGGAGAAGATCAATCAATCCATTGCATCTGCATCTCATCTTAATCACTCTTTTGTTTCTATTCCATCTCCATCGATAGACTACACTCTAAGTGGAGACCAATCTATCCAATCTCATTAACTGCAGATTCTCTTTCTTTCCATCTATTTCTCATCTCGATTTCCATTTCATTCATCTCACCTCTCTCGTCTCGTCTTGCCCTTTGCTCTCATTCCTTCACTCCAATATGAACCCGTTGGTCTACTGTATCCACCTCTCTTTATTCATATATCCTTCAGACCTCGCAATGCCACCCCTCACGCAGTTCCCAGCACCTACTTCTTTGAGCACGGTCCGTTACCGCCCCTGCCCATCTCAGTTCACGATACATTCCTTCCAGACTCAACCGATCTTGACGGCAAACCTAGCCAGTATGCACTCTCAATGAATGATGATGAACATCTCGCTCCTACTCGGGTATGATACACTATCTGACTCAACTACAACATACCCCTACCGTACCTATTTCAGAAACTGAGTGCATATGTGGCAGATGGTCTCCGTTCGTGGTTGCCAGTCACTGAGGCTCCTCAGTATCACGTGAGATACCGTACCCTCGTCTACTGTACTCCCTTTCTTTGAGTTGGCGCACATTTTTGACGTGGCTCCTCATCCTCTTCCCCTCACTCTCGGTACTCCTGCTAGTCGCGGTGTGCCCATCTCTGCTCAGACACTCAAGGCTCACATCAACTCGTTGCCAGAGGGGGTACTGTACTAGATCTTTATTCTATTACCGTAATCCCATCAAGAGGGGGTACTGTACTCGATCATTACTCAATTACCGTAGCTCTTCCCCTCATCAAGAGTGGGTACTGTACTCTACCATTACTCTATTACCGTAACCCCTCCAGAAGGGGTAATGTACTAGATCATTACTCTATTACTGTAACCCCATCCAGAGGGGGTACTGTACTAAATCATTACTCTATTACCGTAAGCCCATCCAGAGGAGGTACTGTACTCTACCATTACTCTATTACCGTAACCCCTCCAGAGGTGGTACTTTACTAGATCTACTTTACTATTACCGTAACTCCACTGTACTCTATCATTACTCTATTACCGTTCCATTTAGGAGTACGAGCCTCGGATCGTAGAGGGATCTATGTACTTCGTGCCTCTCGAGCTGGATACGAGAACTGGCCGTGATGATGGAAAGAGAGTCCAGCCAGCATTCCAATACGGAAGAGGAGAGAAGGAAAACACGACTACGGCCGAGGACATTGTTAGTGGCCAAATGTGAGTGAGTAGAATCGATAATGGATTACTGTAAGGTACTTGCATTCAGAGTCCTCAGCATGACCGATCTTCAACGACAATTTGCCACTCTATGAAAGAAAGCTATTGAGTAGAAGGGAGAGTAGCTGAATATATGATAAACGAATCTACTCGATAATTTATGATCACAAATCTGTAAACAAAAACAACAAAATCAACAAAACAAGAACATTTTAAATAGGTGTCGAACAAAGTTAAATAGACGTACCACAATTTACATGAGATATTCATTTAGTATGCTGTCGAAATCGGAATTGTAGAGTTCAGGTTGGATATGGGAAAGAGCATCACCAGCCAGGTCCTCAATAGAACGATAGTTGTTTTAACTGATTAAGAAGGTGGTACCTCGGGCGTTTCGGATCTAGCTCGTCCTCTCTTCATTCCATATTCCTGAGATGTTAAATTGAGTTTGTTAGATAAGCAAACTAACCTCGACAGAGAATTCATTGGAGATCGAAGACAAAGTCTCATTTTCCTTATGAGGAACATCGGCTCTCGAGCCTTTCCCCTTCCTTTTGTATATCTCTAAAAAGAGGGTGCTAAGTTGGAAAATAAAGTTGAGTTGTCTGTTCTCACTTGCACCACTCGTCGTCTTCTTCTCTTTCATGGACTTGGATCGAGGGACTGAGATCTTCTTCACTTTCTTGTCCATAGGAGGACACATGGATGCGGGAGCACTCTCCACCCGCTCAACCTCATGGTGGGCACACGCTGCAATCCTTCTCATCGATATAGAACCCTCTCCAACAAGCTACAAAATATTTCCTTTACTCTGCGAGAAAAACCTTTAAATTCATAAAATGAAATTCAACACAAAAAGTGTCCACTGTATTTGCTGCCCACCCACCCATGTCTTTGTCCACGGAACAATCCGGAGAGAACGGAGGAGTTGCACTCAATTCGTAGATATCAACAGCTTTTGTGGGATGAACGTCTTTCTCAGAAACTGTCACCTTCCCCCATTCATCATCGGCGAACTGCGAATAGACACTATAGAGACAGATAAATAGTGTGTGCAATACCGATGAAGATAGTCGAGAGACATATTTGATCTTGAAAGATGATCCGATTGAAAGAGTATGCGGTCTCGATGCCGTTTTCCTCCTGATCAAACATCGCATCGATATCTAAATTGTCACTAACCGATCTAGAAATTTCCAAGGCAACTGAGGCTGCAATCCTGCCTGTCCGTTCTGCTCATTCGGTTCTCTGCGCATCAAGCGAATGTAACTGCAATGAATACATCGTTTCGATTAAAAACAGGATCGATAAATACGTCTGCGGTCTCGGAAAGGTCGTTCGTCCAGCAGTAGACCAAACAACATCTGGCATTCAAAATATGTTTTAAAAAAATAAAAAGGAAGGAAAAAACCTTTGGGCGTGAGCCGGAATACGGAATTGACAGGAACATAGGTTGTGTTTCTATCAGTGCATCGTCCCGACAAACTGTAGCCTCTGAGCATCGCCTATAAGTGAAATAAACACCTAAAAGAGCCAATAAAAGAACATCTGTTGTTGATAAAAGTAAAGAATATTCCACAAAACGTCGATACTGCTCGATTACAGTAATCGTCAATCGTGGGGTCATTTCCGTTCTTATTTCGAATTGAATTTAAATACCGTAACATTGCGACTACTTCTTTTTTATTCTATCACTTTCGCAATTTCTCGATTTATAGCTATTTTCTCTCAATTTCGTCCTGTTTTATTTTTAAATATTCTCCATGCTCTCTCAAACTTTCTCTTGTCTCTGACTCACGATTGGTCTCTATAGAGATCGCATGTGTACACTCCACCTCTGCGTAGCAACAATGAGAGATTCCGCTTTTTCTCTGCTCTCAATCGTCCTCTCGCAATACGTGATAAAGAGAACGAGTCACTCCTGCTCCTTTCACTTCCCGGTGCTATGTCTCATGCGTTTTGTGCCTATCCTGCTTTCCTCCAACTTTTTATATTGATTCGGGGTGTTTTTTATTCGATATTTTATATGATTTTCCTACTTTCAATAGATTTTTCCATCTATATTCTATAATTATTATATTCAGGAAAAAGTGTTATAATTCACACACATATTCTTCATAATAAAATCAGTTCGGAATAGGCTGTTAGGATCACCGTAATGCCATTGCATTGGTGTCATGAGTGCACAGCGAATACTTTGCTTTTTTCGTTGGTAGAACTCTGCTTGTCCTTTCCAAAAGAGTGGACTGGCTTTCTAATTTTGCTTTCGCAATGCTTTTCTTGTCCTATCAAAAGTATTGAGAAGCTGTTTTATATTTTAAGCAAATATTACCTTTCTTTCAGGATGGGTGCTAAGTCCCCTAACAATAACAACGATAAGCCATTGTTAATTCACCTAGATGGTGTCCTCTACGATGTTGCCGCATTCGCTTCCAAGCATCCTGGAGGCGCAAAGGTACACATAAGTTAAATTTATGTTCATGAATAAGCAACTTTACACATAACTACACCAACAGGTCCTCCAAAGAGTATCGGGAATGGAAATTGGACAATTCATGAGAGGCGAAGAACGGATAATGGGAGTTAAGCATGAACATTCAAAAGCTGCATATGACATGCTGCAGAAGTACGATGTCTCCAAAGAGCATGAGGTTGCGTCTACTCAACCAGAATGCTTATCTTCTCAACCATGTGTTTTAGTTGGATCCTATTCTCGCATCGAAAAAGGGAGTTCTCGGTCAAGTTGGATCTCTTGGCGACGATTACTGGAGATGGATACACCAACCGTACGAAGGAACTCTAAGGTTTAAACCATATTATAATAATTCACAATATTCTATTAAAGACTCTTTGATGCCGACATATTGGAGAGATGCACTAGAACGGCCTGGTGGATTGTTCCAACTGTTTGGATTCCACTAGTATTGGCTTTCACATTCTTGTCACTCCAAGAACTCAATGAGAAAATTGGTAAGCGTCTTATCATTATATGACTCATCTGAGGAGCACATGTTAATCTGAGTGTCACATAGTATCACAGTCACAACTTCTTTATTTAATCGATACAACTTAAGGATTTATCTCTGGAGGACTCATCTGGGCAGGTTTCTTCAGTATGGGTGTCCTTGCATGGACACTGACTGAATATCTGCTCCATCGCTTTGTCTTCCATTGGGAGCCATCTGCGAAGAGTCCGGCTCAGCTGGTGCTGCATTTTCTACTTCATGGTGAGCTGTGCGGAGTTCTTTGAATAGGAGCATTTTTTGTGACTCATTTTTCTAAATCTTATTTTATCAGGAATTCACCACAAAACGCCCATGGATGGTGATCGCCTCGTATTCCCTCCGGTCCCTGCAGTCCCGATCGTCGGATTCTTTTACCTGATCTATTCCAATACTTTTCCTTGGTTAGAACTTTACAGAAGGACTAATATATTCTTCGATTCTTTGTTTCAATTCTTTTACTAACGTTTGTATGTTCTCAGGCCGATTTTTTGCGCTTTTGGAAGTGGAAAGTTGTTCGGATATATTTTGTATGATTGCATCCACTACTATCTTCATCATGGATCTCCTCGTCCAACCACTCATCTACATTTCCAAAAGGTTTACCATCACAACCATCACTTCAAAGACTACGACGTTGGTGAGTGGAAATTATTTTTTTATGAGACAACATTTCTGACGATTTCTGGATAAAAAATAACCAATTTATTTTTCTAGCGTTCGGAATCTCTACGACGTTCTGGGACTATGTCTTCTCTACAATAGGCATGGGTCCTCTTTGAGAATTCTTTGTTATGCCATTATTTCTGTTCACAATAGGAAACAGTTTTAACACTCTTATAAGAAACTGTGTGTAAGTAGATTGCTGCTGAATTTTGGATCGTTTTCAACATATCAGCTTCCCGTCAAGTTACCATTGAATAATACCTTATTTATTTTCCCTAGAGATTGCAGAACATCAACCACCAATCTTCAATATATTTTTTTCCCATTAAGTCATCTGTTTTTTTTCAATTGTGATACATGTACTTGCAAGATATTCCTCTAGATCTGAATTGTGACTTTATTGTGGGGCATGAGTAAACTAGACGAACTGCTACCATTTTCTAGTGTTATTTGGCACATTCGAATAATAATTTGCACGTACACTTGAGCATGTTACACACGTAAGTGTTAGTGATGCAAGCTCGGTTCTCGTATTACGAACCTCTCAGCGAGAGATCGGTAATACGGCTGATGAAGGAGAGAGAACGAGAGAAAAAGAGACGCCGTATTACCGAAACCGACGCCGAACGGGCAACCCTGGTAAGTGTACATAAATACGTAAATTCGCATACTATAGTAAAATTTGAAACGCAAAATATTGAGCAAGTTTGATAAAATCGCGTGTTCACATAATTTCTTATTTACATACCTAAGGAAAAGAAGGGCTCCCTTGATAAGCGAAAATGAACAACTTTTGCCCGCAGACTCTAATTAGTACAGTAATGTAGAACTCAAAGGTGTTTTCGTGAAAAGACATAATAGATAATTTGAAAATGCATGAGTTGCGCGTAGCGTCACGAGTTCTGTGCAACAAGATTACAAGGAGCAATGGGTTTTCAATGACGGTGTTTCTTTACTCCCCATGATCCTCAGTCATTGAGCAAAATAAGGCAATTTATATTAAATTATTTATTTTCTAATAAAAAAAGCAACGTGGCATGATTGCACACCTCACGGCTGTGTCGGGGGTTGAAGAAATAATTAATGATCGCGAGCACCGCCATAATTTGCACACTGATCCCTTCCTTGAAAAGTGAAAAATAATTAAATAAGTCACTATTATTTATAAGTGAGAGGAAACATCAATAATGAAAATATTATGATGCACAACAACGATATTTCTAAAAATACAAAAAAAAGATGATATTAAGAATAGATTTTTTTTTATATAAAATATATTTTCTAAATAATTAAATGTTGTAAATAATGATTATTTTAAAATAATCATTAATAAACCAGTATGCAATTTATGTTTTGTGTCACAGTAGACTTGCCTGGTGTAGTTCGTCGTGCGCTGTGTAGTTTCTCTTTTCAATTTTGGGAATGTTATTTTATTTTTCTTCTTTATCTTTTTGTTCAATTTATTGATCATATTATTTGTTGATCTGAGCGTGCTAATGATAAGGTGCATAGGCTTTCTATATGTCATGCATAAAGGGGCTAAATTTCCTCGCTATTGTTTTTAGTTCGCCCTGATGTTTGACTTTTAATATTGTATTTCCTTTTCAGCGATCTCGCGTGTACTTACCTCTTAGATGTATCTGAAGTTCTACCTGGACGCTAACGGTCGCCGTGTCTACACTCTCAAGGTTTTCCTCCTTCACCATATCGAAGCTATATTCATTTTCTATATTTATGTTTTATTGTGACATTCAAAAACTCAGGAACGGAACGGAAAAATCAGGAAATGCTTTTGATCGGCTGACTTTTTCTTTGTATGATATTTTGGGCTCTGCTCATTACTAAGTGATTCTATTTTTTCGATGCACTGCTTCCTCCTCGCAAAAATGCTAAAATTAAACTGACTCACATAAAGTAGCAGCGATTACAAGTGTTTTCTCTCACAAACAAGCATAATGGCACTTCTATTGCTTAATTACTTGCCATGTTCAATAGAGAATCTTCTTATTCATCGAATTAGATGGAGAAACTCTAGAAATAACTACTGAAAATATGAGAAAAAACGACAAATTAAGAAAAATATGGAGGGGGCGGAGCCAAGTTCAGTGCCGCGCACTTATCATAGTAGGACAACAATTCGATACCTGTGGAACGGATTATTTTCTCCCAATAATCGTTTTCGAAAATATTTAATACTGTCTTTCTAATTCTACTATTATCAGAAGACGGCTCCGGACGGTATTCAGACTCAGTCTGCACATCCCGCTCGCTTCTCGCCTGAGGACAAGAATTCGCAGTACAGAGTGATCGTCAAGAGACGATTCGGAATCCTTCCTACTCAGCAGGCAAAAATCGTCTATTGTAAGTCGTTTGAGATTTATAATACATTATTATCACGGTATTTGCAGAAATCTTATTAATATTTCTCCGATATCACTTCCTTCGTATTCCTTCATTTTCTATCGCATTATATAATGGCTTACTATTGGGAGCTACGACGAATTGTTCGTCAGAAGATTCGCTCGTTCACTCCGAAAACTGCGTTATCGTATCAACAGGTGAGGTTGCTTTTGTTAATTCTGATCTAGGTATAACCGTTTCGAAAGCTTTTTTTATATCTGGATCTATTTACTCTTTTTGTGTATTTTTTGAAATATTGCGCATTTCAGTGGTCTCGTCGCCGTCTGCTAGTCTCTTTTGTTCTATTCTTCGTCGGGTGGAAGGCTGCGGGTGTGGCTCTTAACGACTTCCTACTCTGGGAGGTAGATGAGAGGACAGGTCAAGGTCGTTTGCTCACTCCATCTGAAGGCAAGTTGAAAAAGAATAGACTTGATGCTTCAAGTGGAGAGCGCCCGCATCCCCTTGTGATGGGAAAGTACGAATTAGATGATTAGATGGACGACCATTGCTTGGATCTTGTTATTTCATTACTCTGTTACCCATGTCTGTTTCACCTCGTGTTGTTGTTTTCTCCGCCGATAAATCGTGTGTTGTTTACAATCTTCTTAATGAATTCGCACATACGGTTTATTCTCCATGAGAGATACTGATGAAGAAAGTGGGCCAAATGTTTGCCATCCAGTTATGTAACCTTCTTTACAAGCAGTCGATTGTATCGTATGACTACCACCTCACCGATTGTGATCAAACGGTTTCGTGATCTATCATTCGATTGCCAGGGAGAGCACTGCCACTTCTCAGTAACTGAACAAGCAACAAGAGACCTTATAGTGAGGGACTATCAATAAACATTAGGCTAAATACATGACTCGTTATAGGTGTTCAAGTCTCTCCCCCGAGTGGGATTACTAATCGAAGTTGTCCTTCCCGAGCAAGTCATCCTAGAGAGACTTACTACAGACGATCCGGTCGAATACGACACCAAAGTACATTTGGGAGCCGAAGACGTCAGTTTTTAAACTAGTGGAATCGTCCCATTGGGATTAGTCTCGAGGATCCAGAATGGTTGTGATAGAATAGAGTGTCTGATGCGATGTTAAAAATCGAGGAAAAGATCAGAGATGTGATCTTTTGTTTGTTAAAAAATAGAGACGGTGGTCGTGTAAATGAAACCGAAAGATAAATTACAAGTTTGTGCTCAATCGGAAGCTGAGTGTGCCCCATTTCGACTTTTCAATTTACTTTTTGCAAAATATAACTAAAATAACAATGAAAATGCTTTGGAAGGTGAGCAGCACTTGCGACGTTTGGGTTCAAGCAGAGTGGTTCGGTGGGTCATAGATTCGCTTCCCGCTACTATTCTATTACTATGTCATTAAATAAAATACAACAAGCATATGAGAAGCTAATACATTGCCAACAACTGATACAGAAAGCTCCTGGTTTTGCACAACGATAAGTTATTACCGTAATCCTGTGTTGAAAAAATTTCGAAGACTAATTTAATAGCTTTAGGCTAAGTGTTCACGCTTTATTTTTTGTCACTAATTAGACAGACCCACTCCAAATAACATATTTAAAAAGATCCCGTGAACACTTAGCCCAAATATGTATAATCTCGCGTTTAGTGGTTCCCCCTGTTATAAAATTAGCAACTTCGACAACTTGTTTCTCGGAATATCTCCATGAATCGATTTTCTACCTTGATATCATTATTCTGCGCCCTATATTCTACTTGTTGCGAAGAAATGGGAAATCAACTCCAAATACTTCACGAATTAGGCCATCGTTCTGGTTTCCTGGGAAGTGTTCGTTTTCGTCTTTTGTTCTTACTTACTCATCTTCTTGGTCCCAATTAGAAATAAATGATAAAACACTAAATTAGACACCGGAAAGTATCGAAAATGAGCATGAAAAACTTAAGGCACGGGTGTACGGTAGGTTGGGGCGAAAGCGTCGCAGGTAGTAGCGCGAAAAAGCGTACTCAAATATTCAGAGCTCCGTCCCTATTAAAAATAGGGACGGGCGGGTTGCACACCGATGAATGAAATAAATTACAAGAGTATGATCATTCGATAGCTTATTCTACCGCATTTCGACTTATCAACTTCGATTTTACAAATTAAGTCCAATTAATAATAAAAATGCTTGAAAAGAAAGACTATTTGTGCGACGCCAATGGTTTCAAGTGGAGCAGCGACTGGGCCAGGTTTGTGATTGATAAATCGCAAACTGAAAATTGGTTCTTTCGTTAGGAACCGTTGTGTCTTTTGTTTTCTACATCCAGTTCGCAACAATAAATTCAATGTGAATTATGCAATAAAGAAATGATATGGTGGAATGGTGGAATGCAACTAACGAAGAATTCCGGCCCATCCTCATCTGAGCACTATTGCCTGACATGATAAATAATTGAATTGAATTATTTAAATAACAGAAAGCTAAAATGAAGAGTCTAGTAAATTGGGCTACAGTATTCCTCCGTTGCGCCAACCTCGAAAGTTTATAACTGGTAAACCGCGGAACGATCGCATTTAGTTTTCGCAGCAACGCTGTATTGTTCAATTACTCGTATCTCTGTAAAAGGAATTGCTCGATCGTTCCGCGGTTTTCGAGAAAATGCAAAAATGGTGATTATCCCGTTGTAAAATACGAAACTTTGATGACGTGTTTCTCAATAACAGTCACTCCAATCGATTTTCTGATTTACACTACGAATCCCACCGATATTGAAGAAATTAGCATTTAATTCAAAAAATTGAAATTCGCGATTATTCGAAGTCGTTTATTTCTATTTCTGTAGGGCGTTCAATGAATATCGCGTGCTTTGTATATTATTTTGATGTTTCTCAATCCTAGAGCAGTGATAAGTTTTCGAAATAAACCGCCGAAATACAAGAAAATTAGTCGTGAAATTTACAACAGAGGTGTACGGTATTTCGAGCCCAACGGCGTCGCAGGTAGTACTGCATTATCGCGTACTCATAAAATCACACGTCCGTCCCTAATTAAAAAATCCAACCAAAAGATCGCAAAAGAATATTTGAATTCCCGCACTTTCTGTTTTTATCGATTATCTCGGCTCCCAGAGAAGGTAGCGGCTCAATTTTTGGATCATTTTTTCCAAATAGGAATGTCGATCGTCACCTAACGTTTCAACATTCTAGCACCACTGGGAATCGAGATATACGCAAAAATCGATAAATGCGGGAATTCAAATTTGAGATCTTTTCGATCTTTTGGTCGTGCATTTAAGGACGGGAGCGTTGCACACCGATGAACGAAATAAATTACAACAGTATGCTCATTGGATAGCTCACACTACACCATTCCGACTTATCAACTTCGATTAATAAAAAAATGACTGAAATACTAAGAAAATTGCTTAGAAAGAGAGCCTCTTTGAACGACGCCGTCAGTCAGGAAGAGTTCAATCTCAGTAGTGACTGGGTCAACTTCATTATGTGTTATTGCAAACTGATTATTTTTGCTGTTAGGTTTCGCAAATTAACGAATTTATTAATCGTCCGTCTTGCCCCTCAGACGAATGATCCGAGCAATTTTGCTAATTTTTGAATACAGAAGTAGATTGATCGAAGCTTCAAAATGAACTCCTACGAGCTTGAACGCTTCAGTTACTGTAGTTCATGGAGGGCGCATTCATTACTATTTTTAGAAATCGATTTTCTCAAAAACCGCGGAGTGTATTTTCTTGAAATTTGTGCAAAACACGGAAAGCATCCATGGTCACAATATATTTTTTTAACAGAGACATACACGTCGCGGTTTTTGAGAATTTCAATAAATATCGGTTTTCTGTTACAATTTTACAATTTTCAAGAGCTTTTTTCTCAATCAACTGAATTTTTGTTTGCGCGTAAGCTATGTATGGTAGAAAAAGGGGCCTGCAACTCTTTATTTGAAAATCTTGCTTTTTGAACCCCCCCCCCAGCTATCTTTTCTCGTGTATCGTGTTCATTATTCGAATTTCTTCTTCGAGTGCTGCAGTGCTCCATCTCTTTATCCTCATTATCAAAATATAAAATAATGCATAGTTATTCAAACAAATCCGTTTGAAAATTTTCATTGAAAGATTACGGTATTTTGGCCTCAACCGCGTCGCAGGTAGTACGGCAATATCGCGTACTCAAAAAATCACACTCCCGCATACCTGTCCAGGCGCATGGGCGAGCTGTGTGTCTGCACGCTGCCCCACGTGGGGCAGCGTGCAGACACTAGTGTCCGACCATGTATAGGGGGTCATGGTCCAAAATGAGTTTTGGGTTGGTCCCACCAAAGTCAAAGTGGTATACTGTAACTTCTCCGCCGGGGTCCCGCAACGAAAACAGACTACCGTAATCCGGAAATACGAAATTGAGCAATTTGTCTCGATATTTGTTGCATGAGGTAGGCCTCGAGTAGTAATTAATCGGACGGTATGCGGCGGTCCTGGCACGACATTGCCGATACCGTAAACATGTCTACAATATGCTGAAATTTCAAATTGCTCAAATCGGCTCCGGATTTTTACTGGAGGCGGACCTTGAGTAGCCATTGCTTGGAGGGCATACCGTTTCTCCCCTACCATACCCAGGGTTACTGTAGCGAGGATACAGTACAAATACAAATTTATCAGTGTAGCTTTGGGGGCGCTGATCAAGATGGGGGTTTCAGATAGGATTCAGACGTGGTAGATGGTCACGTTGAAAATTTTGCGTTAGAATAAAGAAAGATGGTGTCTGCACAGGTTACAGTATGACCAATTATTGAAATTGATCATATCTTCTCTGGGTTTTTGTAGGTGGTGGATATCAAGCAGGCAATGACAGAGGGGTTTACTGTATTCATTTTACCGTGTCCCGGGGATACTGTAGCGGGGTTACAGTATGATCAATTTATGAACTGAGCTAATCGAATTGGGATTTTTGCAGGAGGTACACGTCGAGTAGTTGTTTTCTACGATGCATTCCCTGTTCATTCTATTGTAGGTTACTGTTGTGGGATTACAGTTATGAAGAGGACATTGACCCATACTCTGTGGAATGGAAAAAAAACAAGCTCTCGAGTAGTTGTCCCTCCGTATAGGTACCGCAGTTCCAGGAGTGTATCGAATATTCCCGAAGATGTCACATGTAATTGTGCACGCCACTTGTATGCAAAAGATTTATGAAAGTTGCAAAATGAGCTTAAAGTGGAAATGGTAAACGAAACTGTACCAAGTAGAATCCCTTTCGCTCTCATTTTCTTGCTCTCATCCTAGTTTAATCACCTCTCTCGTATCACGCGTCTCACGAGAGGGTCGACTCAGAATAAACGGATTTCGGCACAGACAAAAATTTCGAAATGCGTTTTTTTGCAGTTTTGGATGCCCCTGGGTCTAACTAAGATCCCTGAGAACTATTATGCCACACATGTCATTCTTCGCCGAGGTGAAGCTCCTGTTAGGTGCAGCTCAAGAACTTTGAGGCAGTTTTTCGATATTTCAACGCAATTTATATGAAAACTTTTCTCTTGGAGCTAAGGTCAATTTTCAATGCTCTTTCGATCTATGTAATTTGTTTTATGATATGCATCTGAATTTGCATGATATTTAATTTAATTGATTTACGAAAAATCCACTCGAAAACCAGTAGTTTTCTCTTTCTAGAACAATCCGCTAGGTTACTACAATTCGAATGATATACTGTAGCTCCCATAACTCGGTGGGACGACCGATTTTCGATGTAAAAACGTTTCTCTGTGTCCATAAAACATCATTTCTCAGCATTTGACACCGGTTCATTTCAATGTTTCGCGAGGAATGACTCGGCCTCTCTCATTTTTCTCACTCATTTCTCTCATTTTCTTCTGAGAAATATGTTTTATCGACACAGAGAATCGTTTTTTCATCGAAAATCAGTCGTCCCACCGAGTTATGGGAGCTTCAGTATATCATTCGAATCGTAGTAACCTAGCGTATCGTTCTAGAAAGAGAAAACTACTGGTTTTCGAGTGGATTTTTCGTAAATCAATTACATTAAATATCATGCAAATTCAGATGCATATCATAAAACAAATTACATAGATCGAAAGAGCATTGAAAATGGACCTTAGCTCCAAGAGAAAAGTTTTCATATAAATTGCGTTGAAGCATCGAAAAACTGCCTCAAAGTTCATGAGCTGCACCTAACAGGAGCTGCACCTCGACGAAGAATGACATGTGTGGCATAATAGTTCACAGGGATCATAGTTAGACCCAGGGGCATCCAAAACTGCAACAAAAACGCATGTCGAAATTTTGGTCTGTGCCGGGCATAGGCCGGGCCTCTCGTTAGTCGCGTGGTATGCTCTCTTGTCTGCCAAATGATAAAAAAGGTGGAACCGAAAAAAGTCAACAAAATAATACAGCAACCCAGAACACGATGGAAACGATACGGTATATCCCTCTGGCATTGCTTGCTCGAGTTCAGGCTCATGTAAAAATCGCGACTCGATTAGATCAATTTTTCAAAAAAAAAGTTATACTGTAACAGCTCTACACTAACCCTGGATACGGTGGAAGAAATACCGTATACACATCTGATATTGTCAGCTCGAGCCTCGAGATCTACTTTCAACAAAAAACCCGACACGATATGCTCGATTTCATAATTTCGTCATACCGTAATCCGCCACAGTATCCCCGTGACACGGTAAAATCAATACAGTATACCCCTCTGTCATTGCCTGCTCGATGTCTACCACCTAAAAAAATCCCGAGAAGATACGATCAATTTCCTTAATTTGTCATACTGTAACCTCGCTACAGTAACCCTAGGTACGGTAGGGGAGAAACGGTATGCCTTCCAAGCAATGAGAACTCGAGGTCCAGCTCCTGTAAAAATCCCGAGCCGATTTGATCGATCTGTATTTTCAGCGTACTGTAACCTCGCTACAGTAACCCTAGGTACGGTAGGGGAGAAACGGTATGCCTTCCAAGATATGAGAACTTGAGGTCCACCTCCAGTAAAAATCCGGAGCCGATTTGATCAATTTGAAATTTCAGCATACTGTAGACTTGATTACGGTAGCGGCAACGTCGTGCCGGGACTGCCGTATATCGTCCGATTAATTACCACTCGAGGCCTAGCTCATGCAACAAATACCGAATCGATTTGTTCAATTTCATATTTTCGCATTACGGTAGGTCGGATTACGGTACCGGCAATATCGCGCCGGGACCCCCGTATATCATCTGATTAATTACTAGTTTTTCTATCGAATAGTTTTCCGCCAACTTTCGGCAAAAATCCCGAGCCGATTTGATCAATTTGAAATTTCAATTCATACTGTAACCCTGTTACAGTAGCATGGGTATGGTAGGGCAGATGCGGTATACCCAACAAGCGATGACAACTCGAGGCCTACCTCATGCTACAAATACCGAATCGATTTGATAAATTTGAAATTTCAGCATACTGTAGAGTTGATTACGGTATCGACAATGTCGTGCCAGGACCACCGCATACCGTCCGATTAATTACTACTCGAGGCCTACCTCATGCAACAAATACCGAATCGATTTGATAAATTTGAATTTTCAGCATACTGTAGACTTGATTACGGTATCGGCAATGTCGTGTCAGGACCGCCGCATACCGTCCGATTAATTACTACTCGAGGCCTACCTCATGCAACAAATATCGAGTCAAGTTGCTTAATTTCGTATTTCCGGATTACGGTAGTCTGTTTTCGTTGCGGGACCCCGGCGGAGAAGTTACAGTATACCACTTTGACTTTGGTGGGACCAACCCAAAACTCATTTTGGACCATGACCCCCTATACATGGTCGGACACTAGTGTCTGCACGCTGCCCCACGTGGGGCAGCGTGCAGACACACAGCTCGCCGCCAGCGTGGACACCTATGCTCCCGTCCCTACGTGCATTTTAGGGACGGTGGTCGTGTAAATGAAACCGAACGGTAAATTACAATTTTGTGCTCAATCGGAAGCTGAGTGTGCCCCATTTCGACTTTTCAACTTACCTTTTGCAAAATATAACTAAAACAACAAGAAAAATGCTTTAGAAGGTGAGCAGCACTTGCGACGTTGGAGTTCAAACAGAGAGGTTCGCTGGGTCAAACTCCTGATTAGGATGACTAAAATTAAAATGGTTTTTGACACGCTTTCCCGCTACTATTCTATTATTAAGTCATTAACTAAAATACAAGACGGATATGAGAAACTAATACATTGCCAACAACTGATACAGAAAGCTCCTGGCTTTGCACAACGATAAGTTATTACCGTAATCCTCTGTTGAACAAATTTCGAAGAGTAATTAAATAGGTTTGGGCTAAGTGTTCACGTTTATTTTTTTGTCACTAATTAGACAGACCAACTCTAAATAACATATTAAAAAAGATCCCGTGAACACTTAGCCCAAATATGTATAATCTCGCGTTTAGTGATTTTCCCGTTGTAAAATGAACAACTTTATCAGCTTGTTTCTCGAAATCAGCTCCACTAATCGATTTTCTAGTTTGATATCATTATTCTACGTCCTATATTCTATTTGTTGTGAAGAAATGGGAAATCAACTCCAAATACTTAAATTCACGAATTAGGCCATCGTTCTGGTTTCCTGGGAAGTGTTCGTTTTCCTCTACTAATCTTACTTACTCTTCTTCTTGCTCCCAATTATAAATTAATGATACAACTCCAAACTAGATACCCGAAAGTATCGAAAACGAACATGAAAAACTTAAGGCACGGGTGTACGGTAGGTTGGGGCGAAAGCGTCGCAGGTAGTAGCGCGAAAAAGCGTACTCAAATATTCAGAACTCCGTCCCTAGTGCATTTTTTAACAGGCAGATGCCAATATTTGAGATCTTTTCGAAGTTTTTTAACGCCACATTACTAATGTGTGATTGTAAGGACGCTTCGTCTCTCTTCATCCGTCGCCTCCTTCTCTCCTTCTCACGTCGAGGCTATCGTAAGCCTCTTCTGATCCTCCTTGGATTCGATGGTCTCACTATCGATCAGATGTCCCAAGCCCTCGACGTTATCGACTCTCTCTAGGTAATCTTTATCTTGTCTTAGTGCCCGTTTGAGCGCCACTTGAGTGAGATAACTACCGTTTTCAGTAGACCTCCTAGGGTTGAAAACATGGCCCCGAAATTTTATTTAGAATTAAATTTTATTATTTTTTTCGACTCGGAAGTAGGGACCATAATCCGCTTGAGCTACCTTGACCAGTCGGACGTTACAACAATGTTATTTTCAACTGCCTTCATTCTAGTTTTGTTGACGTTCTGATCAGATCGGATAAAAACTTGGTCACGAGAATTAGGTGCACTTACTACGGTATAATGCCTTATACAGTCCATTTTTATTAGCAATACCGTAGTAAGCAATGGGAATTCACACATTTATGTTGTGACCATCCTCTTTTCATTTCGTCAGAAATCTCTAAACAAACAAAATATCTACATAGTTTCTCCATGAAATGTCTGCTATATTTTTTTCCAGAAGAAAATTCGGCAATATTTTTTTAGAAAACGAAAATTGCACTGCTCTGTAAAAAATGCACTGCTCAGACAGCAAATTGCAATTCTCACGTGTTCAGTTTTTTCCTGTATCGTTCTATGATCGATGAAATCTCAAAATACGCTAAATTGCCCACCCCACAGTCTCACGGGAGTGCAATAAAAGCAGCATTTGAGAAATAGTACTGAAACTCCGCCCACTCATTGGCAAATAGTACTCCGGTTTTTCAGCGCAGCTTGTGCGCGCGATTCCAATTGCACAAGCTGCGCGCGGGATTGTACAAGACGCGCGCCGGACTTTTTGCCGGACCTGGCTTGTTCCGTTCGAGACCTTTCAAGAGAACGCGCGATTTGTGTAAGGTGCGGCGCATGCCGCGTCTTACCCTACACAAATCGCGCGCGCAAGCTGCGCTGAAAAACCGGAGTAATGTACACCGACAATTGTACACTGTACACCGTACACCATGTACACTGTCTCGGACTTTTCAACGCACGATGTGCGCGGGATGGGTGTATGGTTCGACGCGCGATGCGCCGAACCATACACCCATCCGTCGCGCGTCTTGTGAAATCGGGCGCACATCGCGCGTTCTGTTGAAAGGTCCCGAACGGAAAAGCCTGAAAAGGCGCGCAGCTTGCAGAATCCGGCGCGCAGCTTGTGAAATCGGGCGCACATCGTGCGTTGAAAAGTCCGAGGTGTACATCAAGTACACTGAACATTTGATGTACACTGACAAGGGCAGGTCGCAAAGTGACCGTGGGATTTCTGAAAACGCTGAAAACGCCAAACTTGGAACTGATTTGGATACCTCATTTCAGTTGTCAAAAGTTGCTAAGGAGCCCTGGCGACCCCAAAAAATCGATAAATAGATTGTGCAAAATCTAGCGGCTGCCTCTTGATTTCCTCTACACCTCTCCCTCTCAACTGCCTTTGTAGTCGAGTGGATAAGAGCATCGACTATCAAACCGACCCTTTTGAGTTCGATTCCGCAGTTCAGAAAATTATTTTGCCGTATTTTTCGAAACTATTTAATGTCAACATGAAACATGTACAAGAATGATGAGCAGTACTACTATCGAAAAAGCAATCAAAGCAGTACTCCGTCTCACAATTGGGGCACAGAATGAACGAGAGCGAAGTGCAATCTTTTTCGTGCGCTACCATCGCTGCTAGATGGCTAGTAGTACTGCTCATCATTCTTGTACATGTTCCATGTTGACATAAAATAGTTTCGAAAAATACGGCAAAATAGTTTTCTGAACTGCGGAATCGAACTCAAAAGGGTCGGTTTGATAGTCGATGCTCTTATCCACTCGACTACAAAGGCAGTTGAGAGGGAGAGGTGTAGAGGAGATCAAGAGGCAGCCGCTAGATTTTGCACAATCTATTTATCGATTTTTTGGGGTCGCCAGGGCTCCTTAGCAACTTTTGACAACTGAAATGAGGTATCCAAATCAGTTCCAAGTTTGGCGTTTTCAGCGTTTTCAGCATCCCACGGTCACTTCGCGACCTGCCCTTGTGAGTCGAGGTTACTATAGTCGCTAAGTATTCATCGCAATGATGTTTATTTTCTCAGTGGAAAATAATAAATCATTTTCTTATTTTAAAAATAATGTTGATGTCCGATAGTAGGATGGTCATTATTTAGTAGTGGAATGGTATAGCAAAATGCCATTTTTTTCTAAAAAAGAGTTTTCTTCGCGTAGTAGCAACTGGACGTGAGTTTGAAGCTTAGTTGTACAGACGTGAAATCGGGGCTCTACATCTACATGTATTGCCTGAGGAACATGCCAGTCGTAAATCATTCCAGTTAATCCCCTGCAGTCAATACCACCACTATGTGCAGAGAACCAATAATATTATCTCTCCATGGTAGGTCTTGATTTGGAAAGAGTATACCAGTGCATTCGCGTAAAAAAACTGCACGAATGAGGAAGAATACGTGCAGCAAAAATTTGATTTTGTCTGATTTTGATACGGAACGATAGCCCTTTTCTTCTCTTCCGTTATCTCGTTTTTAAATATTTTTCCTTATAAAAAATTGCATTAGCTCAAAAGATTCCACACTTTCCACTTCGTTCATCAGTTTTTTCCAGTTCCGGCTCATAATTTGACTTTATGTTTTAACGAATGGTGTTAACGAATCAAGTTTTTTTGGAACGTGTCTTGGGGATGTTACGAAAAATCGGCATGATTGAAGCTTTTTTCGTCGAGGAGAAGATAGCTTTTGAAAACTTCAGAAGCTATTTCCTCAATGGAGATGAAAGATGGTGAGAAGCCAAATGTACCTAGAATGCCCAATACATGTTTTCCAACAACTTCACCAGTTTACATTATTCATTTTTGACCTCATTGTTAAGTTATGAATATATTTCTGAGAAAATATCTCTCATTGGACCGGTCTCCACACCAGAAATGACTGGTGGTCTGGGACATACGTGGGCAGCATATTATAGAACTTTTGTTGCACAGTCCTCCCGGGTCCGATTCGGATGGTTTGCAGAGTGCCCCCGGCTACAATCTCCGAAGGCTCGCAATAATAATTTCCGCGTTAATAAAGCGTAGTTTCTTCATGAATTTTTATCTCCCTTATACAGTACATCACAAAAAATGTGTGATAATTTCCATTTTTTTAAAATTTCATAATATCACACAATTGCGTGCCAATTTTGGCTTTTGCATGTGCGAATAATTAGTATCCATTAAAATGCACAAAAAAACGGAGCGTGGGGGTGCCCCCGAAAGATTTCCAGTGCTCCCGACTAAAAACACGACTTTTTGGCTTGAAAAAGTCGGGAGCACTTTTTTCGCTCATTTTCGAACAATACAACGTCTGTAAGCTACAGCAGTCGTGTTTCTATGCCGGCCACCTCCCCTGTTCTTAAGAAATCAAAATATTATAGCTGGACACCTAAAAACATATACACTGAAATAACACTAAATAATCGGAAGCGATCACATACGTGACCAAGTCTCTGCTCCGACGATACCGTCTTTGCCGTAATATTACCCGATACTTGCAGTAATATTACGGTACAATATCTGAATGGATGTTTGAAGGGGTTGCGAACTGATTATTACGGTAGGGTATCATCTGAGACTTGGTCACATTTGTGATCGCGTCCGATTATTTCGTGTATATTTTTTTAGGTGTCCAGCTATAATATTTTGATTTCTTAAGAACAGGGGAGGTGGCCGGCATAGAAACACGACTGCTGCAGCTTACAGACATTGTATTGTTCGAAAATGAGCGAATAAAGTGCTCCCGACTTTTTCAAGCCAAAAAGTCGTGTTTTTAGTCGGGAGCACTGGAAATCTTTCGGGGGCACTCCCACGCTCCGTTTTTTGTGCATTTTAATGGATACTAATTATTCGCACATGCTAAAGCCAAAATTGGCACGCAATTGTGGGATATTGTGAAATTTAAAATAAATTCATATTTTTAAAAAATTATAATTTGTGTTTTCTGAAGTTACTACGGTTTTACCAACAAATTTATCTGACATTGAGACTAATCGAACATAGTTCTTCACGACTACTGATAGTCAAGGGACTCGAGAGTTATATCGAAATTATAGACGTTGAAGTCGGTGTTTGTTTGGGGATCGTCGGTTCTTCTTCGCGTATTTCCGAATCTAGTGTATATGACGCCGTTTGCGTTAGGATCAACAAGGGTCTGGAACAGGTCAAAAATCGTACCAACGACCTTCGGATTGAAGTTCTAGACCACTACGGCATCGACCATGCGGATGCCGCGTGTGTACACGCGATCCGCGCGCGTTTAAATCATTCAATGTTATGTAAAACAACTTTCCGCAGGGTCAAATAGCACAACCTATACACGAAAATGATCAGAAAATTATGCTCTATAATCTGGTATTGGGAATTTCCGCAATGCGGCCTGTGTCAAAAATCGAATTTTTCTCTGAAACGAGAAATCTTCATGATGTGGCATTAGCGCCATTTGATAGAGCGCGAAATTTTGATCCAAACTTTTAGTTTTCCCACCATTTTAACGCGTTTCTGAGAAGTTATTATCGAAAAACACGTTTTGTGCCCAATGTGCGCGGCGGCATACCGGCGCCCAACGGCGTCCTATTGCGAAATCGATGACGCCAGCGTGTTCAGCATCGATAGTTGTCCCTAGGAACATGTTTTCAGCGAATTCGATTTTTGACGTGTTCCAGACCTCTGTTGAGCCCTTGTTGATCCTAACACAAACAGCGTCATATCTTCCTGTTCCGTAGTCTGAACACTGGTGTTGTCCATTTGGCTGCGTACTGCTTGGGGTCGAAGTTTCGGGACTATTTTGGTGCAGTCTCAACGGATCATTGAGAGTCAATAATGAATCTTTCTCCGTCATTCATTACTATTTTCTGAGTTGCATAGTCCCCCCGACTGGTTTTCGCGGTGTGCAGAGTGCTCCCGGGGGGCCGTGCCCACGTATGGTCTGGGATTAGTTTCACAAATTTCTCAGCCATGTTAATAGAGCATTCCCACCAGTCTGACACACTGTAACGCGGGAAGGGAACCCTATATGTAGAATTAATGAGAACAGCCGGACCTACATATCTGACAATGAGACGGGAAAAGTTAACAGTGGACGGCTTTTTTCAAGATCACTTCGGTCCATTTTACAAAATAAAACACTTTGTATAAAAAGTTTGGTCATCAGCCATTTTTACTGTCATCCTAATTTTTTACTCACTTCTTTCGGTCACCAATGATGACCACCTACTTGCGTGTTCATGGACAATGAACCTTGATTTATTAAAATAAGAAATAATTATTCTCCTCGTAGAAAATTAACAACAAAAATCATCAATAAATTACTTCTCAAAAACTCTGTGTGAACAGTATTTAGCGACTATTGCATGAATCAGTGTACATGAAACGTTCAGTGTACACGGTGTACATGGTGTACGGTGTACAAGTGTACTGTGTACCGGTGTACTGTGTACCGGTGTACATTACTATTAGCCCCACTCATTTGAATTGCTGAAAATCGTGGTGAATTTTCTCCCACACAGAATTTTAGCGTACTGTAGCTATTACTCCCCCAGTGTCTAGAGGAATCCACTGAGCGGCGATTCCGCGAGAATGGGGCGAGCTAAGTTGATCAGTGTCACATCGGCCTACTTGGCTCAGAGGTAAGTTTCTACAGTATCAATCTAGGGGACGGGGGTTCGACCCCGCCCCATGCATCTTCTCTTGCCAATTTTTGGGGAGACTGCCTTTGTTTCAATCATTCTTTCGCGCATACGGTAGATAGGCACACCACGCGTGCATGGAGTGCATTTCCTTCAAATGCAGTGGCCATGATACTGTGACCCCAGCATAGGTTTCGCTGTCTCACAATCCATTCTAATATACTAAAGTAAATTAATTCGATACAGGTGAGTAATATTTAGTCCCTTTTCTGGGGAGATAATTCGCATTTGAGATATTTAGTTATGACCTGTGAAGTGTGATAATAGCCAAATTGGTGCCACTTTCTCTTTGTTTCTTTTAAAAAAACCTTTAAATAGTTTGACCATTCTTTCAAAAAAGACTCGACTCTTGCTCTACTCTTCCCAAAAAAATCTGCCTATTTCATGAATGTCGAACCTACGATGGTGTTCCATTTCTAAAGTGTAGCAGTGCATTTCGGTGTTTTCACACCATAGGTTCGATCACTCATAGAAATAGGCTGAATTTTTTTGGGGAAGATTAGAGGAAGAGTAGATTTAAACAAAAATGTTACATATACTATTTTTGGAAAGCAACAGCGAAAAAGTGGTAGCAATTTGTTTGTAGACTATTGTGGGACTTCTTATCGCGAAACCGGCGATTTACCGCATTTTAAGTTTTCACCATCACAGTTCCGTACGTCCATAATCATAGACAAAAAATGTATGATCCCAAAAGTTCATCTAAAAAACGTCAAAATGCTGCCTGGGTTTGTTCCGTGGAACGAACTTTTTGGTCTATGTCCATACTTGCCTTTGCTCAACAATTAAGAGAGATTATCTGAGAGGATCGGCATATTTTCTTCAGGAGCTTGGCACAGGGCTAAATTTTCGATGTGAGACTAACAACGGTATGTTGTAGTGCATTGGGTGAGGGTTACGAAATTGCTATTCCGGAAGTTCAAAAATGCTTCTGCGCCTCAGGGCAAAAATACTGGTAATTGTGACGTCACAAAACTGTTTCGTCAAATCTAATGGAATCTTTTCCATTCTTAGTGCGATCGATAGCCCGTCGAAATACAAACACTTTTCACTTTCACAACTTTTTTGATCGGAGTTCATGCAGCCTAGTTATTCTTCATAATGCGTTTCTAACGTAATTTTCAATATTACTCAAGTCCTGGAAAAATTTTCCTCATCCTACTACTTAGCGGTTGCACACAATCTGTGAAAAATAGAGAATTTAAAAGATTCTGGCAGGAAGTCAAAAACCAAAAAGTATGCGGGAAATCTGAATAAAATCAGTTCTCGATTAACACAACATCTGTGAAATTCCGCGTTAACTGCAATATGTCTCATTTTAGTTAGCATTTGCAATGTTTCTGGTAACATTAGCGTACACTAAGAGTGAAAAATGCGAAAATATTCATGTATTTCCAAAAAAAATTAAACCGTTTGACGAGAATATTTACAGTGCTTATCTCTCCAAAGGCGGAAAATCTTTATTAAGATTTCCTGCATACTTTTTGGTTTTTGACTTCCTGCCAGAAACTTTTAAATTCTCTATTTTTTCACAGATTGTGTGCAACTGCTGTGCGATGTAGTAGGATGAGGGAAAATTTTCCAGGACTTCCAGTACTATTGAAAATTACGTTAGAAACGCAATATGAAGAATAACTAGGCTGCATATTTTTGCCCTGAAGCGTAGAAGCATGTTTGAACTTCCGGAATATCACTTTGGTAACCCTCATCGAAACCCTCATACCGTTGTTAGTCTCATATCGAAAATTTAGCCCTGTGCCAAGTATGTGTCGATCCACACAGATAGTCTCTCTTAAAAATTCGTATATGAAGAATACAACCTATTGTGACCATAGGTCTAAAAGTTCGTTCAAACCTACTTAAGGGGTTCTAGAAGAAGGCGGAAACATAGAACCTAGATATCTACCTACGACTGTAGCTCCCACTGCGCCTTTCAAATAATAATAAAACAGACGGAAATGACTAAAATCTGCCGCAGTCGGAGAAAAATCCTACCACCGCGTAAAAATGAGACTTTACTGTAAAAATCTTATTCGCGAAAAAAAATCTGGCCGAATTTTTATTGAGCGCCCAAATGAGAACGGATATAGAACGACGATGACTAGAGGAATCAAATATGCCAAAGTCCGCCTGGTTTTCTTCCTAGATTTTTTTATAGTGAAAATAATAAAAATTCCTATGACTACACCTATTCTTTTATATTTCTCAATCCAAAAAACACTATTGTTGGAGTATCCTGCAATAGTTTTACGGTGGTGTTTAATCTCTGGTCCGACTTTTTCGCTAAAAGAATGCAATATGTCTTTGCAGATGTGTTTTCTATCGACCGATTCATCTGTCAAGTGCAAAATTTACCGTAGATGAGAGGGTCAAGACGAAGAAGACGGTTTATTTTTTTGCGTATCAGGAGTTACTAGTTTCATTTGAAGGTGTTCTTGCCATCTACAACGTTTGTGAATCATGTGAAGAGTACGGAACGGGGTCGGATGGACCAAGAAATCAGTGAGAAGGGAAGGATGGACAGTCTGTATGAATGGCAATTGGAGGAGAGGAGAGATGGAAAAACGTGAGTCACATTCAGTCATGAAGTGCTTTTGAAAATCTATCTGTGGAAAGTCATGATTTTTTTCTGTGGAAATTTTTAGCTACCTCATGAATTGGCCAAATCACTATAGAAAAGTAAAGTGATTAGTGAAATTCATGAACGAGTGAGAAAATAGGTAAACAAAAGTAGAACGAAGTCATGTTAGAATAGTGATATGAAGATTGGTTGCTTTTTGACCCATGAAGCTGAATACCTGATATGAGAATATATTTCTCAAACTTTCGTAAATACACAACATTTCAAAAGGTCAACTTCCCCGATGTGTCAAATCAAATCAAATCATTTATTCAAGCCTCAGGTCGTGAGCCTGTTGAATGATGCTTCTGTTCCACAAATCGGGGTATCTTCTGCACGTATTAGCCCATCTGGATCCCATTCGGTTCACTATTTCATCTCGCCATCTCATCTTCGATGTCCGATGTGTAGATACCAATAATATCTCATCGAAAATCATTCGGCATCACCTTTCTATTATGTTCCCCCCAAACACTAATTGTTGAGTGGACGAAACTATTTTGATGAAATCTTGGATTGGAAAATTGTCCAACCTACCATAGAAACCGACATAAAAATTCGCTTGATCCGGAAATGGAAAAAGTCAATTGTGTGAGCTGAATGTGCGAAAGCATAAAATTTCTTGCTACTACTGACCTATTATCTCTAAACTAATTAGCCCAATTTCATAAAGTTTGAAAGTTCGAGCTTCGAAGGAGTTTTATAGGGACGGGTACATCAGTAGCCACAGGTCTGGCATTACAAAATATTCCAATTTATTTCGATACAGAGTTCTTTTCCGATTCGAATGCGAAAAACTAATATTTTACGATTTTTTGAAAGGATATCAACTCAAAATTAGACATTTGAAAAATCTTAAAATCTTAACTCTTCTAAAAAGTTGTTAAAATATCAGCTTATAGCATTTGAAATTTGAGAAATTCTGCTTTAAAGGGACCGTGCATAGATAGCGAAATGTACTTATTTAGTAGTATTTTGCCCACTGATCACGGGAAAAATAAGGAAAAAAATTTCGGACCATTTTGAGACCCGCTACGGTCTTACCCGCAAACCACACCACAATGGGCCAAAGGGCGCCGCCTTTTCCTAATATTTCTGAAAACGGTTCCAGTCCTAACAATTCATGGCAGATGAATTCGTACGATGTCCTGGGTGGCTACTGAGTAAAATTTCTGGTGTTTCATGATGATTCCCTGTACTCAAGACACCATTAGGAAACGTCGAACTAGCACACCACGAATATTGAATTGTTCATATCTCGAAACAGAAAGTCCCAATATTTTTTTCTGAAATTTTCCCGTGATGTGTGACTCAAACTACACCAATTGAGCTCAAGTTGTCGATCTCTGCCGGGTCCCTTTAATTCTGATTTTCTCCTTAAAGTATTAGAATTTGTGCTAAATTGCTTGTAAAAGCCGTGGAATTCTCGATCAAATTTGCTATTTTTTGCGCTTCATATAGATGAGTTCAAAATATATTTTGGCATAGACATAGGTCGACAAGGTGGTAGGAAAATATCGAAAATATGGGTAGAAATTTTCAAAATTGGAAAAATTGTCTAAAAAAAAAATAAATAAAAAATAAAAAGAGGGGGTGGAATTTCTAAGGTGATTTCAATTGAAGGCCCCCATTTTTATTAATTTTTTTTCTAGACAATATTTGAAAAGCTCTTTAATATTAAAAAAAAGTTTTTCATACTCATTGTCAACGAATATGTTCGATGAATTATTTTACAAATTTTGAGTCTAACGCATACCTGTGCGAGATGGCCAGCAGTCAAAAATTTACTTCACAATATACGGGTCCCCCCGCTCAATTTTGGCAATTTTTTCCACGTGTCTCCTCTATTTATAAGGAGTAACAGGGAAAATTCAAGATGTACGGATAGTCGTAGTTTTCCGAGGAAAATCGCAAAAATCTACGGGTCCCCGCGCCAAATATGCCAGTCCACTGGATCGGCGCTCAGGTATGATCTAACGCCATCGTTCTAGATCAAGTATGAGCTGAGGAATGACGATTTCGTAATTGGAGCCGGTGATTTTCTAAAAGACGGCTCTCGGACTCTTATGTGGATCGAAATCAAAAATATTTTTTCGAAAATTGTTCAGAAATTGCGATTTTTCCTGCAATCTATCGTGATTAGAGTGTCGAAAATGGCATTTTGAGCAAAATCAAAAAGTCATTTAGAATTCATTTCAAAAAGTCATTTTTTAACAAGCGGTCGTGCAGGCCGTTCTCAAAAAGTCATCTTTTGTTAAAAACTCAAGATAGTCAGCCTGAGATTCTTGACATAAATTCACCTACTCAAGAACAACTTGATTTATATTGAGATACAATTTGAATACATTGACAATAATTGAGAATAATTGACATAAACTGTCGACCATTTCTTTCTAATATTCTTGCCACCACTCTCCATGGCCGACGCGGGTCGAAATGAATCAACTTTTTGATTCAAAATGACTGTCTGACGCTAATTAAAAAGTTGAAACACCCATTGTTAAAAAGTCATCAATCACTTGATTGGTGGAAAGCGACTTTTTAATAAGACACTTTATCAAAAAGTCATTTACTTTCAACACTCTACTCGTGATACTTCTCATATAAATTGACTAGAGCGAGAAAGGGAAATCTATATGCTTAGAATTAGCGGAGGAGGGAGTCATAGTGAAGACATAATTGATTAATAGATTGGAATTGATGGATGGACCACCATATGCAAATGGATCTGCTCACACGGGACATGCAATCAATAAAATACTCAAGGATTTCATTGTGAAGAGCTGTATCTCAAGAGGACAGAGGGTATATCAGTATTACCTATATGGTCTTTAATTCACTTCATTTGCAGTGCCAGGTCCCTTTAATGATTAATTTAATTTATTTTTATTTTATTTAACTTATTTTAATTTAATGGATTTAAATGCAGGTTGTGTTCCGTCCCGGATGGGATTGCCATGGATTGCCAATCGAATTGAAGATCACTAAGAACACTGAAGGAAAGAGTGCAATCGAGGTACAGCATTCAGTAATATTGATCAATTTGTAAAGGAGTACTGTAGATCCGAGAGATGGCGAGAGAAGTGGCCATGAGTTCTGTCTCTGGTCAAATGAATTCATTCAAGTAAGTGTATCATTATATTTCAATAAATATTTTCATTAGTATTTCATTTTATGAGAGAATGTCTGAGATCACTGACATATCTCTTCACATGCCCGGCACTAGGCGAAAAAGCCGATGCGAGGGATTCGCTCCATACTTCTTGGGTGGGTAGTACTCCATGAGAGATACACATAACCAACTGGAGAAATGACCGCGACGCGTCGGCGCCGCGCCAGGCGGCGCGAAATTTAAAATCGATATTTTTCGACTTTTTATTTTCGCTTTTGTATGCCATAAATAGGGCACCGTTCGACTCCTCTCACAAAACTGAACATTTTATATGTTGACGACTTTCCATGAAAAACAAATCCTGGCGAGATATTCTTGTTTGAAATTTGTTTTCTGTAATAACTTTTCCGGTTTTAAAAAGTGCAGGAATTTTATTTTTGAATATCGCCTGCAAAGCACTTAAGAATAAAATAAAGCAAAAAAACGAAAATCAAGGCGTACCAAGTGACAGTTTTAATGGAAAGTGCGCAGTGGTGTACTGTAGATTTCTGCTGTTTATCGATTTATGGTGTGGATACTGTAAGAAAGTCGACTTTTCCTAAAAGTTTCAAAATTGCTCCAATCGTAATTTCTTTCATTTATCGATTGTTTTCTGCATGCTAGGCCACCTCAGAATGCCATAGTCGTTATCTCTGACAGCACAAATTCAACAAATCCTTAGTTTCATGCAGTCGGAAGAGTTACCGTAGCACGCACGCTTTCTTATGGTGTCGAAAGAATCAATACATAGTGAGGAGTTGAAGAAATTGCGATTGGAGCAATTTTGAAACGTTTAGGAAAAGTCGACTTTCTTACAGTATCCACACCATAAATCGATAAACAGCAGCAATCTACAGTACACCACTGCGCACTTTCCATTAAAACTGTCACTTGGTACGCCTTGATTTTCGTTTTTTTCGCTTTATTTTATTCTTAAGTGCTTTGCAGGAGATATTCAAAAATAAAATTCCTGCACTTTTTAAAACCGGAAAAGTTATTACAGAAAACAAATTTCAAACAAGAATATCTCGCCAGGATTTGTTTTTCATGGAAAGTCGTCAACATATAAAATGTTCAGTTTTGTGAGAGGAGTCGAACGGTGCCCTATTTATGGCATACAAAAGCGAAAATAAAAAGTCGAAAAATATCGATTTTAAATTTCGCGCCGCCTGGCGCGGCGCCGATGCGTCGCGGTCATTTCTCCATTTGGCTATGTGTATCTCTCATGGAGTACTGCCCACCCATGGAGTATGGAGCG
Source organism: Pristionchus fissidentatus (assembly GCA_036245785.1). Lineage (NCBI taxonomy): Eukaryota > Metazoa > Nematoda > Chromadorea > Rhabditida > Neodiplogasteridae > Pristionchus > Pristionchus fissidentatus. Next base: position 25,268,469 of record BTSY01000005.1, on the reverse strand, counting down.
AATCCCTCGCATCGGCTTTTCGCCTAGTGCCGCCACTATGTCGGAAATCTTAGACATCGTCTCTTATGCCCATACATGTCGAGCTCTGTAGGACAGTCGGCGGAGTCCCCCCCTGCCCACCACAAAAAGCATGTATAAGGGGTTCATGGGTGGTCGAAAAGGGGTGGTGGGCAGGGGGGGACCATTTACAGGGGGTCATGGTCCAAAATGGGTTTTGGGTTGGTCCCACCAAAGTCAAAGTGGTATACTGTAACTTCACCGCCGGGGTCCCGCAACGAAAACAGACTACCGTAACCCATGGTACCGTAACCCGTAAATACGAAATTGAAAATATTGACCCGGTATACGTTGCATGAGGAAGGCCTCGAGTAGTAATTAATCGGACGGTATGCCGCGGTCCCGGCGCTACATTGCCGATACCGTAACCGAGTCTACAGTATGCTGAAATTTCAAATTGAACCAATTCGCTCGGGATTTGTTGTATGGGGTAGGCCTCGAGTAGTAATTAATCGGACGGTATACCGCGGTCCTGGCGCTACATTGCCGATACCGTAACCGAGTCTACAGTATGCTGAAATTTCAAATTGATCAAATCAACTTGGTATTTTTACAGGAGGTGGAGCTCGAATAGCCATTGCTTGTAGAGTATACCGTTTCTCCCCTACCGTACCCAGGGTTACTGTAGCGAGGTTACAGTATGCTGAAATTTCAAATTTATCTAATCAACTCGGGATTTTTACAGGAGGTGGAGCTCGCAGAGCCATTGCTTGTAGGGTATACCTTTCTCCCCTACCGTACCTAGGGTTACTGTAGCGAGATTACAGTATGCTGAAATTTCAAATTGATCCAATCGACTCGGGATTTTTACAGGAGGTGGAGCTCGAATAGCCATTGCTTGTAGAGTATACCGTTTCTACCCTACCGTACCCAGGGTTACTGTAGCGAGGTTACAGTTTGCTGAAATTTCAAATTGATCTAATCAACTCGGGATCTGTTGCATAAGCTAGGCCTCGAGTAGTAATTAATCGGACGACATACAGTGGTCTCGGCACGACATTGCCGTTACCGTAACCAAGCCTACAGTATGCTCAAATTTCAAATTGAACCAATTCGCTCGGGATTTGTTGTATGGGGTAGGCCTCGAGTAGTAATTAATCGGACGGTATGCCGCGGTCCCGGCGCTACATTGCCGATACCGTAACCGAGTCTACAGTATGCTGAAATTTCAAATTGAACCAATTCGCTCGGGATTTGTTGTATGGGGTAGGCCTCGAGTAGTAATTAATCGGACGGTATACCGCGGTCCTGGCGCTACATTGCCGATACCGTAACCGAGTCTACAGTATGCTGAAATTTCAAATTGATCAAATCAACTTGGTATTTTTACAGGAGGTGGAGCTCGCAGAGCCATTGCTTGTAGGGTATACCTTTCTCCCCTACCGTACCTAGGGTTACTGTAGCGAGATTACAGTATGCTGAAATTTCAAATTGATCCAATCGACTCGGGATTTTTACAGGAGGTGGAGCTCGAATAGCCATTGCTTGTAGAGTATACCGTTTCTACCCTACCGTACCCAGGGTTACTGTAGCGAGGTTACAGTTTGCTGAAATTTCAAATTGATCTAATCAACTCGGGATCTGTTGCATAAGCTAGGCCTCGAGTAGTAATTAATCGGACGACATACAGTGGTCTCGGCACGACATTGCCGTTACCGTAACCAAGCCTACAGTATGCTCAAATTTCAAATTGAACCAATTCGCTCGGGATTTGTTGTATGGGGTAGGCCTCGAGTAGTAATTAATCGGACGGTATACCGCGGTCCTGGCGCTACATTGCCGATACCGTAACCGAGTCTACAGTATGCTGAAATTTCAAATTGATCAAATCAACTTGGTATTTTTACAGGAGGTGGAGCTCGAATAGCCATTGCTTGTAGAGTATACCGTTTCTCCCCTACCGTACCCAGGGTTACTGTAGCGAGTCGATTGGCTCAATTTGAAATTTCAGCATACTGTAGACTCGGTTACGGTATCGGCAATGTAGCGCCGGGACCGCGGCATACCGTCCGATTAATTACTACTCGAGGCCTTCCTCATGCAACGTATACCGGGTCAATATTTTCAATTTCGTATTTACGGGTTACGGTACCATGGGTTACGGTAGTCTGTTTTCGTTGCGGGACCCCGGCGGTGAAGTTACAGTATACCACTTTGACTTTGGTGGGACCAACCCAAAACCCATTTTGGACCATGACCCCCTGTAAATGGTCCCCCCCCCCTGCCCACCACCCCTTTTCGACCACCCATGAACCCCCTATACATGCTTTTTGTGGTGGGCAGGGGGGACTCCACCCACTTTCTGTCGGCGCCGACATGTATGCTTACTCCGGTTTTTCAGCGTAGCTTGTGCGCGCGATTCCAATTCTACAAGCTGCGCGCGGGATTCTACAAGACGCGCGCGGGGCTTTTTGCCGGACCTGGCTTTTCCGTTCGAGACCTTTCAAGAGAACGCGCGATGTGCGCCCGATTTGTGTAAGGTGCGGCGCATGCCGCGTCTTACCCTACACAAATCGCGCGCACAAGCTGCGCTGAAAAACCGGAGTATGCCTATAAGTGACGTTTCTAACTAAAGAAAATTCATATAGCATTTGATGATTCGTGAAATATGATTCTATTTCTAGATGAAAGTGAACATGTAATTGTTATATGAAAAATAACGACATACATAAATAAGAGTGTGAATTAAGGCGATGGGGAGTGACAGGAGACTGGGCAGATCCATATCTCACCCTCAGTCCACACTACGTATCCACGCAATTAAAGGCGTTCTCTCGGCTAATCGATAAAGGACTTGTGTACAGAGATCACAAACCAGTCTATTGGTGAATGGTGAACATTCTGCATTTAGTATACATCAACTGTTTTGAGGTCGCCCTCGTCTGGAACTGCACTGGCCGAGAGTGAATTAGAGTATAGGGAAGATCACAAGAGCACCGCCGTCTTCTTTAGATTCAAGGTGAGATTACTGTAGTTGGAAGGGAGTACTGTATTATGGTAGGTGATCGATCTGCTGCCCTCTTCTCTCTCACTCACCACTCCGTCTTCCAAATCTCATGTTATCTATGCTCTCACTTGGACTACCACTCCATGGACACTCCCACTAAACAATGCGATATCGATTGATGCGAGTCAGGAGTACTCTCTAATACAGTTCGATGACCAGAGCAAGTATACATCCATACTCCAGACTACTGTAATCGATTCCCTTTGAGGAATCCGATCGTGGAACTGTATCTTGTCGCTACTCCGTTGCTAGAATCGATCGCAACTCAATTTGCACCTCGATCTTTTTCTGTGTGTGGTAGAGTGAAGGGAGAAGAATTGGATGGCAAGTGAGAGATTACGGTGATTACCACCTATATTGATATGATGTCTGTCATCAGATACTACGTTGGATGTTGGCTGAAAGACTTGGGTCATCCCATTCTCTCCTCTCCTCATGTAACGATGAATATGGGAACGGGATGTGTACACACTGCATACGCCCATGGATTCGATGACTATGCGGTGAGGAGGGGGAGAGGAGAAGAGATGATAGAGGAGGGATTGCAGGTTGCACGTCGGAGAGGTCAACGAGTTGAAGTGAATGTAGATGGGAGAGGAAGATACATTCGAAATATGGGACATGATTTGGAGGGAATGAATGTACTCGGCGATGGAACTAAAAAGGTATTTTCTGTGTGTGTGTGTGTGTGTGTGTGTGTGTGTGAGAGAGAGAGAGAGAGTTCTCTGAAGGTGCTGCAATTACTCAAGAAGGACATAGTCATGACCAAACCATACACCCACAGTTATCCATATGATTGGAGGACTAAGAAGGTACGGCAGGTTATGGATTTGTCATGGATTGATTCTCCCTTTCAGCCGGTTATTATCCGAGTGAGTGCACAATGGTTCATAGACACCCAATTGTTGAGTGAGAAGGCAGAGAAATCACTGGAAGAAGTGCAAATCGGAGCTGGATCCAGTGGTTTGCACACTCATTAACTTGTGGTCGTCGTCTGAGGGGTGTTTCATCAGATATGCGAAAGTCGTTGGTGTCAATGGTAACTCGTCGGCCTGCTTGGTGTATTAGCAGACAGCGCGTGTGGGGTGTGCCCATACCATCGGTTACGGTAGTCGGAGAGGAGGTCAGTGGTCAATATCACACTAAAATGGTCTAAGTATAAATTTGAGAAAACAATGACATCGTTTGAATTAGTGGAGAAAGTGGCGAATATGGTGAAGATGGAGAATGACTCGGATGTGTGGTGGAAGAAACCAATCGATGAATTTATCGATGAGAAGGTGAGGGAGTCTGATGAGTAATGATCTGACCCTCTCAATCATGAATGCTCTCTCGCGCTGTCTGATCGATGAGAAAACATGCAGAATCAGGAGAGTCTGACCATTACTGATTGAGATACTGTAGAATGGAGTGGATTGAAGGTACGAGCCTCCCTCGGTTCTCCTGGTCCTTTCGAGAAATCATTTGATGTGATGGATGTGTGGTTGGATAGTGGCCTCGCATGGATATGTGCAAGGAAAGAAGATATGAGTGGAGAAGGAAAGGTTAGAGCGAAAATGACAATATTGATTGATATGGAGGATATCTATTCATTTAGCTTCAATCTGATTGCGTTTCTGAAGGAGTCGATCAATTCCGAGGATGGTTTCAGTCGATGCTCTTAACCTCGGTTGCTCTCCAGGTATGCTTGGTTATTTGACAGTAATAAGAGGTAAAAATAAATTATCGTTTGCAATTGGAACTTGCAGTTTTGAACTCTTTTCGTTTAAATATACAGTAGCGGACAAAAGTTTACGGACACTTTTTATTGCTGATACAACTTTAGAACCCGAAGAAGGTTTGATGTGACTTCGTGGGCTCTTATACGAAATCCATTGGAGATTACGATGCAACTATTGGGGTATTGCGAAATCTTTCAGGTATTGCGTCGTGATGACGCAATCGATGCACACTTTTTTTGAAGTGTCATCATTCTTACATGGATTTTTTCCTGCTCGCCTAACTTTAAGGGTGTTGAAATATGCCTACGGTCTACCTATGAACATTTTTTTCATGTTGCTGCGGTGCCGCTACTTGGCTGAGCCAAGCTGCAAAATCGTGGTCGGAAAACCATATCTCGCCTTTTAGACACCGTACAGACACGATCAAAACAGCAAAATGATCGCCATCATGACTACTGATGATCCTGAGAATATGGTCGCGGTAGGCCACCTTTTGCCCTCAGGTCACGAAAAAATCACTTTCGCATTATTGTGGTCTGACGAAGGGGAAGTCTATAGGACATGCTCTAAAGATCTGGTTTGGATGTGGATTCGGTCGAGAATCTATGGGAGAACCCATTCCTAGCTGCAATAAGCGTTTCGATTGGATTCCTACCCGCGGCGATCGATTTCTGGAAGGACACTGGTTTGGCCACGCCTATTTTCAGTCCGTTGGCAACGATCACACTTTTGAGTGTATCTCAGCACTGAGCTAACGGACAAGGCTGCCAGACCCATCAATGGAATCAGCGTGGCCGGCTCTATAATCTCATTCACAAATTACATCATCACTATCCTCATGCAATACTTTTGCGAATTATAAAAACACGCATATTGATGAGGTAATTTGTGGTCAGAGTAGTGGAAAGACCAAAATTATTTAATTTGCACCTTTTCCACCGTTTTCTGTAGACTTACCGCAAGAAAAACACAAAAAGTAGGAATATTGCATAAGGATGATGCAATATTGCATAGTGATGATGTAATTTGTGAATGAGATTATAGAGCCGGCCACGCTGATTCCATTGATGTGTCTGCCAGCCTTGTCCGTTAGCTCAGTGCTGAGATACGCTCAAAAGTCTGATCGTTGCCAACGGACTGAAAATGGGCGTGGCCAAACCAGTGCCCAGCCAAGTAGCGGCACCGCAGCAACATGAAAAAAATTTTCATAGGTAGACCGTAGGCATATTTCAACACCCTTAAAGTTAGGCGAGCAGGAAAAAATCCATGTAAGAATGATGACACTTCAAAAAAGTGTGCATCGATTGCGTCATCACGACGCAATACCTGAAAGATTTCGCAATACCCCAATAGTTGCATCGTAATCTCCAATGGATTTCGTATAAGAGCCCACGAAGTCACATCAAACCTTCCTCGGGTTCTAAAGTTGTATCAGCATTAAAAAGTGTCCGTAAACTTTTGTCCGCTACTGTATATACCTTTTCCTTCCAAATCGTATTGTAAAAACTTGGAATACAGGGTGGCCAAAAAGTATTGATGCATGGATTCAACAATATAATTTCTTTCAAATTCAACGAGGGTGCATGAAACTAAGTGTGATGTTGATTTAGTGTCATACGGTCATAACAGTATATAGTTTATTATATCTGACCGTCATCAACCCTGCTGACATATACAAGTCGACCAGGGACTCAGAGGGTGACGCGCCGTTTGTATTTTTTGCCAATATTATCCCATGTTTTTGCGAGGGCCTACTTGAGCGAGTTCTGATTCGAAGGGGTGGTAGAGCATACCTCCTTCTACAAAAATGCCCACACGGATAAATCGTGCGAATTGTGGTCCGACGATTTGAGGGGAAATTCCGCAGCTGGATTGAACTCGTATAATTGAGCGAAAACCAGTTCTGTGCGATTTTTGAATGCTGAATCTTGCAGGAGCGTCCATGGTTGTCATTTGGAATCAAAATAGGTTCAGAGAAGAAGGGCGTTCTCAACAATCACCTTGATAAAATACCCCTTACTGTTCCCCACTACAGGCTTTGCAAATAAGAGAGGGGAATAGGTGGTTGCGGCTAGAGTGTTGAAAGTAAATGACTTTTTGACAAAGTTTCTTATTAAAAAGTCGCTTTCCACCAATCAAGTGATTGATGACTTTTTAACAATGGGTGTTTCAACTTTTTAATTAGCGTCAGACAGTCATTTTGAATCAAAAAGTTGATTCATTTCGACCCGCGTCGGCCATGGAGAGTGGTGGCAAGAATATTAGAAAGAAATGGTCGACAGTTTATGTCAATTATTCTCAATTATTGTCAATGTATTCAAATTGTATCTCAATCCTATAAATCAAGTTGTTCTTGAGTAGGTGAATTTATGTCAAGAATCTCAGGCTGACTATCTTGAGTTTTTAACAAAAGATGACTTTTTGAGAACGACCTGCACGACCGCTTGTTAAAAAATGACTTTTTGAAATAATTCTAAATGACTTTTTGATTTTGCTCAAAATGTCATTTTCGACACTCTAGTTGCGGCCCCCGGCACAAATAATGAGACACAGCGGATGTGAAAGGAGGGATAGGGCTGCTTCCATGGTAATAGCCTATTGACATTAGTGAGTGATGATTCTCGAATTGTGGTCATGGGATACCTCCTACACAAAGAACTAAGTTTCATCGAAATGTAAGGCCTTTTCCCCTGAATCAATTGTTAAGAATTGGCTCTAACCCTTCTTCCCCATACCCTTGCTGCCATGCACAAAACCGATTCGACTACGTCGACGGACATCCGTTTCTTGCCCCCATTCACAGTTATTTTTCTTGTATGCGATACTCTGACGGAATAAATAATGAATGAATGAATGAATGAAGGTAGCCGTTTTTCAGTCACAAACGGCGCGCATAAAACCCATCTTGCATCTTTCGAGCTGTGTTTGCATACGCGCTTTCGTAAGAACATGGCCTTTTCGCATCTTGTATAGGACTGAATTGAGTCCAGAATGCACCATGACAGCCATCAGCCCTCTCAAGGTTCCGAGCTAGAAATTTATTTGTCTGATAAATCGCTATGGGTTGCGTTTTTCATGATTCTCACTACGTTTCTGGTATTTCTGATGACGGAAACTCGGAGTCTACCAAATATGGAATAGTCATTGGTATGACCCATCTTTATTGCTTCGTGAGACAATACGGCGAACTCTCCGATGGGAGATACTAAATTTCTTTCTTATGGAAGTTATGACCTCTGAGAGAGTCCAAAGATCAATTTTCGATTATCGCATATCTGTGGGCGTACCATGACTATAGGAAACAAGCCACCTAGTGTCACGTAAAGAACAACAGTGACCCTATAATACGTTATAACCGTTTTTGACAAAACACATCTTCAGCTGAGAATTGCGTGCCTCAACATCGCATCAATACTTTTTGACCACCCTGTAGTATCCCCCACAACATAGTTATTTCACAGAATCGAGACTTATTTATGATGAGATGCCGTGTTCATATTCCTATTGATTACTATCCATATTACTAAAATAGCTTAATTTAAGAATTTATATTTTTTTCTCACTTTGTCACCCTGTTGTGACATCGTACCTATCGTGTTCACATACCCTTGCTCACATATTATATATTTTCAATCAACGACTTATGGCATGATAAATGATTGATTGATATTGGTGATTCGTTGTTTCTCAGGACTGCGCCCCCTACAAACGAGTCTTTGTTCACGGTTTCTGCATGGACGACAAGGGAAGAAAGATGAGCAAGTCAATCGGAAATGTCGTCGATCCCGATACGGTACGTGCGACGGGTCATCCATATCGATCCCGATACGGTACGTCCCACGGGTCATCCATATCGATCCCGATATGGTACGTCCCACGGGTCATGCGCATCGCATCACAGTTCTAAATTGTATCTGTGAAGTGTGATTGCAGATCACTGATGGATCCATGTCTCAATCGGCACTGGGAGCAGATGGACTCAGACTGTGGGTTGCACTCTATGGAGCTGAATCTGCGGGAGAGAGCAGAATTGGACCTCAAGTACTCAAGGAAGTAGAGAAGAAGGTGGGTAGAAGTGTGCAATCAATGCAATCAGGCTGTATAGCAGCTCAGCCCAGGAGGCGACTCTCGATGGGATTAATGGGATTGTGTCATAAAAAGACGGGCTTATTTTTGTGGAAAATCTAAACTTTGTGATATGATAGAGCTAAAAATAATTACGAGACGTGCTCGGTAAGAGTTGACCATATTTGAATCTGCCCGGGCGTGTGCGCTAGCAGCAAGATTGGGGTGGAGTGGAGAAAAATCGGGGCTTGGAGAAAAATAAAAATATATAGAAAAAGTCGAAAATCAAAATTTCTTGTGTTCAATAGGCAATTTCTATATCTATATGTATTGCGTGCTAAGTGTTCTGAGATTGTAAAATGATTGATTCCGAAATAATTATTGTACTCGACGTTTTCCATTTTTTCCCAAAAAATCTAAATTAGTTGAAAATTATGCCCATAATCTCTTGATACAACAGGGATGTGTGAAAAAAATTTGGGAAAGTTTTTTTGAGCTCTCGGAAACATCGAAGCCAGAAGTTACACACAATTGTTAGTATTTATATGAATTATCATACAGTACCCGCCAAAAGTACCCTCAAAACGGAAGAAAATGCACCGTGTCCGAGATTTTCCGGGATTTTCCGGGAAAACTCCGGAAAGTCTGGCAAATCGTTGTTTCTCAATGAAATCGTCCAAATTTTGTAGAACGAAGGTTTCTCCGAAATTCAAGAGATCCGTTTTAAGAACTAAGAAATTTATTGATTGGAAGGTACTGTATCAGAAGTTGCGATTTTCGTTGTGTGTCGTGTACCAAATGCGGTACCGTAGTGTATTGGTGTATATTCTTTTTTCTTTCAAAATGTTTTCTTTGTTTTCTTCTGTTTTGATAATATTCTTCATTATTTTGCTTTCTTCGCTTAATGAGAGTGTTCATGAAACGAAATAACGAGAAAATTGCATCAAAATCGACGAGTACAAAGGCAACGTTTTGAAAGAAAGAGGGATGTACACCAATACACTACCGTATCGCATGTGGTACACGACACACAACGAAAATCACAACTTCTGATACAGTACCTTCCAATCAATAAATTTCTTAGTTCTTAAAACGGATCTCTTGAATTTCGGAGAAACCTTCGTTCTCCAAAATTTGGACGATTTCATTGAGAAACAACGATTTGCCAGACTTTCCGGAGTTTTCCCGGAAAATCCCGGAAAATCCCGGACACGGTGCATTTTCTTCCGTTTTGAGGGTATTGCAACAAATTTCAAATCGTCATAGCTTCTTTTAAAATTGAGATAGAGACCTGCGGTTTGGCGCGTTAAATAGCAAATGATTACAAAATTATTTCGCAATAATGATTGTTTATCCTTCTTTAACTTGTCATTTTCGACATTCCGTTTGCCGAAGTGCGGTCGCAAAAAAAATTCCATTCTCACATAGTTTTCATGTAAACGCTGAAACACTCGATGCTGATAGAGTATCCATTGTAGTATATATTCCACTAAACGTGCCGTTTTTTGGTTTGCGAATAACGCTGGTAGCACCATTTCCCGACACCTCCGAAAAAATCGGAAATTCGTTTATCTTTCGTCTTTGTGGTGCTAGAACTCCCAAATTTTGCAGAAACAATGTTAGTATGGTAGAACACCTCCATGCACTTTTAGCTCAATCGGTTGCTTATTGTGAAATTTTGAAAAAAATCGAAGTGTCATTTTTGCACTACCAGAACTCGCCACTACATTTAGCTAAAAATCTGATTTTTTGCCATGCTGTGCAAGTACTGTCAGGCACCAGATTCACTAAGTTTCGGGGCCCTGGAAATTTATTCACAGTTGCTGGAGTTAAAAAAACCGTCGAAAGTCGGGGTGGGCGGAGCTTCGTAAATGCAGGCCGAGCAAATTCACTCTTTACTCAAGAGGTCAAGAATAGATCCAAATCGTGATACTTGTTTGACAAAACGTGGATGTATTATAGAGGAAGACTTATTGAGCTGACAACCCTGTTAAATTTCAGTTTTCAAATTACTGTTTGAGAAAAGTTTTTCGCATCCCGACTTTCGACGGTTTTTCAACTCCAGCAACTGTGAATAAATTTCCAGGGCCCCGAAACTTAGTGAATCTGGTGCCTGACAGTACTTGCACAGCATGGCAAAAAATCAGATTTTTAGCTAAATGTAGTGGCGAGTTCTGGTAGTGCAAAAATGGCATTTCGATTTTTTTCAAAATTTCGCAATAAGCAACCGATTGAGCTAAAAGTGCATGGAGGTGTTCTACCATACTAACATTGTTTCTGCAAAATTTGGGAGTTCTAGTACCACAAAGACGAAAGATAAACGAATTTCCGATTTTTTCGGAGGTGTCGGGAAATGGTGCTACCAGCGTTATTCGCAAACCAAAAAACGGCACGTTTAGTGGAATATATACTACAATGGATACTCTATCATCACCAAATGTTTGAGCATTTACATAAAAACTATGTGAGAATGGAATTTTTTTTACGACCGCACCTCGGCAAAAGGAATGTCGAAAATGACAAGTTAAGGAAGGATAAACAATCATTTTTGCGAAATAATTTTGTAATCATTTGCTATTTAACGCGCCAAACCGCAGATCTCTATCTCAATTTTAAAAGAAGTTGTGACAATTTGAAATTTGTTGCAATACTTTTGGCGGGTACTGTATTTATATTGCCTTGAGAACGTGTCAGACTGGTGAGAATGCCTCATTAGCATGGCGGTGAAATATGTGAAACTAATCCCATTCGACGCGTCAATTCTGTTGGAGGACCGGTCTAATTGAGAGCGATTTTGTCAGAAATAAATTTATAATTAATGAATGAGATCTAAACTGGTCAAGTTGTTGGAACATGCATTGGACGTGTTATGTAAATTTGCCATCTCACCATCTTTCATCTCCAAAGAGGCTTTTGCAGTTTTCAAAAGCTATCTCCTCATCGACGAGAAAAGCTATAATCATGCACATTTTTCGTAACATTCCCAAGACACATTCCAAAAACTTGAACTGTTCTGATTTTTCGATTTTTACTTTATCAATCAATTATAAAAAAATTTACTCAAATTTTGACAATAAAATAAATATAATGGTCCAGAAAGGCAAAAATAGAAAAAAATCAGAACAGGTCAAGTTTTTGAAATGTGTCTTGGGAATGTTACGAAAAATCGGTATGATTGTAGGCTACAATTTGTAGCTTTTCTCGTCGAGGAGGAGATAGCTTTTGAAAACTGAAAAAAGCCATCTCCTCTTTGGAGATGAAAGATGGTGAGATGGCAAATTTACATAACACGCCCAATGCATGTTCCTAAAGACTATTGTTTCAGAACGTCTGTCTGTGTGTGTGTGTCTGTCTGTCCGTGTGTTCAAACTTTATTGCTTAATAACTCGGGAACAAAGAAAGATATCGACACACGCTCTTCACTAGCATATGCATATCCACAAAGGATAACTTTTAAATTAAAAATATTTAAACTAAATCCATGGCCAAGTTGCTAAAGCACGCGACATTCAAATCCGACCGACGCAGGTTCGACCCCCGCCGCGGGCAAACCTTTTGCCGCATTTTTCGCGAGTGTCAGAAACTGTTCTAACACGTTTTTGAGTACCGTGAAACACGTTTTCACCTGTTTTGCCGAGTTTTAACTTGAAAAATCGAAATTTTCGAAAAGTTCCCAATTGGTTCGCAGAGCGTGGGGGATCACAGGAAAAGTATTTTGCGATGTCAGAAACGTGTTTGAACGTGTTCTAACACGTTTTAACGTGAAAAATCGAAAATTTCGAAAAGTTCGAGAATGATTCAGAGAGCGTAGGGGATTACAGGAAAATCGTTGTGATGTCGGAAACGTGTCCGAACATGTTAGAAAACGTTCTGAACGCACTGTATCTTGCGTTTCCGTTGTGAAAGGCACGAGCCTTTTGCAACGGAATAAGCCAGTACTCTTTGTAGCGATTAACACTCCCCAACATAAGTCGAGCTTCAATGTAACCTGGAGCCGGCTATCGAGCTCCCCCTGAACCGAACTTGGAGCCGGCTGTAAAGCTTCCCCGGACCGAATTTGGAGCCGGCTACCGAGCTCCCTCCTGAACCGAACTTGGAACCTGCTACCGAGCTTCCCCTGGACCGAGCCTGGAGTCGGCTGCAAAGCCCCCCCTGGACCGAACTGTGCATTGCAACTTAATGCCCCCTGAACCATACTTTGAAAACGTAGTGCGCACTCTACCATAACGTAGTTTAACCTCAACATACCCTGCTAGTTCTTTTTCTCCAAGCCCAGAGAAATTAGTGATGTATTGTCCAATTCGATATTTTTTGTATCTATCATATCAAATTTTGATTTTTCCACTGAAATAATCATATGAGAGCAATAGCGATAGAATCGACCAACTGAGGGAGTAGATAGAAATAGAAAATTTTGATCTCCGATTTGGCTTAAAAGTAAATCTAAGGTACTTTCGGGTCTGCTCTATTCAAATCTGGACACTAGAGCTCATGAAAATCATTCGCTGTCGCGAGCTGTTGCCTCAAAGCTGAGGTGTTTGGAATTTTTGCTCTAAAAATTTTCACGTAAATTAGTGTAACTTTGTTCAAACTTGAGATGTCTTCTCATACTTGGAATTATATGAAAGTGTAAACCTTCCGCTACGATTTTAGCACCACCACATCATTCCTGGCCCATGCCGTGCTGCGCAGCGGTCGCTTTAGCAAAAGTTTCCATAATTCTCCTAATCGGAAAAACCAATGCCCCGTTCTCAGGCAAATTATAGAGTCATGTATGAAGTTCTTTCTCCCAACTTTTTAGCCAGATCGGGACATGCAAAAAAATGACGCTCTCGCCGAAGTAGGAGCTGCAAAACGTTTCATGTCATAAACGAAGATTAAGATATGATCGAAATGGTTCATAATGTTCATCTCAACATTCTGAACAACTTTTCTTTTGAAAGTGAACAGCTATCTTTTTTTCGAGAACGGAGTTACACTGCTCAGAAGTTGCGACGCGCGCTCGCCACTGTCCCCTCTGCTTGTCTCGCGCTCTCTCACTTTCGCACACTCTCTCACCATGATTTTAATTTTTGTCCTCGGAAAACTCGTATTAGTTAAAAATAGAGCCATATATATTCGAAATTCATGCTTACTGAATTTTCAAAGTATATTTGGGGCAGGTAGTGCTCGAAACCCGTGAGAGAGTGTGCGAAAGTGAGAGAGCGCGAGACAAGCTGAGGGGACGGTGGCGAGCGCGCGTCGCAACTTCTGAGCAGTGTAACTCTGTTCTCGAAAAAGATAGCTGTTCACTTTCAAAAGAGAAGTTGTTCAGAATGTTGAGATGAACATTATGAACCATTTCGATCATATCTTAATCTTCGTTTATGACATGAAAAGTTTTGCAGCTCCTACTTCGGCGAGAGCGTCATTTCTTTGCATGTCCCGATCCGGCTAAAAAGTTGGGAGAAAGAACTTCATACATGACTCTATAATTTGCCTGAGAACGGGGCATTGGTTTTTCCGATTAGGAGAATTATGGAAACTTTTGCTAAAGCGACCGCTGCGCAGCACGGCATGGGCCAGGAATGATGTGGTGGTGCTAAAATCGTAGCGGAAGGTTTACACTTTCATATAATTCCAAGTATGAGAAGATATCTCAAGTTTGAACAAAGTTACACTAATTTACGTGAAAATTTTTAGAGCAAAAATTCCAAACACCTCAGCTTTGAGGCAACCGCTCGCGACAGCGAATGATTTTCATGAGCTCTAGTGTCCAGATTTGAATAGAGCAGACCCGAAAGTACCTTAAATTTACAGTTAGTTGCTATGTTATAGACAACCAAAGACGTGTGATAGACTGCTTTATCTCGTAGGAGAGAGAGGGAGTGAAAGGGAGGCGGTCCTTATAAGGGATCGCCGAGTGAGAGGTAACTAGGGAAATGAGGAAGTTAATCTTCTTGTCTCTTCTTCTAGTCTTGTCTCTCTTCACTCCATTGTGTACAGTTGTAGGCGAATGATGGATTAGACCAGAGGATCCTTCCTCTGGTCTAGTCAAGACGAAAGGTCTGCAAACATCCCTCTACCCTCTAACTACTCTTCTACCCAACTTTTACTTTTAAGCCAAATCGGAGACCAAAATTTTCTATTTCCGCCGGACGGTCGATTCTATCGCGATTGCTCTCATATATTGATGCAAGGAAAATTAGGAGAAGTTGATCCATGAGAAAAAGAATTTGTGAAATTGAGTCTACGCCTCACGTAACCACTTCATAGGATTTTCGGGGGTTTAAAAAATCTTGGATGGGCATATTGACTAGGGATCCGCAAAAGTAGGTCTCGGTCCCGTTGAAATTCACTATCACAAGTCGAAAGAGACCCCTCAGAGGATCTCAGAGCCTTTTTCAAAAGTTCCCATATTTGCTTCCTGAGTACTGAA